>CAUJLY010000004.1:2286355-3713431 GCA_963281155.1 Rhabditophanes sp. KR3021 | reverse complement strand
CGTGTCTTTATTTGACTGGTCCAACAGTTCCTTGAAATATTTTCCAATCATTTTGACTTGATCTTCTGTTAAGCAATGGAGGGAACAGCATTCAGTACCCATACCATCGTTGGTAATATCAAGAAGACCAAAACAATACACAATGGTGCATCGCTCAATAGCAAGAGCAACTAATGATTCATAGAAAAGATCGCCATTCAACCTCAGGAACTTCGCTCTAACGACATTCCTCTTGGCTCCCAAATTCTTGTCTTGAAAAATTTCTCTCATTTTCTTGATTTTTGAAGGAGTAATCCAAGTCTATTCACTTTTTAGTGTAATTTTCTTTATGGATAAAAAACCCTATTTCTTCGTTCTCCTCATTTTTACATCTCACACCAGGATAGAATAAAACATCATCAGGAGTGTAAAGACCACGGACACTTCTTTTGCTCTTTCCACCATCATTTTCTTCAGGCACTTCATTCATCATTACATCCACGAGTTCTTCAACACTAAAACCAGCATACTTGTCTCTTTCTTGATTTTTTTTGCTCTTCAAACCTTGACAAGTAACATTATCTATTTGGTAGGTGGTTGCAAATTTCTCATGACATTCAGGACAAGTGTGATTTCTTGGTTTTCTCTTTTTGTTTTCCAAATTACCAACCAGCTTGAAAAGTCTCGCAAACTCCAACTTATTTAATTAGCATGCGAAATCAATCGTACCCAGTTTAAAACAACAGTTCCGTAAAAAGAGTACTTTTTAGAATCAGATGATGCAATGCCTTTAATTTTTCTTAAAATTTCTGAACGATACGGGCATTTGTAGCTAAAGTGTAACACAAACTATCTAACAATCATACTCAAACTTGGTTCTCCCACAAATTTTTACATAGCTAGTATAAAGCTCCTATCATCAATGCCAAATAAAAGAGGAGAAAACATTTTGTGGGTTAGTCCAACATTTCCAATTAACTCACTTAACTTGATAATTTCATTATTGACCAATTTCCTGTCAATCATTCCAGCGATCTTTTCTCTTTCCTTCAGCAACTTCTGTTCTTTTATTTTCTCAGCTGTTAATGGAGGTTTTTCATTTCTTGGCCCACTTGATGATGCATTGATGGCAAGCAGAGGAGAGAATTTAGTGTTCTCCGGCTTTGGTTTGGCTAAAAAACATATTGCAATATAGAAGATACCAATAATTACCATTCTCCCCAACACCAAAAGTGATCGATTGATCAGGAACATCAGGCTGAGTGCCTTTAGCTTCGTAGAAACTTTCTTCTGAATTTCTCTCCATAAACTCTTGTTCTCTTTTAGGCATTGTAGTAGAATAAAACCCAATGAGATTAGATCTTGTGTAATCTAAAATATAAAGATTAATAATTAGAACACGTAGTAGATTTAAGATTATGCACTGGCTAATGAACCACGCACGCTTTGTTATATTACTGTTTAATATGTATAATCGAAAGAATAGATACTAGTATTTTATTTATAATAGAGATATATAATAAATATTTGCAGTTCGAGAGTTGCTCCTAGAAGTATCCCCCAGAAACATGTCTTGACACAAGTGTTGAAATAAAATGTACTCACAATAGTTCGAGAGAACTCATTGCGTATTAGACTCATTAAAATAAGAATGAAATGATACAACATCTTAAAAATATGCTATAAGCAGATTTTGAAGTCATATTCTCCTGACGCAAATTAATCGGTATAAAGGATTGCCAAACTGCATATTAAATTTAAAAAGTTATTATAAACTAAAAATATAATTAAAAATAAATATACTTTTAATGACGAGTTGATCAATAGCTGTATTTTAGGGAATTTGATGGTGATGGTAATAAAAAATATTATATTATTCTGTTTTTATAATTCTATATATTTCAGGTCAGCTTTAAGATGGATAAGCAGTTACAAACGATCAGTAATTACTTTCTATTTTCATTGGCTGTCGCTGATGCTTGTGTAGGATCAGTCTCAATACCCTTATGGGTTTATTTTGCCGCAACGCGATATTGGGGGTTAGGGTACGAAATCTGCCAAGTTTGGCTTTGTGTTGATTACACAATGAGGTTAGTTGAAATGGATCGATACTCTAAATTTAAATTCTGTTTAGCAATGCTTCAGTTTTGAATCTCCTGGTGATATCCTTTGATCGGTACTTCAGCGTCACAAGACCATTATCTTATCGCCCTCAAAGAACAACAAGGAAGGCGCTAATGGTTATTGCCTTTACTTACGTGTTCAGTGCCATTATGTGGCCTGGTTTCATTATTGCATACCCCTACATTGAAGGCAAATTTAGTGCTGAACCTGGCAGATGCGTTGTCCAGTTTTTAGAAACAAGTGCATTTGTGACTGTCCTAACAGCGGGGGTTGCGTTCTATCTACCAGTAACTATATTGATAATTTTATATGGTCGAGTGTATGTGGAAACACAGCATCGGCAAAAAGAATTTAAAAAACTTCAGGCGAATACGTATAGATCTACAAATCAACAAACACGGGACTTTCAATCAAATTCATCATGTTCATTCAAAGATAAACGTTATGCATCTTTAAGGAAGGGTAATTTATTGTCATTTTTAAAAAATAGTGAGGAACCTGACATAATTTGTGAAAAAAAAATAAACTCCTGTTGCTTCGGGGGATGTTTTTCTAAAAATAAAAACATAATGTCTTCTGAAGTATCTGAAAATTTGGGACAAAAAGAGGATGAAACATCAGTTACATTATCATACGCCGGTGGAGCCAGTCCTCCAGAAACTAAATCAAATTTTATTGATGGATCTCGCTCAGTTCCTAATGCTAGTCCGGAAGGTGAAATATGTGTTCTAAATACCTATACAGTGTTAATAGAATTAGCAGATGGCGAGAATAAAAGGCCGTCTGTAAAGTTAGGTAAATGCACCAGAAATATCCCTCAAATTAGCAATTCAAGTTCAGCAACAAAATGTATTATACAGAAAGTAGAAACTTCATTGAATGTAATTAGTGAAAATAGTATTGACCAGGGCAGTGGTGCTCAACGATCTAAATCTACAAATTTTCCTAATCGACTTGCTGCTAACGGTTTTCATTCTTCTTTGAAGCTTTCAAAATCTATGGATACGCATAAGAATAATGAGCCCAAAGAATGCACAACAATGATCTGTCCAAACAATGATATTGAAAAGGTATGCTTATGATTACTTTTTAAACAAATTTGTTTGTGTATCATCATGGATGTTTAATCTTATGTGTTTAGTATTAAAATAACGTTTATTTATTTGCTTATTTTCCAGAAAAAAAGTGATAAGGAGCGTCGTAAAAATGAAAAACGCCAAGAAAGCAAAGCTGCAAAAACACTGAGTGCTATTCTGATTGCCTTTATTGTTACATGGTTACCTTACAATGGTTTGTTTGGACAAATATTGTGTTAATAATATCTCTGTATTTTTAGTTATCGTCGTCTCAGAAGCTTTCTTTCCCAATAGTATCAATGAAATCTATTTCACAATCAGTTATATGCTCTGTTACATAAACAGTTTTGTAAACCCGTTGCTATATGCGTGGTGCCATCCTGGGTTAGCTTAATGATTTTAAAATAGATTAAATAGTGATTTCAAGATCAAAGATATCGGTCATTTTACTGATGTCATTGAGCAATTAGACTTCAGACAACATAAAACTCTTACCATGATTAATTAGTGATTTGCCACATATATGCCATTAAGAGAAACTCCTAATTTCGAAAGTACGGCTTATTTTTTGTTACTGCTTAGATTGTTGTGCAGCTTTAGTTTCATGGGATAGAGTTTTAAGACTAACTATGATACTCAAAAAACAGTGTGATTTATTCTAATATATTTATTTTAGGTTCCGAAATACCTTCATTCGAATCTTGAAGTGTCGATGGAAAAAGCATCGCAATGACGGATTACGAAGAGGAGCATATCTTCGGCGAAATTAATAATATTTGCTAATTGTTTTCTACTTAGTTTTATTAAGTCGAATTTATACTACATTTGCGTATGAAAATAAAAATGTGTAGCTGGTTTTTGATTTAATTTTACAAATGTATTATTCTCTAAATAAAAAAAATTATATCATAAATTCCATATTTAAGAGTGTGTTATTATTCTTGCCATGGTTACAAATCTGTTTATGTCATACCATATATTTGGATTTCTTTTATATCAACATGTATAAGTAGTAAGGAGATTATATTTTCGTACTTTACATATTATTCATTTATTTCCATCAATTGAAGTAATTGCACTTCACTTCTCTGGATAATATGACATCTTTAGTAAGCGAAGTCGTTTAACCTAATATACATTATTTTTGTGATTGGTTATTCAAAACATAGCTTATATCAAAATAATTGATAGTGCAGTTGTAATTTCAAATAAATTTAACGAATTCAAGAACATTTGACATATTAGAAAACAGGAGGACATATTTGAGTCATCTTAGTTAAAAATAGTCAAATAGTCGGATTTATTTTATGTTTATTGCTATGGATCCTAATAATAACTTTAAGACTTTTTGTTTTCACGTTGAAAAAGTTGTGATTTTGATTTGCCTTCTTGAAATAGCTATCTTTATCTACTCCTTCAAATCAGGTAAGTATTGGTTAACTAATACATGGGTAATTAAATGTATCAATTAATCAAACCAGTATTTAATAACTTTTCTTCAGAAATGGAACACCCTTTCGAATTTTGCCAGAGCTTTAATGTTACTGAATTGGAAGAAATATCAACAGGACGAGGACCAAGTCGCATGCATATGATCGAAAAGCGGATATGCACATCAAATAATACCTTTATCAACTTTTTCATAATATCGCATCTAGTTTCCGATATACTATGCTTATCTTCTGCATGTACCTATAGGGTAACTTTAGTTGTTCCCTTGTTGATGATTTTGGCGGCTAACATAATTTGCTCGTCAATATATATTTTCACATTTCTGGTAGCACACTTCTTTTTTGGATCTGTTTATGATGGGGTAAGCTATAAAAAAATAGTCCATTTGTATAAAATGTTCATCATAAGTATGTGCATAAACAAATAGATGTGTATTAAAAAAATTAGTGTATTGAAAATTAGTTTAAGTGAGTAATTTTTAAGATTAATCAAACGATGGAAATAAAATTAATTAATTTTTTGACGAAAATAGTATTTTTTGTTATTTTAGGGCATTTGGGTGTCAAAGTTATATATAGTTACAATAATGTTAAGATGGTTGCACGCAATTACCATCGCCTTTACTTACATTATTTGCAATTGATAAATTAAAAGATGGTCATAATTTGGCTGTCAAATGATAATACCACAAAATTTAAATTCAAATAAAGTAATTAATCTTTTTCTATTTTAGTATCTTGTAACCTTTATCTGTCTTCAACTACTGTTTCGCATTTATGAATTTGCGATTACGAGACGTTATTACTGGTATAAGAACTTTCAAACTTCATTCAAATTAGCTCCAGTAAACAATTTACTTTATGAGGATGATTATCCTTTTCAATTTTGAACATAATTGCTTTATTTTATAACATTTTTTAAAATATTTGACAGCATTTTTCTTTTATTGCACATTATTTTTTATTTTATTTTACATTAACTTTACATTAATGGTACATGAATATTAGTAATATTAATGGAAGTTGCAGAAATTTACCTCACTTTGGAATTACTTTAAGTCTCGTTACATAAAACGTCATACATTGTATTTGACAAACATTTTTATTATTGTCAAAAACAAAATATAATAATGTGTCATTTCTTTTAACCACTCTCTGTCGACCAAATTAACTATCATTTCAAAGGCAGGAGCAAAAAATAATATAAATTAAGTATATTTATTGTTGATCTCGCCCACATACAACCAAAACTGACCTGATCATCGACTTCTGCAATTTCTTTACTGCGCAATCAGTCTATTCAGGCACAAAGACTGAAGAGTAAAAACCATGGTAATTTGGTAATGATGAAAAATAAAAATTTACTTGATTCCATTGTTAAACAAAATTTGTTTTATCTATCCAAGTTTCACATCACTTTGTTTTTTAATTCACAATTGCCATATTAACAACATGCATTAGTCTTTACATACCTTGTCTGATCAAACTTAAGTATGTTAATAATAAAGTATTTTTGAATGGCAATATTTTTTTAATTAAAACCATTTTTGTCTCAAAATATAAGTAATTTTTAAAACAAACATTATTAAGTTTATCTTTTAGTTAATTTTTATAACAACCCTCTTCATTTTATTAATACTTTTTTATTATTGTTAATAATTCCAGTTGTAAGTTATTAAGCTGATAATGTAATGGAATATACACCGTTGATTTAATAATAGTTCATAACCATCCTTTTGCATGTTTAATTTGTTTGATGTTTCTGTGATGACAAATTTTTTTTCGAAATCGACATAAATATATGTATACTTGAAAAGAATTTAATACATATTTGCTTTTTAGTACTACTGCCCCTTTCGAGTTTCAACCATTATATAAGACAAAAACAGTCAAGTCTGACACATTTATGAAGTAAGAAAAATTTGTTTTCTGTTTTTTACTAAATATGGACGAAGCAAAGGCAACCGATGAACCAATAAGAAAAAATGTATGTTTTATGTAATTACAAATAAAATGGTCCAATTACTTTAGGATTCTGGTTTCTCATTTTCTAGCAC
This sequence comes from Rhabditophanes sp. KR3021, assembly GCA_963281155.1. Lineage (NCBI taxonomy): Eukaryota > Metazoa > Nematoda > Chromadorea > Rhabditida > Alloionematidae > Rhabditophanes > Rhabditophanes sp. KR3021. The sequence goes on along the minus strand of CAUJLY010000004.1, from coordinate 3,706,744 downwards.
CAAAAAGTACGATGATTACCCGGCCTCGTTATTTAGGCAATCCAAAACACCGGTAGATGGTGTCAAATTTGACACAAATGGTGAAGATGATGATTTCGAGAATATAAAACTAGATTCCAAGCCATCATCTAGTCACGACATTGCCGACGCTCGAGTCAAAAGTCCGACCAATGATATGGGTAGACATGGGTCATATCACCCAAACAAACTAGCTAAATCCGGGTCTAAAGCCAAAATCCATGTAACTCCTAACAACACATCTGTTACACACCATTCATCTTCCCCTTCAAAGAAGAACGAGCAAAGAAACGGTGCATCAAAATGTGCAATTATTGGACTAATTATTTTGGGCATCTTAGCCGCATTACTTGCTGCTTTGCTATCACACATGGTTACTAAGAACAATTGTCCTATTGGATTTCCAAATCATACACTTGTTCTCGATGACAGATTCGGACCGTAAGTCCCCGTTAAATACATACTTAAACATCATTTCAGGGACTTCTTCAAAAACACTACTGTTGTTGATGAAGAAGAGGAAAAGTTTTTGAAGATTGACGGGCCAACGGCGGAAGAACTAAAGCTACCAACAAATTTAAAACCTGATTGGTATGATTTAAAAATAAAAACATATCTTCCTGGCTTTGTTGAAATTTCTGAAGAAAAGAATTTAACATTCGACGGTGATCTTTCAATTAAATTCCACGTAATAAAAGAAACAAAAGAAATTGTTTTAAATGCTGATCAATTAACATTTGATTTGGATGTTGAGAATTATAAACTACTCAAGGTCGTACCTTCCAAAAAGGATGAAGGTAGATTCAAAAGGGAAGCAACAACTCCTGAAACACATCACACAACACAGGAAATTCAAACTACCACAAGCGGCAGTGTAGCCACCACTATTTTAATTGATACAACAACTGAAATAGATAATAACGTACAAACAGATCAAATTAATGCAGCCACCATTGCTTTAGAAGAAACAACAGCACTACCAAGTACACAATCTGTCATATCTACCACTGAAGAAAATGTTCACAACATCCTTGAAACGTCAAAGACCGACCAACTTAAGCACACAACCTTATCGTTGCCACATGAAACCGTTGAGGAAAACATCATATTGGAAGAGACTGTTGACAGTGGAATCAAATTTGTAAAAATAGCTGTCAACGAAACATTGAAAAAAGTTGTTTTCCACCTTAGTGATATACTTAAGCAAGGAGATCAGTATATTTTAGTACTTAAATACAAGGGAATTATTAACAATCACTTATCAGGACTTTATGCAACAAAATACACAAGCAACCATAAAACACAATTCGCTGCTATTTCGCAGATGGAACCAGCAGACGCAAGGCAGATGGTTGTGTGCTTCGATGAGCCATCATTTAAGGGTATGTCATTTTATTAAAAAAATATGGGTGCTATAATGGTACTGAATACGCCTATTATAATGTCCTTTAATTATTATGAGTTTTAAAATGTTACTGAATACGCCTATTATAATTAGTATGGTTTTAATAACGTATTTTCGTTCAAACAATATTATTCAATTAAAGGGATATGAGTGTTAGAATGTTATGTCATTAAAAGAATATGAGTGTTAGAATGTAATTTCATTAAAAGAACATGATTGTTAAAATATTCTTCATCGACATGATATACAATATAATTTATTTATATACATTCAGCCAAATGGAGAGTATCAATTATTCATCCTGCGGGAAGTCGTGCAATCAGCAATGGAATGGAAGTAAAAGATGGAGTGGATACTGAAGACAAAAATTGGAAATTAACAACCTTTAAGGAAACATTGCCAATGAGTTCGTACTTATTGACTGTAGTAATTTGTAACTTCACATTTATCGAAGGGTTCACCAAGACCGGAATCAGATTCAGAGTATGGAGTAGACCCGAGGCCATTCATCAGACAAAATATGCCTTAGAAACTGGAATTAAAGTAATTGAATTTTATGAAGAATACTTTGACGAACCTTTCCCAATGAGTAAAATTTGTATGGTTGCTATTCCTGATTTCAGTGTAAGTTATACTATTTTATCTCACTTTTCTTACTTTAGATGAAGCAGGCCGGTGCTATGGAAGGTTTTGGGCTAGTTTAATATAACAAGGGATTCCTAATGAGTTTTATTTTAGATTGATAACATATCGTGAGACTGAAATCTTATACGATCCAAAAGTTCAATATCCATTCCAAAAAATGAGAGTTGCGACTGTTATAGCTCATGAGTGTGCCCATCAATGGTTTGGAGATTTAACGACGATGTACGATTTCCAATCCCTTTGGTTGAACGAAGGCTTTGCATCATTTTTAGAGTTTATTGGGACAGATGCTGTTAGTGACAATGCATTCCGTCAAGACGAGTATTTTGTAATTTCTGCATTAGATTATGCCATGGAAGCTGATGCGAAAGCGACATCTCATCCATTAAATTTCCCAATTGAAAAGGCTGAAGATGCTCTTCAAGTTTTTGGTAAATTCTAGTAAATTACACATGTTTATTAAAAATGTGATTTACTTTCAGACACTATCACATATGAACGTGGAGCAAGTTTCATAAGAATGCTTCAGTTTGTTGTTGGGGAAGATAACTTTAAGAAGGGACTACAATACTACGTAAGTTTATCGGGGTTGATTTTAAAACTAATGAATTAAACAATTCATTTTTTATTGTGCATTAAGAGTAAACATGAAAATATGTCAACGACTAAAATAATTTTACGAATAAATTTAGCAAAAGGGAATTTATTAAATAAAAGGCAAATAGAATATAAACGGATTATTTCTTATGATTTGATTTAGCATCATGTTTATCCTTCAATTCATTGTCAGACAGACGTGATATTTTAGTTCTAGAGTCATTTTGAGGTAATGTGGCATCATTTATTTTTTCTCATTATATTCATCTGTTGACTGAACAGCGTTCTTTTCCTCTTCAGTCAAATTTGTTTTATCTTTCTTCATAGCAGTGTCAATAAGTTTCTTATTTTTTTCCTCCTTCATGTTTTGAGGATTTTTCTAATTGCAGGAGTCTTGAGATCAGACATTAACTAAGAATTTTTGTACTTCAATTCCATTGCTTAACTCAAACAAAGATTCACCTTCGTGACATCTTTCTTGTTTAGACATATCTTTGTATTCAGCTGGCACTGAATCCGGAGTTCAATATCAGAATTGACACCATCACAACAGCATTTGAAGAGTACATCACCAGTTGAATTAGATGTGTCTTTCGAAGACATAAGCATGCCAACTTCCATTGCCAATAAGGTTCTTGATCACAGCTTCAGCTAATACTTTCTTTTGTTTCTTCTTTAAGACATCTAAATACACAAACTTTTCACCTTAGAAAACATTCTGACAATCACCAATATCTAAATAATTGTTATTTAAATTACTTAGTTTTATACTCACTCTTAAAAGGAAATAAATATAAGGAAGTATACATAATATTCATATTTCATATTATCGTTAAAAAAATGATATATCCTTTAACAGAAACTCTTTACTTTAATTTCAACTATTACAGATCAAAAAACACAAGTATAATAACACTGTTCCGGAAGATTTGTGGGAAGCTCTTCAGACGTCGTAAGTTTTCTTTTATTCGCTTTTTGCTTACTTCCGAATCATCAATTGATTAATTTTGATATGTTGAGAGGGGAAGACGTTTATCTAATATTTAGTACAGCTTATAAACATTAAAACATTATAAAAATATACATAAAAAATATCAAATAAACAAATAATAATCTTGTATTCAAATAACACAACAATACTTTCGCAGTAAAGTTTCAGTTGTGCCGATTAGTTTACCGTGGTTTATTTTTTGATCCTGATAAGCTAAAAAACTTTTTTTGGTGCAATAAGAATAAAATATATAAATATACAAAGGCTAAAATAATTTTAATAATAAGTTTGACGTATTTAATAATTGTTCCTTGGGACCGAGTTGATCTCACTAAGATGCCCTGGGCAGTATGTAGAGACGACATAAAAGAATAAGGATAGCTGAGTTTATTATACGAAGTAGCATATTTATATAACAAACAAGGGTCGGAAAATATACATAGTATTTAGATAGTAAGTGCAAATATAATGGTAATATGCATATTCTCGTTAGCAATAATAGAGAAAGAGTTTAAAATGAATCTATAAAATAAAAGATGGATATAATTAGAATAGATTGTTTATGATTTGACATAGTCTTCCGGCTTTTATCTTTTCTTGATTATTAGCACGATAACCCTTTTTCTTATCAACAGAATATTTTTTAAGTTGCTTTTTTGCCTCATCATCCAAACCTTCGTGATTCTTGCTCTGTGCAGCTATAGCCAATGGTCTTTTATCCCTTACATCAGCTAAAATGCTATCTTAATTCTTGTGATAGCGTGTCGATTCAAGCTTGTTTTGGTTTTCTCGACGTTGCAAAGCACTTTTAAGATCGGAGTCCAATGAACTGCCTGAATATGTTTCTTCATCTTTAAGTTTAGCCATTTTTCTATTTGCTCTTTTGTAGCGGCTTCAATCAGTTTCTTATTTTTTGCCCATTAGGTTCATTTTTTTGATGGCAAGGGTGTTAAGATAGTCATTGACCAAAAACAATTCAACTCCAACTGCATTGCCTAATTCATACAAACTTCTGCCTTCATGATATCTTTCGTTACTAGTCAAGTTCTTGTATTCAGCCGGCATTGGTTCTTCAAATCGGAACTCAATATCATAATTATCTCCATCACTAACAACGCAGTAACATTTAAAAACATGATAGTTGTAAGGTGGCATCATTTCTTTTCTATCATATTCTTTAGTTCCTTTTCAAAGCTTGTAACAAACTTCCTTCATCCTCAATGTTGTTCCAATGACTATAGTTTTTCTTGACTTTTTCTTCTACTACTCTCCTACCTTCGATCAATTCCTTTACTCAACTACCACTTTCATTGCTGTATCTGAAGATGCATTTCCTTGACTTTTTCGCAAGCTACACGGTATTCATCGTCACACTTTTTCTTATTACAAACTCTATCAAGTGCAGACGGTATAAAATGTTGATTAGGCTTTCTATCTACTCGACCCTTTTGATCTTGTGGTTTTCCCCAATACCTGATGTTGACTTCATTTTCTTCTCTAAAGCAATATATAATTCCATCTTTGTGTATCAATAAGAGTTCATTCAAAAGTGCTTTACCATTTTTTAAGTCACAATTTAAATCCCTTTCAACTCCAACAGCAGCCTTCTTCTTCAATTTTGACATATTTTGATCCTAAAACAGCATATAGTTGATAAACAACATAAAATTGATTAAAACGGCAAATTTGATAAAAATAACTGCATAAATTCATAAAATAGTCATCTTAAATTGACATATATTGTTATCAATTTAAATTCATCCTAAAATTTCTCAAAACGATTTAATTTCTGCAAAGTCATTTAAAAAATTTAATTTGATCAAAACCAAATTCCTTCTTTAATTGATTTAATGTCTACGCTCTCTTTATAGTGTCCCCAAAGACCTCAAAGCATGGGACCAAACTCCATTTGATGTTAAAGCCTTTTCAAGTAACTATATAGGTAAGTAAAATTAACTAAATTTTGGACAAATTTATTTAACAAAAAGGAATAGTAAATGTAGTAGTAAATTAAAGATGATACTGGCGCCCTGGCGTAGTTAAAGATAATACGAATTTAGATGATATTAAAGAAACTTCATTTAAAACAATTAATAGTTAACAAAATATGTTCAACTTACCCCAAAGTATATTCGTACTTTTGGTGTTAACCAAGCTCAAAATAGAGCAAACTAATCATTCATTTTCATTATAGATCAAATGGGCTATCCCGTTGTATATGTGCGCCGTTTAGACGAAAATAGCGTTGAATTATTGCAGAAAAGATTTAAGATTGACGATAAAACTGTAGAAGACAAAAAATTCCGAGTAAGTTTGTTTTTGTTTACACTTATTTAAATATTTATAATATTCTTTTTAAATTCCCATTTAATAGACAATACAAAATTAATCTTATTGTTGAATATATAATTAATTTTATCATTTAGAAGTAAGATTAACCAAATTTTGGACAAGTTTATTTAACACAAAATAATGAATGCAGCAAAAGTTAACAAAAATCAAATAGATCTGAGACGAATATCGTCAAGTCTTTTGATCTCTTCCAAAGTGACAGGAGTCGTATTACTTGTTCTTTTCGCAGCGTTTATTGCTTCACTAGCCTTAACAGCCCTGCCATGCTCAGGAGTCCACAAATCAGAAAGTAGAGTTATTGCCTCGTCTTTAATAGCCCTATTCTTTTCGTTCTAGAACCACTTCTACTAGGATTTTTAGCAGCATACTTCTTAACCGCCGCTCTGCTATTGTTGAGTCTTGTTAAGTTCTCCTTGTGAGCTCCATCCAAATTCTGATCTTCTTCAAGCAATTCCTCAGCTTTTCCCCCATATTTAGACGGGACTTTTGTATTTCACCGCAATTCTTAGCCCTCATATTCATTTCATGTTCTTCTTCTTTTGTCCATTCAGATTTAGACTTAGATTTGGCTAAGATAACAAGTCTGAAACGTTTAAGAATGTGTTTTGGTTTATTGAATTGATCACGAATTAACAGAAACTCAAAGTCAGACGCTCCACTGCCAACACCATACTCAAGTAACACAATTTCACTTTCTCCGCACGAATGTTTAGCCATCTTGATTTTTCATTTTTTTCTTTCAAACTACTAGGTATAAAATGTTCTTTTGGATGAATAGCTTCCCCCTTTTCATCACTGGAAGATCCAATATAGCTCAGTTGATTGTTTCCTTCTTCTTGGAGAGTGTAAATTAAACCATTTCCTCCTTTATCGATTATTTTACTGAAAATTGTTTTCTACTTCTTTGCTTGACCAGTCCGGCGCTGAGAAACAACGTTCGCTTTAATCTTAAGGTTACGTGACATTTTCTGTGCATGTCATCATTTATTGCATCAAGCTGCGCATTCTTTAATTTTGTCTTTATGCGTCACTCATTTTGGTACCGACGTGTTATATCACCTCCACTAGTATTTTTTGGAAAGATGTTTTTTTTAAATAACAAGACTTTTTAAAATATTTGTTTACGGAGGTCATATAACACGCCAGTACCCTCATTTTATTTAATTCCTTTTATTGCACCTTACTAATGTTTTTCCTTTGTATGTAGTGCTCGTTACTTTTATAAATGGGACATTCCAATATGGTATTCGGTTAATGGAGAAGAAAAGAATATGACTTGGTTGCATGAATCAACTACTCTAAATGTAACAATTAAGGATTTGTTAACTTTAAATACCCAAAGTAGAGGATTATATAGAGTAAATTATGACAAGTTTGGTTGGGAAGCAATCGTTAAGCAATTAAATGAAGACCACACAAAAATTCCTGTCATTTCCAGAGCTCAAATAATTAATGATGCATTTTCCTTGGCTCAAGCCAATCAACTAGTTTATGGAATTCCTCTGAACTTGACCAAGGTAAATATTTATTCGATTAAAAAAGGGAATCAACGCGTTTATTAAAATTAAAAAAGGAGTCAAAATATTTATTAAATTAATCGTCCGAACTCATCTTAAGCTCGAACATCATTTTAACCAAGATGTCAGCAACAGTGCATGCATTTGTATGATTCAAAAGGTAGACTGCAGACATACTACATTTACCATGATTGCAGTTACTAATTTGTCTCCTAAATCTTTCAACCAAGATAAACTCCAGGTTTTCAGAAAACTCTTTGGTAGGAACTGGAAGCTTGAGGTGGGCAGTTTCTGCTGGACGGGTTCTAATCTGGTCGATTCTAGACTCCTTTCTGTCAAACAAATCACCATTATTTAGTGCACGATTGAATTAGTGAAGTGCTTATTAATCCTTTAATCAATTTTAGACTCTCCGACATAAAACAGATCTTTCTCTGAGACTTCATGGATGGTGATCACATTATCGCCATTTGTTGGATCGAGTAGAAAGTATACACAATCTTTGTTCTCCTATGAAGTAGTTCTCCTGCTTGGCTAAATTTTGCCTAAGAAATCATAGGCATTGAAGTTGGTATAGTGCTTTAGTTGCTCATCACATAATTCTTTACATTTACGGGATTGAATGTGTGCAGCTAATTTACTCTCATCACAAAATACCAACATGCAATCAGAGCAATGGATTTCTTCAGAGCATTTCTTTGCTTCAGCGTGACATTCTTTCTTGTCCAGTGGCTTCATATGATAACTGTCTCATTCCTATTGTAATTGTTATCTCAGCCTCGTTTCTCTTCATAGTCTAACTGCAGTTTAAGAGAATGGTTAGCTAAAAATAAAGAGGCAATAATTAGTAAATGTTTTGAGTTAAATAACAGCAGAAATACATTGAAAACGGCAACAAATTTAAAAGTAACTAATACTCAAAATTCAAAAAATATTTTTAAAAAAAACCTTTTTATATAGTTCTCTTAAAGTTTATTGAAAATACATGGCCCAATTCGAAATTCCGCCTCATCAGTTATTTTTAAAATATTTTTTTAGTATCTTCAAAAGGAAACAGAATACCTACCGTGGATAATGGCAATAGATGGCCTTAAAATGATTGCCGCTAACTTTGGCGACGATCCTGAATTGTTGTACTTTAACCAGTATTATTCTAGTCTTTTAAAGCCATTGTTTGATTCGGTAGACTGGAACGAACTTGATACGTACTTAACCGACAACAAACAAATATTCGAAAAGTAATTCTATCGAATTATAATTCACTCATTTTTTTGTTTCTTTTAGTAATTTGAAGGCTACTGTTGTAAATGAATATTGTAAAGTCAGTATCGATGATTGCACTCAAAAAACCCTAAATTTGTTTAAGAATAGTTTCATTGATAAATGCAATGAAAAAGATTCAGTATCAAGTGAATGCAGTAAGGTACCAGTAATGATTAGAAAACTTGTATATTCTAATGGTGTCAGATACGGAACGTCTAAAGAATATGAATTCGTAGTTGACAGATTTATGAATGAGAGTGTCCAAGCCGAACAATTGAGATTGCTAGATGCCCTCGGTTGCTCCAAAAATACAATTACGTTGAAGAAGATGCTTAATGATTCAATGGTAGTTGAAGATGGTAAATATCGGATGCAAGATATTGGCACATTAATGAGAAGTGTTGGAGGAGATTTTATTGGAAAGAGAATTATTTTTGAATGGCTAATCGACAATTGGCCAAAGATTTACAAAACCTTGAAGCCACAACATTCATTAATGAATTCACTTATCAATAATGCTTTACAAATCCACCGAACTTCTGACATCGCTTTGTTAGAATCATTCCTTCATAAGTATGCTTCTACGACAAGCAAATATGACAATTTTAAGCAAAATCTCGAAACAGCCAAACAGAGAGCAGATTGGCGTGAAAAACATATGGATGGGTTGGCAGAGTGGTTTTCCAAACATAGTGATGGGCAACCTGAGTAACAAAATTAATTCCGGTTATAATATTTTTTAAACAGTCTATAGTTCAATATTATATTTTTAATTAATTTTTCATAGATAGCATTTATTTTATGTGTTTTATTAAGCTCGTTGTATATTCACGAATATATTTTACAAAAAATAAGTTGTACTTTTAGAGATTTTCCGAAATAATATCAATTATTTCTTCATTTTATTAGATGCACTTTATCTACTATCCGAATGTTTTTATAAAGTTTTTGACGTAATGGTTTAACGATGAATAAAGAATTTTATAAAGCTCATTTTTATTTCCACCTTCACTCAATCACAATACTTTATTAATGAAAGATTTCACCATCATAAACACAAGACCAATCCTCACCTTAAATGTATTTTGCTTTAGCCATGAAGGGATTCACTTTTGACGGATGCTATGAATCGCCTTTTAATTCAACACTATATTTCCCATAGCAGGGATAGTGAATAATACACTTTCTCTTTATTTGTTAGTATAAAAACACATTTAGGCATGCATCTTTATTTATTTTCAAAATATTTTGTAAAATTAATACAATCATTATTATTTTAGTCATTTAAGTCATGAGCGAGTATCGAGCACACCGTGGTTTTAATGCCAAAGCGAGGGAAATACTTCTAGAACCCGAAGTTGTTCTTGATAGAAAGAAGAAAGATGGTATGTTTAATTGATTTATCTGTTTAATGACTTTCGTTAGTTATTAAAAGATTCGACGTCATAAATTCATTTACGTTATTTAGAACAACATTTAACCGAAGCTGACGTCAAAAAGATGATGAATTCTAAAAATATGTCTATGAAAAGAACTGACAGCAACTTGACAACAGATAGTGTTGCGTCAAATGGTTCTTCCAAATCTATGCCTGTCCAAGAAGGTAAAATTTGTTTACTTCATCTACCCCGTATATTTTATAACCACACTAATTTGAAGCATCTTATTTACTTTATAACGCCACTTTTTGTTAGCACATTATTTATTAAACGCTATTTACTTATTTGTTAGACGTTATGTATCATTTTTAGACATTATTCAATTATTTGTTAGGCGTTATTTAATTATTGTTAGACGTTATTTGTCATTTGTAGACGTTATTTATCATTTGTAGACATTATTGTTGATCTCAATTTTAGCCCGTTCACTAATTTAATGTCACTTTAGAATTTGATTGCATCGGAGAAGACAATAACAATGGGCAACAGCAAGTAGCTAATAAGAGATTGAAAAAATTTCTAGGAGAAATTGGAAAAACCCGCAGTGAAGCAGATTTCTTTAATGGCAAGCCGACTAAATCTGTTGTTAAGACATTTAAACAGCAAAACCTTATAAAATTGCCATCCATGGAAAATGATTTAGAAGCTCAAAATAGAATCAACGGTCTAAAGATGTTGGATGAAGTTGTGGATGTTGCAAGTATCAGTCGAGCAAATAAATATAAACAGTAATCATTGAAATAATATAAACATTTATTTTCTCGAATTGTAAATGTTTAATCTAAGCGTCAATTAATTCTACTACATATAAATTTTGTTATTCTTAGATAATTATTATTATTTGGCTCATGTTTTTGTACATATTAAGTGTTACTCTTTCGCATGAAGCCCAGAACCATGCTAGTACCAACCCATCGTTTAGTAATTCCTATTTGGGCAGAAGATCTTCTTCTTCCTGCATTAGCAGAGAATATACTATTTCTAGGAATTTGGTGTTTTCTGAATTTTTTTATCTCTTTTACATCACCAATTGAACTATGTCTCTTTGCTTGTATACTTTTGCTTAAAATAAAAGTAATTAAAATAAAAAAAGAATCCTTTTACTTGTATATAGCTGTGAAGTACGCTAATCTTTCGGCTTCCTGTTCGGGCGTTAAAATTGACTCTGCACTCGTTTTGTGTTTGGACGGAATTACGTCATTACTGATGTTAATATTATCTACCTTGTCATTTCCTTGATAAGTACTATTATACTTCATTAATTTGAATAACAAGCTTTTAAACATGTATGAAACCAAACATTGCCGATGAAGTGTTAAATGAAGCACATGTTAGATATGTTAATAATGTTGTTTATTAAGGAGATAAGTGATTACAAGATGTTAAAAACACACATTAGAAAAACATTTATAAAAATTACCCTGTAGGAGCAGTACTAGTTGTTTTTGTACCTCGTTTCACATTTTCAAAATATTTGTTTTCTTTATCTGACCCAACATCAGGTATATTTTGTTTTTTTATAATATCATCAAAAAATGATTGTTGATTTTTTATAATTTCCATAGTGCGGGTCAGTGCCGTATTTTTTCCTCCGCCTTTTGAACCACTTGCAATCATATCACCACCACCTCCGAATTCAAATGACGATAGTTTAGCTGAGAAAATTCCTAATATAGCAAGCAAGAAACATGGAATTGTACCTAATAGCCACAAATATGAATTCATAAAGACAGTAATTTCGTCATATTTAGGATAACTTTCAAAGGATAAAATTTTCTGAAACAAACGGAATATTTAAAAAAACAAAAATAGTGTTTTACCCATCCTAACTTTTTCGTTAATTCATCTTCAATATGATTTTGAAAAGCCGATGATGAGAACCTCTTATGTAGCAAAGGCTTCTCAAGCTTTTCCAGCGGTATTGAATTTAAAGGCAAAACTATCAAAAAACGGAAAACATAATGACGATTTTCACGTCTTGGATATCCATTTAATAATAGAATATTATGGGCCACAAATTTAACTCTAAACGAAAAACATATTTATAAATCATGTTCATGTCAGCAAATATCAATCAAAATACCTTTTCTCTAATCCACATGCCGTGGAATTTCTACAATGTAAATTAATTACGTTAACAATTGCTTGTTTAAATGCATAGTCAATTTCTTGAATACTCAGATTATCAGTTATGCAAAAAATTACACGAACGCCTAAAAGTAAATTTTATTTATAAATTGTATATATAAATGAGTATTATTAAAACATACCTGCCGCCCAATCAGTATACTCAATTTCCTCAGTTGTAGGATCTGTATAATGTATAGTGCCGTTTATAGAGAGAATAAATAAATTAAAAATTAGGCAACTATAGATGGATTTCATTATTAGCTGAAATAAGCAATCTGTTATTACATTAATGTTATATGAATGCACTAAATGATTGTCTATGATGTATCGGATGGCTTTTAACTAGATAATAACTGTATTAATATAAATTACCGCAAGAAGTTATAGGAAACATTATATGGGTTTGGGCATAAAAGAATTAGCTATATTACTTATTAATGCCACATTTTTAATAATAAATCAACTATCACTTATAATAATCCACAAGTGATAAGAAGACTGATCTATTGCTTTTTGCTAATATATGAAGTCATAGCTAAAGTTTACTCTTTTCAGTGTGATTTGAGCTCAATCCCAATCAAATATATGTCAATCACAAAGGCCAATTGTAAATAGTAAATTTCCCTCATCCGTCTTAAATTATTAATAAATTTATTTTGAGCTAACTTTTTCGTGTTTATGCCAAAAAACTAGTATCATCTGGATAAAATGAACAGCTTTAAATCGTATATTTTCTTTATTAATAACATATTAAAACATAAACTACTCGATTTTTGTATACTTAATTAAGCACAAATTATAAAATATAAAATAACAAAATAAATAACAAATTACTCTTCGTCAAAAACTCTGATCTCATTATTCAAAACGTCGTCAATTTTCTTGATCAAAGAAGATTGGAATTTAAAATTAACTTTTTTGTCCAATCCAATATCCGTTGGTGTCCCATATTTTTGTTTTTCGTTGTCATCCTTCTCACACAAATGAATTAAGTCATGGTACGCAATAACATTCGCATTAATTGAGGAAATTACGTGAAGATTATCAACTTGATCTTCATCTTTGAAAAATTTTGGCATAGCACTAATGTCTAGTTCTTGCTTTACAGTATTTTCGGTTTCCTTCTCATGCGTGTTTTCAATCATGATTAGTTTTTCATCGTAACCTGATGTTATTCCAGCGCTAATATCTAATCTGTTTCCGGCGATGTCCATAATCACTCTCCCATTTTTCAAAAACTTTAATAAACCAATTTCCGTGTCTGGAGTATAACTATGCAAGCAGTGTTTATCAGAAGCAGAAGGATTTTCGTTTAAGAAAGCTTTTTCACCGATTAAGCGTAATGTCGAAGGTAGTTGAATTGTGAAAAAATCTTGATCAGACAATTTTAACAATCTTTTAAAATACCCCGAAGCTTTTACTGAACTCAAATATTTGGAATCATTCAAAATTTGCAAAGGTATTTTTGTATCGGGAAAAACACTTTCTAGCAATTTGTCGTCTTCATCGTCCTCATCATCGTCTTTTAGCAACCCATTGATGGCATCCTTACTACTGGGTGGTAAAACGATTGGAGGGTTGGTCATTCTTGGGATATCACTCAGAAAACTAGTAAATTTCAATTGTTCTAAGGCATCCAAGTCAACTTCCTCGTCTGACTCCCACTCCTCTTCATAAGTCTCAGGTAATGAACTGCCATCTTTATTTCTTTTAACATTTCTTTTTCTGATATTCCCTGAAAGGATTAATTAATATTTTTTAATTTCGGTGTTTATTAGTTGAAGGCGCACTATATCAACATGACGTTGAGACCTCGTACATTTAAAAATAGCCAAGAATCAAAGTCGTTTTAGCTGATGTTAGAAAAAGAATAGAGGAACTAGAAAATCAAGTCTGTGATGAAAAAGAGGGTCTGTTTTGGTAAAAGAGTTGGAGCGAATGCTAACTGAGGATGGATGTGTTTTAGTTGGAAAGCATGTTATGTATGCTTTTTGACAAGGTGCTCAAGGATGTTAGTTATTTCCGTGAGACTGATGATACCATACGACGTCTGAAAAAGCATTCAATTGAAGCTGTCAACGCAATTTATCGTAAAGACGGCAAAAGTGGAAAGGGCTTGTTTCTAACGAAGTTTTGAACTTCTTTACATTCCCTCAAATCCTAAGAATGAAGTACCAATCGGGGGCAGTCATTGGAAACATCGAGTCTATCCTGGTCAGAGCCTTCAGACCTCAAATAAAGAACTCGGATTCCGGCAACTCCTCATTTGAAGATGTCATCAAAATGAATTCATACTTAATAGACAAGTAGCCGATCTCATTATCAACGAGTTTGTTGATATTTCCAATTTTAATAATAATTTTTTAATTGCATACATACCTGAGGAATCTTTTTCAATACCCATTTCAATGTTGATGGCTGTAGTTTCAAGAATTTCTTCAGTCCCGGTAACTTTAATGTCTCTTGAACTACGACTGCGTGACGTTAGATCATCTCCAACTCCTGCAGAAAAAATACCTTCAGTTTGTTGAATGTTACTCCCTCTTGGACCTCCGCCACGAGATCCACCGCCACGACCTCTTCCATCACGACCTCTTCGGTCTCTATTACGTTTGTCCCCAGATTTGTTCTTATCATCTGATTTCTTATCCTTATCCGCTTGACTTAAAGTAGTTGCATTAATTAGTATTACTTAACCTTAAAACGTACCTTTCGGTTGTTGATGTAACTCCGGATAAAGATAAATTAGGTTTAGCTTTTGGTTTTTGTACTCCTCGCCCTGTCATTTTAATTGGACTTGAAAAATAACAAGGATATTAAGAATAAAAGTAACTTTAAAATATAATTATAAAGCTTCCTTTAATTTAAAACATTGGAATGATATCTTTTTTTCTTCTCAAGAAAAATTTGGTTCAAAATGACTTACTACATTAGATTAACCGCTTTAATAATTTGGCGCAATACTTTTCGTTGAATACGCTAAACTCTTTTGTTAAGAAACCTTCTTCTCGTGAAAAAATGGAGGCTGTCAAAGCCATCTTTATCCAAGGCCTATTCATTCTGAATCTCGCTATGCTCTCATTCAAACTTCCAAACAAACTGCCATCACCGGAAGGTCTCCCATTTTCGATTTAATTTGTTTTATCAAGTCATTTTGGGGGAAGCTTTAGGAAAAAATATGACTATTGAGAGTGACTTACTTGTCTTCACAAGGAAAGTTGTTGGGTACTTGAGAAACAAAGCAAACGATCAAAATGTGCCAATCACTGGAATTAGCTATTGCCGCTATCCTAGAGATTGTGGAAACATGGCAAATGTACTAAGCAACAATGTATCTCAGCTGCAAGTTATTATTCAAGTATGAAAAAAAGGACAGGGATGGTGTACGAAAACAATTTATGGAAAATAAAGTTATTATCTGTGCAAGAATTGGTTTCGATATGACGATCAAGAACAATCACATCAGATTCATCATCCATACTTGTACACCTGATAATTTAAAATCGTACTATCAAGAAAGTGGACTTGTTGGCTGTGATCAAAACAGAATTTATTGCCGTTTCTACCACCAAGTCAAAAGTCGATCGAATTAATGATAAGAATATTGAAAATAACGAGAGAAGTCAATGTGATGCTGCCACCAAAAACAAGATCAAAGAATCTTTGAACCATAGTTTTAACAAAATGATTGAATATTGTGAAACAGCTCAATGTAGACATGCAATGCTTGGTAAAATGTTGGGAGATATGTCGATTGCAGATTGCAACAAAAACTGTGATTTTTGTAGAAATTCTAAACTTGTTAGGGAGAATGTTACCAAATTTAAGAATACATATATTGCCAGATCACAGCAATATTTTTCTAATTTATTATTGGGTGGTAGAAAAAGATCATTTCAGGCAACATCTATACAAATATATGAAAATGGGAAGGTTTTACTACTTTTAATGTCGACATCAAATATTGCCAACAACTCCAACTTTATCAACTCTCAACTTGGTTCAAGAAGCAATTTTTAAATATTGAAGATGGTGCCTTTGAAGAAACTGGAAATGTAATTAAGTACGGATCTCTAATTATTAGTAAATTAGAGAATTACGAATTTAGCCAAAAGACCAATTTAATAATTGACTAATATAATTAATTATTCATTGTATAACAGATTATTAATATTTTGTAAACTTGCTATTTTTAACATTTAAATGAATTAGTTCTTCTTGTCCATTTCTTAATATTACTTTGTAATTCTATCATACGTATTCGTTAGTTCTTAAATTATATTCCATGCAATTTAATATATTTGATCTTTACAAAAAGAAACAAATAAATGGTAAACATGTACACTTAACTTTTCATAGTAATTACGGTTACATGTCTAATTAGTCTTCTTATTTTACTTACTTATTTTTATTATGACAGATTAAACACATTATAAAATAAGACATATAATTAAAAATCGAGTTGAATCGAACAAGGCTTATTTCTCGCAATTAATGATTTTCTACTTTCTTTCCGAATTAACCATGGCTCGCAGTTAATAACAGCAAACACCTCAATAGAATCCAACGTATTCGACCCACTCCAACCATTAAATATGATCAACTCTTGATTTTTGAATTCTGCACAATGGTTTTCCCGAGCAATATCTAATTTGATTTCTAATTTATTGCACTTATTATTCTTAAAATTAAGTAGATAGATGCCATTTTGCACACCATAACCATTATACCCACCGACAATTAAAGCAAAGTTGTTTTCTACAATTGTAGTAACGGTATGACCTTCCAAAGCGCTTGGTAATGACATTTTGAATTCACACGTATGATTTTTTATCGAAAAACTAAAAATAGTGTTTAACGTCCTTACTTCATCCCATCCACCGATTAATAATATTGTGTCAGAATCAACTTGCAAAGCTGCTCCATTTTTAAGCCTTGTACGTAATCTGGGCAGATCAGTAACTACCATAACGTGGTCTTTTTGCGTAATTGAGCAAACTTTATTCAAACAATCACGGCCATCATAACCTCCGAACAGAATAGCTGAATTTTGATTGAATTGGCAAAATGAGAAGCAGCTTGTTTCAAACGGTAGTTTAGTAACACATCTTTGCCACGGACTTGAATTGTCTAGACAATTAACTTCAATTGAATCCAAGTGATGTCCAAAATCACTACAACCACCAACAACAACCAAATTACTACCAAATTTAGCTAGCTTAGCTCCACGTCTGGGATCAACAAAGGGCTCAAAGGCGATTGGATTTGATCCACTCAGTAGCTCGCAAGATGCCAGACATTCCCGTTCACATGGTTTTATACAACCTCCTCCTATTAAAATGTATTCTGCCATCGACAGCAATTGAAATATAATGTAGTTAATGATTGGAATTGTGTATGTTTAGTCGATTGTACGTGACTTTTATTAATAAACAAATCTAGTATACAAAATGTTAGGTCGTAGTATTTTGCTCAATTCTCGCTTCTTAAGTTCAGAATCGTAAGTAATCAATTAAATTAAGTAATATGAAACGTTTAGGACTAATTTAGATGTGGCCATTATTGGGGGTGGTATTGTAGGCTGCAGCATCGCGCGTCAATTTTTAATCAAAAGGCCGAATTTGAAAATTGCTTTATTTGAAAAAGAAAATAGACTGGCTGCTCATCAGAGTGGGCATAACTCAGGTGTACTTCACCAAGGAATGTATTACAAAAGTCCATTGAAGGCCAAGTTATGTGTTGAGGGTGTAAATCTTGCATACAAATATTGTGACGAAAAGAACATTCCTTACAACAAATGTGGAAAGTTGATTGTGGCTGTTGAACCACATGAAATTCCAATTCTAGATGAATTATACCAAAGAGGATTAACCAATGGATCTACAGGCCTTAGAATGGTTGATTCGGAAGAAATTATCAAAATTGAGCCTAATTGCAGGGGGCTAAAAGCCATATGGTCTCCAGAAACAGGCATTGTTGACTGGGGTCTCGTTACAACCCACTTTGCAAAAGATTTTGAAGCTGCAGGAGGCTCCATTCATTTAAATCACACATTGACAGGAGTCAATTTATCCAAATCAGAAGAATATCCAATTGAACTAACTCTAAAAGGAAAGAATAGTAAAGTGAATGCCAAGTATTTAGTTACTGCCTCTGGTTTGTATGCAGATAAAGTTGCACAACTAACTGGGTGCAGTCCCAACCTACAAATTATCCCGTTTAGAGGAGAATATTTAAAGTTAAAGAATGAAAAGAAAACCTTAGTCAAGACAAATATTTATCCTGTACCAACACCTGGACTGCCGTTTTTGGGCGTTCATTTCACACCAAAAAGTTAGTTTAAAGTCATTTAATTGTTAACTCATACTTTTAGTGAATGGAGATATACTTCTTGGCCCTAATGCTGTATTAAGTTTTAAAAGAGAAGGATACTCTTATTTTGATATCTCACTAGGAGATTTAAAAGAAACCCTAAGCTATAAAGGGATGCAAAAATTAGTTTGGAAATACCTTCGGTTCGGTGTGGATGAAATGTATCGCAGTATTTTTATCAATCAGCAAGTCAAGCAATTGCAAAGATTTGTACCATCTTTGAACGTATCTGACGTTGAACCAGGACTAACAGGAGTTCGGGCTCAAGCACTAGATTTGGAAGGCAATTTAGTGGATGAATTTATTTTCGATACTGGGAAAGGAAAATTAGCCGACTGTGTTTTGCATGTTGTCAATGCACCTAGTCCAGGAGCAACAAGCAGTTTAGCTATAGCTAGAGTTGTGTTCGAAAAAGCAGAAAAACAATTTAAATTATAAGGACTGTCTTTATGATGTTTAGCAGATAAAATAAGCATTATATTTATTTGTCATTTTATTGAGTTATTTTAGGATAATGCAACCAAAAATTACATTAATTATACAAAATGAAGAATATAAAGTAGAATAGCATGAATATCAGGAAGCATTATAATAAGACAATACTTTGAATAAATATTATTTGTTAATATTTTGCTAGATATTTTAAAAGTGTTAATCATACGGTATCTACGTTTTTGGTTATATAGTATTCATGTAAAGCATTATCGACAATATATCGTGTACGCAATTGAGGAGACTCAAAGGGAGCTTTTGAAATTATTTCCTCTAGGTCGTTAATTTTCTTAAGAGCATTTTCTACACAAAGCGTTTCAGAACCATTTTCGGCTTCATGACTACTAATCAAGGAGGTTAGATTCTTTCTGACTTTTTCATTCCACTGAGCCTCCTTTTCAGCTAGAGTTCTATCCAATTTGGGGGCGCCATCAAAACATCCAATAATGATAGTCATGTTGTCGCGAGACCCTTTAGACAAAGCGATATCCAGAATTTGGTTGCAAACGACTTTCAGATCTTCCTCCACCTTTAGACGATCTGTGACTAAATCGGCTAGCTCGGCATTCTCAAAAACGTCGTAAATCCCATCGCAAGCAATCACAAAGAATTCATCATCTGATTGGTTTCTTACAATTTCATAAACATCGGGTTCGGGAGATACTAACTGTTCAATGGCTCTTAGATTTGGCACTCTTTTGTATTCAAAATCTCCGAAAGCTCTTGATACAGCTAGAGTTCCGTTGACTCTAGAAATCATGACATTTCCACCGGCTTTTAGGATTCGTTCCTTTTCTTTTTCTAGGTATGGTTTATGGTCGTTGGTGCCAAAGACTTCGGTACTTTTGTTACTCAAAATCGCTCTGGAATCTCCAAGGTTGGCAAAGAATATTGACTCAGGAGTGATGATTGCGGCGATAGCAGTCGTGCCACTTGTTTCACGCTTTGACTGATTACTGAGAAAGTCGTCATGGTTTAAAAATCCATCACGGATGCCTTCTTTAATCAAATTCTTGATTTCCTCTGTCAAAGTTCCATTGCTTTCTTTCAACAATTTAGCGATTGAAATGAATTGATCAGTATCCAAAATAGTCTTCAGTAAAACCTCAGCTGCTAAAAACAAAAACAATACAAAATAGGAGACGGAGCAGATATAAAATTTGTACAAATTATCAATTTTTCATCTATTAAATTTACATTTTGTAGCCGCCGAAGCACCCGCATGTCCATCAAAAACAGCAAAAAATGACCACTTGTTAAAAGGTTCTTCATTCGAGATAGCTATATGAATATCGTGAGCATCTTCCATGTCCATCCTCCACCCTTGCATAGATGCAGTAGCATATCTTATTCCCTAAATTACAAATTTATATTTTTTTAAAAACATCAATCTATACCTGTCCTTCACCATTTTCATTAACTTTTCCCGTTAAAGGTTTGTCTAAAAAAGCGCCCATGTTTTCAATTGGAATAGCACCTGAATCTGAAGATAAAAGTTGTTTACTTATTTCAACTAAGCCGTTGTCAGTCAGTCTCCAAGTTCGAAGAAAGCGAGGGGTGTCGTTATTTGTAATATTGTTATTTATGTTCAGAGGTTGCATGCCATTTCGGCCTAAGCGGTCTGCTGTATATTGTTATAATTAAGACTAATAGTCTGAAATCGATCAGATCAATTATAAAACTTAAACACTAAATTGATGATTAAACGTGATCTATGAAATGTAAACCTTAATATTACTTTTACTAATGTTTCTATCAGTGATATCAAGTGATCTACAATGATAACAGGCAATTTTCCAAATGGAATGACATTTACCAAAACTAACAATGACATCATTACACAACTACAATAACCTCATTAATAAATAAGTTTGCTGTTAGCTATCAGGTAATAACATACAATGACACAACATGGTAAAGTTAAGTGTCCACATAAAACATTGGTGACATAGGTAAAAGGAAGTAATTAAATTTGTAATAAATGACTTTTGATGAAGACACGCGATAAAAGGAAGAAAATAAATTGGCTGGCTAATAAGTAGAGACCATCAAAACATATTGGCATCTTCTTTCCAAACTCTAGATACATCAAACAACATTCCTGATAAAACCAAGTTACCAGTACCAGTTGGTAGGACGTGGCTTTTACTACAAATGATTCAAATAACTTTTGCAATCATCGCACTGCTGCCAACAAACAACTTGGTGGCGAGGCTGTCAATAATTATTGGTACAATTGCTCATTCACATAAGTCACTTCAAATACATACTAAAACATATACACATTCTAGTAGTTTAATTTTCTTTTATACAAATTATAATTTTAAATTTTATGATAAACATTTATCGAAGGAAATAAATGTTGTTTAGTTAAAGCATGACTAAAGACGAATCTTATAATAAAATCACATGTTGAATAGTACCATTTGATAAAGTACCAATTTCTATTCTAAAATAGAGCTTTGGAGCATGAAATAACAAGTAAGTCGAGTATATTACAACGGATATAAAACAATATAGGCATACAATAATAATTTAATCAACTTTATAATACATAGTTTATGGAATCAGGGTTCTTTCAAATATTCAAAAGCATATTGATAAATAACAATAAATGTACTAATACTATTAGAAATACTTCTTATTATAGTTATTTATACTCGTAAAAGTATAGAAAAATGTTGTTAATTCTACAAATATCCTTTCTGAATGTGCAAACATCATATTAGAATGTATCCTAGCGATCATCTCGTCTTAAATCTACAAAGTTATTTTGGGAGCAGAGACGTATTGTAATACCATAAATAATATTAAACTTTAACTTTTCCTTTGCCTTTTGTTAGTGTATTACTTTAGGATAGATTTGTTGCAAAAATGCAGTAAAACGTACATCAGATAAGTTATCCATAAATAAGCTTATAAGGTTTAAACCTAAGTTGATGATGTTTGAAGAATGGTTTTAAAACCAGACAATTGATCATTTCTAAAGATATAACTAATGCAATCTATCATTCTATCAGATTTGATTATACTAAAAATTTCACAAGTTGTCTTGACTATTTACTTAAAATAAGATGTAGTTTATCTGCTAAATAGTAAAATATATTTAATGGCACATATATTGAATAATATAATTTGATCTTCAGATATAAATATCCAAATGCAATGGAAAACCAAAACTCATATAAATAATTATCGAATTAGTATATCCAAGTAAAGAAAATTTAAATAAATACGTTTATATGTATCATAGAAATGTAAGTTACTTCACACATATTGTATATGAACACTACTATACAAAATAACACATTTCATACATAATATTAGGTAGACCTGGGCAATCGCTTAACTGGAAAACTTTCGAGAAAAATCAGTTAAAATCGGTTAATCAATTAATATTCAAAGAATATCTCATGTGTGAAAGACTCCATATCTTTCCAATACGTCTTTTTTTGAATTTGATTTAAACATTCTCTTCACATTATCTTATTGTTTGACACAGAACAAAAGTCAATATATACAGGGTGTTCAAGATAAGTCGTTCGTCACTAAAATGGTTGTAACTTTTGATGCGTCGAGTGTAAAGAGCTGAAAATTGTGCCAAAGGTACTTCTGGTATTCTTAATAAGCTACTACATTTTTGTGACGATAAACTTATCCAGGACCGGGGAATATCGTCTACCATCCGGGTCTCGGCATTTAGTACTTTTTGACATTAAAATGAACCCCAGAGCCGTATTCCATAAGCGACAGTCTTGGAAAAATAGTCAGGACTCTTTAAAACATTCATATTAACTACCGGTCAAGACAGACAAAGAAAACAGATCACATGGCCTATCAATACTACACTTACTAGACTTTTTATTTGCCAAAAAAATAACATTAGTCCTAATTAAGGGCTCCTACTCAATTATTGCTTAACCAATGATTCAAAATAATAAATATTGATAATTAGACCCTGTGTAAAGCATTTTCATACAAAAAATTAAATTCCGTTGCTAGGACAGTCAAATATTATGATCAAGCTGTTGTATGGCTCTATAGAATGGCACACCTTGTGAGCAGAACTAGTATTAATACTCACACATATAATACGTCTTTATCAGTCTCTTCTCTTACTTAATAAATCCTTGCTATGACAAAGCCACTACCTCTTTTGAATCCGTGCTTCACATGACAATTTTAGAATAAATTTATAAAACCCTGATTTTATTTCTATGAATAAAAATATTTTAAAAATTAAATCTTTTTTATGTCACAAAATATGAATGTTTCCAACGAGGTGCATATATTTATGTATGATTTTGTAGTACGTTCATGAAACCCCTTTATTGCACTAAAGTGTAAGTTTTAAGATATTGATAAGACATTATTTCATTCTAAACTTTACATAAGTTAAAAGTGATTACGAGATATTATAATTTGATTATATTATACTAATTAAAATTGGCGTGTAAAAAATAATTTTTATCGATATTCAGCAGAATTAAGATTCTTTATATCTAAATATGCGTATTTTAAAACAACATTTGAAATATTAACAATTATACATTCTTTCAAAGTTTAAATAATTGTTACAAATCAAATAATACAATCATATTTAAAAGATTTAAAGAAGGATAGATAAATATAAGTTTAAAAATTGTATGTTCCAGCGTAAATTTCATTTACAGTAGCTGGCATTGGCTCAGCGAAGTTAATTTGTTTAATACCCTTAGAATAATTTGCATCATTTTCGGTTTCATCGGAAACGTGGTGTTTACTTTCAGCAGTTGATTGAACATTATTGGCAATTGGAGTTTGATACTCAGATCCATCTGTACAACCGTTATTATACGCATACTTGGCACCATCATCAAAATAATCATTTACGGCTGCTGTATTTTTAGCATTATTGCCTTTGTTTATTTCAACATTGTTTACTTTTTGATAAGTCGTCCCATCGTTGTTAACATATTGAACATTATCAACAGTATTTTCTTTGACACTTAAAGAATTACCTACAATATTACCATTTTCAGAAATATATTGGGGTAAATTATGATGTGTTGTTGCGGAAGGAACATTAAGATATTGAGCTGGAGTGTATTCTATAACAGGAGCATTAATGTTATCCTGATTAGTAATATTTTCGCTAACTATGTAAATTTGTTCTTTCTTAGATTCGGGTTGAATAATGGTGCTTAGGGAGTTTGAGTTACTATCAATTGTGGAAATTGTTTGGAAGTTTGGCGCAACAGCAGCATCATATGAAACTGGCTGCGAACATCCGCATGTTTGAACGAAGCATCCACATTCATTAGCAGGACCAACAGTGCCCCAGAAAAATGCGGTAGATGATCTTAAGAGAGTAAAGATGATAGCAGTGTTGATGAATTTCATGTCAAAAGTAAACTGGGTTGATAATGATTTGACGTTGAGTTTATTAAATTGAATGCTTTTATACTAACGCATTGCGAATTTTTTAAAGCTAACTATACTTAACAGGAATCCACTCGACAAGTTTCAAACGATTTTAATTAGCTCTTCCAAACTACTTTGTTTAGAATTAGGATAGCTATGTCATATCTTATTATTACCTCTATTAGGCCTTTAATTAATAGTATATATAGTTATTCTCTGTAATAAATACTTGTTGTTAATAACATAATAATTATTTTATCCTAAGGTAAAATATATGTGTTGCGTCAACGATTAAGAATAGAATATTACGTTTCAATTTTTTACATCAAATAGTATGCAATTGTTATTTGTAAATTTGTTTAACTTCAATCATATTAATTATGAATGATTAAATTGGGTTTTTAAACCATAATTATTTTGCAAATTGATGTTGATAAGTTATTAGTCAATGACTTAAAGGAAGTACGTATAAAGTTCTTTAAAATGTTGATTATTTAAAGAATATTTATTAATCATTATCAGTACTTTTAAACCCAATTATTTGCACGTATTTAAGTTGTTAAAATTCGGAGCTAGTCATTTTTTACACCATTCAACAGATTACCTAACTTTTAGCACGACATGTTTTTATGAAGAAATGGAAAAACGTATACCGCATTATTCAAAAACCATTTCGTATTGCATCTTTTGGATATTGTCGAAATGAGTGAAAATCGGCAAATGTCTGATACAAACAGATCATTTTACGGAAATTATGGCACCTCACAAAGACGTTGTAAGTTGTTTTTTCATATTTTGTCAATATTTACTTTGTTACTTTTAGTTGAAGGTGAAAATTCATTTTACGAGGCAAATAACATGACAATTCAGGAAAATTCCTCAAATAGTGTACAGACATGGTTAAATGGAATTGTAAGCTTTAAATGCTGCCCCTTCTTAATATCCTTTTTAGTTGTTTAAAAGAAAAGTGATCGGAAGCATTGGTATTGCCATGTTTGCATCCTTTGCTATTTTGGTCCAGACAATGGTTACGACGTTCAATATCTTCCATCCAATCGAATCCCTATATGAAATTTTTTCCAATTTGCTCACATTTTCGTTTTACGCTACCTTAACTACTCAATCAGTCATTGTATTTGGACTAGTATTTGTTTTATCAAACCTTATTATGAATGTAGCCGCTGAAGAAGTCTTAGAGTGGAAAAATGCTACAAATTGGGCTTTCCTGGGAGCATTGAGTTTTGGTGAATGCTTGAATCTCTTTTTAATCTTTATTAATGCTCGCCACCACGACTCAAACAATTCTGAAGGAGAAGACGTAGCATCTGCCAAGTTTGCATTTTTATTCATCTCTTTAGTTTTGGTTAGTTTCGATTTTTACTTCAACACAAACTTCCAATATACACTACCTCAATCGACATTCAAGATTCAAAACATGTTATTGGCCCTTTTGACGCCATCAGCGGATTCAGTTTACTTATTCCGCATCAAGAATGTCTTCTCGTGCATCAAAAATGCTACCATTATTTGGTTAGGATACCAATTAATTTATGATATATATGGTATAAGATTCATCATCACCACTAGTATCTTAATTCATGTATTTCTGACCGTGTATAGAATCAACTTGACTTACACATTAGCTACGGAAGTTTTGAATTTAATTGTTATGCAACCTTATCCCTTTGAACTACCATCAAAGTATAATGTAGCCGAACCTGGGGCCAAAGAATTCAAGCACCTTATGAATGTTTTTGATTTCGGAGACACTACCCACAAGCTTTTTGCCCTTTATGATTTGAGGCTTATCGCAATGTCAGACTTTAATCGCCGTCAAGAGATTTTTGCACTCAGTGTCCCCGGAAACTTCCCTCGAAATTGGATTTCTGCCAAAAATATTTGCATCGGAATAATCGACTCTCTAAATGATATCTTTGTCCAAGTAAATGAAGTCATAAAGTCAATAAAAATGCACGATGCCGCTCTTATTTATTGCGATAGATCTCCTTCTAGTGGTCGTACACGGGAAGAAAGATTGAGAAGAACTCTTCATCCGGCACTACGGGAAAAGGATGACAAAAATGAGCGATTTGAAAATGTAGCCAAGGATGAAGCCAACAAAGAAAAGTTGCAACAAAAACTGAAGCCAAATCAACTCTCAAAATATGACAAGCTTGTTAAGAAGATTTTATGCTTATGGTACCCCCCAAAGCGTACTATAACATTCCTTAACCAGACTCTCGCTGTGTATTCAATTGAAACAATTGCAAACTTCATGGTATGTTCTTACGAAGAAGACGCTTACGGATCAGTTCAAGGGGACGTTGAACATATTATCAGAAGATTACTTGTGCTTTCTAATAGCATCGACAGTTATTCTAAGGGAAAACATATGCTTGACTCACAATGGAGAATCGACGATGAATTAATGATCAAAAATATTAATACAGCTCTTAAGGAATGCTTTGATCTCATTTCAAGGCAATTTGGCGAGATCTTTAAGGATGGTCAATTTAATGACGATGAACAAGCAGCTTTGCGTCGTTTATTATAATTTCATATTTTTAATATTTAGTTGGAAATTTACCGGTCCACTTAATTTTGTAAACCTTTATTTTTGTGCGTATTATTGGATTCAATAAATTAATGTTTAAGTTAAAACGTGTAAAGTTGAAAACTTTTAAAACATTACACTTACTTTGGCATAATATAATTTTGTTCACTTTAAATAATGTTATTTGTAGTGTAATTTAGCTCTCATCCTATAAAATATATCTTTTTAATTAAAAATAAGTTAATACTTTAGTTTAATGTCGTATTCATCTAAATGATTACACTGAGTAAACAAAACTCTGACTATGCGTCGAATATCTCTTATTTAAATATGATAACTATTTTTACATTGAACTGAATATTTATTTGTCGATATTCATATCTTTGTATGCTTTTCAACAGTAAAATGAGATTTTCACAATTTCAATAAATAACCTCCATTAAAATATACTAATTAATATTTATTTATACTACGTATTGAATATTTAATTATATTATAAATTAAAATACTAGGCAAACTCTGTTTCATTCTTTCTAGGCGCATTCAATATTTAAATCTAAAATAATGGGTGATGGGCACTTTCTTTGAATATAATAATACTTAACAATACATATTCCTATTGTACATAATTAGCAGAGTAGATAATTTATTAATGTAAATTCTACTAATATTAGATAAAATAAAAGTTGGCTTTATCAGAATAAAGCAGAAGGCCTCAGCTCAACCTTGCAAATCCGGCTTAAAAAATAAAGCCGGGGAATATTTTTTAAATTAATCAGGCTGGATTATAAAAGAATCATAAAATACCTTTGAACTTACCAATAACTAAATTTTATTGAACTCCAGATTGAAATTAAAATTTAAGAGAATTAGTTAAAACACTTATATTTTAACCTAAGCTTTGTTACCTTTTTGGATCCAAAAACGTTTTTTCATCACCAACTATTTTTTTAAGTTTGAAAAAAGATCTATCAGCTAGTGTAATGCATTTGTTCATTAGAAAGATACTTTTCCAACAACAAAATGTTTTTTATTTTTTTTTAAAATCGGGCTTTGGAGATATACCAGACCGAAGCTGGAATTTATTTTTAAATTTTATCTAGGTCGGGCCGGATTTACAGGGTTGGCTAAGCCAGAAATTGAAACCGGGACCATTTATTATCGAAACAAGTATATTAACCACTAGAACAGAATTTTGAGAGCATGAGTGATAAGTGTAAAGAACTATCAATGATAAGATCACTGGTTAATTTATACAAAAATGTTGTTTAAGTAATTTACATGCATTTTAAAAGTATTATATCTTTTTAGGGAGCGATGCAAAAACTTGGGCCGACCCGGTAATCGAAACCGGGACCTCTTCATCCCGAATGAAGAATCATACCAACTAGACCAGCCGGCCATGTTTGAGCTTTGCTTAGAAAGAACTTACATTTATGCTAGTATTAAAAAAATCGAAAAAATCTTTTTTATTCACTTCCGAACTATTGTAATTTTGTTTTATTAAAGTATTATTATTATAATATAAACAAATTAAAGAAAAGGATGTTAATTTGATACCTAAGCATGTTCTTTTCCCATAATCTATCAAATAATTTTATTGAAAATGAACGATTTCGCAACTAACACATTATTATTTATTAGTGGAAAGCAATTTGAGGATGTGTATAATGATAATCGTAAAAGCATGGCTTGGGCCATTCACTTAAAAATCAGAACACATTCATTTTTTAACATAAAGATGTGGTATGATCGTATTATTAAGAGTAATGATTTTCTATACGTTTGGGAAATTGCTAAATTTAACACTGGCAAATATGCTATTAAAAGTGCTGATAATATTGGGTCGTTCTTTGAATCCTATAACTATATTGTTTTGAAAATAAATAGTGAAGTGGAATACAAATACGACATTCATGTCTGGTTAGGTTCGAAGTCAAGTTCCAACTTGGACAATATAACCTATAAAGCCGCAATTTGCTTAGATACAAAATTGGAACACAAGACAAGATTATATCGGGAAGAACAAGGCCGTGAATCAACTCTCTTCTTATCTCACTTTTCTTTTAAAATTAGGTAATTTTATTGTTTGGTTTATACATGATGTTTTTTAGATATGATAGTTCGCCCATTTCTAATGTAAAAGAGTTTTTCCCAACATCTCCATTCAAAGTGTACCGTGTTAACACGACGGATAACTATAAAGTCACAAGAGTCATTTCAAACATAAAGATGTTAAATCACAGGGATGTTTATGTCTTTGATTTAGGTCTTAAAATAGCAATATGGTTTGCACCTAAAAGTAATCAAATATCCCATAAAGTTGGAATTCACGTAGCTTCCATTATTAAAAATGCAGAAAAGAATAGGAACTGTGTAATGGAGATATTCTCACAAAATTGGTTAATAAATGAAGTTACGTTGTTAGAAATTTATAGAAACAACATGTCAGAATATATGAATGATTTGGGAGATTCTCTTGACGAGATAAACGAAGAAAGATTTTGCAATAAAATTTTTGTTTATAATGTTTCCTATGACAATAAAAGCATTACAATCAAGCAAAATAGAGATAAACCGAATTTCGATAGCAACAAGATGTATCTTATCAACAATAAGAATATTGTTATTTACATTTGGATAGGAAAGAATGTTAGCTTCAGGAAGGTAGCATTCAATATTGGCACTACTTATATTCGCGGCATCAAACTTCCATCGTATACTTCAATATTATGTTTGAATCAAGATTATGAGCCAGACGAATTTAAAAGAGTACTTAACTTTATTGGCACATAAATATTTAAACAATTAATCCCGCTTTAGAGCATTAATAAAAGATTTATAATTCCTCATTGGCTTTAATTACTTTTTCTAATTCAATTTCAAAGGTTAATGAAGCACTTGGGGGTATTGAAGCTCTGCCCTTTTCTCCGTATGCGAGACCTGCTGGGACAAACAGTTTTCTGCGTTCTCCTTCGCACATTCCCTGCAATTACAAAGTATTATTAATAATGCAAATGTTTTTACAAATAAATTGCTGAACTCATCGTGTGTTATTTTAAGTCATTAAATTACCTCCATCCCTTTCTCGACACCAGGAATTACTTGTCCAGCGCCAATAGTGAAAATAAATGGCTTCCCTCTTGAATGACTGCTATCAATAAATTGTCCGGTCTCAAGCCAAACTGAATATTGTTGATGGACTTTATCTCCGTGTTCTGCTTTCTTGCAAAGAGATGGTTCAATTACATGTGTTTGAGAAACGTGAAGACCGTCATTTCCATACCAAGACTCTCCTGGGACTGGCCGGAAAATTGACTTTAATTCAATGAAATAATACAAATCATCTCCACTTTTTGCTCCACGTGGTAGCTCATCTTCTTCAAAGGCATCTCCTGCAAAAATACAAAATTTATTAGAGGATTTTTTAGAGTTAGCTTACCGGGGATAACTATTTTTCTTTGCTCCTTGATGCACATGTCATGCATGCTTTCAGACATGCTAGAAATAACTTTACTTCCACCTATTTCGAAAGAAAATGGTTTTTGACCAAAATTAGATCCAATCAAACGTCCCTGTTTATCAGTCAATTTAAAGAATTGTTCGACGTGGTCTCCATGTTCTACGTATATTTCACACTTTGAGTCTGGAATTTTTTTAATTATCTCAATCGTTGTCCCATCATCTAATTCCCAGGACCTTTGGTCGCAATAAGTAGTAATGCATAAAGCAGATAAAACAATAAATAATTTGGACATACTAATAAGTTGAAATAATTTAATATAACTTCCACGTAAATGCGGCGGCGTATACGTAAACAAAAGTAAAAATCTTCGATTTATTTTACATTCTTTCTAGGTCATCGCGATTAGAACATCACAGAGAGAAGACGTTGTGTTATAAATGAATGGATATGATTTGTTATTGAATTAACATTTACTTTATAAAAATTATCACAACCAAATAAAAATGCAAAGATTATTAAAATATGTACTTATTTACCATACGACCTGGCAATGTTTCCCATTTTGACACCTGCTGGTTCAAGTCCTCCCGAAAATGATCCTCCTAATGTATAAATTGGCTTGTCTCCGAATTCTTCATCAGGCAAAACATTAATATACGAGCCAATACCTTGTTTATTTCCATTTGCAGACATATCCATAACCGTATAGTATGGACGTAAAACGGAAAGTATTTCGGAATTACCACCCCCGGTTAAAGCTCCCACCTCATCTAAATCCTTCATTCCTTGCCCGGAATAACCATAATTATCTTTAAGAACCTCAGTTTGATAATCTTCTAAAAAAATATTCATACGTATGTTACATATTTGGCTAGATAGATCTTACCCTCGCTGTCAAGTTTATTAGGATCCAATTTTCTATTATATGAGCTATGAGAATATTGTCGAGCCCACTTTTGATTAAAAAGTCTCATAGGCTCACAATATACTAGATTAATTGTAGATAGTAAGATAAATACACTGATCATTAGAGATTTTGTGCTCATTATGTAAGAGATAATATATTTGAAATTGGATTGAATGTTGTGAAATTCATAAATACTAAGACATATACCGATTTTGGGTCAGAGGGGAGTTTATCATTTTAATAATAGAAAGCAATGTAGTTGATTAGTATTACTTTCTACGAAAGTTCATGTAGTTATTTAATATTTTAATAGGTAACACACAAATATTTAGAAAAAAGTTTATGAAATGATGACAAAAAATAAATGTAATTTAATAACTAGGAAGCAATAAAACATAAGATGTTTACGTGTGTTTAAGGGATAATTAATTAACGTTCAGCATTGTATCTTCTCTTGACGGTAGATTCGACGTCTTTCAAATAATATATGAATGGATTACCATTTCCAATATCTTCTGGAACATATTTGATAAAGTTTTTAATATTTGCTTGTTGAGCGTGTAAGTCTCCAGTAGTGAGTAAATTTGAAAGTTTTGACCCAATTCGAGAACGACGTTCATTAGACAAGTTCAATTTCTTATTGACAAAAGCTTCAGCCAATGCAAATATAAGAGAGAGAAGATACTCAAGTTTTTGGAATTGTTTCTTATCATTTTTGACTTGGATATCAGAAATGGAATAAGAAATGGCATCGCAAAGACTTTCAAGTGATAATTCAGAATTGATACAAAAACGAATCACTTGAATGGGCTTGAATTGTTGTGATACGAAAAAGTCAATCAATCTGTGAATTATAAATGTTTTTGGAATGAGAACGGAAGTCATAGATGGGGCTGAATTGGCTCGACGTAAAACGTTAATTATGCGAGTACAAGTTTCTTCTGATGATTCTTTGCCCACTTTATAATAAAAGAAGCAATCTTCGATTATCATTTCCCATACGCTTTCTACCTCTTCAATATTGGTGTTGGTTCCCACAGCAACATTATAGACAACCAAATTAGCCAAAGGAATACGGAAGCAGTCAGTTACATGAGCAATCACATCTTTGACTGGCCATATACGACTATTAAGTTCATCAATCATATGTTCCGAATGTTCTATTTCATTTTTATCGTCTTCCGGTTCAAGTCTAAGCTTAGTATCATGCCACAGTTGTAATTCATTTGAGACATAATGTTGAACTTCGGCGCATTCCAGTGCTTCTTTGATCACCATCATAGACTCGATTTGTGCTCCTTTACCATCACTAGACTGAATGAAAACCATTGCTTGAGACAACCAAAATATTCTAATTTCCAGACTGCGTTCCGAATTATTGTTGATTGCCTTATCGTAAAGCAATTTAGCCATGTAAGCGTGACCATTTGTGGCATGTCTTTGTACATCCAAAAGTTTCTCAAAGTGGGTAGGAGAATCCTCGAAATTTATTTTCCATAGGAGGTAATCTCTGAATTTGTCAACAGGGAAGCATTTCATAAGTGATTCGTTTTGATTATCAACAGCACCCTCGTAGATCCGATACATTCCAGCCTGAGAAGCGTTTTTGAAGATGTATAGCAGAATATCATCTCTAACCTCTAAACTAGCTAGCCTGTTGTTTTTGTTTTCCATTTCAATAGACAGCTTTTCCAAGACTTCCGAAACAGAATCGTAACATTCATTGACTTTGTCAACAGCTTGTAAGACACGCATATTTGATGCTACATTAATTGGGTTTTCGATAAACATATTACTCAAACCACCTGAATCAAATTTATCTGCCAGCAACATTGCAAATTGAACAGCTTGCTTGTAGAACTTCAAGTTAATAATAAATCCTACACATTTCCTAACATCAATTTGGATGGAGGTTGACAGCAAAATTTTGATTGCTTCTTGTACTGATGCTTCTTTTGATTCCAAATCAATGGTATTTTTAGCTTCTCTCATAATTTCTTCTGCCTTTAGCAGTTTGTAGTCATCTTGAGAAAATAGAGTGGGGCATAATTTGCGAAGTTCACTTGAAACTACAGTGACACTAGCATTGTCCTTAAGATGCATCCGAATTAATCCACGAACCATTTTCTTGATAATCTATAAATATGTGATCATTAAATGTTAAGTGATGTTTAGAACTTACAGCGCTCTTGTCAAAAACAACATCATGGAGTTTTGAGTTCTCCAAAATGTTCTTCAAATTGTCAGGAAGCTGATTGCAAATAATATGTAAGTTGTTTTTCATGAAAACACACCAAACTTGCAGGAATTCATAAGTGTTTTTAACCATGTCAACGTAACGAATCATGCTTTCTTGTTCTTTTTGTCTTGCGTAGTTTTGATCCAATACATTTTCCGGATTATTTCCTTGCTTGCTATAAATTGCATTTGTATCTCTTAATACTTCCAAAGGTTTGAAGTTTCTTAAAAATGTCGGTACAACTTCAATTTCCTCTAACAAAGTTCCTAACTGCTGAATGACTCTTTGAACATCTTGAATCTTCAGGATAGATTGGAATTTCTTTTCCTTGGTAGTATCACGTTCAATTAATTTGGAAACCCATAATTCTTTGATGACACGAGAGAAGTAACTGTATGCAGCATCATGAGCAGAACTGTAAATAATATCATTACGAAAATTGCCTTGTTGACTATCATTTTGAACTTTTCGAGGGAAGTTGTTTTGAGGAGTCCTTCCAGCATTATTAAATTTGAACCCGAAAAGTTGATTTCTTTCTTGATTGACATGTCTAGCACGTTGTTCACGTACTAACACTGGCTCTCCGTGCATTGAACTGAATAGTTTTCTGGCATTTGATTTGGTCATACTGTTTTTATGCTTTTCTGCACAAATAATCTGCATGGTCATCACCAAAATGTTGACGTTTCCATGGAGAGAGACGAATTTGCCAAATTTCTTAGAATCAAATTGCTCAACTTGAACAAAATTCTGGAGATTGGTTGCTGGAGATACGTGCTTGAAGGAATGGATTCCCTTATTTGTGATGACTTTAAAACTTTGGTAAGAAGAATTATCATCAACATTGCAAGAGATTGGTGCATCCAGCTTCGGGATAATAAAAGGCACTGTTCGATTAATCATTGACTTAGGCAAAGCACGCGTTAGTTCTTCGATAGAATGAATTATCCCATTAAAAGTTGTCGACGTAACGCTTTCGACTAATGGCGTTGAGAATGGATAGTGCATGTTGCTGTAAATCATTACACAAGTGCTTTTCCCATTGTTCATTCCATAGCAGACTAAAGTAGCTTCTTTTGTAGAATATGCACTGTACACGCATTCTAAGTCTGGAACCGGGGCATCTAATCTTTCCATGTTAGGTGGTAGTCTGATATGCGCCAGTACAACTTGGTGAATTGCCCCTTTGTCTTTTGGAGTGTCTAAGAGGCACTTTCTATTAGGGAAATCCAAGAATCCGAAATAAAAACGTGTGCCAAGAGTAGTTACAGCCATAAATGCAATGAAACTGGATACTGTTGATTCGATAGGAACGATAGCGCAAATATCCTTGAAATACCTCTCTTGGATTTTGCAGACTTTTCCAGCGGAGTGTAAAATCTCATAGCTAGTCATTTCAGCAACTTTGTCAATTGATTTTCCATCATTCCCCAGACTGAAAACACGAATAGTTCCATTTTGTGACAAGATATGTATCACTCCACGACTATTGTCAACTGTAATCTTAAGATATTCATCTTTGGTGGTAAAGAAAGACATTGAGGGAATCAAGTTTGAGAAGAAGCTTTTTGTGTGATTGATTAACTTCACACTGCGATTTCTAAACCACCCCTTTGACTTATAATCAACTTCGAGCAAATAATCTGGAGTAATCATAAATATACGGCCTTCATTAGTAACAGCAACATCTTTAATTTCTTGACTGTCCAATGATCCCGAATACTGATTTGTAGAACTAAAATTAATTATTGTTCTACGGTAATCGGTAATATCTCCTTCATCCATGTTTTCAAAGAATAAGGGAATCAAAACAACTTCTTGTGTTGTTACAAGCACCAGCATATATTCGATACTTGTTGAAGGAAACATTTCTTTCGGAATAGCTGTGAGACGAGCATGTTGAATTAACGAATTCACTACAAATAAACCATAATCATTAAACATCAGTAAATAAATGAGTTTTTTGTGTACATTTTAAAGCAATACATTTTTGGAGTAGTATCCATTAGATCAAAAATAACGATGAAACCAAAACAAAACATTATTCCCTCCAATCTTAAAAGACCTTAATTTGAAATTTAGAAGTTGTGTTTACCATCAACTATAATTAAATCATTTAAAATTTTAGCGCACAATCATGGCTAAAAGAGGTTCTCTTTAAGTTAGCTTAGTTTTTTAGT
The DNA here is from genome assembly GCA_963281155.1 of Rhabditophanes sp. KR3021. Classification (NCBI taxonomy): domain Eukaryota; kingdom Metazoa; phylum Nematoda; class Chromadorea; order Rhabditida; family Alloionematidae; genus Rhabditophanes; species Rhabditophanes sp. KR3021. The sequence goes on along the minus strand of CAUJLY010000004.1, from coordinate 3,670,774 downwards.
TGACAAAGAAGCAAGAAATCGACGTCATTGAGTTATCTGATGATAATGATGACCCTGAATGGATTATTCAAAACAAGAACTTGGTGAAAAGATTGGCCAAATAATGCCCGAAGTGACGGTGGTATTCAAGATTTTACTGTTGAAGAAATGCTACAGAAGAATCTTTTGAGGCTATTCCTTCACTTGGAGGTGGAACCAAACTTATGAGACCGTTGAAAATATTGCTTTTGATGAGGAAGAATGTGAAGAATATCATGACAGTTTAGAGGATTTTCAAGAGCATGACAAAGAAGCAAGGATGTGACATCCATATTGAAAGTGTTAAAGAAATGGTCTACTGGGTTAAAAGTGGTGGAGCTTTGAAAGAATTTTACGGTACAGGCGTAAAATATGAATAGCTGTATTTTTAATTTGTATTATTTGAGTAAACTTACTATTGAACATCGCCATATCTCCACACATATCATCTTGCCAAATGAAAAAGTTGTTATCAATTGACATCCATGAACGGCAAACCACTGGAAAAGAACCGTAAGCACAAAATCCAGACGATCCTAAAAAGAATTATGAAATGTTTGTAGAAATGTTATTACCTCTTAGTTGATCACGCAATTCTTCAGGGATGCAAGTAAAGTTGACATCAACCATCTCGTGAATATCAAACTTGTTTAGTTCCACATATTCCTCTTCAAAATTGATTCCAGAAACAGTTGTCAGGAAGGCACTTGGATTAAAAGAATTATGGAGACCAAATAACGCCAAGTAATCAGATTCATCCCGATCAGATATTAAATTGTCCTTGACAATTTCTCTTGCAGGATTGTTGGTGGAATTATTCATTTGCGCGTCATCCTGGCTTGTATTAGACTGAATATAGAGGGCCTCATCTATGCCCAAAAAACCAGAAGTTTCGTGAGTCATTTTGGGTGAATGCGGGAAACTAATTAAAAGTGAGTAATTTTAACTAAACAATGAGAACTTAAGTACAAACCACAAATGTACAGTGACGTTTTAAGTGGTTTAATATTAAGAAAAGTGTGAATTAGCAAATTGATATGATTTAAACAACCAAAAATGCTAAAATAATTTTGAAATGACAAACCAAAATAATACTCCAAAAGAGGGTTGGGAAAACGTTTATTGCATTCGAAAATAATTCGTGGCGAGAGAATGTAAAGTTTGGGTAGCATGTGTATAGTATCAATACTATGTAAGATTAAAGTTTCAAGGATGTAATACAATTAAAATGAAACATTTTTATAACACAATCAACAACATTTATAAAAAGTAACAACAACAAATGAAACAAAATTAATTCTCCTCCTTCTTCTCTTTGACTCCAAACAATTTTTTACGATGGAACTTCGCTGGATTGATGCCATACGCTTTTAGACGTTCATCATCCACATTGATAGATGAATCACGCTGAATGTCTTGCTTGTTAAACTTCTTTTTAGATTTCTTGTCTGCAATTTTGCTTGACGAGGGTTTGTTTTTCTCCTCAACCTTTGATTTTTTGGAAACTGGTTCAGAAACGTCCTTGTCATCATCGAAGTTACGTTTTCCTTTCTTCTTTCTACGTGTCTTTTTCTTTTCAACATCTTCCTCATCATGGCCATTATCTTTATCATTTTGTTGAGGCTTTTCGACATCAGTTTTATCCTCGATGATGGGTTTTTCAATAGGCATTGGCAAATCACTTTCAACTTCAACTTTCTTGACACTCTTTTTCTTTTCTACTTTTTTGTCCTCACCTTTGTCCTCTACAGCCTTTTTCTTAAGACTTTTCTTTCCACCAAAATCAGTATTAAGGATTTGCTTCTTTTTCTTGATATTCTTGCTTTTGTGTTTGAAGGCATACCAATCTGATTTTTCTTCATTTTCTGTCCGATAAGCTGTAACTTTCTTTACAGAAGCCCAAGCATTCAAAGCGCGGTCATCTGTGTCTAAAATTTCGTTGACAGTTAGTCCAAAATCATTAGCAGGTACAGTTCTATAATGGAAACGTGTGATAGTACCATCTTTAGTAATGTCTTCATAATTCAAGGCGTAATATTCATTAAAATATTCTTCGAATGTCTTTTCTTCAGGATTAAAAAGAGGTTTTTCCTTTTGAACTGTTTCCATAAATTTAGAAGTTCTGTTTCTTTTTCTTCTGGAAGCCTTCAGCTCTTCAGGTCTACCACGTTTTTTCGGAACTTCCTCTGTCTTTTCTCCAAAATCATCCTCTTTTGTATCGCTATCATCGTGATCGCTGTCAGCATCATTCGTTTTAGAGATTTCAGTGCCATCAGAATCATCATCGTTCTCAGAAATATCATTTTGGTTTTGATTTTTCATGTCAACGACATCAAGGTTATCATAATCGGATTCTTCATTGTCTGACATATCAGAGAAGACGGGTTTTTCTAAATCCCCTTCAGCTTCGTCAAATGAATCATTTCCGAATGCTTCTTTCATTTTTTTGTCGTATTCGGCAGGATCAAAATCTTTCTCAAGATCTTCTAAACTAATTTTCAGATTGCTCATTCCTGAAATCTTTTTCAGCTTGTTCATCTTGAACTCGATCTCATTTCTCTTCAAAACTTTGAGTCTTTGAATGTCCTCCTTCCTTTGTTGTTTTTCAGCTTCCTTACGCTCTTTGTAATTGTCTCTTTGTTCCTTACGCTTCTCGTTTGTTTTTCTAAGGGAGTCCTTGATAGTTCTTGGATATTGCTTAATAAATTCCTTATCGGGGTCTTCGAAGCGATAGTTATATTTGTGCTCAAACTGTTCCATCTTCTCATCTTCTTCTTCTTGACGATCCATGTTGACAATTTCATCGTAAGTGGGAATAACGTCTTCATCACTGCTTACATTGAAGTCTTCATTCAAAATATAGTCCAACAAGAATTTATCCTTGTCAGAAATATTATCTTTCTTTCTAAATTCAACCAAGTCCTTGAGAACTCTTGTTTTCTTTCCCTTGCTATTTGTGGCGTCCTCAATCATAGCATCAGCCTCCATTTGGTCTTTTTCATTATCTTCCTTGGTTTTTTCCTTTTTAGTAAGCAATTCATCATCACTGCTTTCATTGCCATCGTTAGCTGCAGCTTTCAAATCAGCAATGAGTTGTTTTTGCTTTTCAAAGTATCCCTTTCCATGTGCATTACTAGGTAAGGAATCGTCTTCGTCAATCATCCCTTGCCGGCTAAGGACAAGATTTCTCTCATGGTCTTTCAAAGTGAGCGGTTTTTGCTTCTTCTTCTTACTCTTTGAGGAACATGGCTCATCTTCTTCTTCCAAATCACTTTCATCATCGCCTAAAAACTTTGCTTCGCTTTGGTAAATTTTTGGATCTTTTGATTTAATAGCAACCAAAACTTTGCTAAATAGTTTATCTTCATGGGCAGTCCATTCCTAAAATTTACAAATAATTTTAAATTAATAAGAGCATACACATACCGGAGCATCATCACTTTCAGACGAAGATTCATAATCGCCATCACTATTGATATGGGAGTCTTTTCCAATACGAGCTTTTACTAAAAGTTATTATACATTTTATAAATAAAACCATACTTACATTGTCTACATTCCGCAGCTTCACGACGTCTACTTAAGGCATTAGATAAATCTTTGGTGTTAGAAAATCCATCAGACTTCTCATCTAAACCAAGATCTAATTTTTTAGGCATTTTACAAGTTAAAACTTTAAATAATTTTTTTAAAACACATCTGATAAATGTATGGCTTGCTCCAATTTATCCAGTTAAGACACGTAATATATTTTCGTGAACCAAACGATAAAGTCATACAAAGCTTGATAAAGCCCTTAAGTGACAGAATAAATGTGTTGTTGTTAGATGAAATATAATAAGAACGTTTATTCACAAATTGAAAAAATACAACTATTTGGTTGTTTGATCAGTTAACCATTGAAGATATTTGTCACTTCCACCTTCGATTGGAAAATGTATAAATTCAGGTGTATCGTATGGATGAAGCTCAAGGATTTTTTGTTGCAGTTTGCTGATATTTATGGATGTTGTCTTTATAATAAGAAGCAATTCATTATCCTCATTGATTTTTCCTTCCCAATGGTAAACAGACACGATCCCTGGCACTATATTTACACAAGCTGCTAATTTTGATTCAACAATACTTCTAAAATGTTCCAATGACGTAAATTTGATAGTACAACATACCTAGAAATTGACTTCGCTACCTCTTGTGAGGGAACAGTAACATAAGCAATTGAATACATTCTAAAAAAGCATAAATTACGTAACATCGAGCAAGCTTGAACAACTAATATTTTTTGCTATAAGTTTTATTCCAAAACGACTGAATGAACCGAATGAAACAGATTAGAGTAGTTAAATGACGATTTATTATTAATATTTAAATAATGTTTAGTACAAAAATGAGCAATTATAAAATGATATAAAATCATAAAATAAAATACACTTTCACAGAAAATATAACATCTTAGTGAAAGAATTTAAAAATGTAGATGAATCTAGGTAAATCATGAATTTACTCGTATTTAAATTGTATGTAATATATTTGAGATTAAAATTGTACTTTGAGATAAAATAGTGATATGAATTCGTGATTTGAAAAACAATAATTCTAAAACTTCTAACTCGCTGATGATTGTACGAGTAGATATTATAGATATTGCCTATATAGTGACGGAGGGTTTTCATATTGAACTAGTTCTTCGAACCTATCACTTTCTGGTTTCATACAACAGCACCAAGTATAACTGCGTGTAAATGATTTTCTAAATTCAGGATTGATAAACAGATAAATTAGTAATTTTGAAGCTGGACTAGCCGTCGCTAAATAAACAAAAATAAACGTCGTATTTTGTAAGTCTTCAGGTTGATAAAATGTAAAATATGGGATTATTAGTATTATAACTAGCGGCATAAATGATACTGTAAAGGAAAATAGCATAAAAAAATATTGAATAAAATTGTGATCTGTTTCTAGGATTGTTCGCTGATTATCTTCTAACTTAAAATATTAAATGGTGATTAAAGTGAATTGCTAATTATTGACTTTTAACTTACTTGATGAGATTTCCACATTGCAGATATTATTTTAAATAAGGAGTAAAATATAGCGCTACATGTTGGGCCTAAGATGAGTGTGGTTAGCGTACAGTTATAGGCGAGAGTCTTTGTTTTGGACCATCGTAGAACACACAGTTCCGCTTCGCTGAAGTCTAAAATATTCATAATTTAATCATCTTGATTACATATAAAGTTTTGTCGATATAAAAAATCGCTTGTTGATCTGAGGGAATGTATTAAATTTATGCATGCGAAATTGGATATTAAATTTTGTCTAAAACTCACATGCAACTTCCATGTTAGCTATCACAATTGGACATGCCATAAAGGATGATGTTATCAATGAAAATGCTATCCAACATTTTGAGCGGGTTTTGGTCTGCTCTGCATCATATCTGGAAGGTCTGTACAAAGCGGTGTATCTGTTAACAGCTATCCAAGCAAAAATATAAAAATTGAAAGAAAATAAAACTATTTGTAAGTATCCAGCTACTTTGCACGTTAACGAATTATCACCATAAAAATTCCAATCCGGTGTCAGTGAGCTATAAAATGCCATCGGAACAATCGTAAATCCATAAACCAAGTCAGAGAATGAAAGGGCAAGCTAAAGCAATTAAATTATTATATAAAGGATAAGGAAAACATACTAAATAAGATCCAACAGCATCTTGCAACTCTTCTCTTGCCCAAATTGTGCGAATACATAAACAAGCTGAAACAACCAATACTATCCAAACTATAAAAATGATGAAAGCCTTGGATAGCGCTTCAGCCGTCAGATACGGATCAACAAGTTCACTAAACATTTTATGCTCTCGATGTCCACAAAACCCTATATAACTTCTTCATTGCTTGCCATATATAGTAGTATAAAAGTAATAATATCCCTTGCCACAAAATTATTTATTAAAAGTAGCGTTTATAAGTAGGCTTTTACTAAATCTGAAAAAAAGTATGAATTTATAGTTATTCCATTTACTTATATTTATTTGAAATGGAAGTATATAAACATATGTCTGGTCAACGACTCGTTAAAATTCGAAATATGGCAATTTTAAAATAAAAAAGATGATTATGCAAAGCGGGCGAATCATATAGGCATATGAAATATGAGATGTTCTTTAAAATGCAGGTTAAATAAACAATTTTTAAATTGAGTAAGTTATTAAAAGTATTATTAAATATTGGGTAGGTAATATTTATATCAGAATAACCGTATACTTTTTTATTTGGACAGATTTTGTTGCATAACTTTAAAAACATACTTATTTATTATTATTAAAAGCGAAGTAGAAAAATGAGTAAGAAGATGAAATTAGTAAAAACAACTTAGCATAAGTTTTTGTAATGAGTGAATAAATTACTTAAGGTTCGTATTAAAAACAACATAAAAATATTAGTCCATACTTTCATCTCATTTAGCAATTACGACTATTTTATCTAAAATAGTAATTAATCTTATGTAATGAAGATATTTATTATGGAGAATTTGAATGTTTAATAAATGTGCATTAAAAAATATTCAATCATATAAACTTTATTTTTATTAGTGAAAAGATATCGTGTAAATAGCCATTTGTTCTCATTCTTATCCCTATTTTTCATATGGTCCACTAGATATGCTTAGTCCTTCGCCCTTATAACTAAACATACATATTTAAAAGGCTAATGAAAAATTGGAATGTATGCGTGAGTATTGTCAAAAATGGCACAAATTGCAAAAACAAGATAGCCAAAGTGATATATAGAGAAGCATGAGTTAGTGTTACAAAATGATAGAAGCAGCAAGCTAAGAAATTGATGGAGATATTGTTAAGCGTTATGTTCATGTACAACAAATAGTCATCTTAAACATGAAATGAAACAACCTTAACAATGTTCCACATATACATCTATTTATTGGCATTCAAAAAATGTTGCTTGATGGTACTCTAGGTCAATTTTATTTTTAACAAAAATTTCTATATAATTTTTAAATTGTCTTCCCCTTCTCATGAATACTTAAGCTTGTCATTATCATAACATCAATTGTTAGAAGAACTAATTGAAAAATTTAGTGTGCTAACAAAATATCTTAAATGCCGGACAATTTCAATCTTAGCTTTAATATATTCATTTTACGCTTGAAAAGTTAAAAAATGTCTAGTTAAACAGATTTATTAATACAGAATAAGGATTGAAATTTTCAATAATTCTCTTGTAAGGCTTTTAATTTATTCTAAATGTATGGAACCAATACTATACAAATAAAATCTAAAATCCAATTAAACTTTTATTTCGTAATAAGATATAAACATTTTCAGCGATTTTTTATATCTTGTACAGTGATGTGTAATAAATTAACTATGTGTTATGAGATGCATATTATAAGCAAATAACAAAAATTATATAACATAATTATGTCAAATGCAATAAATTAAAAAAGTTAAATAACAGGGTATCTCCATGTATAACGAAGATCATATCGTAGGCTGAAATCCATTTAGGAATATTAACGCTAATTACAATTCCAAAATATTTTCATCAATAAAGGCTTTTTTAAATAAAATTGTAAAGAAACAGTTTCCTTTTTCATCGCCATGGAATAATTCGAAAAGACATTATTTTATGATAAGACCAATATATCTATTTCATAGATTATTATCGCATCAGAATGAGCATTTTTAGTATTATTAAGATTATTTACTTAAATTAGATTTGAATGAATAAGCCTGAAAATATCATAACGCCAAAAGGAATAGAAACACACTTTAGTAGTTAAAATATGCACTTTGTTCGTTTATAAATAATGCAATAAAATTTAAAACTATTAATGTACAAATATATGGCTAATATGTTGAGAGTCTATTTTTCTCATGAATTAATTTTTTTAAAAGAACAAATCTGAAGGCAAAAGGATTTAAAGACACCACAATAAAGTACAACGAATATACCCGGGCGATATTGTGTCTAAAATGCTTCTTCACATTTCAAAAAAGATATTAACTTATTTTAGACAAATTTATAAATGCCATCTGTATAAGTTGAAATGTCCAGAACAATTCATTTTTTAGACATAAAAATAGGTAGTTGGAATTATAAACTTGTTAAAACTTACCAAATTATATTATTTTTGAATATCAACAATTATTCTAAAATATTTTTTCTTTTGGGAGCGTACTCTATGAACATTTTTTACGAATGACATCACAATATATGAGTCAATTTATCAAAATAAATCTTCAAATATTATTATTATTTTTGGTAACAAATGTTATTGGCAAAATTGTTACTTTATATAAAAATATAATTTATTGCCAAAAATAGTAATAAGCACTTTAGAGGATGACTTAATTTGAAAATACATTTTGGAGAATATGCGGTAGAGTCAATACTTATTTGGTTTTAAAAATGAAAAAATAATTTTTAAAGAAGTTTGGAAAAGAACTGTGAATTTGTAATAACTATCATTACTTACGATAATGGCATTTACATTCTTGTACTTCTGATATTTCCTTTGAGATGTTAATACATTTACTTAAACTTTAATTAATACAAAACATTCTTTTAATTTGGAAACTTTTAAGAAATTATATATTTCATACATATATGTGCATTGAACCCATAAAGGAAATAAGGATAAAGAAAATGGATTGTGTGGATAAATTTAGTTGGAATGAGCTAAAATTATATTATTTTATGAGAGGAAAAATGAAATAAGTTACTATTTTTAGAGTAAAATGGATACAAAAGAATTGAATAGGTGCAATTGTTATTGTTAGAATAAAATGTGGGCAAATACAAGTATTGAGTCTAATTAATAAAAAATGCATTATCATATGTTTGGTTTCGGCGAATGAAAGGAAAAAATAATATTATTAACAGCGGATTTGAATTTAAAAAATATATTAATAACATCGGATTTAAAATAATATTAATAATATCGGATTTAAAATAATATTAATAACATTAGATTGCATTTTAAAGCAAGACTTACTTTAGCTAAGCCATTCTAAATATCTTCTTTATCAAGCATACTATTTTCATTATTGAAAGTGAACTTTTTTGTAGCTTTTTATCACTGGAAACAGTACATTTAATACGCTTTTAATACATAGTAATCAGTAAAACTAACACTAACAGCTGAAAAGCTATTTGAATATGAAATAAATTTTGTTTTGCGTTTCTCATTTTCAATTATGGAATACCAAATACACTACTGTCAATTGCAAAAAAAGAAAATGATGTTTACTAAAATGCATGCAAAAATAATCTTAATTTGCAATGAACTACAAAAATTAAAAAGAATAAAATATCCCAAAATGTGTCATATACTAATTGCGGATTGAACAACCTTATATATATTTTAAAAACTAATCTATCTAGTTTTCAAATACTAATAACAACAATAGTATCCCGATAAAGAGTTACAAAATATATTTGATAGAAATGATAGCTGAGGAATCATATAAGCTTATTTCAATATAACATTTTAACATTTTACGTAGGTATTAATTTGTAAACTGGTTTAATACATATTGCTTTCAACTTGTCTCAATAATCCTGAAGAAATGCTTTGCCATTGGTCATGTCCATTGCCAAACCACAAATACCAATTTTAGCAAAAAGAATAGTTCTACGAAAATATATTGCCCGATTAGAACTATCATTTAAAACTGAATCAATTCGTACATCTGTTTATCATTAATCGTGTTGAAAATTTGTTTCAAAGTTATAAATTTATACACATTTATTCAGTTTGTATAAATTGCATTATCCTAAAGTGTAATTTTATTAAATTGTATAACAAGTCATCCTTTTAAACCCTTTTAAGAATAAATTTAATTGCCTGTAAGATATTTTGTTCAAATTATAAAAGCATTTACATAATTGAAATATCCATATATCAATAAAGAAAAAAAGTAATAATATGTCATAGTTAGACTTTGCAGCAACTAAGATTCCTCACATCATATAAAAAATGAAACAGTAATTTACAATTTTAACAATATAATTTCAAATCAGGGTATTTACAATTGCTAATACATTGAAAAAGTTTATAATTTTTTAGACGATATTTATTAAGTGGGAATTGAAGGTTTAACCCAAATTATATTTATCTTGTTCATGAAACTACGTTTCTTAATAAGTTATTTATTCTATTAATAAGAAAAAATATTACCAAATTAATCTACTTACCTATTAAACTGTGCTTAGGTGTGCCACTAATTATTATTTAATTTGGTAAAAAGTAAACCTTTTTGAGAAAAACATTTGATTATATTGAGAATTAGTCTTTATGTTACCAAATACTTTATTACAATTTTTTAAATATAATGAACTATACAGAACCAGTACCTATACCGATAGACTTTATTGAATACATACAACTAAGCTATCAAATCATTCTTATGATTTTATATACTTTATTCACGATATTTATAATATTAAATATTGTCTGGAAACATCCCGATTACTCGAGTCCATTGTATATAATAATGATTTTTAATAATATAATTTCAATTTACATGACATTGGAAACTGTTATATTTTTAAAAGCTGCCAAATGGGTGCCATTAACGAGTTGGTTTTGGAAAACATCGGATCTAATTCCAAACCTGGATTATTATATATCAGGAAGCACGATGATGATAATTGAATTTTCGTATACATCAGTCATCTTCAATAGATTCTGTGCTAGCATATTTACTTTAAAATATAACAGGGTATGTCAAAAACCATCAAAATTAAAATATTTTTTAGATTTGGACTGTAAGGAATACGATCATACTTTTAATAGTAGAAACAATTATTGGTGGACTCTTACAGTCAAAATCATTATTCATTGGGGTTGCCTATTTTGTTGATCAATCAAACGGAGCTCTTTATTCAGAATTTAAGTCATACAATGATTTCCCAAGTTTCTATATGATGAAAGTAGTTTTGTTTTCAGTTTTAACACTTATTAACTCAGCAATGACAGTCTGGAATGTGATTTACCTAAAACAATTTAATTGGGACAATGGTAAGAAGGCAAGATTAGAGAAGATGCTATTTTTATACAGCTTTAGATCTTTTGTGGCAATTTTAGCAATTGAAGCTTTTTTTGCAATGAGGTTTATTGCAGGCATCACTTTTAATGAAACTTTGGGACAATTCGCTTTAGCATATTATGCATACGGAGCAGATATAGCACTCCTAACAGATATTCCATTCTATTTATTATGTACTGAATCCGTACGAAACCGATTTTTTCTCTTTTTAACATTTAGATTGGGGGCAGCTAATCGTCTATTAGCGTCAACTACTAGAGCTGGCTCAAATGCTCACTTTACTCGTTTTAGAACTGTAATAAAACCTAGTTTGAAGTGATACCGTAATTTGTAAAATTGTTTTTTTGCATATCATCAACTCATGTTTGTAAACAATTAATAATAAACTTTAATTGTTATAAATGCAATTTAGATATGTATTAAAAAGAGTATTTATTGAATCAAATTCCTCATTTGTTTAGAAATTTAGAATTGGTTCATTAAACAAATTGTTTATACTTATATAAAACATCCTATATCCACTCTCTCTCCTATGCTAATTCATAAAAATGTACCATTATTTATGTATTCCCATTTTATGGGTATTAAGCTTTAAAAATCTAACTTTTCGAACTGGCAAATGAAAATGAATAAAAAACTATTATGATATCCATTTAAGTATACTATTGACCAGAAGTACTTAGAATAGCAACATGGTTATGCTGTAATTATTATGTATTTATTAAGAAATTTATTATTAATTTGGTTTCGCTGAATCGAAATGGTGTGTTACGCTTTTAATTAAAAATATAATATCATGATAAATTAAAATGTTTTTCAACATTCATTCCAAAATTTGAAGTAAGGTTTAAAATTAATTTTAATTACTAACCGTAACTTAGTCTTACTTTATAAGACTGTTTGGTATTAAAGTCTATTTAAAGAAGATATCCCATACATTGAAAGTAATGAATAATAATATGCAATCGTCAATTTTAAAATAACCAGCAGACAAAGTAGTTAATCAAAAATCCCTTTATCCCATTATATCTCAAATTCCACCAATTCTGCTTTTTTATAATCCATAAAATCTCTCTTTTTCCATGAGTTTCAGGAAAGTGATAAAAATAAGCTTACATTCATCTAGTACAAATATGTCTTAATCGTTTAAACTATAAAATGAATGAACAAAAATACTGCGTCGCAAGCGTATAATTAAATCAGAAAAGTTGCACTTTTGGGAGACTGTGCAAATACAAAGCTTGAGATACCTTCAGGAAGTAAGAATCACACTTTCACATAATTTTAAGAATATTCTTTAGTTTTGATCCGGATAAATACAATTGGATAGAGAAGTCAAGCGTATTGGATAATCGATATTTCAATCTTAATTAGCTAATTTGGGTAAATATTCACGAATACTGGTCATGAATCAAATTTGAATTAATTATTAAAAGAGTTTTTGAAAGTTAAAACACTTTTGTCCTTCTTTAACATTTTGAAAATACACCAAATATCCATGGTTCATCGAAAATGTAATCCAAGAGTGTTTAAAGAAACATGGATATCCTTATTGTTATGTCAATTATTTATTGAAGAACAAGCAACTTTACATTTTAATTGTTCATTTCATTTGTTAAATTATTAATTGACGGACAAACTTTTTTAAATCTTACTTGATAGTATGACCCAAATATGTATACTAAACTTTGTCTTTAAAATTTAAATAGTCACCATGTTTTGGCTGTATTGCCGCCCATTTTTTGGTTATATTTCGACCAACTCATTAAAAAAGATGACACATGCTAAAACGATGATATATTTTAAAATGATTACTTTTAGCTTTTCGCGCTCAATCATCCTTATTTTTGTATTTAAACACCATCGGAGTTCACTCTTGACACGAATATTCAGAAATTTAATGGTTTTTGGGAGTATATAAAGCCTCCATATTCTACTTCTATTAAGTTATCTACTTTTGCAAGGTCGCAAAAATTTGCTTGCCTTTCACTGCTAGAATAAAATCTAATTGCTAATTATTAATAAATATTGAAATTCCAACATGGACTCCACCGAAAATAACGAGTTGTCTGACTCAAACGATGAAGAAGTAACTTTTTATACTCACCTTTCTATAATTATCATCACTTTCAGACTCCAACCAGATACGCAAGTAAGAAGGATGCCATACCAGCTGCTAGATCCATCCTTGGGCCAATTCAAAATGAAGCATCCCGTGGCGAGAAACCAACTATTGAGGAAATTTACCAGAAGAAGACTCAGCTGGAACACATCCTGCTCAGGCCGGATACCTACATCGGTTCCATCGAGTTTACAGCTCAGGAACCTATGTGGATCTATAATCAAGAAGAAGATCTCATCAAGTTGAGTCCAGTCTCCTTCGTTCCTGGTTTGTACAAGATCTTCGATGAGATTTTGGTGAATGCTGCTGACAACAAGCAACGCGACAAGAAAATGGATACCATCTGTGTTGACATCGACCAGAAAGCCAACCGCATCTCAATCTTCAATAATGGGAAAGGAGTTCCTGTGACCCTCCATCAGACGGAGAAAGTCTACGTTCCAGAGCTCATCTTCGGCACTCTGCTGACCTCCTCAAACTACAATGATGAGGAGAAAAAAACTACTGGTGGCAGAAACGGGTACGGGGCAAAGCTATGTAATGTGTTCTCGACTGAATTCATTCTAGAGACTTCCTCTTCAGAATTCAAGCAGTCCTTCAAGCAAACCTGGGTCAACAACATGACTAAAGAAAGTGAGCCGATCATCAAGAAAGCTACGGAACCAGACTTCACTCGGGTAACCTTTACACCTGATTTGAAGAAGTTCAGGATGGATCACTTAGATGATGACATTTGTGGGTTGATGGCTAGAAGAGCTTACGACATTGCCGGAACGACCAAAGGAGTCAAGGTCTATTTGAATGGAAAGAAACTAGATGTCTCCAACTTCAAGGAATACGTCGCCAAATACCTTCCCGACCCGAGTGCTAACCTGATATACGAAAAAGTTAATGAACGCTGGGAAGTCGCTCTCACCAATTCTACTGACGGCGCTTTCCAATCGGTATCTTTCGTCAACAGCATCGCCACTTCTAAGGGGGGAACTCATGTTGACTACGTCACTGATATGATGTCCAAAAGTCTAATCGAAGCTATCAAGAAGAAACTCGGCACCAAGAATCCTTTCAACCTTCGTGCTCCTCAAGTCAAGAATCAAATGTGGGTGTTCGTGAACTGTTTGATCGAAAACCCAACCTTTGACTCCCAAACCAAGGTTGCTTTGACGTTGCAGGCCAAGACTTTTGGAAGTGTGTGTACCTTATCGGAACACTTCATGAAGCAGATCACTCGGAGCAATATCGTCGAGAATGTCCTTAACTGGGTCAAGTACAAACAAAACGAACAAGCTGACAAGTTATGTTCAACCAAGAAAACCTCCAAGATTAAGGGCATTCCCAAGCTCGAAGATGCTAATGAAGCAGGTGGCAAGAAAAGCGCCCAATGTACTCTCATTCTTACCGAAGGAGACTCTGCCAAGACTTTAGCTGTCTCAGGGTTGGGAGTTGTTGGACGCGACTTTTATGGAGTTTTTCCATTGAGAGGAAAAGTGCTGAACGTCAGAGATTGTTCTCACAAGCAAATCATGGACAACAACGAAATCACGTCCATGCTTAAGATTCTCGGCCTTCGTTACAGCGTCACATATGAAGACCAAAAAGACAGGGACACTCTTCGGTACGGTCGCATTATGATTATGGCCGATCAAGATCAGGATGGATCCCACATTAAGGGTCTCATCATCAATTTCATCCACTGCAACTGGCCAGCTTTGATGAAACACAACTTCGTGGAAGAGTTCATTACTCCCATCGTCAAAGTTACAAAAGGGAGTGAGATCAAGAGTTTCTTCAGCATTCCCGAGTACATGGGGTGGAGAAAGACTACTGAGAATTGGAAGTCATACAAGATAAAGTACTACAAGGGGTTGGGAACCTCGACATCTAAAGAGGCCAAGGAGTACTTCAGTGATATGAGTAGGCATCGAATTCCTTTTGTCCACAGCGGTCCGGAGTGCAACATTGCCATCGAGATGGCCTTCTCAAAGAAAAAGATCGAAGAAAGAAAAGAATGGCTGACGGCATGGATGAATTCCAAGCACGCTAATGCTGACCCAAGTGGGGAACAAGGCTTACTCTACCATAAAGATACCAAAAGTGTGTCTTTTGTTGACTTCATCAACAAGGAACTTGTTCTATTCTCCAACATGGACAATGAAAGGTCCATTCCCTGTCTTATAGATGGCTTCAAGCCAGGGCAAAGAAAGGTTATGTTCACGTGCTTGAAAAGAGCTGACAAGAAGGAGGTCAAAGTTGCTCAACTTGCGGGAGCTGTTGGGGAGATGTCTGCCTACCATCATGGGGAAGCTTCGCTGATGGCAACCATCATTGGGTTAGCTCAAGATTACGTGGGCTCTAACAACATAAATTTGCTCCTTCCTATCGGCCAATTTGGTACAAGACTTCAAGGTGGAAAGGACTCGGCCTCTGCACGTTACATCTTCACTCAGCTCAACCCAGTTACTAAGACTATCTTCCACCCGGATGATGAGAATGTGTTGAACTTCTTGTTCGAGGAAAATCAGAGAATCGAGCCTGAGTGGTACTGCCCAATCATCCCTATGGTCTTAGTGAATGGCTCCGAGGGTATCGGTACTGGCTGGTCAACCAAGATTCCGAATTATAATCCACGGGAGATTATTGACAACATTCGCGCTTTGATCAAGGGAAAAGCTATGAAGGAGATGATTCCGTGGTACAAGCACTTCACTGGGTCCATTGACAAGATCAACTCTAACAGGTATGTGACCAGTGGCGTTGTAAGTAAGTTGAGTGAAGACTCTGTTGAAATCACCGAACTCCCGATCAAAGTTTGGACTCAGTCCTACAAGGAGAGGGTGATGGAAGAATTGTCTAACTCGAGTGAAAAGACGCCTGCCAAAATCGTTGATTACAAGGAGTACCACACAGATCAGACAGTCAAGTTCATTTGTAAGCTGAGTGGCGATTCAACGAATGACAACATGCATGATACGCTTGCCCTACAGAATTGTATCACCACCAACAACATGATCTTATTTGATGGCAATGGTGTTTTAAGAAAATTCAATTCTGCAGAGCAAATCATCAAGGAATTTTATGATGTTCGCGTCGAGAAGTATAAGGAAAGGAAGATGTTCTTGGAAAAGATGCTGAAGGCGCAGTCTGACAGGCTAACCAATCAAGCCCGTTTCATTCTCGAAAAGATCAAAGGTGATATTGTTATGGAAAATAAGAAGAAGAAGGATATTGTGGAGTTGTTGATCAAGAAAAAGTACGACCGAGATCCTGTCAAGCTTTGGAAGGATGAAATTAAGGCCAAAGCTATTGCTAAATCCAGTGAGGTCATCATGGAAGAAGAAGATGAAGATGGTAATGAAGAGTCGGAGGATGCAAACCTCAGGAATAAGCTGTCGGATTACGACTACTTGGTTGGCATGGCTCTGATCAAACTTTCCACCGAAGAAAAGGACAAGCTTCTCAAAGAATCTGAAACCAAATTAGCCGAGTTAAAAGTTTTAGAAGGCAAAAGTTGGTCAGATTTGTGGGAAATCGACTTGATTGCTTTGGAAGATGCCTTGGAGAAACAAGAAGCTAGGGAATTGGCTGACATCGAAGGTGCTATCAAAACTGCTTCCTCTAAGTTAAGCAAAGCTAATGGAACTACTGGCCGTGGCAAGAAAAAGGTCAACACAATGGTTTCTTCATTTAAACCGGACCCAAATGGTGAGAAGGTCGAAAGGAATTTAGACAAGATGATCAAAAGCTTCAAAAAAGATGTCGATGAAGACGGTAATCCAGTCCCAAAAGCAATTAGGAAACCTGCTGTTCCAAAAGTGGATGAAGACGGCAATCCAGTCCCAAAAGCAACTAGAAAGCCTGCTGCTCCAAAAGTGGATGAAGACGGCAATCCAGTCCCAAAAGCAACTAGAAAGCCTGCTCCTCTAAAAGTGGATGAAGACGGCAATCCAATTCCAAAAGCAACTAGAAAACCTGCTGCTCCAAAGGTGGATGAAGATGGCAATCCAATTCCTCCTAAAAGAAAGCCTGCAGCTCCAAAAGTTGATAAAGATGGAAAGTCTGCCGTCTCTAAGAACAAGCCGGTTGCCTCTAAGAAACCAAAAGCCGAACCTAAAAGCCGTGTTCAGCTTGAATTTGATTCAGATGGCGAATCTGAAGAGGAGGTTGCAGTAGCAAAGAAACCTGCTCCAAAGAAAAGAGCTGCCACTACAATTAAAGCTGAACCAGCTAAGAAAAGAAAGCTTGCATTCTCTTCAGGCGATGAAGACGAATCTATGGACGTAGACTCTTCTTTTGAGTCAACATAAAAATTTATATATTTATTAATAACTCATATTTGTAAATTTTATTTTTTTAACTTTATATTTTGATTGATTATAATACATATTTCAACAAGTCTCGTGTCTTTCTTTCTGTGTAAATATATCCTTCTGCTTCAAATGCATAATCACTCAAATGTGTTCTATAATACTTATTTAAGCGAATAAAATTATCTGACACACTAAATTAGAACAATGCATTTAATTTTGCAAATATATTTTTGTTGAACCCAAACTTCATCACTATTATATGAGACGAATTTTACCAAAATCACACACAATCTCTTGCTGCTGCTTCACAGACTGTTTCCGTTGTTGTCAATATGGTGAATCTTATGAGGATCACAAGACTACGACAAAAGACAAGGTCGGATCCGTACCAAAAAAACTACCTGGCAAGTAAAGCTCCCTGATGTTGCTAAGAAAAAAGTAATTTGCCAGAAACTCTCGGAGTACTCAAAGTCATGCCTCTGTATCTTATCTTTTGCTTAAATGAAACTGAAGAACGACACAGATGCAATGAAATGACTGGCATCTACCAATGGAGTGATTCTGAAGTCACCGCTATGCCTACTGTTATGATTGTATGGAGAGCGGGAGTCGGGAAAACAACTCTAAACCATTATTCATTTAAAGAAGCGTATGGTGGATCAAGCAAAGCCACTCCAATCACAGCCTTCGAGATAATTGTACCTGGCGAAAAGAACGAAGAAAGCTTTATGAATCGGACAATTATTGCTGATGACTTGAACTTTTATCATATCAAGTGAAATTTTGGGCAAAATCAAGCTTATCAACTCGCCAACTACATCACCCTGATCGACTGTCCTGGATACTCTTCGGATCTTGACGCATTCATTAACAAAAGCAATATTAGTAATTAATTGATACAATGTGTACTTAAAGCTTCGTGAACAAATATTCAATCGTGCTGCATATTTCATTCTCAATATACTTAATACCAATCACAAGTCTCAAAGGGACTCAAAGAGGCTCTAAACTTTTATTTAAAAACACCACCGCTATTAGTTTACAACTAGCAATCATCAATTAACAATCGCTTTTTTGAAACGAGTAGGGAAATGCCATCTCCAAATAGTCTTAACTTAATGCCTGGAAATCTATTTATTGAAGTTCCTGGAACAATCAAATCAAAAGCCACCATCGGAATTTTAAAACGGAAGATGTTTGCCCCTTTGCCTGTTGATACTACACACGAGACTGATGACAGCGTCTGTCCACAAAGTGACAATATGGAGTCGCTAAGTAAACATTTTAACAATTGTGAAGCACTTTATAGAGTTCGCGTTCAGTATCGTTTAAACTTAGAGGAGATCTGTAGAGACATGTCCAAAGAAATGGAAGTGGAAATGATGGCTTTTTTCGAAAATACTTTTTACCCAAAATTGCAACTGTTAACTGGAAAACCTCTCAGGAATGATATCAAACGATACCTTATCAAGTTGTTGACGGAATCGCCAGTTGTCAAAATTTATGAAAATAGTGTTGCCATTACATTAGCCGGAACATACTTTACTGACAGAAACAAAGTTCAATATTCGGATTTAGTAGGGTATCAAGGACCCGACAAAACAGACAAATATATTAAAGCATTATTAGACAAGAAAGCTGAATTGACATATCAAAAGATCTTCTTAAAGCAATCTCCAAACGAGTAACCTGCAGATTCGTAGGAATCTGGGTGTCAGATGATTGTAAAAATGAGAACCTTTATTTAATAAAAAGCCTTCCTTAAAAATGGGATAAATCTACATATTGGATAGAAAATAAGAATGATGAAAATATATGTATGTAAATTTATCTAACTTATCATCATAACCTATCTATTTCTGATCCATTTCCGATCTATTTCATATTGCAATGGTATTTTTAACATTTAATAAAACTTTATTTCACTGCTTCTGTTAAAAAATTAAGTTTGTGTTATTTAATGTGATTCATATGGACAAAAGTCAAGATTCTTGTCGTTTATTGGCAAATATTAGGAGTTTAATGCAGGGCTACTGCAAGATGGTATTATATTTAACAGTTACAAAAAGTATGCACAAGCGAGTGTCGTTAACAGCAAATTGTAAGAACTACTTTTAATGTTTGAATTGCATGACTTAAATAACTGATTCAATTCAAAAGTTTCGAAGTCTACAAGACTATAAATTAGGTTAGTAACTTTGAAGATTAAGAAATCTCAATTGTTAAATTTTGGAATGAAAGTTGAAAAACTTTCTAATGTAAAATAAATAAACCCTTTAGCCGTTATTATGTCTTACCATTTGGCGTTTTGGTTAGTCAATTTAAAATATTATCTTGCAACGACAAACTTTGGATAATAGTTCACTGATTTGTATTAAACATATGCTTGTGTATTTTTCTTTTGATAACCATCAATATGTCTGGCTATCCGTTTCCACCACCAAAAATGGAAAGCAATTTAAACAGGATGAACGGTAAGTCATTTAGCATTTTAACAAATATAAACCTTTTTAGCCCCTCAACAAAGTCGTCAATTTTTTACACCTAAGCCTCAAGAAGAACAGAGACCATGCTTCTTTGCAGTTGGAGAAGTATTGGATTCACCTACTACAAAGGTATTTATAGCTGGCATTACAAAAGCAGTCACCGACAATACGCTAAGTCTTATTTTTGGACTGTGTGGGACTATTTTTCATTGGAAATGGTCACCTGGAGCCGATGAACAGAGACAGTCATTTGCTTTCTGTGAATTCGACGATTGTAAGGCTTCAATAAGAGCATTGCGTTTATTTAATGACTTTAAATTAGGAGAGAAATGCTTGATTGTCAAGATGGATGAAAAAGTTAAGACGGAAATTGTTAGCTATTACAAAAAATCGCTTAAGCCTGACTGTCCAGATCCTCATAAATTGGCCGCTGATGGACTACCTATATTTAGTGACGATGAAAAGGACCATGCTGAGATATTAGAAAAGGCAGCAACAATAATAAAAGTCCACCAGCCAGAGTTATTGGAAATGGAGCTTCTTGCTTTTGAGGAAAAACCAAAGGAAAGCAAGGAAATATCACAGCCTATTTCAGACGAAAGTGATGACAACGAAAAGGTACCTGAAAAGAAATCCCGTTCATCTAAAGAAAATAGGTATATTTAAAAGTTTAATAAAATAATACTTACTAATCAATTTTTTGCAGAACGCGTGCTGAAAGTATTTCATCCACATCAGAAGATGACAACAAAGCAGGCTCTAATGCTAGGAACGAATCTTTTCGAAATGGTCATAGTGTATCTAATCGACGTGATGCTGGCGACACCGAGGATGAGTATGTTCGAAGAAAAATTCGTCAGAAGGTAAAGTTAATTGAAAATGATTACCAGGATCGAAAGAAGCATTGGGAGAGTAGAGAAAGAAAGATGTCCAAAGAATACAAATTTAATGAAAAGAAGGAAATTGAGCGAAAAGCCAAAAACTTAAAAGAGTATAAAAGACGACTTACCTTTCACGAAGATTATGATGATGAGAAATGTGACGAAAGGTATTATAGTAAGAGCCAAATGATAAAGATCCGTGAAGCTGTCGAGACAGAAAGAGAACGTGATAAGCGTGATCAATTAAGAGAACATGCTGAGCTGGAAGAAATGAAGAAGAAGGCGATTGAATTGGAAGATGAAAAGGAGAGTAATAAAAATATGGAAAGTGAACCAATTAGCCCGATTGCGGAAGATACTTCCGAGGCAATGGTTTGTGATGATAATATGGATGAGGATAATGCTGACGATTCCAATAAATCGAAAGACAATGTCGACAATTGTGAAGTTAAAGTAGCTGCCATCAGTGTCAATTTGAATGTTGGGGGCCATAGAGTTCATAGCAACACGTTCGGTATCAATGACGACGAGGAAGAAGGTACTCAAATGGAGATTAAGAAAAAACTAAAGATCTTCACTGTAACTCATGAAGAGAGAATGAAAACAATGAGTGAAGATGAGCGTGTAAAAATAATTAATAGTATTGTCCAAAGTATTCCAAAAGACAAAGATGAGCTATACGCAACACCTGTTGATTGGGAAAGTTGCAATGAAGTTATTATCAAGACTAAAGTTCGAGGATGGATTGAGACAAAAGTTACCGAATATCTGGGCGAAAAGGAAGATGAACTAACTGATTTTATCACTCAACAAGTTCTCGAAAGAAAATCACCACAGATGATTCTTAAAGACGTCAAGATGGTCTTAGACGAAGACGCCGAAACATTTACAATCAAATTATGGAGACTGCTCATTTATGAAGCTGAAGCTAAGAAAAGAGGTATTTGCTAATTATCAAGTATCTTCTTTAATTTATTTTGAAATATTTTACTCCTTTTCTTTACGTTTTTAAATATCATTTGATACTTACACTGTAATTGTTTTTATAAAATATATTTTTGTTATCCCATTTTATTACACTTCATACAATAAAATACACTACCTTCAATTTAAACATAACAAAAATAAAATAAATATAACCATCTAAATTTCGCGAGCTCCATATTTCTTGGCCTGTATAATGTCCTCCAAATAACCAATTTTAGCACTTCTCTTTTCTTCACGAAGTATGTCCTTATAGCTGGAATCCATTTCACTAGTGGAAATTCTCTTCTCATTCTTAAGCCACTTTTTTTTGTCAGTATTCTTGGAAATTCCTCTGAAATTATTGCATAAATTTAGTATTGCGGTTAATCTCTTACCTCAAAGCTTCTTCAAATTGCTCATTGTCAATTTCATCTTCATCATCTGAAACAACAAATTCATCTAAACTCCCACTAGAATCATAAATCTCCTCTTCGTCATAAATCCTTTGAGCTTTCTTCCTGGCAATACTATTTCTTGAGTCATAATTATTACAGGCTCTATCTTTTCTCGACTGAAAATTATTGTTTAGAATACCACTTCTGTACTTATCACTAACCAAATCATTCCCTGGCATGTTATATTTCGGCGAAACATTACCCCCATACTTGTAATGCTCAGACGTTTTTTTGGTACAAAAAATGTCTTTCCTAGATTCATGACTTTTAAATCTATCAGCGCTTGTAATACTACCATTTACAGACATTTGATCATTTATTATTTTGGGATTGTTCTGGCTATGACTTTTATTCTGTAGAGATTTAAGCATTTTTTTAGCTTTTTTATCTTCAAGGCTTTTTCGTGCTTCTTCCAATCTCTTGACAGTGTCTAATAGATCTTTCTTTTTCCGCATACATTCTTGTTCTAATTCTCTGCAGTTGTTTTCCATTAACAAAATATTTCCAACTGTTTTATTTTGATTATCAGAAAACTTAGACATCACTTTTGTTTGACATTTTGACTTAGCAACCTGATTAATTTTACTTTTTAAATCTGTCTTTAAAGATTCGCTTCCTGCATTCGTAATTCTTTTGTCATATACCTTTTCTGAGATTGTTTTCTTAACATTTTCACTAGGCTTTTTAATTAATTGCCTTATAGCTCCAGCACTTCTGTTTTGTATAGGCACATAATCGGATTTTTTCGGCCTATTATTCTTGGCACTTTCCAATTTTGTTGCCTTGCTTTGGATATTGCCAAACTTTTCAAAATCAAGAAGTGATTGCTTCATTCTCTCTTTCAGACCATTCCTTTCGCAAATTGATTCCCACCCATTCTTGTCTATTTTTAATTCTTTTTGTCCCGTACTTTTTTTGTTCTTTTCATTCGAAGATCTTACAACAGTTTTTATTTTAGCAAGATGTTCAACATATGATCCAAACTTTTGATTCATTTGAGAAAGACTCATATTGAATTCCCGTGCAATTTGAGCCGTGATTTTCCCTTGATTTTGCTCAATTTTTCTATGAATTCTGTACTCCAGAGAAGTTTGATTGCCTCGCTTTTGTTGAATTTTGTGTTGATGGGCGTCAAAAAGAGTGTCTCTGTTATTTGTTATACCAGCCTTACAATCCACTTCGATGTGCTGCTTCTAAAAGAATGAAACAATCATCATAATTGCTATGTACGTAAATATAATTTCTTACCCTCTTCTGATCGTCTAAATGAGATACATGCTTGGCAGAATTTAAAATATCACACATCAAGTTACTCATTCTTTAAACTTGTTAAGTATAGTCTAAAAAACTAAATGTTAAGTAAGCAATTTTGTTTCGAATGTGTATAATATGTAAAAATGAAAAACGGGTACTCTTGAAGGGAAGTGTAAATTAAATCGTTTCACTAATAAAATGAATGATGACCATGCAAATTATGGTCTAATGACGACATTCACTAATACTTAATAAATATACGTATATAGCAGGAAAATTTATTATTCAAAAGAATATAATTATAGCAAATAAAAAAAGCAATAATATGTGCCTAAAATTAAAATATGAGTCAAGTAATTTCAATTATTTATGGTGATTAATGGTAGTAAAATGCTGGGAGACATTTGTCTTTGCCTCGGTTCTTTTCCTCTTAACAGTTGAATTTCCCTCATTAACTGAAGCTGATACACTTGAATTGATATTACTTAGCTTGTTGCTCAATCTCTGGATCATCCCATCTAGTTAAAACATCTTCTATTCTATTTTTCAAAAATCCTTTTTCTTTGTGGCATTTAATTGAATGACAATACTTACATCATGATCGCTAAATGGCACAGGCAAATGAACAAGGTACTTGATGTCAAAATGTTTTTTGTTTGTGTATCATCATTCCCTTTTGAAATTCGCAAAGCATCCTTGGAAAATGTAGAGTTAAGGGAAATCATGTGAGGGCTACGTATTCAAAATTTCAGCAACTCTGACACAAAATGATGTTTTTAAAATTAAATAACTTTTTTCCAATAAACGGTGTAATCCTTCGATGCAAGACTTATTTTTTTAAAAGTTGAAGATGACAAAAATAAATAAATTCAATATACAAATGATATAATATATTTATTCTTTTGAAATCTATTTATAATATATATTTATGATAGTTGAAATAATGTTAAGTGAACATAAATAGGACACATCTGTTCTTAATCGGAAGTTGATGATGCTAAGCCTGTCCATTGATCAGGACTTACATGAACATAATGATTGCTGATGGCTTCTGTAAATCGAATTCTATAGTCCTCAGGATTAATAATAGTCGGCAGTGCATTCCCAGGCAGTGCTGCTTTCTTAAAAGTGCTTTCGAGTTGTTTGTCTAGTGTATATGTCCGTATGTAATCAACTATTCCAAGTATGACTTCATCGTTTTCTTGATCTACTCCCACCAGCAAACTATAGTCCATTACTTTTTGAGAAGCTAAAAATTTACTGTCATTTTCAATTGCTTCTGTCAATGCAAGTTTGGCCTGGGGATGAACATAAAATTGATTATTCCACAAGTTGTTAACAAAATTTTCATCCAGCAAAACTTGATCTTTATGATGATGCTTTTCCAAACTAGCTTTACGATTTCTCAGAGATCCTTTCAGATCCCAATACTGTTTGATTGTTCTCTTATAAAACAAATATTCCATAACAAGTAAATCTATTTTGTACTGCGTATTTGTCTTCTTGTTCTTATATCCAACTTTGTAAACTCCGTAAATTTTACCTAAGCAAGAGATACGCTTTTCTGTTACTGAGGTTTGAACATAGTCAAAATATTTGGGTGCAAAATCAAGGAAAGATTCAATTTCATACTTAGACATTTCTTTGAAGATAAATCTTCTGTCAGATGTCCGGAAAAAATCTGAACCTGACTTTCCTCCTGAGGGCTAATGAATAACGTTAATAATTTAGACTTGTTCTTTTATTTATATATATTTTGTTTAATAGATGACATGATGTTCCCCCAATTTTTTTGTTTGCCTACTTTGGCCTTTGGATTTTTTTGCCCCACTATAAATTTGAAGAAGGTGGCGGAACACAATGGATCCTTATGATTGTGTGACTAGATGTGAAAGTCTTGAAAACTTATTTTTAAAAAAATGATTGTTAGCAAGCGTTTAATTTTGTTATTATTTATAAAATTTAACTATAATCTATTTTTATTTGTTAGCTTAGTTTAACAATATTGGTAATTTATCCCTTTATTTATGCCCAATTTTCTGATCATTTTTTCAGTTTATATCTTTAATTTAATAACTGTAATATATTTTAAGTCAAATAATTTAAAAAACGAATGGGTGATCATATGTATTTGTACAACATAGCTGTGGAATGGTTGTACTTAAAAAGACTTTTTCCTCAAAGAAAATGGCTCAGAATACTGAAGACATTCTCATTATCTACACCAGAGATGTAAACACAAACAGTGATTCTGGCAAGGCTTCTTATCAAATTGTCTATAATATGTTTTCAGAAAGAAAAGAAGAAGTTGCAAAGTTGATTCTCCAAGACATTTTAGACGGTGAAGAACGTGTTATATTAAGACAACCTCAAAAGACAGACTGATTTGATTATTTAATGGCCATAATCTTTACCCATTTTTCAAATTAATAAAATTCTTTTTTTAACTTTGTGTTCTTATTTTTATACCCATTTTTAACTAATAAAATTTATCCATTTTTGACTTTGTGTCAAACGTACCTAAAAATAAAATAAATTAATAGAATACATTAGGATAGTCTAATTACCTTCCAATGAGTTGTGTTTGCAAGTGATCTCAGGAATGTATCTCCTCTAAAAAATAATATTAGCTTTTGATACAAACAGTCTTATTTACCGAGATGTATCTTCTTCTTTGGCAAAACATGTTTTTCTAAGTAAGTGGAAATGCTCAGCAAAATAGGCTTTAACGAAGTAAGACGTATTAGAGTCAGAAAACGACAGTTCAATGTGATTCCTAGAAAGACCATTTTCACATTCTTCTTTTCCATTCGATAGCTCAGAAGACTTTAAACCCATTGGTAAATTTTCCTTGCTTCTCAAATCTCTTAAATGCCTACGTTTTTCCTGATATTCCGATGAAGCCAAGGCATATGCAATAATCGAGCCATAATCTGGTGATGACTGGTCTTTCTTTTCAATAAAAAAATCTTTAACGATAATACATGACTCATCCTTTTTCTGGTACAATCCCAAATGCCAATTATCTGGAAAAGGATTGAATAGGGTTGATAATTCCAAGGGTAAATAATTATCCATACTAATAGATGATAGGTTTGTAGCCGACGTATTTGCCGGAATACTAGCATTATCTTCTGTATTTGAATTAGAAGATGACTTCTTTATTTGTTTTGAAGATACATTAATTTTTGTAACCTCATCATTCCAAGTTGTGATCAAAACATATAGAAGATGGCGACACCAATTCAAAGAATCGTCTATTCGAATAACTTGGCTATCGTTTGACAATAAGGGTTTTGTGGATTGTAAAACAGGACTTTTGCTTACTCTATCAATGCAATCTTCAATTTCATTTTTGCTTTTTAACATTAACGCTTCCAAAACATCATGTGTCATTTGCGACCTCATAGCATCGGGATGGTTTTTAAGCTTTGCCAAATTTGTACGCATCTTTTCAAACAAATCATGCCCAAGGTAATTTAATTTATCTTTTTCTAAGCACAATCCTGTATTAGAAACAAATGTGGGATCAATTGTACAGATGGTTGGACTGAATTGAACGTGAAATGGCTTAATTGGATAAACTTTGAAAGAAGTGACATAATCATTATAAGCAAAAAAATGTTGATGGTCATGGAAGGAACAATGAGTGCAAACATTTTTTGCTATTGCCGATGTAGGTTGGTTGATGCAATTGATGGAGTTGGCAAGGTATTCAATATACTTTGCAAACGACAAATGCCAAACTTCGTGTGGTAAAGAAGTAGCGGCAGAGGAGGATTTGCAAGTTGGGCAATGCTGCCATGATAAAATTATATTTTCTTGATTAAAAGAAGATGACCCAACATTATTCAAGTTATATTCTTCAATAGATTGGACATATTTTTGACTGATGATTTCAATTCTGACCTTTCTATGAACAATTTTCCTTTGATGATCAACCATTGGTACCGAACAACTTGTGTCATAGCATTTGTAATCATCATTAAAACAGTATTTGGACAGGAAATTGCCTAAGCACATATCATGTTGAGAGTAAAATTCCATTCTTAGGACATATGGCAAAACACAGAAAAAAGGATTAGATGATTTTTTGGCAAATGATCCAAAGAGGTATGATATTCTTTGATGGTTTTGTGGATTGAAAACATCGGTTTGCTGCAAAACACGAAGTGGATTATCATTCTCACTTAATAATACTTGTCTTTCCATCAATTCATCGGCTAATTTGGCCTTTTGTTGACAACGTTCTTTGAAAAAGGCGCCTGAGAGGGACCTGTAATTTGCAATTTCGTCAATATTATCATTGTTTAATACATTATCATTTTTCTTGACAAAATCATGCTGCTTTGTTTTGTCTATCTCCTCGAATAATCTGTTTATATTAACAGCCATTTCACTTAAATCACTTTCTTTTCTGTCTTCATCTAATGCCAATATTTGATAGTCTTCTTTATTTCCATATGGAAACAGATTTTCTCTAAAGTATTGCCTTATAGAACTATTTCTTCCTTTTTCACTTTCCATAAAAGGTAATCCAACTGAAATAAATGGGGACCATCCAATGTGATAGTCACGGATGTTGTCAGTGAATTTATTATTTATTTCCTCTTCTAGTTCAATTGAATTTAATTGACATGTTAAACATTTAGCGACATTGGTTGTTTGAGGTGTAACAGGCTTCGTATTGTACAAATTAAGCAATGCAATTTCAAGTTTAGCCGAATATCTTGCTAATATTAACAAGTTTAATATTCTTTTAGCAGCACGCAATTCTCTCATTGACGAACTTTTTAGCAATATGGATACACCGTTATTGCCACTCTCTTGTTGGAAAATGAGTAATGTTTTTTCTTTTGCACCCTTTAGTTGTATGGTCTCTTGGGTAAAGAATTTGATGTATCCGATTCTTTGATTAAGTATCTGGGCATCAAATGTTGGCAATATATCAGCACCAACAATCCTTGCAATTCGTTTGACAACTTTATGGTTTACATTATAAATAAGGCATATATTGTGTTCCATCAACATCTCCAATGCAGTATGGGCAACACCATTCTCGACAACTAAAATTGATGGCGATCTAGAAACAATTCGATCAACTTGATTTGTCAGATATCCCTTTTCTTGTTGTAAAATATGGTCTATGAATGTTATCTTGTTTGAAACTCTTTCGTATTCAATGCTTCCTGGAAACCATGAAAAATAAGATTTTAGATCAACAGTTTGTTATTTTATTAATTTTGTGTTTAGCTGAACACTAGTTATTTATACGTCATAATATTCAGTATCAAATTTGAATACACGGATACTCCAGAAGAAACGTTGACTAAAGCTGTAAAGATCAAGAATCAACTCAAAGCTAAGGAGGGAGACAAATTATGCCGGGTTTACTTGTTCTTAGATTCTACTCTTCCTGCTGATGGATGGAAATTGAAAAATGCAAAAGATGCCATAAAATATGCTGGTGAATTAGATAACTTTGGTAGAAGAATGGGAGCTCACAGGCATGCCTTGAACTCTTCTCTCAAGTGGACTTGTTTTTGACAAGAATGAGAGATTTCTCAATAAACTTGTTACTGCGGAAAAGAAGCTGATTGTTCTCAGGAAAGAGTATCCATCAAAGACTATTGCCGAAAACGTCGAAGCTATACTAATCAAGTCACTTCGTGGCCAACTCACCAACAGCGACTCGGGAAAGTTATCGTTAGACTTCGTATCAAACATGAACCCCCAAACAAACTCGCAAGTTGCTCAACTTATTCTCAATGAGTTCTCAGAATGTGGACATGCAGAGTATATTGTGAATCATTAATATGTATTTTTTCTTTTTAATTGAATTTTTGATAATAAATTTGCAAATTACCAGACAGCATCATAACTGATCCATTTTCAATAATATTGGCCATTTTAGTATGTGCAATACTTTTTGTGCAAACAATTCCATTAATAACTTTAGCTGAGGGTTTTTGCACATCACAACACAGCTTTTTGATGTGCACATAACCTGGAATGTGTGTATGTGTTAGAATATGGAAATTAATTAGACTTTTGATCGAAAAAATAAGTTACATTTACAGTCAAAGAAGGAACTCTATTAACTTTTTAGCAAATGCCTAATTAAATGACGAAAAATGTGTGATAGCAAAAAACGTACGTGTTATATTCATATTATCGCTCCTATTTTTCACATCTACTTCCACAATTTCAGAAACTTCTTTTGATAAGTTCCAAAGCAACTTTTTCCAACGTCCGCTATCAATTTGTTCTTTCTCAATAAGACAATCCATTAGTTTGTTCAACTTCAAATCAAAAGCTTCTTTATGATTCGAAGATGTATCAAATAGTGAAACTGGTGTTTGTTTGCTGATTGATGCTTCGAAGTCATTCGCATTATTCCATGAGTTAAATATGGAGTTTTCATTCCCATTTTCCGTATCCTTTCTTAAACCACTTCCATCAGAATCAATCTCAGGATCACTGAGATTAAAGGGCTTTTCAATATTTCTTACCCATTCCGGTTC
The DNA here is from genome assembly GCA_963281155.1 of Rhabditophanes sp. KR3021. Taxonomy (NCBI): domain Eukaryota; kingdom Metazoa; phylum Nematoda; class Chromadorea; order Rhabditida; family Alloionematidae; genus Rhabditophanes; species Rhabditophanes sp. KR3021. The sequence continues at coordinate 3,640,681 of CAUJLY010000004.1, read as the reverse complement.
ATTTTCTTCAATATTTTTGGGAGTGTTTGTTTTTTTTGGGGTGGAAGAAATTTTACTAAAGGAAGAGGATGCGGTGACTGATTCGGAATAATCTGAAGTACCGATATTTCTAGCCAAATCGTCAATGTTCAAAAAAATAGGCAGTTGTTTTTCATAAGCTAAATTTGACGCATTCAACTGGCTACTTGTGTTCAAAGAGTTTGTCAATATATCCGTGCTTTTTTTGCGATCTTGCGGAGGATTAAAAATGGGGAAATTCATACTAACAGAATTAACGTTGTGATTTTCGAACTTTGGAGTATCACTTGAATTATTACTTGTATCAACAGCTAAGGAGTTACTTGCCTTTCTCCAATTTCCAGTCTCACCATTAATAATGGAGTCTTCATCGTCTGACTCACAGTTTTGTGCTTTAAAATTTTGTCCAATTATTTTTTGATTCTTGCAAAAATTACAACATCTTAGTTGCCCGGTATAAGTACCTAGAATGGGTAAAGAACATTATTTTATCTTGTTTTATAGTGTGCATTTTCAAATTAGAACAGAAGCCGCTAGACTACATGAGGTGTTTAAAAAACAATCACCTGAGTTTATTGCCGAACAGTTTTTTCTGCTGTTGTAAGTGTTAACACCTTAATTAAGTGAATATTTACATCTTTTTAGGTTAAGGATACTTCCCCTAAAGACCGTCATCTCTATTTGGCACGTGCTAAGAATGGGAGCCTGGTTATGTAAGTGTATCCACCACACAAGAATTCTAAAGATGAAGGACTAGTAAGAAGATTCTATGAGCACAGCCGAGATGTCTCTTTGTTAATGGTACACGAAGGTCATATGTCAAGAAAGGAACAGTTTTTTGCTAATTGTTTTAAAAAAAGTGAAGCTATGGAAATGCTTGCCTCAACAGATACTTTCACGAGAGACGTTGCATTTGCAATAGAACATGTCATTAATTGTACCTCTCCACGATTCACCAATTGCGCCACTAACTCAACAATGGATTTTATCAAATGTCTGTACTCTGAAACGCTTCAAAAGCTGGGAAAATACTTCTATAACTATATTTTGGAAAATCATGATGTGTATCCAATGACAATGAACGTATCTCCAGAAAATTGGAATGTTACTATTAGAAATGTTGATACTCACAAATACGGAAATTGCGGTTATGCGTCCAACAATCAGTCCGATCGAACCTCCTATTACAAAGCCAGTGCATGCAGCAAATTGAGAATCGAAGCTGCAGAGATTTTTAATAAAGACAAGAATTTGAGTGATGAACAGGTATTGAAAAAGCTATCATAAAGTCTCAAGAACGCGGACTCTCGCAAAACGAGCAAAGGGGACCAAGCAGTATATGTTCTGTTGGATATTCCAAAACATGTTGACTGCAAAGCACCATCTTTTGCGCAGTTTTTGGAGATCATTTTCTACTGTGGTGTATCCGGTGATGTCAAATTAAGATATCAAAATCATCAACGGGATACTCGACGTCGCTTCTCAAGATTCATCCAGCTGAGGCCAAAAGAAACTCGAATCATGAATATCCTAAAAGAAAAAAGGCAATTGGTGGCAGTATACATTGACACTTGACTAGTAACGAAGCTCTTGCGTATGAATATGCAACCATATATGATCTACAAAGTGTTCTAACTAACGTCGATGTCTCTGGCCAATCCAACGAACTCATGTACAAAAAGCATCCTGCTACTATCAATTGGGTCCCCCAGATGATCCTAATGAAAATTGATTCGCAATTATCTTCTAATCAAATTCCCCTAAATATTTTGTAGAATAGTCATTGAGTTGTATTTTAATAAAAATTTTTGTCCACTGCATTTACCTAAAACTGATCCATCGATTTTATTGTTTGTACATTTACTACAGAAAATTTGACCGCATAATCGACAATGGTGTTTGCGTTTGAATGCTGAAAACTTTTCGTGACATTCGTAACATTCTTTTCCATTTGAATCAGGAACCCAGTATCTCTTAAAGTCAGGGTGATCGTAGCCTTTAAGAGAATTATTTCTGGACAATTTGTTATGAAACCCGCCATTAGAAGATGTTTCATCTGCTTCTTCTGCAGCTAAACAATGGTATTAGTAGATATGAAAATAAACTAACGTGAAATATGACCCTCAAATATTTCCGAATTTAAGCATTCTCTAGTTTTTTTATTGTCATTGTCTAAATCACTTTTTTGTGATTCATATGAAGTGCCTTTTATAGCTGGTGTTTTGAAAAATTTATTTAATAGTCCAGAAAATAGCGATTGTTGATCGGTAGATTCAACTTCCGTCAATTCATCTCGAATGGGGGTGAAAAATGTAAGATTGTCGTCTAAATTGAAAGACGTCATACTTACCCCGAACTCTAATAGTAGAAATTGAACAGATGGAAGTGTTTATTGCAAAGTTGTTACTCTAAAAGATGTTGGAACGACGTTCATTTGAAATTTATTTTGGGCATACCATAGTACAAATTGCGGAAAAAATTGGTCTATACATGATATTATATTCAGTGGAATGTTTTTGGAAAATAAACAGAATAATAGTTTAATTTGAATCTTCAAAATCAACAAATTAGGTGAATGGTATTTAAATTTCTTGTTCATACCGAATTTTCCCATAATGAAATTAATTAAGAAGGGCATTAATCGAATGGTTTTATCTACTATCTAAATAGTCTAATCTCTTACATTAATTAAATGATTCAAATTTTTTATGAGTAGATTTAATTAAAAACATTCTGTATATTGTTCCTCTTCCTTTTAGTACATTAAGAGAACACATTTTTATTGTATCATCACACTTTAATTGTATAATACTTTATTGCTTTAGAAAAAGCTTTTGATTAAGTGAGTATATTTATTATTTTACAAAAATGAAGGCATTTATTGGATTGTATAATAAAAGGAGTCCTGAAAAATAATAATCATAAGAAACTTGACAAATTTAATAAATCTATATGTGTTTGCTTTTTGATTTAATTATTGATAATCACATTTAAATACAAACTCAACAACAACTGCCGAACATTTGTTAACTGTTATTGCTCAACATTTGGAATATATCACTACCAAACATTTAGAAAACATTACTGCTAAGCATTTGTTAAATACTTTTTTATAAATTTGGAAGGCTGTGATTTAGTGCCTGAGTAGGTTAAAGAGCAACTTGAATTTTGTATTGTCTCGCAAATTAACTTTTGATATTTAAGTTGTTTCCTAGTGTCTAATTCGTAAAAGTGACTGAGTGGATAAAAATAAACATAAACTGACAAGTTGTGCTTTTTTACTTAGCCTTTATCTTTCGGCTACACGATTATTCTAGTTGACGAGGTTTATGTATATTTTCTAGCGATAAAAGCTTGTGTGTGCGAGTTATGGAAAATAATTATAGCGCGAATTGGAGTTTTTAGATTACAGTTGAGATACATTCTAAATACTCCAAGCTAAGGCGAAAATATATTTTTATAAAAAATTAAAATACGGTACTTTTATTGAAAGTTTGCTTAATTCAATGTAAATCTGTTGTAAATCCAATTTATAGCAATTTAACAGTTATTTCGAATTATATAATTCATTTGGAATTATTTGGAATTATTCAAGAATTATATAGCACTTATCCAAGAATTATTTAAGAGTTATTAGGAGTTATTTGACACTGTTAGGCATTATTTATATGGCCGTTTATAAAATTATTTTCAGATAAATATTTAAAATTATTTTCAGATAAATATTTGAAATTATTTACATATATATTTGAAATTATTTACATATATTTGAAATTATATGCAGATAATATTTCAAATCATTTTACAGTTTTTCAAATTATTGCCCAAAATAATTAAATATTTTAAGCCCACTCATCTTCATAAATTAGTATCTATCGTAACCTATTAAAACTTCCTCACTGATGAGGCTTTTTATGGTTAGATTATCAGTGTGTTTAAGTTTGACACTATTAGACTTTTAATCTATCAAACGGACTAAAGCTATTTATTATTCTAGTCATCTTTTAAAACATAGCCTATCTAAAAAAGTATAATTATTTTCCAACTTTTCTTCAAACATTTCTTAAGACATTTATTTCTTTTAATACACATAAATACTAATAATAGTGAAAAGAGTTGTTGCATATATCCATTGGTGCAATTCTTCCTCAACTATTCGTTTGTATTCAATATTATATTGTATCCAACACAAACATACATCTTTTACTATTAAATGTTGCTGAACAGGGCAATTTAGATATTTTCATATTGTGTGTTTCTTTTTTTCACTTTATCTCCAAAAAGAAGTAACTGTGCCAGTTGTGATGTTTTGGGAATAGGATGGTAAGGGAAAGCTTATAATATTTTATGTATTTTAAAATGTATATCTATTAAACTCTATTCTTTTATATCCGTAACCATATATGGAAACACCATTTATGAATAAAATTATTATCGTTACATCAAAAAATTACTCGTAATGACAAATTGAATATTTATTTACTATAGATAATTAATGACAATAAAAATATATTATTAATAACCATAAATATTAAATAAAGTCAATCATACATCAAGTGTACTGAAATTGACTTATGCGAACCAGACTATATTAATTAACTTTAAAATATTTATCATGAAGGGCAAAAATATATCCATCAAACAAGTAATATCTAATAACTTTAAATTATGTATACAGTATTGAAATTTAATCCGTCAAACCATATTTATTACATAACTAACTTTCATATATTACAAAACTTTTCTCTTAATTATTATTTATTTAGAATAAAGTTACTTATTTTGATCGTATGAAATATCTTAAATTTGGTCCTTTCATTATTTCAATTATTATTTCCTTTATAAATTTATTTTGTGGCAATGCAGTTTTGTCAACAATACAATTATATTAAATTCCGCCAATTTTTTACTGATAACGCCAAAATAAACATTCATCTTTTTGAAATGAGATTTGACGTTAGCTTGTTTTTGTCAAACTTTATTTTTTACAATAAATTATTATTTGTGAATTTAAACAATTAAGTGAATTTAAAAACAATTCGTGGTCCCAATTCACACTTGCGTATATTATTTCTATTTTATAATATTTTACAATTATAGCATGCGTAAAGTTTATTTTTGCACTAAAAGGAAATAACAAAAATATAAGTGAAATTGTCATACCTAATTTGATTTTCAAACATATTTTAAATAAATATTTATATTTTCATGATGTCGACTGAATTACTAGCCGACCCAAATAATAACAACAATACTAGTGCTAATATTACAATTGATACTAATATTGTTATTAACACTACTAATAATGCAACTAACGGCATCGGTGATGCCAATCAAAATGATGTACTGTTTAGCGAAGATAAGGCGACTCCATGTATTGATGAGGAAGAAGACGACATGGAATTGCTAATATCAATGAAACTTAATACGAAAGAAACAATGGAGAAAAATATTTGTTGGCTAACGGGTAATAATGTCGAATCTACTTCAAAATTAAGTGACTTGTCAAATGAAAAAGACAATGAATGTCAAGATGGTTCGTCATCTTGTTCTGAATATTCGTATCAAGTGTCTGGGAGTAGTTTTCAAAGCAATGATTGGGAAAGCAGTGAAGAAGAAACAGAACCGGAAATGGGGAACGATGTTATTGGACTGGCAAATGATGAATTGCAGTGTGAATTTGAAACAAAATCATTGTGTGAAAGTATAAAAAGCCGTCAAGAAGAAATAAAAGAATCAGTGTTAAGTGAAATTGAGAAGATTGATTGTAAATTGCCAGATATAGACTTTGTAAAACTTGAGCAGTCACTTATCATTTCTGCAAAAGAACATGAGATGAACAGACGACGCCAACTTGGCAACGAGGTAAGTGATTCACTTTATTTTTGTATTACAACTTGTATCTATTAGGTTCGAAGACGGCTAGCTTTAGAAAGTGAATTACTTGACGACCAATCATTTCCCGCAGTAAATCGTTACCCTTTAAAGTCTAATTTGGCTGAAAGATTGCACACGGCAAATAATCTCCAGGTAATTATTATTTTATTTTATACTTAGTAAAAGAAATTGTCATATACTTATTTTAACTTATTATTGTTATAGCTTTGTTATATGAATGAATTGTGCCTCGATAACAGACAGGCAGAAGACGATTATTTCGAAAACAATGCCATTGTCCCTAAAAGCAAATCGGCGCCGAATCTTAAAGGTGTCAATAGTTATAGTAAAATTTTAAATGGGTATAAATTTGATAGTGACTCGAAAGGAAATTCCTGTATATCTGAATGCCGAAAAGACAAACATTGTGAAAGTGGCCAGATAAGTAGGCTTATCATTATTTTATTGTATCGCTAAACTCCTATTTATTTCAGAAAGATTGTCTAAAAAACAGCAACTTATAAATCAAACGAACGCTATCGTAAAAAAGGCAAAAGAAAGCGCTAAATTGCAACTGGCTTATGAGAAAAAAATTGGACATTTTGTTTTAACAAAATCTTTGCTGCCTAAAAAAGTTTCACGTGCTGAGTTAACAAAAATTAATAATTTTGACTTGGAAGTGTTACTAGAAGACTTACAAGATAAAGTTGATGACGAAAATGGTAAATTAGTAAAGTATTTAATCGAAAGAGATGCCTTACACATGGAACAAGATTCAATTATGTGTGATATCGATGATTTGATTTATAAAGCTTGTTTGGAAAGCGAAGTTAAGAAATTGCCTAATTTCATACCTATTGAAACAACCAAAGACCCCATGATAACAAAACCAAAGCGTGTAACTGATGAATCCAAACAAAATGTTGGCAGTACTGGAAACCAGAATCATATTTGTAGTAAGCAGAAAACGGATCAAGTTGAAGGATACTTTTCCGGAATAAAAGTATCCAAATCCCATCCTACTTTTTTAAACGTATTTGGTCTTTTTAAGAAATAATAATATCTTGTGAGTAATATTCAAAATTAAATAAATAATAAAATTATAATTTTATCAACAAATCTTCTTTAAAAATGATAAATTTATTTTAATACAGATAAATTAGCTAAGACATGACTTTAAGCCAACACAATATCTCTATCTTCGACTACTTCGCGCCATTTATTGCTGTTTTTGCGTTTCTTATTGGAGTAGCTCTATTCACATCCACTGTCGTCAAATTCATTTTTTCGAAAAATGAACAAGATAAGGTATTTAATTTTTATCTCTAAACAGATAATCCATCTTTTTAGGGTATTTCCCAACTTAAGAGTCCTGGATCAAGCTTTACAACAACTGGTAATGCTACTAAAATGGCTTCCATCGCTCCATAGCATATACTTTCTAATAATGCTTGTATGCATGTTTTTAACTTCACAATAAAGATACTGACAGATTATTTTTATATTGGTATGCAAATTAATGAGATGTGTAAAGTTTGCCATAAATTTAAAGATGTGTTTACATTTATAATACGGCTAAAATTTAATCATTTTTAGAGGTGCACTTGTTATATGTATATTTTTAATAGTTTAGCGCATATGTTTTTCATGGAATATTTTATTATGGACAACAATTAATCTATGTTATTAAATAATAATATTTTCTTTTAAGTTCGTTGCACATACACATTCTTTCTCTCTATTTTTGTTTATACCTTTGCACAAATCTTTGTTCTTCAAAATATAATGCATCAAAATATTTAAATAAATGTCTTTCATATATGACATACAATAATTAAGCGTTACAATACAACTATTTCTTGTCATTCGCTTATTTTACATAAATTGAGGAGTTTGACAATATATGGCGCATCAAATTGTGCGCATCAGTTAACCTTTTCTCAGCAAATCTTACTTTTATTTTTATACTTTTTGCATGCATTGAGGATAGTAATGAATTGCCATTTTGAAACCATACTATTAAATAAAACCAACTACATTATTATTAGGCATCTTTGAATGTATACTCCTAATTTATCATCCAACATTAGACTGTTCTCATAATACAGACAGGTTTTTAAGAAAGAGAAATGTAATTGATAAAGAAAGATATGCAACAACTATAATTTAATGTCGGCATACATATCTGTTAATGCTTCTTATTCTAAATGATATCTTTGCGCGTTTGTTTCAATAAACTTACAACTTAGACGCATAAATCTGCTTGCCATAGTTCATACCTTTCCGAGTTAGTGGCAACATAAATGTATACACTTTGTAATTATTTCTATTTATTAAAAGTAATGCGTATCATGTCTGTTTCATATATGAGGCTACTATTACTTATTTCATTTTGTTGCCACATAATTTATCTGTACCAAGTGTCATATCTTTTAATTTAAACTTTGGAACGACAACATGCATTTACTAGTCAACATTTTATGTATTATATGCAAAGGTTTACTGTTTTTTTGATCATATTTTTCTTATAAAACATTTTTTGTCTCTGAAACGTCTTTTTACTATTAAGGTTCATTCGTAACTTTTCTTCAGATTGGTATAATTCTGCACAATATAAAGTTAGCACAACTTTCTTTTAATAATCTCTATAACAATTTCCTTATAGAAAGACATCTTATGAACAAGTGCAAACTTATTATTATTAGAAAAGATTGTGGTAAGGTATAATTTATATATCCTTATACTCGATTATAGACCAAGAAATGGAAACACAGGAAGACCAGAAGAGTGTTTCTACAGAGGAAGCGCATATGATGGAAGACTCATCAGGTACGCTCACATCTATACTATGTGTATTATACATACATAAGCACACTATTTACGTACATCAACTAACACACCATTAATTACCATATTTTAGAAGAGTATAGTAGCAGTGACGATGAGGCAATGGAAGCTGAATTGTCAATTTCAGAGTTGATCGCTAATTATCCAGGTTGGTAAAACTAAAATGGATTAATCCATACAACTATTTAACATTACAGATGTTAATGGCAAAAACAACGAATGGATGCGTAAGATTCTCATTTATTTAAACGGACCTATGTGCAAACTTCATAGTGAAATTAAGAATGCGATGAAAGCAGCTATGACTACTATGCATTGTGAAACCTCCAACAAGGATGATTTTTATTTTGCAACAAATTCCATTTTCTGGATGTTCATCGAGAATAATGAGGCTTTTCAAATTTCGCAAGAAAAACTTCAAGTCGAGAAAGCCCAACTTGTTTGTTTAACTGAAATATGTCAGCATTGCTTTGATATTTTTGGGTTTGAAACTATTGAGCCCCATACTCTCTATTTCGATGCTGATTTGCCAAGACATCCGAGGTTGCTTATTTTATATGGAGATGATCTAAGAAAGGAACGTGACGATATTTACACAATGACAGCTGCCGAGTTTAAAGAAAAAACTAACATCGAACTTGTCTATATTAAATGTAATGAAAATATCAAGATTTTGAATATTTATCAATTTTACTCGATTTTCAAATGCTTTCCTCATAATCCAGACAACAGTGGAACTACAGGTTTGCATTAAACATAACAATCAGAAATAAGAGTTTTAAAAAATGTGAAATAGTAACTTTATTAAACAAGACAATCAAATAAGAGTTTTAAAAATATGGAAAATAGTTAACTTTTCCAACATCATTATGAGCTTCAAAGAATTCTCCTAGGATGAGATCAGCGACTTCGCCATTCATTTTTGGGGACATGTGACGGACTTCTTCAATGAGGGCTTTCCGGAATTGGAGTTGGTGAGTTGTGGTCTAAGAGCGTGAATGAGGTTAGATTCAACGTTATTTGCAACTTCTTTAACATAATGACTCCTTTATTACCAAATGACTTATCATAGACGACTTTTTTGATGAAATTTTCTTTATTACTAAACAGCATTTCTAGTTCAACTGCATAATTGATTTAGTTTTCTCTTCCTCCTTTATTGAGTTTAATAAACACCTAATAAGAGACGATGTTGAGCACTAAAATAAACACAATGAATTAGTAAATGTGTATTTGATATCAAGTATATCCATGACACATAAATAGCTTTCAGCTAATATTCAAATTTCAAATGTACAACGTCTGAGACCAATGTCGGTAGATTGTATTACTAACATAATAATTTAAAAATTAAAAACATCCTATCTTTTAACTTAATGTTTTAATTTACAAAATGGATTTCCAGGCACGTCTAAAGAAATCAAAATGAGATTGATGCAAACTCATATTCAAAAAATCGTTCACCTTGGTGCTACCAACTATATTGAATACTTTAAACTGTAAACAACTCTTATTACACAAATATATCTCAAATCGGTCTTTAGAAATAATATCTCTGAATTTTTTGGTCTCTCAGTAGGATGTGTAACAATTGCATGCAGAAACAAAATGTTAATTATTTGTGGTATACATACATATTTAATTTTTAATATTTGGAATGAAGGAAACATTTTATTAAATGTATTTTTGTACGTTTTAAGTGTCACAATCACAATTTATCGAATAATTCATATTGTAAAGCAACTGTCGTTGATACAATTGTTACGTGATCATTTCCATTTTTATAAATATTTTCGTTGGAGTTTTTTAACTCGGAACACTGTTCAGAGCCACATTTCTGCCCAACCAAATAATCATTGGAACTTTGAATTGAGTATGTCGTATTTCCTTCATATTTTGTCTCCATACTATTTATGTCATTCTAAATGATTACTTTAATAATAAACAATGTGATGATGCCATTTTGTTACCAAATACTCTGAACCGCTTATCATACCATTAACCAAATTACAAGCCGCGTACGTTTTATAATTTAAACACGGTTGCAACCCATAAGTAACTCCAGCAAGGGATATAAAGGTATTTACTAATGGCGTCAAAGGTTCTCCAAGATCCTCGTGTGTATCTACACATTTACCTCCAAGAATGGCTAAATAATGTATGGATTTTTATATATTAAGACGTTATACTGTCAAACCTTTTCTACTAATTGGACTTCCCATCGAGTACCCCAATACATTCACAGTGCTGTTAGTATAATCCGCTACAACTTTAATAAAGTTTCTAACTTGTTTTACGTCTTCACAGTACTAGAATTTGACAATTATTTAGCACTTTAAATATCAAAAACTGATCATTCTTACCATCGGCTTGTTATAAAAATAGGTCTTCCCACCGTCTGCAAATGTTGTCGCATACAATTCGAAGGAAGTGTAACCTTTTTTCATGAAATAGTTTCTATTAAATGTAAAAACACCAGCTCTAAAAATCATTTATGTACTTCTTGTGATTTAACTTGAGGCTAAATCCTTACCTGAGAGTTGTTCCGCTAGAAAGTTCTTGATTAAAATATGCGGTCAAAGAAAACTTACTGAATAAAAATGACGGGCTTTTTTTTAACAACTTCTAAGTCATATTCTTTTCCACCAAACGAACCCATAATGCCATTACCCATATCCAAACGTTCCAATGTTTTCAAAGTTGTCTCATTATAATTATTAATCAAATAAGTCTGAAAGTCTTTGGTGAAAGTTGGGGAACATTCTCCAATTAAAATGATAAAAATACTTAATTTAAAGTAAAATATCATTATGACAAAATATCTCCTGCAAAATAATTGCACTTAATGCACGAAGAATGCAGGCACTCTTTGACAAAGCAATCTGATATATCCTGTTGTTAATAAAACAAAAATAATATGTGTTTTATTATAGCTACAATCTACAAGAAATGATAATGACCTTTCGATAAAACTTTAAACTTCTCATGCATAACATTTCTTGTTCCACATTAAATTAAAAACATAAAAACGATCTTATGAAAGTGACTTGTGATGGGACCGTGAAACACATCTTCTACACAATTTTTGTGATCCACTTTTGTTTAGGAATCAAATAATTTGTTTTACAAGCCACTTTATTTAAAAATAAAACGCCATTACATATTCTATAAATTGTTTGTTATAAATTATTTTTTTTAATAAATTTAGATAATGCGAAAGATAAGCATTGGGTACTTGAATGAAAATACAATTTTTTAAATGTCACAAAACCATAATTTTTGAAGTATTATTTAAATAAAAGATTGAGATATTGTATGATAAAGAGCTTATCACGATACAAAATAATACATATACATATTTAGTGGGTAAAATAAATAATACAGATTAGTATGATTATTCAATTAAAATATATTTGATTATTCAATTTTAAAGTCAAAATATGTCAAATCCATTTCATTGCGTTATAATCAGCTTAACATAATTGTTAATGATTATTTTGTGTGAACAGATAGAAATATTCAAATAATATACATTTCAATATATTTCGTTTATTTTAATTTTACAAATGGCTAAACAAATTGTCCTCCAGCAACCATCTTTATTATCCATAGATGACAGTAGTAATGAGAAACAGGGCAAATGTATCAAATTTTTGTTCACTTCTTATACATTGTCATGTTTTTCTGACCGTTTATGGGCTTTTTTTGTAATACTCCTATTACAAATGTATGGTGGCTTACAATTAATAGCAATATCTCAACTGGTTAATAATATTTGTATCGTTGTATTTGCTTCACCACTGGGAAACTATTTGGACAAAAAAGATAAACTCCATGCTATCAAGATTGCGTTATATTTAAATAACACATTTATAATAATATGTGCAACTTTATACTTTTTAGTGTCATTTTTTAATCTTGACAATAATTCATCGTTTTATATCTATATGATATATGGAGGAATTGTATGCAATGCCATTTCGGAAGTTGCATCTTTGGCAGAAAAAAATATATTATCTAAAGATTGGCTTATGATAATAACTGAGAATGATGCAAAAGACTTAGGAAAGAAGAATGCAACTTTGAATATTTTAGATCAAGCGACATGTCTAATTTCACCACTGCTAATCGGATTTCTCTTGATATATGTTGAGTATGGTTATATGTGCCTTTTATTCAAAATATGGAATGTAGGTTCATGCTTTGTTGAAGTTCTCCTAATAAAGAGAATATACAAAGCTTGCCCTGGTTTGCATACTGACCCTGCTACTAGCAAACAAAATAAAACAGATGAGGAAGATCTATATCTCGAAGAACCTCTTAATTATTCGTATCAGTCCCTCTTAAAAATATATTTTTCACAATCAACAGCCAAAGTTGCAATCGCTCTTTCCTTCTTATATATGACCGTATTGGCATTTGACGGTTTATCAATAGGATATGCGAAGGCTCAAAATACAAGTGAAACAATTCTAGGAGTGTTTCGATCGGTGAGTGCGCTGACTGGCATTATTGGAGCTTTTTTCTATATGAAACTTGAAAGCAAAATAGGTGCATCATTGACGTCAGTGGTCGGTAGCTTTTGTAAGTTTTTGATTTACTGCAAATTATAAAGTTTACAAACAGCTTAATAGTTTGTTTACACTGCAAACTTTTTAATATTGACATCACCTAATTTAGTATCTGTTGAAGTTATGTTAGTTTAAGAAGTTGTCATGTTTTCAGTGTAAAACGGATATAAGATACGATACTTAAACAAATACATATTTTTATGTTTTATAATTGTTAAAAGTGTCTATAGATTATATATCCTCTTTCTTCCATTAAAGACAAATTTTGTTCATTTTTGATTTCATTTTAGTTCAACAATTGTTTAGCTACTGTTGTTTGGTATCTCTTATACTGCCATCTCCATTTCACCCAGTACAATATTTCGAAGAGTTAGATTGGAAGGAATGGTTTAATCAACTTTTATCTCCTAAACAAATTGACATATCAATAAATGGAACCATTAACACTTCATTAAATTCGATCCAAAATATAACAGATTTAGCTACTGGTGATAGTACCTTTGCTTCTACTATGCAAGCTAGTGTATGGGTTTATTTATTATCAATGACAGCATCGAGAATTGGTTTATGGATGGTTGATTTAGCGATTACTCAACAGATGCAACAGTCAGCTAATGAAGGTGAACGAGGTCTAATTTTTGGTCTGCAAAATTCGTTTTGTTCCTTTTGTTCCATAATTAAGGATTTATTAGTTGTGATATTACCAGATATTAGAACCTTTGGTTTATTAATGATTCTTTCGGTTGCATTCGGAACGTGCTCTTTGATAATTATCGTTCGTCATGCTTACCGCCTACGGAAGTACTCAACAAAAAATAATACATGATTGTTCGATTTGTACTTTATAAATTATTTTACTTTTTTAGTTCTTAATGTTTCCAAAATCTGTTAAATAAATCAAATTATTTAGATGGATAAGCGTTCATGCTGCTGCCTTTATACAAATTGTACCTCACTGGTCTACTTGAAATAACTCCTTTACCCTCATTTAAATAATGTGTATCAATTTTATTATACAACAACCTTCAACACTTTATCGTTATTAAATAATGAAACATTGTAAATATAATTGTAGATATAAGTAAATGTAACATAAGTGAATGCAAAAGTATTTGTATTTAGTATTGGCAAAACTTATATCAAACATCAGAAGTATAATTATTCGCACATACTAAATTTGCCTCTTCATGACTTCCTACTTTGATATTATATATGAGTAAGTATAACTGTCAACACTTATAATATTATGAAGCACTTTACCAATTGCGAGCAATAAATTTGTCCTAATTTTAACTTCTCATCACACGAATTTGGCTAATTAATTATTACATCCTATCACTCTTATTATTAGCTTTTATTGCTCTTTATTATTATCACTTTTATTATTCTCTTTCATCTTTATTCCTTTTTAATCTCTTTTATTCTCTTTCAGTATGCCACGGCAAACATTATTGTTATGAATATGTGGCCTCGAAATGTAAAATTAGTTGTTTTCAATGTACCAACTATGTAAAATTAGTTATTCCCCATAATCTTCTTATTTTGCCAACTTTCAAATCTAATTTACTTTGTCATTTTGTTAAGTGAATTGATAAAATTTATTAATCTTACACCTATATGTTCCTGACATATTTATTTTAAAGTTATTTTAAAAGCAACAATTAATCATTTCTAATTTCATTCTTAGATAAACTTTACATCAAAAACGATACTTGTATTTATAAGTGAATAACAGCAATTATTTGTCTTCTGATTACACTTACTTCAGGTCATTTTGAAGTCATTAACGTTAAGCTAATTGCCTATTTTACCTGGTCTTAGTTAAAGAAAATGTTGATAAAAGCTTTTAACTTTTGATTGCATCTTTCATAAATTAATTTGTAAATCACTGTATCAAATTTATTCTAATTCCACTACCGTCAACCTTTATTTCGATAAATCAACACCCTACATTTTGAACCATGCGTATAAAACTTTCAATATCGGTTTATTGTTATTGTAATGTTTAAATTTATCATGTAAACTTGGCGCGACATATTATATATATTCTCCTCCTTTTAAACACATAAATATATTTTCTTTTATTCAACTTGTTAGTCCTTTATCTGTTCTACTATACACATACTTAGTTAGTATATTATCAGCAATAATTATATTCAACAAAATCCTTTATCAATGGACATTATTTAAAAAATGATTCATGGTATCGCTTAATTTACTTAATACATCAACACGTACATATTACTGTGAGAATGAAATAATTTACATCGCATTACTGCAACTTTCCATGCCCAATAAAGGGAATTGTCAAATCTATGAACATCATCTTTTAATTTTTTATAGATAAACATTCCTATTCTAACTAATATCATATACATTAAATACTTTTATTTGTATGTGCATGTATTTGCGCAGATAATTTAAATAATCGTACACATACTCTACATAACATTATCAAACCAGTAAAACTGATACCTGTGATCTGTTAAACACAACTGCAGCTGACAGCTATCTTTTAGGTTTATCTCAATTCTTGATCAACATCTAATTGATCAACTTTAAATTGATCGTTGTTTGTAGTTAAACTAAACCTTTTGTATCATTTAATGACATGCCAAAGACGGCATCTTCTTGTCAAATGATTTCATGTTGGGGAAGGACTTTTTTTAATAGCTCAATTTTGGTACTTGTTATTAGTTTGCTGTTTTGTTGTTGCGTTAGTGGATCTCCTATTGCAAATGTCCTATTATCTTCTCATCATTCTTCAACAAAACTCTGTAACCAGGTAAATAGTACATTTGTTTCCTATTAATTGCTTTTAGAACACTTTATACGAATGCGCATGTTCAAATTGCTGGAAACAATTAGCAACACAAAATATAACCGACAATCATCTATCATGGGTCAACATAGAACTCATCAGTTGCCCAAACAGCCAAGAAATTAACAACTTTGACGACACTATAATTAGGAAACAAATATCCAGTTGGATCAATGAAGAATGTGCTACGAGCATAGATTGCAAAAAGTACGGCATTACAAAAGCTTTAACTACTGAAAATATTCTAATCGGTGGAACAATTGAATGTGGTCCGATTGGGGGCAATCTCAGAATTAATGGCATTACCAAAGGAGTGAAGCTAAATAAAGGTAAATAAATGTTTTAATGGTCTTTCAAAGGTTAAATAATTATTTTGAATAATTACAACTTTAACTTAATGTGCCTTTGTATCAAATACATAAACTTTGATTTAGTTTAAGTTTATGAGTAGGTAATAAAAGTTTTGATTATGACTTTTGTCAAACTACCCTATTATCGTATGCACAAATACGTATTTATGATGTATGTATTTATAGAAAGCCAAATTGCATTAGATGCTTTAGTCCAGATTCTTCAATCGAGAGAACATTTGCTGTCTTATGTGATTGGGATTGACCTGATGGGAGTTAGTACAACGAATAATCAGGGATGGTCAAATTATTTAGATACTGGAAGTAGTTATCCATTACTGGACACAGAAAGAGTCGATACCAAAAAAATGAAAGATACTGAGGAAGATTATGAGGAAGACGATTATAGCGATGAAGATGATGAATCAAGTATAGTCATTGAGTCTGGTTCTTCAAAGATCCCTAAACAAGATCACATCGATCCCACAAATAATACTAATAATCCGAGTAATTCAAGTAAAACAGTTGGAAAACTAGTACCAGATTTACTAAGAACCGATTTGAGCCCAATTAATTCGACAAGTATTATGATAATCAAAGTAAACAATACAAAAGAAGTAGAAAATAATGATAGTCCATCAGTTTTATTAATGGGCAGCGTTGATTCCTCAACGCAACAAACAAATACTGACCTCAATCCTTTACCTCAATCAAAAGATCAAGAAAAGATTGCAAATATAAATGCTACGCCAAAATCAAGTGATGGATATTTAACAGATTTAATGGGGAACATTCCTAATTGGATAACAATTTTCGTTTTATCACTGTTATGTACTTTTTTTATTTCTCTATTCGTTGTAGCAATTGTGACTCTTGTAATAGTAAAATGCCGAGCAAACTGGAAAAAAATAGGATCAACGTCAAAACAAATGGAAAAAGAACCTGTCAAATCTATTATCAAGCCTTCTATTGATGAAGAACTGGAAAAAAATGATAGAGAAGACAATGATGGAAATGTCGTATCAAATCAGAAAAAGGCAAACTGCCCAGGTATAAGGTTAAAATCAAACGCATATGGTGTTGAAGACAAGTTGTTAGTCGAAAATGAATCTACGACAAAAGTTTAAATTTTCAAACCATTATTTGGAAAGTGACCCATAATAAAAGTTCAACTATTCGATCCATCTGTGGAATGAACAGATCTCTAGCTAAAATCTTTAAGTTTTAAAATAGTTATTTTTATTAGTAATCATTTATTATTTAAACTATTATCATACATTTATCTTTTTTAATAAAATAGAACAATTATGTGTCATCTGGCAATTTTGATAGGCTTTGATTTTGTCCATTTAGAGGATAATCTGTGCGAATTAACAGCTTTTATTGCACAACTAACAAATTTGACTGTGTCAGCCAATTGGAAATTCTCATCGAATCCTGTGAACATTCCAGATATATAAATGTTGATGAATTTGTTTTTCTTGTGAATTTTGACTTTTGGATTTTTGGTAACAACTCCAAAAGCAATACAAACGACATGGTACTTGCGATTTTGCTCATTAAAATTGTCATGCCAAAAATCGGGATCCGTCCAACGAAGTCTAATGTGGCATATGTCTATCACATTATTATTTTCTGTTCTAAAAGACACTCATAGTAGTTGTTCAAAAGTACATGCAAGATTATAAAGCTTATAAGCAATTTTCTAATAGAAATCCAATAATTGGTTGCGTAATTACAGCTTATATCAAGTACTGTGATTAATACAAGCTTACTAAGGGAGTACATTTTAATTAGAATGAGGATGAGAATTAATAAAAGGTCAATTTCAAGCTGCTTATGGTCAGGGAAATGAGTTTAATAAATTATTAAAAACTAGTTAACAATATAATGACTTACTGAACTGTAGAAGTTGATAACTGCAATCTTATTCTAGCCACTGGAGTTGGATAATTGATAACGGTTAAATTGCGCATATGTCTTTGTCCTGTTAATAGCTGAAAATTGGATTGTTTCAGCAGCAAGAAAGTAACTTACGTTGTATCGAACAAGGAAATCATTATTGGAATTTGAGTATCCAGCATATACACAACTTAGTATATGAACCAATAATAATGGATAGATCATTCAAAAGTTATATGAAATTATCGTCAAAGATTATATTTAATTATTTAATGACCTAAATGATGGCTTAGGGAAATGTTACCCCTATTTAGGTACTTCACAACAAAATGTCTTGTTTAGGTACTTCACAACAAATATCTTATTTTCGTTAAATCAAAATAATTCAATCATTGAAATGGAATGTTCGTTTATTAATTAATCCATTTAACATTTAAAATATGAATTTGCATTTATGAATATGAGACATATCAGATTTGTTTTTAAATGACTTCTTTGTAATTCTTCATTTGTTCTTAATCTTTACAACTGGTGAATATCTAAAAGTTTATAACATATTGATAATTAATAGTATGGGTTTAAACTTACAATCACTATTAATTAACCTGTCAGCAATCAAAGCACTGAACCCATCTGTGGGTTCATCTTCACGTGAAAATACCAGCCCAAATGTGCGCTATATTTTTTACACAAACAAATGGTCCAGCCAACTGACGGGAACCGGTAGAGTCTTTACTCTATTCCCCTAAGATTTGAGATTTGCTCCGTCAACAGAACTTAAAAAGTTGATTCTTTGGTACGAATGGTTATCCACAAATTTTAAGTACTTTGAACTAGATCTTAATAGTTTGTACTATCAAGATAGAATTTATCAATATAAAAAAGATATTTCAATGTTAGTATCATTTAATATGAAATGATTTTTATAAATTCAGCTATTATTGAAGCTCATTGTAATTGAAATTCAAAAATATACGGGGAATGAGCAAAAGAAGCATCTTCAAATGCAGCCAGCAATCTATTATTCTTATATTGAAGTCAGAAGAATTGAAAGCATTGAATCCCTAATTGGATGATTTTATTAAATATTTATTTATCTATGAATTAGAGTTTTCTAAAGTCAAATAAATGTTTATTTATATTGGAAAACAAAGATAGAATGAAATAGACAATAAATTAATGAGCAACAATCAGAATATAATATCCTTCCCCGTTGTTAGACCTCAATACTGTTTTCCCTTTCATACCTTGTGTAGAGTTCGAAACTCTATTGACATCTAAAGCAGCTCACTGGAACTGATTCTTCTGGGGAATTCATTCTTCCTTTTATCATATCGTTTTCTTTGTTCAAGTCCAGAGTCGTCAGTTACTTCATTCTTATAGTTATTTCCGACTCTGGCTTTCAAGGCTCTTCCAACGTCATATGCAATTGCAGACTTATCACGGCGTTTTAGACAGTAGCGTGATAAGTCTAGTTTTGTTATTCAGTTGGATTGACGGTATAAGAATGGCATTTTTGTAAGTTCTCTTGTAGTAATAAATTCCTTATTTTCTTCAAATGCTATATCATCGATGTCATGAAAAACGGCAGAGAAATTGAATGTTCGCACTTTCTAGAGAACGGCTTTGATTTCCAAAAGACTTCTCTGTCACCTTATCTTAGATATTTCCATTAAATTCCCAGAGAACTTCTGTAAACAAAAATAAGTATTTTTTACTATATAATTCTTAAATTCCGTATTTTGCAAAAAAAATGTTACATGACGCATTTACTAAGACACTAATTTGCGGAATTTAAGAATTATATAGTAGGAAATATACAAAAAAACAAGCTAAACTTGATTGTAATTAAATAGCTACTTCAGTTTTATATAACTGATCATATGAATAGTATTCGTTATCAAGTTGCAATATTTTAATGCAAAATTTTTGAAGGGACGAATTATTTATATATTCACTTCAAGATATTATTAATGATTGTGTTGTTGTTGGCATAATTATTAAAATTTAAAAATAAATACATATGAGGGAAATTAATATTTGCAATAACAATAAAATTATATTTGATTTGAATTTCATTGCTAATGATATCTTTTAGCACTCAACGACTTTATTTGAAGCATTGTTATCACAATAAAAAAGCAGTTATTATTATTTTGACATAATCATTGAATGAAAAAATACATATTTTTTAATTTTGTTCATACTGGATAATAAAAATACTTCAAATTTATTAAAACTTTTGTTTATTGAAAAGCTAAAGAAGATACTTGTATTTTAACAACATTTAATGCATCTTTTTGTCTTTCAAAGTTTTTTCATATGTTTTGTTGTGTGTAATAGTTTAGGTAAATATTGGAGTTTTTAAAACAATAAAATATCATTATATCAATTTTTTATATTTAGAGACTATCTTAAGAAGGTGTTGTAGAATAATATGTATATCGTAAGATTTTTTATGTGTCATATGGAATTCCATATTTCTTCAATAAAATTGGTCTCTTTTGACCCTTTAATAGAGTGATCACAACTGTTTGTGATTCAATTAGATACGCTTCAAGCCTTTATTATAAACGATCAAAGTAACGTAGTCTAGTGAATGCGACATTTATAGTAAAAAACCGCCAATAAGTTAAATGCTTATTCATAAACTAATTTGTTAAAGATTCACACGGTCAAGTGCGTGAGAAAATCATTGTATCCTTTGGAAAGTGTAACAAATAATAATATCCAGTTTCAAGTTCAAGTAATTTACTATTACTACCTTTCCTTCAATAAGATGATGCTAAATAAAAGTTTTACAATATTGCCTTCACAACTTTTTTCTTTTTAAATTTTATTCGAATTTTGATTATTTTTTGCATTAAGAATTTTAGGCATATCAAGGTGATCAAATAAGGAGACCATTATAAATGCTAATCGTGATCGAAAATTGAATGCATTGTCTTTGAAACTATATTTTTGCGCAGGTTAGATTTTTTGATAACGCTTGCTGAGTAATAGCTCTTTTGCAGTTTAAATACACCGTTTTGATTGATGTTGTGTACTATAAAAAAAAATTTATATGCTCTACGAGCTTTTTAAAAAGGTTAAATAAATCAGTTTATTATTCTGGTTAAAATAAATATTAGTTAGGTATGTAACGAATTTGAATATTTTTTAAATTTCACTAACTTGCTATAAATTATTTTTGGCTCTGATTTCGCTAATTGTTTATACTAGCCTTGAATATATTCACTTAACCGAGTACAAAACTCTTTTTTTGTTTTGATGTATGAAGCATTGTATTTAATTTACCTCTAACTGCAAAAACATAATTGCACATCCTGCATATTAAGTGCATAATATCGTATTATTATCTTTTTAATAACACCACCGTTAAAATCCGTATTTGTGTGTTTCGATCATTATCCAAAATTCATGTCCTCCAAATTTGGCTATTCAAGTCTACTGCCAATCTCATTATTTACACCTCATTTCCATATAGACGTATCGGATTTTAACATTCTAGTTAACATATGAGAGGTCAACATCATTATCATCTAATATCTATTTTATTATTACAAAATTTAAATCATTTGATAAACTTTAAATATGCCTAATATATACTTCATTTGGATGGTGATAAGTTGTATGAAACCTATATACATTTTTAAATTAAATTTCGCCTCCTTACCTGTTAAAACTATTCATAAATAATTATTCGGTTTTGAATTACAAAGCATCCTCATTTACAAAATTTTACATTTATTTTACCAAAACATCCTCATTAAATATTTGATCAAATTTCACAAAGCAAAGACCATTGTGAATAATCTTAACAGTTTTATTGCTATTTTCTATTTTTATCATCATTCCTTAGTCGTTTTAAACATTGTCATTACTTTTAAAAACTACGGAAACCTCAACTTTAACAGATTCACATAAACGAAAAAGATTATATCATTACTCGAATTTATGATTCAAAACTTGATTACAACCATTTCATGCAATTTATTTAAATCCTTTTATTTAAATGATTATACTAATCATTGACAACTTTCTTTCTCAGTTGTTGCAGCTTCCCATTGTTTTCGTATATATCGTTTCTTGAACAATACCCTTTTTAATATACTTGTTTGTAAGTTATTATTTACATCGTTTTTTATGAACATTTGTAGTACCAGCCACTTCAAAATTATTATCAAATTGGACATCGTAAAAGTAGTATGTATGATTGATGTTAATATAATGTCGTTTAAATAAGAAAGATATGATGACTCTCCTATTGAAACGGCAATTTAGATACAATATTGAAGAACTGAAGTTTTGTGAAGATTTTAAATTGGACATCATCATTTGCTTGATAAAGATTTTTTTAATTGACGTATAACACTAATGTCAAGAGAATTGTTCTCTTTTCCTCATTTAACATTGTTTTCTTTTGTTACAAAACCATGGTAACACACCTTCAATATGACGAACTACTCGTTTTTATTCTATTCCTTGGCGCTGTGATTCATTTTATGACTCTTTAATCATAAGTAATGCCATACTTTTCACATTTGTTTATATCTATTCATATTAATAATCTTACTAACTGTTGAAGAATCAAAGTATTACACTTCTTTTTACAATTATTATCTTATCTCATGACCACTAAAATTTAATATAAAGTTCAAAAGAACACCTAGTATGTATGATATGTATGATTGAGCCACTTTTATTCCCACATTGATGGCAAATCATTCATAACTGTCTCCACACAATTACTAACCTTTAACAGCCCCTTATAAACCAAAGAGACATCATATCAAGTCGTAAGGTTAATGTAAATATGATAATAAGATATCACTTTCCTCCAAATCTTTTTGTTTATTTATTTTTGATTATGTATTTATAAATGTAAAGTACCCAATCTCTTTTATAAGCCAACTTTAACCACCACAATCTTGATTCATGCATATACTTTATGACACATCCAGCGGTGCCGTATTAGTAATATCAATAATGTTATTAAAGATACCTGTTAATTTTCAGTTGTAAGCATGCCTCATTTACGCAATTATTCAACGATACACTATGGAAACCTTCACAAACATTACATACTCATTTATAGCATCGTTCTAAAAAGCTTATTTTAGGTGGGTTAGGATGTGAGGTTTAAAGCGCCAACCGATTGGTCCTATTGTATGAATATAATTGAGGGTTTTGACTACATGTAATTAAGCGATTTTTTGTGTTTAAATGAATGGATTTGGATGGGTTGATGATTGTTAGTGTGTGGTCAAGGTTTTATCAAATATTTATTGACTCAAGTAGGTATATTAATTGGAGTTATACATATTTATTAAAACATAAATGTACGTACTTATATTAACATCTTCTTGTTTTAAAAGTCGATGTTGTAATGTTTATTACATAATTATTAATCACTTACAAATTGTAATCAAATCCAAATCCTCTTGTCTACCTCATAAGAAACCAGATGGTAATATTTTTAACACATCTTTTATTATTTTTATTTTTATGAGTAAAATACGAAGTTCAATAAGCGACAAAACAATATAAACCCTTCCTTCATACATCTCTTCATTTACCTTAACAATAAGTTTACCAAAACTGCACTCCCTTATCCCTCTCATCCATATTTTGAAAGCTCCTTCAATCACTATATACAAGTAAATCAGACGACTATAACCTCCTTAGAGCCTTAAACTCTTCAAAAGAGATAGCGATGAGATATATCTACTGTTGTTACAACTTTATGCTAACCTGTAAATATATTGCATTAAATGTTACTAGCTTTGACCGTTACATTAAAATTCAATTTAGGTTGTTTAAAAGATGCTACCACCAACTTAAAAATAATTATATCGAACAAGCTTTGTAAAGCTTTTATTAAAAATATTGTCTATGTAATGGAAAAAATGTCTTTTAAATGAGAATACATTGTAATGAACTCACTTTTTGATGTCATTTTATACATCTTACGTTTCAACTATACCTTTAAATATGCATTCATTCATATGTATTTTGTACATTTTTATCTATCAATTCATACGTGTTTTGTCCCAATTGACCAAAAAACAACATTCTTGAATGTTATTTATTTTAGCTATCTTAAATTATTTAGTAATGTATATCTTTGTATCATTTTTATGATGCTGCAATATTTTATGTACAGTACGATGGTCATTTTTTTATAATAAAAATCAAAAAAGTACTTTTGATGCATCAGTACCTTTTTTCTATATACAAGTTATTTTCAACTTTTTATAAACATAATTATTGCTTATTACATTATATAAATACTTAAGATGATTTTTCATTTTACCTCAATTAAGTTGTCCACACTAACTATAATTATTCATCTTTGTTTGATAAAAAATTATTACAAAACAAATTAAATTGCATATCTTTTATTATTCTTACGAAGTACTGTAAAATTATTTTGTTTAATATTTGCAGATTAACTAAATTAAATTTCCTGCAATTCAATGATTCTACACATCATACTATTTAAATCATCTATATCATTTATGTTATGTAATACAAACCCGTATACAAAATAAAGGTTTTTTAGATAATAGATAATCAACTTATATGGTTCGTTTCACACTTCATGTTATAAATTGAAAGATACAATTTGAAAGCAATAAATTATTCGAATGCCATAATTTTTACCCAATTTATTTGTAAATTTATAGCCCCCAATAACTCGTTTAATTTAAGTATTAATCACCTATTAATTTACATGACAATCATGTTACCCCGTCAAAATTGTCTGTTACTAAATGTATAAATTATAATTTTTTGTGAATTATCATATTTTAAAGTGTAATTTAATTGTACCTGATCATTTTTTGACAATAGGTTATAAATTATTCATGACAATGCTTAGCAATTTCAGACATCTCACCTGCAAGTACTACCTACATATTTATACATGATCTTATTTTCCTATTATATTTAAAGTTAGGAGTAAGTGTTTAAAATTTAGTTTATTAATGTATTTATGGAGTAATATGAAAATAAGCTTGCTGATATTGTTTATTTTTTTCAAAGGTAAGATATTATAATTTAATGCTTAATAATTACTAATGTAATACTTAATTTCTATACCTTTCAGGGATATTGTCTAAAACACCATGTGCAAGCAACGTATGCTTTAATAATGGAGAATGCTTTGTTGACGAAAATAATTTTTACTGTGCTTGCGCAACGGGCTTTACTGGATTTCTATGTGAGTCAACAGAGGAGTGCTCTAAGTCATGTTCAACTCCAAATGGAAAATGTGTATTTCTGGCAAATTCTGAAAACGGCTGCTTATGTAATCCTGGCTTTGAAGGTGATGATTGCAGCATAAAAAGTGACGGATGTAAGAACAACAAGTGTAGCACACACTCAACATGCATTTCGGATGACAGTGAGGAAAAGTACCAATGTCAATGTGTTTCAGTAAGATTTTTATTGTTTTCATCTACTAATATTTAATTTAGGGTAATACAAGGAAACAATCAAAAATTAAATCAATCATTTATTTGAAAAGGGATAAAAATGACACAGACTAGACAAAACATTAATTAAGTGATATATTTTTGAGCCAAGTCGATTTTTCCAAGGATAATCTTTGAGATTCCTTTAACCGTAGTAGGATTTTTTCTAAACAATACTTGATTAAGTTTACCGGGTCCATTGATATTAGTTAATACACCTTGAAGATCCAGTATGACAGCATACTCATAAGCAAGACTTCATTGCTTGTTAGGTCGTCAAGATACATTTCTACCAATTGCCTTTTGCTATGCCAAATATCCATAATCTTGGTCTCTTTTGCATTGAAAGGTATGGGCCTAGGGAAATAACGTTACTATCCCATTGATGTGTCTTACATCTTGCTTTCAAAGCTCCTGCAACACCGCAATATAAAATAGCCTCCGTAAATTGTTCAAAAGACAACAATTTATGATGAATGTTTGCCGGAATGTCTAAAAAGACCTATTTTATATTCATAATATATTGTTAATTATCAACAACATGTTTCAGGTTGGACTGGACAGTTTTGTAATGAAGATGTAAATGAGTGTGAAATTCTCGAACCTTGCAAAAATGATAATTCAACATGCATAAATAATGATGGTGGGTATACGTGCGAACAAAATGAAAAAATGGAATCATGTGTTACTAAACCGTGTCTAAATAATGGACAATGCATAGAAGAGTCAAATACATGTATTTGTGGAAACTCATTCTCGGGCAGTCGTTGCGAAAACACAGTTGAATGCAAAGTTGACGGAAAAGATTGTTTAAACGATGGTATTTGTAAAGTCTCTGAGGCAGGGTCATTTTGCTCTTGTTCCAGCGAGTATATTGGAAGATTTTGTGAAACTGAAAAGCCAAACTCAGCCGCAACTCCACGTCCATCCTCACCCGAAGAACTTTGTCACGAAGATTATTGCAAAAATAATGGGACTTGTATTCCATTGAGAGGAGCTTCTCCGATGTGTCAATGTTCTGATTCATTTTCAGGCCAACTTTGTGAAATAGATAATCTAAGTCTTATCAGTGGAGCTGCCAACTGCACAGATAATTTATGTTTGAATGGCGGAAGTTGTTTCCTAAATACTTTATCAGAACCAGTATGTAGCTGCAAAGACAATACAATTGGCATTAAATGCGCAACTATTTGTGATTGCAACATCTCAACAGAAGCTTGTCTGGAAGATCCTATGACTGCAAAGGGATTTGTTTGCATATCGGTAATAGGGAATTCAACAACTTTTGTGACTATTCCTGACAATGCAACTACTACTAACAATAATGTTGAAAATATTTCCACTACATCAAATAGTTTGGAAAATATGTCGACTACCGCATTACCTGATCTAAACATTGTTAACGAAACCACCTTATTAACGACCACTTTATTCCCTTCTGTTGAAACAACTTATGTTCCAATAACAACTAATAATACCATTAACAACTCATCCTCCGATCTTAACGAAAACGTAAGCATTTTTAACAGAGACTTTAAGTGTCGTTGATGACTCTTAACGAGACATTTTTTACCTGCTCACTCATATTGTGACAATTAAGTAATCTTTTAATCTTTTCAGTCAATAGATTCTTGCAGTCAATGTCAAAACTCAGCAAAATGCATCTCAATCTCAAATCGGCATACTTGTGTTTGCAGTCCAAACTTTAAAAACAAATTTTGCAGTGAACGAAATGATCTCTGTGATAATATAACATGCCACGAAGGTGAGCTTATTAAACAAAAATTAAAAAGACGAAACATTAGAAGACACTTTGGTAAAAAGTTGTTCGAGAGCTAATTCACTAATCTACCAGATGATTTATTGATAAAAGCAGCAAATTCGTTTTTCTTTCCTGGTCCGTTAAGAATTTTTGAAAGATCAGTAATATAGTGATCAGCATCCTTAAGAGTTTCCTTTAGAAAAGCGTGATTGTCAGATAACCCATCAGAATTTCTAATTTCACTGCTCCTTGCAGCCATTGATAGTATGTCATGAGTAGCTTTTTTTTGAAATAATCAAGATCACTTTCAGCTGGCAAATCTATTTCAAGTAGCATCTTCAGACCCATACACTCAAATAATTTTCGATCAACTTGAACCTTAAAATCTTTATTTTCATTGTAACTCACAATTAGACTTATAAATTGACTAGTTTTACGACTAATGCACTTCTTTTTACCCTCAATTGCAACACCCTTTTTTTCTATTGTTTTTGAAGCCATCTATAGTTAGACCAGAAATTAGGAAGATCGTGTTACAAAGTGAAGCTGTAAAACGAATTTTTCCGATGCTTTCGACAAAAGATTCACAATGACTAACTGCCGCACTATTTGAAAAAGACGTTTTAATTGGCGGATATTTGTTTAATTTTGTCTTGCATTCTTCCACGCACAAATCATATTCTTCACAAAGGCCAATTACACGATACCGTTTGTCGATACTCTTGAAAATTGTTGGCTTAAGACGTTGACATCATCTAAAATTTGATTAAAAGAGTTGATTGTTTGATACTTACCTGCTGCTCCATCATCTTTATGATTCGTCGCAGATCTTGTTATCGTTGGTGCCGGATCTACATTTGGCCGTTTCCTTAATCTTTTCTTGTTGCTTTCATTCATAACGCTTGTAACTGTCAAAACAAAAATATCCAATCCCACAATACAGTCAAGGAAGACTCCTTTTTTCAAAAACGTTGTTTCTAATTGAGACATGCATGTGTGTAGTAGTGAAGCAATAATACTATATTTAAAAATTTATGTGGTTTAAATTACACACAAAAATAAAAAGACACAACCTAATTTCTCATTTGACAAGTATACTAAGAACATATCTTCCAGGTCAACTATGTCGAACTAAGCGGGCCATCAATGGTAAGGAAACCGCCTATTGCGGATGCTCAAAGAGTTTTTACGGCGGAGGATGTATTAATGACTCCACCGTCACTTTTAAAAATACTTCCTTATTTTTGCACCAAGCAAAAGATTATGTTTCTGGATTAAGTCAAAATTTGCCATACGATTTGAAATTTTCATTTCGAACCACAGTTCCCGATGTTTTGCTGGTGAGCGGTGAGAATATACTGACTCAAACTCAGTTTTCAATGGGTATGAAGAGTGGAAGATTATATCTATCTTTATTGGATGTAAATAATCTACCATTGCCAGATTTCAAATTAAATGAGGTTAGTGATCATCTTGTATTTCGGTTATTTTCAATCCAAAATAATGTTAACTTTTTGCTTATTTCTACAAAAGAGCCAAAGTGTTGCACAAAAATAGAACCTTTTATATATAGTAGCATATTAATAAATGCATATTGGTTATTAATTGAACCTTATGTCACCTTCATAATATTCATACTGCATCCGTGGTGTAGCTTTCCATCTTTAATGTATGATTGCATTCTAAAGAAAAGGATTAATTTATTATTTATCTAAACTTACGGGCTCGTTTTTTGCCATAATTTTTAGTAAAAGGAAACAACTCCTAAATGATGACTAAATTTGAAAGAAATAAATGTGCGGTAATACATGCACCTTTAATACTTATCAAACTTCTAATTAAAACTAAATGCATATTTGTTGATATAATCCATTTTGATTTTAAAGGGTGAATGGTATACTATTCATATGACAAAGAAGGAAATGAAAATTTCTATTACTATAGAAAACGAAGAAGATTATACCTTAGAATATAAGGTTTACGATGTGCCACAATGGAATTTATATACAACCAGAATTGGTAGAAAAGTTGGAAGTTCAAAGAAAAATGTTGACTCTTATTCAGGTTGGTTTAGTTTAACAAATATTAAGTCTTAAAATAGAATACACATGGGAATTAATAATAAATGATTAGATACAAAAAGATAGAGAAAAATAGCTTACTTAAATATTTTAAGCTTAAAGATGACTTTGATCAAGAGGTCAACAATCTTGCATACATTGAGAGCATTTAATAAGTTGACTTCTGGGATGCAACACCAACCGTATTCTATTTTATAACTTTATTTTTTTGGTTAAGCTACATCTGCTAATATATTTTTAAATTTTTAGGATGCATGAGAGATGTCATAATAGATGGTGAATATATTGATATGAAAGACGGCACACGGTCTGTTGATATCAGTGCTGGGTGTAATAAAGTCGATCATTGTGCAGAAAATCCATGTCAAAATAACTCTGAATGCCAGGTATACTTTATTAAAAGAGCGGTTGAAATTAAACATATTTAAAAAATTGTGAGATATTCAGCTTGTTTAATGGTGTTATAAGCTTCAAAGAAATCATCTAGAATAAGTTCGGCTACCTTATCATTTATTTGTGGCAACATGAGATAGACTTCTTCAAACGAAGGCTTTCCGCTATTGGAGTTGGTGAGTGTGGCCTTAGGACATTGATGAGGATACTCTTAATATTCTCTGCAACTTTTTTTGACTGGTACCTCATCTTTAGTATAATAATTCCCTTCTCAATAAAGGACTTATCATAACGACTTCTTTGATAAAGTCTTCCTTTCGATCAAACAGCATCTCTAAGTCAATCTGAGAAGCATATTAGGGTCCGCGTCTTTAAAGGTACAAAGTCTTAGATCCTTTTTGATAGAGTGTTTCACTAGCATAATTATTAAAAATTAAAAACATGCAATCTCTTCAGGTTAATATTTTAATTAACAAAATGGGTTTTCAGGATATGTTTACTCACTTTGTATGCCTTTGTAAGAGGCCGTTCATGCAACCCTTTTGTATAAAGACTTTGTCGGAAGTTACTTTTGGAAATGAAAACAAACCAACGATGATAAATTATTTAATGGCTCAGTCTGAATCTGATGAAATTAAGCAAAACACTGAGGTTAGCTTTATCTTAAGGACCAACGATATCAACGGTAATATCATTTATTTGGGCGAAAATGGGCAAGAAGATGTTGGAACTTTTTTGTCACTTGAAGTAGTAGATGGAAAGATTGGAGTGAAAACGCGTCTAGGTAGCAAGCAAATTTTCTCTAAATTGGGAAATACCCCGATTAATGTCAACGGAACTCATTTAATTGAATTAGTAAGGGAGAACAACAACATAGAAGTATACGTAGATAGTGTACCTGAGTTGACTCTGTATGTCAACAGACCATTTCATCATCCTCTATTAGTAGACACAATTGTGCTAGGAAACAGCGATGAAATCAGGAAAGAAGCTTTTACAAATTCGTCGTCTTTGCTGAAAGCAACAATACAAGATGTCCGCATAAATAATAAGATTCTTTTATTGCAAGACTCGCCAATTGATGATGCGGATATTGAAATGTTCGGGAGAAAAAGTACCGACCAAAATTTGTTACAAGGAACGGTTTCAGATGACGTTTGCAAAACACTGTCTAATCCATGTAAAAACGAAGGAATTTGTTCCAATTCATTCAACGACTACATCTGTACATGCCCTAACTTCATCGGCAAAAATTGCGAATTCAAAAATTATTGTCTTTCAAATCCCTGTCCAACAAATACATCATGCATAAACTCGATGCCAGGGTTTGTTTGCCTAGGACCAACCACTTTTTATAAGACATCTCGGGCAGAGTTTGAAGTCTATAATAAAAATAAGAAAGTGATTCCCAAGGAAGCCGGTAAAACGATTGAGATGAGTATCAAGACTAAAATGCTTGATGGGCATGTCGTAAGCTTTAAAAATGACGCCAAATCCCTATCAGTTTTTATAACTAACCAATTTGTAACTGTTATCCAAAATAACACCGACCATGAATTCCGGGAAAATATTCAGTACAAATTAAGCGATGGGTTAAATCACACAATCAAGTTCCAGAATAACGCCAATGGATTAGTTGTAATGTTTGATGAATCCCATGCTTTGACTAAAATAGGAGGTAGCTTCAATATTACAACATTTATCAATGATCCAACATCTAAGATTTACATTGGCAAACTATCAAAAACAAGTGGTTTTGAGGGTGTGATTGAAGAATTAAAAATTGGTAATTTAACTCCAATCTCGTTTGATATCAATGAAGAATCAACTAAAAGTCTCGAAGCTCAAGTATATTTCAAACCCAATTTTGTTGAGAATGTCCGATTTAAGGAAGGGATTATCATCGATGGCTGTGAAAGTCATAATATCACAAGTAAAAACTCTACCAAGTGTGTGCCTCTTCCTAATACAAATGCTTGTGATGAGTTGCCTTGCTGGCATAATTCAAAATGTATTACTGGAGAAGGAAAAAATAACTACTCATGTAAATGCTCAGAATTCTACTCAGGAAAAACATGTGATGTGGAGGGAAGTTGCTTGAAAAATCCGTGCCAACATGGAGAATGTAACCAACGAAGTCCAAATGAGCATACTTGTATTTGCAACTTAGGTAATCAAACATTAAAAAAGTTTATTGTAGAAGGAAACAGTTAAAAAAGTATTGAAATTCGAAATTTAAACAAAGGGTGAACAACTTATTTTGCACGAGCACATTTATAGATAAGATATGGCAAGATCACAAGCATTTATTGAGTTGAAAAAATGAGTTTTTTAGATCCGACTGGTAGCTCTTCTACAGTTATCTTTAACCCAATTTTTGTACTCCATCTATTATATCAAATAGGTTGTACTTTCGAAATTAGTGTTACATTCTTTGTAGTAGCCATCCATTTGTGCAACTTTTTCAGACTCCCTAATTTAACAAATTGCCTTTTCAAACAAATGAAAATCGTAAAAGATTTCAAGAAAACATCCTTCTTTATAGTAGACAATCATAAATTATTACCATTTATTTTGACATTAAATATCATCATGACACTAAATAGGTTTTAGCCAATATTTACTTTTTAAGTGTAATAATGTTACAGTAGAACTTGACATACAATCTTGCTAACACGATTATTTGAAATCTTATAATTTGAATTAAATAAAATGGAGTAGAAAGAAGAACGTTATGGGAAAGCAAGGTGTTGCCAGTAACAAACCCGACGAATTCAAATTACTTTAAACATCATCACCAAATTTATAAATTACTAACCATTTGTGATTATAGGATATGAGGGCGAAGCTTGTGATAAGGCCATTGACTACTGCAAAGAAAATCAATGTGCTAATGGTTCCACATGCAAATCCATGAACAACACTTATAGTTGCCTATGTTTTGGAGGTTTTGAAGGGGCCCACTGTGAGAAAGATATTGATGAATGTGCAACTAAGCCATGTCTAAACAACGGAATTTGTCTAGATGGAGTCAACTCATTTGTGTGTAACTGTAATAATACAGGATTCTCAGGAAAAGAATGTAATGTTGATGTTAATGAATGCTTGACCCCCGAAAATTGTGTACATAGTAGTAGCTGCGAAAATCTTGAAGGAAGTTACCGATGCACCTGTTTAGAAGGATTTATTGGAAGTAAATGCAATCACGAAGACCCGTGTTTAAAGGGTGCATCAAATGGAACATGTGTACATGGAAGTTGTGTTCGCCCAATAGTGAGGAAGAATGAAGCTGGAATTGAGGTGGTAGAACATGACTGTAATTGCTTTAGCGACGATTTTGAAGGCAAATTATGTGATAAAAAAGCGGAAAAATTCGGAAAAATACCGTTGCCATATTTCATCGGAATTCTTATTGCTCTTATAATTGTGGCGATAGCATTGCTAGGATGTCTATGTTGTTTTGTATGCCGATCAAAAGGCAGTTATCATGGTCAGTATAGCCCATCGCAGCAAGAAAATGTTGGAACGAAAATGCATTTAAATAGTATGCCTTTAAAACAACCACCCCCAGAAAGATTGATATAATTACTACTTAATTAAATCATATTATTATACTTAGACGGGTACTTTTTATTGGATTATATTTCTGATATTACAATAATTTGATCATAATATTCGGTTACAAATATTACCATGAAATAAATATATTATTTAGATTAATCTATCTTTAAAATTGAATGAATACAAATATTTAAATATGTGTAAATAAATTTTCGCATTAAAATTTAAACAAACTTTGTACTTTGGATGAGAGTTATTTAAATTTCAGTCATACAAAATGACTTGATACACAATTTGAATAAGGAGTATTTTAATCTCAGACATAAAAAATAACTATAAAGTATGACTTCCATTATCAAACCAATCTCGTCTTCACTAGTCATGGCTCGCAAAGCAAATAAGGACAAAGCCAAAAGTGTTGTCAACCAAAAAGCTGATAAGCAATCTGGAAAGAAAATTGGCAAGCCATTTCCAGAAGACAAGGTCAGAGTTCCAAAGAAGGAAACTAATGCACACCAGAAAGTCCCAAAGCCAAAACCTCTTGCTGCCGATCCTATTGTTGTTCAGGAAAAACAGAAACCAACTATGTCTTTGCAAAAAGCTCAAGCCATGCAACAGCAAAGTAAATCGACTACTCCAGCTACCCCAAAGTCTAAGAAGGATGTAGAGAAGAACGCTAACATTGAACTTCAAGCTTTGCGCAATGAAAATGCTACACTAACAATACATATCAACCAATTAAATGCTGCAATAGACACAAAGTTGTCGGAACTCCCACAATCTAGAGCTGTTCAAAAATCGAAGAGAATTCCAAGTGGTGATAAGAAAACTGAGCCAGTCAAGCAAAAGGGTTCCAAGTCATCAAAGATTCGTTCCACCAAACCAAATTTCATGGATGGTAATTTCAAATGTGTAGCTATCAAAAGTATGCCAGTCAAAGGAATAATGGTCCATCAGATCAATATGGTCCATACCGAACCAATGAAACCAAAGAAAAATATTGTACAACGAGAGGAACCAATACCGAGTGCTTTGAATCCAAACGAAATCAGTCGTCTTTGTGGAAGCATTCAGAAATATCTAGCCAATGTCCGCACTAAATATTCAGTAGTAAATCCAACTTACTCCATGTATGCAGACGAGTAAAAACATCACTTGCCAGATTGATCCACATTTACTAATTGACAGCAGTTTAATTTTATGAATACTAATCCTTTTCCCTCACACATATAATATTGGTATCCGTATTTAATTTAAATAAAATTATCCACTATTTTAAACAGCAATAATATTCATAACTTAATTTAACAAACCCCCGTAAAAATGTTGAAATATGAGCATGTTTACAGTGATATCTTGGTGATATACCAAGCGATATTTGCACCCAACTTTGCGGGGGTTAAGCAACTGTGCCTATTTGGATGAAATACCGCACCACCTAAGGACGTGGCATGTTCGTCTCATTGTTATTGTCACTAATGTAAAGGCCTGTATTTATGGATCGAGAGTCATTCTTATGATCTCACTGGTCAATGGATGGTTGTTTTTACAACCTCAATTAACTTTCGTGTTATTAACATAATATTGTTTATAACGTACATATTTAATCATTTATCTTATTGTAGCTTACTCACTTTCTACCTTGCGATCAAGAACACCAAACGTATCCGGCTTGGGGTAAGTTATACAAATTCATTTCTTAATAATTATTACAATAAAGTTCTTTTATCATCTCAACCACGTTGTGTGTGATTGTTAGGCCAAGACCCAGCATCATCTTTTATTTATTTACTTTACAAATTTATAAATATAAGTTTATAAACTAATTTTAAATTCAAAGCACCTCACTGAATTATTTTAAGAGTAAATAAAAATTAAAGTAAAAAATTTCTGGAATTATGTAATAAATAAGTAACAGGTATAAAATTATTGTCAAAATATACCTGGAAATTGTGTGATAAATATTTTTAAAAATGTGGAAAATTAGTGACACACAAATCTGTCAGCATAAAGTAATCTTATTTCAGAATGATCAAATGTTTATTTTGAAATTTGCAATTATCGTTAACTATTTAGGTTAATATAATTATAATATATTATGCGTCAAATGGTACCATTTTTTCATTTGTTGATTATAAAAAAAGCTTATTACAAAAATTGTTTAGTTCTAAAAGGCTTAAAGTGTGTTACATATTTACTTCATATTGACACAAATTTCCGGTGCTAAAACACTCGCGTCATGACTGGAACTAGTACGGAAACAGTTTTATTTCTTTACTATTTGATTTTCAATTTATTTCTACATAAATATATGCTACTTTATGAACTTTATTTTGATTATATCTTTAAGCAGACGCGTTTTGAACTTTTGGGTTTCAATAAACACTAATGATATAAAAATCAGCCCCCTTAATTACTATTTAGGCTTGCTTAAACATACAAATTGTTTTATTTTTGCCACTAATTGTTAGTGGACTTAAAAGGATAAAAAGTATTACAAATAATCTTATAGTAGGTTGGCTCTTTTAGAAATTATACACAAATTAGCTGAAATTTGAAGGTGGAGTAGAAAAATTTTTATACGATCTTATATGACTTTATTTACGAGTGCGTGATTCTATGAGAACTTTACATAATTATAAATGTAAAGGTGGGATACATTTCTAAGTCCAATATACTTACTCCAAATTTCGAAGTTACTTAATTTTTAATTTTAGATAATCTATTTGATATATCAACATATTCCTTGGCAATGTTTTTAAAAACTTTTACAATTCCGTTGTGTTCAACTTGCATTCTATTGTTGCTGGCATCATTTGTTTCATCAAATGAAATCCTTGGCCATTCTAAGATATTGAGAAATTATCCAGCTATGAAGACGAACAGGATTATGAATGCAATGTACTTCCGAAATAGAGACACATTAAATATGGAAAATAGATCTGTTGGAGAAAGCCAAATTATTAATAAAATGAGAGTTACCTCCCAACATGAACCACTTTCTCCTAAAAACCAACTAATTGAATTGAGCTGCATGTTATCATTGAAAAATTGTGTTATCCGTAAAAAACCAATTAATTTTGTTCTATACAACAAAGGAAAGCTAAGTATGCCCATGCAAGTCCATAGCAAGAGAATTCAATTTACCAACGAATTTCTATGAAATAAATACACATTCACATACTTAATTTAAGATAATTGACTTAAATATGATTAATTTAAGGATAACCTATTAATTAAGTTAAAAATAATTAAATCATAATATGTAATTGGCCATTATTAAGTCTATTCTTGTAACACTATCATTTTAAATTCCTTCAAACGAAAATTACTGTAAAGCATATAATTAAATTCTAAATTTATACGCTATTTAATGTCATCTTAATAAAAGTTTACTATCTTCAAATAAATACTTTCTAAAGCAACTATTGTAAGCCATTTTCTGTTTTAATTGTCATCTTAAGTCATTAATTACATTTAAGTCTTTTCTAAGCGCCAAATTGTATCATTATTTAGATTAAAATCATTTCCATGATATCATACAATGAAAATATTGAATTCAGTAAATTCCATATTATAATGAACATAAGTGCAGACTGTTATCTCATTGAAAATGAATTTAAAGGAACAAAATAAATAGATTAACAAGATTATTAAGAAAAACACATCTTTCACTAATAACCCTTAAAATAAATAGTCTAATTCAAATTAAATTAATAATAATTAAATAATCTTACTGACGTCTTTTATAAGTAAATGGATTTCACCATAATTGTACATTTTGTGATAATATTTTGTTTCATATTTACTAAAAAATAATGTTTCTTATAGTATTCACCTCAATTTTGGCTGTTTATGGAGGATTGATAAGCTGCATAGTCAGTGTATGCTGGAACGCCACAAAAACAAGCTAGCTGAATTACAAAACATATTGTTGTTATCATTAAAATATTTTATTTCGATATTAATAAAAATTTAATGCTTAATTATATTGACCAAAACACATTTGTTAATTACAATACGCCTGCGCACTCAACTAAGTACAAATACCTGCTATCGAAGGCATTTAGGAATGTACATTTGTAATTATACTCTAAATGTCAGTTGTTAGTTGATGTGCGTGATGCAATGGTATGCTCAATGATTTCTGGAATTGAAAATGCCACACTATTTCGATGAGTATTTTGATAAGATTGTGATAGAACATTCATCTCAACATCGTCTTCACTATCCATAGAGACTTTAGTTGATTGTTCTGGGGAATTTTCCAAATCTTTTTCTTCTTTCTTTCTTGTGACAAATCTTTTCGTACTTTTTCTTAACATAACAACACGCTTAGTAGACCATGTTCGCGTATGTTTATTAATAGAACTCATTGTTTTCATACTTTTATTTCTAAAACTTCGCATCACTCTTCTTACTCTTTTTGGACCTTTTCCACTGCCTTGGAAAAAATTCCAAATCGTTGATGAACTATTTTCTAAAATAGGAAAATAATTAATTGTTTTTCACAATGTGGTGACGTCTGTTAAACCCATATAAGTTTATACTACATATTTTAATGAGTGCATAATTTCAAAGTATTAATTTGCATGTCTCAGGAAACATGTTTTGACAACAAAAACTCACGTGGCTGAAATCTAGAAGCATGATTATTCAACACGCCAACAAATCCAACAATAAAAAGAAGAGACCATAAAAAGTTTATTGGGGCAAACATTTGTTTTTCATATCTCGTTACAACCTAAAATTAACCAAAAGTATTATTTTGCCTGTAATTAATTGCATACGAAGTCATCATATTTTGTATCTTACCTCAATTACCAATAACGGGGAAAGAATTTGAGGAAGTGAGTTACTTATTAACAAAGAATGGATTGATACGGCTTCCGTTAATTTAAAATACGATATTAAGGAAGGCATCACGGATCCAGTTCCAATACCCCATAGAGTATACATAATAGATGGAGAAATTCCGAAATTAAAAAGACATGAGCTCATCGCACAAAATGAAATTGAAGTTATTAGGTTTAGTAGCTGCATCTTTTTAAAGACTGTGATAATGCATAGGAGCTTTGAAATAAATTGAGCTATGAAAAATATTTGGAGTGTAGAAAAGGATTTGTGGCAAAAAGAGTACGAGATTAAAGACGATTCAATGGATGAGGCTGAAATAGCCATTATTGTGGCATATAAGTTTAACGAAAATTGGTTTTTGATTGATGGTGCTGGTATTGGAGATGAAATATGTTCATATTCAATTCTGACTATGTGAACCATTTCCATTGGAATAAATTTTTCTTTTTTCGCTCTATAAAATAATAATAAAGGCAATTGAAGCAATGAAGAGCCAAAAAACAATACTTCTAATGAAATCACTCCATCAATATTCTTTTCACAAGCATTATGTGTATTATTATCTATTCTAATGCCCTGTTTACTGTTCTCTTTCATGAATGTAGCCCCAATCAAAAATCCGAAGGCCAAAAAAGCACTATTAAAGTAAAGAAAATGAATCTTGTCATACGTAAGTTCCTTAAAAAGGATTATCACTATGCAAGTTAATATCAAATAATTCATAATCCCCATCGAAAATGCTAATATGGGGAAAAATGCTTCATAGATTATTACAGATACTAGCTGAATCACTATCTTTAAAAAATACAGGTTTATCACATTTTGAATGCATATTACGTTATCTTTCACAAGAGCAGCTATTATTGTAGCGAACAAAGATGATAGCATTATAGCCAACCCGATTCCGTAGCTTTGACTTAGATCAGAAGACAAAGGTGACAGTGGATAGGAACGAATTGATAGGATAAATTGATCATATCCGCAAAATATTGTGACAGTAAGCAGAAAAAATAGCTTGTAATATGAATCCAACTTAAATCTTCGAAGATAATCAATGAAAAATTCAGATAAGACCATAACTAGGAAAATAGTAAATTGAAAATGGATATTGTCAAACTAGTGTGAAAAGGAATTTGAAGGGCTTCATACTTTTTACGTCAGCAAGATATAGGAAATAACGGATTATGCATTTAAGTCTAAAGAGAATATAAAACTTTATCTGCTTTTATATGACATATGAATAGTTTGAACGAGCATTTCATTGTTTTAAAATATTATTGTTTCCATTATCAAAAAAACTTATCATGAAAACACTTTCTTCACAATGTTATATGTACATGTGAACATATGTTGAAGTTGTACATTTTTGTTCAGTTATTGTAATAAGTTATTTATGTGCAGATTAAAATACACACAACTTGTGAATGTAAATATAGTTTCAAAGAAGTAAGGAATCTTGTATTCTTTTAAAATTGAAAGGGTAGATGTCTATATGACATGATTAACCAAATGAACGTAAAAAACCAAGAAGCTGATAGATTACAAAGCGGAAAAGGGTACTATGCTTAAGATAGCGAAATGTTATAAAGTAAAATACTCAAAGATTTTATAACATTTTGATTTAAACATGATTTCACTGCCTCTTATTATTGCATTAGTAATCATTTTCCTAGCTTTTAACTTTAAAAGTTGGTCTAATAAGTTTAAAGAATGGCGTAGAAAGCATATGCTCGGCGATAAATTACCAGGACCAGGAGGACAAGTCTTTTTCTTAGGACATATGTATAAATTAAGTAAAGATACAGAAATCTCTATGTTGTATTTCGATGGAGAGGTTGAAAAAGTTAGGAAACAGGGTCATTCAATAGCACGCATTTGGATGGGAGAGAATCTGTTAGTGATTCCATTTACACCTGATTCTGTTAAAGAAATACTGGAAGACAACGACGAAATTACTAAAGGGGATGGTTATGAACTTATATCTAAGTGGCTTGGTAATGATAGTTTGCTGACTAGTACAGGTTTTGTTTATTATTTTTTACATAATATTAATCTTATTTCAGGTAAATTTAAACAAAATGACCAAGTTTAATACAAATATAAAAATTATAAAGAAATTGCTTAGAAAATATGTTGTCAAACATAATAGCCTGCCAAAACCAAGTGCTTAATTTATGTGCAGATCATGAAGCTGGACGGCGCGAAATTTTCTTCCATCTATAAAAATGCTTCTACATCTTTTCTCTTTTGGGTCTAACGGAATATACCGTGCCATGTTTCGTCTAGTTTTGTAGTCTTATTTTCATGATACTAGTCACCTCCACGTAAAATATTAGTTCCTCGATTTCAACACCAGCAGGAACGTCCAACAAGATGATGGCTGAGTGTTTATCTTTTAAATTTTCCTTGATTCCTCGATTTTTTCGAAATGCTTCCGTAATTTGGTATCAGTCAATCTTTGATTCAAATCAAAAAATATCTAATACCCTTAGACACTCATATTAAACTCTTTTTTAACTGAAATACTGCTACGTAAATTTAAAAGATCAAATTACTTGCTTTGCGTGAAATCAAATAACTTTTATTAATGTCATTCTTTACAATTAATTAAGGCGAACAATGGAGACAAACACGGAAACTTCTAACTCCTGCTTTTCATTTTTCCGTTTTGAAAGACTTTATTGGAGATTTTAATAGAGAAACAAAAATTCTACTTAGTAAGTTTGACGAGTTTGCTGACACTGGAGAAGAAATTGATGTTAGCAAATTCATTAAATCTGCTTCTTTGGACATGGTGTGTTCAACTGCAATGGGACATAAATCAAATGTTCAACAAAATCCTGAATGTGACTATGTAGTGGCAATGAGAGGATTTCATTCTATATTGGCTATACATTCACGTAACCCATTCTACAGAATATCAAACCTCATTTTTAACATATTCGGAGAGGGCAAACTTCTGAATAAATTGATATTTAAATTAAAAACATTTACTAAGAATATAATAGATATCAAAATGGCTGAATATGAAAAGAAAAAAGTTGTTGAACAAAATAGAGAAACTAAAGGCCCTGAAGATGAATTTAAGAAACCAAAGCAAAACTTCATAACTACTTTGCTTCAACTTAACGACAAGCATATTACGAATGACTTCCTAGTTAATCAAGTAGATACATTCGTATTTGCTGGAGTAGATACGACATCCACTGCACATGGTTATCTGTT
Organism: Rhabditophanes sp. KR3021; assembly: GCA_963281155.1. Taxonomy (NCBI): domain Eukaryota; kingdom Metazoa; phylum Nematoda; class Chromadorea; order Rhabditida; family Alloionematidae; genus Rhabditophanes; species Rhabditophanes sp. KR3021. The sequence continues at coordinate 3,598,938 of CAUJLY010000004.1, read as the reverse complement.
TTGGTGCTTGGCTACTCATCCTGAAGTCCAAGAAAAACTGTATCAAGAAATTTATGATGTTTTTGGTGATAGTGATAGAGATATTGTTCATGAGGACTTTGCTAAATTCACGTATCTTGACTTATGCATTAAAGAATCTATGCGCCTACATCCAACTGTCCCATTTCTACTTAGAAAGTTAGAAAACGAACGCGTTATTATGAATAAATATCATTTGCCAAAAGGAACCGACATTATGATTTCACCATATTATATGAATTTGAATCCGGATATTTATCCTAACCCATTGATTTTTGATCCGGAAAGATTTTCAATTGCTGAAGCTGCAAAAAGAAGTCCTTATAGTTCAATCAATTTTTCTGCCGGGCCTCGGAATTGTATGTTTAAGGTTATACTTATGTGAATCATTTTTATATTTAGGTATCGGTCAAAAGTATGCCATGCAACAGCTGAGGTTAGTGGCAATCTCGTTGTTAAGAAAATTCAAGATAAGTTCCAGTAAGCCACATGATTACATGAAACATATTCCGGAATTAGTACTTAATCCGAAGAACGGAATACCAATCATATTTAATAGAAGGTCTACGTGTGATCCAATCGAATAGAAGAAGGTGCTTTTATCCTATAATAATACAAAAAATAATTTTTATCTATTTTATATTGTTAGTTGCTTTTATATTCTTTAATAAAATGACTCAAATACACCTTATCTTTTATGGCCGTTATTTAAAGATGGGAGAAAGTGTATGTGACTAACATATAATCAAGTTTTAAACAACAGATAATGAAGGATAGGTAATTTCATTTACACATGTGTACTTATCTATTATTATACACTTTAAATCCTTTGTCGTACAATAGTAGTTTAGTCTGTGTATTTTGATGCCTTATCTTAGAATGTATCACTTTGAAAACAGTTAATGCAAAACTTCATTGAGTATAATGACAAATCAAAAGATTTAATTTTTGAAAGCAGAACAGGAAATTAACTATTGTAGTTTAAATATATGCCATAATATAAAAAATCAGCGTTTCGAATTATTAATTTGGTATTATCTCATTTGTTATTTAAAAGTATTTAAACAATTATTTCATCGCTACTTTTTTTGTGATTTTGATAGGAACCGACAAGTTCATCTACATTGCGAACATTAGCCGATCCGATAGCTCTTCGAATTTGTTGGATAAGATTACTGCAATCTCTGAACTTTTGGTCCGCATCCTAAAAATAAATTAAAGCAAAGTAAACATAATGTATTATTACAAAAATGACATCATTGATGCGTTCAGCAGCTTGGGAGTAAAAAGAATTGCAGTTATATCCTCCATCGTAGACAAAATTCTTGAACAATCTTGCCTGAGCGGTATTTTTGGTCATTATAGGGATTGTAGGAGAACTTTCAAATGGAAATGTTTTAATCATTTTGACGAAAAGTAATACATATATGATCCAACTTCTGAATGGAATCATGTTTATTGCGACCTAAAATATAGGAATATTAAAAAAATATTCAGAAAATAATAAATTGCAACAAGCAATCAACCTCATTTCATACTGCTTCATAAAAAGTAAATTGTTTGAATGTTCTGAAAGGCGTTGCACAGCTATTATAATTATTCTTTTCATAAATTGGTCAAAACTATCTTTTAATCTTTCTATATAAATAATTTCTTTTAAATTACTTGTCACGTGGGAATGGAAAAACCGCAACTTAATTCATCAACAGTTACCATATAGCAAAAGGCTATCAATCCTTTGCATTATTAATTTTGAAACTGTTTTCTTATTTAATTGATAATTGAAATGTTAAATGCTTTTTTTATTGCCTTTAGTTGACTTAAACAATTTACTATTATATTTTTTTAACATAAACAAATTTATAATTGGAAATTCTAGGAATTTAAATGGTTTTGACAAAATTTGCAGAATGGTTAAACCCTAGCAATTATTAGCTTTCTCAAATGATTTTAACAAGTTTGTAAATAATTGTAAACAAATTTCAAATTCAATGTCACTTAAACTGAAACAAACTTATGGCATTATTTATTTATTACTAAAAACACCAAAATCCGTGTATCTGCAAAATGTGCCCAACAATAATTTGAGTGTTTCTCCGGCCGACAGAAAATAGATTTTAAAAATTATGAATTTTCTCATAGTCTTCAGAAATGAATATTACATTATGCGTTTGCTTAAAATGTTACGTCAATTCGTAGAACATGCCAATGAAGGTTAGTGGTATATTTAAAAACCCAAAACTTAAACGCTCAACTCGGAAAGACGGTTAATAAGTATGTAATTATAATACATATTTAGTTCGTTGTAACCTGAATATAGGCTATGGGACCATTACAGATGATCAACCAGGGCTAAAGACTTTAAAAATGATATTTATCAATGGTAATCCGTATGATTGAAGAAATAGATTTGTTATTCACAGCCAGAGGAACGGTTTGAATAATTAAGCAACCATAACTGGTAAAATTTTATTTTGTAAAATGCTGCTTTTAAACTAACAAATATGTATCAGCATTTTTGGACTTGAATAATGTACATTAAGAGTTTCCAATCATTCAAATTAGGATGTTGGTTTAAATCAAGTTTCATAACTCCTCCGTGTTTATGGACACACGTATACATACTACTCCAATTTCGTTGTAATGTACAATTTTATGCTTTTATAATATAAAAGCTGGTTTATAAATCTATTTATTTTCTATTTAAAAACAATTCCTTGAAAAATGTCGGATTTCAGAAGACCACCTAAAAAGAGTGACAATGACTCTAGCGATAAGAAATCCTCCCGTAAACGGTCTTCTCCTTCTAGCAGTGATTTCAGCAAAATACGCGAAGAGAGCAGAAAAACATATCTAAAGAAAAGAAAGGATGACAAAGTGGCGGAACTGAAATTTATTACTCAGGATGAAGAAATTTTGTTTGCCAATGAGAAACTGACTGAGCTAGAACTTAGAAAACAGTCTTTGAGAAAAAATATCATTAATACCTTTGATGTTTATGATGCAGCCAACGAAAAAATAAACGAAAGTAGGTTTCACATGGCTGGTGCGACGAATGGACTCATACCTGTGGAGAAAGAAGCAGACTATATAACTAAAGGCGACCATTTAAAATGGGAGGAAGAAAAATTCAAAGCTGGATATCACAAAAAGTCTAAAGCTCCTCAAACCAACAGCCTACTCGATTTGATCCATGACAATTCAATAGACTTTGTTTTGTCTAACCAAATTGCCGGAACCGAAAAACTGGATGAATTAAAGAAGAAAAGTGAAAGTGAAAGGTTATCAAAAAAGGCGCAAATTGAAGCAACTCGTAAGAGTTTGCCAGTTTATGCTTACAGAGAGGCTTTCATTGAAGCTGTTCAGCAACATCAAGTCCTTATCATAGAAGGAGAAACAGGTTCTGGAAAGACGACTCAGTTGCCACAGTTCTTGATGGAGGCAGGAATTATTAAAGAAGGGACAATGTTGGGATGTACACAACCCAGAAGAGTTGCTGCTATGAGTGTTGCTGCAAGAGTAGCTGAAGAAGTTGGCACTAGAGTTGGGCAAAAGGTAGGGTACTCTATTCGTTTCGAAGATCGCACCTGTGAGAGCACAATCCTTAAATACATGACAGATGGTATGCTTCTGCGTGAATTTTTAAATGACCCACTGTTACTCAATTATTCAGTGATTATCATTGACGAAGCTCATGAACGTACTCTTCATACTGATATTCTTTTTGGTTTGTTCAAGGAGGTTATAACAGAAAGACCTGAATTGAGGTTGATTATTGCTTCTGCCACTCTTGACGCCTCTAAATTTTCAAAATTCTTTGATGATGCTCCCATTTTCCGTATTCCGGGACGTAGACATCCTGTTGACATGTATTACACTAAAGCACCTGAAGCTGATTACATTGACGCCGTAATTATCTCTGTTTTACAAATTCATATCACTCAACCTTTACCAGGAGACATTCTTGTATTTCTAACTGGTCAAGAGGAAATTGAATCGGTTCAGGATGCTTTGCAAGAAAGATTAAAGCATCTTGGCAGTCAAATAAAGGAATTATTAGTACTGCCTATATATTCGAATTTGCCATCAGATATGCAAGTCAAAATTTTTGAACCTACCCCTCCTGATACTCGTAAAGTTGTATTAGCTACAAACATTGCCGAAACATCAGTCACAATTGATGGAATTACTTTTGTCATAGATCCAGGCAAGTTAAAAAAATACAAAAAAATACAAAAAGTATATTGCACAAATTAGAAGACGATAGAATTAGATGAATTGTGCATTCTTATTAATTCGGTGACTATAGGTCAATGCTTGAGTATGTTACTGCTTTTGACTGTTCTGAAGATTGGTTAATATCAAGAAAAATTGTCGCAATCTTTTCATTATTTTCTCAAGCAGCATTGCGTTTCCTTTTTAGGGCTTAGGGTAAGCTCTTTTGTCAATCTGACAGTAGTTACTTGTGGATGTCTACCTAATCTGATTTGCATTTAAAATTCATAAAAACGAGTTATTACAAATAAATTAATTTCAAAGTTAAATACAAATATAACTAACTACTAATCTTCGTGTTTCAGGATATGTCAAACAAAATTCATACAATCCAAAGAGCGGTGTTGAACATTTGCAAATCGTACCAATATCCAAAGCCGCTGCAAATCAGCGTGCAGGCCGTGCTGGAAGAACTGCTCCTGGAAAATGTTTCAGACTTTACACAAGCTTGGCATATGAAAAAGAATTGGAAGATCAGCCTGTTCCTGAAATTCAAAGAACAAACATGTTAAATGTCGTACTTTTACTTAAAAGTTTAGGGATACATGACTTTCTCAATTTTGATTTTCTGGACCCGCCATCACAAGAAACTTTAATTACTGCATCCGAGCATTTGTATGCTTTAGGAGGGCTTACTCATACGGGTGAATTGTCCAATCTTGGTCGAAAGATGATTGAGTTCCCTTGCGATCCATGTATGTCAAAGATGATCATTGCTTCCGAAAAATGGGGGTGTACATCAGAAATTCTTACAATAGCTGCCATGCTTTCCGTAAATGCTGGTATATTTTACAGACCGAAAGCACAAATTAAAGAAGCTGAATCAGCAAGAAAGACGTTTGAAGAAGAAACAGGAGATCATTTTACCTTGTTGAATGTATACAATCAATGGAGTGCTAATGAATTCTCTAAAATGTGGTGCCAGGAAAATTACGTGCAATATAAAACAATGCAGAAGGCAAGAGATGTTCGAGAACAATTAGAAGGAATGCTGGAGCGAGTTGAGATAACCGTATCATCTTCCACTGACAATATTTCAATTCAAAAAGCTATTTTGTCAGGATATTTTTTCCATTCAGCTAAAGTTGATAAGACAGGTAGGCTTTTATGTTAAAAATGACAAAAATGTTTAAATTTATTAAAATGGCACAAATGGGTTAACGTTCTAGAATATGCTCTAGGGGTTCGCAAATAACAACATCTTTTAAAGTTAGTTCAGTGACAGCGCTATTTGTTTCTGGGTAAGTGTGAATTGCCCAAGGAAGTAATGGCCTGTTTGAGTCTGAGTGTTTAAGTGGACGGCGTAGGTGATTCGTCAGAATACATCCAATGTTCACGGCGATCTTCTTGGAAGGGTAAGATTTATCAACAATTAATAGTTTCTCTTCGCTTCAACGACTGTATGGAAAACGTTTGCCTTATCACTGAAATTGTAGCGCCATTAACTATTAAATTTCTAGCAATTTCTGTGTTTGACCATTTTCTATTCATAGTGGAGGTTTCCCCACCATAGAAAATACCTCCCGTTGCTTCTCAGAAATCCTAGTCTTTACCTAACTTTGTGGGATCAATTGCTGAATAGACCCAACACTCTTTATCACCCTCCATTTAATTTAATTATTTCTTGATAGCCATAGTGGTTGCAGTGCTGTTGAATCTGATGGCTTCCTTTATCAAATCACGGCATTTGCACCATGTACATTCAAATGCCATGGCTTCTTTATTATTGTTGTCATAAATAGCTGAGTCATTTTTTTTTCAATTTATCTACATGCAACGTAAATATCTTTAAGCTAAATGTTACATTTCAATTCTTAAAAATCCTAAAAACTGTTATTATACACTTTCTTTATAATCTAATTTTTAATGTTATCTTAACTTATGTTGATACTTACAGGAAATTATAAAACTGTCAAACAGAGGCATACTGTTCACAAACACCCAAGTTCTTGCTTAGCTCAAGTACCCACAAAATGGGTAATGTACCATGAACTAGTGCACACTTCTAAAGAATTCATGAGAACTATCACTAAAATTGAAAGTACATGGCTGTATGAAATCGCCCCTCATTATTATAAAGAAGCTGAGATCGGAGATTCCACCAATAAGAAAATGCCTAAATGTGTAGGTAAAAGCATGAAACAACTTCAGCGTTAAATTAATTTTATGTAGATTAAAATTCGAATAATAAATTTATTTGTCTCAAAATAATTATTATATTTATGTTATTTACTATATATCTCTTGTAATAATTGTACACTCAGTCTAAAGTGATTTTACTCATTCTCTTGAACATACTTTCCCAGGAAGCTAAAACAGTAGCATCAATTAGGTTTCCTATTTTCAAAACAGTAACTGTTTCTTCCTTAGTACATCCATCCTTCTGTAGTTCATAAATAGCTTTGAACATTAGTTTTCTTTCATTCGTAGTAATATTGGAGCCTAATACTGTTGAGAGTAAAATATAATCTTGGTGTGATTGAATCGGAATGTCTGCATACGTTATTAGTTGGCGTATGAAGTGCTTCTGTTTTCTTAAAAAGGTATACGCCTGACATATGGCAGTATATTCATCCACTTTGATATTTTCGTATCTAATCAGTAAACTATGCCTGCAAAATAAAGTATTAGATCCCCATTTTATTTTGCTATTAATTTTATATTTGGTTTAAAGTTGGTTATTTGTATGTTATAATATTTAGCATCAAATTTAAAGAGACTGCGTAACAACAGTTCTTTCTTTAAGACATTGTACTTTGAAATTTGAATGTTAGCTCAGGTTATTTACATGTATATTAAGATCAAATTTAATATATATTACTCAAGCTGTAAAAGTCAAGAAGCAACTGGATCAACTCAAAGCTAAAGAGGGGACAAATCATGCTGGGTTTACTTGTTCTTAGATTTTACTATTCTTGCTGATGGATGGAAATTGGAAGATAAGCATAATGGTGTAAAATATTCCGGCGAAACAGAAAACATGCTAAAAAGGATTAGATTGCACAGATATAACGTTAATACTTCTCTCAAGTTGGACTTCGTTTTTGACAAGAAGGAGAGATTCCTCAACAAAATGGTTATTGCAGAAAAGAAACTGGCTGTTGTCAAAAAGAGTATCCATCCAAAAAGATTGCTGAGAACATTGAATCAATTCTCATCGACGGCCTTCTAGCCAATTAATCAACAGCCAGGGCGGAAAACCATCATGCGATTTTGTCTTGAACATGAAACCCCAAGTAAACTCTCAAGTTGCTAAACTTATCTCAAGGACTTCCCAGAATGCGGCTAAGATGAGTACACCACCAAATATTAATGTGTCTCTGTGTTTTAATCTTTAATAATAAACTTTTCCGAAATAATACGTTTTTTGCGTTTTAATTAAATTTTAATAACTTGCCCAGCTAAAAAGTATTCTTGGATATGCCAAAAGGCAATTGAATTGATGAAGGGATCACGACAATGCTTGCTTAAAATTGATACGTTATTGAAGCAACCATATCTTTTGTTAGAACTTTTCCATTCTTCCAGCAAAGTCAATGGAATCTCTACGACATATCTGCACACAAAGTTTTCCATATTAACGGGCTCCATACATGAAAAAGCGTTTATCATTTTGACGATTAAAAATGCAAGTTGGAGATCTTTAGCTTTAGTAATAATTGTTTGAATACACCCTTGTACATCCCCACTAAGCAGAAAAAAAGCAGCAGCATGCTCAAAACGTTGCATACCCAAAAGAGCATATGCATTTTTCAAAGCAGAAACTCTGAAACGATCCGCGCTAAAATCTTGATTAAAAAAATCCATCAACTTTTTATCCTTTACTGTTCTAAACAAATAAACAAGCATATTCTTCTTTCCCAAGATCAAATAATATAAAGCCGCATCTAAAGGATTGTGCTTTGCTTGAAACTGATTTTTGGCAAGCTTTTCGCAGATTGATTTTAGAATAGTAGTAGATTTAAGCCAGAATCCTATACCATAGAACTTCACTTCTTCCCATGTCATATTTTGGTTATTGTCAAATATGTATTTGAATATCTCATCCTCACAATTAGTGTGCAATCCCCAAAATATAGTAGATGTTTTGGCTGTTTCCAAATGACAAACATCCTTGACTATCAAATCATTTTGCAAGCAAGCAAAATATTTCTTACCAGATTCATCTAATGACTCTAGCATGTCTTTGTTAGTACTTAAATTAGAATAGGTTTTGTCGATAATATCGTCTCGTGATAAACAACTGGAAGAATGTTCAACTGATTCAATGTTATAATTTCTAGTTGGTTCTGCATTCGTATAGCTATCAAGATAATGACTATCAATGTCGTCATTGGTATAATTAAAAATATCTTCGCTCTTAATTGGTGCATTAACTTCCTTATCACAAATTCCTCTTCCCGATTGAAACAAGGAAAAATTACCACTTTTAGAAATTTCAAACAGGTATCTTGAAGCTCCCAAATCCTTTCCTTCATTTGATTTTTCTCCATCGATTTTTCCAAACGCCATTTCCTATAAAGTTCTTTTTAACAACATAAACATGGATGGAACAAAGAAATTGAAAAGGTTACAGTTTAATAAATCAAAAGAGTGGAATAATATGCATATTTTGAGTTTATTGCAAAATTATAATATAAAAATAGGTTTAAGGAATAAAAGTGATACTAAAATACAGTCATCGAAATGTCCCAAATTGAAGCTTACCGAATCCATCTGCCAGGTAAAACAGCAAAAGTTAAAGTTTCCTTTTCAAGACAACATTTGGTTGGAGCAGGTCACTATGGAACGGTTTTTGAAAGTATAGCTACATTCGACAATTACTTTAAGACCAAGGTTGCGATAAAAAAGATGCATATACCTAACGACGTAGAAAGTCCCGTTGCCAGAGAAATTTATCCGCTCAAAGTACTTGTTCATGACAATATAATATCGCTATTATGCCATTACATATTACGTATCGATACAGATGTAAGGTTTGATAATTTATAAAATTTGCTAATTCTTAATAATTATTTGCAGAGATATCATTGCTTAGTTTTTGAATACATGTCCATGGATCTAATGCAATTGATGAAAACCAAAAAAGAATATAGACTAGATAATTTAGATGCGATGGTAGGTTGAATAATTACGATTTAATAAGCACAAATTTAGATGTATTCGCAACAATTATTTATGGGACTAGATTTTATTCATACCAAATTGATCACTCATCGCGACATCAAGCCTCAAAACCTATTTGTCAACGATGATGTTGGTGAACTAAAAATTGGAGACTTTGGATGCGCTATCCGTTTATTTCCCAAGGAAAGTTACAGTCCTTACCAAATTACTCGCTTCTATAGGCCGCCTGAATTGCTTTTTGGCAGCGAACAATACTCTACTAAGGTTGATATTTGGTCAGCTATTTGCACCATGGTCGAGATGGTCTATGGAAAACCATTATTTATAGGTGTCGATTGGACTGAACAAGCATCGAAAATTTTAGATTGTCTCGGTGCCCCAACATCGTCTGATTTGGCCAACATGAATATAAAAAAAGTTAATTGTAAAGCTCGTACTTCGAAAGGAGTGATGCCAGAAAATGGGTCAGATTTAATCAGCAGTAGTATGTACGAGTTAATGCGCCTTAATTTAATCTACGATCCCAACAAAAGAATGACCGGTAGAGAAATAGTCAAGCATGCTTACTTTGCCCCCCTTTATGATACAAATAACTACATTCGCTCAAATGGCACTCAATTAATAAAACAAAAAAATACAAAAAAAGAAGGCTCGAGATCAGATAAATCTGGTCCAGTAAGTTTTGATTATTTGTATGTATTAAAACTTCCTTCTTAGACATCTTCTGGAGAATCATTTTGATATTTTAAGGATTATTTTCAATAAATTTATAAAAAAATAATGGTTTCGAATTGTAATTTGAATAACTTTAAATACTAACGTAACGCACATATTCTTATAGAACAAATGACATTTGTGTGTATTACTAAACTTTAGTTTTTCCTTTAAATCATCATTTAAGGACCTAATACACAATTAAACATTTGTAATCATGATAAGCATTAATAATATGTGCCAAATAATTTTTTAAACTTGGTTGTTTCTTACAACGATAAAGATTGGTTCAAAGTATCCCTCTTTCAAAATAACCAATTTAAAAGAGTCCTTTAAACTTGTTTTAAAATGTATTGCTCAAATTCAAACGTTAATATTAGAAGCCATGGCGCTTTTTCGACACGAGTCATTAAATCTATGCAGCTGTTAGGAGGAAGTCAAAGATTTCGTATCGTAAGTTTACGCCAAACGTATTCGTGTATAAGTAAATGATTTTTTCAGAAAGGAACAGAGAAATTTTTGAGAGAAAAAATTATTTGTGGACTGAAAGAATGCCCTGCATGCAAAGCTGCTAACATTTACTGTGACGTAGATTCAGCTAAACCTTGCATTGAACCGGAATTTAACGTCGGAACCAACAATTTAGTAACCGATGCCCACATTCTCATTTTTGACCATGACTTATTCGTTAGTGCCTATGATCTTACGGAATTTAAGGGAATTGACAATGTCATATTCTGTCATTCTCAAATCGAGGAGTTAATGAAAATACAAAGAAAAGCTGCAAAAACAGTTATTGCCGACTGTTTAAACAAAGACACGCGAGTTTTTGAATTGTTGGATGATATTTGCGATCATACTTTTGTTGACCTACCAAAAGGAAGAAAAGCAAGTAATAAGTTCAATGTTTTATTAATAAAAGTAGCCAACTACTTGAAATCGCACTGGAAAAGTGAGAATATCAATATCAGACCAGTTATCTTGTGTGCAAAAAAGGAAAACAAAGACTTAATCAAGGGAGAATATGAAGACTGCTATACAATCGAAGAGTATGGCGAGGCTACAGTGAATGACGATGATTTAAAAGACAGAATCAAGTCGATTGAATTATTCTCGTTTGATGACGTCAAGTACCAACCTTATATAGAAGCGGAACAATTAGAAGCTGGTATCCGCAATGGTGTCATTCGTCAAGCTAAGTTTGAGATCTCCCGTGAAAATAGAAACGAAGGATGGGGAAGCATGACAGAAGATGACCGCATTTTGTTCAAAGGAAAGGAATATATAAATCGCGCTTGCCAAGGAGATATAGTTTATTATAGAATTCTGCCAGAAAACGAATGGCAGGCTCCTGATAACACTATTGTTATTGACGATGCGGATGAAATCGTCGAGGCTGATGCAAAAGACGAGGAATTTCTCGATATGCCAGTGTCGAAAAAAATTAAGCTTGATGTATCTAACAAAGTCACCAGCGGCCAAGTAATTGGAATTAAATCAAGGGCATGGCGGAACCTTTGTGGTGTATTAATGCCACGTACTGGTAGCGGTGATAACTGCCTCTTTGTACCTGCAGATCCTAATTATCCAAAAATTAGAATCCGTGTAAATAGATACGAGGAATTGTCTGGCAAAAGAATTATTGTCAAAGTTGATGATTGGCCTTCAAATTCGCGTTACCCAATTGGACATTATGTAAGAATGATCGGATGTGCAGGAGACATCAATGTTGAGAATGAAGTAATCCTCTTGGAACATGACATTCCCTATTTGCCCTTCTCAGATGAAGTCAATTCCTGTTTACCTCAACTTCCATGGACTCCAAATTTGGACAACAATAGAGTCGATATTAGACACTTATTAGTTTGTTCTGTTGATCCAGATGGTTGTACTGATATTGATGATGCACTTCATTGTCGCTGGGATGCCACGAAAAACAGATGGGAGGTTGGAGTTCACATTGCGGATGTCACAGCTTTTGTCAAGCCTGGGACAGCTATTGATAGAGAAGCCCAATCAAGATCCACCTCTGTTTATTTGTGTGATAGAAGAATCGACATGTTGCCCATTTTATTATCTGGAAACTTGTGTTCTTTGATGCCTGACGTTGAAAGATATGCCTTCTCTGTATTTTGGTACTTTGATAAAGATTTCGTCTTAGATACTGACATTGAACCAATCTTCCAAAAATCGTTGATTCAATCCAAGAAAAAGTTTACTTATCACGAAGCTCAAGCTATGCATGATGATGAAAAGGATGATTGCCCTCTTGCTCAAGGATTACGTACTTTGATGAAGATATCAAGAATTTTGAAAGACAAAAGAATGAAAAATGGAGCTTTAACTTTGGCGTCCTCTGAAGTTAGATTTGACATTGACCCCGAAACTAAGCAACCTCTAAAAGTTAATTCAAAAAATTACGTTTCAACAATGTCAATGATTGAGGAGTTTATGTTATTAGCCAATTGTTCTGTTGCTCTTAAACTTATTCAAAACTATCCCGAATTCGCAGTCTTGCGTAGACATCCCCAACCTACAGAAAAGATGTTTGAACCACTTAAGGAAATTTTCACCATGCTTGGGTCTCATTTGGAAATTGCTAATGGTAAATCCTTATCTGATTCTCTTGACAAAGCAACTGCCGGCAAAGGTATGACAGACACGCTTTTAAGAATGAGTACAACAAGATGCATGACTCAAGCTCTGTATTTCTGCGCTGGATCCATTGAGTCTAAGCATTACAAACATTTTGGTCTTGCTGTTGCGGAGTATACCCATTTCACCTCACCCATTCGTAGATATGCCGATGTTATGGTCCATCGTTTGTTGTCTGTTATTATTGGAGCTGAAGTCTTCCATAAAGATTTCGCCAACAAAAAAAGAGTCGTTAGTGCTACGGAAAATATGAATTACAGACATCGAAATGCCCAATACGCTAGTAGAGCTTCCGTATTCTTGAATACATTGTTGTATTTTGCAGATAAAAGTGAAGAGGCTGATTCATATGTGATGAGAGTAAAAAACAATGGCATTCAGGTATTTTAATAATATTTTGAATGTTATATAACTTTTTAGGTGTTTGTACCCAAATTTGGATTTGACTCATCAATCATTCTCGACAACACTAAGTATTCATCTGGAGAAGAATTTATGAAAGAACACAAACTCCAAATGTTTTCTGTATTGCGTGTAGTTATCAGTACTATTAAACTTATGAATGGAAATATGAAGATCAAGTTAAATCTTGTAAATGAGGATATTGAAATTAAAAGTGCTGCGTTGGATGCCGAAGGTTATTAGAAGTCTTTTAATTAATACATTGTTTTATTATACATTTCTTTATTTAATTATATTTCGTTATCTTTATTGGTGTATAGTAAACAGCAATACCACGGCATATTTTCTATTTATTTTTGATTATCATATTCATATGACCTTTCCCGCGCTAAACCATCTGAACACCTACTGCAAATACCATTTTCCCTTGCTAAAGTATGGTAATTGAACTAGTTGTGTTTTGTATAAATGACAATATTTTGTTTGCGGAAGCATTCTTTCATCAACAATGTCAAACCATTTAATTGTATTGAGATGGAAAGTGATTTTTAATGCAAATTAATACTATTTTACTTACGTGTAATATGCAAAGGAGACCAATTTTATAAAGTTTAAAGAAATGAAAGCGCCGTATCAAGGCTACTATGGAGCTATTAAATTCCCAATTTGGTTTAATGTGGGATAATTAAAGGATTTTGGTGAAGTAGATCTTTATTGCCAATTTATATTTAATTACGGCGATGCCACAAACTCCTTTAACAAAATGTTTATAAATAATAAACTTTAACGACCAATCGACGGAGTGGTTATATGCCACTATTATGTATAGTTAACTTATTTTTATTCATGATTAATAATGCCTGCACTCCAGGTTTCCCAAACCAACTATAATTAACTTTTTTATGAACTAACTTCTTAGTGTAATTTGGAAACAATAAAAACGAAGGACAAACAATGCCAAAATCTTCATTCTTTTTATATATTTGTAAGATATCGTAATTTTAAGTATCTTATCATACTATAATAGATTTCAAGTATATCGTAATTCAATCTCCTGTCTAATAAACATCGGCAGTAGCTAGCTTGCTAGAATTGCTAAAGTAGGGAGCCTTTTTAAATATTATCTACATCAACAAATCATAAACATTTATGCTTATCATAATCCGATGTTTACACTCGACTTAAATTCAAACTTGCATTTATTTTTATTAATCAGTCTCAAATGTCTTGACGGTTATCAGATTGCCTGGATTGACACCTTTATATTAATTTGTTTAAACAAGAATGATAAGACGATATTTGAAATTGGTATATCATGCCAAACTGACACTAAATTTGATTATAGATAAAGTTTTTCGTATTTGCTTTTAACAAACAAAACCGAACCATAAAATTGGTACCTTTTGAAAGATACACTCATATACTTATTTTATGCTTGCTTCATCAAAGTGCCGATATATAAAAAATGTTGTCACAGCAAATAATTTTGTATGAATAAGAACGACACTTTAAATTTAAATGTTTATCCGCAATGATTGCCAAACAGTTTTGATTCATCATTTAAACATTATCTTAAACCATCATCACTTGCCAACCCGCAATCATATCCAAACTAACTTCCTTTTTAGATCTAAATCTTGTCACTAAAGCGCAACATTTCTTTATTACGAGTAAAACGTTGTCCAACTTAACCTTATTAATAAATATTAATAAACATTGCACGAGCTTTGTTTCTTAAGATCATGCCGTTACATTTTGGGAATCTATTTCCTTAATCAGCTTTTCAATTAGCGCAATATATTTAAAGATCCTATCAATTGTCAACCAAGGTTCGTATTATTAAAGTGGCAAGCATCACTTCTTTTGTATACAAACAAAAAGACGTTTTAATTGTTTGACCATTACTCAAGTTAACGTTTTGTATTGTATTTCCTCTTGAACTTTAATTATTTCGTCTTAAGCTCAAGTATTGCACAAATATATATGAATATTATTTATAGGTGTGTCATCAATGTTTGACAAAAAATGAAAATCTAGTTATACGATAAAAAAACAAATTATTGTCTGTAATCAAGTTGTTTTTTGACTAAAATCCGGTGTTTTTAAATTTATATTGTTCAACCCTGAAATTACTAATCCGTTTTAATGCGACCTTGTGAGATGCATCCAAAAATATATAATCCCATACCTTTTCATATAGCCAAACAATTAATTTATATATTTTCAAACCATTTCCATCTATCATTTTTTGTGACTCAAATTCTGTTGGCATTACTCAATCAAGGCCATTCATAACTACTGGAAAAGATTTTGATCTATTAGCTATAACTTTGAATTAAATAACCTCTCTCACTCTAATTATACCTTTCAATCAAATCTTAGCTCTTACTTTTTATGAACTGGCAAATTCGTCAAATCTTGCATAGGCCAATAGTTTAAACTATTCAACAGCATTTAAGTAGGATCATCTTTAAAGAGTAGTATTTTTTGTTAAATTAATTAGTCTTTAATGTGACAAATTCTAACGAATATTAATTGAAACCCATAAATAAAGTGTGTGTTTTTATTCTCTAATACATTCGGCTGAGCGGTCATTTTTTGTATTAATTGAAATACAGTGTGTGGTATGGGTTATTTGTTTTGGCGGATAATTATATTCAAAAAATGGTTAACAACTGGTTAGATTTGTTTGTAAAATTGTTTGGTGAAGTAAATGTTTTCGATAACACAATCAAAGCCTATCATTTTGCATGCGTTATTAACAAAAAAATAAGGAACACTGGTAGGGTTATATTTAAATGTCAAACAAACACAATGATAAAAAAGTATTTTAGTAGGACCGGGTTGACGGAACGTTGTATAATTTTCTTTGTCGTTATCGCTTTTGGTTTATTCATAAAGCACACACTAAAAAAACACAATAAAGAGAGTATTATAAAATTAGATAAGAATCTTCCCAATAACTTTAGGATGTCATTGTTAACTAATTTTAACTAATTTTGGTGGAGACATTAAAAAAGGTCAAGCTAATTACTTGGCGATGAATAGAAAGGAAAATGTGGTCTAATGACATTTTTGTAATATAGTACAACTTGTACAATTGGTACAATTAATACATTTTGATAAATTGTTATCCCCATTTCCACTAAATCATTAAATAATCATTTGTTCCCTTGATTTTTATTCAATCTTTTTATTCAATTCCTATTTTATACGTTTTATTTATAAAATGTTGATTTTGCATATATTTTGTTAACGTTTTTTATTATGTGGTTCAGGAATGAATTACTTTTTTGATGTAAATTATATTGTTGATGAATAGTAGTTAAAGATGAAACTTTGACGACACTATCAATATAATTGTTGATGTGTAAAGATATAAACCCATGAATTGCGCTGTCGTATAAAATTCCTTCTGATCATTTTTGCATGACACGACAATTTTGATTGTAGATGTGGTTCTATCTTTGTAATATATTCGTGTTACTAATCATCAAAATTACATTAACTTTCCTGATAAGCATCTTTTTTTGGTGTTGTACCGTGTTCCTTTATTACTGATATATCTTGCCAATTTGGCGTGAGTAAATAAAAAACAATGGTATAGGTAAGATAGGGATGAATGACGGTGTCTGAAGGCTGTCGCATTGAACACAAACTGTCGGTGTTCATCACTCAAATTATTCTATTTCAACAAATTTACTTCTGATCAAGCCCTAGCTATCTGATCAGTCGTTAAATATTGTATGAATGGAAAAATGGTGAAAAATAATTTTAACCCATTTCGCAAATTCACGAACAGTTGTCTAATATTTACATCATTAAAATATACCGTCAAAGTCAAGTAATATTTCTTAGCTACACATGTTTCTTTCATCTAACTTTTAACTTGCCGCAAACTATTTATTTTTCAGCGGGGTATTTTCTTTATACATTCACATTAACAGAGACTGTTAATTTCCATCAAAATGAGTCTAAAATACATTTATCTGAATATCAATAGGTTTGTTATTTTTGAACACCGAAAGCTTTTTGACACTTTGCCCAACAATTGCCGCTATATTGCTCTCTCATAATTTGTTCACTATAATGGTTAACCATTCTTTTGAAAGACCATTTCCAATTTGTCCCGAATGTATTTCAATAAACTGTTTTACTACTGTAAAAGGAATTTGTGTCACTTAATTTTTGAGTATATCTTCTTACACAACTAATAAAGTAGTGATTGATTAAGATTGTATGTATTTAAAGGAAATGATATGTTTCACAAAACACACATAATTATAACATTTTTATCCAGTGACCAACCGCAAAACCTATTTGAATGTTGCGATAGACAGTCAATTCATATAGTTATTGTCCTTTGTGACAGGCACTGTTAACCAAATAATAATATCTGTTATCCCTGTATCACTGTCACATCTTGTACTTTGCATATTTAATGCCGCAGTTCTGTTCATTTTACAATGTACTATCCATCAAGCCACTTTGCTTTTAGATATGTGATCTTAGTAAAAAACTGTGGCCACTTTGTCAAAAAGACCGTTATTGTGGTTACACTGTTTTGTAAAGAAAGGTTAAACCAAAAAATGATGGCTAATTTATGAGTTCAACTATAATAAAATATGTCTTTTATTCCACTTTTTGAACTTTTGTGACCTCACAACGTGTGGCCACACAAATATGACTATTAATAATAAGGAATTTTATTTGCATACACACTCCTTCTGAACAATCACTATTCAAACTTTTGTACAAATGTTGTTAGCGTATGTTTAATATATACACAAATAGATGTGACTATTCATGATGAAAGAAGCTGATTCAAATGTTAGCGCTTAAATATTTGATTCTCTGTCTCGACTAGCCTCGTTCTCGTAACTCTTTTAACGCACAATATTGATAGAATCAATAGCAATTTTGAATATCAGCCATATGGCTTTGACACAACTGTGGCCAAAAATTCAGCTGCTATTTAATGTGGTCTGTTTATCGTTCCTTCCGGTTACAATACTTTTTAAAAGTTTTTGTTGAGTTCAAATAAGCCTGTCCACTATTAAAAACTCATTATTATTAGTGTTTTAGGCAAGAGGGATTTGGGGACAGCTGTCAGAGACTATCAATTATCGGTAGCGTTGCTATATTTTAGTTAAAGTTTGAATATATTGTTCCTACTGTTTATTTTAAACTGGTCATGTTTATTGCTTATTAACCGACCCGTTTTATTGTAGTACTGATTGGCCGATTAAGTTTATACTAAAGGCAGATATAAAAGTTAGGTGCAGTGTGATGTTAAAGAAAATAAATGTATAATTCAAATTTATCTTATTGTGTGTGACAGGTCCTTTCCCAAAACTCCGTTCCCTCTCTAAATCAGTCATTACAACAAAACATTGCCATTTTGTATTGTTAGAGATGGTGTTAACAATAACTCACAAAGCTTTTATGCCTTTATATGTTTTGCAAAAGTGGAGCGTGTATAAAAAACCTTTTGAAAATGACTTGCTATAGTACCGTGTATGATAACGTTGCGCAATTCACTCTCCATATATGTTAGCGCTCTTTTTGATCAAATGTTATTTTTGTTTCCATATTTACATGACTACTAATCTTTTAGTCAAATAACAAATGTTGGCGTTTTAAGCTATCCGCAAACGTATCAAACTTGTGACCTGCCCGTCGTCATTAACCTTGGTTATGGTCCTCATTATACCTCGACTTGACCTCCCTTCACACCCAATAATTAGAGTGCGCAAAGGACTTGCTCAGGTAGGAGGTCCAAAACTTTACTACAACCCGATTACTTTTATTATTTTGTAATTCAAAGTAGTTTGTTTAATTCACACGCTTTATGACCAAATCATTTAAAATGTCAACTCTTTCCAATATTTTAAATAAATCTTCATTAATAGGAAGGATACTTAATTCTTTAATTACCGTTCAATTATAAAACGTTTTTTGTTGTATATCTTATTAATTATTTCATCTTACAGATCATTTGAATTTGTTATGACTTCGTTATATCCACAGCGACTAAATAGCTCTAAAAATTTATTTGGAACAGATATCTATCGTGATAATGAAGACATATTACTTTTTTTTAAGGAACACCATGCTGAATATTTGTTAGAAAAAGCAGAATACTGGAATTTCAATTTTGAAACATCTGCCCCTTCTTCTTCAAACGATAAAAATGGTTTAAAATGGATAGAAATGAAGGCACCAAATAAGGAAAATGATTCTCAATTACCGTCACGTATATTTAATGAAGTGTGTGAGAGACCTAAAAAAATTAGTCGGTCAACTATTTTTCATGCAGAGGAAGATGATCAAGTGGTTCCATCAATGAGTTTACCAACTTCTCCATGTCGCACTATAGAATTTGGATTAGTTCCAAGAAGCAATTACACTAAAACTTCGCCAAAGAACAAAAAATGTATCAGTAAACCTTCAAAGCAATCTAAAGAAAGCTGTTTGTTAAATTATTTCTCACCAATCAAAAAGAGTCTCAAGAAGGTAAAGAAAGTTTAAGATGATGTTACCGATACCGTTGCCAAATTTATTTTAATTTTTACTAGTTTGAAATATTGAAAAAATGAATTGTACATATTATTATATGATTACATGTTTATGTCTATTTCCAATAATTTAATAAAATCCCTTTCGTCAATTTGTATTTATTCCAGTTTGTGCTTATTTAAATAGAGGCTCTGTGATATGTTTATTTCTTATCACATATACAAATTTGCGAATTGTTTAATTAAGCCACCATTTTTGTAGAAATTCGGATTTGACATTTACAATAAATGTGATTGTATTGTGAACATTTATATCGTCATATTTGGTAAATTGCTATCAAACAACCATACGTTTAACCTTTACAAATAAAATACATTACATAAGCTTACACAAACCTATTAAAGGATATATTCAAATAAAAAACAAGACAGATGTTTGCGATGTGACAGTCTTGCGTGATACAGATTACATTTCCGCTAATGTGTTCCCTTTGACTGTCCTCAGTCCAACTGTTCAGTTACGGCTCACAAACCTCATGTTCAGCAAATATGAATGGTCAGAGGGTCTGATAGACTATAAACGACATTTTCTGTTAAAAGGGATATGAAGATGAAGATATAGTAAATTGTAAATAAATGATTAATTCCAGATTGCGCAACTGTTCTCTATTAAGAGTCCAGATGAATAATTGGTATGTAATAGCAAAGTGTCTTTTACTTTATCCTCCAATTTTTAGCTTAACCTTCCATACAAGCAGATGTAAAAAAGCTTATTAAAATATGCATAATTGCCACTTTGGCTTGAAGACAGGTTTTTGTCTAAATCCCATTTAATATGATGCTTAAAAACAATTATATAGGTAGACCATTGCCAGCTAAACACAATGGCTCATAAAATCAAACCAAAACATTTATTTGTATGTTTATATCAGTATTTTATATATACTCGTATGAGTATTGGGCAAGGTAGTTATAAAAATATCAATCGTGTTTTGGCAAACAATTTATTACAAATACATAAATTAAATGGCACATAAGATTTATACAATACAAACAAAATTTATTCATTTATTTAATTTCCATTTATGTCAACTTTCTATTTTATGAAATTCAAATCTGTCACCACGATGACAATTAAATTAAAAGTGCATGCAACCACTTAATTACCTCACTGACCTAGTTTGTAAACAAAAAATCAAAGTTGTCTTTATTTTTAAGATACCAGTTAATTGTCACGATAACAAACAATTGACTGGATAGTAATGTTGAGTAATATAATTATTTCTATACCATCCAATTTGAATGCAATGAAGATCTGATGTTGATTGAATAGTAATATCACATATTAGTTTAATGGTAATTTCCTATATTCATTGAATTGTAATTTCCCATATTAATGGCATTGGACGCAAAACTTATTATCCTAAATGTACATAAGGCTCAATTTGAATGGGTCGGTGCCAATCTTTTGACGTTGTCTTCTGAATTTAAATAGCCTGTCAATGAGTTTGTTAAGCTAGGCGGCTTCGTCAAAGTACCTTTTGAGAAGGTTCTTCAAATTGGTTCTTTCTTCTCTTAGTTTAGTTACTCTGAACCTAAAAACACAATTATTTTATACTTTAAACTATTTGAATAGGTATATTTCAATTACAAATCACCAAAAAGATAGAGCAACCTAAGTTAATGAGCTTTGGATTTAATTAAAATTGAATCTAGTGAAAATTTATATATCTAGTCAGTTAAATGATTTAAGCTAGATATGTAAGGGAGATGCTTGAAACATAAAATTTAAAAAGAGTTCTAAACTTACTGGTAAGCATTGTTCATATTTTCCATCTTCTTGTTCAATATTTCGTTTTCCACTTTAACAGATTCAATGACCTTCATGAGATTACTTATCAAATCTGAAGTTTCGTTTGGGCGATCAATGCTTTGTTTTCCTTCAAAAACAGCATGAGACTGTTTTAAAAGTTTGTTTTCGTTCTCAACTGTGTCAAGTCTTTTTGTGAGATTAACGCGTTCTTCAATTAATTCATGAACTGACCTCTCAATAGAATGGCTTTGAAGTAATTCCTTTTCACGTTGTTCTTTGAGATATTGCAGTTCCTTTTCTAGAGTGTTTATCTTTTCTTCCTTATTTTTTAAATCACGTTTCTGATCGTCAACGAGATCTTCAAAATATCGCCGTTGTTCTCTATTTGAATCTTCCATTTTCTTGAGACTGTCCAACACATCCTTATTATGTGACTCTTTGGCGATAATTTGAAGATGCAATTCTTTTACCTCATTTCTCATTTCATTCATCTCCAACAAGGTTTTTTCTAGTTTCTTGATTTTATCGGTTTCATTTTTCATACCTAAGCATTCTTTGACATCACCTTCTAATACAGTGCTTTTTAATTGCAATTCATCAACCATATCCATCACAAATTCCATCTTTCTTTGAATTCCACTCATCACATCATTGCTTTTGATGGAAGTTCGCAAATCTTCACCCTTTCTTTTGACACCACTGCTTTTTTTGAAAATTTGGTCTTGACAAATTTTAAGTTCATTAGATAATTCTTCAATCAATTCATCTTGACTCTGCAATATTTCTAACACTCGGGGACTGAATTCCGCCGGTTGTTGATTCGATTCATTGTTCATCATTAGGAAAACCTATTGTTTACTTTCAAATGATAAGCTTCTCTAAAAACGATTGTCATGTATTATGCGTTTGTTTGTCGTAAAATAACAATGGTTAATACCATTCAAATTGTTCATCATTAACTATTATAAATAACATTTATCTTGAAATCGTAAATATTTAGATTGTGGTAAAGGATATTATATTACAGAATGCATCATCAACAAATTGAAAAGAATAGTTATGGAAGAGAATCATTTATAGTAATTTATATAAATAAAAATATAACGGCACATTCACAAAACATTTTTAATGACAATATTGAAATTTACAAATGATATAATTATAGTATAATGAAGATAGAATATGTATTTGTCGTGGTGTTATAAGTTAGTTTGATAGGCGAGCTATTACATGGATGCAAGAAGGGATCTCATTCTGGAAACATCACGAGTAGACTTTGCTGTTAAATCACAAAGAGAAGCGATTCTCTTCCAGTTTGGATGGTCCTTGTTGCAAGGCTCATCTTGCCCAGAAATCAATTCTTGCTCGCCCTTTCTATAAAATATAAAATACGGTTAAAGTAAAACATGGACACACCTGTTAGCAACTTTGACAGCCTGCAATTTAGCATCACGTTCACTGTACCATTGTTCAAGCTCTTTCCGCCCATTTACTAAAAAGTAATTTTGTACAAGAAGTAGGGTCTAAAATATTACCTTTCCATTCATCCTTTTTCTTATTTTCATTTTGATCCTTTTCGGCAATCAACTTTTCATTTTGTTCCTTCCATTTCTTGAGGGTTTCAGGTTCTTCCTGATATCTAGAGTTGGTAGCAGAAAGAGAGTCAAACGAAGCAGTACTCCCATGTTGAGAAAGCAATGATGGCGTCTCCACGGCAAGACCTTGTAAGTCAAAGTTGCTATTGTCAACGCTTG
The DNA here is from genome assembly GCA_963281155.1 of Rhabditophanes sp. KR3021. Lineage (NCBI taxonomy): Eukaryota > Metazoa > Nematoda > Chromadorea > Rhabditida > Alloionematidae > Rhabditophanes > Rhabditophanes sp. KR3021. The sequence goes on along the minus strand of CAUJLY010000004.1, from coordinate 3,575,662 downwards.
TTACCTCATTAAAGTCCTCCTCTTGATGGGGTTGTTGTTGGTGTTCAGTAGCATCTTCAAAGTCTCCGATGTCAGCTGTAAATTAAGATGGTGATTAGCAAATGGCAGTATATGATTAAAATTAATTACTAATGCAATATGAAGCTTCTGATGTATCACAGTCAGACATCCTTAAATAGTTGACAACTTATATAGAATTGATTGAAATATAGTTGACTATATTCACAATATTTATATAATAGATTTGTATGATAGATAATATGATTCACTCAAAAAGTAAATGTAACTGGAAATCATACAAACGCTACACATCGCCCACTGTTTTGATTGTCTCAAAAGTAAAGGCGACATTATTTATGTCATGACAACCTATTTCGTGGCAACATTAACCATATTAAGTGAATGTTCTTAATTTGCATTTGATATAATGTTTTTAGTAATTAACAAACTTACCTAAATATTTTTGCTCGGAAGCTAAAAAATCGGCAACTGGGTCCATAGTGTAGTTGTTGTTACTAAAATAAATGGTAAATATAAAATAATATAGTTACAAGATGATGTTCGAAAATCGTTACACCGACCATATCAACATAAAAGTTTATCATTTCGTTTGCGCGAAACTTTATACTCTATTACAGACAGCGTGTCACGAATTGGAGAAAAGCACTTTTTGAAGTTGCACTGATAAATAAACAATTTAATAATAAGATGTAATAATAAAATGTAATTAATCAAAATATCAAAACTAATCAACATAAAATCAAAAGAGCAATTGTGGAGTGTTGAAAATTGTGAATCATTTATTGTTACTGCATGATTATTGATACGAATAATGTTTCATAAATATTTTAACATTTAATAAGGAGCAGGTCGGAAATATTATCAGAAACCTGTTTAGTGAATCGATTGCTAATTTCTGCTTAAAACATTTCCCATATTATGTTATTAGAGTGATCAAAAGATATTTTGAATGAGCATATTTTACAACAGGCCAATAAAGACACTGTTTACACAACAACTTTAAATAAAGTTCGAAAGGAATTGGAAGAAGCAAAGCTTGAGAAAGGTGAAACAAAAGCACACAGAATAAATATCATATACAATATCCATTCCTACCAAACAGTTCTTTTCCATTTTTTATAACATTGTATTTGAGTTGAAAATCTTCTTAAATTTAATTGGCTTAAAATATCAATTTTGTAAATTAGACCAAAGAATGCTTTTGTCTGGGTGTCAAATAAAGTTAAATCAGCACAAAGAAGTAATTAGCGTCGAAGGAATTCTTTTGTTTCAATTCTTTGTTTAGCAGAGAAATGTTATTCATTAGTTAAAGTGTTCATTTATTGTTACTTACTATAACATTGCCACACTTACATTGTAAACTAATGTTTAAACGCGCGGCAATCTAGTCATAGCATCTATTCATGAGCCATAACTTTTTTGTATCAATTGTTAATAACTCTAAATAGAACTCGTTTATGATCTTTCATTCGATATATCCCATAAACATCATTAGATTAGCCCTTACTAAATTTATATGGCATCTAAGGCTTTGATTCGGTCATCGAATTGATCCTTTCTATTCTGTTGACAACAAATCAATCTCGCCTTTGTAAAGTAACAAACTATGTCTTTATTATTGTCATATCCCCTTCAAGAGCATTTTATATACTTTCTACTTCTTTACGCACATTAATTTGACAATATCATTTACTTGTTGCTATTATTAACCTCTTAACTCATTGTACGCTGGTCTACTGATAGTACTTTTATTTTACTTATATTTATCTTGTTTTTAGTGGAAGAATAAATGAAATCAAAATTAGAATGGCACTAACTTACTACTTAAGGAGTATAATTTTTTGTTTATTAGTTTCATTAATCTATGCAGCGAATAATAAATGCTACAAATGTGCTTCAGCTCATATCGTAGAGGTATTTAGTGTTCTTAAGGATTATAACTAAATATTATTTGTAATTTTAGTATTGGCCCAAGTATATGCCTATTTACAATGAAATGTCTGGAGATGCAGATAAACATTGCATTGAACAAACGAAAATCAGTCAAATAGTTTTGTGTGCGGGTCCCTGCTTTGTTATGAATGTTACAGGGTTACATGAAAACGGTACCATGAAAACATATGGTAGGTTGAAAACTTAAAATGATCAATGAATTTATTTTAAAAAATTAAATAGTTTACTCGTCCATTTCAATTTTTGGGCTTAGAAGGAAACGTTCACCAGCATCTAAAATGTCTCGAAAGAGCAACTTCATCGTTCTTCTCTGGGAACATCAAAAAGACTATTTCATAAGATGGCTTTCCTGAGTCACTATTTGCTACCTCGTCTCTGAAGTAATCTATTGGAATTGCCTCGACATTCTCAGCATGTTTCTTTGAGACACACGTCATCTTTAATCTTGTTCTAAAAGAAAATAGTAAAGATAATCAATGTTTCTAACATACCTTCACTGGTACCACTTTGTCGGACAATATAAAAATTGACTACATTAATATTGGTTAATAATTTAATTATTTTTCTGGAAAATAATATCCTGTCTTGGCTTTACAATAAATATTGTTTTTAGGAATTTTAAGAGATTGTCAGACCTCACATTGGTCTAAATCAGTGGTAATTCCAGAAGATCAAGATAAGATTTGTCGAATCTCACATAGAAGAGTCTTTAGAAAAGATGTAAAAGTTGAATATTGCTTTTTTAAAAGCTATCTTGGAAACGGTAAAATCCCAAATGAAATAATAGATGACAAGCCAGCTTATTCGAAAAGAATGAGTGCCTATCATAAAAATGTAAGTTATTATTAGGAATATTTTTATTCTTGAACTACTCATATTTTATATTTGTGATACTTTCCAGAATCTCGGTGAAAATAATGTTGCGACAAAGAATATTTTTCTATATTTATTTGTCTCTTTTTATTTATTATTCCAAAATTAATAAACATTGTGTATAATGGATAAAGTTGTGAGTCTAATTTGAAATGGATGTATTTGCAGTAGTGGTTGATAAGTGATTATTATTACTTCCTGGTTGCATTGACCCATCACTAAAATTTATTTTTCCTTGAAAATGATGTTTGTAGATGTAAAAAAAGGCAAATGACAAAATGGTGAGGGTGATCAAGTTGAAGCCTAAAAGCGTCCATAGTAAAATAACATTATTTGAGAAAACACAGATATTAAAGGATGTTTCCGTTGCATTAATAAATTTCATATCATTATTGAGTGTATAATTGGCTTCCACCAATTCACCTTCAACTTCCGATCTTCTTAGACGAGTTGTCTGGTTTGGCTGTGTATTACACTTTGGTGGCTAAAAATAAAAATATTTTTAATTGACTGCTAAATAAATGGATATTTTAACCGGCAGTACAGCACTAATAACATTGAATGCATTTCTGAGAAAATATGTTCTGCTCACTTACCGTGTAATTTGTGCAATGAGGATCCAATTTTGGACATAAGAAAAGTAAACATGAGAAGTGTATATGAGAGCTTTGCGCAAATTTGAAAACTTTGGCTTCACTATAAGCCATATTCAAAGATTTGTCGTATATAAGTTGCGGTAAAATGTTTAAATCATTTGAACATCCACTTTCATCAACTATCAAATATTGTCTTTTGTTCCCATCGTGGACATAACAATTGTAAACTTTCATTGCATAAGGTATATTATTGCATTTCCAAACATGGAATACCTTGTCACCTACAGCTGTTTTGCCTATCAAGGATCCTTCTACTGATTTTCGATGTAATGAATAGGAGCAGTCGGGACTGAATTCATTTTTAACAAGACTTGTTTTTGAAAAGGTACTTGATGAAAGTGGATAAATATCATAAACTTTTATTAGACTTAACTTACTTAATTTCGATGAGAGCGTTCATACTCGTTTTCATTGCGTTAAAAACACATTTCAAGTTGAAAAGTTTATCATCTTCTGTCAAATGATGTGGGTGGAAGCTTATAATAACGGACAAACTGTATTCAGTCCCTAGCATCTCATCATCCTGAAAAATATTTACAAACATGCTTTTTTAATAATACCTTTTTAAAACTCCAAACGCCGCATTCAGTTGCGTTTAAAGGAAGCTTATAAATAACAGATGATGACGAGTTTATATTCTAAAAATAACATTGAAAATGATAAGGAATTGAAGTCATCATGATACCTGTGTATAATATGAAACACATAGAGGATTTTGTGCGTGTCTTGATGAAAAAATTCTCCCTCCGCTATATTTCAATAAATGTAATGATATGCCAATGTACTTTTCATTACAAATAATATTTGCATTTTCTAATGTAAGCGATTAAAAGTAAAAAGTTTAAAGCATACCTATTAAGTTCTTAGTTCTCGTGTTAAGCATATTTGAAGATTTCGTTTTTGGACCTTCATATCTCTATTTAAAAGATATACAAAATTGTATTTAATATTGAAACTCACAAGTATACTGTTTGAAACGGATGATACTAAATAAAATAATTGTAAGGTGATAACCAGTAAAATCATAGTAGACGTTTTGAAATAGTTAGTATTGATAGTTTTAAAATATATTATACAACTTTGAACTCATTTGAAAGAGAGTTCATTCATATTACAAAGTGGATCATGCAAACATTCTGAAGTTCAATTTTGAATACAACAAGTTATAAGAAAGCCTTTATATGGAACATGCTTTGCCTAAGGTTATTTATTTTATTTTTTCTCAATTTGTAAATGATATTTCCTACACCACTTGCCAATTAAAAAGATACATTTTCCATATTTAAAATATGCAAAAGTTGTTGTAAATATTTTAAAAATTGGTTAAAATATGTAATAGTTTGTTAAAAATTGAGTGGTGAACTATTTTTGCTATTCGATTTATCTCAATATACTGGCATTCATATTTACTTCAATTAATTACGTAATTGGAATGAGTAATGTTGGACAAAAATATTTCCGCAATCGAACAATTACATTTAATTTATTCAAATGATTGTAAAAAGCATTTGACAAAACTGTTTTTTGCTTTAAACAGATGATTAAAAACATATTTCGGGTGACAACAACAATAATAAGTTATAAAATAAAGATTAACTTCGCAAATGTGTAAATTTATTTTGTATATCAGGCTCAAAAATTATAATAAGTCAAAAATAAAAATATTGTGTGAAAAATACATGTCTTCAATATCATTTACGCTAACATTTTTTTGGTTGAAAGGATTTTAAAAACGTTGTTCAATAACTTTATGTTTAATTAATCACTTAAAAGATTGGGCACATTTAAAATATTGGTCCCATTCCACCTCCATATTTGTAATAATATTTTTGGCTATGCCAATTATGTGAATTGTGCCAATTTTTGTTTGGCCCGGTAAAAGTTCCACGAGGCATGAATCCCATATGAGGAGCAGTCAAGAAATGATTCAATAAGAAATTGTGTGGGGGATAACCATTTACCAGATGCTGATTGTATGGAGCAATGCTGGTGACGGAATATGCGTACCCAGGGGGTATTTCATTGGGGTAGGGCAACATCTGCCCGCCATTGTTATTGTAAACTGCGACTTTACCCCCATTCGAATCGTAAGATGATCTTGGGGATTGAACTTGAGGAGAAATATGGGTGTTGTTAGTCCTATAATTGGGGCTATGATGTCCGACATTGATATCTAAATTTTCATTTACTTCACGGGATTTCGACAAGATTGTTTGATTTCCTCCATAGTAATGCGAATTGTTTGAGTTACTTGAGAGAGGTGAGTGTTGAGAAGAACCTCCACTTGAAAGTCTCGCGTGATCCTAAATAACAATATTATTTGAATGTTGTATACATATTTATATTTGAATGCTGTACATCTATTTATACTTGAATGCTGTATATCTATTTATATTTGAATGCTGTATATTTGTTGAATACTACATACATAACACCGCATAATTGTGTATGATTATATTTATGTAAATAATATTTGATTGTGGTAAATGCTTGTGAAAGCAAAGTGTAAACATCAAGCTTACAAAAAACGAAGGTCAGGTTTTGATGGAATAAGTTAGTCTTACTTATTAATATATAAAACTAATATTAGTTGCATTCTGACGCAAATGCTAAATATTTAAATGGGTACACATTTTACTCCGACTTACAACAGGAACTGAATGCGATCTCTGAGGTTTTCTTATCATATCAGCTGCGGCAATGAATCCTTTATCTTGCTGAACAGTCGTGTAAATCTTTAATTTATTATTGTTGTCTCTTAAAGCTTGTCGTAATTCCATGTCATTTGATATGAAGAACTAGAAAAAGATGATTAAATTATCGAATTAGAATGTCTCAAAAACAAAGAATGTAATTAATACTACTAATTCAAAAATACTTGTCTTGATTACATAAAACAAGTATCTTCTTAATTTCCTCAAAATCATTATCTTCTTAATAACATAACACACATGCTCACCTGTCTTCCTGACTTATCATTGTAAGCAATTAGGCCTTCAAAGTCTGGTCGTTCGATCTGAATTTTTCTCATTAAAGTTTCATACACATTAATGAAGTTGAGTTCATCTTTCTTGAAACTGAACTTGTATTTTCTTCCGAAATGATTCCAAATTACTTTAATATCGTCAAAAATTCCCATTCTAAAATAATGACAAAATGGTAATATGTTTAAACAACCAATTTAAAATGAAGTTATTGGCACTCGAACAAAAGCTTAGAGTGAATGAAAACAAGGAAAACAGTAAATTGGAAATGGGAGGAGGTGCAATTATTTTTTGGATTATTTTAATTTCTTTTATTTATTTGAAGATCACAGTTAAAAATATACTGCAAACAAGAAACGTAGGAGTAACGAAGAATGATATTTTAAATACATCAAACTTATTTAACAAATTCTTTGAATGACATCAAGAGATTTAAGCTAAAGCTTTTTATATTAAAAAGGGTATAATAAATACATAATATTAGACTTTTAATTATCAAGAAATGCCTTTTTAGCCAGGAAGTCTTATTTGGGGTTGAAAACATGTGTATATCAAGTAAACTTTCTCCATCATTTAATACTATCACAAAGTGGAACAAACCCACACAAGATAAGGGCTAATTGTTGTCTTAATATAACGTATAATAATATGATATAAAAATTAAACAAAATATTGCCACTCTTGCATATATAGTAATAATTCAAATTAAAGGTTCCAATGAACTTTGTCTTATTATTTGCAATAATGGTTGCTTTAATACTTCTCTTAATAAGGCTGGGGAATAAAGACTACGCCTTTTTACTTTAAATATTTACATTTATTGCGTGTAAAAAGCGGAAATGTTCTAAATATACGTCTGAGTAAACTTCAAGCTAATTAAAATAAATAGTTAGGTACAAGTAATGATATGTAGCTAGTTGTGTTGAGGTAGTCTTATGAAACAATCATGTAATTTTTAACTATAATTATAAAGTGCCATTGAATAGATTGGTGCGTGTGAGTGAATGAATAACGTTTGATGAATGAACTAAATTAAGTCATGACATAGGATATAAGAAGCTTCAATGATTTTGGTTGTACATCACTGGCAATGACAAATAGTTTGATACATTCATGTGAAATTGTCAGAAACATTCATTCTACCCCAAATTATGTATATAAATAGCCAAACTTTTAATTTGAGTAACTGAAAAGGTCATTCCAAGTTCCATATATCAGTTTCACTTTAATTAAGTCATATTAATGCAATATTTATCTAACAAAAGAGATCCACAAAAGTGCAGAGGACTAATTTTAAAACAATAAATATGTAAAGCAAGATAATGTAAGTATTAGATATACTTTGGATATAGGAAAGGTTAGATGTTTTAAAGTTCAAATAAATTCTCATGACCAACAACTTTATTTATTCAGTTTCTTCCTAAATAGAATAATAGTTTAAAGTAATGGTTCTAAATAGGTTTGAAATTTATTTGTTTTAAATATACTCGGTTTAAATATACTTATACATATACTTATAAGCATATTCATTTATGTATTTATTTTAAATGTGTTAGTATGATACGGCACAAAAATCAAGTAAAAGACTTCAAAGCACAAAAACAATTCCCAAATGGCTTACCCTGCATCATTGTCTTCAACAAATTTTGACAAAGGACGAGAGATTCCACCGAAAATGCGGTCGTGAATCTTAGCTTCTTTTCCACGAGTCATTATTAATTATTGAACAGTGTAAAAACGAATGCTTAAAAGAATATATATTAAATGAACTTAACAAATGGTTACATAATGTCTCTGAGGAAATGACGATTATTTATGGTGGATAAAATTTGAAAAAGAAACGACAAAGATTAACAATGTTAGAAAATTTATTCTTTATATATGAATATTAGTTTACACTATTTTCAAGTGCATATTTGTGCTGATTAGGCACATAAAATGTAATACTCCCTCCATTTTTTTATGAAGTCTTACTATTGAAAATGAAAGGAATATATGATGAAATCATCTCATACACAATTAATGCTTCTATGTAAAAGTTTTTTGTAAGAAGGAGGTCTTGGAAGCATTGTTATTTAGACGTTCCTTGATTTTTGTATGCAAATTAAGGTTCAATATCTAGTTCTTTGCATGCATAAAAGACTAAGTGATACGAAAATAAATAGATCCTATGAGTCGAAATAAGTGAGACGAGAAGAAATAGGTGGTAGGAGAAGGAATTGGGGTAACATTTGTAGAAATAGGTGATAGAAGAGCAAATCATACAAATAAAAATGTACGGAAGCAGTATAACTGCCTTTAGATGTTCCTCATTATTTTTGAAGATTTTTGTTGCTAAATACACACCGTCACTTTCAGTTAATGTTACGTGGGAGCAACTGAATTATAAATAACTGGCTCTTACCGATGGTATTGTTTACTTCACATTTCATTGAAGCCTCGTCTTACCTATGATCCTTTTAGCAAAAAGTTAAATTTGTTTATGTATAGGATAGTTAATACAAATCAATCCGGAAGGAAAAAGATATTTGTTAGCACGATACCAAACAAGTGAGTTTACAGTAGTAATTTGTTTGGCTAATATCTTGCCTCAAGATGACGATTGATGATCAGAGCTCGATAAAAGCTCTTGATGTTGAGTAGAAAGCAAAATACAAGTTCATACATATTTAAAAATTTTATAGTGCAAATAATGAAAAGTCAAGATTATGAAAGATATTTACAATTGACTGAGTAAAAATATGAATCATATTTGGTGTTTACATCAAACATTACCAATGATAAATGTATTATTATTAATAGAATGTTTAATTAATATTATGTATATTGAGACATTGCTAAACGTTCAGATTATCCGCAATAATCAAGTTGAAGTGACAAACATTTCTTAAAGTTTTAATAAACAAATCGGTATTTTCAATTGTAAACCCTTTCCTTAATCCATCCTCTATATCTACGATTACATCACTTTTCTTTTCCTTATTTCCAGGTAAACATCTAAATGCATAAATAAACTTAATTTTTGATATAAAATACCTTTTAACATCAAATGCCCAATACACATCAGTTCCGGACGGTCCCCATAATTTTCGACTGCCAAACATTTGATTTGTTTGAGGTTCGTAATTTACAACCTTAATGGCATCAATAGGAACGATTTTATTTTTTCTTGAAGGGAAAAAATATCTTTTTATAATCAAATAGTTTTCCGTTAGTGTAACATAACTATCCTCGTAATAACTTTCTTCATTATTTGTATAAAACATAGTATGGAGTAATATTTTAAAAAATGTATAATGAATAAATTTGAGATGTAAAGGAACTTTTTATAGGTCTTAAAGCCGCATTTAGTTAAGATGTTTTCCTCAACACCATCACGGATTATCAGATGAGGAAGCCATTTAGTATGATAACATAAAGCTTTTTTATATTTAAACTTTTCATATCATACTGAAGATTATTAAAATTTATAAATTGTTTTGACGTTATTTTTCATCTCTTTTTCTTAGAATACAATAATATTGAATTGCGTACTCTGATACTTTAAATACACAAAAAGGGAAGAAGACAACAACTTGTTATTCAAAGTTAACATGAACTAACCAGTCTAGGAACGGCAAATCTTGAATATAATACCATTGAACCTTATATTTACATGCAGTTATTAAACTTTGTATGCTTCCATTTATGACAACATTATACGCATTCAACATTGGTATTACTATTTAAAAGTGATATTATTATTTAAAAGTGATATTATTATTTAAAATGATATTATTTTTATTTAAAAGTGATGTATACTACTTGATAATAGCCTATCATTTGCAGTAAGGTATTGGTTTGTATAAATTAATTAAAAAGACTAATTATTGCAAACTGAGTAATACATATTTGGATGATGTGGAAAAGATAAAAGTTGACAAGGTATTATAAATATCGCAATATGTTTAAACTTTAAAATAAACAATGACTACTTTTAGATCTCTAAGTATTTACAAAGAATGGAGTGTTTGACAACTTATTTGAGAAAAGTGATTAATAAAAAATGCTTATGTGTGGGTGTAAATTAATGATTAAAATGTTATTAAGAAAATACAATTTTTCTTCTTTAAAGGATATTAGAAGAAAGTAAAATGTAAATGAAATGAAGAATATACAAAACTGGTTTATATTTAGTTTCAAAACAATCATTAATGATATTGAAATGTTAATCAGGAAAAGGAATTTAATTTGTCATGCAGTTTCTCATTCAATTTGTTCTTAATTTTCTTATTCAGTTTTTCTTTAATTTGTTGTTAAATTAAGTTAGATGTGTGTTTTTAAGTTAGATATGTATGACTAAGTTAGATGTGTGTGATTAAGTTAAATGTGTGTGATTAAGTATATGTGTGTGATTAAGTATATGTGTGTGATCAGCAAAATATTACTAATATTGGTCATCAAGATGACAATTTCGACTAAATCAGGAAAAAAATGTTGATCAGCTTCCTAATAAAATAACGTATATTTACAGTTATATATCTGTCACATTTCATGAATGAGATAGCAAAATCCAATAAACTTTGAATACCTAATTGTTTATTTAAATTGCTTTACAATCGATCAACTAACAGTCTATGGCGTCATTTTAGTATTTCATTTCCACAATTTCCTTTCACATTTTTAGATTTAAATAAATAGTTTGACGATGAGTAATGGAAAACTTCCAATTGTATCGATGGAAGATGAAGAATTATTTCCAAAAGACAGTGTGCTGAATGTTCCTCAAGCATTACCACCGTTTTCTTTTGCATTATTTGAACAGGTATTTTCAAATTGTAGTGTAAATACTATGTATTTATGTATACATCATCACTTATCATTCATTATTTATTTATAATTTCTTTTCAGCTATATAATATTACTGATGAGAATAAAACAATATGGTGGTCAAGATTAATTATCTCGGTTAGGGGATATGTGGCAAACTATTTTAAAAATGAGGAACAAAAACTGTTTTTAAACGATGATGCATTTATCTTACTCCACAAAATTTTCGTTGAAAAAACAGAACCATCAAGCGCAATTCAATTCGTTGAAGCATTGTATAATCTATTTTGTATACCTTACTTAGCTGATGGCTTTATTTACAAAGATCAATTGAGATTATCTACCAACATACAACTGAATGACGAAGATGTGTCTATAATTAATGTAGACGACACAAGGTTTAGAAGCGGAGAGATTGTATTTGGGAAGTTCAATGAAACTAATTCGGCAATTGCGTCATATCAAAAAGATGGCTATTTGGTATTTATGAAAATATTAATTATCTTATTGAATACATTTGCCTTTCAATTAAAGGAAGGGAAGGAAAAAAAGAAAGGCATACGCTTTGATATTGATAATGAATGGCAACCCGATGACAGAGTTGTATTGTATCAACAGTTCTTCACAGGAAATCGAACTTGGTTATTATACGACTTTGATCGTTATATAATTAATTTTCATCGGCCAAATGGTGTCTGTGTAATCTTCGGCAGATCGTATGTTGAAAAGAAAAAACGCAATAATTGTCATCTCTGTGAAGCGTGTGGCATGCTAGAGCAGCAACCTTTTCAATTTCCAATCTTTCGTAATATCAAATTTTGCACCGAGAATTGCCTAAGTAATCTATTAGAGGAAAGAAATATAACTCTATAAAATTTTTTATGTCGATATAACACTTATTTTTATAAAGAATACAATTTCTGATGACAAAAATAAAAAGCATATTAACATTCGACATAAATTAATATATCCATTATAAATACTATTTTATATAACTTAATATCTTTTAGCCCTTATTTATTTTTCCGATTTAAGCTATAAATATTACTTTTCAATAAAAGTTTTAATAGGTTAGTAATGTTCAAAAGTATCCTTTTTTGCCAAACATTTCTACGTTTAGCTATAATATTGTTAAAAATGATGTGATTCTTGTCGATTACCAAATGATTTGCTTCAGTTGCTAATTTCCCAATTTCAGATTAGTGTGAAACCCTTGGACCATAATTTATAAAGTTCATAGAATGAAGATAAATTCGTCATATGTCGTAAAAATGGATACTAATGCCAAGGATAAGAACGTTAAAGAACGGGAACGTGTTAAAAGAGTTAACGAGGTAAATTCAACATGTAATCTACAAATGTAATTATTTTAGGCTTACAACGAGCTTGGGAAAAATATTCCATATGCTTTTAAAAGAGATAAAAAACAGACGAAAATCACAATTTTACAAAGCGCAATTTCGTATATTGCTTTTTTACTTCAACAACAAGACTGTCAAAGTATTTAAACCCAAATTCACATGCATTTATTTTTTAGAAATTTATATCTTTTGATGTAGCATTTGAGCCAATAAAGTTATATACTTAAATACATACGAATAATGTTAAAAAGGCGAAACTTTTGAAGAATATTAAAATTTTTAAATAGAAGCGAAATCGGTAAAAAATTATGTTATTCAGTAGCCATCATTTGAATAAGCTGTTTCAATTAAGTTTGTGTTCTTTGCGAAAAAATCAATTACAGTTATACTCAAATCCGTAAATCTTAGGTATTTCATATAATCCAAAAAAAGTAGGTTAATTAAAGTTAATATCCTATCGACTGAATAAGGTCAATTATCCAAGGTTGTGACCTAATATATAATAAGAATAAATTTCTTGATAATCATTGTCGAAAATGTTTAAAAGTAACTTGTATTTGCCGTATATTTCTATTACGATTAGTGCATTATGCATTTTTGCGTTATTCACTGTTTTGCCACACTTGGACAAAAAGCTAGATCAAGCCAATGATAGTATAATTGAACGTATGAATGCCTTCAATTATGAGTCCAAAAAAATGTGGCAAAAACTTGTTTTGAATCATCGTGATACAAGAGTCAAAAGAGGATATGGAAATGAACCAGCCGCTGCCGAAGCTGAAACTTGCGAACGATGCGTACAATTGCAATGCCCTAATGGTGCTCCCGGCCTTCCTGGATTACCTGGATCTGACGGAGCTGATGGAGGAATCGGACAACCTGGCAAGCACGGATTAGATGTAACTTTTTTTATTCAAAACATATAACTTTTGTTCTTAGGGGTTAGACGTCGCTTTGGAAGCTGAATTACCATTCCCATGCGTTATTTGTCCAGCAGGCCCAAGAGGTTTCAGAGGAAGTCAAGGAGCTCAAGGGAGAACTGGCCCACAAGGTCCACCCGGTCTTGAAGGTTTAAACGGAAATCCGGGCCGAGTAGGAAAGATCGGAAGCGTAGGATTACCAGGACCAAATGGAGAACCCGGTCCACAAGGTTTGAAAGGCAGTAATGGTGAAGATAGTTTGGGTGGAACTGGAATAAAGGGGCAACCTGGATTAGTAGGTCCAAGAGGTCCAAAGGGTATGTTTAAATTAACAAGCATAACGAATTTATTAATGAATTTCTTCTGTCTGTAGGAATACCAGGCAGTAATGGATTGAGTTCACAAAACAGCGGACCACCTGGACCACCAGGAAGCCAGGGAGAAAACGGACCTCCTGGCCAGAGAGGTAATCCAGGGTTAGCTGGGAATCCAGGCCTATCCGGGTCTATCGGAGACGCGGGCCCCGGTCTGTGCCCATCTAATTGTGGTGTGCAAGAAATTATCGCCCCATCAATTGTTGATATTGAAACTGATCAATACAGCTCTGGTAATAGAGCATATCGCCCAAGCAACAACTATGGGAAAAAATAACTTAATAACCATTAGATCATTTCTTAATAAAAAAGATTTTATTCTAAACTTTTTCCGTTAAAGAATTAGACAAGTGGAGATAGAAACAGAACACACCTTATATCAAACTTGTTTATTTTGAAAATATAAAAAATAATAATAAATATTGTGTAATAAGCATAAATTATAAAGTATTAAAATGACATATTTGTTTTAGTAGTACTGTTTTCATTTTCGAGCAGATTGAACAATTACTTCTCTTTTAGCTGATCGAGCTTTCGTGATTGTCCCACGACGAGCAACGATATCATCTTTTTCCAGTGACAATCGGCGTTCTTTCAGAGGAATCTTCGCCTGAGTAGCCTTGTATCTAAGAAATTCAGCATCGCTCATCAGTCTTGTATCGATATGACCGATAGTCTTCTTGTCATTGATTTGCATTTTTGAAGATTGAGCCTTCTTTGCAGTCAGAAGATTGTTCTTCAACGATACCGCATCATCACCTTTCACACCTACAAACTTTTTCACTGGAGTTTTTGAAAAATTGAAGGTCAGTTTCCCATGAGAAGTAGTAGCGGTTGAAAAATCAAATCCCTTTTCACCCAGATGGGCTGCTTTGCCGTTACCTCTTGGGATTGAGGAACTTGCCATTCTAGTCCCAGGAATTTGACGACTGCTGGCGGGTGTTGTAACAGAAGCTGAACGTACACCAATCAAACCATCTATTTCACCAACATCATGGCTTTCAGCTTTTTTTGGCGTCGCCAATCTCTTGAATGTGTCAGGAACTTGAGCTTCATTCCAAATGTGAAGTTGGGTAATGCGTCGTTTTCTTTCGGCAATTGATTCCATGTTGTCATAATACCGCTCATGGTTTTTTGACACATCCATTTTATTTTTACCGAACTTAGGCGTTACATTCAAAGGTGCTTCCCCCTTTGTCACTTCTTTGCAGCTTTCCCCATCCAATTTCGAAGCTGTGTTTTCGATTAGACTCTCATCATCGGTCAGGAAACTGTTACAAGGCGAAATGCTTTCTGGCCTTGAAGCTGCTGGTAGCAAGTCACTGTTGGCAGCAGAAATAGTTTCTGGACTCAAAACTGTGCCTTTCAAGAAACTGTTCCCAACCTGAATAAGTGCTGGACTTGACCCTGCAGTAACATTTACATTGTCAACCTCCATTAGAGCTTCTTCATTGAGATTGAAATAGTTGTTTAAACTATCTAAAAGGGACTGTGCCTATAAAATAATTAAATTAGTTCTTTTAATAATAACTTACTTTTCCTTTAGCCGATAAGCCAACTTCCTTGCATTTTTGCTGCAAGTCTCTATACTTTAACCCTGAGAAATCCATTTCGTAAATATTTTAACTATCCAAAAGATTCGACCAATTCTTCTTACGGAATTAAAACAATAAAGTTAAGTGTTAAAGAATGTTATTATACAATACAATCCTAATAATGAGATGCGCGTGCAGTTGATTCCAGTTGGGACTTAAATTGGAATATAGTTTATTTGGAAAACCATTAAGGGGATATTATCATCGTATTGTGCAAAAATCATCAGAATAATGTATCTTTATTCGCTTACATCTTCATTATTGAACCATATTTTGTAGCAAGTTGACTCAAATGGCATTCCTATACCCAATCAATTTTCCAGAATGCCCAGTCATCTACGGTGAGCCTACATTCTTGCCACAACAAAAGCCCTCCAGAGTAGTAATGGATGAACTATTTAAAGACCAATATCCGTATGATGTCCCATCACCTGGTATTGCTCACCCAACACCAACTGCTGATGTAGCTGTCGGATCTCCTCCACATAATGAGGTGCCGCCCGAAGAAGACAATTCTCCTGCTCCAGAAGAAAGTGCTGAAACGTCCCAAGCCAATGCAACATCTGCAGGCGGATCATCATCAGACGACGAAGATTTAGAGGATGAAGAATCTTCTACCGGCTCTGTGGCAGAATCTGTAGCATCTGATGAATCAGCTGAAATATTAGGAACAAGTAAGCCGGGTTTATTAAAAAGAGGTTTAAAAATTTGAAAATTATAATAAAAGACATTTAAATAGTCATAGGAGTAAATTAGACTAGAAGAATCAATCAGCGACTTTTCACAAATTCGTACGATCATCATTATCCAGAATATCTTGAAATATCAGTTCAGCGACCTCGTCGTTTCTTTCAGGGAACATCTGTCAGGCAATTTCAAGAAATGAATGACTGGAATCACAGTTGGTACTCTGGTCCATGAAGTAGTTGATAAGGATAGACTCGATATTTCCAGCAAGTTCTTCTGTAGCGTAAGACTTACTTATACACGACAATAATTTCTTGACCAACATTGAAGATTTTACGCATAGTCTTTTCCTTGTCAGTGAACAGTTTATCCAGTTCAACTGCCTGATTCTAGTCACTCCTGCACCACCAATAGCTTGTGTAGCCTTGCCTACATAGAGAATATGTTTCTTGGCATTTTGGCAGAAAGGAAATCAGGATTGATCATGACATAGACATCGAGTTCATCCTTAATCCATTCAGCATCTCTTTTATTGTTGAATATCTCAGCAGCAGAAGGAAGACCTTGACAGTTTCTATATCTTAAGTGTTGGTTGAGTCGTGTCTTTCGATGATCAAATGTAGCATCAGGAGCAACTTGAAGTCTTGTAAAAAGATCATCAACAAAGCATTCTTTTTCCCTAGTGCCATTGTCCGATTCCTAAGAATTGTACTGGTATATAGTCATCATAGTTTGAAGAATGATTAAAAAACATAAAAGTTTATTTTCGTTTAAATTACTAACATCTCTGTTACAAGTAAGAAACAATATCAATTTCTTAATCTAATTCTTATTTATAGCTCGAGTTAGAGCTTTGATTGACGGTGACCGCTTGATTTATGCAAATATACCGATGGTTTCAATACTGCCACCAGAAGCGGCTCGTCGTCAAATACAACCACATCCAACTGTAATAGTTCCACCACTACCACTTAATCCTCCTCGTGTTCAACAACCTCCGGCAGAACAAAGTCCTATAATTACTCAACTAGAGATGTTTCAACTACAGAACCAGGCAAACCGGCAAGATGACGAGGATGAGGAAGATGAAGAAGATGAAATGGAGGATGATGATCTTTCTATCCACATTCTCAGAAGACTTTAGCAAATCATTAACTCTTACTTATTATATTTTCACCTCCCGAAATTAATTTGGTCTAGAATATTAAGTATTTCTTATCATTTAAAAACTTCATATTGCACTTAAAATTATACAATAAATTATTTGATGTTGATTCTACATTTATGCAACAATTTCTTTCGTCTTTGATTACTGTGACGCTTTTTACACAGAATGTCTTCGTTCATTGGAAGAACGTGTATTGAATTTAAATTTGAAAAAAGACAGCTTGCTTATTCTGAAGTCTCAGTACTTTTGATTAATTTGATTCAAGATTCTAAAAATGGAAGGAACTTTGATAATGCCTCGTTCCCACAAATACACTTCTGATTTGGTCAAAACTTCCAAATACTATCACGATATACTGGTCAGAATAATTAAAGAAAGTGATCCAATGGAAGATTTCAAAGATGATGTATGTTATAGCAAAATATTGATAGTAATGGCAATTGTTTAATTTTAGGACAACTTGATCGATACAATTTTGAAAGGAGACGTTGAATCTCTTCCCAAAAAGTTTGAATGTTATTTTGGACAATTCGTTAATACGTTACTAGAAGAAAAGCTGATTAATGATTTGTTGTTGAAGAACTTCTTCTTGGCATGCTATGCCGCTCCTGGTTCGGTCAAGAAATTGAAGACTGAATCGTTGGGGGCATTGAAGCAATTAGCCTATTATTTTGACTCTTCTTGCGTCAATGAATGGAACCAGTTCTGCAAAGTAGCTGAAGTATTAATTGAAGATCAGCAGCATCTCTTGGAGCCTATCCTTCCTAGCTTGCGTTCTTTACTTGAAAATTGGAAAAATGAGGATAAGCCGGGATTGATGCCTTTAACAATCGACAATGTCCTATTATTAATCGGAACTGCCCTAGGGAAACAAAATGGATGGTTCAAGCATGGAGTGGTTTATTTACTGTTCACAGATTTAAAGAGAAAGGATTTTTGCCTCGATGCCGAATTTGTTACACTTATCTTGCCTAAGATATTCGAAGATCAAGATTTAATTTGGAGATGTGAAACAGAAAAAGAATACAATCACCTTCTTTCAAATGCTATCCGAACAATAACACATGCCTTGGAAGCCATTAAGCACGATGATGTCCAATTATTGAAATATTTATCGGCATTTCTTACGTGCTACACCAAGAAATCGCCTTATTCATTTTACAGTTTCTCACAAATCTTGAACATCAAATTTGAATGTGAACTTTTTGGCCAGAGTGAATTACTTCAATTTACAAAAGAATTAAATTTGGCTAAGAACTTACCTTTCGGCCCAGTCCGCAAACAAGCCTTTATTTCAATGTTTTCATTCTTCTTCAATAACATGAATAAGAAAGATGCCCGGTTGTTCATATCATTCCTAGGAGCAATTTCTAATTATGGTGGCCAAGAATTTACAGAACACTCAATGTTGGATCAAATTTTTACCAAAAAAATAGATTATAATGTTTCAGACATGGTTGAAGCGTATAGGTCAACATTACTTTTAGTCGAAGACAAACTGAAGTTTGGGTTCTATGAAAACGTTGTCAAAGTATTCAGCGAAATGAATGGAGATGTTTCTTTGCTAGAGATACCAACCCAAATAATCTACCCAAAATTGGATTCACCACCTTTGCATGTAGTGATAGATGTCATGCATTTTGAAATCGATCAGCCTGGCCAAATCTTAATTGAATATTTTGAAAAGGAATTGGTTAGTGGCAAAAATGTTGCACTATTCTGGAATACTTTGCCTGGCTTGATTGACATATTCCTTGAGAAATTGAACAAGCACCGCCATTCGGGACCTTTTATTATTTGTGTTAAAGCCATCCTTAACTTGTTTGAAAACATGTGTCAAAATGCAAAGACCAAGACTGTCTATTTCAAGGATATTGACGTCGATGAGTGCCTTCAGAAATTGTCAACAGCCTTCTATAAATTGTATTGCAGCTTGAAATCCGTTGTATTCACAAGTCCAAGAATAGCTTCAGCCATTTCAATGACTTTGACTAAATTTCCCGAGATAGGGTTGAGTATCGAAAATCTGACATGCGACAGTGTTAATAAAAAAACTGGTAAAAAAACACTTAATGAAACATCCATGGATGAAATGGTCGAATTGTACTTGTATCCTTATGGTCAAAAAAATGATTGGTCCGCAATGAGAATAACTTTTGAACATGCCATCAACAGTTTAGTTGTTAAGAAGATTATTGCAGTAGACACATTTGATGATGCCCTGTATTCTCATTTGACAACACTTCATACACGGGCATACATGCTGATGTTTTTCAATAATTTGAATCCAGAAAATATGTCCAAGTTATTTAGGGTGATAAAAAATACATTTGATAAGTTTGAGCATAACAATACATCGTTCCCATTCTCCATCAATCACTTCAGTCAGTCACGTTTCCTTCAGGCGGTTTTAATTTGTTTGACCAAATTTAGTCCTCTCCAAATGAGCTCCATTTTATCAAATTGTTATGAAATTTTTCACTCTAAAGTACATCAAACAAGTATCAGGGTTTATGGAGAAATTTTGGCTGCGAAAATATTACTCACAAATTGGGAGACAATAGATCTTGACGAATTCTTGAATGCAATGAGAAAATCGTTCGAAATTAGGACTGGGGCAGTAGCTTGCTTCTTGAATGTCCTGACTCAAGTATTCAAATCAAGAGTAACTCAGAAAAAAGAAAAGATTGAGCATGAATTTGTGAATAAAATTCTTCGGTGCGTTGCTCCGTGGGTCACTAACAACAATTTTTTTGTCAAAAATTCAGCTGTTCATGCATTGAAAATTATGAGACAAATGCTGAACACTATCCCTAACTACAAGGATGAAACAACCAAAACAGTTCTTGATATCATTTTAGATGACCACCTCATTAATACTGGAAATGGAACCAAAGTTTTAAAGGCATTAGAAGATGACTTTTATATGGGACAATTTGATTTGGCCAAACATGATACTATTTACTTTTATCTGTGTATTTTGCCTGAAAATTTAGGTAAATTTATTTTCGTCCAATACTTAATATGTTCGAAATTTAGGCTATCCACTCGAAGAAAGTCACCGTGATTTGTTCAAATTCTGGAAACCAATTATGTCTGAAAATTGCAATGTTTTGTTAAAATCAAATTATGAGGATGAAATGTTGGATAGATTTTCTGAAGTACACGGGTTCAAAGGCCCAGACTATCGCATTCCGATTCCTGAGTCGTCTAATGAAACTTTTGAGTCTGTAACCAGTGATGCATACCAACAACGTAAGATCGCTGTTTCCAAGGAATTGGCAACCAAGGAATTTCCAGACCAATGTATCTACGTCATTGCAAGTTTTATTGATAAGCCTGAAAACCTAGGAGGTCTATGCAGAACATCAGAAATATTTAGAGTGGATGCTCTTTATCTCAATAATCTGCATGCGACCACAACCAAAAGTTTCACAGCGCTTAGCATGTCCGCAGACGAATGGCAACCACTATTTGAGATGCAAAGAGACGATGTTCTCGATTTTATTATTGACCAAAAACGAAATCATGGATTCAAAATTGTGGCCTTGGAACAAACAACCGGCTCAACTATGATTGACGATTATAAGTTCTACAAAAAGACTATCATCATTTTGGGCGATGAGAAATTAGGCATTTCCGCCGAAATTTTAAAAAACACGGATGATGTTGTAGAAATCCGTCAATATGGAAAGACAAGGTCTCTTAATGTCCATGTTTCCGGAGCCATGTTGATTCGAGCATATAGAGCCCAATTTCCTGAGATATAAATTAAACAAATATTACATTTCATAATATCAAGTCGTTAATAATTTATTAAAAGAGTTTGTTCAATTAATTGCCTTTTGTTATGTAATTGTTATTTGTTTTTATAAACTTTTATTAAACCATAACTTTAATTTATAACTTGGCATTCTAATTCTTTTGTGTGTGGTTCTAAATCTATAAAACGATGCATTTAGATTGGCACTTTTATACAGATATAACTCTGTCACAGGATCATTTTTTTAATGATGAGTCACCGCAAATAGAGATGAATCATCTATACAAAGCAAAACACTTACCATTATTGATATTATTTCATTTCATTATGTTCTTACAAAATGGGAGTAGTAGATAAAATGCTTCTCTCTTTTTAATGATAATAAGTAATTTCATTCAAATTAAATATTACATTTTTTTGATCATTTCAAAATAGATTATTTGATCGTATATTTTGTATAAGGTTAAAATCTTCATAATATCTCATTGTTAGTTGAAAATTAATGGCATTGATGATCATTATATCTTTTGCGGGAGCTTATTTGTTTGATATAAGTACTTTTATATGGCTTTTATAATTTCATTATCGAATAATCAATAGTATTGCTTAGTCTTCACATGATATTAGTCATATGAGAATACCGACGGTGTTTACACTATATAAAGAGTCATAATCGAGTAATTCACGTTATTTATAGAAAGATACTAAGATTGCTAAATCACTATGATTGGACTTGTACAGACCGTTAACAAGCTACAAGTAAGTTTCTGATCTCTTATGTCGTGTTTACAGGACTTTATTACAGGATGTATTAGCAACAATTGAAGGTGCTCCACCATTTAATTTGCCTCAGATTACCGTCGTTGGAACTCAGTCTGCCGGGAAATCATCCGTCCTGGAGAACATTGTGGGGTATGACTTTCTTCCCCGTGGAAACGGGATCGTTACGAGAAGACCTCTTATTCTGCAACTGCAAAAAGCAGACAAAGAGTATGCTGAGTTTAACCATAAACCAGGCAAGAAATACACTAGTTTTGAAGAGGTTAAAAGCGAAATCGAAAGAGCAACAGATGAGGAAACTGGGCCTAACAAGGGAATTTCAGCAAAACCAATCATTCTCAGAATATTTGGACCAAAACAAACTACTCTTACTCTAGTAGATTTGCCAGGTAAGTGTTTATGTTCAATATATTTGACTAACTAAACCAACGACCACAATTTCTAAACTTAATTTGTTATCATTTTTCAGGCCTTACAAAAATTGCTGTTGGAGACCAGCCCAAAGATATTGACAAGCAGATTCGCGCTATGGTTTTAAAGGAAATTGAAAAGGAAACAAGCATAATTCTCGCAGTTACTCCCGCTAATACAGACTTGTGTACAAGTGATTCATTGTTGATTGCAAGTGAAGTTGATCCCGAACATGATCGGACCATCGGAGTTTTGACCAAGTTAGATTTAATGGATCATGGAACAGACGCTGAGAAAATTTTGTTGAATGAAGTGTATCCTTTACATTTAGGATTTTCTGCTATTGTCAATCGTTCTCAAAAAGACAATAATGAACGCAAGACAATTGTTGATGCTTTGGTGTCTGAGGATGAATATTTCAACAATCATCCAGTTTATAAAACGATGCGTGATCGAACCGGAACAAAGGTCTTACAAAAAACACTTAGTAAGCAATTACTTTTGCATGTTAAGAAACACTTTCCGGAATTATGCAGAAAAATCAATGAAGATAAGGAGAAAGTAGAGGTTGAATTGGAGAAGTATAAGGATATTACTTTCAAGGATGATAAAGAACGATTTGCGAAAGTTGACACAATAGCTTTTAGAACTGGTAAGAATATTTTTAAAGACATCAAAAGTGACGAAAGTGATATCAAATCAAAGACAACGACTTCTGAACTCTACCAACTGTTCTTCAGCGTCTATGACCAACTGTTGGAAGAAGTTGTTGTTGATCATAAGATGATTGAAGAATACACTGAAAACTCTTTGATGAACTCAAACTCCATCAAAACTTTAAATGGGGTCAATTCAAAAACATTCGAATATGTGACTAAGGAAATGATCAAGATTTATGAAAGACCATCAGTAGAACTGATTACCAGATTACAGGTGTTATTAGGAAGTGTTATCACCAAATTTGGAAACAATGCTAGTATCTTTGATAAATTGAATCGCATGATTGTTAGTATCTTGAGTAAGCAACTTAAACATTATTCAAAGGATGCCGAAACGTTTGTTAAAAAATTGTTGTTGACAGAGGCTAGTTTCATCCACACCAATAGAGACGATTTCCTTGGACATCAGACTAACGAGCAAAAGCAACCTTCCGTGTCACTTGATTTAGCATTGCCGATACTTGTGAAGGTGGAAAACTACAGCAAGTATGAGACCAAATACATTAAATTCAGTCAAAGCACACTTTTTCTGTACAATGATGCTGAATGTGCAAACTTATTTAAATCCCTTGAAGCCTCGAGAATGCACATTTCTGCAGCAGCTGAAGATTCAACTATCAACGGCTATGAAATCAAATTTTGTCCACACTCAATCGTTCCATCCAACTTGAATACTATTTGGCTTGCCATTACCCAAGGTTTGGGTCAAACCCAGGAAAGCAAGGGAGCTACTGCTGAAAAGATCAATTCAAAATTGAAGATGTTCTTTGAAAATAATGAATTATTTCCAATTACAAAGATTCATGAAAATGAGAAAGATAAAGTTGCTTTAAGGGAGATTGAAAGAAAAAGCTCAAAGAAGCCAATTATTGAAACTAGAAACTTGGTCGTAGATTACTTACGCTTGGTTCGTCAAAATTTGAAATCGCAAATCCCAAAAATCGTTTATCACTTTGTTGTTGATAGTCTTGCTGAATATTGTGAAAAGGATTTCAGACCAAACATGACTAGTCATTCCGCCGATGAACTCAAAGACTGGCTTTTGGCTGATCCAAAAAGTACCAATGCTGCTAAAGCTTTGCAGAATAAGAAAGTTGCTCTAGACAAGGCTTTGGATGTCATCAACAGATGTGACTTAACAAATTTACATGATTCTGATTCTGAATATGAGTTCTCCTAAATAATTCATTTATCAACTTAGCAATTTTAAATATATAACCACATTCGATAAATAAACAATCATTCGTATTTATTTTTCGTGTTTTTTATTCAATCTAATATTTCACTTAAATAAATTTCAACCACTTATTCTGATCGAATATGCTAAATTTTCAAATAGATTTTAATTCAATTTTGTACATGTGAAATTAAGTAAATTGACGTTTAGATTATCGTTTCATTTGAACTTGTTGCTAATATTGAATGAGTTGGATTGCTTTTTAGGTGGATATACTTAGAAAATAAAGCTCTTATATACATGCTAGCTTCACTGTGAGAATTTAATTGTTAACAAAGAATTAACGATAACATTCATTTAATCCACCAAAACATTAAATTATTAGACATTTTGAAGCGTTAAATAATGTACTTTAAAAGTGTTTTCAACAATGCACTTGCTATCTGTAGTTTCCTCGTTAATTTCTAAAGTTCTAGATATAGAGATGATTATGCAAAATCTATAATTAAAATAAAAATAAGGTGGGGCCTGGTTTTCTGTCAAGAATAGCATCGCAATTATTTATATCCCTTTATAAAATGACACTTATATTTCATCCCCGTTTAGCTTTCTATTTTGATAAAACATCATAAATATTTGAACCTTGAATTGATTACGAAGAATATAATCCAATTAACTGTAAAGCTTTCTAAAATAAGCTATTCGGGGAGTATAAGATAAATCTGTAGTCTTGGCAAGAAAAACCTATTTAACAATATAAAGTAAGCGTTATACTGCTGAGGTTCGTTGATAATCTTGTAACGAAATTAATATACGTTATACAAACCATTCCATCTTTAAAAACATTTTACATAGCATTCATTATTGCTTTCAATTTACATATTGAATTATTACTTCCAATATTATTGGCATTAATCTACAACATATTACATTTTAAATGTCACACCATTCTCGGAAACGAACCTTAAAGGAGAAGGAGGACGAAGATAACGTCAACAAAGTTATCAAGGAAGCTATTAACGATCATTGCAGTCCCCTGAAAAAGAAGATAAACTTTGTCAAAGCTTCGGATTCCGCTAATATAGAAAGTAATATATTCATCAACCGTAGGCCATTTTGCTGATCTTATTTATTTTTTGTTACATTAACCTTTTTATTTGTTAGCATCTTTAACATCAAGTGATGTAAATATTGTTGAGACAACCCATGCCAATTTAGATAAAAACCCGGAACATGGTAATCAATTCCAATCACAAAGAGTCGTACAGGATAAAGCAATACCCAATATTAGTGGAGCAAAACGCACACGAGTTTCTCGTTTTGACGTGCCACCTCAAGATGTGTTAAATCACAATTTGTCTACTCAGAAACAGTTAGATAACGTTCATACCAATACAAAACATTTTGAAACCCCCAAGGAACCTACACTACCACTTTCTAATGGCCCATTTTTTAAAAGCAACCCTCACCGTCCACCTTTCCCAATTAATGATAATATTGGACAGTACCCACAACAGCCTTTTTTTAATATTCATGTTCCTCCACCAAATATGAATGAAGGAGGTCAGCCAAACATGTTTCAATCTCGAAATTCTAGTAATTTTGCAAATGTTACTGCTTTTCGCCAAAATTATACTGCTCCACCTGTAAATTACAATACACCACCACCTGCAAACTTCATTATTCCGCACGTAAATTACAATGCACCCCCACCAGGGATTTTGAATGCTCCGCCAGGAAATTTTAATGCTCCATCAGGAAATTACAATGTTCCACCAGGAAATTTCAATGCTCCACCAGGAAATTTCAATGCTCCACCAACACATTTAAATGCTTCGCAGGGAAATTACATAGCATCGCATTTTTTACCTACCAAAAACATTGCACCTTCAAATTTGGGATCCGATACACCGCCTAATATGAGGCATATGCCTTCGCATAATTTGGGACCTGTTCAACCGCAAGCATTGAATACTCCTCCAAAGTTTTATCAACACCTAAGTATGAACAATGAAGGACCATCGAATATTAATCATGTCAAACCTGTACAGCAGCATCAATTTGGCGGGCCCTATTTATCCTCTGGTATTGTTGATAAAAATGTGATCCCACGCACACAACCAATGGCAATTAACATGCCTCAGCCACTATTACTTAAGACACCTGTCTTGGATGCATACATACCCAGTTACGAAAAGCCAACAGCAATGCCTATCAATAGTGCATTAACCAATGAAGCTCTAAGAATTTCAAAGGAAAATGAGAAGAACCCAATACCTGACGTATTGACATCAACAAACTTGTACGTTTATGGGTTGCCTGTCCCATTCACTGATGATCTTGTAAAAAATACATTTGGAACTTATGGGCCATTGCTGACTTGGAATATTACCAAAAATACAGAAACAACTCCAAAACATATTTCTGGTTATTCTTATACATTTGGATTTGTACATTTCGCATCGAGAAGAGATGCCGAACGATGTATTGTTGGAATGAATGATGAGATATTTGAAAATAGAAAACTCAAAATTTCCTTTGCCTCGGAGAAAAATAAAAATGATGAGAGAAAGATAGTAAGTTACATCTTTAACAAAAATATGATACAACAAATGAGGCCTTCATTGAGCATCTCTTATTATCCTAGATCTAAACATATTTCTAACTATGTTAATTCTCTTATTTCAGGTTTATTATCCGAAGAGTTTGATTAAATATCTGCCGAGTATGAATGATATTGGGATGCTTTTCAATTGTGAGACTAATTCACACGTTTTGGCGAAAGGAATGGATAATTTTGCACCGAATTTTGATCTAAAAAGATTAACAAATTCAGTTGAGTTAAATAAACCAGGGTATGCTGGTTCTTTCTTAGACCTTCATAAGAAATCGTATGTCAAAGTGTTTATACCAGAAAATGAAAGAGTGTTACTTCGAATCCACCAACTGATTCGAATTGGATTAGTTCCTGAATATTGTGATTTTCATAATATTATCTCTCGAATTATATTAAACAAGGCAATCATGGTCTATGAATCTAATGAAGAAAAAATATCAACTCTTAACATCATAAAAGCAGGAACTATTGAAAATAATTATTTATTATGGAAGTCCTATTCTATTGCTTGTGGGGAATCTATTGATAAGTGGTCTACTAAGGGTGTAAGAATATTTGAAAAAGGTCCAATATTTGTTCCGCCTTGCTCCAAATTCAAATTGTGGAAAGAAATGCCTGAATTTTTGTATAAAACGGCTTATAATTACAAAAAGCTAACTGCTAAGGAATTACGAGACAGAGGGTTGTTGAATGATGGCGATAAAGAAAAGTTGCAGAGCATTTTGAAAAACAAAGATTTAAGCCAAGAACAAATTGGGAATGGATTCTTATTTATGGCAGAACATGTTGGAGAGTGCAAAGATGTCATTGATCAAGTCAAAAATACATTGACTAATTTAAATGACCCATTTATTTACATAAATATCTGGTATATAATTAATGATGTGCTGTTTAATGCAAAGAATTGCAAGGAGAGAAACTTACAACCATACCTTACTGAATTTAGGATTGAAATTGAGTCCATATTTGGTTTGGTCTTCAAGTATTATGATTCTCTAACTTGCCAAGAGGAAAAAAGTGAATTCAAAAGAAGAATTGCTAAGGTTTTATCCTTATGGGACGATCCAGAGATATTCGATACGCATTTGGTTCTTAAATTGAGCAACAAGTTACACAACATCAATACAGTTATGCCGGAATTTTTGTCAAATAAGAAAAAATCGGTTCCACAGATAACAACAATCTTGCCGACACCATGCGAACCAACTGCTGACATCTCACATCATTTACGTATTACTTACTTCAATGACTATTTGAAAAAGATGAAGTGGAGACGTTAATTTAAAACATGACTTCTGTTAGTTTTGTATTTTTTAATATATTTGATTATAAATAAAATTATATTCACAATATTAATAATATAAATGCACAAATTTATGTAATGCTCATATTATATGACAGCTATTGAATAGACACATCGAGTCATAAAAAACTGTCAGTAGATTGGGGTTTTATTAAGCATGGGTCCGATTCATCTTTTTTCGAATGAAGTATCTCTAAATTAACATCTATCCTTTTCTTGGCTGACGTCGTTTTATCAGTAAAACTTAGGCTTTTATAAGTTCTATTAGTTTTTCTCATTAATTGACTATTCAAGAGCCCATATATTAACCAATTCATCGAACTATTGACATATGGAAATGCATGAATTACATACATGAACTCTATAAAATTGGAGTTATTTTTCTTCTCATTTCTAGAACCATCCATATTGTCCTTTGCAATGTATTTAGTTTTTTCTAATTCCATGTGTTTGAATTGTTGGTATATTGTAGAACACCAATAGAAACTATAACAGACAAAGTAAAATACTGATATTGACATTGTATACAAAGCTATTCGATTTACCGGCACATTAGATGTTGGTAATGTTTTTGATCTTTTGAATAAAGACTTAACCATCAATGAATAGAAACTAATTATAAGTATCATAGGAACAACGAACCCAAGAATAAATAACACTACCACATAAATTGTCTCTGATTCGTCGCTTTCAAAGTTCGCCATGCATTTGAAAATTGTAACTTCAAGTATGCGGGGGGGATGCATCAATAATTTTCGACTAATAACAATTCCTGTTTTACGAGAAACATAAACCACGGGTGCCAACAAAATAACTGACAGTAGGGCCATTCCAGCTAACTTCGACAAAATAACTTTTCTGCTTCTAACTTGATAAGGGTAACATACTAATAAATATCTGTCGAAACTAACAGCAGCTTGTATGAAAGTTGATAAGCAACGTGTTTGTTCTAGACATCTGTATACTTTACATGTCACTGTCGAGAATATCCAGAAACCGAGACACTGATCGAGTATGGTAAGAGGCAAGGGAGCGATTGAAGCTAAATCAACAATGCATAAGAACAAAACATAAATCATTGTATTGTCCATTGGAATTGATGTGTGATCATGAGACGTATGGAGATGTTTCATTAAAGTCAATACACTTATATTTCCAACCAGTCCGACAATGAAAAGAAGCCCATATATCTGAAATTATCAAAACTATAATTACATTTTAAAAAATTTAGAACCTTCTTCTTTTGGATGACGTATAATTCAATTGAAAGGGTATTTTTTAGGTTCATTAGTTTTAAAATTTCACTAAATAGTTTTTAAGCCTAAATGATTTAAAATAAAAGATTGAATAACAATTATTCCCAACAATTGCCACCCTTTAAAGGGTATGCTTATTAAAATCATAATCTATTACAAGTAAAAAGTGATCGAAAATATGTTTCTAATTAATTAACAATTCAAATTAGTGAGATTATTTTTAGATGAAACATACCAAAGCATAAACAGTCACATTATGTTTTCCATAAAATAACAAAGGACTAATTTGAACTATTGGAATTTCCCCTTCGAGATAAGTTCTATTAAAGTTTCTATAATCCTCCATACTATTTTCGATAGGCATTTTAGTAATTGATAAATCTTCGGCGCCGTTCATATTATTCTACAAATTGAAATATATAGGAAACTCATATAGTGGTTAAGATATAATTAATTTATAAGGAATTTAACTAGAGGACTTTTAAAATAACTATAAAGTATGTAAGGTCATTATAAATATTCTATTTCATTTAGTTAATGTGATTAGTAAGTTATGACAAGTTGTCTATAATGTCACCGAACTAAATCTTTATTAGCATGCAAAATGATAGTATGAGTCCTGTAAATTATTCAAAATGATTGAATATATACCAAATGCCGGAAATGGAAGTCAGGGGAGATACGAGAAAAGGTGTGGCTACTACAAGCAATGCATATTTAACTAGATATTCTCTTATAAATGTGATGAAGTCCATAACGAGTATAGATTCTTCATTTTATGAAACTAATTTTTAAAGAAGATTGATGCATTTATTTTAAATAAAATTCCGAAAATCCTATAATGATGTAGTCTTTAAAGAAATATTATGTCATTAACTTCATGAAAAATACTGTTAATTAGCTAAAAAGTTAAAAGTATTTTTTCTAATTTAAAAGCTATAATTAAGTTTTGTAGGATTTACAATAAATAACTATGAAATTGCCATTGAAAACTTGGTAAATTATTGAAAAAATGGCTTTAGAAACTTGAAATAAAGACTATTTTGATGAAAGTAGGACATAAAAATGATAGTTAAGTTTGACGAAAGCAGATATAATAAACAAGTTTAAGTTTTATCCCTTTCATTAATAAGTAGTAGAGGAAATCAAAAAAGAAGTGTTTGTATCGCTATAAAATTGGCATTCTAGCGACAACTGTAAAACTCTAAAGAATATCCCAAGATTACACTTTATTTCAACTTTTGTTAATAACTAGTCTCTACTTTATTTAGAAGAAGATTAAAACAAGAATTATAAATTCCAAAGGCCATATATATTACAATTAGAATAAAATAGTTATTTGTGTTGATTCGTTTTGGACACTGCCAAAAAGGGTATGCCTAATTCTTTTTGAATATCATCTATTAAAAGAGGGAATCGTGACTCCCAATCCAATGCCAGGAACAGTCTAGATGTAACTGCAGCTTCTGTAACCCAGGGAAGATACGTTGAAGAGAACAATTGTCGGTGTCTAAAATAAAAATATCAATTACTTTAATTAACAAAGAAAGTACATTGATACTTTCAACTTTTTATTCTTTCTAAACCTTTTTTCACTTTAATAATAAATTAAAAAATGGATTTGTATTGAAGGCTTTTGTAAGTGAACTTACTTCGGACCTAATCTAGCGGCCCCGAAAATACCCGCCGACACACACATTGGAAGTCCTAATTGTATTCCTTCGAAAAACTTCACAGTGACTTCGCCTATCATGTTTGGTTTCATTTTTAAAATTGTATGTGTAAAGTCGTGTGTTTCTCGGTATCTAAAAATAAAAATTGTAAACATAATTACAAATATTCGCTAAATTTGTGTGGCTCTGTCAGTAATTGCCTAGTTGGTAATAAGATTATACTGCTTAACGAACCTTTGCATTACATATAGCAACTCTGGATCATCAATGAACTTTACTTGTGGTCTATTGTCGGGACTTGTCCTAAGGGTATCGAGAAATCTAAAGTTTCAAAAGAGTTGTTAATAATCATAAAACAAGAAGCTTAATTTTAAGAAGTGGTTAATTTTTAAAGTTTAAAAAACAAAACAACTATTAATTACCTCACATATTCCCTACCAAATGTACCCCTTTCCATCGTACGCAATTTATCCCGATTGATAGTAGATTCGCTGATACGAGGCTTAAGTTCAAGAAGTTTTTTGCCTTCAACATCTTTCATCATCCGATCACGAATTTTGGTAAGAATCGGGGTAATTGCCGTCACTTCGCCCATTGCCGCAACCATATCTCCACGACGAGGGTCAGTTATTGCCGTTGCTGCCGATCCCGCAGCCATAACCAATTTTTGGAAGGGATTTAAGGAGATGTGACCCACATATGCTGGAATTTTATTCATTTTTAGTCCCACTTAATTCGATAATGCCACTTGTTTTAGGATCTTTCTTCAAATCAACCCCTCTAAGTACTTTTTCACCTTTTTCCTTCAATATTTCTTCAATATTCTTCTTTCCTTCCAAATCACTGAACCAATCTAAGTTGTCTGCAATCACGTGGTGGTTTTTACAAGATTCACAAGTAACTATCACAACTCCCTTTTCGTAGGAAGACTTGGCAAATTCTTTAGGACCCTATAATTGAGATTAATTAACAATAGTGAACTTGGTGTCTGTGTTAATTTACCTGTTTGTGGTTACACACTTTGCAAGTATAATAAATGGCGAGGCGTTTTTTATCTGAACCGTTTAGAGTAGCTGACAAAAGACGTTGAACAAACAATTGATGGCCTGTGATTGTATTCCTGACAAGGGATTTAAGGATATTATTCATCACCTAATTGCACAAAAATATTTAAAATTATTAATCAGTCAATTTGACAATTGGGATGACGTTTTCTGTATAAGACGTAATGAAGATGTCGAATTTGTAGCGCCACAAAAATGTTCAACAAAATACACTATAGTAGTACAATAGAGAGGATCAGCATTTTTTACAGACAATCGATGGCAGCGTTGTGTAATTTACGATGTTTTATTTATCAAGATTGAACTCATACGTAATCATAATTCTTCTTAATTGCAGGTAATTTATTATTTTAATAATAACAATGGGCAAAATCTCTAATGCTAATCACAAAGATATGGACGAGTGTATTCGTAATAGTTTTTCTCGATTTCGTATTGCAACTGGCTTAATCTCTAATCGTAAAATTCAAAAAAGAACCACCTTAAAAGTAAGTGATAAGAAAATGATCAAGTAAAATTACAAAAAATTAGTTAGTTGTGTCATCGACTTTCATTGCACTATATTAGTAGTTGTCATATTGTATGTGTATTAACGGCTATTATTTGTTAACCTGGAATGTTTTGCGGTCGTAAGGTAAGAATTGTTAACTAAATGTTATTAGGTAATTAATGAGGGAGTGTAAATAATATAATCTATTAATGAGCTTGAGATTGAACCGCGCCCCTCACTCTATATCAAGATCCAAATAGTTTGTCACACTCTAAGATTCTTTGAAGTAAAAGACCTTTTTGTATGCGCAAGGTCTTTAAAACACAGCAAATATATGATAGAGACTGTTGTCATCGTTCTAGATTGACAGGGGTTACGAGTTTGTGATTGTTTATTGTTATTATTATAACAAAAAGACGATATAATATATGTATCTTCTTCCTATTCTACTTTTAAAAAAATCATTTAAAATTGCATTTATTTACATTTAAATACACTATAAAAGATACGTCCTTTATCCTTATTTAAGGCATAACTAATATTCACCTATCTATACATACTTCTATTTAGTTTACTAAATAGTATAAAAGATTTTTTTAATGTTCATTAAGATCAATTGATAGTGAGTGATGTGAATCATCAATAAGAAACGCTTCCGTGTATTTCATCGTGTATCCACTTATCTGAATAATATTTTGGGATTTATAACAAATCCACATATTTCCTCCCATTATTGTAATTATAAATTAACGCATTTTGGTTAAACTTTTGCAGCTTTAACTTTTTGTTTATACACTGTAAACACATTTAGTAGTCAACGCCACAAATTACTGTTTTGACAAAGAGAGTATATGTTTTATATATTTACACATTTGCTGGCAGAGACATATTCAATTATTGTATTTCTTACTTTGTCAATTTTTATTCAAAAATTACTACATCACAATTTGATACCTGTTTTGAGCTTATTTTTTTATATTCATTACTCTTTTAAATGTTTTCAATAGATAACAAGTATTGTTGTCATGTTCAAAGTTATTTATAAGTTAATTCCTATAAATAGGCTTTAGACTTTGCAACTTTTATTTAAAATTAATTTGAAAGTATTTTATAAATTTATTATTTCAGAAACCACCAACTGGAAACAATAGCTCAAATATTGAAGAAGCAGGCGGCAGTATGTCTTCTTTAAATATTTCTTCACCTACCACTACTTTTTTCGATATTGGTGGGTATAAGCCGAATATTAAGAGAATAAAAGATGGATTGGATCAAATTGACGAATTTACGAAGATGGTTAAAGAACGGAGCGAACTTGAAATTAGATACAGCAAGGCTTTGCAAATGTGGAATTCACGTTGGTCAGGGTAAGTAAAAGGACTTTGGAACGAAAAAGAGTCACTTATAAATTTTGTAACAATTACTTATTATTTTTTTCCTAGATATGTTGATAAAGAAGTCAGCGAAGGGACCATTAAAAAAGGATTTTCAGCAATTCTCGATGAAAGCAAGGAACTAATAAAAGTCCATTCTAATATTCACGATAGAATTAATGGGGAAGTTGTCAATACCGTTGCATTATATAGAAAAGACAACCATACAACTAAAGCCTTTGGGGGAATCAAAGAAGTAAGTGAAATTGACAAGAGCTTCAAAAAGGCAGAAGTTGATTGGAAAAAGATGTATGAAAAGGAGGAAAGTGCCAAAAAAACGTATCATAATGCTTGCAAGGCAGAGCGATCAGCAAGTCAGGCTTTGCAAACTAATTTGGCCGATACCTCTTTATCCCAAGACACGAATGATAAAGCAAGAGAACGATTAGTAAAGTGTCAAGATGATGTCAAAAAATATGAAGTTTTATACAAAAAAGCTTTAAAAGTCACTTCAGATTACAGGAAGATCTACTTCGACACCAAGGCATTTGTCTTTGAAAAGTGCCAGTCTGAAGAGTTAAAACGTATGCGCTTCCTTAACGAGATGTTCAGTTGCCTTAGCAATATTTATATTGACTTGTCCAGTCCATCTCGTTTGAACCAATTACACAGAAAACTTGAAAGTGATTTCAACTCAAATACCGATGATATATTCAATGTCGATCTTTCAAGCTGGTCTAAGCTTTATGGACCAGAATGTCCACATACATGGCCTACCTTTGAACATTATTCACCTGAAATCAGACAAATTTCTACTCGAAAAGATAATCAGAATGAAAATGCTGGAGTAGTTTTAATTAAGCAATCGTTAAAAGAAGATGTTGAAGTTAAAGGACGTAATATAAGCGGACTTAATAACCCAAAATTATTTGAGAAACGACATTCCTCAAATAATGTATCTGCAACTCACAACAACGAAGGTGTTTCGTTAAGATCAATGGAGAACAATTTGTCCACTGAGCAACGTTCAAGGATGTGTATAAGTGAATTTCCATTAAACGGAAACATTCAAAATAAAGTTGATTCGAAGTCAAAAAAGATTAATAGTACATTAAGTTCTGCGCAGAGTACTTTACAAACCACTTCACAACATGTACTTTCTTCTCCTTTCAAAGATCCATTTCCAATGATTACTCCGAATAGAGGTGACCAAATTAAAAAGGAAAAGCAAAATGAAGCAAATGATCCTGATAGGGAGTCCAATTTGGAATCAGTAAGTATGCAAGATATTCACTTTAATTACGAGGCGCGAGCTCTTTACGACTACCAGCCTTTGGAAGATGACGAATTGATGTTAAAGAAAGGTGAAGTTTTAACTGTTATGTCTGAACCTGATCAATTGGGATGGTGTTATGGAGAGAAAAATGGGCAACAAGGTTTATTCCCAGCTACATACATTTCCAAGATGATTTGAAAGCCCAATGGAAGGAAGAGCGAGTCAAAATAGTGATTGCCGAAATCCTTTATATTTTTTAATATCTTCATTAATTGCCTTATTAATACGAACTAAATATGTTCTATTTTGTACAAATTTATTTCTCTATATCAAAACAACTTTTCTTCTTACTTAACCTGGCACCTATTTATATGAGGTATTTTTTTATCAATAAACAACCAATAATTAATATTCTTATTTAATCCTAATTTTATGTTTTCTACTAATGAGAATTTATTTTTTATTCTGTTAGGACAAATAAATACTAGAATACACATATTTATGTATATTCTGAGTTTGTTTTTTGGTCTTTTTCATAAATAATATCAATTCTAACATTTCACAATAAATATTACAACCCTATAAACATCTATGCATACATTTAATTGTTTTAATTCATAGATTCCCTAATTTATATATGTAAGTACCTGTGTAGGATGCTTAATAATCCCATTTAAGTCGTGGCTTTTCAATTAATCAAATAATTAATGTATATATTACACACTTTTTGTACCAAACGTTATATATCCATATTTGTATTTTATGCAGAAGGAAAGCTTTATTTATTGGGTTGCTATGGTTTTACAAGGTATGGCTTTGAACAATCGAATTTAGTACGGAAGACAAGATGTTCGTAGAAGTGACATATTTGTGTATCTGGTCTTTGTAAATCACAAATTTGCCACATAGAAGGTTTATTATAAATAAGCATATTTTAACCGCAAACACTAACTGTTCTTTTAAATATTAAATACATTACTTCATTTAATTAAAATGTAATAATCATGTTAATGTCTCGTTCTCTTTTCAAATCCATATAAATATAGATCTGTCGCTGTTTGACATATCTACTATAATATATCTAAGTGAGGCTGATAAATAGGTGGTTGATATTATTTATGTGTACGAAAGGTAGTACTTTTACATAAATGATGTAGTCCATATCTACCTCGATAAAATAAAGTACGCTGGTGTTAATGATAGTTTGTGTTGTTACCTATAAATGGCACGTACATGCAAATACACTGTAGAAAAATGTATGTATTTACTTGATATCCTCTCCTTTTTAGAAACACATAACATTTATTCGTGTTAATTAAGATGGAACATTACAATCCTTTACTTGATGCTCATCTCCAAAACTACTTGGAAAAACCCTCCATGAAGAGACATCTCAAATTTCTTGGATTGGTAAGTCTCTTATTTTTAACAATAATTAATCCGTGTTACAGGAAAATGAGGAAGGTCCAAAGACGGCTTTGTATTTACGTCATGCACATATGGTTTCTATGCTTAATAGAAATAAAGATAGACATCTGGCGCAATTGAAAAGTATATCTGATAAACTTACGGCAGTTGAAAAGGTACTTGTTAAAAATATATGTTGTAAATATTTAGAGTATTAAGTTGAATAATACATTAGAGAGTGTCTTAATATATAATTTAAAGTAAATTAGGTCTATTTAGTAATGAGGAAAATATTTGTAGGTTCAGATATATCGGAGAGTACGAAATAAAACACTACTCACAAAACCAAACATGCCCCCTGAAGTTCAGAAAAGACCTTTGACAAGTTATGATAGATCAGTAATTGAAAAAATCGAAGATACTTACCATGCAGATTATTCTAAGAAAAATTACACCAATATTTATGATAAACTATTCTCAAGAAGTGAAAGATACAACTATTTGCATAAAATGGACGATTTGAGTTTACATCAGTATAAAAATAGTTTAAAAAATCAAGTAGATCGTCTTGAACAAATTCGTGACTTAACACCTTGGAGTTCGGGTAGTAATGCAAATATAAAACCTTCACATACATCATGGTTTTTCAAACCCAAATCAATTCCTAACTTAGACAATAGTTTTACCCGATCAGAAGGAAGATTTCCTATGCGCAACTCAGAAAGACCGCAAATGACACGAACGCAAGATGGAAATCCGATTTTATTTGGCAATAAACAATTTGGCAATCAAATTGATGGCAACAAGCTACCGCCACTTGTCAGGTAAATTTTGGTTTTAAAAATCAACTTAATTCGGTGATGACAAATACTAGTTATATTTATTCTTAGAATCTATATAACAAGTATGTACCTTAATAAAAACATTTGATGCTTGAAAGTTGATTCTGAAAGTTGATTTTGAGTAATTTAATTTTTGATAAATAATTTTTAAGAATACCCAAGAAACCAAAACCAAATTATCTCGCTCGAAAGTTGAACGAACAAAAGAATAAACTCCCTTTGTTGGTATCAGCGCCTAGTAGTTCAAAGAAGGGTATGAAAAAAGAACCAGATATTATGGTAATTGAGCCACTTGGGCAGCGAAGCAGTGTAATTAGTAGTGCTGCCAGCCAAAAGCCAATTACCAATGAAGAAAATGTCGAGGAAATTGTTAATGATGATAGCCAGCATAATGTTGCGAAGCGAAGTATTCATGAAGAAACATTCGAAAATACTAATGAAGAGCATATGTTGAAAAGTAATTTAGACAGCAATTTAGAAGATAATGAAATTAGTGAACCAGACCATCTAATACATTCTGAAGAAGAAAGATTACCGACACCAAACAGGGAAGATAAAAGTGAAGTTTATGAAGAACATATTCCAACTCCCGAACAAGAGGAAAAATACGATACCAATTTAACGCCAGAACACGACTCCTCATATCGTACTCCTACTCCTGATAGTGTTGCTGGACATCAAATTCATGCTGAAGACGAGATATTAACCTCCGTGAATACGGAGCTCCAAGAATTCGAAGAAAATGAAATTGAATCACATGTCCCTGATGAATCTGATGATGATTCTGGCTTAGTTGAGGTTGAGTCTAAAATAGAAGAACCCGAATTGGACATGTTTGTAAAAGATGAAATCGAGGCCCATAATGCATTTGACGAGGAACCGTATGCAACAACTATTGAGGAAGAAGAACATGGAGTTGAAGGTTTTGAAAATACAGAGAAACCACAGTATGAACAAGATACAGAAGGTGAACCAATACCACAAGAAAGTTTTGATCAGAATGACGAAAAATCACATACAAAAACTAGTCCTAATGGAAGTTTTGAAGATCAAACTGAGGGATTACACCATGAATTACATAATGACGAAGAGCCGTTACCAAAAGGTAGTTTTGATCAAAATGAAGGAGAATCACATACTGAAGAAGAGATATCACGAAAAGGTAGTTTTGAAATGAATGAAGAAGAATCACATACTGAAAAGGAGATAACACCAAAAGATAGTTTTGAAATGAATGAAGAAGAATCACATACTGAAAAGGAGATAACACCAAAAGATAGTTTTGAAATAAATGAGGAAGAATCGCGTTCTGAAAAGGAGATATCACCAAAAGGTAGTTTTGAAATAAATGAAGAAGAATCGCGTTCTGAAAGAGGAAATAGTGGCAATGAAAGGTTTGAAGAACAAAATACCGATTTACGTTCTGAAGAAGAACCACATCATGAACAACATAGTGAAGAAGATCCGTTACCATCCCCTAGAGGTCATTTCGATGAGGAAATGAATAACACAGATTTAGATTCTGAAGCTGATATGATTGAACTTCCAAATGCGTTCCATTCAGCAGACCCGTTAGAGCATTCTACATTAAATGAGGAAGAAAGTGTTATTAAAAATACACCTCAAGATTCCATAGACCTCGATAATCAACTTCCTGATGGCCCTCATCCTAATACTGTAGGAAATGAATTTATGGTTGATAATTCGCCAGTAGGAACCACAAGACATAGAAGAAGTATCAATGTTGATGGGGAAGATGATTTGATTGACTTTAATTCACCAAAGGATGATAGGAACAAAATAAGCGATGATTTAGAAAGTGATTTAGATAATAAAGAACCTGAACATGTTGTTCACACAGAAAATGAAAGATTGCCAACACCAAGTGATAATTACGAAGATGAAAATGCCGACGAAAGAACACCAACTCCAGAAAATAATGAAGACGAAACTGAAGAAGATAAAGAAACCATTTTTGAAAGCAATAACACAGACAATGATGAACCTGAATATAAAGTTAATGATGATGAAGAAAGATTGCCTACTCCAAGAAGTGAAGAAGAAGAAACACCCTTGACCCCAAAGTCTGTCGTTTCTACAACAAATGAAACTATTGACAATAGCCCCTTTACCTTAAATAACAAACCAGAAATTCATGTAATTTCACCATCTGAATTTGGAGACAGATAACAATAGTTGTAAAAAATAATTTGATTCAAATAATAAAAAAGTAAAAATTATATTTAGTAAATGATAATAAATAGTAATTTGACTATTATTTATCCCAAATGCACTCTTATATTATAGGTATATTTGGTGTCATATTCAAAATAATTCGATTATATTGTGCTTTTTCGCATTCCTTCAAACTAATATAATTTTTGTATATATCAAGTAAATTTTAGCTTTTAAAAGCCATCATTACTTCTTTTATTTATAGAGATGTTATTTTTGTTGAAATAAACTAGCTCTTTGTATAAAAATAAGAATATTTATACATTACTTTAAAATAATGAGTACAAAAATAAATGTCCATGATTATTATATGGTGAGAAAAATTATTTCAATTTATACTAGTGCATTAAAGGCAACCCTAATTTATTTTAGAATATTTGAATTGTTTACATTTGAGGATTGAATTTGTTTTAAACAATAGTATCTGCATTTTGCATGTCTGAGTTTTGTTATTATACTAAACATTTGGTGGTTGAATGTTATTTTTGGTCAATTTTTAAAAACTTTCTCTTTGCAATAAAATTGTATACATGGGAGAATTGGTCGTACTTTAAGAGAGTCTATAATTAGATGGTTAATTATATTTTAAGTAATATCTAATTTGCGCTTATAATATAAAAAGATGAATTGAGTGATTTTAGAAGTAATATTTTAACACACTCTATTTGCTGATTATCATTTGAAGTCTCTTACTAGTATATAGAGTACTTTAATGGCAATGACCAAACGAACAAGATAGAGTTTTTGTAATTTTGCAAATTTTATTCTACTAAGCTTATTACTTACGTAGTAGTAGTAGCCTTTGGATATATGTGTCTTTTAAATATTTGTTAAGAAGCAAAAGTATTACCCAGATATGTTATACTCTGCAGGCCAATATAAGAAAAGTAGTGTTGAAGCTCAAATTGATAATAGAAGACTCTAGGCGGGTTTGACAGGGCGCCAACTATCTCAAAAGCTATACTTTATGTTATCTTTTCTTCTATCCTTTGCTCTTTTAAAATAATATTATAAAACTACTTTTAAGGATAAACTAATCAAAAATAAATAAACAAACTTTTGATTATTATTTTAACTGTTCTATTCCGTATCCCGAATAGTCAATACACTCACCAGCTGTCTTTTCTTTTTAAACATAAAAATATTTAACAAAAAGTTGTTCTTAATTTTTAAGTTGGCCCGAAAAAACGACATTAATAGTGAGTTGTGGCGAATAGTGTGTTTATGTATATTTGAGACAAGTGTTATCTTTTAAGCTGGGTATTTAGGACCGCATAACAAGCTTTATTTACCAGTAAATGAAAGTATTAAAAAAATCTCGAAGATAAATTATTTTGAAAGTAAAAATAAAATATTTTGAAAATAAAAATATATATCTTGAAATTTGAAAAAGTTCAGCTTAAAGTTGTTATAATAAGTCCATTCG
The DNA here is from genome assembly GCA_963281155.1 of Rhabditophanes sp. KR3021. Lineage (NCBI taxonomy): Eukaryota > Metazoa > Nematoda > Chromadorea > Rhabditida > Alloionematidae > Rhabditophanes > Rhabditophanes sp. KR3021. The sequence continues at coordinate 3,534,449 of CAUJLY010000004.1, read as the reverse complement.
TTCTGGTGTGTTTTATACTTTGGGTATACTTCAATTATGCCGTATCTACATATTTAAATAATTGTTTTACTTTATTCAATCGACATTCCCCCAAAACCTTAGTATTACATTTTTTGATAAGTGACTCATAGTTGTCCATCTTTTTTAAATACCCTATGAATAGACCTACACTTGCAAAAGTTTAAAATGTTTGTTATGTATTTATGATTATGTCTAGTAATGTTTATAAAATTAACTGCATGTCTTTTTGTGCTTCTTGAATTATCATTACCAAACCAATAGATGAATGAAAGAATGTGTTATTGATGATAATGATGGCAAGTAAGAGGATGTATTTTACTTAAAGAAAAATGGTTTGTATATAGATGACTTTTGAAATGTCTTGGCGGAAGAGGACATTACGTTATGTCAAAATACATAGTGCCCTATTCACAGACAACGGGTGGTGTAAAGATTCTAAGGCATATTTGATGGGATTTCGTTCAATTTTTAAAATCTTTTTTGTGTATATCCTTTACATCTCATAATTTAATAAATGTTGTTGATCTATTTCTACTTTTAAACTAAATTAAGCATATGTATTTATTTGTACTATTATTATACATATACATATTTATACCGATTATTATAAATATTTTTATGTTTTTAATTCATTTTAGCCAATGTCATGAGAAATCCTTCGGCAACTATTCCAAAAGGCATTGGTGGCCCACCAGTAGCAGGTACGTTTGTTTTGTATCATTATTGCCGCACACTTAAACATTTTAAAAGGTCATGCGTGCTATACAAAAAGAACCTGCAAAAAGTTTAATTTTAATTGAGATTATTAATATTTGTATCCGTTACAGGAATGGATCCCAGAAAAGGAAAATTAATGTGTATTAAAGTGAGAATGCTGGATGACACAGTGGCCGTTTTTCATTTAGGTCACAAAGGTTCGTTTACACAAATAAGTTGCAAACCAAATATTTGTTAAATAAATGAATGGAAATTAAATGGTGGAAGCTGAAACAATAAAGAATTTTATTTTATAAAATTACTAATTAAATTTATTATACTTTCAGCTGATGGCCAATCATTATTTGATGAAGTTTGCAGACATTTAAATCTAATTGAAAGCGATTATTTTGGCCTTGAGTTTGTGGATTGTTACGGAAATCGGGTATGTATCGACAGATCATTTAAATTAATGTAAATGCTTTGTTTAGTGCTGGTTAGATAAGGACAAATCTATACTTCGTCAAATTACAACGACTCATTCAGACGCTCGTTTTTACTTTATTGTCAAATTTTATCCTCCAAGTTCCACTGACATTGAGGAAGAATATACTAGATATTTAGTTAGTCTTCAAATCCGGCGTGATCTCGGTAGGGGAGAACTCTTGTGTAATGAAAATACAGCAGCCTTATTGATATCATATTATGTACAATCGGATTGCGGTGATTTTTCGGAAATCGACTACCCTGACCATTCGTATTTGTCGGCAATGTCCTTTATTCCCAAACAGACGCCTTCGTTTCAAATTAAAGTTATGGAAAACCATAAATCAATATGCGGAATGAGTCCTTCCGATTGTGACTTATCTATATTGGAAACATCTCGTAAATGTGAATTTTATGGAGTAAGTAGTAAAAATTAGGGAAAAATTTATTAAATATTAAAAATACAAAAAGACATACTAGTACTATAAAACATGTTCTGAATGCTCGCAGTTTGAAAAATCCTTTCAAATTAGTTTGGCTGATTCCAAATTGGTTTAAAGATTTATTCTTAATACACAGTCAAGAGGCATGTTGCCGGAGTTAGTGACTTGACAACGAAGGGCGTCTACGTTCTCACCTATCTTTATTGGCAATAATTACATTCTTTTTAGCAATAAGTAGTTTGTTTAAGAACTTCTCTTTTTGCCAAATACAAATTCCAATTTAATAGCGTAATTAAAGCATTTAGTGTTGAGCTTAAGTCTTTTTTCATATTAATGGATTTCCCAATGTACTTGATTATATCTTCATTGCCAGTCAACCTCCAGTCTTTCTCAAGCAACATAGGATCAATGAACAGATCAACACAGTATTTTCTTAGTCTTGGAATCATCAATTGAAATTGTTTGTTCTCTTTGTCATGAAAACTCCCATTAATTCAATGTGTTTGTGGGTAAATGAACGTAGTAATAAATCTCAAGTTGCCATCTCCAAATTAGTTGAAGAAGGATTGATTAATGAACTGTTGGTCTCCAGTCTCTTTAAATTAGATCTGAAATATATTGACATATAAATAGTTAGATTGCAGTAACATTTAAATTTTGAAGTACAAATTTAATAAACATAATTCTGATTTACAAACTAACAATTTTTTAGGTCAAACTACACCCTGCCCGAGACATCGAATCAACTCAAGTATCATTATCAGTGGCCCATATTGGTGTTAAAGTTTATCACCAAATTCAATGTATTTCTACCTTCTCGTGGGCAAAGATTAGAAAGCTTAGCTTTAAAAGGAAAAAGCTTTTAATTAAACTTCATCCTGAAAACTACGTACGTAATAGATAGAGTAATTGATATCTTATGTTTAAATATTTCAGCAGTTCTACAAAGAAACAGTCGAATTTAACTTTGATACAAGAAATGAGTGCAAAACATTCTGGAAAAAATGTATCGAGCATCACTCTTTCTTTAGATGTGCTGAAATCGCCGAGCCAAAAAAAGATTCTTCCAAATTATTTAGTCGTGGATCAAGTTTTAGGTACTTTGGTCGAACACAGAGACAGTTAATTGACTATGTAAGAGAACACCGCAGACGAAAAGAGCCATTTTCGAGGTATGTGTTTATTAAATCAAAAATTCGTAGTTAAAACTTTTTATATCATTTGTCAAATCAGATAAATTTTTACTTAATATAAGTTTAGTCAGATAATCAAAATTTGTAGCAGTGATTTTGACCTTATTTTTAAATCCTTCTTGCGACTTTCTGGAATAAATATATTACTTTGGTTCAAAAAAGTAATTTTTAGCTGTGAATTTATTGTAGTTTCGTAAACAATCCAATCAAATTTCAGCAAATATTATATGTTTTGACATTATTTTAGCAAAAATAAGTATATGTAAACAATAATATCCGATCTCAACTCGGCTGTTATAGCATCTAGATATCAGTTTGTGCGATGATATTGCGTAATTCTTCACTCACACAATATTATTTCTTGGTCGAGTAAAAATTAAAAAATATTGCATGTATTATATTTCAATTAATCCTTCCTTTGTATGTCAATTTTGTATAGGGCTATTTGTTCTGGACAATCAAAAAGTTCACTCTTGAAAAGTAATAAAGACTTTAGTTACAATGCAACTCAGGAAGGGGCTTTAAATCATAATGAAGAGAGCGATACTTTTGTGCCACAGATTATCATGAGAAAGCCTCAAAATCAGAATAATGTCAACCCATTGCAAGAAAGCAAAAGTGCCGGAAAAATAGAATCAAGTCAATATTGCGTCACTCAAACAAGCAAAAGTTACAATGTTAGTCAAACAAACGAAACCAGAACTAAATCTATGTATAATCCAAAAACAACTGACAATAGTGACAGGCATTGTGTTAGCGATTTTGAAGGATCGGAAATTGGGATGCCCAATGTTATTTACTCGAAAGTTTATTCTGCAAAAAATAAACAAACAAATAACAACAATATTGACAGTTTAAATGCTCTATACGCCACTGTCATTCCCCATGATACAGATGATGTCGATGATAATATATCATTGTCTATGCCAAATGTTGCAAAAGGCGAGAAATTGCAATTACGTACACATTTTTTTGCATCAGAAATACCCACTAAAAGTGCGAGTGGAGAAAACTTTAATGAATATCAAGTCAGAACCAACAAGAATAATATACCAAAAGACTTTGATTATGATTCAGAAGGATCTTACCGTCTTGGAGAAGATGTTTCTTCTGCATCAGATTTACTTTCGAATATCGGATCAGCGGATCCTCGGGCACTAAATACTGTTTTTACTGCAAAAAGAGTCGGAGATGTATTAGTCAAAACAGTTGTTACGGCAAATGTGAAAAAAGAAGATATTGAAAGTGATGAGTCAAAAAATAAAACATATGGAGTAGGTGTAAAAAACATGTCCTCGAGTTATGTCCGTATGCACTCCAAAAATGTCTTTTCCGTACTTTAATACATTTTAAATTAACCTAACATCTTTTCTTATTTTAGAATTGTGTGCCAGTAATAATAGATGGCCCTGGGATAGTTTTAAATTTATCAGAATCTGTGCCTTCTCCAATGACGTCGGTAAATACTTCGCACGTAAACTCGTCTACCTTTATTGCTTCAAAACCCATCACGGTTCAACGGCCGAAAATAATATCCTCTAACTTTGATAATCAAGAAACTCCTAAATATGATATTATCTCACCTGAAAGTACTTCTATTTCACTGTCCTCAACGTCTACTTTCAGAACTGGTGAAAAGCCAATAGTCTTCCCAAAACCATCAGTTTCAATTCCAAATAACAATTTCGAAACGTGTTTAACAACTAAAATAACAACTACCACAGCGCCTTCTACCGCTCCTCAAAAAATAAGTGGAAATGGTGGAAATATAAGCATATTCGGATTACCGCAAACTGATTCTATATCTGGTCCATTAAAAGGTAATTTTGAATTACAAAAAAATTAGACAAGCATTATTACTACCTGGAAGTTTCTTTTAATTTTGATTAGACAATTTGAGTAGTTACATTCGTTTTAATAGAAGAATGACTTTTTAATTTCTTTATTGAATGAAAATTACGATATTGTATGCACCATTGCTAAATTTAAAAAAACTATTATTTTTTATTTTTTCAGGTAAAATATTCCACAAATCAAATATTGTAATTAGTGCAACAGACCCAATACGCTATGATCCATCAAAACCAGAACTTTCAAAGAAATATGAAATTGAGAAAAAACAGCCACCCCCAACATTGCCAAAACCAAACAAGCCAATCCCGCCGCCTAAACCCAAATATTTATCAAGCAACGTTGTGGAGAGTACATTAAATATTGGCTCAACCCTACCAAAAACATCTGCAACTCAAGAAAGGCCAACCATGATTTCTGTAGAAAACGAAGATACACCAGATGTTAAAAAAATTCATTTATTAGAAGGTGATGTACCCTATACTTTAACAATGCGCCATATTAACACAAATACTGGTACTAATAATTCATCCGAATTTCCTATTCCACCACCGCAAATACATATGGCATCTATCAAGCAACTGGTAAAAGAACAATTTTCAGATGGAGGTTTCGGTAGCAGACGAAAAAGTTTAGAATATATTCAAAGGAAAAGATTGCCTTCTCAGGATAGTTTTTCCAGTCAAGATCATTCAATTTCGCCTACAACACCAGAATCAGGAAACATTTTGGAATATTTAAATAAAAAAAGAAGTATTAGCCATGACAGAGGATTGGTTCACAATAAAATAAAGCGCGAGCAAACAGAGAGTCAGAAGTTTTCTGCTCTTCTTTTGGATACTATTTTGACTGCTCCACTTGATACTTCACTGCTTGATGAGTTTGATACATTTGCAAAAGTAGAAGCTTTAGTTCGATCAGTCGACAAAAAGGACAATCTAAAAAGAAATGCCACAAAAGATCCATCACCTCCATTTATTGATGACAGTTTGACAGATAAAGAAATTTCAATTGTTAAAACGTCAAACGGTGTAATTGAGACAGATTTTTAATAATGATTATTTGCTCAGTGATTTTATAATTATTTAATGTTAATTATTAATTTCTTTGATGGAGTAAATAAAGATTAATTGAATACAAATAAGAAACATATAACTTCTCGTTTTTTACATATAATGAATGTAGTTGAAATACGGTAGTTAAAGATTGAATTTGTCCAAATCATACAGAATCTTTATTAGTCATAATTCCGGCTTAGAACAAACAGTTATTAACTTTTTGAATTATACTTATCATTAAATAATTTATAGCCACAGTAAGATTGATAAATTTAAAAATAAATACGTATTTATGATTAATAATCAAGCTGAGCAAAAAATTTGTTAGCGAGAATATGCATATTACCATTATACCGGCATTTACTATCTAGATACTATGTATTTTTCGGATCCTTGTTTATTATATAAATATGCTATTTCGTGTAATAAACTCAGTTATCCTTATTCTCTTATGTCGTCTCTACATACTGCCATAGGACATCTTAGTTAGATCAACCCCAAGGAGCAAAAATATATTATAATATATGCCTCACCAAAATTATTATTTGTTTCCGAAAATGAGTATAAATCCCTATCAGAAATAATGAATAAATTAAACTACGTTGAAAATGAATTTGCAATACAACTTGTAGACATACATATTATGTATCAATCTATGATTAAGATTATATAATTAACTTTTCCAATTTTTCCACTAAAAGAATGTATTCTCACAGCTGCAATTATTAAAATAAGTGTCACAATTATTATTAGATTAGCATTCAAGCATAACTTTTTAAAAATATAATGTTGATTCGATTTTTTTACATTAAAAAGCATGCCAACATTTATTAAGACAAGTTGGAAAAGATTACAAGTTATAAATAATATTTCAATTTCATATCATCATGCTCTAATATTTCCCAATATGTTGCTATATTTCAATTACTTCCTGACACTCATTAAGTTTAAAAATATGTCTTTATCTTTTCCAAATCACAATACTTTTTCTTATATTAACTTAACCACATATTTGCACAAATTTATTCCAGTTCGCGTTTTTGGAAATAATAGAAGTCCTGTACGAAGCAATCCACAAGTAACAAAAATCTGTAACCTTTTGCAATTAGCATTTATTTTGAAAATGTTAAAACTCTCATTAGTAAAATTGTGCCTTTAATAATAATTATCATCTCGTTGTCCTCTTAAAAAAGTAAAATGTTATTTAACTATTGCTTTTTCACTTTGAATATGACAATTAGAATCCGTATTTATGATAAAGTAATTTTGATGATATTAAGCATCAGTATGGCTCTTTAAGTAATTAGTTCCGCACAATTATTAATAGATTAATTAAATTGCATTTTTAATTTTAATTCAATTTGCCTTAATATCTTCTAAAGCGTACATTTCATTCGTAATAAGTTTTTATAGCTCTTTGGGTCGTCGTAAAAAGTTTAACTCATGTACTCAAATTCTTAATTTCTAATCAGATGTAGTATATGAAAACAGATTTTTAATTCCTTGCAAAATGAATTATTACAATTATTGAAGTCGTTACAGTTATTATGTATAACTATTATAGTTATTACAATGTGTTATTACAAATTTGGTCGATGCGAAAGTACATATATTTTCTAAATGATTCACAATCAACATACAATTATTGTCTTAACTATACATTATTATTAAAAGTTCTAATTACATGTTTTGTACAATTTTTGCTTCTTCCCCGAAACTCAACTTAATATGTGATTATCTCCGTAATCTTGAATTTCAATATTCGTCTAAGATGTGAATCCGTAGTTGGAATATTTCGTCATTATTTTAGTAGTTATTACTTAAGCAAAACATTATTTTTATAATTAATAACTATTAGTTGTATAAATTATCCATAGAAGGAAACTTGCGATGACGATTGTTTAAAAAAATTATTATTTAGAATATTAATTATGTATTTATTATCAAGGCTTTTAAAATAGAACAAATTAATATTATTTCATAGATTATATTGCTACAAATGTTATCAAAGACATTTATGTGAAATGCCACATATATTTCTAGAGTTTATATGTTACTGAACGAAAGTATATTTGTTTGTATTAACATTTTATTTCTTTTGATAATAAACAATAAATAATGAAATTCTTTACTTAATTTTACTAAATTTTTACATGTTATAAAGATATTACATATCAAGGTTTTAAATATTTTTACATAGTGCTAGTAATAAGAATTAGGCGAGTTTTTAGTCATTATTTAAAGTGGCTTGCTTATATTTGTAAATGAGCTATAATTGTTCACAATTTCAGGAGACAAGATGACTTCTTACTATTTGGTTATAACATTAATATGTTCAATTGTCATCGGACTTGCCTATGTACTGCCATACTTTTTTTGTATGATAAGACACATGGGTAGGGAATACTGGAGTATCAATTTCCGGTATTGTTTTGGAGTTTTGCTTACCTTTTTATTTATTGAAGCTTCATGTGAGATTGTGATATCTTCTATTGTGCTGTCAAGAATTTTTTTAGATACAACTGATAATGCAACACTTAACAGAATTTTCAATTGGTTTAACATAGTACGTGGAATTGCAATTAATTCTATTCGTTTTTCCTCCTATATGGTATTGGTCGAACGATGTGTTTCAACGAAACAACGGTTTAACTACGAAAACAAAAGCTCGATTTTGAGTAGATATATTCCATTAACAATAACGTTTATTCCATTATCTTTTGGGATTAATTACATTGATCACATACCGCAAGTGGACAAAATTTACTTCTCAGTGGTTATGACAATGTTAGATCTTCCACTTCCTGTTATTTTTTGCCTACTACGAAAAATCAACATATCATCTAATAAAATAAGCCAAAAATATAAACTGACTGAACGGTTTACGACTCGAAACAATATAAAGTCCTTGAATAAGTCCATGCCTTTTATGTTGTACTATATATTGGCCCAATTTTTCACAAACATTTTGTATTTAGTTAGCTCAGCTTTCTTTGATAAATTAGGAAGAGAAATTACCGATATCAATATCTTTTCAATTAGAAACGCCATGGCTTTTAGCAATATAATATATTTCACCTACAACACTACTCCACTTATTTTTATATGGAATCTTATTAGAAATCATTTTAAGGAGAACGCAAAAGCATATGTAGATCCTACTCCTCCAAAAACTAATGACGGAGACCAGTATTTTGACAGACTGAAAATTTCGTGGAAAGAAATGGAAGAAGGGCGTATATAAATACTAACACAAAATATTCAATATCCAATAAATCGACAAACAACTGCAGCATAATAGCTCATCAATTACATTTTCAACATCACTTTATTCTTTCTTATCACAAATTGCATATCTGAATCTCAAGAAGAAATATTACTAATATTCGCAAGTTAAGGTTTGGCCTCTTAATGATATATTCAATCTTTGTTACCACTATAATATTCTCTTTATACTACATTAATTTATAATTAACTAAAGATCTGATGGAAATATATGCGTCATAAAAATTCTTTAATTGGATAAATATTAATTACAATGTATTGCTTTACAAACTCATTAAAAATAAAGGTGTTATTTATCAGAAATGTTTGTTCTTAAACACATTCTTTAGAAGTTATGGGAATTCTTTAGTTAAAACTAAAAATATCATTCTATTGTTGTAATATAAACTGGCTTAATTTAATCAAGTTGCTTCGAACAAAGTACATTGAATTTTTATAAAAATTAATTCCTTGTATCAGTTACCTCTAACAATTTATTTATTATTATTTTCAACAAATATGGCATTTAGCTACTCATTATTTGAAGTTTAAATTCTCTGTAAGCAATTATTGTTTTTGATCAAGTATGATGTTAAAATTTTAATTTACATAACACCATAACAAACGTTTAAGAGTCACCTTTTACAGTATTGAATTTTGGCATTTTACTCATTATTATCCACGTAAAAAGAGGTTAATCTATAATTTTTCATAACATTTCGAATATATTTTAATAAAGTTCATACATATTTCATTATAGTTCAAATTTATTTTCAACATAAATTTTTCGAATAAATTTGAAGATTGTATGGCTGTACACCAAATAAATACACCAAGCTTCGAAAATATTACTTTCAAAGACTAACCTATTTGTAGAACAATTTAAGCAATGTCGGATCTTCTGTTAATATTATCTGGATGTTTTCAATTAATTTCCAGTTTAGGATATTTGCTTATTTGTATTATCTTATTTGTTAAACTTGGGAAGAAGAAACACTGGCACTTCAACTTTAGATTTAGCCTCAATTTATTTATATTTTGGATATTTATTCGTGCTTTTGGAAATGTATTAATATCTAGTTTTTATTTGTCATTGTATTCGGATGGAACTCCGATAGTTTTTCCTATTGAGAATATATTCATAGTGTGGCTGGAAAGAATTCGAGGCATTTTAACAAATATTATAAGATTTGCAATGTTTATACTAGTGTTTGAACGCATATTTGCTACTACTAGTCGAAAAATATATGAATCAAGAAGAAATGTATATTCCTTAATAATTTTGACGATTGTAATGATACCTGTGGGATATTTGCAAAATCTTTTTTATCTATTTATACCATCAACTCTGTTTTCCTCTATAATAACAATTATTGATATCCCAATAATACCTTTATTTTTTATTATCAAGAGAAGCAATATGAAATTTCAAGCAAGGGTTAATGCAAAGGAAAGGACAATTAGCGAAAAATATACTGTTAGCCAAGTTATTCAGTTAGTTCAAAGAACAGAAGGGTTATTACTGGTATTCATCATTTCACAGGTCTCGAGCAATATCCTCTACATAATAGGCAATATTTATCTTAATCATGAGCTTCAAATATCAATGTTTTTTATTATATTTGGCATAAGAGATTTTGCTGCAGCATATGGATGCTTAAATTTTATTTTTTCAGAAGATCCCATTAAGAAATTGATATATCATTTTAACCCGTCTTTGAAAGTGATAAGATTAAATAATGCTACGAAAGCAATGAAAAACATAAATACTGCTGATCATCATTTCAATCAAATGAGACAAGCCTGGGAATTCAAACGTCCAACATAATATTATTGTAATATAAAAAATTTCTTTGTTCCGTGTTTGTGGTATCTTTGTGTGTAAATAAATGGCAGTATAAAATTGTTTTTGTTGATATACTTATTGGTGTAATTTTCTTTATTCATTACGTCTACTAAATTCCATTAAAGGACAAAATTATGATGTAATACTGCCATTTAACAAATGCTCAATATTGAAACCAAGCAAGAAAGTTAATTAATATTTTTCTGGAATTAAAGAAGAACCTTGTTTTTATAAAATCACATTCTTTTGAAAATAAATTTTTGACAAAAAGAAATCCTTGAATTTCCTCCGTTTGTTTTTTCAATAATTAATTGAATATTTTATTTCAGGAAATCATTTATATTTGGATAAAACATGTTTATTTGAAAGGTGAGGTATTAGGAAAGTTGAACTTTGTTACAGCCCTTATACAAATTAGTTCCCACATATAAAAATTACCATTTTTTATTACATTAATAACAACTGTGGCGTAATTGTATTTATGTTAAGTAATATTTAACAATAATTCCCAACATTTGGGAAAAGATTGTCAGTACGAAAATATGTAAAGCAAATTTACCTTCTTCGAATTAATCATTTATAATATATTTAGTGCACAACCATTACAAAATTATAAGAATCACAACAACTAATAATTATGAAATTTTAAAATAAAAGTGTAAAACTGATACTGATACGTAAAGCACATCTGTAATTTAAAACAAAAAGTTTAGTAAAACCGTTTAAGGTAATTATTGCAATGGTCTTTATTAATTTTCAATTTCCTTCTTGTTTAAAGGATGAAGTGTTTCATAGTTCGTGAGAAAGTAAAAATTTATTCCAAGAAGGCATACTATTTTCATTTTTCACCAAAGCAAAGGAAAACTGATTTCCGTCAAATTAGATATACTTAAGTAGGATTTATGTTTCCATTTTTTTCATTATCACCGATATTATTGTCACACTGTTTTAGATGAAAATAATAATTATATCTATTTCTATTGTTGCTAATATTTTTTACAACACTGTTTTTTTGTTATACTTCAAATGGTTCATACGTACTAAAAACTTTCATTTTAATTTCAAATATTGCCTATGCCTTTTTATGATTGTCAATTTAATTAGGTCACTTCTTAATGCTACAAGAGCAATCATTATGTTGATGGACATTTATGCATTCAATTTTGAATATGAAGATACGATTATTTTGGTAGTTGAAAAAATAAGAGCATTTGCGGCTAATGTTAATCGCTGTACAGTTTTTATGCTTATTTTTGAAAGAATACTAGCATTTTCAAACCGATCTTTTTACGAATACGTCAGATGTTATAAAATACTTTTCTTAAGCACCATATTCATCATGTTTGTCGGGTATGGTTTAACTGAATCGAAAAATATCTATTGGATTTCGCCGTCAATATTTTCATTTACCATAGGTATCCTAGATTGTCCACTTCCTCTTTTGTACTATTATATAATGAAACGCAATATCATGCTTAAAAAGAAAATAGAATTCATTGCCAGATCTTTGAGTGAAAAGTATGAAATTTCAAATGCCATAAGAAGTCTTAAAAGAGCAAGACCATTACTTATGATGATAATATTCGTACGGTTTACCACAAATATGTTTTTCATTTTTGGCAGTACCTATTCAGAAGAATATTACAAAGGAATTACTTCCCTGATTATTTACGCAATTAGAGACTTGACAACATCAATAGGGCTCACATTAGTTGTCTATAATAAAGACTTTTTTACAAAATGGTCGATATTCTTCAAAAAATTTACCAACTGTAAACAAAAAGCACAGGCATCTGCGAAAGTGCAAAATCAAATCATTCCAACCAATAACGATATCAACGAAGGAAATATATATTTTAACCAACTCAACTGGTGATACTTTCTATAGTAATTGTTGCAAACCATTCTTATTGCTTTCTGGCAGCTGCAAAATTTTTTACCAAATAAATCTTTACGATGGTATTCCTGGCTTGCTTTATAGAACACTTATAAAATATATCTTTGTTCAATATAAAAAGAAATCCATATTTTAATCATATAACTTTGTAATTCAATGATATGAATGTATAGTTTCATCGCATAAATTTATAGTTAAATGTTGTGAATCTACAGTTAAATCCTTTCCATTTATAATCGAGCTTTTTAATTTATACTTGAATGGGATAAATATACAGTTGAATCTGATAAGTGTATAGTTGAATATTATTTATTTAACTTGAATGTACTAAAAATCGTCTATCAAATTGTTATATAAAAGCAAGACGTATTATTATTGTACCGTTACTGATTATTACAGTGATCATAACTAAAAGTTCAGCTTAACCAAAAAACATTTACTTGTGTTATATTAGAAGAAATGCTATTTGTATCATTAAGATCAAGCGAATGGGTCATCAGCTCACACTTACTAAACGAATTTGAATGTCAGCAATCATTCGCTGTCCTCGTAATTTTGCCAGACTTCTGCTATTCATACTCATTCAACGTTTATATTATTATAAGATTGTTCATAAACGCAAACCAGACATGTGTTGCATTTACTGTTTTAAGGCAAATATATTTCCAAGTAATTAACATTTCCACTAATAGAATACTGCATATTTCTTTTTTTGCCGCATATATAACTTCTTCTTTAATTAAAAGACATACTTGTTGATGATACTCTCTTTATAAACTATTTTCTTTGATGGATCAAAAATAATTACTCTATTCATAAATTTCTTTACTTAAAGGTTGTGTTTACAAATGACCATCTTATTTTTATGCAACTATAAACATTATTTTTTTAAAATACTTATTTGCACCCATTTATATATTTAGAATCATTTATATTTATTCATATCCATTTATATCTGTTTAATCTTTCGTATTTATGTTCGATTCATTTATATCCATCCCAATTGAATTGTATCCTTTTATACTAATTTATATAAGCAAACCCAAAATTATTCCGATGGATATATTTTAAGTAAAAATGCTTAGATCATATTAATAGACCTTCTTTCTTATTGTACTTGATGTTATTAAACGAATGCTTTTAATTTTAAGGCAAGGTTCGTAATCAAAGGCAGCGATTATACAACAGACGTAATAATTAATAGATAGATATGTGTCCATCCAAATCTTGCCAGACGTTTGTTAAGTTAAGTGTTGCTTTTGTTTTAATCTCACCATCAAGCGTGGACTTTATGTATTTCGTTTTAAAAGCCATTCAACGATGCGCATCTAATACCATCTTAATTAATATTTATTTCAGATTTACCTAATTCAATAGGATTTAGTAAATATTAGGGTACTTAACCATTATGAAGCTTAAAAAAAGTTGCCTTATTTGGTTTATACCAGTCCTGTGCCTATTTTTGAGTATCAGAGCAGAAGCGTTAGAAGAAGAAGACGTGTGTTTTGACAAATCATGTTATCCCGCCACTGGAAACTTGTTACTTGGACGCAAAAACAGATTAAGTACGACATCGACTTGTGGGCTCAGGAAAAAAAATAAGTTTTGCATTGTTTCTAACTTAGATGGTGACTCTAGTTGCTACTACTGTGACTCAACAAAACCTTGGAAGCCATATCCGGATTCAGCTAGACTAAGTCATAGAATTGAAAACATTGTAACTGAAAATCAACTTGATCGTAACCGTAAATGGTGGCAGTCCGAAAACGGAGTTCAAAATGTTTCCATCAGACTTGACTTAGAAGTGGAGTTTCATTTCACTCATTTGATCATGACATTCAAAACATTTCGTCCAGCAGCCATGTTTATTGAACGATCATCAGATTTTGGTAGAACCTGGTCAGTATACAGATATTTTGCTTACGATTGCGCTGAATCATTCCCACATATCAAAGAAGAAAGACCGAAAAATCATGGTGATGTTATTTGTACATCAGCATATAGTGCAGTATCGCCTTCGAATGGCGGTGAAGTAAGTAAAATATAAATGTATTTAACAATACCTTTTCTAGCTTGTATACAAAGTAATCTCACCTCAAATCAAAACTGTAAATCCATATGGAGATGAGGTTGGTAACTTACTAAAAATCACTAATTTAAGAATCAACTTTACAAAATTACACACTCTCGGAGACGACTTACTTGATTACCGTCCAGAAATCCATCAAAAATATTACTATTCATTGTATGAATTAGTTGTCAGAGGGTCATGTTCATGTTATGGCCACGCTAAGAGATGTATTTCAATTGGAGACGAAGTTGGAGTAACCAGTGAAAATTCTGACATGGTTCATGGAAGATGCGAATGTTCTCACAATACAAAAGGAATGAATGTAAGTTTTGGTGTCGTTTTAAATTTAACTCAACATTTTAGTGTGAAAAATGTGACGATTTCTTCAATGATTTGCCATGGAGACCAGCTTTGGGCAACAAGGCAAATGAATGTAGAAAATGTGAATGCAACAACCACGCTACCACTTGTCATTTCGATAAAGCCATCTATCAGGCCTCACAGTATACGTCCGGTGGAGTTTGTGATTCTTGCCAACACAATACATTTGGCAAAAATTGTGAGCAATGTGTTCCATTTTATTATAAGGATAAAAATGTTCCCATGAATGATCCACGTGTTTGCCGTCCATGTTTATGTAATAAGGAGGGTTCTTTGAATAATGGAATTTGCGAATCTGAAGAAGATCCAGAAAGAAACTTGGTTGCTGGAAGATGTTATTGTAAGGAAAATATTGACTCTTCCTCAAATTGTGACAAGTGCAAAAATGGTTTTTGGAATATGAATACTGAAAACCCCCTAGGATGCCAAGCATGCACCTGTAATACTCTAGGAACTTACAACAATGAAGGATGCGACAAAAATAGTGGTAAGTAATCATTAATAAATAATATTTTCGCTAATGTTTTTATTTATCCCTATTTCATCATATTGTTTTAAGGCGAATGTTTCTGCAAAAGATTGGTAACTGGAGCAAATTGCGACAAATGTCTTGATGAACATTACGGATTGTCGGAGGACATTGATGGATGTAAAGCATGTGACTGCGATATCGGAGGTTCACTTGGCAATAAATGTGATCTTGTTTCCGGACAATGTAAATGTAAGCCACACTTTAGTGGAAGACGATGTGACACAACTGAGTCATCATTTTTCTGCGCTAACATTGATCACTACACATTAGAAGCTGAAGACGCTCAAAGTACTGGGACGGGAAATGTCATCGAACCAAGGTTTTTTTTCCTTGTTGACCTTATCTAATTTTATTTTAATTTTAGGTAATAATTTGAAACAATCAAGTGATCAAACTTTTATTAAAAGGGGGAAATATTAGAAGTCTAAACAGTATCATTCAACATTACTAATTAGATTGTCATACATGTTACTGAGAACAATATGCGAGATTCTCTTTATAATAGCAGGATTTTTTTGTACATTAGAATGACCAGAGGAATCAATGTTTGTCAAGATACCTTGACGATCCATAATAGCTGAGTACTCAAGATCAAGTTCTTCATTTGAAGATAAGTTGCCAAGATAAACTGCCACCATCTTCCTCATATTCTTTAAGATATCCTTAGCATTCAAGGAAATGAATCTAGTAGAGTAGCGACGCTTAGCATCCACATATTATCATCGAATCTCCCTGTGACGTCGTAACAAACATCACAGCAAAAGATTGATCTTATAAATTTATCAAAAGTTAACTTCTTAGCATCCATATGAGAAGGTATGTCCAGCAAGACATAGACACTTTGTGGGCCCATTGCAGTATCGCGAGGCTTTTGCACTATTTACTTCACCTTTTAGTTTCAGCCATAATTCAACAATAAGCAACTCCATTTCTTTCTCAAGGTCTTGGTAATTTCTCAACTCTGAGAATTATCGCTTCCTTCAATGTCATGCAAAACGTTTGAATTCATTGAATGCTCTGGGCCATCTTTCACATTTGTGCTTAAGATCTTTGACAATACGAGTTTCACGATTAGGATTTGGAGTAGGTTGGATCGTGTTAGTTTCATATGTATCCAATAGGCATTGATAAAGGTAGTCTCCTAACAATTTCAGAGTGCCAGGATAGAGGAGCATGACAAACTCCATAGATTGACTTGTTCCACAATTACTTAGTTCAGAACGGCTTTTACTAATAGCATACTCCATAGCAAGGATTACAACTTCTTAGAACTACATTTTATTCAAATTTATATTGTAATAAACATAAAATTGGATTGTCATGGGTGACATAAATACACAAATATATTTAAAATCGAATAAAACTTACATTTAATCATCATTTTGTGAATCAGGGAAAAACAAAAAAGTGAAAATAGTCACAAAACATGGACTGGCATTGGATTTATGAAAGTGAAGGAAAAGAGTGTTTTAACTTTTAATGTGGATGACATCGCTCGTACGATGGATTACAATGTTGTGATTCGTTATGAAACTGAAAAAGATAGCATTGGTTGGGAAAATATACAAGTCATTTTGACTAGAATGGAACTCCCCGATCCTACTGGACCATGTGCTAATACAAACCCTGAAAATGATATGCTTTTGACGCGCCTATCTCCTCAAGGAAAATACTTGGAAGTTGAGCCTTCAATTTGCCTAGAAGCCAATAAAAAGTACACGATTGCAATTGTCTTTGGAGAAAAGAGGAGTAATAATCCTGATCGTAGTGCCACCATGCTAGTGGATTCAATTGTTTTAGTCCCTCCAACTCAAAATTTAGAAATATTTAATGGAACTGGAACGTCTGCATATCACCTTAAAGAATATAATGAACAAAGATGTAGGGATTATATCATGCATTTGACGCCAATTGACAAGCTTCCTCAAATTTGTCAAAGATATATTTGTCCTATCGCTGCTTCAATTATGACCGAAGGTATGTGCCAAGAAACTTACTTCAACTTAGAAAGTGAAGGAGAGGGTTTAAAAATATTTATTAAAACATAAATATTAAAAATTACATATCGGAAGATTAATTTAAATACTGCCATTGAGATCCGTGAAGGATTCTCCAAATTGAGTCCCTAAGGTGTTATTTTTCAAGGCAACATTTACGTTTCAAGCAACCGTTATAACAAATTTTGGGTGCTTTCGCATGATTATTCGATAAGAACTTAACTGATAGTTTGGGAAACCTGGCACAGCCAGCCAATACAGTGGTTGAGCCAGATCCAAGTTCAACTAAAATTATTTGTTTATTTTGTTGCTTAGTATTCAACCACCTTCTTTGAAATGTAAACACCTCTTTCTGGATCAGGAGAGATTAATTCCCACAAATACTGGCGCTTTCTGCAATCTCTTTTTTCCTTTTTGAAGGGTCAAGCACATCGGGATAGAGCTTTGCTTTTGTTCCTCCAACACACCTTTAATTCACAATTCATCTCATAACTAGCATAAACATCTTGAATAGCAAACCAATTGTTTGGCCCTAAATAGGTATTAAATATTAACTTACGGTGTTACCATTAGGATTAGACATAATAGTTTGGATTAATTAATAGTATCCCTTATTATTCAAAAGAAACAGTCAAAATGATGACTATTGAAAATTAACTAGATTTAAACGAAAATGTCTTACCAAAGTCTTTCTAAATTACATATTTTATTTATTTAGGCTTGCAATGTGATTGTGATCCAACAGGTTCTATTTCGGGAATCTGTCGACCACAAGGTGGGCAGTGTGAGTGCAAATTAAATGTTATTGGACGTCGGTGTGATCAATGTGCTGAAGGAACATTTGGATTTGGGCCTGGTGGTTGCATTCCTTGCGATTGCGATAGTGTCGGTTCCTTAAATAATTTCTGTCATAAACAAACTGGACAATGTTTGTGTAGTGGCGATGGAATAACAGGAAGACAATGTAATGAGTGTCATCCCGGATTCTGGAAATTCCCTCATTGCCAAGGATGCCAATGTAACGAACATGCTAACATTTGTGATCAAAAGAGTGGAGCTTGCTTAGAGTGTCGTGATTTAACAGATGGTCCAAATTGTGACCGTTGTTTGGCAGGATATTGGGGAGATCCCAGGGTGGCCGTAAATATTCCATGTAAGGCATGTAGATGTCCAAATGGACCATCTAGTGGTGCTCAACATGCTGATTCCTGTTATCCTCGTTCTTCACTCAACTCTGCTTCCGAAGACATTGTATGTAATTGTAAGGTTGGATACAAAAATAAGAATTGCGATGAATGTGCTGCCAACTATTGGGGAAATCCAAAGGACAGTGGTGGTTCTTGTCAGAAGTGTGATTGCAACGGAAACATTAATTTCAATGAGGAAGGAAATTGTGACTCTGAGAGTGGCGATTGCTTGAAATGCTTATACCATACTGTTGGTGATCAATGCCAGCACTGTGTGAATGGCTATTATGGAGATGCTAAGATCAAAAATTGTCAAAAATGCCAATGCAATTCGTTTGGAACTAATACTACTGATGAATTCTGCGACAATGTTAGCGGACAATGTAAATGCTTACCAAATGTTATTGGGAAACAATGCAATGTATGCCAAGAAAATTACTTTAACTTAGAAAGTGGGAAAGGATGTTTGAATTGTGGTTGCGACCCAAGTGGCGTAATTTTGGACAATGAAGGATTCCCAATCTTGAAATGTGATGAAATGTATGGTCAATGTAGCTGCCAAAAGGATAGAGGAGGAAGGACATGTTCCGAATGCAAAGATCTGTACTGGGGAAATGCTGTTTCAGGGCAATGTACGGCTTGTGAATGCAATCCCTATGGAAGTATCCATATGCAATGTAACAGAGAAGACGGAACTTGCTCTTGCAAAGAAGGCTCTGGCGGTCCTCTGTGTAATACGTGTGCGAGAGGTTATACTGGAGAATGGCCAAATTGCAAGACTTGTGGGGAATGTTTCCAAAATTGGGATAAGATTTTGACTGATCTGACCATTGAAATGGATTCAATCATCGATAAAGCTAACAATATCGAAGATACTGGCATTGTTTCTGTTTACGATAATGAGTTTAATGAGATGGAAGTTAAAATTGATACCATTAAGAAACAACTTGTTGCCGCGAATATGTCTCATGATGATATTAGTCTTCTTAAGGATAAAATTATTATGATGAACGAAAAGCTGCTCAAGTCATATGATCGTTACAATGTTGCGGCAGATCTTGTTACGGGGACTGCTAATGAATACTCTATTGCCAAATCTCAGGCCCAAATGTTTTCTGACGATATTAGTAAGCTGGAATTACACGCCCAAGATTATGCTGAAAAAGTAATGTCTCTAAAAGAACGTGACATTATCGGAGCATACAATATTACCAAAGATAGTTATAATAAAGCACAAGGTGCCAATGAAATATCTTCAATGGCTCTAACCAACTTTAATGAGGCCCTTTCCCAATTTTCAAAGGTTGAATCATTACTAGATAATAATCGTGATCTTTTGCAAAAAAATTATATCGACAATAAGCACAACCTTGAAGTGTTACAAAACGAATATAATTCGATGAATTCCTCAAAAAGTAAAATCAATCATCAAGTTTGCGGGAAAGAAACAACAACTTGTGATTCAGTTTGTGGAGGGCCTATTTCAAAATGTGGCCATTGTGGAGGAAACTCATGCCACGATGGCTCTGTTTCCAAAGCACAGCAAGCTGAGGCATTTCTAAGTGAAGCTTTTGAAATTTTAATATCTAAACAAAAAGAAGCAGAAAGAAAGTTATCAGAATTTAGAAATATCAGGAGGGAAATAGATCTTCCTACATCAGAAATTGACAAATTACACGCTGCTGCGCTTTTATCATCTGTACATTTGAATGAAACTATCATTTCAATTGAAAAGTTAGTGAAGGAAATTGAAGAATTTAGTGAGTCAAGACATTTATCCCCAGATGAAATCAAGGAATTGTATGCTGATATTTATAACATCAGAATTTCTAAGACATCAAATGAAATCGAAGGCTTATCTAACGAAATCCGTCAAAAGCTGGAAAAAATTAAGAACGTTGATGATATTTTGAATGAAACTAGACAGAATAAAATTGATGTAACTAAATTAGCAAAATTAGCTGACAAAGCTAGTACGAAATCGGAAACCATTAGTAATAAAACGTCACTTATTAGGGAGAAGCTTGGAGTTGCTAACACCGTTTATCTTGCAACTGAACAAATTCTGAGTGATGCACAAGCCCAGATTGAGCAAGCTAAATTAGATTATAATAAGGCATTGTCGGAATCACAAGAAGCCGAAAGTTTACTTATTGAATTAAAGTCAAAATTCGAAGATCTCGATATCCAGTGGAAAAATAGTCAAATTGATAATCTCCAAAGTGTAAAAATGAGACAAGTTGTTCATTCGCAAGGAAAGAAGCTGGCAGAAGTAATTGAAAGCAGTTCCTCGGAACATGAACGTCTCCTTGAGTCAATTGAGCAATTACGTTCTTTGTTTTCTGAAAAAGAAAAAGTTTATAAGGATCCTAAAGTTAGGGCTCAAAATTTGAGAAACCAAGTAACAAGCGTTCTAACAAAGACGTTGTCAAGTAATACTGAAATTGATAGTAAGTTAAAATAACTGGTTAATAGTAATTAAGTATATTTTAGATTTGAATGAGCAAATCAAGGAAGGTGGAATTGAAATAGACACTATTATTTCGAGTATCAACGAAGAAACGTTGAAAACTGAACTATTAACTGATAAAATAAGAAACATAGAAAATTTCTATGATACCTGCGACAGTAATCTCTAATTTAAATTATCTAAATTAATTATCTCCTTATTTACACTTTCCATTTAATTTTATCATTTTGATTCATTTTTTCCGACATTTGATTGAATCATTTAAATTCATGTTCTCTTTCCATATATTTGAATCATTTAAATCCATATTTTCTTTCCAATTCTTTTAATGATATTAATTCGTACAATGTTTCCATAAACTGAATGAATTTATCTAATATTCTCAACTTTTATATAATCGCTTTTCTTTGATTTAATAAAAATACTTCCATTTAAAGGAATTATTCACATCATAATTATCTATTCAAAAATAATTTACTAATACTAATGGTAATACGTAGGCTATTAGTAATTAGAACAATTTGATTAAATTAACCTATTCAAATTCCGGGATTGTGTTTTGTACTGAAAATAACAAGCACTGCCATTTACTGAAAAAATGACATCTTCCAATTATTCAAAAATACATTATCTTATGTTATCTGTGTAACAAAATAGATATATCATAAAAATGTTATTAAAATTTTTAATTCTTATTTTATAAGTCTCATATCAAAATTTGAGCAGAATTCACATAGAATGCTGCATTTACCAACCTTAAACTTAGTTTATTTTAACCATCACAGTATTATAATTCGCCTCTCATATATGGACACATTTATTTAATTTATTAGAAATACATGCAAAAGTATAACACGGACGATAGTTTCGCAATATGCCAACCACGATTATGAAAGGATCTGTTGGGTGGAATAATAATTGAGTTTGTTGTTTTCGAACACCAGGTAATAATAATTCGAATTGACTGGTAATCCTTAGCTTTATTTATTTAATACTGTTTTTCACGTGGATACGGTTCGTCTACAAAGTACAAGACCTCTCAAATCTTGAGCAATTGTATGCTATGGAATGTGAAACTACTACACGTGTATGCAATATTTATTATGGAACTTGTAGTTCTCAAACAAGTAAGTGCCAAAGGAGAAGATTACTACTGCCTTTATGAATTGCTAAAAATGATGACTCAACTTTTGTCTCTAGATCTAAATGAACCTTCCGATTGGGAAAGGTAACTAACTAATTCTAGTAATAGACTGATAATATTAAAATTATGGTTGACCTTTGTATTTAAATACTTTACTTAATGAAAATAAAAGATTATACAAATATAATGCATACCTCCCTACCTATTGAACAAAACATTTTATGAACAATATAAATTATACCAACAACAGATTCTATTAACATTTTATTTAATAGCAACTCGTATTAAAAAATAACAAAGTAAGTTTAATTAAATAAATTTGGATGTTTGCAGCTGAAGTCTTAACAGGAGCAGACATGAACCATATCCACAAAAATAATATCACCACTAGTTATTCTAATAATAATTGTGTCCTTCTCATCATTTTTGTCGAAATCTAAGGCAACCCCCTTTTCATTACTGTGTGGGCCAAAAAATACCACACATTGTTCATTTTTCTTAGTTGGTCGGTGAGGATTGATAGATTGCAAAAGATATTTCTAAATTTTGTCCGATTGAAGGTCGAATGGGTTCAATATTGGCATTAAAGTGCCCCTTGTTAGTTACTCTTCCAAGTGCGACGACTCCTTCATACATATACTCAACAATCATATTAACAGCAACCCAGCGACAGGAGATTAAGTAATCTTCCAAATTATCCTTAGCGACACTGGGACTTCTTGAACGCAATGGATTACTAAACCTGCAAGGAGTTGATCCAGCTGGAGTTCCAATACGAGTGTTTAGACCTGAATTGTCGTCTTCTGATATGTTGCCATCCATGTACTCAGATTCAGTGTAAGCTGTTGTACCTCCTCCCATATACCCAGGAGTTTTCGCTCCATATCTAGGTGTCTTGGCCCCATTTGTGTCATAAGACCCATAATGATTATCCACTGCTGAACTGCGTTGTTTGTTTGAAGAATGATAACTATAGGATTTCAAAGAAGTATCGCTCTCAACAACTCGGATTCTGTCTCTGGCGACGTTAATTATTTTGCACGCAGCATGCAGCTCAACTCTTGAGACAGTTTCGCTGGTATCCTTCACAAATCCTAGATGTCCCTTATATGGTCCTTGGGTGATCTGAACAGACTTTCCAATGATTGCGTCACGTCTATGTCTACCACCTTTTTGAATAATCTTTCCGTTAGTATCGAATTTTCTTTTTAGCGGCGCAAGGATACTTTTCTTCGATTCCATGTATTCACTCAGAACTCCAGTCCTCAAATTTAAAATGTTCGGAGTTTTAGAATGCTCAGTTAGCATTTTAGAACCATACAAGACAATTTGCTTTTGACGAACCACAAAGAAGCCGCTATTTTCAAGTCTGGATTTGTCTCTTGCAAAAATAAAGTTTTTGAAAACACATGCTACTTCTACACTCGAGTGATTTTCTTCGCCATTCTTATTCTTCACGAAAGACCCTTGAATAACAGAAATTTGGCTACCCATTTGAATTTGATTCCTGGCGCTATCAAATGTTTTGCAATGTTTGCCATCGTAGAGATCCATGAGTTGAGTGGGTGTCTTCTCAACAGTTTCATTATGTTGATTCAAGATTAGAAGAGTTGGTCCTGTAATCTTAATAATAACACCAACTGTATTAACATCAATTTTGACAAAGTCCAAGTAACTGAATTTGCCACAAGAGTCAACTCCGGCAGAAACATGCCCGGAAATAAGGCACTCGTTGGCAAGTACCTCTACATGATCTCTAGTCAGATCGGACAGAAAGATAATGGTGTCTGTCCTGTCACTAGCCTTTACAACGATACCACTGTCGAGGACTTTTCCACATTCACACTTCACATGGTCTCCAATATCAAAGTATTTCGAGACATTCGAGCTCTTAACAACCAAATTCTTTGTTACTGCTTGCCCAACATTAATAGGTTTGATCGAAAGATGTTGATTCCTGATGTCAAAAATTACTCCCTTGGAACCACTCAGCTCACCACTTCTAATAATAACTTTCTCGCCGACTTGATACTTCATGTATTCAAATTCCATTCTCTTTCTTTCAAAACCATCGTCTACGGCACGCCCTGGAACGACTTTAAACATTTTGATCTCATCAATGGATGGAATGACACCAAGGGAATATATGTTCATGACATTGAACCATTTGTACAAGAAACCGTGTTTGTACATATTATTCTCAAACATGGTATAGTCACCTTCAGGAAAAACTTGACCACCGCAATTTTTGATCCGCTTTTGATTGAAAAGAGCTTTTGGAATTCTGGTGAATTTACGCTTAGAGTTTGCTTTGGAATCCAATCCATTATCAATGTCTTTGCCAGAACGCTGCCGACTGTAGTCAATTCTAGGTACAAGTCGCAGCAAAACCTTGCCAGAATTTTCATTCGTTTCAATAATCTCAGCCAAATCATCCCGGTACAAAGTGTTGCTGAATCTAACAAACCCTCCAGCAACCAAAACGCTCTTCTTCATCGCAATAGTGTTCAGAATTTCTTCGTCCCGAATCTTTGTGAACTTGTCGTTGGCCAGAATTGCCGGAACACGAGCAACAAAGTCACGCACGCTCCCTTTTTGATAGGCTTCGATGTAGATGTAGTCCTTGCTCCCTTCTTTTATGGTGATTGACTTGATTTTGGGGTCCACGCCTTCGTTTCTCAAATTACAGTACTTCTTGAAGAGCGCTGTAGCACATTTCTTGGCGTCGCCAAAACGAGTCTTGATAATCCACATTCCCGCATCATCATCCGTCCTTGGTTCAGCAATCTTGTTTAGGAAACCCTTCTTTTTCCTTGAGTACTGTCCCTCATCATCGTTCCAATTGGCACGAGAATAACGATTTTCAAAATATTCAGTCATTTGTTGTTCGTTCATTTTATTGAAAAAGGCTCTAGAGGCCCTACCTTGACTCATCTCTTTCCCAACTTGCATAGCTTCTTCTTCAGAAACCTCCTCTTCTTCAGAATCATAATGTTCCCCAGAATCTTCCATATCGTCATCGGAAACTTCGACGTCAACAAAGACGTTACGACTTGGTCTAGCAACAGGATTATCTTCTTTTGAACTTTCCTCGCTTTCTTCGCCAGATGACTGCTCAACCTCCATGCGCATTTTCTTCATAGGTATTTCCTTAGTCTGCTTTGGCCTTTTCATCTAAAAAGAATGACAAATTTGATGATTATTAGAAATAAGCTTACATTTGATTTTATGGCACTTCTATTGTTTTCGATTAATTGTTCCTTTATAAGATTGGAATCATATGAATCGTCACTCATTTTGTGGCAACGTGTTAAAAAATTGATGAATATTTATATTAGATTACAATCTAAACTAAGAATACAACCGCTTTACAATGTATGCCTAATGTTGTCTACATAAGAGACACCGGCAAAACATCGATGGTATGACGTTTCTTTAATAAATCATAGCACATATTCTATAAGTCTAATTAATAATAAGCAATGTACTTTCAAATTTATAAAACGACAATCAACAAAATAAAGGATGCGAGGATAGAATTGATGAGTTGACAACGGTTTTGTATAGTAATAATAGAGAGTTAGGTCAATATTTCAAGACAAGAGCTGAAGTGATGAATTTTGATAATGCTTTTTGACTTCTTTAAGGAAAGGTTATTCTCAATAATTTCATTTAGTTCTTCTCTAACCTTCATATTCTTCCTAAGGAAATTGTTGCTATAGACTAACTGAAACCAGATATTTCTATTTATTTGTGTTCAAGGAATATTTGTACTTACCCATTCAATATTCTCCATTTCCTTGATATAACATATCTTCTTTTCAATTTCACTCCAAAGATCTCTCGAATAAGATGTTTTATTACTCTTTTCAAAGCATATTTTATCCACCTTTAATTGACAAAGAAATACAGAGCAATAACTAATCAAATATCCAATTAGTGCTTTTGGATTAGAACGATTGCCGCGATCTTCATTGCAACCACTGCAATAGATCTTTCCAACATTTAACAACTCATTATCATCCGCCAAATCTTTGTGTATTTCCATTTGAACACGTTGAAATATCCCGCTATCAGCAACAACATTTAGATCCAAAAACTTTCTTAAATCTTTGCTGGAAGAAATGTATTTTCTACAATTACGGCACTTGATGCAATACAAAGTATCACCAAGTTTGAGCTTCTGCTTGCTTAATAAATTAGCGGCATAAACTTTTTCAACTGAACTCTCAGCTGATTTCTGTTTTACTAATTTAGAAAATAATTCTTTAGGCATCGAGTTGAATTTGTTGTTAATGATTTTGAACAATCTCCGCTTCTTTAAAAACAAGAGGTCGTGGATGCCTGCAAATGTATCAACGTACAACAAAAATTTCTTTGACTTTCTCTTTCTTAAAACTTCGACGTCCAAACACATACCAATATCACTTAACAAATCATTATAATTAATTTCGATATCGCAATCTGGCAGGCCATATTTCCAGTCAATGGCATAATTAGTGACAAGAATATTTGAACCTGATGATGTAAAACAGTCAAACACATGCCTTCTATAAGCATTGTCGTGGCAATTTTTGTGTGTCAAAAAGAGAACATGAGCGTTGTAGGTTGATAGGATACTAGTCAAGTGGATAGACACTCTTTCAACTAATTCATTACTGGATACAAAAATGACAATCCTGGAAGCTGATTTATTTGCAATGGCGTCCTTCACAATACTAATCAGCATTTCCAAGATTTCAATATTATCATTCCACTTCAAATTAGCATCGCCTTCCTTTGGAAGGGTGAGAAATTCCAAAAAGTCAGAACAATGCTTAGAAAAGGCATTGAGATGTCCAATATGATTTTTTAAAATAGAGTACCTTTTCTTCAAAAATTCAGTTGCATAAATGGTGGGCAAAAGTAAGTTGATTTGAATAGCATGATAATATTCCCTCAAGCAATTTACAACAACAATCATTTCCTCAATATGAGGGTCTTGTTGGGTAATTTGCAACTGGTAGTCAAGTTGAATGAGCCATGACATATAAGTCGCAGAAGTGAAAGAAGGCATCAAACAATCGCTATTCTTCGGAAAGGGAAACCCATTATCTTTCAGGAAACGTAACTTCAAATGTAGACTGGCAACTTTCATTTCGACATATCCACGGAAGTAACTGTCGCTTTCATTAAACTCGTAAATTTGATCGTAACACTTTCTTTCATAATTTAAAGAATCCTCCTTGTTTTTATCTAGCACACTGACAACATCAGTTTGCAAAGTTGAACAAATAGATGAAATTTCGTCAACTAAATCATCAATATGGAAGGATGAATTGTTTGTAATGTTAGAATATAATCCCACCAGTTGAGGTGCATTTTTTGGAGTTGATAAAAAATGATCCATTAAGTATTTGACATAAGACTTTGAATACTGTGTATGACAATCTTCAATAATAATCAAAGTAAAATCATGGGCAAATAGTTTCTGTTCTGGCAACAATGATTTGAAACAATATTCCATAAAGAGAGGTGTTGCAACTACGACATCATTTGACAATATTGTTTTGACGGTAAGTTTGAAGGTGTCGGCCAATGTTGCAGAAATGACCTTTAATTGAGGTGGCAAGTATCTTTCGAAAGCCGAGGCAACGTAAATTGCGGAAGCTCCATTAACGGAAAGGTAACATACTCTTGCTGGGCGTGAATTGGAATGTTCGTTAAAGATGTGGAATTTAATAAATTCAGCCATAGTCAATTTCATTCCGTTTTTTGGAGGAAAGATAATTACTGGAAAATGTTTTAATATGATACATATAATAATATTTTTAACTTACCACTTGTTTTTTCCTCCCTTACAACATCGATTAGTTCAGCTTGATAGGGACGCAAACTACTATGAAAAGGAAACTTTCTGCATTTGTTGCCATACTGCCGTTGGTCTCGAAAAACACCGCAATGCTTAGGTTCAACGACTGTGTGATTAGGCAAACTTTGAATACAATTTCCCTGATTTTCATTGTCATCATCTAAACACAAATAGTCCCAATAACATAGATTAATAGTGTAAACGTACCTAGATTGATAAGAGTAGTATCGGCATCCATGTATTGAAAGATCATTTTGGTTTCAGGAAACTTAGCGCATGTTTTGAGAAAGATTGTGTACCAATGGCAATTTTCATAACTACTAAGGTAAGGTAGATCACGCATCATCACACAATTGGCATATTCTTCATTGTTTTCATGGATATCGAGTAATTGTCTGAGTCGGCAAGCTAGATCAGAAAGGATATGTCCTTCTTTGACAAAAGATTCAACGAATTTAGCAGTAGGGATGATTTTAATGAGACAATCAATTAGCAATCTATGCTTCGTACTTATTGTAATACTCCAAAAGTAAAAATGATTATCATTTGAAACTGACTCCAACAGAATGTGCGCCCAGTCAAATTTGTCTTAAGTAAGGCTTAATTCTAAAGAACAAACATATGAAAGTTACCTGTAATTTGAGAAGATATTCTTATGAAAATCCGCGGTTCTTTAAGAGCAAAGTTCTTAAAAACAGCAGCAGCAATTTGATAATCATCTGCAATATTAGGATGATACAAAACGTCTATCCATTTCTTATTCAACTGCTCCACAGTAATTTTGTTAATAAAAGCATGGACGTTAGGGAGAATAAGATTGTTGCAAATCTCACATTCCCATAACTTAATTAAGACGCCTAATTTATAAGGTGGGAGCGTCATCATTACTTATAACAAATGAATGAAAAAGGTCTCTTTTACATAAAGAATAATTATGAATATTAGTAGCATGATTCGTCATAATTCGTGTCTGTCCTTAATTTAAGGAGAGGCAACAATTGGAAATATACATACGATCACGTAAAACAAGATAAAATTACAAAATTAAAGTGTTTTTAGTTTGACATAATTTATTTTGTTAAAGTAAAGTTGATACATAATGTAAAGGGTTCTCCTGAAATATACATTTATTATATGCATATTACTGTTACACATAAGTCTATATATACTAATAATATGCTCCTAATAAACTGATTGGATATTATCTATGGTGATATTTATTGTATTATTGAACCTGTCGTTGTGGTTCCTCTTGGGGGTCTTCTATGGACCATTGAACATATAATTATTTGACCGTCACCATCTCGAGTACTATTTTCTCCTTTTCCATTCCTTTCTCGGAGAACTGGTCTCATGCCCAAAAAGATATCACAGTTATCAGCTATAAACTCGAAACAAACATTCATAAGCATCTTATTCCTGCCGACTAGCGCGGGATTTTCTGGATCTGTGTAAAAGAGGAGTGATATAAGTTTGAAGCAAACGCAGGCTGTCCAGGAGTATAAAGTAGGGCATGGATCGTCATCAGGTTCTTGCACTTGAATTGATCAAATCTCTTCCTTACTGATTCGGGACTTGTCGACTTGCTTCATTTCCAGACCACACACATCCTTGTTTCGGTATATGACCAAGTTCCCACTGATAGCTATTGCAAAATACTCGCAATTTCCATCTACAAAGAATAGGTTAATTATTTGATGGTAATATTTAATGACTACCTGTATCAAATAAAAATCTGCCCGATCGGAGACTCTCTTTCTTGTACTTTTTTAGAGAAGACAAAAAAGATAGTTTAGTAACTCCCTTTTCAAGCAACTGCAAATGTTGTTGAAAAATTTCAGGTCTAACGAAATTCAGTGATCCCATTTTCAACTTAAATTGTACAAATATTTATAGCTATTAATGAGGAAAAACTAAGAATACAACATTATTTAAAATAAGTTTAAATGATAACTTAAATAAAAAGATAACAGGTTAAAAAAGTAATGTGGATATCATCAAAATACTATTATTTTTACAAAATTTATTCAAAGCACAAATACTCTTCAACTTTTAACAGTTAGAAGACATTAAATGTTTGAAAAAGAGTTTTTACTTGATGAAAATTATAACAAGTTAATGAAAAATATTAACACAACATAAATAAAAAATAAAATTTAGGGATGGTGCCTTGACTTTTTGGAGCGTGGTGGGGATTCGCCCCGATCATTATAGTCATCTCTATGTCTCTTTTCTTTGACAGGAGCCTCTGGGGCGGTATCAAACAGATTTGAAAGACCGAAAATATCACTTGCTTTCTCGAATTGAACAGGTCCTGATCTTGCCGTTGAAGCATCTGCTCCTGAAATCGACTGACTGGGAACAAATCTGTCAGTATTAGCAATTTGGTCGGCATCTTCAGCGTAGGCACTTTCCTTATTCTTGGTAGGTCTGTAAATGTGTTTTTGGATATTATCCAATGGCTTCCATGGCTTGTCGTACACTGCATAAGTTTCATCATTTGTACCTCCAGCATCTAAACCAGACGACTTGCCAAAAAGTCTAGAATCAAACTGAGTTTCCCCAGCATTTGAGTTTCCAGCCCTGGTGTTTGGCAAACCAAGAGCAATCTTTTCACTGATATCTCTTTCGTTCTCTCTGCGCATTCTTTCCAACTTATCAGGGTGATTTCTAGCAATAGCGGTTTCTTTGCGATGCTGTTCTTTTCTTTCACGCCTAATTTCATCTCTTTCAGCAGCATCTTCGTCAGCATCCCCAAACTCTTGCTTAATATTCTTTCGTTCTTCGCGAGCTTCTTGTGCCATTTTCCTCATAGCTGCTTCTTGGTCCATTTTTTCATTTTGAGCAAGTCTTCTTTCTAATTGGACCCTCTGTTCAATTGATTCTCTGGCTACACGCTCCGTGATATACAAAGCTTCCGCAAAGATGGAAAATTTATCATTGATTTGGGGAGTACTAAGTCCATGACCATCTGAAGCCAATCTCTTGGACAATTCAATGACATGCCCCCTTGGATTTTTGTAATTCGAAACACAAGGAGGAATTTTCCAATCCGCTTGCTCCTTTGCTGTGGGTTTACGTGTTGGAGAGTGCAAAACGGGTGCAGGTGGGGAAGGAGGGCCTCTGGGCATCTTTTGATTAATTTTAAACGCTGGTGGTGCCATAGGATCTTTCTGTTCCTCTACAATTTTAATAATTTTTTGCTGAGGAGCTTGGCCTGTTATGGCCTTTTGCTGACTACTTGGCGTGTACCGGATATACGAAGCTTCATTTGGCCTTTCAGCATGTTTAACTGGTAGCGCAGAACTGATTTTTGACTGAGTAATCTTCTCAATCATTTTTCTAGTTTTTTCGATTGTTTCTTCCATCTCTTCGGTACTTGGCTTTTGAACATCCTCGTCTTCGGGACTAAAATGCTTGGATTTGGTTGCCCCAACTCTTGTGTGAATGATTTTATTCTTGGCATGGCCTAGTCTGGCAATTGCGTCATACCCAACTTTACCATTTTCGTCTGTTTGCAAAGCTAGTTGCTTGCTCGGTTGTTGTCCGATAACTTCGTCTTTCCCCATTCCTCTAGGAAACTGAGGTATCAGACATTCTGGAAAGGCTCCGCCGTCACCGAAATCTTCTTGACTTCTAGGTACCATATTTTTTCGTTGGCCATACGGACGAACGTGCTGTGTTACAACCGGCAACAGCTCTTTCTCGTTATCCTTAAACCATCCATCTTTCGTAACTGTATTTGCATAAAAATCATTTGGCTTTTCCGTGACTTTGGGAAGGATACTTAAAAAGATAAAGATTAGTTTAAATAAAATATTAACTTACTCAGACAACTTAGCAGACATTATTTACAAAATAATGATTGTTTAAAGTTAGCCGCTATTTGGAGAGTAAGATATCGAACAAGTAAAAACACTACTTAAAAAGCCTGCGATATAAATGCTGTTCCAATAGGAAATGAGCAGTTGTCTTAGAAAGAATTAGTATGTGTTGGACGAACGCACTACACAGGAGACTTGCCAAAGCAGTAAGTCTGCCACTTTTTGATTTTTTAAAAGGCTTATTATATTTAAGAAGGCATTTTAAGTTGCGAAATATTTATTTATTGCTAATCGGACTCTCAATACTAGTAGAACCTTCATTGAACAGAACAGATCTGGTATTTGGTGCAATTTTGTCAAGTTCGGATATTACTACTCATAAACTTAATAGTCGATACAATAATCTTTTGGTACCCAAGTTTATTTATTGTCACATTGTTTGTACTATCAAAGTTTATTACAGCTAATTGCATCAAGATGTTGGGCTCGAATGTTGAAAAAGAATTGGAGGAAGCTAAAAAGCTATTGTCCAAGACTAATTCCAAGCTAAATGGTGTTTCCAGAAAAATGAGTGGCCTCGGACTTCGAAATAATAGCTTGAAGAGAAAAGCTCAGGACTTTGAGGATACTGACTATGATTATAAAAGAAAAAATATAGACAAAAATAGTAATAGATTTACCGGGGGCAAATTTGAAAAGTTATCAACCTCTGAGGAGTTAGATGAAGCTAGTGTAACAAGGAAGGAAGCACTTGCAAAGATGCGGAAGACGACTGGGGCTGAACAAGAAAAACTACGTAACAGACGTTTATTTTCTGGCTTGTTATCTGGGGCCATCAGAGACACGACCCGTACAAAGGAGAAAATCTTGCAAGATGCAGCTTCCAAGCAAAAAATCAAACTTGAACAAATCGAAAAAGATTTGACAGGTTCAAGAGACAATGAAATCAAAGAGCTTGAAAAGGAAGAGCGTGAGTTGCAGAAGGAACGAGTCGATTATGAGTTAAAAGTTTGTAAACTTGTATTAATAAAAGACATTATGGATATTTGCAGTAGAAAGGTAAGCAACTATGCAAATAGATCCAAATTCATTCAAACCAAATCTACCCCTCACATTTCTTTCCTGCCGGCCAAGCATACTTTAAGAACCACAGAGTTGCTCAAAAAATCGTCTCAATTGATGGAAGGTAATTATTATTTCATTCTCTTTGATTTCTTATTAATTATATTTCAGAGAAAATTGCTTATTTAAAGCGTGTAAGAGACCAGAAGATACAAGATATCAATGATGTAACAAATTTGGAAGAATTCGCCGCACTTTCAGACAAACTTGAAAACGAAGAATATGTTTTGAGAGTAGGTGAAGCAATGGATGTTGATTCTCCAACTAAGATTTCTGATGATGACACTGAAATGAAAGACAATGGGGCTGATATAATCGAAAAATCACACATGAATGATGATGAAAAGTTAGATGATAAATCGGATTCCAATGATACGGATAAGTCGGTAAAGGATGAACATATTTTGGCTCAAGAAGAAATTAAAATGGATGAGTTAAGTGATAAAGAGGATGATATCGATGTCACAACTAGTGATGAACTAAATTTGGAAAATTCCTCAAATGAGGTAAAAGAAGACATGGCCAATGAAACATCGTCATCTGGTTCTCGTGATTCTGTTGATAAAAATATAACATCCCCGTCAGACACTACCGATTCTGTGGAAGATGAAAACACCTCAGTTCCCTCAAAATAAATTAAATTGGTCAATAAGTCGGCATAAACATAGGTAGGTTATAATAATTTTTAGACTATGATAGACATGTGTGTCAATGAGGATATGTTAACTGCCGTTTTAAGCTCTTATACATAGCAAGATTGTTCAAGCATTCATTTTTCCTACGTTAATTCTTTTTAATAATTTATTTTGGTATTAAAATAATCCAGAAAACATCATTGACCTTGTCAGTGTTCTTTGCTCTCATGCTGTTATAAATTATCAGCTTTAATATTTTATCTTTATTATTATCAGTTGTCCCGCTCAACATGATATGGCTTTATTTTAACGCATAAATAGTTTCTCTCACCAGTTTCAGATTTCTCTAACACCATTGTATTTGATGACTTCAAACAAATTTACCAATAACAAGTTTCCAGAATAAATTTTTATCTGTATATTATTCAAATATATCTAGCTATATTATTGAATTACATCTAATACATTGCATTCATAGTTTAAAATTGGGCACAGAATGAAATTTGATTTAGATTTGTTGTTCGCAAAGCGATTATTTACTTTTTTGAAGCTGTTATTTCCCGATCTCAAAAGCAAAACAACTTTGTTACTAGCGTTAGTTTTGGCAGTTGCAATTCTAGATCAAGTTGCCATTTATGTCATTGGAATACTACCTAGTGAATTTCTAGCTATTTTGGGTAGAAAGGACATTAGTAGTTTTAGAATTTTGGCCTTCAAATCAACTTTGTATATTCTCGCAAAAGCTTTAGTATTATCAAGTCTGAAATATTTGTGCTCACTTCTCTATTTGCAATGTCGTGAAAATTGTAATTACATTCTTCATCGACTTTACTTTAAGCGTCATGCATTTTGGCGTTTATCAAGCGCCTCCAGTGATAACATAGATAATCCTGATCAAAGAATGTGTCAAGACATAGAAAAAGCTACAAGAATATTATGTGTTGACTTGGTTTGCCCCATATTCCTATCTCCATTTATCATAATCTATTATTCTTATCTGACCTTTAATTCTGCTGGATTCTTGGGGCCAGTTTCGATTTATATTTACTTCGTGATAGCAACTATAGTCAATAAATTATTAATATCACCAATTGTGGCATTGGTCAATGAACAAGAAAAACAGGTAAAGTTTGTTATTAAACAGATCGAGTTGATAAGGCAATTGTCGCGATTATCTTTTTAATAATTGTGACAATTTAACCGGCCGAAGGTTGGTCTTAAAACCAAAATGTTGATGGATATGTATCTCAAAACAGTTATAAACATGTATTTGGAGGATAGAAAAAGAGAGACTTTATTAATTAAAAAATATGAAAAGGGCTAATATTTTAAAACATATGCATCGTTAACTAAAATACTAAATATCAAATAATTTATATTATGTACATTGTATTTGTAATTACAGGAAGGCATTTTTCGAATCAAACATGTTGAAATCAGAACTAACACAGAAAGCATTGCGTTTTATCAAAGTGGGGTATTAGAAAACGTATTAACAAATCAGAAATTGCGTGCTCTTATCAAAGCACAGAGGGAACTAGTCCGCAAACGGTCTATTTTATCTTTTTCGACCAATTGTTTCAATTATTTTGGAGGTACGTTATCATATTTAATCATGGCAATTCCAGTATTCTGGACACAGGCCTATGATGAACTGACAATAGACCAATTAACTGCAATTGTTTCCAAAAATGCTTTCTTTTACATCTATTTGATCCACGCTTTTACCAATCTTATTGAATTATCTGATACAGTTGGTAGTTTGGCAGCAGTAGTTCATCGAGTGATTGAATTGTATGAAGAGTTAAAAAAGCTTCACGAGGATAGATTAGAAACTGACAGACCCCCATCAACCGTGCCCTCTTCAGTTGTTATCATGGCATCAAAAGACAACAGAATTACTAAAAGATTCAAAAATTTAAATTGCATTAACAGTGATGCGAATCCCTTACGTGAAACTAGTAGCAAGATTGAAGCTTTATACGGAACTCAGATGAAAAATATTATTTGCACTGAAAGTGACTCAGAAGAAGCTGAATATCTTTTGGAAGATGGTAATGCTTCCCATTTGATTAATCACACCAACACCAAGCAACTTAATGATCCATTTATTGGATTATTCGACAATGAAGTAGTTTTAAAGTTTGATCATGTAACTATTACAAATCAAAATGATCATACTCAAACTCTCGTTAACAGTTTAAGCTTGCAATTAACCTTGGGCAAAAATCTTCTGATAACTGGTCCCAGGTATGAACAAAAGTTTAAAATGCAATAATTAGTTACTAAAGAAAAGTTAAAAAATACAATAATTAGTGATGTAGAAGTGTAGAATAATTTATCATCGACTTCATATTATACACTTGTTCTTAGAATAGCACAGTTATCAGCACCCAAAAAGTCTTGAGATATTAGCTTAGCGACCTCGTCGTTTTTTTCAGGGAAGACTGTGGATCAGCAATTAACTTTTTCACTAAATTTTGATTATTAGTATATAATTTAATAATTCTTTTTTACCTACCAACTCTAATTAAGCCACCTTTATTGTCATTAACTTTTGCAATGCCAAATTTGAATGATCTAAAAGGAAATAATAAATAAGTTAATAGAGATTTAAATCACACCTGTTTCAAGAAAAAGCTTACTTCCGCCAAAAGTGAGATTTCTTTCAGTCTTGGAAATCTTAGAACTAGGCTTCTCCTCTAAACTAGCTTGTCTTGTGGATTCATCACTTAAAGCACGAGCAGCTTCGATATCTCTTTTCCTAGATTTATCAGCCATAAGATAGCATAAACACCAGATAAAAGCGGATATTATGCAACTGCCATAAATGAGTAATGATAATTTAATTTGTCTTAAACATTATGACACGTAAAATGCATTTGAGATAATATTTTGAATGTGCAAAGTATTAAAGGATAGTTGGCATACAGTCAATGTAATTGAGCAATTATTAAAAAACATAAAAGTTTATTCTTATTAAATCACTAATAATAATTTCAGTAGTATCGGGAAAACATCAGTATTACGTGTAATGGCTGGATTGTGGCATACAGGTAGAGTTCCTCCCTTGACGTCTTTAACTAATTTTATTTTTATTTTAGGTAAGGTCAATCAAACTTTATTAAATCAAACATTCAAAATTAATGGCTATAAAAAATTGGGCATACTCATCATGTTTAATATTATGATTGGTTTCAAAGAATTCTCCGAGAATAAGATCGGTGACTTCATCATTTATTTCTTGAAGCATGTTGGGTACTTCATCAAATAAAGGCTTGCCTGAGTCGGTAAGTTGTGGTCTTAGGGCATTAATGAGTATGCAGTCGATGTTCTCTGCGACTTGTTTTGACAGGTACAATTTATTTAATACAATGACGCTCTTCTTACCAAATGATTTTTTGGTTTCTTTGATTTCAGTTGAGAGTCCATCAACTAATTCATTCTCAAAATAACTACCAATAAGTTTTATTTGCTTGAATTGGTTCCAAACAGGATCGAAAACTGAGTCTTTTGATAGATTGGTAGCGTTTATTGAATTTGCTATTAAAAATCTCTCTATTATCTTGGCAAAGCGTCTGGAAAATCCACTAATATACTTTACTTTAACCTTTTTTCTTCTGAAACAGTGTTTTGACTCGTCATATTTTACTTTCCGCTAAGATGACGTTTACAACATTTTGTGTAAGCAGATGTAAACGCATGCTTACTCGTTCGTTTCTCGATGTTCACAGAAGTCTCCCCATAGTAATATTGACTAATACCAACAAGACAAAAGGGTAAAATAAAACTTTATTAGTTCATAAAAGAAGACGACATTTTTCGCAAATACCTTCTATAAAGTCCGGTATTTGCTTAGTAAATCTACATAGTATAATATTCTTAATTCTCTAGAATATATGCCGATCATATATTCACTGCTTAATAAACACCTAATATGAGGCGATCTCGAGCGATAAAATAAACAAAATGAATTAGTAAATGTGTATTTGATCTCAAATGTTGCAATGGCACGTAAGTAGGTTTCAGCATATGGTCAAACTTCAAAGATACGAAGACTCAGGCCAGTGTTGGTACTGTTTCATTAACGGACTGATTTAAAATTAAAAGATGCAATCTTTTTTACGTTAATATAATATTTAAAATGCATTCAGCTAACGGAAAAGTAGACCGGACATGGAAGATTAAACCATCAACATTATTTTTCACTCCTCAAAAGCCATATTTCCCGACAGGAAATCTCACATTACGCCAGCAAATAGTGTATCCCTTAAAGGCACTATGCGTTGAAAAGGATATTGGTCGTTTACATGACATATTAAAACAGTTGTCATTAGATAATCTGTTAAACAGATGCAGTGGGTTTGATACACCCGTTGACTTTGATCTCTCTGAAACACTTTCGCCTGGAGAGTTACAACGGTTGGCAATAGCAAGGGTTCTGTACCATAAACCGAAATTCGCATTCTTGGACGAATGCACAAGTGCCATTGGATTTGATATGGAAATTGAAATCTACAAATTGCTTCAATTCAACAACATTAATTTTGTCTCTGTTGGGCATCGTTTATCCCTCAAACAATTCCACGACACCGAACTCAAACTGCTTCCCAACGGAGTTTGGAAGCTAGCTGAAGTTGATAACATGTCAATATCAAGCAATACTCAGAGCATTCTAGGAAGCTCTTCAATCTTAGCCATGTAAACATAATTTACAAGCCAGCTTTAAACCATAATTCAAGAATCATTGAATATTTGTCAAATATCATTGAATAATTTGTATATCGGTATTTTCCTTTATTTTATAACATATGTTTGTTTTGCGGGTGGACAACAACTTTTATTGCACATCCGTATTCAACAAGAATATGATGCTTTCTTGCTTTTATTCTCACCTCTTTTTATGACTTAGTATTTCTTCATTTGCTTTTTATTTATTCAAATCTTCACTCATTTAACTTTAATAAATTACACCATTTATGTAACAAAATGCTTTCAACTTAGTATATACTTGCTGTATGTTTTTCAATTCATTTTTTGAGTGCAAAGTATCATGTTAAAAATAAATAGTTAAATATATACAAGTTTGATTTAATAATTAAGGCTTTTTTCAATTTATTCATTCATTTATAAAAAACATTCTCTAGGTTAAGGCCTAATAAGAGAAGATTCTTTGGTTAACAGATGATCAGGAATGACCTTGTAAATATGATAAATAAAAATAACTTTAATTTAATTTTGATAGAGCATCACAACTACAGTATTGGTTGAATTTGATAGAGTTGAACAGAGAATTGAAAGGTGACAAATACTGAAAAGTATATACTTATTATATGCATGGAATTAGTCGTAATTAGAAGGACACCAACAATCATATCATGTTGTGATACATTACTTTATTAAGAAGTAGAAAGGCAAATTTCTATAATTACAACTTGAATTGTCTAAAAATAT
Source organism: Rhabditophanes sp. KR3021 (assembly GCA_963281155.1). Taxonomy (NCBI): domain Eukaryota; kingdom Metazoa; phylum Nematoda; class Chromadorea; order Rhabditida; family Alloionematidae; genus Rhabditophanes; species Rhabditophanes sp. KR3021. The sequence continues at coordinate 3,495,026 of CAUJLY010000004.1, read as the reverse complement.
CTGTTAAACTTTTCTTACGGCTTCTTTCCGCCTGCAATTGCGCAACTTCGAAATCTAAACCAACCGGATGTGCTATTAACGAAATAGAATTTTCCATTTGCTTTAATATTTCATCTCTTCTTTTTTCTAATTGCTTGGGTTCATTGACGGATAATACGTGATGGATCATAGCAGCTACAATAAACAGTATTATTCCGCCAAGGATTGTAAAAGAAACATACATTGATAAGGAACTATCTCTAAAATTATTTAGCAATAAAATTCAAAAATGTCAATTGGACTCGTTATCATTTGAAGACCTTTTAATATTTTACTTTGCCAGTAAATAAATTATGTATCATACACAATAACATGATACATGTAAACATCGTGATTCTTTTTTTCAAATTACTATACCTACATATTTCCATCTTTTTTTATAACTATTTATTAAATAACAAATTTGACGAGAACTTAAACAAAAATAGTTTGAAGTATACATCCTTGTTAACTGGTATATTTATTATAGATAGCACAATACTTACGCTATCAAATCTTTTAATCAAGATCAAATCAAAGCTTTTTGGTTAAAATAAAACGAAGCCTCTTAAATTATCTAAAAAACATGACTGATTATTATAAAAATTTGCTGTGCGTTTTAAGTAGATTCCTGTATCAAGTTCGGTGAAAAGTGAAATTTTTCTTGAAAAATATTTTAAAATCAAGTGAGCGATTAATGCATCTTTGGTTATTTCAAAATAAATAATTAGTAAATATTTCATCGTATACGAAAAGTCTGCCTCAAAAAATGATGCACTTTGTAGTAATTAGTTGGTATCAATTAATTTCTAAATTTACCCAATTAGTACAATATTCCATGTAACTTCCTAATATGAACATATTTATGTAAGTTATTTCCCGTCTTGTATGTATCAAATCTCTGAAGATTAAAGCTGATTATTTTACCTATTCAACTTAAAACTTACCCACGTGCACATAAGAATAACATTTATGATAAATAATTTTAATTACCACTCTAAAAATGTTATTCTCTACATGTTCATGTCATTAAGGCGTCAAAAAATCTCCGATCAATCAAATTAATATTATTAATTCTTATCATCATCATGCCTTAATAACCCTATTTAAAAATCGTAGATATTAAGTTAAAATATTATATAATGTAGTCAAGATAGGGGTGATTGTTTCAAAAATAAGTGTAGACATCTATTATATGATACGTTTTATTTAGTGATATGGTTAATGAGTGCGTTATTAATGATTGTTTGAAGCAAAGTTTACTAAAAAGGAAAACTTATATTTTGACAAATATGCCAGGGACTGTTTTGAACTAATATGTTAGGTAACAATTTCGAACTAATATTTTAGGTAACAATTTTGAGCTAATATGTTAGGTAACAATTTTGAGCTAATATGTTAGGTAACAATTTTGAGCTAATATGTTAGGTAACAATTTTTTATTTATTTTAAGTGTGCAAGACACCATAATTGACCAATTTTATACCATATTATTTATTACTAACCTTTTTGAGAAAATGTTATCTGGTAATGATTTGAATGTTTTGCTATATTCAGGATGAAAGCGTGACTCTCGAGACCAAATGATATCATTTTTGTACGTGATAACATCGGCAGTGTCATTAAATTTTGCGTTACGGGAAAGTAATTGGGAAACTGGAAATGTCCTTAATTTTATTCCTTCAATAAATTGATAATAGCAAAAAGACAAAAAAATATTGTGAATAATAGTAATAGTATGCATCAAAAGAAAAGCCACATTTATAGTGATGTTGTATTTGATGAAGTCAAAATATATTATCTGTGTTTTTGCCCTATTTGACCCAAGAATACATTTTTTAACTATCTAAATTTAGCCCTCCTACCCTTTAAATTCCAATTTTGTACAATATACTTTTAAACTTGATAATGACTTTTGCCAATCTAGTGTCATAGTAAGTGCATGCTTTTTGAAGTAATGGTTATGTGCATTCTAAATTGCAAAAATTTAATTGACTTTTAACTTATTTGGTCTTTAATTTAAAAATGCTTATACATTCACATACACTACATATACAACATTTGTAGTGAAAGTTCAAAGAATAAACATTTGGACCAAAGATAATTGCCACAATTGTTGTAATTGATATGATATTTATAATTGATGTGATTTGTATAAGTAGTGTGATTGATATAAGAAATATGACTGATACAATTAATGTGATTAACATAATTCACTAAATTTTCTGAGTTTGCAAATAACAATAGATGCTGCCATTATTTGTAGTGTGTGATCATAAGGTTAATCGTGTCTCATATTTTTTAAGTCAACCTATAATTCATCTGAGATGCATGTACTGCACATTTACTGATAAATTAATTTTAGGTTAATGATATGTTTTTTGATTTTGCTTTTCCAAAATACTTTAAATTGAGAAGAAATGGTGAAATAATGCAGGGTTTGGTATTCAAAATGAGATGAAGTATGTTTAAAAGTTTGCTTCTTAAATTCAAAGACTATAAGATGAACATTAAAAGTCAAGCGATATAGTTAACGATGATTGAAATAAATTACCTTGGTCGTTTATGATCATTTTACTGTAAAAATGTGTTTTTTAGAATACCAAAAGGTTACATAAAGATGTACACTCGTTTAATTTTGATTCATTAAAAATTATCAATTTACCCTTTAAAGTTAAATATTATATTTTATATTAGGGAAAGGATGGTATGTTAACGCCTACGTGACAATATAAATGATTATAATTACATAATATTTAAAATGCTAATAGATTTCTACTAATATTACAAATCATTCAGGGAGGGTATTGTTGATATGTTTTTTAGCCATGTGCTTGGATGAATTTGCAGTATTTGTTAAAAATAAATAATATTTATCCTTCTTTTCAATCTTTGTGAATTTAGTTTTGATCATTATTTAGTTTTGATTACTATTTAATTCTATGTTATTTACAGAAAAATCATGGACAAATAATTTAAATAACATATAAGTGTTCAAGGAATTGTGAATAGATATTTCGATGATGGTATGTATGCTTATTCATTTATATCAAAGGAACTACTCTGACTCATCTAAGTACTTCATGTTTTGAGAAAAAAGTATTCTTATAATGGCGATAAGATTAGTGATGATTTCAGAGTATAGAAAATGAATGAATAGACGTCATTTTAATGTGATAATTAATACATGCCCCCTTTCCTTATTCACTGCCTGAGCTGTAATCGTATTATATAATAAGATTGCATCAAGTTTTTGATCATATTATTAAGGATGAACTATTATATATGAGCTATAACCTTTTTGCATACACTCTACATATTATATCATATTTGATTAATTTATAACCTCTCGACATTATTTAACATGCTGAAGTACTAATTTTGGTTGTGATAACACATGTAGATATAAAGATTAAAATGTTATCATGAAATCAGCATAGTAATTTTTTGTCTTTAACTAAAGTACCGCATTTTAAACCTGATCAAAAAATCAAGCTTCAAGAAGCAAATGTACATATCATTTTATATAACTTTGATAACTTTCATGTTTTGCCAATAATAGTTTTCATCCAAGAATCACACTATTTCCAAAATAATTAACTTAATTTTTAAACAAAACCATCTTTCCATTATTTTAGATATTTGTATTACTAGTATATGTGCATAATTATCATATGTAGTTACAATGATCACGTATGCGCAATGAAGTTTTGTTCCATTACGTTCTGCATCTTTTTTCTTAATTATTGTCGCACATTCTTATTTTATATCAGTTAACTACTGTTCCTTCTTTAAAAAAATATTTGATTTCCATTAAATAAATATTTTTAATCAACTAAATATTGCCTATTACAGATCTAAGTATTTAAATTTTGATATATAACATAGGATGGTTACGAATGATAACATTTCGATTAATACAATTTCCTCAGCTATTTCTGAAGATGAAATCAGACCCAGGAGAAAAGAAACCAAAATCGTATTGTGCTGTGATCCTGATACTTTAATCGAAACTAAACCAACTGCCACATCGATTAAAGCTGAAAAAGTTTTGATTTTAGTATCATGTCTTACGCTTGTATTTATTGGCATTGAAGTGACGGGAGGAATACTTTCAGGGTCACTAGCTATTCTTACGGATGCATTCCACATGATTTCTGACTTGGCCGGATTCTTAATTTCAATTATTGCTATCAGAATGGCAAGAAGAAAACCAACTTCCAAATATAGTTTCGGTTTCTATAGGGCGGAAATCATAGGAGCGATGGCTAGGTGAGTAACATTTTGATTGTCTTTCAAATTATATTTTGGTTTTCCATTAAATTTTGATCTATTTGTTGTAAATACGCATATATTAAACTAGTGATGTCATATCTAATCTTTTTTTGATTTTAGTATTGTGCTCATTTATATCTTAACAACAGCACTGATAATTATGGCTGCAGAGAGAATATATAATAACGATTTTGAAGTAGATGCCAATACAATGCTTATCACGGCTAGTGCAGGTGTTGTTTTTAATTTGATTATGGCTGCTGTATTGCACTTTGGTAATCAGTCACATTCACACTTTGGAATGTCTCATTCTCATAAGGCCGAAGATCATGGTCACTCTCATGGTGGATCTGAAAAGAAAATTGAGAAAGTCAAAATGGAAAAAAAAGGAAAAAAGGATATTGATCCAGAACATTTACATGAACATAGAAATAGCAAATCACACCTGACTTCTGAAAGCGACGAGGATGATCATGGTCATTCACACGGAAAAAATCTTAATATTCAAGCGGCATTTGTACATGTATTTGGAGACCTTTTGCAGTCTTTTGGAGTTCTAATTGCCGGATTAATTATTAAATTCACTGGTTATGGAATCGCCGACCCAATTTGTACATTTTTCTTTTCTATTTTAGTTTTGGTAGGTTTTAATAGCAAAAAATGTAATTTATTATACAGGTTCAGATGGTTATTTTGCAAATGACATAAAAGCCAACAAACTCTTTGATTACTTTCTATAATTAAATGCTTTTTAGTTTACAACAGCTCATGTCATTAGAGACATTGTTTTAATTTTGATGGAAGCTACTCCAGCTCACATAAATCATGAAGAAGTTAAGCAGCAAATATTGCGATGTAATGATGTAACCGGTTTACATTCACTAAGATTGTGGTCCTTGTCAATGGAAAAAATAGCGGTATCGGTTCATGTGGAAACAACAGACGATGCTGCATTTGAATTGGTCATTTCGGATGTAACCAAAAGTCTGAAACGAAACAATGGATTTTGGTTCATTACTGTTCAAGTTTCCCGCACATCTACACCATCCGATACCATGTCGTTTGAGATGTCCGAAATTTCAGTGATAGATCCAGTTAAAAGTGTGTAAAACCGTGTAGTACTATGTAAAACTCTATTTAATAATAGACTACTGCGTTTTATATTGAACGATACAAACTATTTCTACTACGTGCTTGAATCATGATCTCCAACATAATTACAAATAAAACAAATTTATCTATAATCATATTAAAGACTACTCTCCTTATAAATTATTTTTTACTGTCCGGGAGCAAACACTAAAAATAAACTTACTTTCATTTAACTGTTAAAATTAACTTTGACTAAATAAAATAACCTTCTAATAATTAATCTTACTTAATTCAAATTTGACTTTGATAATAATACAAAGTTTAATTGCTTATTTGGAAATATGATTAAAAATTACTTCCAAAACATTCTTATCATGAGTACATTATTGCAAAACATTCAGTATTTTCGTAATTAGATATGCACCAAAGCAGGAAATTGTTTAAAATATCGTTATTTAATTACAATTGTTTTTAAAATATGATGGATGTGTAGTATAATTACATATTTCTTTAACCAAATTTAAGTGTGATAAATCGTATGATGGTATACATAAATGTTTTAGAGTTGAATAATTTAAATTCGATCTTAATCTTGTCATTTTATAAATTCCAATCAAAAACTAAGTACAAGAAGGGTAAGTCGTCATTGTACACTTCAGCCAAATATTGTGACATCTATAAATGCAAATTTCTTCCAAATTATATTGCATATATTTAGTTACTTAAATTTGATGACCAAATGCCGTTCATTTTTTTGAGATGTGATACGTAAAAATGTATAGTGGTGCAACTGTTCATCATCGTTTAATGTGTTTTGTATAACTGTACTGTCCTTAAATCAATTTATTTCGCCATGTGTTAGCTCTCAAATTTACTCTAAGATATATCATTTCCTGCATTTTATTTTGATGAATAGATATTTTTTACTTTTTAAAGATATAATCCAAATTTATATTTCACATGCCGTATTAAGATAATAGTACTGTTTCAAAACAATGTCTTAGATTTTTGTTTGAGTACTTGTCCATACAATACTATCACGCCATACATTTATTTTATTGCACTATTCTTTTATTTAAGTTTAGATGTAAAACAATATTGGGTTATCATCATCATTTAAATAATATTTTGTAACATCTTAAAAATATTTGCAGCCTTAACCAGTTTTGTCTATTTTTAGGAAAGTCTTTTACGTGTATAATTATTTATAAAATTATTAAGTTACCTTAGGCTTTGAGACATATTATATGATGATTATAATTTTTAAGATTGTTTCAATTACATTTTCTTAAATGCAAACATCTTGGTGATTTTAAATTTGCTGCCAAAATTGGAAGGGCGTATATTGAACATTCCTCATAAAATGATGATTAAGGCGCTATTTGAATGTTACACGCAAGGAACATTCCAAGGAGCATCCATCGATCGTGGTGTTACATGTAACAGGGAGTACTCTACAACCTCGCCGATTTGTATTTTAAATAAGTGTTCGTAAAATAGAACGTCGTGCGTTTATATCTGATTTTGACAGTTTAGTGTGTCGTTGTTTAACTGATTGTATCTAATTTTAGCATATCATGAGTGCCAAACTCAATGCGGAGAATAATCATCTTCAAGGAAATGTTAAAGGAAAGGGCGCATCTGTCAATCAAAAAGTTGAACAGAGCCTGCAGTGTTTGAGAGTTCAAAGAAATGCTGTTCATGACCCGAGTATGCAAACTGAATGGTCTAAAAAGAAGTTGGTATGGGTACCTAGTGAAAAGGAAGGATTCGTTGTTGGGTCAATTAAGGAAGAGCGTAATGATGATGCCGTAATTGAGATTCTGGAAACAGGCAAAATTATGACTTTAAGCAAAGATGACTACCAGAGGATGAATCCACCTAAGTTCGATAAAGTTGAAGACATGGCAGAGCTTACTTGTCTCAATGAAGCTAGTGTTTTGCACAACCTCAAGGAACGGTACTACTCGGACTTAATTTATGTAAGTTAAATTTTATCCTTTCTTCAATTGATTGTTTAGACATATTCTGGTCTTTTCTGCGTGGTCGTTAATCCTTACAAGCGTCTCCCGATTTATTCAGAGACTCTAATTGATACCTACAAAGGCCGCAAACGTAACTTGATGCCACCACATATCTTTGCCATTGCTGACACGGCGTATCGTTCAATGCTTTCCGAACACGAAGATCAGTCAATCTTATGTACTGGTGAATCTGGAGCCGGAAAAACGGAAAATACAAAGAAAGTGATTCAGTATCTAGCATCTGTAGCCGGATCTGCCAAACACGGAAAAAGTGATACTATTTCAAAGGTATGTTTAAAAGAAAAGCAATCAGTTAGCAATTGTTCATTTCAGGGAGAACTTGAGCAACAACTTTTGCAAGCCAACCCAATCTTAGAAGCTTTTGGAAATAGCAAGACTGTTAAGAACGACAACAGTTCAAGATTTGGAAAGTTTATTAGAATTAACTTTGACATGTCCGGATTTATTTCTGGAGGGAACATTGAATTTTACTTGCTCGAAAAATCTCGTACTTGTCGACAAGCTGCCGATGAAAGATCGTTCCATGTTTTTTACCAACTACTCAAAGGAGCATCAAACGAAGAAAAGAAAAACTTGTTGTTGATGGAGAGTGATCAATATAGATACTTGAACAATGGCTACATCAGTTTGCCTAATGTCGACGATGGTGTAGAGTACAAGAGTACTATCAAGGCAATGCAAATTATGGGCTTCCAAAATGATGAGATTGATTCCATTTTCAAGATTGTCAGCACCGTTCTTTTGTTTGGAAACATTGAATTCACTCAGGAAAAGAAGTCGGATCAAGCTGCCATTATTGACGATAGTGTTGCTCAGAAAGTTTGTCACTTACTTGGAATTCCTGTTCAGGAATTTACCCAAATCTCTTTTGCGTCCACGAATTAAGGTCGGTAGAGAATTTGTTCAAAAAGCTCAATCAAAGGAACAAGCCGAATTTTCCGTTGAAGCTATCAGCAAAGCTTGCTACGAACAAATGTTCAAATGGCTAGTTAGTAGATTAAACAAGTCCCTCGACAGGACTAGACGCCAAGGAGCATCCTTCATCGGTATTCTTGATATTGCTGGTTTTGAGATTTTCCAGATTAACAGTTTTGAGCAATTATGTATCAATTACACCAATGAAAAACTTCAGCAACTTTTCAATAATACTATGTTTGTGTTAGAGCAAGAAGAATACCAACGTGAAGGGATCGACTGGAAGTTCATTGACTTTGGCTTGGATTTGCAACCAACAATTGACCTGATTGACAAACATATGGGAGTTTTAGCTTTGTTGGACGAGGAGTGCCTATTCCCTAAAGCGACTGATCGTTCCTTGGTTGAAAAACTTGCTCACAATCACGACAAGAACACAAAATTCTTGGTTTCCGAAATGAGATCTAAAAGCGACTTTGCAATTATCCACTATGCTGGCAGAGTCGACTACAGTGCCGATCAATGGCTAATGAAAAATATGGACCCCTTGAATGAAAATGTCGTTTCGCTGATGCAAAATTCAAGCGATGCCTTCGTCTCAAGTATTTGGAAAGATGCCGAGTTTGCTGGGATGGGAGCTGCCGATGCTTCTTCAAGTGCTTTCGGAGCCAGAAGTAGAAAGGGAATGTTTAGAACTGTCTCTCAAGTCTACAAGGATCAATTGGCTAAATTGATGGCTACTTTGAGAAACACTGTCCCTCACTTTGTTCGCTGTATTATTCCAAATCACGAAAAAAAACCAGGCAAAGTTTCCCCCTTACTCGTTCTTGAGCAATTGAGATGTAATGGAGTCCTTGAAGGCATCAGAATATGCAGACAAGGTTTTCCAAACCGAATCCCATTCCAAGACTTCCGCCATCGCTACGAGATTCTAGCTCCTAATGCAATTCCTAAAAGCTTCATGGATGGGAAAAAGTCAGTGAAAAAGATTATTGAGAATCTTGATTTGGATGTTAATTTGTACAGAATTGGGCAATCTAAAATTTTCTTCCGCGCTGGTGTATTGGCCAAACTTGAAGAAGAAAGGGATCTCAAATTGACAGACTTGATTGTCAGATTCCAAGCCATTTGCAGAGGTTTCCTTGCCAAGAAACGTTTCAAGATGAGATTCCAACAGTCTAATGCTATTCGCTTGTTGCAAAGAAATGGCCTTTCCTGGTTGAAGTTAAGAAATTGGCAATGGTGGAGGTTGTTTACCAAAGTAAAGCCTTTACTCCAGGTAACGAATGCCGAGTCCGAGTTATCAGCTAAAAATGATGAGTTGCGTAGTGCTCAAGCTAAATTGGAACAAATTGCGGCTGAAGCTGAGGAGGTGAAGACTCGTAATGCGACCCTTACTCAAGACCGCCAATTATTAGCCCAACAACTTCAACAAGAAAGTGAAGAAAAAGCCGAGATCGAAGATTTTAACGAGCGGATGAAAGCTCGTGTATCTGAATTAGAAAATGTGTGCAATGACCTAACAGCTCGGCTCGAGGATGAAGATCAAAAGATTCATCTTTACATGGTTGAAAAGGAACGGCTGACTTCTACTGTTAGAGAATTGGAGAGTCAAATTGGAGATAAGGAAAATAATCTTCAGAAGATTCAATTGGAGAAGCAAAATGTCGACAAAAAGTCAAAAGTAAACGTGGAACAGATGGCAGAGCTTAAGGATGCTTATGAAAAGTTACTAAAGGAAAAGAAAATTCTGGATGATCGTTCTAATGAAATGAACAATAAATTGATTGAAGAAGAAGACAAATCAAAAGCAGCAATGAAGCAACGCGCTAAAAACGAATCACATCTTCAAGATTTGGAACAAGAAATTGCTAAAGAACGTGAACAGCGTTCTGAGATTGAAAAGGCAAGAAGGAGAATTGAACAAGATTTGAACGAACAAAAAGAATTAATTGATGAAAAAACAGAGAAGCTAGTAGAAATGAGTCAGCAATTAATGAGACACGAGGAAGAAATTGCGAAGTTACTGGCCAAGTCGGATGATGACGCTGCTACTATCATTCAACTTAAGAAGCAAATTCGTGATTGCGAACTACAAATTGAGGAGTTGAAAGATGATTTGGAAACCGAAAAAGATGCTTGCAACAAAGCTGAACGCTCTCGCCGTGATCTTGCAGAGGAGTTGGAATCTTTGAAGACTGAATGCATTGATGCTGCTGACAAAACTGCTTTTTCTCTTGAAATTCAAAAGAAGAAGGATGAAGAACTCTTGCATGCTCAACGTAGTCTGGAGACTCAAGCTAAACAGTTTAGAGAGAAGCAAGACGAAACTAAAACTCAACATCAGGAACAAATTGAATTGTTACGTGATCAGCTCGAACAAGTAGGTCGACTTAGAGCTCAAATGGAAAAATCCAAGATAAGCCTAGAAAACCAAAATAAAAACTTGGCTGAAGAACTGGCTACTGTCCAACAACAGAAGCAAGAATCTGAAAAAAAGAGAAAGGCTCTGGATGTTAACAGCAATGATCTTCAGTCCAAATATGCCGATGCAGAATCATCAAAGCATACCATTATGCTTGAACTTCAAAAGCTTCATGAGGAATATGACTTAATCTCCAAACAAAAGGAAAGTGACGATCAGAATACATCTGTTTTGGAGAGACAAATTGCTAGCTTGGAAATGCAATTGCATGAGATGAATGAAACCTTACAAGACGAAACTAGGCAAAAATTGAGTGCTCAAACCAAGATTCGAACATTGGAAGATGCTGTCACTGCTTCCCTTGAAAAAGATGAAGAGTTGCTAAGACTTAAAAGCTTGCATGAACGTGAAGTTGCTAACCTTCGCAAAGAATTAGCTGATGCTAGAAAGAAGGCCGAAGAAGCCAATCTTCAACAGTTTGATGAGTTCAAGAAGAAGGCTCAGAGAGATCTTGAAGCTGCTCTGAAAGCTGGAGTCGACGCTGACGCTTCTCGGGATCGTACAGAGAAATCTAAGAAAAAACTTCAACAAGAACTTGAAGATGTCAACATCGAATTGGAAAATACTCGCAGTATTTTAAGGGAAATTGAAAAGAAACAACGCAAGTTCGACCAACAAATTCTCGAGGAACGTAGTAACTTCAACAATGCCGTGACTGACAAAGACCAATTGGCCCAAGAATGTCGCGAGAAAGAAACTAAGATTTTGAACATGGGTGCTTTAATTGACAATCTTAGAGCTGACCTTGAAGAGAGTGACAGAATCAAAAAGATGGTTCAAATTGAATTGGATGATCTTGTCTCAAACAAAGATGACTATGGTAGAAATGTTCATGAATTGGAAAAGAATAAAAGGTTACTCGAGGCTGAATTGTTGCACTACAAGAGTCAAGTTGAGGAATTAGATGAAGCTATGCAAAATGCTGAAGATCATCGCCTGAGACAGGAAGTTAACTCACAAGCCCTGAAGAATGACTTTGACAGAAATCTCGCAGCAAAGGAACAAGAAGGAGAAGAAAAAAGAAAGTTGCTCCAAAAGACCATTCGCGAGCTCGAAGATGAACTTGAAATTGAAAGAAGAAATAAGTTATCAAATACTAACCAACGTAAAAAGCTTGAAACACAACTTAGTGAAATGGAAATCCAATTGGAAAATTCAAATAAATTGAAGGATGATTTTAACAAGCAATTAAAGAAACTCCAATCGATGCTCCGGGATGCTCAAGCTGAAACTGAGGAAGCTCGTCAAACTCGTGATGAAAATGGCGCTATATTGAAGGAGGTTGAGCGGAAATTACGCACTCTTGAATCGGACAATCTAGGACTTTCCGAGCAATATGCTAGCATGCTGGCTATTAAGCGTAATCTTGAAGCCGAACTTGCTGAATTGGAGGAATCTATCAAAAAAGGAGCTGCCGTTTCTCCAGAAGACAAAAGACGTTACGAAGGTAAAATCTCCCAATTAGAAGATGAATTGGAAGAGGAACAAAGTAATGTCGAATTAGTCCAGGACAAACTTCGCAAAGCTCAGTCGCAAGTAGAGCAATTGACCTCAGACATTTCTGCAGAACGTAGTCATGGTCAAAAATCTGAAGCTGACAAACAAAATTTGGAGAGAGTTAATAGGGAGCTTAAGGCTAAAATGATGGAGCTCGAAAGTTCTTCTCAAACTAGATCCCGCACCCAAATTGCTGCTCTTGAAACCAAGATAACTTTCCTGGAAGAACAAGTTGCAGCTGAAAGCACTGAGAAGACCGTCCTTACAAGAAAGCATCGTAGATTAGAAAAGAAATTGGTTGAGGCTACTTTAGCCGCCGAAGACGAAAAGAGAAATGCCGACCAAGCCAAGGAAACGGTAACTACAGACATTATTATTCATTATAAAATATTGACTATTTTAGGCTGAAAGATCCACCATCAAACAACGCCAAATGCGCCGTCAAATAGACGAGTTTGAAGAGGAAATTGCAAGAGAGAAAACTAAAACTCGTGCTCTCCAACGTGAACGTGATGATTTGAATGAGACTAATGAAACATTGAACCGTGAAGTCTTGACATTACGATCATCTGTCAACACCAGACGAACCAATCTTAGACGTCCAGCGTCAGGAAGTAGAAATGCCTTGGCCTCTGCTCAAGCTAACAATAGCAGCAGTGACAATTTACAACATGACTCAAATAATGAAAGTAATGGAACAGACGGTACATTTTAAAAATTCTTTTATATTCTACATCTATATTGTATTTCCATAATTTCCAATATTTATACACATTTAAATTAATGACATTATAAATTAATCAATCTAGGCGCTTCTTTTAATTTAAAAATATGACCTCATATTATGCATATAAATTGTTTATCGTTAATACGGAAGTTTAAAAAAGTTTGTCTCAAAGTAACTACTTCATCATAAAGGTTATCTAAATGAAACTATTTCGAAAAATCAGGTACCGATTAACTGTAATTAAAGGTAACACTACCACCACTCCAACACCTAAACACCTCATTTCCATCATTTTCACAATCTTGCCCCGAAAATCTAGCTACACCACGACACTCGTAAAAGTATGTAATAGGTAGGTGATAAAATTAGCCACACATACATAATTTTCCTATTAAACATATCTTATTGTATCATGTTCCTTTGGTTTGACAAGATCTAAACAAACATTCATTAATATCAATCGAGCAATAATTGTTTTCCATTTATGATAAAATACACATGCACATGTATTATTTTTGTTTTCCAATAAGGCTTGTCGATGCACAATTCGGTGAGGTAATAGCCAATTGGATCTGAAAAATAAATATTAGAATAATCCTTAATAAGTTAATCATATAGTAAATTTAAAAGTTTATTGGTCCTCGTAAAAATATATGGAATCATTTACAAATATAAATCCTACTTTTTGTGACATGGCGTTAAAATGATCAATCAAAAGCAATAATAAACGAATGTTTTTTGTAGAAATTAAAAAAGACATAATAAACTTTGATAACGATAAGAAACGATTTGAACTTTTAGATAGTTTTATTTGTAATAAATCAAATTTATATCAGATAAACAAATAAAAACATTTAGATTTCTATATTTTACAACAATGACTGATAAAAATTCGCTTAGTCTTGGATTTGCTAATTTTGATGTTGATGTTCAAATGTTAGAAGGAAAAGGTCTCGATGAATTATTGCCTTAGATAAACAGGTGATTTTTTCAGTAAGTTGTAAAAATAATACTTTCACTATTATTACTACTATCATGTCCTTATAGGTTTATAAACTGGACCGTTAAATGTAACAATTGGTATGTAAAAATTAGAACAAGTTTTTGACTGTTGTTGGTACGGTGAAGGAAACAAAGAATTTTCATGAATAGATGAACAACTGGCTTCATTGTCAAGTTCAATCTCTGGCATATCAAAAAGTACTAAACATTTATGCAATGTATTTGGAAATCATCATGAATCTGTTGGACAATTGACAGAACAAAATAAAACAGTTAAATCGTTGCAATGCATTTTTAGATCATCAAATATGTTGCGAAAATCAATTGATGCAAAGTAATATGCGAGGCGGTAAATGAATACTTGTCATTAAAAGGAAAATTTGGCAATTTTAAAGAACATACGAGTATAATTAAAATATTTGGTGAAACTAATGGGAGTTGTTCATGAATTAGAAAAATTAATATGTAAAAGCTAAATCAATGAGTAGATTGATTAGTGAGGAAGAACTTCTAGAAGTTGTAAAATTGTTTGAAAAACTTGGAGTTAATACATTGTTATTCAGTAATGCTAGTTTGCTCATTCTTGAATTCTTTATCAACAATAAAAACATTATTTTCTCAATTATTTAAAAATAATAAAGGTCACGTCATTGAACTTGCGGATGGAGTTAGATGATATGTTTTTTGGAAATCTTAACAAGTGTGTAGTAATGAGGCAATCCTTTCTTTTGAAATTTGATGTTTTCTGTTAAGTAAACAGATTCTCCAAGAACATCAGACTTTGGATCTTTACGAAAAGAATCAGCTCTGTGTTTGAAAACTCTTGTGACTAACTCATTTCTATCAGAAGCTTGTTGATCAATTAAGAGAATGTCTTTAATTTCTTTCCAATTTGTATTCCATGTCATTGTAACAAAAAAAAGTCGGCTTACCATATTTAATCACGACATCCATACGTATCGTCAAAACATTCATTATTACCGAAATAACAAATTAAACATTCAATAGTTTAATTTATTATGGGATTATTGAAGTGATGGAAATTATTTTTTTCAACTATTAAAAAATTGAGCATTTGGATTTCTTTGAAGAAGCAGTAATTGGAGTTATTTTAGCAAGATTACATTTGGTTTCGATTTAATAAACTGGCTTTTACCTCTAAGTATTAAAATGAGTTTTATTAGATTTTGCAACTTGCTCCAAGTATTCATTATCATCATTTATTCATCATCTCTATTTATTTTAATTATTATTCCCCTAGCGAGTATTTATGCTACTTTGTTTAAATATTTCCTTCATGCATCCAAACAGCTTCAAAAAATATCTTTCCAGAGTAATTCCAAATTAGTTTCTTTACTTTCTCATTCTATTAAAGGAATATCGTCCATCAAATCTTGCGACGCAAAAAGCTATTTTATAAAGAATTTCAAGCAAAACTGAATTACCATGTACATTCAAAATATTTAGGTCTTAACTAATTGCTGGCTGAGTATTTAGAATTTCTGGAAAATATCATTATACTTTTACATCAATTTTTACAATGGAATCTGCTCATATCAATGAAATGTTTCAACAAAAAATAGCATTATGCATAACTCATTATTTAACCGCATCAGCTCTACTGAATGCACTATTTAGAATGCTTTTAGAAATGATCTGTTATATCTTAGCTGTATAGAGAATTTCAGAATACTCAGATATTGAGCAAGACCAGGAATGGAATAAATCAAATGAAGAAAATTGCTTGACAAATGCGAAAATTGAATATAAAAGTTATTATCCACGTTACAATTCATAAACAAAATTAGCTTTTAACAACTTATTGTCTACCATTAAAAAACAATCGAAAGTATTAATTGTCAGAAGAACGGGAAGTTCAAAATCTTCCTTTTGCTTATCTTTACTAAAAGTCTTAAAACCTCTACCTGGAAAAATATATATTGACGGTATAGACACATCAGAAATAGGATTGCATCAGTTGAGATTACAATTATTTCATAGAGGCCCACTATTTTTGCAAATACGTTACAATTTCATTTAGATCCTATTAATAAGCACACGAATGAAAAACTAACAAGCGCATTGGAAGCAGTTTGTATGAAAAAGTACATAACTAATAATAAAACCGGCTTAAATCAGATTATAAGAGAACAAGTTTAATGTTGATGAACGAACTTTGATCTATCTCGCTAAAGTCTTTTTGCGGAAATCGAAAATAATAATTCTTGACGAAATCAACGCATCTATAGATTTAGAAAGTGACGATTTAATTCAGAGAATCATTGAAACTAAGCTTAGACATACTACGATAGCTACCGTTTCCCACAGAGAGAATAAAACACATTTAAAGTATGAATCTATAATGGTGTTTAATAATGGAGCAATTGTCGAATCTGATACACCCTCGAATCTTTTATCAAATTCGGAGACTATGTTTTATAAATTAGTAAACGTTCAAACTACAATCAAGTTATCATATTAAATATCCGATTAGTGTCAAAATTATATACTATTGTATGCTTCTGAATGGTAGCAAATAAAATTTCAATATGTTAAATAAAAAAATTATATGTACAAGTACTATTGAAGAACTTCAAACTGATTTTAGAAAGGTGAGTAAAAGGTTAGCGTTTAATGTGTATCATTCATAAAATAAATACAAATACAGTGAAACCTGTGTTTAGTGAACATCTGTCTATAATGACCACGACATTTTTGGTATTTGGTTGGCCTTAGAGTTAATTTACATTTTTAATCTGAGCATAATAAACAAAAAACATGATGCCTTGGGTGTTCACTAAAGATAGATTCCACTATAATTTTGATTTTACAACGTCTTTATTTGCCTGTACTTTTATTAAACGCTTATTATTTATTTTTAACAATTTGGGTTTTATTTCTTTTGAAACAAAAGTAAATATAAAATATATTACTCATTCGTATAAAAAAGTATTCCTTTTCAATCGACAATCATTATACCTTAGGAGTGTTCAAACTATCAATGCATACATGATAATACATGATAACATGATAAGGACAATTTTATTAAGATAAGACGTTATGAACTACTTATTGGACTAATAAATGATTTTAATAATATTTATTAGATTGCGAATAAATATAAGCAGTTCTGTTAGCTTTTCGTCATTAAAATATTCCGTTTGTTACTATTTTTCTCTCACTCCCTGAACATTTATTTGATAGGATTGCTTTAATTAAAAAAAATGAAATATGAACGGATAAAAACAGATGAATTCGAAACAACTGTTGAAAAAAGTGAGTTTAATAACTAAATATTCATTTGTACATCTATATTTTAGAAGCAGTGAAGATTTCATTTTTACAGTCTTTTATCATATGGATAGTTTTGTTGACAATAGTTCTCACCTATATTTCCTATGCGAGTAATCAGGAAGAAAATATTAATTATCATGATTCTTCAATATCCAGCTTATCTGCCTTTTTAACAGAAATTAAGAACTCAAAAGATAGTCCTAATAAATGCGAAATAGGTGCTTATGATATCTGGGACAAGCAAGTTATGGATCATATTCATCCTAATAATAAAGAAGCAGCTTGTACACCCACTTATGACAATCACTATGTTGTCTTCCAAAATGGAACTTTATCTATGCATGCTTTAAATGGAGATTCGTTTTGTAAATATCAGTGTAGTTTACCTAAGAATGATTGGCATTATAGAGATATGGGATGGATTAATGTTACAAAAAATGAACCCAATTGTGACGTGTTCAGAGTAGAGTGTAACAAGATCACAAATGCTAGTGCAATTACATTTCAAGATATTTTTTTGCAAATTAAAAAAATAGATTCTATTCCTAAGCTAGAAACAAACTTTTTAAAAAAGGAATACAATTTGCCATTAGACATCCATAACTACAGTGTTCATATGATTATTGTGGATAGTTTGTCTCATTACCATTCTGTGCGCGCTTTAAATTTAACGAGAAAAGTATTATTGGAAGATTTTGGAGGTATTGAAATGAAGCTTGTAAATAAAATTGCTGACAATTCAAGACCCAATGCGTAATATACATATATTGAAACTTCATTAATCACTTTCATCTTTAGATATGGCTTTTGGTTTAATAAGCAAGAATTAGTAACAAATGACGTTGTTTATGGACGTCCTCCAAAACCTAGTGATTTTGGAACTCAAAACGCTTGCAGGATTAGTTTTGACAACTCAACTTTTATTCTAAAATATTATGCTCAACGTGGATACATGACGATGTATGTTTTTAGCTAAAAATAATTAATCTTATTATAATATTTATAGGGTTGGAGAAGGTATGATTGACATTCCCATTAATTGTAAAATTATGTGCTGCGAATATACATAATACTTGTACATTCGCACTAACATTATAATTATTATTATATATTGCATATTCTATACGCGAATATACTAAAACGCACATGCGTTTAACTTTAAAAAATATGCGAATCTACATGTACAAATGTAGATTCGTAGACAAAAGATATTTGCGAATATTAATTAACACATTTGGAATTATAGATTGGGATATTGGAGTATGTTTTAATAAATATGAAAATTAATTTTAAAACAAATTTTAGGCAATAAACTGGGCTGATTGTACAGGTATATTTTAATAAGCCTTTATGTTTTATTATTAAATTTTGCAGGATTTTCTGAACAAAATGGAATTCATACTTCTCATCCTTATGAACTTCTGAAATATGACAACAAAATGAAAGTAATTTACAAAGGACATGAGAAAAACAGGTGTATAGAGTCTTATCACTATCAATTGGCATATTTGGAATCATTCCTTAAAACCTATCAAGATCAAAAAAGATTTTCATATACATGGTATGTAAACGTTTGTATAACTTATTGAATTCGATGAGATAATTTTAAGACACTTAGAATAGAAATAAGATTAAGATGCATTCTACTAAAGATTTCTCCTTTATATAGCTTCATGTTTTATAATGACACCAATCATCCTAAAGCAATTTAAATCTATGTAAATGCAAATCATCTTGGATTTAGAAATCTTATGTAAACAGGAAAACACACGGTGCGGCAATTAATGTTTCATTAGATAAAGCGTATGTAACTCAGGTATTTATTATTGGTTTTTAGAATAATCATGTCTGTTAAATAGCTCAATCAGTTACCAACTAAGTTTTGATACATTTTAAATGAAAGATTATTGAACATTGTACTTGAGATTTCAGACAAAAACCTTTTCAATTTTTAACAATTTTGTTTTTAATGCCTCTTTAAACCAAAAATACATCCTATCGTCTTGACTTTATACCTAACTTAAATAGATCTGCTTTTTGTGACTCAAATGATATTTCATGAACAGCTAAAGCGCCTGTTTCCAAAATTTCTAAGAATTTAACAAAATGTCGATTTTATACGCCTCTATAAATTGAAACTATGTTTAGTAAAAAACCAAGTATAAATGTTTGAATGACACGAACTTTAGAAAAAAACTTGATGTTATTCGCCACACCCTGTAAATGTTGATATAACTCTTAGGTGCCAAGTTATATATTTAAAGTAATTGATAATATTATTCATTTTTTATGTTGACAAACCTTTTGCATGACTACTTGGACCCCATGTTTATCTCCGACAAATATTTTGCCAAATTCTTCAAAGACAATGAAAAACGTTTAGAAAATTCATTTGTATTTCTAATGGCTGATCATGGACATAGAATTTCTGGATTTGCAAAAACAAAAATGGGTGGATTTGAAAGTAACAATCCAAGTTTAATGATGACAGTCCCAAAAGCACTTAGATCGAATAAAGAATTGATGAAGAATTTACGTGATAATGCAAATAAACACAAGTCACACTTTGACACATACGCAACAATGCTTGATATTATTACAGAAGCTGGACGTACGGGCTTCAAAAATTTGACTGAGTTTGATTTAACTTCAGTTGTCCAATCTGACACTATCAAAGGAAAAAGTTTGTTCAGACCTATTCACGAAGAAGATAGAGACTGTTATTCCATGAATATACCTTCCCAGTTTTGTCTCTGTGAGCCGAAATTTTCACCGGTTGAACATGTACATCAAAATATCTTGAATGCTCTTAAGTCTGCTTTTGTGACAGAGTTAAATATGAAATTAGATAATGACGGATTACGTCTAAAATGTGCAAAAATGGTTTTGAACCCTGATAAGCCATTTATTGTTGAATACGTTATGGGTAAATCAAAGCGAATTGTTTTCAAAATTACAGCAACTACTTTGCCTGGCAACGCGGAATACAAAGCGTTCATTAATGAAAACATGAAATTAGAGGATTCAAACATAATCAGATTAAATCATTACGCTGAGCAAGCTGAAGTATGTGAAAAAAAATCTACGTTCCGCCGCTTTTGTTATTGCAAATCTTTGATCAAAACTATATCATAGTCGTTTAGTTGTTATTTATGTACATTTTAAAGATAATTCTATAATAAATATAATAAAGTATTATGTTATATGATGTCATTTTTTAATACGCATGTCATTATATTGTGTGTGCTAACACATTGTTAACATTGCACTAACAAAAAGGTACATTATGATAATTCTCATATCATTAAAGTTTATAATCATAACATTGAACGAATGACGATTTGCTGATTAAACAGACTATTCTATGCCCACATATAAATTCATCATTTTATATCTTTGGTCTAGCAAGTGTATGCATGCGAATTAGAAATAAAAGATAAAAAGAAGTGTTTATTTAACTGATCGTATTTATAAATATCAAAATACCAAGTATGCATTGGAACAAACCAAGTATTGTAATATCGCAAACAAATACAAAAACTAAATCCTTAAGTTGGCGTTCTGTTGGCACAACTTATAGTGTCAATCAAATTTAAATTAGAATATGATAATGCCCTTCAAATTTTCCCTTTGCTCTTAAAGTATCTTTTTATATTCTAAGCATATTTTGCAAATGGAAATTTTTTTTGGCTAGAAGTAATTAAAAGACATTCTAATATCTATTCAAACGCAACAATGCGACATATTGTTGTTATATTTGTAATAATTGTTTGAGCTATGTCGTAAAAGTTAACATTTTATAATACCACAAATCGTTTACGAATTTTGTGATTGAAAGTATAAATTTATGATTATTTACACATACTCATTCTAAACAAAAATAAATGTCTGTATAGCAGATATTTAAAATAGAGATTTCTATGATAAGTTTTTTAGAAACTCATTAAAATAAAGCTTCTTTTGGTTTCTTAATCTCGATTCAATCATATACGATTATATCTAAACTAGTGCAAAAATTCATCGTACATAAATAAAGTTAAGAAACGCATGCATACAAACCATCATAAAATATTCAAATTACCATATTATACTTGTAATTTTTGAAAAAAATATGTAAATGATGTAGTTAATTAAGTAAAAAATATATGTAAAACTTTAAAACATTGGTAAAGTACGATCTTTTTACAAAAATGTCTATAAATAATATTGGAAATAACAATTGTTTGTGTCTATTAATAAAAAGACAAAGAAAATAGTGTTATTTGATTTGAGAATTAAAAAGATCAGCAATAAAAAGGGCTTACTGAATATGAATAATTTTCTGTCATCTTCTGTATTTCACATTTTAAAAATAATCTGAGAATGTTTGTGCAAAAATTACAGGTTTAATAAACGATATATGATTGCTTAAACGCGGTAACTTGTAACAATCTCCAGCCATTTTGACTTGATGTAAATTTATCCAAAATTCTAATGCAATTTGTTGAACAGTTATTAAATAATGCCCATATTCTGTATTTTCCAATCACCTGCTTGCTAATTCTTTGAAAAACTATTCTGTTATGTGGAATTTATAATTTTAAATTAAAATCAGAAGAGGTAATTATTAATTTCAGTTTTTTATGCAACAATAAGACGAAAAAATAGAGCATATATCTTTTTTGTTATGAAGTAAAGTATGAACCCTTTTGAACTAAAATGCTACATGTTACATCTTAATTGAATTTGATAAAACAATATTTTATGATTAAAGACTGATATTCAGACAAATGTTTATTTAAATATCCAAGCATACACATCTTAGCACATATTAACGGATTGACAAATAGTACGTGGTGGTTCATTTTTCTCGATTCCATCAATCAAATGCTCGATTTCGCGGTCAAAAAGTTCATCACAAATGCCTCTTAAAAGAGGGAACCCTCCGGAAATTTTTGTACAGATAGCATCAGCAGCCTGAAATAGTAATTATATTAACAACAAATATGGAACCGCAAACATACTCCTTCCGCATTGTTTTCGTTATCTTTAAGGTATTGTTCCAATTCTTTGACCGCATCAAGGCATAAATTGCACTTAATATCGGCATTGACAATTGTTGCGAAAAAGCATAAGGATAGAAGAATAGCAATAAGTTTCATTGTGATGAATAACTAATTATACATTTAAAACATATTTGACTTCCTTAAATATGATTTCTTTATCAAATTCAATCATCTTGAAAAGAGTATACTCTGATTTGACAAGGATATAAATAGTATAAGTTAAATGCACTCAACTCTACCGAATTCATTATATCAATTTAACAACTTACTTATCATCAAAATGCTATCTCTTGATTAAAATAGACTGAATCTGTACACAATTCTATAAATGTACTTATTAGCATTTTCATTTTTGCGTCAATTTTAAAATAAGCTCGCACAATTTATTTTTTAAAATGTAGTTAAATGACAGGGATTAAATCGTATGCGAGAAGTTATAATTACTATACTTATTTATAGCTACAAAACAGGAAATGATAGCTGTCCATATATTTATAAAGGTTACTTTGTTGATGTTTACACAAATGACTAATTTCTTCTGGTAGCTCTTTTTATTGTTGATTGCTGGATTAATGAGGAAGGCGATGTTTGAGGGGCATAACGACCAAAATACATTTTTAAAAACTTCGCTCTTACAATTTTCGAAATGTAACAAAGTAAAATTGGAGCGGTCAAACAATACAGATCTTCCACAAATGGATAGATTCGAAGCAAGACTAAGTACACTTCATAGTATCCAAAAATTGAAGCACAATACTGAGCTGCTCCAATGGCAGTCAACAATATTTGGGACATGATTTGAGATAATGCAAAAATCAAAAGCGCTGTTTCTCTTTTTAATCCAGGGGTAATGTTAGTCTTTACTCTTTTCATTTTGAACAACAGATACAAGCTGTAGATACCAACCGCAATGCATAGACTAGTAATAATTAGGGCGCAGATTATACAGGCACCTACGGCATTGGTCATGAGCTCCGAATCTAGCATATCCACAGTCATTGATTTGTTGTCATCATTCATTCTGATATTTAAAGTCGACTGTGAAGTCATAATAAGCGCAAAACAAGGCAGTAGAAACTGCAATAAAACAACAATAACTCCTATTTTGAATGTGACAATCTGTTGATATAATATAGGTTGTTTGATTATCAAAAGACGATTGCCAGCAGCTACCAATTGCCCTAATGCAACGGTTAAAGGGAAGTATATTGAAAACCCATAAATAATCCCATTTACTTTTTTATCTTCAAGATCCAAGTACACTTTATTAATAATACCGAATAATGGAAACCTCACCACAAAATATTCAACAGTTATAAAACTTAGTTCAGCGCCTGAGTTTATTAACATAAAAATATAGAATCTTGGATTAAAGTCAGAATCTTTTTTTATCAAATGATAAACTAAGAAGGATATAAAAGATAGATAAAAACTTATTCCACAAAAGTCTATTATTATCAAAATAATAGAATAAAAATCAGGCATGATAAGTAATAAACAAATTTCTGGAAGAACAATTGAAGTATTTTATCTTTAGTTAGCTGAAAACAATTTTCTATGAAGATTGTTTACACCTATGACAAGTAGAGCCCTTTGATGGCTTCTATTCACGCCTTTTTCCTTCTTGCCATGTATGGTCAATATTCGGAGATATGCTTTTTGATTTCAATGCTTATTAATTAAGACTTAGTCAAAAATTATAATATTTGTTACCAAATGGCATGTGCTATCACAGATTAATAAGTCTAAATTTTATCCGAAAAAGCTCAAACAATCAGGCAAATTTAGTGACTAATCAAGAATGCTTATGATAGTGCACAACGTAAACAAATCTCAAGATATACTCCTAATTCTCAAATTAATAAATTTGCGCTTTCACTTTATAAAAAAATTTTTGACGTACTACTTTGGAGTATATCAGTTTTGAAAAGATGGAAATGAAATAATCTTTGGATCTTTGTATTCTGCTAATTGGGATCACACGATAACTTTTATTTATGTATAATTTCATACATATGAAAAGTTCCTTATTCGTCATAAACGCGCATACACACTTTACTTTACACAGTAACAATAAGCTTGTTTACACAAATTCGTATAAGAGTGCCCACCTAAAAGGTGATACAATATCATGGGATGATAATTAACAGCAATAGCTTACTCTTAATGAGAACCTATATTTGAGGTCTATCCTAATTTACGTCTTAACGAAGGTAGTAACAAGGTGATGATCTACTGTTGGTGATTTGTTATTGGATGTGGAGTCCCAACGTTATCTATTTGCAACACGCACAACAATGTAACGTGGATAACTGACTTTAATGATAAATATCGGGATGGAAAATATTATTTATTAAAGCAACGTTTCCAATTAACTGAAAATAGACGTTATAATTATTTCGGATATTTCCATTTCCTGCTAAAATAGGAACTAAAAACGAGTACAATTGTACATTTATAAAAAATTTAAGTTTTATCCAATTTAAAGCATTTTTCGAAAAATTTGTTGAAATTAATAAGCATGGAAGGAAATATTCGAAATTAGTAGTGGTAATTATGTTAAAGTGTGTCTTCCTTTGCTTGAATTTGTCTGTTGTTGATTGCGAGTTGGAGCCACAGACGCTTTGATTATTTGAATTTTATTGAAGACAAAGCATTTTTGAAAATAAAATATAAGGAATCTTTGGCGCACTGTTAAACTTATGAAAAAAATCAAAATTGGTGAAGACAAGCAAAAAATATTTTCTGCAAATGGATATATACAAAGTAGTATAGAATTAAATTGATCCAGAGCGAAAATTCCAGCTATGTATTGAAGAATTCCTAGAGACGTTAACAGCAATTGGGAAAAAATTTGCATTATTGCGTATAATAATAGTGGAATTTCTTTTTTATGTGAAGATCTTAAAGATATGTTTTTTGATAACATCCTAAGTAGATATACGCTATATACCGCAACTATTGTAGAACAAACTGCAATAAACAATCCTGAAAATGCCGCGATTCCAATAACTTGATAATTTAAATCGTAATCACTTAATTGAACAAAGACAGTTAAATTATCTTCCCCAATATAAATACCTATCGAAGTCGCTGAACATCTCACAATAAGATATGAAGGATACAACATTTGAAAAGCAATAAAGAAAATGCATCCCTTTAAATTGACAACATTTCTGTACAGAGCTGGAAACCTGATCATTAGCAATTTGAAAATAGCCATTGTTAATTGTCCGATTGCAATAGTTGAAGGCAAATAAATTGATAGGGAATACCAGAAACCAGATATGTCGAAGTTTGATAAACGAATATAAACTTCCGGAATAATTGAGTATAACGGAAGTCGTACAATAAAATATTCTATCCCCAGAAACATAAGTTCTAGTATTGAATTGAGTAAGAAAAGAGAATAAAAAGGTTTGTTGAATTCAGGATCTTTAGTTATCAATCTGCTAAAAATAAAAATGATCATCAAGATGGAGAAAATAACACCAATGATATCAATTGGTAATAAAATGTACAAATACAAAGACGCCATTTCAGATACTAAGTTTAATACGTAGAAAATAGGTAAAATTAATATAAAACTGCCAAACTTTGATTTTCTTAGTGCTTTCTTTTATACGTGACGAACTATGTTACTGCGATATGGTCCAAAATCTTATTGATAACTTCAAGTTTTTTTACTGTAAATAATATGTATTAGTTCCTCGACCAGGTAATTTAATTTAAAGAGTAATAATGAGAGGAAATAATAAAATGTGAATACATCAAGTGGTAACAATTTTATTGTTCTTTGTTAAAATTATTAGATTATGCACGAATGCCATTATTTGTCATAAAAATAGTTCAAAAGGAAATGTGGCTGTGATAAAAATAAATTTGGAAATCGGAAACGTTGGAGTGAAAATAATAATAAAGTCTTTTGAAATAAGGGGTATCTTATGGAATCAACAAGTCTTGTTAATATTATAAGTGACTACGTTTTCGAATTGCTTATTTATGATTAATTAATTTAGTAAAGTCTTTGTTATAAATTTCAAAAAGTATGAGAAAACCTATCTAAGTACAAATATGTACGTTTCTTAAAAAGTTAGGTATATTTATTAATAAAAAGAATCCTTTGTTTCATGATTTTTAAACGCTGATTATAAGAAAAATTAGTTTCACTTCATGGCAATGTAAATGAGTCAATTTACAATTAATGTGTTTCTTCATGTTCAAACAACACATTATTAAATAAGTCTACGCAATCATTTCCTGTTAATGGGAATATTTAACTAAATTTTTGAAGCCCCTCATCATATCCAAATAATAGCTTTAAAGCTCATTCTTTATGCGAATGACAATTTAGTAAATAAGTGCATTAATATAACTTTGAAAAGGTATGATATACATGTTACATGAAGTTTGTGACCTATCATATTGAAAAGTTCATTTTTTTTAAACTATAAAATAATAAGGTTGATCACAAAACCTTATAAATACTTCCTCATATTGAAAACATTGGCATATAACTTTTGCCTCATTTTGAACATCAATAGAACGTAGCATAATTTGTAAGAATTTAAATAGCACATTTGAGTGACTTATTTAAATTATACAATTATATAGCTTTGATAAATTGGACAAATTCACTTTTTACACACTTTTTGATGATGAAATTGCCTACTTTTCATAGCAAATCCAAGCAAAAGGCTGCTAAAGCCTCAGAAAACGACCGACCAAGTGATGAGTCGGATGAGATTTCATGTGATCTGTCTGTAGGCGAGGGCTTTTGTAATTCAATAAAATGAATTTTTGGAAATGATACACGGAAAAAGTAAGCAAAGTAAAATTGACCCTGAATATGCCTTAGACGCTAAATGTATATGCATTTTATAATATGACAACCTTTCTTCAAGCATCACGATGCCATGGATTAGTAGGACTGTGCTGAGAACTTGGTTAAAAATAATGGTGATTTTCAATTGCCACAATTGTTAATTTTGATTGCATACATAGTCATGTAAAGTCAAGAAAAAATATCAAAGAGGTAACTTTGATACTAACGTGTTTAATGCATTTTTGCAGATAAAAACTGAAGTTACTAAAATTTGTCAAAATTACAAAATGAAACAAAAAACTAATGCCAAGACCCTCAACAATGCACTGCTAAAATAATAGTCATTATTTTATTATCAATACTAATAATTATTTCTCTTTAATTATGATAATTCATTTCTTTTTGGTACTGGTAATTATTGCGTTTACTAAAGATAATTACTAGTCTTCACTATTGATAATTAATTTGCTTTTTATTTTTTGTGAAGTAGAATAAAATTATGCACACTTTTTAAAAATTATATTTTATTTTTTCCTTTGATACCACGTAAATATAATATTTATCACTAGCATCCATTTAAAATACAACTGTATTGAACATTTTAATCCCAATGATCTGTCATGTTAAGTAAATGAAGTTGCGGCCGCATTCCAATCACACAATCGTTTTCATTTTATTTTGAGCACTTTTATTTGTCTAAAATGATTCAAAAGTTACATTGCGATTATTCAAAAGTATTCCAAAATATAGACTCAGCTAATTCTGACTTTGTTCTGTGTTATGGACTAAAAGACAGACAATTGGTTACTAATGCCATATTTGCAACCAAGTCAGGAATAGTCAAACAATTGGAATTTTTAAATACAACATTTACTTCTGACATTTCTTTGATTGCCATTGGATCCTTGAAAGACAATATTCGATGTGATGTTCAATTACTGAAAGATTTAAATATTTCCAAAGAATCAGTATTTATTATCCCTGATTGTTCTCTTTACAATATCAAGAACAATACTTTTTTAAATATTGAAGACACTAAAATTACCTCTGTATATGAAGATAAAAAGACTTGTGGCATTCACTTGAAATATGGGATGAATTTGGAAAGTACTGTCAATGATTTAGATAAGGAAATTAAACGCATTCAAGAAAATTTAGACAAGCTTGTTTTTGTCAATATCAATTCAGAACTGCTAATTGACAAAGACTCCTGTGGTAATTCTTTAAGTACATATGTTAGTCAGAATGGATTAGGAAATATCAAAAATAATTCTGTTGTATTTGAATGCCACCTAAACTTGCAATCCACAAATTCAGATGAAGTTCCATATGTCCCTTTAATTAAAGAAGAAGTTAATACTTTCAACATATCAAAACTGGCAACAACAGTGTCTATTTTTGTCCCTTTTAATACAACAGACACTGATTCAATTGCTTACACACACTTTGTTGAAGCAATCAAACGAATCCTAACTCAAGCAGCCTATATTTTCCAAAAGAATAATTCCTTTTCCAAATTAAAATGTATGACATTTGTCTTACCATCGACCCAAGTTTATGTTAATATTTTGGTTTGTGAAAATGAAAGAGAGGAAAAACAGATTGAATGGCGCAAATTCTTACATAATATGTTTAATTTGCCGCTAAGTGCTCCTGTCTTCCGCTCATCTCAATCCCTAGGATCAGTAATTAAATTTGCGAATGTTCTATTGAACCCTCACGAAACATTGACTTGTACGTTTCAACGTTGCTTTATTAATCTTATTTCGCTTAGATGTACCCAAAGGTGAGTCAGCTATTATTTCTGGCAAATATGGATATCATCATTATATGCAAGACAATTTTAACGATGCTGGATGGGGCTGCGCTTACAGGTCTTTTCAAACTATTTGGTCATGGCTCTTATATCAAGGATACACTGATAAAGCTGTTCCAACGCACAAAGAAATGCAAAAATGTTTATTTGAAATCGGAGACAAAGATGCCAAATTTGTAGGTTCAAGCCAATGGATTGGTTCTACAGAAATTTCTTACTGCATAGATTCTATGCTTGGTATCCAATCCAAAATTCTGTCAATTAGCAGTGGCAGTGAAATGTACGAAGTTGCAAGACCTTTGATTCATCATTTTAAAAGTGGCGGCGCACCTGTCATGATTGGAGGTAATTTATCGGGGATAATAAACAAAAATATTAAAATATATAACTAAGCCACTAAGGGTCTCGTTTTTAGCGCAAGCATATACACATCCTCAGGAAGAATGCATTTACCGTAGTCTACGTTTTTCACAAACTCAGAATTTACTCTACATTTTCAGACAACTTTTTGTTAGTTATATTCGTCTTAGCCACAATCGTTTACACTTAGAACCACTTTCATTTTATGATGTCGTTTGGATACTTCCATATTTTTTATTTTTTAGAGAGAACAAATTTGACATTATTAGCACGAGACAAAATTAAATGTATCTTAGTTGCAGAATGATCACTTAAGATCCAACTTTTAAAGTTAGCAGTAATACAAACAATTTATTATAATTTGTGTCACCATAAATGTACTTAACAAAAATTGCTCAAAACTTAAATTAAAATAATACAACAATTCCTAATATCCACCTAAAATTCAGGGAACCAGTTAGCACATACAATTCTTGGCATTAATTATGATATTACCTCCGGTAATGGCGACTGTCAATTGTTAGTTTTGGATCCACACTATACTGGAGAAGAAGACATCAAAAAGATAATAAGCAAAGGTTGGTGTGGATGGAAGCCAATGACTTTCTGGAATAAGAACTGCTTTTATAATCTCTTATTATGCTGCCCCTCCGATGAAGAAATAAATATTTGATTATTTGTAATTTTAAAGAGACACAATTATTGTTTAAGCGAAGTATTTTATTATATATTTATTGTTTGAACAGATATATTTGATTATATAAAAGTGTGAAAGTTGCATATTTGTTATATTGTACACTACTTGGTATCATTTGAATCGTTTGAAAAATATGGATTCGTTAGGTACGATGAAACATCTAATCCTACTAAGTATTTTTTAGCAAAAGTTTTGTCAGCTTCAATTGCTTCTATAAGCTCATCTAAAGATTTAAATGACCACATTGGTCTTATGAAGTTTAATGCTACGCCACTTAATTCAGCATTGTAAAAATCTGTGTCGAACGTGTGTAAAATATGAACTTCCTAGAATGCACAAATAAGCATACGTAAGTAAACACAGTATTGGCTTACCAGAGTCCTCTCTTGATTTTGAAAGTGAGGGTTGAAACCAAGGGACATTACCATTGGATACATTTCTCCGTCGTTTACCTTTGCTAACCCACAATAAACCCCGGTCTCAAGATCTTTCGGAAGCAGCTCGACAACATTATGATCCAAATTAGCTGTTGGACAATTTAATTGTTTTCCGCCTCTACCATAGCCATGCACAACTTTGCCTCTGAAATATAGAGGCAATGTTGGATGCTTAGTCATTGAAAGATTACTAAAATTATACAAATCTAAAATAATTATCAGACATATTTAAAAACAAAGTCGCGAGGAGATCATTTTTATAAAACGTACAAATATAATATGAGCAATTTAATTATTAAAAGGACAAAACGTTATTAACATAATTGGGCAAGATCAGTTAAAACAGATGGCTGAGAAGGGTCATCCAAGTAGGTACGTTGAATGTATTTGAACTTTTTAAATAGTGCGTCATCCTTTAAATCAATAATATTTAAATATTTTTGAAGTAGTGGAATGTTAATTAGCACTGTTTTTTGGAAGATAAACTTCTGAGTTAATAAGTTATGCGCGTGAGCGTTCTTGGTACTAATAGAAGATCTTCTGATAAGCGGAATAACATCTTCGCCAAAAGCTTGTAGTACTTTGTGATACATAAAATCTTTGGATAGCTTTGTCATCAGTGTCATTAGTTCTATCGCTTTTGTTGCTGCCAAGAAGAATGTGGGATCAACTTCTGCCTCATTGTAATACTTTCTAATATATGATAGTTTCTGGCACGGCCCCTGGTAGCATTGATGGATCATAGGTAGTGATTGCGAAGTAAAATTATTCATAAAGATTAGACCTTCTTTGACAATATCATAGCACATTATTTCAATAGCCAGCGAATCAGATACGATATAATTCTTTACTCTTTTCAGTATTTCATGAACAGTGATAATAGGATCAGGAATATTTTGATCTCCTTCCCCTTCTATCACCGTCTCAACACTTAAATCTGGAAACCATGCAATACAAGCTTTGATATAATGATAAAATGTCTGTAAAGTGTTTAAAGTTTCATCCTTTGAGCCAAAATCAATTACATAGATCAAATTTTTCATTAAATATTTTGTTTGTTGGTAGATATTGTAAAGATTCCTTCCACATGACACTTTTTTTACCAGAGTGGTCAAAACATCTACGGCGTATTGTCGACTATTCAAATCACCAAGTGCAGAGGAACATTTATATGTAAGATGTGAGACACACTCTTCTAATCCTAATTGCATGTAGTCATTGAAAACAGCGTCTGTAGTTTGTCGTATGGATCCATTAGCAGCCGATGTGTATGATACTGCACTGTACAATGTATCAACAAGCAAGTCAGACTGGACCTGCTTTGATTTGATTTTCAAGATGAATTGACAATTCAAAACATGCAGCAGGCAGACGTAGAATGATTCGTTCGAATTAGATTCAACCTTTGATCGGACAGCATTATGCTTGTTTAATTTGTGGTATCTTGGTTCATAGATGTTTAACTGTTTCATTGAAAATTGTTTGAAGGAACTAGCCATAGAATTAAAGTCGTGCTCATCTTTTTGCTCCATTGGAATAAGAACGGCAAGGCAAACAATTAAATAGCCCATTTGAGACGCTATATCTATGGTATTCTTCAATGTAGACAACATACCATTGAAAAATTTGACTACATCTTCTAATCTATTTAGTTCTTGTCCAATTTTAAGAATCACTTCATAGTTACTAACGTAGACAAAGGGAATTTTTCTAAAGAAATCGGCACAATTTTTGATATCAGAATAATCTTCATTGAGAACAGTGACATTTTTGATATTTACAGCTAATGCAACTGCTAAACGTTCAATGAATATTCTCGAATAAATAGCAATATTTTCTAGCTGACGTGGATCAAAATATGTGAGACAAGACAATATCATTGCCAAATGTTTCTCAACTTCGTTTGAAACATATTCTGGCATTCCAATCGCAGTTAAGTAATTATGTACAACATCAGTGGTCAGAGTTGTAAATACAATTGGATCAGTTAACTGTATGCGTTGCAGAACTTGCTTTGCTATTATTTTTGTTTCTTCATCTGGATCACTATCAAGATACGCAGCTACAAAAAAGATTGGAGTTTTGATTGATTGATACCTTAACCCGAAAATAGTACCAATTTTCATGTTCAACAATAGGACATTATAGCGAACTCCATCATGATGAGATCTTAGCAATGTTGAATTCAGACTCGTCAACACATTTAGAACGCTTGGTTCTTCCTTTTGATCTAAAGTTGGGCCTATTATATCAAATAATACTCCGATTGTTTTCAAATTATTAATTATAAATTGTCTCCTACATTTATGTCCTTCGTCGGCACAAACTTTCGTATATGTTGAGATCATACCAGGTACCATTCCAGTTACCAGGAATCTTGCAGTTTCAAATGGGAGATTTGTTACTAATCGCGAAATGATACTTGATGCTAATTCCCTAAAATTAAAAAAAAAATAATGTAAATCTATAAAATACTAACCTTTCATCGTCTGAACGTTTAATATTCCTGATTAACTCGTTTAGCAACATTACTACAATCCTAATTTGAGTTATTTCTGCTTGAAAAAATTCGAAAATCCACTTTTCAGATTGTATACCAGCTATTAACATATCCACTATCTCTGAAAAAGTACTACAAATAGGCATAACAGTTGTACCATGTTTGTCCATATATGCAGATAACGTAGCAGAAATTTTAATTATCACCCCTCGTACTTGTTCGTAAATATTTGATTCATTACTCATTATAGCACAGATAGGTGATTAAAAGGATGTTTTTGTGAAGATTAACCGAAATTGGTTTAGAAAAAAGAATACCTGAAATGATAAATTTAAAGATAATACTTGCATGAAACTTATACGTTTTGAATATTCTCCTAAGCGATTAATATTATTAAGAATGTCAAATTAAAATATTTATGCATTTAGAAGTACGGCGCAATTTAATGAATTAAATGCATATTATGTAATGGAAATCGACAAGAAGTTATGTTATTAAAAAATTGAATGACATTTAGCAATATACTTTGGTCCAAAAGGTATACAAAGTTGTGTGGTATTCTTGTTAGAATAAGTCATTTTTGATCATTAGCAAGTTAGGTAATATGCCTTCTTTCAATATAAACAAATGTATTTCGGAAGTCACAACTTATCTGAATGAGTATTTACATTCAGGTGATTTTAATGATCTTGGATTCTTTGAAACACACTTAAAGGTATTATTATACTGGTAATCTAAAGTTTAAATGTTTAGGAACTTGCAACCAATGTTTCTGAATCTAAAATCACATACAAACATTTATGGGAATCAAATTTAAAAATTGCTGCTTTATTTCAAGCTATATTTTCAAAACATTCATTTTGCAAAAACTCCTCTCAACTTTTAAATGTGTATTTACCAACTTTCTTCACATGCATTCAAGACAACTATGATTTAGCGTCGGAGTTGTCTAAAAATCATGACATAGTAACGGAATTATTCCTAGTACTTCAAAGAGTAGAAAATGTTGGAGAAGGATTCATTGCCTTATTGCAATCAATTGCTTTTTTGACAGTTGATGAATTCAAATTGTCAAATGATAAAGTCCTTTTTGAATGTTTGGACAAAATCAAAGAGTTGATTACAAACAAGAATTTTAAGGAGTTACAATCTCTAGCTGCTTGCATCTTACACAACATTTCAAACTACAACCCAAGTATACCTGTATACTTCTTAGAAAACGCAAGTTGTAACGTGATTAATTTAAATATTTGTTTTAGGAAGAATTCGATAATATCAAGAATGAACTGCTGGAACAATCTTCAGAAAGTCCGTCCCTGCTGGCAGGTTTTTTCCAATTTTGTGTAAAAAATGATGTACAGACAAGGAAGACTCTTTCTTCAGTTGAAAAAATGGTATCTCTACTCGATGGAATTTTTAATTTGATCAAACTAGAAAGTGAGTTGTTTATCATAGATATGCTTTTTGGGTTCAGTAGATACATCATGTTTAAAGTAGACACAACTCTTACCGATACAGGAGAAATTTGGGTTAAAAGAAAAGACTTTAAAGAATTTATTAAGAATATGTTTGATTATACATATTCGGTCAAACGAAAACCAAATGCCTTGAAATTATTTTTAAAGGCAATTCTAACTTTTACTGAAAATCCTACGTGTAAAGATGGAATTTACAATTGGATGGTTGATGAGACCCTCAAAAGTAAGGTTAAACTGCTAAAGACAACACCCTTAAAAATGATTACGGGATATGCATTTGAAAGAGATTCAATATACATTTCTCCTGACATACATTTTATAGCATTGAAACTTTTATCAGTAATTACGGGTCATGCGATTTCCAAAAATTATGAATATGCCAGCAATAAGTCTAAGGATAATTTTATTGAATTTATCTTTATTTTGTTTGAAGATACTCACATTATTAGTGAAATCCCACTGAAGTTGGTGTATAGGAGAAATGCACTCGTACTAATTTTGTTGAAACAATGTTTGAAAGATAAACATTATGAAGGAACAATAGAAAACAACCTTACAATGCAAAAGATCATGGGAATCTTCTATATCAATTCAATCTTTGCGGTAAAAATAAAAAATTGCCTCAAATTCGGAGAAGTTTTAGACGACAATACTATTGAAATGATATCAATGATTTATACTCTTATCGAGTTGGTAGGGAAGCTTTCAACTACATCATCACAATATAAAAACGTGTTTGACCGAATTTGTCATGAAGAAACATTACCAATGATGATAGCTACTGGTATTTTGAGCAACAGTGAAAACTTAATCGCAGAATCTTTGTACATCAACAAAGTGTCTCCAAATTACATTTTCAAAACGGTCGCAAATTATATTTACGAGTCCATGAAAAAGCGGAAGGATTTGTCTAATGATCCATGTGCGAAAGTAAATTTATCTGAAAAGGGCTATCAAGATCAAATAAATGGAAACCAGATAATTATTCAGAAGTATTTGAACGAAAATCAACTCCTGAATGAAGAATTAGGTAAAATTAAGTTGTTATTAATGGATCAGAAGGATTCGCTGCAAAGGAAGACAATTTCATTTGACAATTTGGCAGAGGAATTTAAAACAGAAAAGATTAAAAATGATAATTTTAGAAATAACATAAAAAATATGCTCAATGAATGATTTTAATGCTTACCCATAAATAAAATTTTAATAATATGTGTACTTGTTTTGGTCTGATAATTTATTTATTATTTTAGAAAAACTGTCCTGCACTCAGAACACAACATTAACGTCACTTTGTGTCTACAATAAATAATAAATCTCTTTAAAATTGGCAGTTTGCAGGAAATAATAGTGACATCTGTTGATTACACTACATTTGGGATAAATTTCCATATACTTACTATATTCGGATTCAAAAATACTTATTTGGATATTTTAAACAGACTTATTTTGCACGAATTTTAAATATACTACTTAGTTTAATTTAATTCTGTTTAAATACACTAATTCGATTTTTTAAATACGCTACTTACTTTGATTTTTTAAATATTCTAAATACCAACTTATTTCTTTATATTTTAAATAACTTCATTTGGATAACTGTAAAGTTTACTTACTTCAATATCTTGCAATTAATAAAAAAAAGTTAGTAATATCTACTTTTTCCATCTGAATGATCATTGACTAATGACAAAGCATGAATAGTGTCAGAATTCGAATGAACTAAATATATGTAAAACATTTTTTAACCATAACACTTTACTAGTCTACATAATTAAAAGAAAAAATTTGTGTAATTTTATAATATGTACCTCCTTTAAATAGTTGACTACATGAGTGATCGACGATTCAAAGGAAAGTCTAGTTCGTTCAA
Source organism: Rhabditophanes sp. KR3021 (assembly GCA_963281155.1). NCBI lineage: Eukaryota > Metazoa > Nematoda > Chromadorea > Rhabditida > Alloionematidae > Rhabditophanes > Rhabditophanes sp. KR3021. The sequence continues at coordinate 3,458,645 of CAUJLY010000004.1, read as the reverse complement.
TTTACACATATATAAATACTTGTATCCTGATAATCCGACATTAATGATTATTAAAGTCTAAGTTTATTCTTATATCTTCTTAATATTACCATTTAATAAGTTCTATAGAATGAAACTACTACTATTTATTTTTGCTTTTAATAATATATTTTATTCTAATATCAATGGATCAACCTTACTTTCAGGCAAGTTTGTGCATGTAAATAAGGATAATGAATTTATTTCAGCTAATCAAGATGATTTGCAAACTCCGACTCAGAGAAATTGTTCTTCACCAGAGCTGAACACCTCAATCGGACAATGTTATAGGCCTCTTGTTAAGTTGTGGGAAAACGTTAGATCCTACGAAAATTCAGACCTTGCAGTATTCCCAGTAAGTTTAACTCCTCACAAAGAAAATAGTCGGATTTCAACAAAAGAACCTTAATTGTTCAATGAGGCATTGTTTATTTATTATTATATTATTATATTGAAATTATTATTCATTTTTATATATTTTATGATATCAATTAATGTCACATTTGTAGGTTCCTTTTTACAGTAAAGAATCCATACTTTTCTTGTGTCAACTACATTCAAAAACCAAGGACGAATGTCAAGCTTTAGAAACGGCAAATGAGTTGAGTTGTGGAAAAAACGATTTAATCAACTTCTTTGACTCTCACCTAAATTTTTTTTGTGGAAGAAAAGAAGGTTTAAAGTATTACAAGGAATTTGAATGTGCGGGAAAGTTCGTTTTACTACACATTTTAATGTGATATTTAAATGGTTCGTTATTTATAGGTTATTAAAAAGAGCTAAAACAGGAAATGATTTAGAACTAGACAGTTGTTTTCAGAATATTCGAGAAATACCCATGGCAAATTATAATTTAAGTAAATGCAATCGAATTCCGCGATTTATGAATTGCATCAGTTCCGAATTAAAAAAAGAATGTGGAATACATGCCACTACTTTACTTCAAGATGCAGTAAAAGATTATGGATGTAATTTGGGTGATGATAAAGATTATAGGAAAATGTTTGGAGGTAAGTATCTAATGTCTTTTATTTTATTGCACTTTACAATCTTTACACGATTTTAGTCGCACTCACGCTATTTAAAGATTTACCTCATGTCCGCATTACAAGACAATCATTCAAAAAAAACACAGCACTTGAAAATTATCATAATCAAAACCAAAAATTCCAAAATAAACTAATTAATTCCACTGTTCGTCTTACAATAAAAAAGTATGTGGAAGCAATTGAAAATAAACACCATTTATATGGGAGAAGAAAAACCCCACTTAATTTTCAGCAATTGCCATAGTTTTGCACAATCACCTTGTTGTTACCTATTTTGTATATATTTTGACCATGAATAAGAATTATTTTCTTTTAGTTGTATCAAATTCATTACCACGAAAGATGGAATTAAAAAATCAAATTAATGAGAACGCACATCTTAAAGATGGGGCGAAATTATTATCATCACCAAGAAAATATCAGAGTGGTAAATGTAGTCTTAAAAAACAAGCAAAAATTGCCTCATGCTACACCCCGCTGATCAATGAGTGGGATCAAATTAATTCAAATTACGTGGAAAGGAAAAATTATTATCTTCCACTTTTTCAATATGGACTTTCTGAAATCGGTCTGTTGTGTGAAGTATTAGATGTCATTTTAGATAACTGTATGTCGACTGAGGAGATCGAAGATTGCTTAGGAAATGAGGTAATTAATTTGTTGTGTGGCATAATACTTTTTCTTTAAGATAATTAGTTATGTAGACCAAGAAATAGGGCAAGTGTGCAAATATCAAACAGAAAGGAAATTTTCTTATGATTATCACTGCTTACAAACAATTTTACAAACAGATAATCATTGTTTGCATTTAATCAAGGGAAGAAATTTGCCTGGTTTGGATGTTTCAAAAAAATGTCGCAATCACAACAAGTTCTTCAATTGCATTAAGCCTGATGTAGTCAAATTTTGCAACACAAAATCATTAACAATTTTAGAAGATATAATTGTTAATTATAATTGTAAAATATCAACTAAATCGAGTCAATCATCAATCCATAAAAATAGAGATGAGCCAATTAAACCAACCAGGAGTGAAATATTTGCAGGCAGAAAATTAGAAAATACATCCAGTATTTTAATAAAGAAACAAAAACTGGTTACCAAAAAAGGAGAAGTCATTATGAGAGGAAAAGAGTTTGTCTATGAACTGGGGAATGATTGCGGACAAAGCAATTTATTAAAATCCAGAATATGTTCTGGGCCCGTCGTGTCTGAATTGGAATCATATAAATTGGAATCTAAACTTTTTATTACACTACCAGTTTTAATTTTTGAAAAACATCAGATACTCGAATTATGTGATTCTTACACTAATATTCAATTATGTGCTGGCATTGAAGCTGGAATTGCGTGCCAACAAGACTCAAAGGTGCGTTATCTCAAAGACAACATTGGATATATTTGTAACCCATCAAACATATCGGCCTTTTTGAAAAACTTTTCTTGTATTTCCCTCCTAATTAAGGATAGTTACGGAGATTGTACTCGTTTCATCGGCGGTCATATATTTGAAAATAGGGATCATAGGAAATGCCGAGGTATACAACAATTTTATGACTGCTTAAAAGAACCAGTGCTTGAAAGATGTGGGGAGAATGCACAATTTCAGTTGAATGAGTATTTGCGATCCTTTGGATGCCTATAAAGTATTTGGAAAGTTTTAATCGGCAACAGCAATGAAACAAGTTAATTAATAACTGTACAAATGAACTTCTTAACACATCATACTTTATTACGATGCTTCACTACATCTTTTTTCTGTTAATTTATTTTTGGTGCATATTGAGTTACTAAATATGCATGACCGATCTTAATATCTATATCCTTTAATTGTAACACGATTGTACAAAGACCTTTTATTATGATATTGTTAGTGTATTAGAAAGATATTATTAAATATTTCATTATTAAAGTTATCACAATACAGTAAATATTTATATTTTTCATAAATAAAAAAGCTTTCATATTTTACAATAACAAAATTTATATCATATTAGCATTTACATTACAAATTATCAAGTAAACCTAATCAACCAACATTACATTGTTTATCAGCTATATCATACTTTTTAACCATGAATATAATAAAGGAAATGTGAGCTGAAAACATCAAATATGTCTGATAACAGGATGCTTTTAAAACAAAAATTAATACAATATATTCAATATATGCAATTAATCTAATTTCCTTGTTATAATCTTTTCACTTCCTATTAAATTGCAATTCCTTGCAATTTGATATGACTTTTTACTCCTTTTAACTATTCTATCAAAAGGTATAAACATAAATGTTCCAATAAAAGTGTCGCATTTTCCCATTATTTGAAATTAGATTAAGTTACAAAAAACACTAGTTTCGCAGTTGTTTAATTGCCGTTAGTGATTTAACGACATAACTTTTTTTAAGGGTTAAATTTAAAGATGTAAAAGACATCAGATTTGCAACTGAGATTAAATGGATATAACCATTAATAAATACTTAATTCTAGTGCGTAAAAGGTAAATTAAAATTGCAACGTATGAAAAAGTTCCTACATACTTTTTACTAGTAAATTAGCTTAATTTACTGTAATAGGTGTGGATTTTTAAATTTGATTAAATAATAAGATTCACTGGTTCGGAAAAGACACCTGTGAATACAGATCGTACTTATGACACTTTTTTATACTCAACACAATTATTTTAATAAAATTGGACTAGTATTTGTTTACGGTATTTATGGAATTAGACTGAATGGATGAATTTAAGAAAGGATTATTTAATTTAAACATATTTGTAATTTTACTACATCAAATTTGGATTATTGGGATGCAAAATGGTAAGAGACCAACATAAAACATAAGATTTGTGCCACTGTTAATACTTTCATTATTGATAGACAAATAAACATCACGCTGCATATTATCTCCCAAATCTCAAAGGGCGAGGCTTGATTCGTCTGAATTTAAATGTTATAATTGTTCCCAATTATTTTAAAAATTACCTTTTTTCGGCCTCATGTTTTTTTATAAATGGAGAATTAATTGGGTCCTCGAAGATGTTGTAAGATTGTGGAATTTCCTGAGTGTCATAATATCTCACTAAATTTGAGCGTAAAAATATGCAATTAAACAAATTGTCAACTTACTTTGTTTGGGATTGGATTCCATGTAAAAGCTTTCCTCCTTAGATTGAAAGGATTGCTTAGCAATTAGCAAGACAATAAATATTACAGACAGAAGTTTTGGTGACATTTTTGAAAACTCGGAATGAAGTAAAACGAATGTTGTTTCCTTAAAATAAAGTTTAATGAAAATAAGCACTACCTTGTTTTATTTTATTTAAATAAACATAATAAATGAAGCTTCTTCGAAGAGGTATGCACATAACAGCATGAGGGGAAGAATACAGTTGAATGGAGTGAAATAAATTGTTAGGTTTACGAACAATAAGAAAATTAATCTTTTTGAATGTGATGATGAATTTCATTCTTTTAATCAACAAGACGTAACCAATATCCTAAGAAATAATTCGAATTTTATGGTTGAAGCATAAAGTAAAATTAGAATAAAAGATTACGACTTCGTATAAAGTTTTGATAATTAGCGACCCGTTGGTAGTTAAAGGAAAATAATGTGATTCACGTCATCCAAAAGTTTGAACATTATCATTCAAAAATATCAACACCCATATGAAGTAAAACTCAATTCCAAGAACCGGCTAAATATTTAAAATATCTTTCAATAAAAAGGGAAGCGTTTCTTCATAATTGCAATATGTTAATAAATATAATCAAGCACCCAATTTATTTCCAGCTGACAGATTAAGTTTAGTTTAAGAAAATGAACAACCAATTATAGTAATTAAAAATAGTCTTTTAGTAAAGTCCAGAAGACTTGTCACTTGAATTATTTTTTAATAACCATTACCAACTAAAATTTACAAAAGTCATGAAAAAAGAATTGCTTAGCGATTCATAGGGTAACATCCATAACATATCATCATACAATTGCTTACTCACTTGCTTAAAAAGTATTTATTCATCCCACGAATTGTTTTACAATAATAAAACTAAATAATTCACATTGTGTACTCGCTTTATTTGTAATTAAATTCGCTGCATAAATTTTTATACCATTATGGCATATCAAAATCATTAAAATACAGAACATTCAAAGTTGCATAATGAACTAGTAAATTTATACAATTTGTAAATATTAAGGATTTTCAATGGTTGGTTCTAAATATCAAAAACTAATTATAAACATCATCAATTAAAGTACTATGAAGTGACTTCGTGTCCATGAATCGTAAATTAAATGTTATGCACATTAAGTAGCAACATTATGCATTGAAATATCATTTGTCAAATGATGACACTACCAATAATTTGATATAGTATTTTGGTATCGTGAAGGAATAGATTTTTAATTCTCTAAATAAATTTATGGGAAATTGCATTAGACCACGATGTACCATATAATTTGTTCCGCTCTTTAATTACCAAATTATGTAATGACACCTGTTAGGTTAAAATTAATTGCTAATTTAAAATTAGAGATTTATTAATGCACAGTTTGCTTCAAAGGTAATTTAAAAAACCAAAACTTATTTTGCAGATTATTTTGATTTAATTACAATGAACTTAATAAACTTAATTAACATAAGCTAATCATTCCATTAAATAATATTGAAGATCTTTTGCCAAATATGTAAACTTATTTTTTTTGCACTTCAATGCTTACATATGAAAATATTATGTTCACTTAAATTTTGTAATAGGAACTATTTTCATTATTGCATGAACATTGTTGTTTATGACACTCAAGTATTGTTAACATGTACTAAATTAATATGATTAAGTTTGACTTAATGAATGAAGATTCTTGGAAATATAAAATTAATAACGGACCTATAAATTTAATAATTTTCAACCACTTCCTTATTTCCATAGCAAACAGTAAAATTGATAAATAAATACCTGAATGATAGTTGCAAAATATCTTGGTAAAGTGCTGAAGTTATCCAGGTATCGGATTGAATTTGGAATAATAATTAACAATATTGAAAAATAGAAATCAAGTTTGTGCAGTATTTTTTTTCAAATATGTTATTAAGCATTAGATTTTATTTCTTCAACAAGACTAGGTTATTTTTTCTTCATTTTCATATTTATAATAAAATTACACTGATCAAATTAAAAGAACTAAATTTAATAGTACAAAAATGTCTCTGATAGTTTTATTATACTTTCAAAAGTATTAATAATGTTTTTTGCGCATTCAAGTATTAATAAATATTTTTTAGTTTCTTGCACATTTAAAGTATAAAAGATCTGTTCAATTTTTGGATACTTATTTGAAGAACTGCAAACAGTAACTAAATACGATTCAACTGAAACTTCTTGCACTTCAGAATATAGATAGTACATAAGTTGCTAGGTATAGTGATTTCATTTCAACTGGTTTTGAATAATCTGTTTTGTCTTCAATTTTAACGAAAATGCCACTATTGAAGTTTTTAAAGCAATACATGTTTTGTAATCTGTCGTTTCAAACATTGTCGAAATATAAGCATAGAATTTTTTAACTGTATCAGATTGATGATTGTTCTGAAATCAAGAAAAAACATTGTCGAAATTTCTTACTTGAAACAGATGACAGTTTCTATCAAATAATACAAATTAAGATTCATTGTTATTATGTTTTAACAACTAATAAATAACTCAACATTCTGAGATTTATTTTATAATTTAAATAGGTTTTCCTTTTCAAGAAATTTGAACACCTTACTGAATTCTTTCATTAGTATTTTGTCAACATTTCGTAATTATTTTAACCAATTTAGATTTTAATCCATTTGATGAAAATTAGATTAATTAAACTATTGGAGACATTGTCTACAAATATTCAAAATCAAATAGATTTAGTTTTTCATGACATCACTGACAACTAAGCACATACGTAAGCTCTTATATTTATGAGAAATTAATTGCTTTATTAAAGTAAGTTTTGCTCTTTCGCTTAATCTTGTGTTTTATTCTTGTAGATTATTTTGCATAAATACATGCCTCCTATTCGAAGCAGAAAAAGGTGAGAAATTTTGAACAAAGTAGGAAGTGGCTACGAACAAGTAATTATTTTCAAATTATAAATCAAAATTCAAGTTTTTTTAACATCAAATTTTTGTTAATAACAATATTTCTAAAACAATGGCAAAGTTATTGAATTCAGTTGGAAGGATACAAAAATTGAGTTATTAAAGACTTTCTGTAATTTTTTTTGAAAAAGTTATAATAGTGTGCATTAACCCTTACTAATTAAGCTACCAAAGTTTACGACAAATCTTCAGAAGATTAGTATTTCACAGGACGCAGTAATAATAATTCCACTAATAAATGTACATATACACAATTTATTGTTTACTTCCATTTACAAAAGGTGATTTTTTTAAATACATACTTGCTAATGCATATGTTATTTCATTAATGATAGTTGGTTTGATATTTGTCTGTGTGCATGGAGTTTTAAAACTTATATTTTTTAGCAAAAATTATTAAAAGTGTAATGCAACATTTCATGTAATAAATAATAATTCGCCACATTTTTACTAGTTATGCTTAAATTTGTTCAGTAAAAATCTATTTACAGTGACTTATACGAAGATGTTTGATATAATGCCAATACGGGAAACAATCTTCTTATTTATTTCAATTTTCACATTGTTTTTGGATATCTTGATTATATTTTCTATTTTACTATTTCGTTCAAAACGAAATAATTTATTGAAATCTTCGTTTTTCCGACTGCAGGCAGCAAAGGTAACACTATACATCATGTTCATGAATATTGTTTTCCAGATTTTAGTTGAACTATTGATGTTAATTCAGTTTCAATTACTTATGCGTTTGCGTAAATATAACGCTTGGGGTAGTCTAATACTTGAAAATGGGGCAATGTGGCACGTATTGCCTAAAATAGGAACAATCTTACATTATTATTTTAAGTTAGTCATTTATGGAAGTCAAATCGCCAATGCCTTAAACAGGTACATATCAATATTTTATTTCCAAAGTCATGAAAGTATTTGGTCACAAAAAATTGAAATATTAGTTCCCATATTATTATTTCTTGTCCCCCTACCTTACGCGTTATTTTTAACATTTTATTCAGGAACTTCATATTGGTATTCTGTGGCTTCTTCAGGAACAATTAGATTATTATATAATGATTTCACAACACTTATAACATCACTAATAGATGGTATTGGATCTTTTTGTGCTTGTGTCATATGTTCCGCTTTATATACGAAAATAATCCAAAATCTGATTAAAAGATGGAGAACTATAACGGGTAGGCATAACTCAAATGATCGTAGTAGTTCAATATCAAAATATAAAGCTGAACTCAATTTGGTAATCACTTCAATAATACTCTTTATGTCCTTATTTATTAACACAATTTCTCAATGCTTTCAATTTTATGCTAACAGTGTCAAAGATGAAACGATGTTATTGTTACTAAATGATATTTCGTATCCTATCAATGATTGTTTATACATACTCAGTCCTTTTATTTTGTTGGCAACGTCAAATGTATTAAGAAGACAAGTGTTCGCTAATATAGGAATATATTGGATGCTCCGAAAGACTGTTCATTATGAACAACAGTTTTCAAAACCAAATACTGATCCTCATAATTTTCAGACTACTCAAATTGTTCGAAATATGTCCATTAAACTAAACACATCGTCACCAAGAAATGCTATAATTTAACTCATTTTCGTTAATCAAAATAATGCATTACGCATGTTCATTTTTTAAACTAGCTAAATATAATTTCTTATCACTGTTTATTTTTAATAATATCACACAATTTTAAAAGGTCATTGGAGTAAGTTCCACTTTTAATTATGTTAGTTTATAAATATATAAATATGTATGTATTTTGATTCAGAAAGCAATTGAACTTATTTGGTGTTCCTTATTTTCCCTTTAAAGATATAATCATATTTGTTTTTATTTGCAAAAAATATATATAAGTAACCTTAAAACTTATGAAGGAGTGTTTTTCTAATTATTGGAATATTATATTTCGAAAAACTCTTAATAACCAATTTGAGTTAAAATGAATTTTCGGAATGAATATTAAAAGGCACTTTTTACATTTCATTTCTGTTAGATTCTACTATATGTTGAATGCATTTTATTTGAATCTATACATTTTGAATACTTAAATATAGTTTTTTGTACTAAATTGAATTAATTAAATTTTTATCAAAAGCTTGTAAAAATAATGTGAAAATTATTTTAATGATAATGTACATGCGTATGAAATATTTAATAATGCAGTTGTTCATTATTTTATGAAAATTCTTTCGATACTATTTTTACATGTCTTATAAAATTCCTCAGAAACAAATTGTAGAAACTTCTAATTCTGTCTATTTATACAATGAAAATTATCATTACAACTATAAAGATTTTAACATTTTTCTAAAGTGGTAAACAATTTACTCAACTGCTTACCACATTTTTATGGTTTGATACAGTTTGCGTTAATCTTACAAATTTTTACAAATAAATGAATCTAATTATATAGATTTAATATATTTTTAGACAGCCCATTTTTAATTCAAATAAAGTTTCTAGGAATTCTAATTAGGATTTGATTACGTAGTTGTGTTGTTAATATTATGTACGTGCAATTTGTAGCCTAATTTATATGAATCTAAGTTGGTTTTGCTTGTAGCACTGAACATGTTTTCATTAATGCCCTATAATGAGATAATTCTATTTTTCTTATCTATTATTACGGCTATCTTACACATCTCTCTGATAATCATAATCACCAAAGCTTCAAGAAATAATAAATTCTTGACAACTTCATTCTTCAAATTACAGCGAGCAAAGGTAAACTGTTTAATTTAATTAGTAATTCCATTTAAAGAGTTTGATTGAAATGCTACTGTTATTAGAGTTTGCGTTTGGGATGCGGATGCGTAAATATTTATTGCTGGATTTTTTGATAGTTGAAAATAACTTTTACTGGATTCATTTACCAAAAATATCAACAATCGCCCACTACTATTGCAAGATAATTGTATATGGATCTCATTTAACTTTGGCTATCAACCGATTTTGTATACTTTGCGTATCAGCCAACAACGATCAAATTTGGACAACAAATTTAAATATTTCTGTTATAACGCTGATATTTTTATTGCCACTTCCATATGCGTTGTATCTCGCATTTAATCCAGGAACATTTTGCTGGTATTCCTACAGCTCTAGTGGTACTATTAGGTTAAGTTATGATAAATTTACAAATTATTTAACTGCCTTGGTAGACGGAGTTTCTTGTATTGTATGCGGTGGTATTTGTATTGTTTTGTATATAATAATGCTGCGAATAATAACAAAACAGTGGTTCAAAAACAAAACAATTAAATTGAAAACATCAAAAAATAAAAGTATAATTGAACGATTTAACATGGAGCTCAAATTATTAATAACTTCATTAATCTTATTTACAACATTATTTTTAAATGCCATTTCGCAAGCCTTGATGTTTTATGGCCAATCATTGGAGAATGAAAAATTAATTTTACTTTTAAATGATATAAGGTAACTAGATGTTTAATAATTGTATATTCACTAATGATTTTTTTAGTTACCCTATTAATGACTGTTTATATATCAGTCCATATATTCTTATCCTAACTTCAAAAGTGTTGAGACTCGAATTAATTCAATTTTATAAAATAGATAAAGTAATTCAATTTTATAACGTACATGTGTTGAAGAAAAAAGTTGTCAAATCTAGTGTAACATTATTTCAAGTACGATCAAAGTCCTCAAACAAATAAACACATTTATTGTTAATTTTTTATAAATACCAGTAACAGAAAACAAGTACATTTTTGTATCATAATAAACACCACAAGCAAAAATTTTGCTGTCTCTTTTTTCCACAGATCCGCCAAAAGTGTATAACATGGTCTCATTTTAACATTTTCATTAAAAACGTAAAACTGTCTCTGCACAATTTTTAAGTTTTTCTCTTTTCTGTATATTTATAATTTCATATATAAATGTTGCATATTAGATAAATGGGCATTCTTCCAAAGAGATTAATTTAAAGACAACAATAAGCATATCTTAAACACTACATACAAATATATAAAGTACCGGATCTCTAGGATATTATAAATATACCCACATATGATCTGTATGAATTCATTATTTAAGGTCATTTATTAGTACATATTACAATTCTTTTTATTTGGAGAATATATAACAAGTTGTTGTGCTTAAATATTTATCAGAATAATACTTAATTATGGTCAAAGACAGTTTATGTAATCTATACGTTACATGTATGTAGTATTTAAATAAATTAACTCAACAACAAGACAATCGTTCATTTTATAGGTATTATAATTCAAGTACAATTATTTTTCCAATAAGCATTAAAAGAAACAATTTATCATAAAGAAAATAACAAAAATTGACGTTTTCACCGAGAAGAAAATTAATGCATAGAGTAGTGATTATCCTCTGTAAGTTTACACACATTACCATCAAAATCAAACTTGATATCAATGTTCATGTTACGTGGGTTTTTCTCGTGGGGTTTCATGGCAAATACCCCAGTGATAGCCTCACCCTTTGATCCAGTAATGACGTCATGCAAATAAAAGACAGTTTGCTTCCAGTGAGTGTATTTTGCGTCAGGTGCAGTGGAGAAGCCGATTGGCTTATGAGATCTGGTAAAGTCAGTCGTGAAGTAGGTGACGAAAGCGTGAACAAAATCATTTCTGCAAAACTGCAACTTGAATGGAACAGTAAAGGCGAGATCTTCCACTTTGACGGTGTACAAGTCAAATTCCTTCAACATGCAGTTGCTCGTAACAACTTGATTTCCATCGACACAATCAACCAAAGGCTCGGTAATAGCACAGTCTCTAATACTGCTCATGTTGAAACCATACACGTTCTCCCACCAGTGAATCTTGTCTTCCTTGTACTTTCTATCTTCGATTCCATTGATGTACATAGTACATTTATCAGGGAAGATAGCACCACCTATATTATGTAAAATGTTAGTACTAATGTAAAAGGTGTTTAATATTTTTTAAATCCAGTTACTGTGTATAAACTGCCTTTTAGTACTTTTTTCATTCAAAATATGAATATCAGCTGAAAAGCATTTTACATGTCGTCATGTTTAAGCCCTAATTTAATTACTTATTTATATCAGCTGCAACAAGATCGTCTTATAGTTGGTGTTATCTACCCTATAATGTCTGGGAAACCGAGAAAAAGGGATGTAGAAGCTGTTCGTGCGTTGAGTGATGAATCCACAAGACAAGCTAGTTCGGAGGAAGAGCCAAATTACAAGGTTTCTAGAACTATCAATAGGGCTCTTTCTGGAAAAAGTAAACCTTTTGTTGCAAGAAGTATGCTTTAAGGAATCTATCGACTTATTAATTATTTACTTTTAGAGCATGCTAACGTTGATAGTGGAAAAGCTAACGTGAGGAAAGATGTCTTGGTGAAAATAGGTAAGTTAAAATAAATGTTAAATTATAAATTAATTACTTTAGATACAAAAGGAAATCTGAAGTAATCTATATCAGTAGTGATGAAGATGAGAAGCCTGTGGTTGCTGCAGTCAAAATCTCTTCTATGAGAGATTCCGACATTCATACTGCCAAGAACATGAATACTGACAAGACTTGTGAAAATAGCACCCTGTTTAACAATTGTGGATTGACTCTTAAGAAGAGAGATCAATCTTATGACATCGTCGAGCAAATGTTTCCAGAACGAAAAGGTCAAGCTGCAAAACTAATTCTTCAAGAACTCTTAGATCCCAATCAGTCAATTGATTTAAAAAAAGCACTAAAACCCAATTTATTCATTTTTACCCATTATTAGTAAAAATTTTGTAAAGAGCCGAGATGATATCTGCTTCACTTTTGTTATTTACCTGGGGCCAACCATTTGTCACGAGCATACAAAACGGTGTTAAGCATAGACTCGTAAAGGAGACAGTAACCCATCCATTCGGAAATGATGATATCAACCTTCTCAATTCCTTCTGGGAGCTCAGTGATGTCTTCCATTTTAGCTTGAACGACGGTAATGATGTGGTCTAGCTTGTTATCTTTGATAATGACCTTAGACTTCTCAGCGATTCCTGAATATTCAATTGCAAAGACTTTTTTGGCACCAGCTTTAGCAGCAAACATTGACAAAATTCCAGTTCCTGACCCAACATCCATGACAACCTTCCCCTTGAAGAGGTGCTTGTTTTGATAGATTGAATCACGATAAGTTTTTGTTCTAACTTCATCTTTTAACATTTCCTGTAAAAATTGTTTAATACATAAAAGCAAAAATAGTTACCTCGTGAATGCCATAATGAGCATAGGAATTAAAATAATAATCCTTGCCAGAGATTTCAGTAACAGTTCCTTCTTTTTTGATTTCAGACATTTTGAGCAAGTTAAAAAGAATGATATTCAAACTTTTAAATGTACCCCAAACTTTTAATATCGTCTACCGTAAAAGTAAACAGGGCTTCGCTCTGAGACTATCTCAGGTTGAAAAGACACAAAAGTGCAACCAAAGTTACTTTATTTAAATACAATACACTTACAAAAGATTAATGCAATCATATAAAATAGCTGAAAAATATAAATGATACAATTCTTATAATGAAGACATTATTTCTTAGATGTTTTGCGTCTTTTTGGTTGACAATACTTGGTCTCCAAAGCTAAGATCATTTCATTTTGACGTTTTTGTCCTCTAGCCAAAATCATCTCCTCCAAGGAATTGTTGCTTTTCTCCTTCTTCATAATTTCTTTTAAAGCTTCTTCTGCTTCAATGGACTCCTTAGCTTTAGCTTGTTCCATCTTTTTTATCTTTGCAGCAGTTAATGGCTTCCATTTTTTCGTCTTTTCCAAGGTCCCATCTTTAATCATCTCGTTAACAATATCACTCAACTCACTAGCATTTGAGACATCAAATCCAATTAAAGATTCCAACATTAAGAGAATGTCGCCCTTGTGGCGATTGTAGCACATGACAATGTCTTGTTTTTGTTCATCACTATCAATATAAGTGGCCAAATAAGCATCAATTTCTTCTTTAGTAATAGGCTTAAACATCTTTTTCCAGACTGAGTACCATCCATTAAATCCTAAAGTATCCTCATCATCCTCCCCAGTATTCCCAGATTCATCATAGACTTGCTTCCTTTCATCGTCATCCAGAATACTGTAGACTTTAGATACGATTTGGAACTTTTTAGTAGCAAGGGTCTTCTCGCTCCCATCTTCTTCTTTGAATTTGTCCGGATGGTATTCCAAGGATTTGCGGTAATATGCCTTCTTGACTAAAAACAATATTGACATCAATTTTACGATCTTAACTAACTTACTGATAGATTTGTTATGTTTGCCACTTGTTTTGTCGTCAAGTCCAAGGATATTGTACAGGTTAGTAGTTTTGAATAGCTCTATGCAATCGTCTTTAAAACCCATTTTGAATGAAATCAAAACACATTATAAAGAGTATGTAGCGCGTATGTACCGATTATTTCGCCACGACTGTTGAATAGTGTATATTTAGAATGGTACTTAGTTTACTTGAAACATAAAATAAATTTCGTAACAAAATGATTTATTTAAAACGAATAACAACAACTATTCTAAGGAGTGGCATATAAATTAAACAAGAAAGTTATCTTTATTAAAAGATTGTTTTTGTAACTGATCTAAATGACTTTGAGTTGTAAAATATTCAAAAGACTCAGCATCATTGATGGAATTTGTTCTTGGATTTACTACAATAATGTTAGGAATTCCCATTTTGTTCCATTCAAATATCTTCTTTCCCACGCTCATATTCTTTCTATCATCAATAATAAGATCGGTCGGATCATTTAAACGGGATATTTTTTCATTTAAAAAATTTGTAAACTCCTGTTCATATGCAAAGGGTGTTCCTTTTTTTGGTAAAATAACAACATATTTGAAAGGGCAAATAGATTGAGGAAGTCTAAGTATTGTACTTGAAGGAGACAATACGTCGATGCTAAACAATATCATTAATATACATCATCTTTAAAATGAAACTTTACCATGATGCAATTAATCTTGTGACGCCAATTCCGAAACAGCACATTTCATAATAATTACTTGATTTCGGTATTGAAGAGGCTTTTAGCGCTTCAGAATACTTTTTGCCAAGATTAAAAGTATGCCCAATTTCGATAGTCTTCATTTTTTGAACGCTTGAATCGCAACCACACTTACAATTTTGAGACAATATATCTTCTGATAAATCATATTTTCCACACTTTTGACAAATGTAGATGACATCTTCAGCTGAATTATTCTTTAAATGATATTCGGTACTATATTTTCCACCCATTAAACCCGAATCTGCAGATACTTTATAAACCTGATTTTGTAAACCTAAGCGATCATAAAATATCTTCTCATAAACTTTGTTAATTTTAGTAAAAGTTTCATCTGCACCAGTTTCACACTCATCAAACGTATACAAATCATTCATTAAGAATTGTCTTGATCGCAACCAGCCAAATCGAGGATTCATTTCATCTCTGAATTTATCACTTGTCTGATATAACATAAGCGGTAGTTGATTCTTCTTCGGCTTACCAAATTGTTTAACCATCATTGTTACCATTTCTTCGCCCGTAGGTTGGAGACATAATTCATTTTGAAGACGATCTTTTAGACGAAATAATTCACCCCCCATTTCATTCCATCTATCAGTTTGACTCCATAATTCTTTTGGACCTAGAAAAGGCATCACGAATTTCTGGCAACCAGCTAAATTTAATTCCCCTTCAATTAGTTTTGTAAGTTTATCCACAACACGTTGGCCAATTGGTAATGTCAGATGAAGACCCTTTGACACAGAATGACTAATAAAACTGTTTTCTAGCATCAATTTATAACTTTTTGACGTTGTATTGGTAGCATTCGCGGATACTGAACCCAGAAACAATTTACTGGCCAGACTTGCCATTCTGCAAAATACTATATTTATCACAATAAAATAGAAGAGATAGACATATCAGATATTTACAGATTTATATAAAGGAAATACAAAAATGATTGTTTATTGAAAATACAAGAAAGTGGAATAAATTCATTTTTTACTCATTAAAGCTTCTCTCATTGCCTTTTTAGCCTCCTCAGCTTCCTCATCGAGTTTCTTTAGTTTAGCAGTGGGATCAGCTCCGAGACCTAATCTATCAACTCTACGAACAGGATCTTTTATGTAAACTTTTGTTTGTTTGTTTTTCCAAGTACCATTTCCATTATTGTATCCCATGCCATTTAGTAAAGCTTTGCCAAAATCGTCAACGGATACCATAGAATAATCACTGTCCCCAAGATTTTCATGTTTTCTTTTGCTGGTAGTAGTTATTTGTATGCAACCCACATTTCTGCGATCACCCACTGAAGAGTCTCCGTCAATGCCCATAGCTTCAAGTTGTAAAATAATTTTAGCACGTTCATCTAAGCTTGTTTCCTTATTACCTAGTTTCTTCTTGAGCAATGCAATTCTCCACTCACTTCCTTTTGTCGGCAAGGGTATAGAAGCAATTCCAGGAGACGATGCAGTTTCTGCAGATTCTGTCTTGAAAGAAGTTATGGTCGTTTTAACTTTCTTAGTCTTCTTTTCATCATCACTGTGGTCATCTTGGTTAAAAGCAGAAATGAAAGATGTAGATGGCTTTGGTGGCTGAGGCTTTGAAGGTCCTAAGTTCAAACTAAAATTCATTTTAATCAAAATTGTAAATAATAAATTACTTATTTATAGAGACAGCGCAAGTTTGTTTAGGAAACTAGAAGTAAAAATCAAGCAAGTATTTACGAAATCAATACAATAAAATAAATGGTGTCCAATTTATTTGAAGTGACTTAATTCCAGAAATATCGTTTTAGGAATACAAAAGGGATTTAAATTAAATAAAAATAAAAGTAGTTATTCATCATCGTCATCACTGTCATTTGTAAAATCAAAGGGTTTAAATAATTCCTTTAATTCCGCAGTAACTGATGTTTCCTCTTCCTTTGTCAAAGTACAATCCTTCCAATCTTCCTTTTCAGGACAATCAAGAATTTTATGACTAGCTAAAACTTCCCTTGCAAACTGGAGAGGGAAATTCTTGAGTTTATCAGTGTATAATTTAGATCCATCTGGCAATTCCACATAAAAATAAGGAATTCCGGGATTGACCACGTCAAAAATTTCTTTTTCTTTGTCCAAAGTAATGAGAGAGATTTCTTTTTGTTCGGCTTCTTTAACAAACGAACTATGGAGATATTTGACAACGTTATTAGGAACTGGGATTAAATTGATCTGAACATGCCCAGTTTTGTAATTCCTTTCGTAAGCAACTAATGCCTTGTTTTGTTGACTACAAAAAAGTGTGTATGCATTAATAAACTTTCTGATTTCAGTCTTCACATTGTCATTTGCGCCAACTAAAGATTGGGTATGCTCAATACTCATGATTAGAATGTGATCATTAGACATGGGACCTTTGGGCATAGCAGCGTAGCAAGTTTCACCAATGCTAACTATTAAATGTTTTTCAGCTTTTACATTTGATAAACAGAACCAGCATTCATACGGTTTTTTAGATGGATTATCGTCTTCATCATTTTTTCTTTTTCTACTGTGAGAATTTTCTTCAACATAGGTTAAATCAAATTTGGTGTACGCCCCTTGAGGTCTATTGTCATGTTCTTTTTGTTTTTCTTCCTTCATAATATCAGTCAGTATATCCATGTATGGAAATTCGGTAGTATTGTCCGGTTGTTGAACCAATTGATCTTTGGAGATCCCTGCAATTGGAGTAATATTGAAAGCATACAGCCACTTTTCTTTACTTTTATTGCCTACACAATTTAAGCCAATGAACCTAGTGACATGCTGAGCCACATCTAAGATAAAGAATTATTATTGTTCGCACAGTTTTATTTTTTACCTAACAAGACTCTGTGATTGCGATATGGCGTTCTTTCATAATGGCAATGAAGTCCAGCAAAATGATAGCGTGGCTTTAATGCGGAAGCTACTTGTGAAATTAACATCGAACCTTCAACTTGGTGATTGATAATGTTGGTGGAAAACTTTGATATATCTTTTGGCCATTCAGAAGTTAAAAGAATATCACATCCCAAATATCCATGCATTGCTTTAACTGGATATAATAAATCATTGACAACAGATTTATCAAAAGCATGACTTCCAAAGTGGCCACTTTCAGTACCACTCAAATATGCTATTTTTAGTCCATTTGCTGATTTAAAAATTCCGCTTTTACCCAAATAAAATACATTTTCACATATATCACAACCTTCTGCGGGATAGTATTGTTCGGTTTCAAGGGAAGAAGGTCCTAATATGTAGGTTTGGATTGGGAGTTTAATTTGGAAGGATAATAATTTTTTGTTTGCCTCATGATCGTCTTTAGAGAAAAATTCACCCACACAGAACAATAATTCAAACGGTCCTGCTTTTTTGTCAACTGCATTAACTTTCTTAATTAATTCATCGAATTTCCCTTCAACATTTCCCACAACTAAAACACGACACAGTTTCTGTGCCATTGTTTTCTAAATATAACATACTTATTAACTGACATTTTAAGCATTAGAATAGATATAAATAATGTATGAAACATTTAAATAGTTATAAACAAAGAAGAAATAGTATTAAGATATTTATTCCTCATGATCTTGTCGTGTGGTTCCTGGGCAAAACTTTTCTTCCTCATTATTTTCCAATGAGCACGCACAATAAAGGCAATATTTGTGAAATGTTCGAAGGTGTTCAATCACTTTATCAAGTAAATCAGTTATTTCATCATCAGTATAGATCTTTGGCTCTTCTTCAGCAACTTGACTTGAGGTTTCATCCATAACCTCATTTGGAATTTTTGAAAATGGCCACAAATAATCTTTCATCGGTTTGACTAACTGTTGCCTATGATCTAATTCGAAACATATAGCCTGCGACTTGAACAAATCCTTTCTTCTCATTTTACAGCTATTTGAATCTTTTCGTTTCTTTAAGAAGTCAACTTTCATTTCTTCAGTTTCAGATGCTCTCTTTCGATTAGCTTTTAATTCTTCTTCAAGTACCTTTTCCATTTCTTTCTTTTTTTGAGCATCAAAACCAATGCCTTGAATTACAACTATTAGTCTCATCGTTAAAAGTATATTTACTCTAAGTGTAGAGATATCTATTTTTAGATCATATTTTTCGTTTTTTAATAAACTTTTTGATTTTAATATACAGTTTGGCAATGCTTTATACCAATTTTTCTAATGTTGACGAGCATGACAATAGGTGTGTTGGAATGCCGCACAATCCTAATGTAAATATTATACCTGTTGGTAGGCTAGAAACCCTTTTCAGAATGGACTTTAATTGATCTCATCCAGGCAGTTTATTATGTTGGTGAGTCAACACATCACCTTAATCCACACCAGCAGTCAAGAATGGTAATGCATCTCAGCAGATACAAAACTTGGTAATAAGCGTATTAGGTTTGAAAAGAAATCAAGATGAAGGAGATCAATTATGCCAATTCTAAAACAATCGTCCTCAAGGTCGATATTTCTTCAAAAGAACTGGGTGAGAACTTGGAATATATTCTTACAGAGTACTTTGGCGACCAAGTCACAGACGTCGATCACGGCAAAGGTTTACTTGAAGATGTTTACATGCTCTCCCCTCAGAGTGCTCCAAAGATCGGACAATCTATCATTCAAAGAATCTCTGCTGAAAAAGAAGAAATGTCTACCGGTTTTTAATTATATTTTAATTCTTTTTATGTTTTTATTAAAGTCATACCTGTGATTCCGGTTAATATTTCGATTGGCAAGGGTGCCTTAGTTATTAAGGGAGTATTTTCTACTTTTTCATCTGATAGTGCAGATTGGAACCCTAACTTGGACAGAAGTTTAAACCCAATATTGTGAGGTTCAATTGATTTTTGCAAGCCTTCGTCTCTTATTTTGGTTTCTAACTGATGTTTGGATAGTTTTTCTGTTTGCTTAAGCGTATTTTCCTGATTTCTTTTTTCAATTGCTAGCATCCTTTCTCTATGGCCATCAATTCGAGATTTTTCTAAAATATAAACAAATCATCATGCTAATATAGGTTATGGACTTACTTTTTTCATATTGAGCATTTAAAATTAAAGTATCTGACATATAATCCTCAACATCTGACATCTTCAAAAGGAATACTAAATGTGTAGTACAATATAATATATTCAAATGCAAGGTTACCGAAGTAACACTTTGTTGAAAACAAACATCGTGCTAGGATAACAATATTAATAAGAGGCGGATTTAAATGAAAAGTTAGTAATTTAGGGAAGAATATGATAACAAAAGTATGATATGAATTTGAAAGATAGAAGAATATTATCACAAACACTTTGTCGAGCTTTGTTTCTAATAGACGTAATATTTTTTTTGATAAAGAATTAAATACTTATTGAAGAGATGAAACATTTATTAGCTTACTTTTTTATATTCATTATACAGTTTCAATTTAGCTATGGAGCCGATGTTTTGTTTATGGTAATTGTTAATTTAGTTTATGTTTAATAACCCTAACTATATAGTATATGTTTACATCAAAATCTCACTTCTCTACGATGTTTCCATTGGCAAATTTTGTAAGTCACAATAAATTAATTTTTAAGTATTTGTCAGCTTTTAAATAAAGGCCACAATATTTCCATATTTGGTTTCGATGGGAGGGTTGGAACTGCAAATGGGAATAAAATGCTTAATTTAGAAATCAACGAAGAAAATAGTAAAGATGAACCCAACGGATCTAAAGCTGCAATTGAGATGTGCCAAGGTAAACTTTATTTGTTCGCATAATTATTAGATCAATTATTTTAGAATATTGGTGGAACTCTGATGTCAGTTCATACAATGTAGATTTAGCATCAATAGGAGCTTTTGAAACGTTTCGCAGTCTTTATAACAAAACAAAGGTTGATAGAATTCTAAATCACAATTATGATATTGTCATCAGTGACGATATGTTCAATGTCATTCAAGCACCTATTATTGCTAAATTAAGACAAAATTTTAACACGACATTTGCACTATTTAGTACCACAACGTACTACGATTCCACAGCTTCGAGATACGGATTATCTCGGAATCCAGTAGCATCAACGGGTTATTTCCACAGCATCAGATTGTTTCATTATGATCAATTTTCCTTCCTTCCAAGAATGCATCATTTTACTGAGGCTGTGTTTGATTTTTGGGCTGCGTTAACAAATGATGCTTTTAGTATTAAAGCAGGAAATATTTTAGGTGTACAATTTGATCCATTAGCGTTTTATTATGAGAAAAGTTGGGCATTTATAGATTATCCCCGTTTCTTATTTACACCTCAGCCAATAGCATCGGATATTACATCTGTATCTGAGGTTTGCATTGACGTCGACGAAGAATTGCCATTAGAATTTAAAACTTTTATGGAAAAACCGAACTCCAAAGGCACAATTTTTGTGGCGTACGGAAATAACGTATATTGGCAGCAAGCTCCCGAAAATGTGACAACAGAATTTTTGAGTGCTTTAGAATATTTTCAGGATTATCAGATCATTTGGACTGTTAGATATAAAGGTTTAACAACGACTAAGTCCAATGTGAAAATCACAAATTGGGCTCCACAACGGGCAATTTTGAAACACAACTCAACTGTTTTGTTCCTATCGCATTGTGGGTTAAAGTCGATCAAAGAAGCCGTATGCTCCGAAGTGCCTTTGGTCGTTAGTCCTTTCTTCAGCGATCAGACAAAGAATGCATTTGAACTGGTTCAAAATGATATAGCAGTACTTATAAGCAAATTTGAAATGAATAGGATAAATATTGTAAACACCCTTCAAAAGGTTTTATCAAATTTGGAGCATTACAAGAAGAATGTAATTAGATTCAAAAAATTATTTACTGACAATGTGAAAAATCCTTTAGAAGTGTCATCTCACTTTATTGAACGAGCTATCCGCATCAAAAAAGACACAAAAAAATTCAAAATTGCTGGTTTGTTTTCTGATTTTCAAACTACCTATTATTTTACTTCTATAGCTTTAATTTATGTGCTAATTTGTTTGATTGCATCAAAGTAAAATATATAAATTAGGTAAAATATTTACACTTCGCAACATTTTTGGTGTGACATCAATTAATATATCATTCAATTGATATGAAAATGATAGAGTACTTAGGGTTTTTTAAACAAATTACATGTAAACACTATTTGTTCATTAAATGTTGCGATTCAATCAGTTAAAGTGCATTTAATAGACATCAAGATGATTGAGAATAAGTATGTATATGTAAAGTGTGAAACTTTTGAAGTTACCTTGATAATGCGGGATGATTACAATTTAAAATCAAATATATTTATTTTAATTTTTATGTTTAGGAAATTTGTAAAAATGAATTTTCGTTGTTTACCAGTTATAGTAATTTATATGAGTATTGAACTTGAATTTGATAAATGAGTGTTTATAACAAAATACAGCAAAAACAAAAAAATAGTTATAAACTAAATTTTTAAAAGATGTTTGGTTTGCAATTACTTTTTATAGTTAAAGAGATTTTTTGATTTGTAAAATCTAAGAACATCTCAACGATTCATTAAGCGACTTTAAAAACTAGCATAATTGAAGTTTATATTAATGTAATATAATAAATTGAAGATATCGCAGCAAACATTGTTCTTAATAACGAAGTTATACGTCATATTACTTCAATTATTTATATTTAATTATGAACTTGTTGCATCAAAGATTTATTTAAATTTCATCGGCAAATTGTAATCGCTCTTAAAATTAAGTTCCGGTAAAACAAATAACTTAAAGGGAGTATAACTAGAAAAAATAAGAAACATTTATTTTCGTCAGTACATTCATTATTTAAATGGTCAAACAATAATATTATTCAATTATTAACTTTAACTTTTTTACTTCCTTATCTATTGCAAGAAATTATGGGTGATAGTGTTTTAAATAACAATTAGTCTTAAAAGTTGGAGAAATTATAAATTAATTTAAAACTACAATGAATCTTTTGAACATATTTTTAATATTTAGTGTCAATATCGAACACCTTCAATTACTTTTTTATTTAAAACTTACTCATTACTGATTTTTTTAATGAGAAATCAAGCTTTATTGTCAAAATTACGTTTTTACGATTTCTTAAACAACATATCTTATCAATAAATGGCAAATTTTCCCATTTCCATAGAGAATTCATATCGAACTTCTTTTATTTTCAGTTATACAATCGTCTTCAAATGAACTATGTGGCTGACTTAATACTGTACACATATATTTATACCGTGCCTTTTAATGAAACATATTTTAGATCTTCTCCAAATGCATAAGTAAAAATTATAAAATTCGTAATTTATTAATTTATAAATTTTATGAAAAATATTATCTCAAATCGGCGAATTTTTCTTTGTATACAGGCTCAAACAAAGAATTTATTTAGCAAAGTTTGTGGTAATCTACTGCAAAAGATGTC
Organism: Rhabditophanes sp. KR3021; assembly: GCA_963281155.1. Taxonomy (NCBI): domain Eukaryota; kingdom Metazoa; phylum Nematoda; class Chromadorea; order Rhabditida; family Alloionematidae; genus Rhabditophanes; species Rhabditophanes sp. KR3021. The sequence continues at coordinate 3,434,961 of CAUJLY010000004.1, read as the reverse complement.
TTTACAGTTACAAAATATGCGTTTATAAAACCAAATTAATCTTAATTAGTTGAAACAGCTATCAGATAAATCACAACAAATATTTTAATTTTTAATTCATAAAATTATGCTATTACTTCATTTATCCTTACTAAAAGAAATATGTTTGTGCCTATGTTTATTAATTAAACTTGTGTCCTCAGCTTTGTAAAATCTAGCACCAATTAAAGTAGTGATAAGGAAAATTATATTGCATTTTTCATTCAAAGTGTTGCTGTACAATCGGTCAAAGTATATTCAATACGCAAAAACATGGTGTGCAAAGTGTGTTGCTTTATTTGTGATTTCCTTGATTAGATTGTACTACGTGACAAGTTACTTTAATTGATTAAATATATAACAAATATGAAGCTGCATATGTTATTTTATTTCCTTTACTTTTTCAATAGTGCGTATGCCAATCCACCTAAAGACATACTATTTTGCTATATGTTTACTTCAAAATCTCATTTATTGTCCATGATGAACTTGGCTAGACATGTGAGTGAGTTTATTACTAGAATTAATAATTGGTAGATATTTAGTTAGCAAACAGAGGTCATAATATAACTATTTTTGGAATAGACGGCAGAGTTGGGCCTCAGAAGGATATGATCAATTTGGAAATTAATGATGAAGATCGTAGTGGATCGTCTAAGTTAGAATTAGAAATTTTGCAACACATATTTTGGTTTAAAGAAGGAACTGCATTATACAATGCTTTTGCCAGTTTTGGAGCAAGTGATTCATTTGAAAGGCTCTACGACGAAAAGAGAATTAGCGCAATATTAAACCATAATTACTCCTTCATAGTAATCGATCTAATGTTTCCGGCGTATCAGATACCAATGCTAACTAAAATGAGGCGCAATCACAATACACCATATGCCTTATTTTCAACGACATGCTTTTTTGATAATTATGCTGCCAAGCATGGTTTGTCTCGAACTCCGGCGTCGTATGCCGGTTATTTTACAAAAACCTACCAGATGTACATAGATCAGTATTCCTTTCTCCCACGACTAAATTTCTTCATTGACGCAGTTTACGATTTCGGAAGCGTTTATGCGAGTGATTACAGTGTTAATAAAGTGGCTAGTTTATTAAATATCAAAGGCATTGACAATGACGACTTTTATAAAGAACGTATACTATCTTTCATTGACTATCCCCGATATATTTTTACACCTCAGCCTATGTCGTCGGATTTGTCTACAACAGCTGAAGTCTGTACCCTTGGATTAGAAACACTCTCAAAAGAAATTAAGGATTTCATGGAAAAACCAAGCAAGGGCATAATTTACTGTTCCTTTGGTTCAAATATTTACAACTCCCCTCAGATAATAGAGCTATTGAAAGCTTTAGATTACTTCAAAGGTGAATTTAAAAACAGCGCTAGATTGTTAATTTACTCCTTTTCCAGAATATCAAATTATTTTTAGCATGCGCTTTGAAGAATTGCCTCGTGTGAAACCACATATAAAAATAGTTAACTGGGCTAATCAAAAAGCTATACTTGCTCATCCGAAAACATCTCTGTTTTTGACACACACGGGATTAAAATCTTTTAAGGTAAAATTTTGTTAAATGCTCATTAATTAGATGTTACAAATATTTATTCAATAATGTTAACAATTATAGGAAGCATTATGCAATTCAAAGCCAATCATCTGCACAGGTATGTTTTCAAAAAAGTACGTGTATGATAGTTATAAATTTATTTTTCCAGCATTTTTCTCTGATCAAACCAAGAATTGCCTTGAGGCAATTAAACTTAACATAGCCGAAGGTATTTCAAAATTTGAATTTGAAGCTTCTAACGTCATCAAAGTTATGGAGAAAATGCTAAAAAATTTGGATTATTATAAAAAAAATGCAGAAAAAGTCAAGAACAGATTTCTTGATAATGTCAAATCTCCTTTACAAATTTCTGCTCATTACATTGAAAGAGCTATGAAAAAGAAAATGGACGGAAAGAAATTTAAAATAGTTGGTGCTTTTAATTTCTCCTATGTCACCTATTATCTCGATTTAACATTATTATTGCTAATTGTAATGTTTCTAGTTTCGTATTAAAATAAATGGCTTGTCTAAATTAAATATTATAACTTTTGGCCAGTAAAAAATTGCAGATTAATTTGTTTGCATACAATAAGCATAATATAATAGATATGCAAAGGGCGTATAATTAGTGTAACATAATATCCATGTAGATATTATCAGTATATTATTATATTCATATTTATGTTCTATTATCACATCTATATAACCTCTTTATTTGATAATAAACAATCTTAATTATTAATATTTGTACCATCACTCATACTACATATGTGTATTTCTATGCAATAAATATGACATCTTGTTCTTGTGTTTATCCCTCGTCTGTTTTCAATCTGTTAGATCCCCCTTCCGGGATCCGGAACAAGATACAATAAGGGCATAGGCTAATTATTACCTCTTTTTACTTTATTATAACTGATACAGGTTTCCTTTTCTTATGTAACAGTCGATATGTTAGTCACTAAAAATTGTTACATTAATTATATAGGTAAATATGATGAGCGAGCAATGGCTAGTAAGGTAGCCATAATACGCAACGCCACAAGTGTGCAGCCATGTAAAAATAAGCAATGTCGTCATCCATGGATCCCTTAAACAATAGCTATAAGTTATACTCATCTAAGACATACAAATAGGAAGTATTTATTTATATAAAAATCTGATTGCGAAGGTAAAATGTGTTGGTTGCGTTGGCGCAAGTGAGTTGGTGATATTTGTCACACAACTCATCCAATTTCGATTTGTTCCTTGATGATAAAGATCGCTTTAACAGAAATGATATGTTGAACACTCAGATCAATGCTGTCCTTCCTTCTGAGCACAAATATTTTTTTGGTAAATATTTAAATTTATTTTTGAAACTGAATAAAGATAATAATAAGTACACCCCAATATTGTTAGTAATGATTGCAAACACTCATCATACTATTAGGGAACAAGGATGAGTAATCGGAAAATAAAAAACCGGAATTTTGATAAAGATAATCAAAATGTTTATATCATTTACCAAATTGTACAAATTTACGTCTCAATAGCAGTAACGCCAAAAGAAACTTTCTAATAATTAATCAAGTTGGTAATTAACTGCGCTATTTAGTAAGGCTATTTTGTTAGTTATTTTATTTAATCAAACCTATGATGGTAGCATCAGCAAACGGTATTTTATTAATATTTTCTTTATATTTACTTTTGCTGCAATGTCATGGCTTTGATTTAATGGGTCTTTTTGGTGGATCTTCTAAAAAGAAAAAGACTTATGTCCCAGTATCAGATGACAAAGCGAAGGCAAACTACTTTCTCTCCTATTTTCGTTTATATTTTGTATTTTCAGAGTTATCTCGAGAGTTTCGGCTATGTTCAACCGAGTCACATGGTACAAGGTATTAATTAATTATGTATATACTTTAATATGTTGATAAAGGTATGTCTGGAGATATGTCTGATATCAAGACCATTTTCTCGTCTGCTGTGAAAAAATTCCAAGAATTTGCGGGATTAAAAGTAACTGGAAAATTAACAGAGGAAACTAAGAGGAAGATGGCTGAACCAAGGTATTTCAACTTCTGATTTGAATTCTTAATTTTTATCCTTATTTAACCTAGGTGTGGCTCACCCGATGTGCAAGCAATGGCTTTATCAAGTGAATCAGTCTATAAATGGAAAAAAGAACATTTAACCTTCAGTATTCTTAGTTACACAAATGATATACAACGCTCAGATATTAAACGTGTACTCCAAGATGCTTTTGATACGTGGGCAAAAGTCGTACCACTTGATTTTACTGGTAATATACATACTCTCAAACGTTTATTTTTCTGTTTTACAGAAGTTCCATCCAGTGATTCAAGTGCTGATATCAAGGTTCAGTTTGCAACAGGAAGCCAGTAAGTTCATATAGAAATGTTGCTAATTTCAAAACATACTTACATGCATTAATCGTTTTGTTTAAAGTGGCGACCCTTGGCCGTTTGATGGAAAAGGCAAGCAATTTTTTGAATTAATTAAACTTTTATTTTGCAGGAGGGGTATTAGCCCACGCCACTTTCCCCCCTTCGGGTAAATACATAGTTGTTCTTGATACATTAACAACAACCATGTTATTTCAGGTACCCTTCATTTTGATGATACTGAAGATTTTGTGTATATGGTTAACGGGAAACCTTTACCAAATGGAAAAGTTGATTTATTCTCAGTAGGTAGGGTTTGGTTTACATGACAACATCTATTTTTTTCTTCCTTTTTTGTAGCTGTACACGAAATGGGTCACGCGCTCGGGCTAAGTCATAGTAGAAAACAAGAGTCCATAATGGCTCCATTTTATAAGGAAAGTACAGATAATAGCGGAAATTATATCAAACCTTCATTAGATAGATCAGATGTGCAAGAAATTCAGGATATTTACGGAGCTAGAAGATCACCTTTCAGACCTCATTCAAATGGCGGCGACGATAACAATGATGATAGGGGCAGAGGTTCTAGTCATACTACCATTCCTCCTAGGTCAAGAACAACAACTTCGAAATCATTTGTATGTTTATTAAATTACACGACGACTAAATTAACTTTTAGTGGGGGAGAATTTTCGGCGGAGGCGATGACGAATCTGAGTCTGGAACAACTAAACGTTTTCAAACAACAACCTACAAACCGGATAGATCGAATCATGGAGGATCTTCCGGTGGTGGATCGTCATCGAGTGGCGGATGTCCGCATAGTTTGGATAGTTTTATTTCTCTTAATTCGAGAACTGGGTATGTATTTTCAGGGTCGACTGTTTATGAAGTGGGACCGTCTTCTTCAGGGCCATACTCAAGTGTCACAAAAAAGTCCTCACTCTCTTCATTATTTCCCGGTGCTCCGTCAAATGTCGAGGCTGCTGTGACAGATACTTCTTCAGGATTAACTCTTTTATTTGCGGCTAATAGAGTTTATGGATACAAATATAGTTCCCTCCATGGTTTTACAATGGATAGCGAATTTCCTAAGCGTTTGCCCGGTGATATTCTCTTCATTCCAAGTGGTGCTTTGATATGGAATGACGGGCATCTTTTAATATTATCTCCCAATGGGCAATTCGCAGTCTACGACCCGTATTGGAATCAAAGCTCAATGTCTGGTATAGTAAGCCGGTACTTTGGTTCTTTACCGAGTGGAGTAAAGGGTGGTTTTTCAAATTCAAACTCTCGTAATGAAATGATTTTATTCACAAGTAGTAAAGTTTACAAATTTAATACTCAAATGAAACAATCCCTTGACGGAAGTAGTTCATTAAGTGACTATTTTAACTGTTAAAATTAATTTTGTTCAACCTTATAAATTTTTAATTATTTGAACAGTCTTTTCAAACTTTAATATTAAACAGTCTAATAAAATTTTAATATTTCGAACAATTGAATAAAACTTTGATATTTAACTATTTGAACAATCATATCAAAACTTGAATATTCAAATTATATGGCATAGTTAATATATAAAAGGTGAGAGTTAGTTTAGTAGTCGCCCTTTGTCTACACATTTACGATGACAGCTTCTATTAAAGATGACGTGGTTAGATTTAACAATCAGTTGGACGAGGCAATTTACGAAGATATACTTCAGCATTATCAACGGCAATTTACAGCTGGACTGCCATCTGGTAGATGTGCAACTATTATAGGTACAAACAAAAACTTTTACCTAAACTTGGATGTCGCAGCTGCATTCTCGGAATACTTCAGACAATTGAATTCTATTGACACGATTCACTACATTTCCCGCCAACATATTTCAGATAGAGCTGTTGGTAAGGTTTTGCTTTGGATGTATAGCGGAGAAACTTCCTTTGAAGCAGAAGAAATTGACCAAGTACTATATTTATGCACATTATGGAAAATAGATAAATTAGGAGCCATTTTGAAACTATTCAAGAAAACAGCTGTTCAAGGTTATGAAGAAGAACAAGCATCCATCATTTCACCATCAACTGTCTCTTGTCCTCGTAAAAAGAAGGTTTTGTCTATTAGAAGCTTTGGTGAGTTTACTAATATTCTTAATTTATAATTACCTTTTTCAGCACCACCAACCCAAGACTAGTTATATCAAATGTATTTTATCAATATGATGCTTTTGAATCTATGATGATTATTAATTTGCTTTGCTGATCTTGAATAAAGCTTATTCTCTACATTATTTTAAATAACTTAACGAAACATTTATTGAATTACACTTCTTTAATGAGTGAACATAAATAAACACTCTAATATTGTTGATAATTTATTTTTACCATATTTTACAATTTTGTTCATAAAGATGATTGATAATATTTGTATACAGTTAATGACCTTGCATTTTTTTGTTAATGAATCATTTTCTCCGCATTATAAACGTTGAGGTAGATTATGTTATTATTATCATTTTTGATGACGAATCCAATTTATTGAAATAGTGGGCAGAGATGAAATGAATGAATTATAGAAAATACTAAATTTCCAAAGGTATTATCTTCAATATTTAAATAATCCAGAGTTGAATGAACATGCATGAGCTAACAGTACTTTAGGCAATAAATATTGCAGTATAAACAACATATCCTAGATATTATTTTTGTTGTAAATGTTTAAATATCAGTTATTTGTTTTAATAAATTTGTGTAATTTTGTGTGGCTTCAAAATCAAACTCCGAGTATTTTAGAGCTTCTTTCGGCTTTAGCAGAACGCAATCGAACAACAGTGGCTATAATAAAACCTATTGCTGATTCTTTGGTTGAGGTATCTCCCAAGTTTAATTCCATTTTTTATTAATTTATAGAATTACTTAATCAAATATGGATATATAACCCCAACTATAAAAGTCCTTAATAATTACAAGATTTACACAGACGTAAGTGGATTAATGGACAACAAATTGTTAGCAAATCCTATAAAGAGATTTCAACAATTTTCTGGGCTGCCTGTGACAGGAGAATTAGACAATTCTACTTTAATCAAGTTAAATACCCCAAGATGTGGCGTAGAAGATGTAAATCTAGATACAAAGACGAAAAGAGCATCAGTTAATACTTGGAACAAAAACTTAATCAAATACTTCATTAAAAATTTTTCTACCAAATTAACGGATGACGAAGTAAGAGCGGGATTAAGTCAGTCTTTCATTTTATTTGTACAACCTTACTAAACTTTTTTTCTTTTTAGGTGAAGCTTGGAATGTATGGAGTGTTGTTACTCCTCTTAAATTTCAAGAAGTAGGCCCTTCTGAAAAAAGAGATGTTGTTGTTCGTTTTGCTGAGCTTTCTCATGGGGACGCGTTTCCGTTTGATGGGCCTGGCGGAGTTTTAGGTCATTCACTGTTAGTTGGAGATATGCTGCATTTAGACAATGCGGAAAGCTGGAAATATGTAAAAACAGGTGATAGAATCTTAAGTTCGCAAATAGATTTTCTGAACATCGCGATACACGAAATCGGACACGTGCTCGGTTTGAAACATTCCCCTGATAAGGATTCAATTATGACTCCTTTTTACAGAACTTCCAATTCATTAAATTACAAAAAACCAGCTCTGTCAGATTCAGATATACGAGTTATTCAATCAATGTACGGCGTCAGAAATGAAATTACCACAACCACGCCTGTTCCTAGACCTTTTCCTTTAGGAAGTTCGGATACTCTTCGCACTTACTTGACTGCATTTCCAGACCTAGCTGCGACAATAAATTTCAGTGGTTCTGATGGGTATAGAGACTCGCTGACAAACTTTTTAAAACAATACGAAATTTGGTACTCAAAACAAACATAATTAAAATCATCTTTTGCTGAAAATAAAATGATGCTTTATTTAATTATTTTTTTATACTCTTAATTACTTTAGTTCAAATAGTTTTTGGAAACAAATGAATTGTAACATATTTTAGATATGAATGAGCAATATTAATTACACGAACCAAGTTGTAGGCATATTTGATTTGGAGAAAGGCTTTTCTGGAAATCTACTATTATCGTGTCTATAGATTTTTTGACCAATGTAATGCAATAATCAAAGCTGTCACGATCATTTAGTATGGTCTTGATGTACATGCACTCTATTTCCAATTCCCTTAAAAGTGTTACCTTCGAACTTCCTTTTATGTATTCTCTCTCTGCTGTTACCATCAACATTGAACAAATTCTACATTTGTCAATGTAATTTTTCGAAAAAGGAGCAACTCCATTGTTATAATTGATACTACATTGTTCAACAATTCCGGTTGTATAAATTTCGAATTTTTTGGAAATTGAATTAACAAGTATGCCTATGAAAGAATTGCACTCGTTTTGAGTTTTTAAATTGGTGCACTTTTCCAATATCACTTTTCTCAAACAATTTTTGCTTGACAAGTCATTTCCATTCTTCACATCTAAAAATAATTAGTGACATATTAAAATGTATGCTTTTATTACATTCAATTTGCTGTCCAGCTTGTTTCATAATTTCTTGACATAGTGAGTAATTATTTGATCCGAGCTATAAATGAATTATTTAGTATTTTAATAGACTCTTTAACTGTCTTACAACAAATGAATTAACAAGTGTAGGGATTAAAAAAGCCGGTATAAAAAAAAGCATGAAGTCACCTTTAAATATTTTGGTCATAACTTAAGGATTTAGTCAAATAGTGAATGAGCGACTTAAAAATAAGATAACATTTTAACCGGATCCAATTTGTTCACGGAAACTGATAACAACTAACGGTCTTAAAGACAAGTTCAACTTTTAATGAATTTATTAATAATGAGGTGGGGGAAGGATTAATATTTATGAACATCGGGTGTGTTTCGACAACATATTAGTTCAATATTTGCCTTTGATTGATACAAACGTTCCTGATAACTTTTATGACTTTCAAAGCACAAGATACGAAGCGCTAACATTGTATACCATTTTTTAATAACCTAATAAAACATTCTAAAAAATATGACACAATGTAATTTTTTTATAAAATAAGAAAAAGTATAGCAATTTTTTAATACTTTCTTTTATCAACCTAGGAATGCATTTCAAAATAAAAGATAATATACAAAGCATTAAAACAATTTAATTATTTCTTTTATTACCTAAGAATAAATTTATCAAAATACATGTTTGAACATTATTTACAAAAGTTTAAACAAAAATATACATATGGAGTCCATTAAGAAACAGTCAAAAGTGATATTGTTGTGAAATCAAAATAATGTACATAATATTAAGAAATATATAATAATCAAATTAAAGACCAAAATAATACAATTGGTTGAGGCGTTCTTATCATAAGAAAGACGAACAAAATTCGGCCAAAAACGTAATAAACTGCATCAACTTCACCATTAATTATATTAAACAAAAACATAATTGGTAACCCTATTGTAGTAAGGATATGTGACATTTTAACAACATCATATTAAATATGCTTAATTAATTATGAAGGACATCATGAGAATCTAATAAAAAGACGGCTACAAAAGAAATAAAAATACTATTATTGTGTAAAGAACGAATCATTTTAAATAGTTAGTACTATTTAATGCAAAACATTTGATTATTCGGAATATGCAATTCCAGAAACCGGCATATTCCATATTTGCTCAAGAGCTTTGGTTCTAGACAAGTCGAGAGTCTCGAAGCCATACGGTTCTTGGTCGTAATGCTCATAACCCCAGACATTTGTCTTGGATGGTTCCATAATACTGGGACGAGAGTAGATATTTTGGTCGGGATCTTGGAGGGCTTCATTAAATACGTTTGAAATTTCTCTCATTCCCAAAGAATACTTAGATACGTCTTCCATATCTTTGCGTGAAGAGTACTGATTGTAATAAGGATTACTATCGAAAATGTTGCTGTTATTTGGATATACATTTAAATTAGCAACTTGATTTTCATCTTGGTGGCTTGGGCTCTTGCTAGAGGGACGTTGACTTCCAATTGCAGACATCATTTTTGGTTGTACGGGTTCAGGATTTTTAAAGAAATCATTCTTTAGAAGAAGTGAGTTTGATTTTTTGACTGGAACATCATCTGTCATGTATGAAGCAAATGTTTGTTTGGTGATGCAATTTGGATTTTCCAGAAAATATCTATTGTTCATTATTTCATCAGAAAGTGATGACGAAGCAGTGGAGGCAGCAGATTGAACCGAAGAACCGAATTCATCTTTAATTTGTCTATCCCAAAAGTCTACTTCGTTATTAATGAAAACTGATTCACCACTAACCGCTGATTCTGTGGAATGCATTTGAGAGCGATGTGGCTGGGCATTTATGAAATTTGGAGAACTGCAGGAATTCTTTGAACAAGAAACCATCTCAGTTCGTTTCTTCCATCCCTCTACTCCACTTAGATTGTAATAATATCCATCAGATTGAGGATCATATATTTGGTTGTTGGAATTCAAAGAGCCAGATGAAGATGTACTTGGTAAATGAGCCTTGTTGTTAATCACATAATCTTGTTTCGTCATATTGTTCATATTATTGTAATCCTTATTTCCATAGTGTTGTTGGACATAGTTATGTTCACTTGGTCTTGGAATCTCAACAGGGACATTATTCTTATATTTCATTGGTTGAGGAGTTGCATTGAGGTCTTTAAGTGGAGTGTTCTTGTTGCGTTTCTTCCATCCTCGTGATCCAGCAAATTCATAGTAAAACCCGTCGCTTTCTTTATCATAATACCAATAGTCTTCTTTCTTTTCCTTTTGGACAGACAAAGTTGTAAAAGTGACAGCGGCCTTTTCTTCAACTAGTGAAGAAGGAAAAGCTGAACCTAAAGTTGTTGTGGTTTGTGGAGTCTTCTTTATCTTGCGATTTCCTTTCTTAGATCCATTTGAAGCAGAATTCAGATGATTGATGTCCTCAGATTGAATTGGGTCCGAGGAATAATTAACTGGAGTATTAGCTGACAACTTCTTGGCATAGCTGATATCATGTTCGGGAATGACTAAAATTTAGGACCGTTTAAAGGTTGTACTTTTATCAATAAATTACCTTGCTTAGTTTCAAACAATTTTTCATCAAGGAAACATCCAAGGTTTTGTTTGCTTCTGCGATGAGGAATAGAGACACTTTCATTTCTCTTTTGAGAATTTACTTGTATGGAGGTAATCATATTGTTTCGAAATATATGATTCGCTAGAATAGCTCGGTGATTCAATTATATGATGAACTTTTCCAAAGGGAATTAAATTAATAGTGAACCGTGTGTGGTTACGTTGTAGTCGAATAAGTTTGCAATATTGCTTAAAGCTTTTTGTATCTGAAAATGTACCTTTATATAATAGATTCAATTTCACATGTAAAAATATGATAAGCACGACAATCATCTTTTGATTCAGCAAATTAGCGTTAATTTTTATAAACAAACAAATTGATAAAGAAATAGCAGACAATGAGTCTTTTAAAATGATCATGACATTTAAAAAATGAAAACATTTAAAACAGTACAGATATTATTTATCACACTACTTTAGAGTATGTAAAACATTTATGACAATATTTTTAATTTAACCACTACATTTTTTGGGTATAATAATATAAAGGGGAGTGTCATGAGTCATAGTTGGTATATGAACAAAATCACGGGCAATCTCAATTTTAGTATTGTCAAACATTGGGCGACAGCCGATGAATTGAAAATAGAGCAAAATAAGTTTTGTGATGAAATAAAATATATGTATACTTAAAATTGAGTGCATATACAAAATCGTGGTTAAATGGTAAAAGTATTTACAGCTGATAATCGCAAAATCTGCAAGAACAACACCATGATTCACGGCCTTATCGTAAGTAAGTGATATCTGGTGAGCATGTGTTGTAGATAAAATATCTACACTTAAACATAATTTACAGCTGACGTCGACATAAAAATACCTAAAAAGAATCTGTTTGTTAAATTTGTGTGCGCTTATTTAAAGCGACAATCGAGAATCAAAATATAGCAAAATGCGATTTGACTGTCATAAGAACTTGAAATGGAGCAAACATTGTAATTGTATATGCTCTTAGATGGAATAAACTTATTATTACAGTAGATCAAAGGAAAAGCCTAGATATTAAGCGCCAAATTGAACAACCGCTCAACATACTCCACTTAAGGTTTCTAGTCACATCTAATAGCACCATAAATGGAAAGGAAACTTTTATAGGGATTGAGTTATATGAAGTCACATAATAAAAATGTGATCATTAATTATTAAGCATTGAGATGATCACTTTTTGATTGTTTAATAATAAAAGGAACAAATAAAAAACATTAAAAATCACTGTCAGTCACGCTCAAAAATAAAGAAACCGGAAAATATTGGGAAAATGAAATGTATCAAACATATTTTAAAAATATATGAGTTCATGCAATACAAAATAGGAAGTGTGCAATAAAGATCAATCAATAGAGAGCGAGAAATAAAAGGACTGCGCAATTAAATAAACAAAACCAAGTGAATAATGAAAAGCAAAAGAATAATGATGATGGTGAGCAACCATGCACTAATATAGAAATTAACTAATGACAACGGATGTCTATCTGATCCGCGCCAACCATCCAAATCTTATTCTCATCATTCTAAGGCTTACAATGGTCAGGTGCGAATGAACGAGATGTCACCTGTTTTGGAGTGCAGGTATTAGGTGTTGATCTTTAGAAAACATCTGCTACCTTATAAATTAAATAACAATAAATAGATGATTTATGCAAGCTATTTTACCTTGAACCTGGTAGGTGGCGCAAACGTCTGACTAAAGTTTGATTATTACGAGTGCGCGCAAACCAAATAAAACAACTTATAAAAGGCGATGTGGCTGTAGTAAATAGAAGCAATAATACATATAATAAACATGGTATGAATAAAGAATGGTCAACAAAGATAGTACGCAATTTATCCATCCAATGACAGTCACATCTACTTTCTAGATAACTAATGATGATACATTAATGCCAATCATTTCAATTAAGGCTCTTAATTATGTAAATTAAAATGTTGTTCAAGCTTGAGACGCTTTCATTCCTAACTCCTATATGTATCATTTTTTGTTTAATATGTATAAAAAAATAATTAATCATTGGCCATATTATAACCTCAATTAGAAACGATGTGTCGCATGGCACCAACCGAAACTGAGATGAATATGTGATAGGCACGAGGACGAATATTTCATACTCATTTTATAAAAATAGTAAATATAATTGCATAGAAATTGTATATGAATATAGTATACAAATATTCTATAAATTGCACATAAATATTTTATAAAAATGAATAAATATGGTAAAAATTTGGTAAAAATAGGGTCCAAAATGTATTTTTAGAGAGACCAATCAAATAATTTCGTAATAAAGGAATAAGTTATTACGGCAAAAATATGACAGTTCAAATAAACAAGAAGGTGACTTATATTCGGCATAAGATAATTGTTTATGTGCTTAAGCACCCTAGATGAAAGTCATATGTTGTCGGAGTTGTGCATTTTGCAAAAGAATAAACAATAAAGATTGGCTTAGGTAGGAAAAGAGATAGCGTTTTGAGGACAAATGGTCATTTTATGCTTATAATTTGTTTTTATTTATCAACCGATTGTTGACAGTCACATAAAAATAAAAGTTAGGTGGGACAAAAATATTAGTAAACAGCTGTAGTGATAACTACTTAAAGCATATACTAATCCACATTCTTATCACACATTCGTAAATTGCTTAATTAAATATTCATCAATTATTCAATTTTATAATTTGGCTTAATAACTAAATATTAAAGTAAATTGCGAAATATAAATACCTATATGAATTTTACATATACATCGTACTTATTTTTTAAAAGTTAACCATGTGAAAATGAATTGAATCTACTCAGAGAATGTAGTGGCAGGCATACTCTACGTTAAAATAGAGTTAATTAATGTTATAGAGTATTAGTCCCATCTATATATGTGAATTGTCTTTGTTTTGGATGCACAACTAGGAATAGATGAGAATTTTTAGATACAAAATAAAATAACAGAAATGGAAAAAATACACAAAAAATATTATTCTGAGCTGGTTATATATTGTGAAATAAAGGCTGGCTCATGAAGTACACTGGAAATTGAATGAGAAAGGGCATTCCGAGTCTTTTTACAAAATTGAATACACACCATAGTTTATGATGCCGAACTGGAGTGCAATAACATTGACTACATTTATTTCAAATTCGCTTAATTTGGTTCCCCTAAAAAGACATTGTACTTAAAGGGCAGCTGTGAGCTATGCTTATGAAAGTGCTGGACATGGTAGTAGATGACAAATATCATGATGCTTCGATGAAATTTGTTGTAGAACAAATTGAAGGAAAAGTAGCAGGGTAAAGGCCCGCTTACAGCTGATACTCTTAAGAGAGGTCGATTGCGCGGTCAATGCTTATTCCATGCCGTGCTTTAGTAACTTGATTTGGAGAAGTCGAGCGTAGTGAGAGGAGGACTATAAATTTGCTTGCTCAACTGTTCTTACCAAGACAATGTTTCCATTTAACGTTGCTCTATTTCTCTTACTTTCTCAATTTCAAAAATAGACCAATAAACCAAAAATAATACTGAAAATTGTTACTTAGCAATGATGAGTAGTATCACATCACATATAAACACATATTTAAATGAATACACCCATATATACATACATTTACATGCCACATTTGTTGCTAGTGGATAAGGATTTTGGTGTGCCACATATCATCTACTAATAAAAAGTCTTTACTACAAGACAAACACACATGCCAAGTTCCAAATTAATAACACGAGACCAAATTCCAAATTAAAACACAAGACCGAGTTCTAAAATGAAAATAAAAAACAAACCCGAGTTCTGAAATTGATTAAAGAGCAAGTATTTTGTTTTTGAATTAAACTATTTTAAGATATTTAAAAAGTATTTAACCCAAATTTTATCCAGCTGTTCTTTATCTTCTGTTTTTGTATATAGTTTATAAGAGTTTTGATGCTAAATAGGACAAGACTCAAAAAACAATATGCTTAGTGTTTTCTAAAAAAGCTTCTAACAGATTTAACATAAAAGTAGTGTTAAAAAGTGTAACAAATGTTTATAGTTTATTTTTCTTGGTTATTTATAAATAAGAGCTCGTACCAGGGTATTATTGTCACATGATCAACGACCACTAACTTATAGACTTGTAAAGTGTCTTTAGAAAGTGGAAAACGCGTGATCTTTTGGTAACACATCACATTTGGAACAATTGCACCTAAAATGATATTTGATTTTTCCACACTAAAATAAGTAAAATCCGTCTTATCAAATAATGTCAAGATACATAGCATTTGTTGTGTGATGATACGTAATTCGGAATCAAAAACAAAATAGCCCCCATTAAATACACTAGTCTAACTCATGTATAATACATAAATGCAATGGAGTTGATCTATTTGTATGACTTGTATTGTTTACAACAACTATTTGGTAAGCATTATACAATAACAATAGTCCTCATTATGAAATGTCTTTCAACTTTTATTACATGAATAAAATATATGCACAAATCTACTTAATTTATGCAATATTAAAATAATAATAAATATTATATGTCCCAATAATAAATGTCACTACAGGTGATAATGTAAAACAATGGTCAAAGTAAATATGCAATTAATAAAATTATGATAGAAAAATAGTTTGAATGAAATATTGTAAAATTTAATAATAAGTTTAAAACATAAAGTCATCACTTATAAGCCCTCTAGAATTGGGCTGTGAATGTTATCAGATACTATGTGTTCTGCAAAAAACAACCCATCTATAGGTACAAAATAATGATTTGTCTATCATGTGTGTTGATGGCTTTCGTACTGATAGCAATGATATGATGTGATGACAAACGTTATTTTCTCCTTCACCGTCATATTATCAGCAAAAGTAAGGTCCCGGGTATTATTGTAAATAATAACTCTAAAAAAGTCAGACCGACCTAACGTTTGTGTCGTTTTTTGGATTTCGTAATGTGTTTATGTTTAACTTTTGACTAATCTCTTTTTGTCCTACAATTTTTCCCAATGCCCCATACTAATATCTTTATCAGAAAGGAACCTAGGACCATCGACAATAACAAATCATAAAAGTTTAGAGCGCAAACTAGCTTCCACTCAACTCAGCTGTTAACACAATATCTCATAATAATTTGTCAGAGCAAAATAGGTCATAAAATGACCAAAAATATGTTTGAATAATATAATCAGTATACAATTCAAATATGCGTCTATAGATGCACATAGGAAATGAAAAAGTATTTATTATTGAAATACAAGGAAATAATCTAAAAATACCAAAAACAACCGAATCATTTCTCTAAGGCAACCTTCAATGTGACCTGATCACATTTATGACATTTATTTTCTACAAAACAATATTTTTACCGCTTTTAAATATTAGGAAAATTAACTGAATTAAATATGTGAATGAATGTACGTATATAATTAAAAGTTGACTAACAATAAAAATTTGTTAATAATTTATCTGGCACAATATATGTAAATAAATAACTAAGTATGTATGTGGAAGCTGAAAATAATTTCAAGTATAAACTAAATAAAAACAGTCTGTTGATGCAATTTAATACAACAACATAATAGAATAAATGTAATGTACACTTATTTTAAAAAATAACTGCATATTAAACCTGGATATATGATACAAACGTAAATGTTGTCATCAGACTTTAATCCGATTAAAACAGTGTTAATTTCGGAAAACAGTTAAGAAAAGGAAAAACGATGAATCAACCTTGCGTTTTTTAAATAATAAAGTTAAATATTTACTTTAAGTCTGCTTTTTTATAAATTCCTTTGGAATGATCATCAAGACAGTTAATAGACAAAAAGAAATTCATTATTTATATCATCAAATGATAACACAGGAATACATTTGGAAACTTAATATAATGAAATGTCAATTGACTGGGACATTTTGCCATCAATTTTGTGTTCTTTATAATACCACCTAAATAACAAAAGTTCACAAATAGTACTACTACTACGAAGATTTCTCTTAATTAAACAAGTCTATAGCTTAATATATCAATCCACATATGCATATCTTGCCAAGCCAGTCATTATTATTATAATATCATATGTTTGTGCAGTCACAAGACCCAAGATGACACCACTAATGTTATCACTGAATATCTGTCGCGCATAACAATAACAGCATAATTTATACACACAAAGACGCTTAGTAAAGTTTTTATGGAGGTGTTAATACCCAGACTATTTAGATGTTTAAGCAACAAGCGTATAATACTTATGACATGGTTGGCGCATAATTTGGCGTTAAAAGTCGGCAGACATCTTTAGATGCTTTTCGGAAATTGTAATGATTGTATAAATACAATAAAATATTTATTAAAACGCATAGTGAGCATTGTCTTTGAAGCAACAATTCACCTAATATACGAATGTAGTTTATAATAATGTTATAAAAGTTGGCGTTTTTCAAAGAAATTATTATACAGCATACAATTTGTATGTTGGATATGCTAATAAATAGTGGTGTAAGGAAAGATATAATAATTTGAGGGAAATTATAAAAATGATACAATTAATAGTGTAGGACTGAATAAACAAGTTCCAATGTACAATAACAAAGCTGGCAAAGATACGTGAATAAGAAAAATAGATAAGTGAGGGAGATTTAAACTAAATATATCAGACATTTTCCCACCCTACACAAAAATGGAAACATGTGGTATCACTTTCACGCCCAATCCCTTCTTAATTATTCTGCACAAGGGCAACCAGTTGAATTGATGGGTTTGATCTGCTTACAAGTCATCAGAAATTATAAAAAATTGTACATATATCATAAAATTTAGTGTGTGATTTATAATATTTGATAGCAATTGTCTAGTTCATGTATTGACTTTTAAAAGCCATATATTTAGTGATACCATTTGGTTTGCCAGACAAAGGTTAAGCTAGAAAAAAGGGTTAAGCTAAGGACAACTCTATTATTAGATGATGATTAATTAGAAATCTCTGTTTCTTACACTAAATCTATGTGTTACTAAACTACTCAATAAAGAAACGTTTTTGGTTTATCAGAAAGAAGAAAATAGAAAATAATAAAAAATGTATGTATATTGTCTTAAATAAAAATAATATGATGATTCGAGTTGTGGGTGTAAATTAATTTCCAAGAGCGATCATTGTTCATGACCACAAAAAAATATAAGTTGAAAATATGTGTAATTTAAATAGATAAGCATCAGATTGACCAAAAGGCTCAATTACATATGAATTAACGGCAGATGCTAAATACAATGGTAATAATTTGTATTATTAAGTCAGTAAAATAAGTGCAAATATACCTATTTAAAATTAACTTGATTGTCAAAGACATACTGATTAAATTAAAGACGTGTAAAAAAGTATTTATACGTGTTCGAACTTAACAATTTATAAACAGGCATTCAAACAAGATGAAATCGAACAATCATTGCCAAAGGGGACGAAGTAAAACTTAAAGAGACAATAAATACATAATTAAAAGTTGTGTTTCATCAATCATCCCAAACTTTTTGTCCCATTAATTAGCAGATTTGCGGCAAAATTGAGTTTACTTTTTATGATAATTTGAGATAGTTTTTAGTTATTATTTGATTAACTAGCTAATATGATAGAGGGACAATCTATTTTTTAAATTATATTTATAAACTACGTGTATAGTTTGTAATTTATAGTCTATGCATAGCTAGAGTAAGTGATGTAAGGAAATGTGGAAATATGACATTGAAATAAATTAATATAAATATGATCCAAAGTTTCGAAATACCTCCAAAATAGAAAATGCAAAATTGTGAGTACATTTTGCAGCCAATGCAATTGAACTATAAAACATGACAATAAAACCACTCAAGTCCTAAAAAAAATTGAACGACAATATTAGTAGCAGTCAAATGATGACTATAACAATAGTTATATAATGGTTATCTAGTTGACAAACGTTACCAGCTTGCAATGTGAATCATATGGACAAATAAATATAATTTGGGAGCAATAAAAAAAGAGTTTATTAGAATACAATTTTTATGTGTTTTATATTATTGTTGTTGATTGGCACGGCAAATATGCTCTAGGTTATCAAAATAATAATGCGTCAGCAGATAAAACAGTGTCTGATTTATTTGACTAGTAAGGAGGATAAAATATTTTTGTAATTAAAAGAATCATTAATGTGTCCTTGGAAATTGGGAATGTTTGAATATCGGAATATGTCATTTAATCTGTTCCGGGTTTGAATAAAAACAACAACAATATCTTGTTCAAATTGAAGAGGTAAATATTTAAATAAAAAATTCTTTCATTTTAATTTTGTTTTGTGTATGGTAAAAGATAAGACGAAGAAAACAACAAATTAACTTTGAACTTCAAAAATAGTGTGCGTTTTTTTATTGCAATGAATGAATGTATTTAAAAACGTTTATACCCGTTCAGCAAATTTGATTATTGCAAGAAAAAATGACGCTCATCATTTCATTATTCTTTTTCAGATCCACGACCTGGTACGTAATGACAGTCATTTGTTTGTTGTCAATGCAGATAAATATATTTTAGACAAAACATGACATAATAAGCTGTGTGTTTGATTTAATAGGGACAAAATGTGTAGAAAAATGATAAAAACGTACAAAGTAGATAATTTAAGGGGGCAATGTAAAGTTTTTACTCGAAAAAAGATTATCTTAGCTAATATATTAAAATAATAAACCATTTTGCAGAAATTATGAAATTAGTCATAATACCATAATGTTATTTAAACGTGATTTGGATAATATATATTTAGTATTAAAGAACTTAATAGATTTAGATTTTACGAATTAAAATAACTTTAGTTTTGAATAATCAAAATATTTGTTAACAAGGTTTCAATTTCTCTTAACGAAAAGAATATTTTTCATCAAGATGTTGTGTCAAAAAAAATTATTGTAAAGTTGGTCATTTTATGAATGTTTATTTTGATGTTAAAAAATGAATATATTTATTTATAAAAACTGATCGTAAGCAGAATTGATTATTAATCAATTTCGTTTTAAAAAGTTGTCAGATTACTATTGACTAAGTATTTATGATTGTTTATTAATTGTATAATACATTTTCGTAAAAAATTTAATTTGATGTTTGATTAGCTTTTGAACGAGCTTTGATTATGTAAAAGTATACACAAATGACATACGTATGAATGAAGAAAAACATCCTTAACTTTCTTGATGATCCACAACTGGTTTTTCATTAATATGCTGTTCCATTCAAATTAAGGGATTTAAAATACAGGAAGTACAGACATATTATTTTCTTTCGATTCCAAAGCAAGATTTTAAACGCAGTAAATCGAGGTGCGGACGCAATGTGTCGTTGTAACAAGATTGATTTTATAAAAGCTACCAAAACAAGTGATGCTTTGATGTACAAATATTCCATTTGAATTAATATATTTCTGTAATATAACTTAATTAAAAAAACAATTGAATTAAATATTGTTACATATTGCACTTTTTGGCTAAAACCCAATGACAGGAACGAAGAAGATGTCGCGAAAAAGTTGCAACGTCACTAATAATTTATTGTAAAATATCATTATATACCTATTTTCAGAATGAACCAAGGATTGAAATATTGAATAACTTCCAATATTCGATTACTAATTCTATATTTTTGTTATTATTCTTGCCTCACAAAAATGAAACCTCGGTTATTTTGTGTATTTATAATATATTTATTTATTACGGTTCAATTCACAAATGCTAAAGTTGATAAAGTGGCATTAAAGTAAGTTAAATGAAATGAATATAGCATGCAATTATCATTTGGTTTAGAAATGAAGTAAAAGAAATGTTTACACACGGTTTCCAGTCCTATATGAAATATGCGTTTCCAGACGACGAATTGATGCCACTCACTTGTGGAGGAAGAAGAAGACAAGACTCAAATAGGGGAACAATAGACGATGCACTAGGCAATTTTTCCCTTACTTTAATTGATTCTTTGGATTCACTAATTGTATTTTCTCAATTTGATGAGTTCGAATCAGCAGTAGAAAAAGTAATTAAAACTGTCACATTGGATTCTGACTTTGACGTAAGTGTATTCGAAGTAACCATACGCGTTGTCGGAGGCCTTGTTTCCGGGCATATAATGGCTGGTGTGTTAAAAAACCATGATTCCACTCGGATGCAGTGGTATGATAAACAACTATTAGATATGGCGGAAGATGTGGCAAAAAGACTTTTGCCTGCATTCAATACATCTGGTTTGCCTTACTCAAAAGTTAATTTAAAACGAGGAATTACACCTACCATCAAACTTCTAAAGAACACTTGTACGGCCTGTGCCGGAACAATGATTCTGGAATTTACAGCCTTGTCTAGATTAACTTCAAACGATGTTTATGAAAAAGCAGCCAAGAAGACGATGGACTTCCTATGGGCCCAAAGAAATTTGGAAAGCGATCTTATGGGTATCTAAAACAAGTTCTATTTTGCGTATAAATTTATTTTGTAGGTACAACTCTTGAAATCCATCATGGAGAGTGGATTCGAAAGGATTCGGGCATAGGAGCAGGCCTTGATTCTTATTTCGAGTATCTTTTTAAAACATACCTCTTATTTGGTGATGAACAGTATTTACAACGCTTTAACAAGCATTATAAGGCTATAATGACTCAAATAAATAAAGGGCCACTTTATATCGATATTGACATGCGGACGGGATCGTCTGTGAAGGGTATGTAAATTATTTATAAAAATTCTTTTAATTAATTTGGTAATTTAGGATGGATGGATTCGTTGTCAGCCTTCTGGCCTACAATCCAAGTTTTAAAAGGAGATCTGAAGGCAGCCATTGAAATGCATGAATTATATAATTTGGTAATGAAACGGCATAAAATGATTCCTGAAGCATTCACCTTTGACATGAATATTCATTGGGGACAAAGTTTAATCCGGCCAGAGATGATTGAAAGTACATATTTTTTGTACAAAGCTACAAAAGATGAGCACTATTTAGAAGTTGCGGAAATGCTAGTCAAAAATATTAATAAATATCACAGAGTTAAATGCGGCTATGCTTCGATTAAAGACGTTAGAAATATTAACGTTCATGAAGATAGCATGGAGAGCTTCTTCCTCGCTGAAACAGTTAAATACCTATACATGATATTTGCTGAGCCAGGGGATATGATCTTCGATCCAGACGTTTATGTTTTAACCACCGAAGCCCATTTCTTACCTCTAACAATGGGGATCAACTCCGATAAACCAAGGAAGATTTTCTTGGATCGTGATGAAGTAATGAATGATGATTTACACACTGATTACAGCAAAATATGTCCATATTATGACGATGAGTTTAAAAATGCTGAAAACCTCACGGATTACGGCAGAAAAATAAGGGCAGAAACTGGAGTTTTCATGAGTCGTATTGTTTCAAGCTCTGGAAACGATGATAACTGTAATATTCAACAACCCAGGATAAGAGCGAAAGATTTTCTTCTTAATAATAAGGATCACACGTCGGAGCTATTGTCAATGGGTATAACGCTCGAAATTGACGCTAATGGACATATAAAATTCACCCACACTCCAAATACCGTAAGTAAAAAACACATATTTTGCATGTTAGTTGTGTTTTGCTGTTCGTGGATAATTGTGCGTCCTAAAACTCTCAAAGGATGCATCTTTTTAGTTATATTTTCATTTTTATACTACTTTTTTTATATTTTGTCTTTAATCATTGTTTTTTACACGTACCATATCACTTAGGATAATTAATCGCACCCAAATATGATTTTTGTCCTTGATAATGTATTTTTGATGTCCTTCTTAAACGTATTAATTCTCCGTTAACCTTTGTTACTATACAGATTTCTATTTTTCAAAAATATTTCAAAATTTTTGTTGGACTTTTGCCTGATACATCTTCTTTCTTGATGTCTTCAAAAGGATTTTATTACGAACTCTTTTCTATAATCATGCTATTATTATTCGCATGGTTTCTAACTTTGGCAATCTTATTATGTATATGCTCTGTATGTGTATTGTTAGCAAGATATCTGATAAAATCCTTAACCCGAATGAAAGCATCTTTTCTTCAAAAAGAAAAAAAACAATAGACATAAATGTAGCTTAGTCTAGAATATCCTTCTTAAATATTGTATAATATTACCATTATTGTATTTATATATTGTAATGTACAAACAAAAATAAATATCTTTGAAATTCATGTTAACTTTAGGCAAAATGTGTTCTCAAACGTACCTATGGAATTGAATTTATGAATGAAATCGCTTCTTTATATTCAAGAGTAATTGAACTTGATAATGTTGCGAACTCAACTCAGTGGCGAACATTGCAAATACTAAGTGGTTCAGCGTATGGTGGAAAGCAAGCTTCCTTTTTAGGCGGATTTGCTCATTTTGGGGATGATTTTTCATTTTTAAAACATGTAAGTTTACAATTTTTAAATATTAGCAATCCAATATTTTTAGGTTACCGCAAATGTTATAACAGTACAGCCATATGAAGGATGCGTTGAATATGAAAATAACGAAACTGTGAGAGATAAAATTGCAATTGTGAAACGTGGCATTTGTAGCTTTCATACAAAAGCTAAATTCGCTCAAAAAGCTGGGGCAGTTTCCTTAATCATAGTTGACAATAACGACAATTCCTCTTTTGACACGGGATATGCCTTTGCTATGGCTAAGGATGTTGAAAATACCAATGAAGAAAAGGTTATAATTCCAGTAATATTTTTATTTCACGCCGAAGCTACGAAACTGTTAGTAGAATATAGCAAGAACAAGAATATTGTAGTTCGTTTGGGTAATAGATTTTCAAATCCAATTCATGTATTTACAAATTATTTAAATGGTTTTAAGAAACAATGTGAATAAAATTTATTTCAAAATATATTTAATCAATTAATATCAAGAAGATAAAAAAGAGGTTTAAAAATAGAGAAAAATTACAATATTAAATGAGTAAGACTGGAATTAATGGTAGTAACACTGAAATTAAATGTAGTAATACTAAGATTAAGTGTTGTTACACTTTTACAAAATGGATTAATATTGAAATGAAGTAATATTAAAAATGAAATAAAATGTAGGGTAAGCTACTCGTGATGGAAGATAGTTGGAAGAGGATATTTGCGTTGAAGAGTTTGAGGAATTATCTTTAGTTTTTGCCATTTTTTATCGGATTTAATTCCTTGTGGAACTTTGAACAATTCAGTTTCAGCATTTTTCTTGCTGTATAGACAAACTTCCGTTTTTCCATTGCTTTTACTGCAAGCAAACGCGCCTTGTCTATAATTAAAGTAGACACTTGCATCACATAATGGGCAATTTCCGGCGACACCATAGAGAAGCAATGATACCAAGATTTCGCTTAATTTATCAGCAGGTTCTTTCTTCAATTTAGAAGATTCAACATCGCGTTCGAAAAAATCGAGCAAATCTGACTTCTTGTAAACACTAAGGAGTTTATCTTTCAATTCTCTCATAGTTTTAGATTGTTCTCTTAGAGCATCTTCCTTTACTTCAACAACTTCAAGCGATCTTTTCTGATTCTCTTCTTCAATTTCCTTCTTAACGCGAGCAAACCTTTCGTTGACTTCGTTTTTTTGATCCTCGGATAAGTCTGCATATCCATCAGCTCCACTAGCATCACCACGATAAAACGTCTTGCGAGATTTTAAGAAGCATTCTGGATGAAAATTAGACTTAAGTCTATTCATAGCAATTTGTTCAGGCTCAATTTTGCCCCCAAAGACACAATCGCTACCACCATTGCATCCAATTTCTTTTTGTCTGACAGTAAATTTGGGAATGAATTCTTTGATTAATTCATCTTCACCACCATATTCTTCAATCATTTGATCACACCGAGTTTGAATCCGATCACGATCAGAATCTTCAATCCAATCAAGGCCAGCAAAATTATAAAGGGATAATTTTATTTTCGGAGCACGATTGAAGAAGCAATTGAAATGACACCTACAAATTATTGTAATAAAGTATGTAGATGTAAAGTAAACTTACCACTCATCCATGTATCCGATGAAAAATACGGCATACACCTTGACACTCAACTTAAGTTCGCCTTTTTCAAAAGTATTTTTGCAGTGCTTGCAACTTCCTTTGCTGGTTTTAGAGTATTCGACTGAGAATGGCAATTCAGTTGGCGCGTCTGGCTTTTTTCCTTTAGCAGCAGGCTTTGACTCCCCATTTTCGTTTTTTTCTTTTTTGACAGCTCTCTCAACCTCATCGACAGCTTTTCTTTTTCTGTTTTGCGGTTTCTTAGCAAACAATGTATCATCCTCTCCCTCACTATCACTATCTTTTTCTTTTGTGTTCTTTGTAACAGTCTTAAGGATTTTGCTTGCTTTCTTGGAAGTTCCTTTTTTAGCAGAGGATTTGACAGGCATGTCTTTCTTCTTTGGAGTCTCTTCATAATCTGAGGGGGAATTAGATCCAGAATCAATTGCTGATTCAGTGACATCAGTAGATGATTCTTGTGTGACATTTTCCAACTTAAAGTCATCTTCCGAGGATGATTGGACGGCTGGGCCATCTAATTCGTCATCAGAAATTTCGATGATCTTCTTTCGGTTAGTTTTAGCAGCGCGAGACATTCTAGAAACAATTAAATGAAAAGAATGATTAAAGCAAATGAGTATGTGGTATAAATAACCATAAAATGGCGCGTAACCTTAAATCAAAACGTCTTATAAACACCTAACAATATTCGTTCCAAGAGTTGTCACGTTTCGTGAACAAAAAATGCTTTGGGTGCATTATCATCAACAAAAGTCGGAGCAACTAAATCAAGGTGCTTTGCCAAAAGTCGTGTGAAGACATTCCATTCTTAAACTGTTTATTCAAGTCATCAAATTGCTTTTTAAAAGCCGTCTAGAATAGGGAAGTAAAATATAAAATATTTACTGATTACTTAAATTTTTGTGCAAAATAAATAATCAAAGTGTTTGTTTTTACAAAGCAATGAATTGTTTATTTTAATAATTACATTTGAAACAAACAAATATGTATTAAATTATACGCGTGGTAATTTATAAATTTTAATGCCACCACAAACATTAATTCTCACAGCACTTTGCAAATTCCTTATTTACCTGGACACATGTCTGATTGTCCGTGCAAATCAAATCATCGCAAGTTTTACCAAAAGTAGCTTGGAAGTAATCTCTGAATATTCCTTTAGATTTTTTGCCATTTGGGCATTTTTCAGAAAAAGCTTCCTCAATAAATTCTAAATATAACTTAATAAATTCAATTTAATTGGAAAAGATACCTAAATCTAAAGCATAACAGCACTCATTATAAAAAACATTATGCACACATTTAAAAGATTTTGGACAAACTGAAGAACCACAATCTTTGCCTGTTTTTACCAAAGGCACTGACTCAGTTGGACCAGTACATGCACTGCCATCGTGATGAAGACATTTTTCACAATCAGTGCGGGACATAAAGTTGTTATTATTTCCACCACACCCTGAAAGATGTTTCAGCCACATGTGTGTATTGTAAAAATTACCTGAATATTTCATTGCTAGGCAAACCTTCCATTCTTTATCGAAGTAAAATCTTTCATGTTTTTCTAAAAAGTTCATAAAACAATCTTTTGTTGCCTAAAGTTTTATATTACCAGTGCAATTACCAACATCTTTTGGAAGTAAACAATCTTTGTCAGCTGCTTGATATTCACTTCGTTTAATTCGCAACTCATCATTTTGGAGAGTATCGCCAAAGACACAAATATTACAAAATATAAAAATTAGAACAAAATATTTCATGCTGAACAAATGACTTAGATAAACGGTTGATTTATATCAATATGCACACAATTTGAATGTATGTCCTTGAGCAAATATAAAAAATATTCAATAGCTACAACCAAAATATACAAAGAAAATTTCCATCGTTTTTAGGTTAGTGATGTATTGTAGGGGAAAAGTTTGAAGTTAAATCATTTCAAAAGCTTTCGAATGTAAACACCCATACAATTGTTCAAAAAAATAAACTTTTATTATAATACATTATCAATCAAAATATAATCATTATTTTGGCTGGCTAAGATAATTCAATGTGTTGGTTTGTTGGTGCAACAGTAACCAAAAATAATTCCTTGTTGACATACTGATCCTGATGGGCAAAAATTGTCTGAACATCTTTTTCCGAGTATTGGCTGAGAAAAACCATACTTATCTGCTTTGACTGGTTCTGCCGAATCACTAACACTACTCGAACAAGTAGGTTTGTAATTTTTCTCAAATAATTCTTGGGTAGGTTTGTGACAGCACAGTCCCATTGAGAAAGGTCCCATAATGCATTTAAAATTTGAAGAACATCCTAAGTTTGATTTACTAAAGCTAGAACAAGTGATCGTTTGATTGTTTGAATCAGTTTCGGGTTTGATATTCCCAGCACATGTAAAGAAATCCATAGGAATACAGGCTGATGCACACGCAGACGCAGAAACAAATAAATTCTTATTTCCACCACAACCTTCATAGAAAAATGGTAAGCATTGAGAAAGTTCTGAAATAATTATTGCAAAATTAAGAAAAATTTAGAAGACAAGTTTTACCTATGTCAAAATAGTAAAAAATTCCAGATGTCTTCTTGTGCTCGTCTGATGGGCAATCAAAGCCAGAATCTTTTTTTAACTGACAATGTTCGGGAGCAATTCTGTCATTTGATTTCATTGGCTGAGTATCAAGGATAGATTTAGGGTAAACAATTTCATTTGCTGATTGCTTAACACTTGATTTTGTGGTCTTTTCACAATTGTAACCGAAGCCATTCAATCCTGGTGTTCCACCATTTTTCTTTCCAGTTGCCCCATCTACACAATAACAATCTGATGATCCTAGGCATTGAATAAGAGAATATTGACCGGTCATACCATCACATATTGGCAAGTCAGTATTAGCCTTTCTGGACGCTTCTCGTGAATACAATTTGAAACATTCCCCGCATTTAGGTGTGTATTTAGGATCCGTCTTAGTAGCAATAGCTTCATGCCCGTAATATGGGTCAACACAGACACAGTAGTTACTATTGCATTGAACAATTTCAAAAAACCCTTCATTTGTACACTTCATGTTTTTTGAACCTTCATCTGTTCCCATAACACATGGCCCTTGTGTTGGCACAGCACCTGAAATTATTTTTTTAATAATATTTTCTCTTTTGAGATGCAATCTATTTACCTATCAAAACATTATTTAATAATGTCAATATGCTACAAAATAATATATCTGTAATCATCATTTTGGGTCTAAATTTATAGGGTTAAACATTTTCAACAATCATAATATAGTAAGCAACGTGCATAGATGACACAAATACATATAACGACAAAAAAGGTTTTTCATACACAAAAACAACTCTACCAAAACTTTTAAAATTGATCAAAACATAGAAATTAGCATAATGTAAGTATCATCACATGTATGCATCTGTTTTTCAACAGTTAATATCTATTTATATGCTAGATCTTTGTGAAGAAATGAGAAATATTAAGAAGGTTGTGTAAAATGATAATATAATGATATTTGGATATTTGATGGCAAATGTTATTTTAGACGACTTTTAACTCAATTGAATAGAGTAAGTGTGTATGTATTTGTTTAAATACGAGCTGTTTAATATTTGTTTTAAACAAAACCAACCTCAGCAAATTAAATCTAAGAGGTACACATACATAGGTTAAATTAAAAGTATCTAATATTTAGTGGATGATTCAGCCATTTAGTATATGATGTTGCTCAAGCTTCTTCATATGACGATTACAAATAATAGTTTGAGGAGTATAAACATGCGTTGCGCAATTTAACAATGAATCTAAAGGTTAAGTTCAATAAACAGGTTATGCACCAATGTTATGCGATCAAAAAATTTAATTTTATATGTTTTTAAAACCAAGTAAGGAAATAATAATTACAGCATTTAGCATTACATCACGTCATCTCTTTTTTTGTATTCAAACTGTAATCAACAATAGGTATATTAAGGAAATTAAATTGGTATATTGACGGAAACTAAATAGGTATAGTGATGTAAAATTAATTGGTTTTTAATGAAAACCAATAGGTATACTTAGAAAAATTAATAGGTATATTATCAAAACTAATGGATATATTGTCACAAAATAAATTTTTAAAGAATTTTTATTTACCGAATCAAATAATATGTCCATCAAACACCAATAACAGATGAATTACTCTTTCCATATATTTGGGCAAATCAAATGTAGTCTATCAGGGAAGGATTATGTAATATTTAGTTATTATTAAATTGTAAATCACTGGATAAACAAATATTAAATGTGTGTAGTCATTTAAAATGAGTAATGACATTCTTACTCACCTCTCTTAATTGTTACTTTAAAAAATAGCAATGTATTTCAGTTCAAATAATAGCGATTTATTTCAGTTCAAATAATAGCAATTTATTTCAGTTCAAATAATAACAATTTAACAACTAAAGTTTAACAGGTCTATGCATGAATGTTGTATCATTTAAACTGTTTCACCGACCTCCATTCGGATGTAATTGACAACTTGAGCTCCGTGGCCATCTAAATAAGCATGAATTGTCTGAGTTGGATTTAACATGAATGGTTGTCTTAGAAGCTGGGATTCATTCTCATCTAGATTAGTAGTTTTGCCACCAAAGAATTCGTTATTTTCGTCAATTTCTTCCTTATTTGACCCATCCTTCTCTAGACTTTGGTCAGTTTCTACTGGGGGCAATCCAAGACTCTCTGGTCTCATTCCAATAATATGTTGACAAATTTGTTCACTTAACTTAGAGGTCGGGAACGAAGAAGCCCTTACTGCATCGCGCTTAATTCCAATTACGGACAAAAACTTCCCAACTTCAATGGTTCCAAATGCTTCCTTTGGATGACAATGTCCAATTACGGAAATATTAGATTCTCCAAATACCATTTCAATATTAGGGGCAG
The DNA here is from genome assembly GCA_963281155.1 of Rhabditophanes sp. KR3021. Classification (NCBI taxonomy): domain Eukaryota; kingdom Metazoa; phylum Nematoda; class Chromadorea; order Rhabditida; family Alloionematidae; genus Rhabditophanes; species Rhabditophanes sp. KR3021. The sequence continues at coordinate 3,404,868 of CAUJLY010000004.1, read as the reverse complement.
TGATATTTTCTCCTAGCTTGCCAACATACATCGTAATAGTTTCTTTAATTGAAATTCCTTTATCAGTCTTTACTTCGTCGAGGACAACTGGAATTCGGACGAGTTCTCCTTTACTTACTTTAACAGTGGAGGAAATTGTTTCAGCTTGAGCAATAACAGCCTTGCAAATTATTTCTAGAAGAGTTTTAAAAACCTCTCCCCTAGCGACAAAATCTGTCTGACAATTTAATTCAACGACTGCTCCGATATTATTTCTATTCAAAATAGCAATTAAACCTTCGGCAGTTTGTTTGCTACTCAATTTGGCAGCTTTAGCCCATCCTTGTTCCCTAGCTAATTCACGTAACCATTTGGATGCTTCCTCGATATTGTCTGGTCCAAATTTATCTACTGCTTTCTTACAATTAACATAACTATATCCTGTCGTCTTTCTCAATTTCATTAAAGCCTAGGGTAAAAGGTGAGTATTGTGATATTGTTAATGAAAATACCTCTTTTGTGGGAGAGCCAGTTGGTTTAGACGTAGTGGCAGCAGATAATGTTCGTAAAGAAGCATTTCCAATAAGGGACTGAATTCTCAACATGTCTTTTCTTTAGTTCGTAATAATTTGCAATCTGTTGTGTATTTTCGACTATACTTATCTCCAATTATTGAAAAGAAACGTTGTGGGAGTAAATTTGGAATTTGAAAGTCTTCAAAACAAATGATAGTTGATATAGAAGTAACAACAACGTAAACCAACCTTAATAAACATTTTTTAGATAACAACTTTGATGAGGAATTGATATGTCAATTGCATATGTTAAAAATAATTTTAATACTGTTTATAAAATAAGATCAAATGAATTAGTAAATTTATTTAAATATTCAGGAAGGGTGCTTTTAATTTAAATGTATACATTCATATATTTTGTTTATGACATTTATTTGAGCTGGTATTCATAATTTATTGTTTTTTGTGTCTCAAACTTGGGAAAGAATCAAATAGGCTTTTAGAAATACCAGACTTCTTTTCATTCTCATTTGCAACAATGGCTTGTGACTTTTCAAGAGACTTCAATGCTTTCTCAAAATCATCGTCCACTGCTTTGTTTTGATGTTGAATTTGTTTATTTTTATAAGCCTCAAGAAAATTAAATTAGTAAAAAATGTATATTAGGGCTATTATTTTCAATAAAGGATTTTTTTAATTAATGGAAGGTTGTTATTTCAAATAAAAATATAATTTACCTGCATAAGTATCCCATCATTATTTATATCAGGAAGTACCAACACACCGGAAACGAAATGAAATGGATCGGCGTGAAAGTTTTCCTTAGATTCACTTCCAACTTCTTCATTCAGTTCATCCAATTTTGCTCTAAAATCAGCAGGTGTATGATTGTTCATTTTCTTACTGAAATTAACAACTACTGTCAATAAAAATAGTATTAATATTATTGATAAAAATATATATGCACCAATAATGAAATTAAATACTAGGACCAATAAAGCATAACGTTATAAGAGCTTATAAATAATGCTTATTTTGTATACATCGCAACAAGAGATTCTAAATATATATTGGTAAATATATATGAACAAAATCATTGGACCAAGAAAGCGACATAAAACAAAGGACTGTACATTTAAGTTTGCGTATCTATGATGTAAACGAAACTAACCTTTCAGATAGAAATTTGAAATGCTTTTTATCTTTTTTAACCACATTTTTATCACTCACATCGTTTGCATTGTTATTGTCAGCATCCTTACGTTTGGAGGATAAAAAGGGAATATTAAATAACTTACGAACCATCGTTAATAATTGTATTCCGATGTGGTAATTTAGTGTAAATCAATGAAGGTGTTTGATGATAAGCTTTTTGAATCAACTATTATATACACCAAGGTTGAATAGGCATGCTGATTGAATCTAGTTTGTGAATGTGTATCAACTCGTAATTTTAAAATTGATTATATTAAAAGAAATCGTCGGATTGCCGAATCACCTGAACGTAAAAGGATTTGTCGATGCGTGATAGTTCTCTTGTGGTGTGTGTACGATCGAATTTGAATTTCCCGGTAAGTGGCAGACTTTCGAAGAGAATGTCTATGGTGCATTGCAAAGACACACCTTACCACTGAGCATCGACATTTTTGTGTATGACTACAATAAAATTTTTAAATTGAAGCAATTTCTTGTCACTATTCACACATCTATACATCCTTGCCCTTGCTTGGTAGTTAACAATATTTAAGAATGCCACCAAAGTTCGACCCCACTGAGATCAAGATCGTCTACTTGAAAGCCATCGGAGGTGAAGTAGGAGCAACCTCATCCCTTGCCCCAAAAGTTGGTCCACTCGGTTTGGTAAGTTTGTGAAATTTTAAAGTATTTTTAATCAAATCTTCCATTTTAGTCCCCAAAGAAAATTGGAGATGACATCGCCAAAGCCACTCAAGATTGGAAGGGTCTTAAGGTTACCTGCAAATTGACCATCCAGAATCGTATTGCTAAGATCGATGTTGTTCCATCTGCTGCTTCCCTTATCATCAAGGAACTTAAGGAGCCACCACGTGACCGCAAAAAGGTCAAGAACAGTAAGTTTTCTTTAAAAACTCGTATTTCAAATATTTTGTTTGAAATAAAGTCATTAGTTGGCTTCTTTACTAAACCAGGGTCGTGAATCATGTGTTCTCATCCCCCAGTTTTGAACTGGCATCCGGTTTTTAACATTCTTTTAATTTTTAGTCAAGCACAACGGAAACTTGACTTTTGACACAGTCCTCAAGATTGCTCGCACCATGAGACCTCGTTCAATGGCTAGATTCCTAGAAGGAACTGTTAAAGAGATCCTCGGAACTGCTCAATCAGTCGGATGTACCATCGATGGCCAACATCCCCATGATATCTGCGATGCTATTAATAATGGAGATATTAAGGTTCCAGAAGAATAGATCCTTTTGTTACATCTGATATTGTTTTTGATTGAATAAATTGTTGATTTATTAAACGTCTTTTTTATTTTTGACTATCACCTTTATATTTCATAATTTGGTTTAATAAAATGATTTAAAATGGCTTAGAATGATTTAAAATGACTTAAAATAATTTAAAATGACTTAAAATAATTTAATGTAATTTAATGTGTTCATCGTATTTTAAATGACCTTATTACATGGCCACTACTATTGTATATATTGGGTTCAAAGTGCAAGAAGTGATCAAGCTTAAAGGTAAAGCCTTAGAGACATTTTATTATTTTACTTTAATCTTTTCAACATTATTCTACATTAGTTTGTTTCTAAAATACTCACCAACAACACATTATTATAGCATTTTGATTTGCATAATTTTGCGTAATAGTTTATTGGTACAAGTTTATTTTGGGTAGACGTTAGTATTTCGCCCATACTTACCTACTGCGCTTGTTTCTATGGAGTAAACCTTTTTCCAAATACTATTTTAAAATTCTCATAATTGTAATAATTTTCTTTATAGATTAACTGAATTGTAATAAACAACTTAATTATAATAATCATGGCTGCAACTCAAGACCAAGACACCCTTAATATACTCTTCAGAGCGCTAATGGAACCATTGAATGAAATCAAGGCCTCTCAGAAAGAAACCATTACCAACATCACTCTTTTGAAGGAGTCTCTTGAAGGAAAAATCGCCGAAATCGACAAGAAGAACAGCAAACGGTATCAAATTTTGAAGAATAACATTGAGGATAAGTTTGATGCAAGTGGTAAAGTCATTCAAAACATTCTCCTTCACCAAGAAAAAGTCATCAAGCAATTGGGGTTCCATGAATCATCTGAACAAATTAGTAATGTTATCAATATTATGAATGACAGCTTTAAACAATGCATGGAAATCATGGTTGATTTACAAAATGATTCTCAAAAGAATAAGGAACATACTTGTGAATGGAAAGAAAGCATGGAGGAATTTAGATCAATCCTTCGTCACAACACAACGGAAATGGAAAAAGTTGTTGCCGAAAGCAGACGTGTAGTCAATTCTCAAGCTGATATTACTCAAAAAATGTCCAACGTTGCCTTAAAGGGAGATAATCACGAGCATCGTGCTAGTCAAAGACATGATCGTGCAACTAAGGACAATGAGTTGGTTCAAATGAGAAATGAAAATGTGGATCCAATGCCGCACAGAGATTCTTTTGTTACCTACAACGAACGCAAACACTATGGTAGTATCGAGCCAACTGCAACTTTTAAAATTGACTTTGACAAAGAAAGGAAGAATGAGGACAATCTTTTTTCCCCAGTCAAGACTACCAACATCTTTAATCAAGAAACTAAACCTAATCAACGTACTACCTTATCCTCTCCAATAAAGCTGAGCACAGCTAGAGTCAATGTTAAGGGCAAGAAAAATATTGCTAACAAATACGACTCTATGTTCGATGGAATAATTTCCTTGATGAGTACTGGTAACATTTACTCTATCATAGTTGAAAACTCCAAGTCTCCATCCCAATACTTTACCTCCAAATTAACTGACATCCGCAAAAGTGACTTGGGCATCGTAACTCATAAGGAGGAGAAGAAACTTATCAAGATTTCCGGCGAATCCTTTAAAGCTAATATCCATGAAGTCCCTGAAAAGCTTGCATTCGTTTTTGATTCTCAAGACATTTGCAAGCAATTTGTTGATAAGTGCTTGTCATTTTACTAAATGTGGGGTTGAATGTTAATAGTATATGATTTAATAATTATTTTTATCTTAGTCATATTGTATTTGATCAATTATTCATATTTCTTAGCTTGTTTGCTAATTTTTTTTACCAGTTCTTAAAATTTTAAAATGGTTTTTCTTATAAAATCTATGTATTAAGAATCATTTGTTTTTGTTGTGTAAATATTACCTTTTGAAATGCCAAATCATCAATACAATTGGTAAACAATAAGACGGACTATAAAAAATCAAATAATTAATTTTAAATATCAATTATTTTTATTAAAAATAGTTTATAATGAATTTTTCTATTACTTTATTATTCGTACTTTTTGCCTTTACTTTGGGTAATAGTATTTATGAATCTAATTCAAAAATGGATGGTATACTTTGTGATATTTGTAAAGATGCCGTTAAAAAGGTCGAAGACGAAGTTACCAAAGGAGGTGAAACGCTTAAAGAGGCTATATCATCATTCTGCCAAGACATCGGTAGTATTTTGGATCCAAATTGTAACTCTGATTTAGACAAAGAAATTGACAAAATTATTTCTTGGATTGATGGAAAGCTTTCTCCCGAACAAATTTGCCACAAATTTGATATTTGTTAATATGTTTGTATAATATAAATATGTATTTTAAATAAATTATGACTCATTTTGTACATTTTTAAAATATATTTTTGAAAACAAACATCAAGTTAATTCTGCTAATAACTGTCAAACATTATACGTGAGCAAAAATACAATTAGCTAGCACTCTTTTTGGTCTCTTCCAAACATTCGAATACTATTATTAATGCATTTATTTATAGGTTTGGCAATACATTTATTCACAATTTTAGTTATCACAATATCAATCTAAAATGTGATGATCAACATTATGAAGTTCGTGTATTATTTGCTCATTTGTTATGCTAACTTAATTATTCATTTGTGCTTTCATCATATTAAAAATCAACTTATCACCATTGAATATCTTGCCCAACAAAATTTTGAGATCATCATAGAAAAGATAATATGCATATTTTGAAGCCTCATGATATTAGTAAAAGCTTTTTAGTCAACTCAACACGATATTCAAATGATAAACAAACAGCAATGTTTGAATTAACCGATGATTTCATGAGGGGTGTAATTATTGAAGAAGATGTAACCTCAATATTAAATTTAAATCCTGATTTTGTTGAATTTAATCATGTGTTTAATCCAAATTGTCTCAAATAAATCTCATCGAAAATAACCACTTACTCTACAAAAGTATTTAGATATGGTACATTTGCCATGAGACTTATAACTAGCTTTTGTTCTGTATATAATGTTTATTACTTATCAAAAATGAAGAAAAAAAGTGAAGAAAGTGAGCGATTTGCTGATCGTGTTCAAAAACAAATTGCTGCCAAAATAGGATTAACTACTACTGAATGGAGGGGGTGATTATGTGTATAAAAAAGAATACAAAGCACGGGCCAAAAAGATCATTTAATCACAAGCTTTGCTTTAATAAAAACTGTCTACGATTTGATGTTAAACAACAATGCTATGGAGATAGTCATTAGTAATGAAAATATAAACGTTATCAACATTGCAGTCTTAAGTCAAATCTCTTAAAGTTAAATAGTTGGTGAGAAATTAAATATTGAAAAGTGATAGCAATTAAAAAATTGACTTATAATGCATTTATTTTCCATGGTCATCATTTAATTGTTTTAATGAAATCTTACCGGCTGCAAACAATTATGTCTATTTAATGCTTTAATGACCTTAATTTATTTATTATTGATAAAGATTATTCTCATAAAAAATAATATTAATCATATTCAACATGTATTCATTAAATTATTCATCATATCAAGATTGTTTGTTAAATTTTAATTTTATCACATAATATTGTTGATAAAATATGTTATCTAATAAAATAATTTAAACTAATTAAATTTATACAATGTCATAAAAGAAGGCACGCAAAATAGTATTAATTCTTGATAATAGTTCCTTTATTCATCACAATAATGCTAACAGTAGTTATTTTATTACACATTTGCTTTCAAAAAAATATATTTGTACTAAGTGCACCTTCATCTTTTCATTCGGATTTCAAAGCATTTCATGAATCCCCTAACTCGCATGATCACGGTATTAATGTATATTTAGATTCTCCAACTGAAAAAGCCATCCATTTGCACATTCATTCAATTTTGGAGACAAAAATGGAGATTTATCGAATTAGTCAAAGACTCCAAGATCCAATTAATGAATTGGAAGCCATAGTAAACAAAGACTTGAACCTATTACATTCCGGTATTAGTGAAGTTCCTTTTGTAGTTTCCGTTATTGCCAGATATGCTAAAGATATCATAAGAATTGCAGAAGTAATACAGATAGGATTATCAGGTAGACAAAGAGATGCTCGTATAGCTATGATGGATTTGGAGAGCTACAAAGATATCCTTACAAACTACGCTCGGAAAATGGATCATATTGGAAATGCCATATCAACGGGAAATTTAGATTATAACTTTCCAAATAATATATTAACATCTGTTGATGCCGCTAAATTGATATGGCACGCTACTCAACGTATTATTAGTCATATAAAGAAAGCCTCGGACTCCTTTTATGCTGAAAATTTAACTCCAAAGTTAATTCTACAAATGCCTAAAATTTTTCTCAAAAAGAAAAATCTTATTGATAGAAATTATAAAGTCGATTCACCTAAAAATAAAGTTAATGAAGAGAATAAACAAAATGAGCAGACAAAAGTAAATAATATTGGTAGTAGCGATATTAAAAATGCGAGTAATATTATTCAGCCCAGATTTATATATGATAAGAAAATAAACCAAAATTTCAATGCCAAAAAAGAAATAGACGATAAAAAGATTGTATCTAAATTGTCCAGACTTTTAGAATCGCTTCCTTTAAAAAGCATAATTGATGAAACAACGTGCGAGCAGCGTTCTGTGAAAGATGTAACTGTTAAATGCGAAGTATGAAAGCATATGTGTATTAAAAATTGTAATTTCTTAGTTTTACAACAGTAAATTATAAGTAACTCAAATTATATTTTATGTGTACCTGTTTATTTAGTCATTCTATATTTGACTGAATGAATTTTACAATAACTTTATTTATTGAAGAATGTTTTCAAGTTGTATAAATGTACAAATTAACAACCTTTTACAAGTTTAAGATAGTATATAATGAAAAGCCAAATTAGTAGTCAGCATCAAGCGAAAATGAAGATAGCTATCATCTCTTTGATTTTATTAATCGTTATTCAAAATCACGTTTTTGGATTTGATTCTCGTCAGTTTCAAGCTTCAGCTTCGGCCTCAAACACAGTAACTACAACAACAACGCAACAAGTCGCTCCACAACCTGGTGGTATAATCTCTGGCACCTGCGGCGATATTTTCAGTTCTTGCTACAATTTTTGTAGTCGAATCATCAATTGCATTGGTGGTTGTGAAAGGGCTCTTTTTGGCAAGAGACGTTTCTTGGAAGTTGAGTACAATGATGATTTTGCTGCAATTAAAAACTTTGCTGAAATCCTCCAAGAACTTGAGAAGCAATTGGATTTTTAGGAAACAATTGGATCTTTAAGAAGAAATTAGATTTTGAGAAGCATTTACATTTTTAATCACCATTTTTATGTCATGTTTATTTTATAAGGAAATCATATATTTTTAAATCACAAACAAATTAAATAAATACATTTTTCTGCAAACATAACTTTCACTTTCTATTTTCTTTCTACAGGATGAATATTCTTACTTTAATCTTTTCTTTAAATCCATTATTTTTTTCCGCAGCTGCATTATTTATTCCTGCAGGCCCATTTAATATTAAAGATTTAAAGACAAATTTTGCTGAAGAAAGTGGTACGTATATTAATGATTTCATAGACCAACTTCCAGCGATCCAAGAATACACAAATAAAATCAAAGACAATCAGACAAATTAAGTGGTGCCAAGTGATTACCTTTAAAAACAGAAACATTAAACTTTTAATTAATTAAATGATCGTCTACAACAATACGAATCCAAACAACTTTATGTTCGTTTTTATAGGTCGAATAAAATAAAGTAATTACAGTTTGTTTTAGTAATAATTTAATAATAACAAAACAATAACACATCTTTATTGCAATATTTTACCTTATTTACATGCTTTAAAAATGTGTGATATAAAGAAATATAGGTTTGCATTAAGCTGAAATTTAATGTCTAAATTATTGGTATATAAATAAAATTGAGTCCATTTTCCATTTTCATTTCATTAACAATGATTATTTTCTTTGTGCAAACATGGTTAATAATACTATTTTTGAATTCTTCCAATGCCAACTTTACAATAACTGACAAATTAACCACTAAAATATTTCATTCTAATGTCAATTCAGATGCTTATGATATGTCATCTGTTGTCAATTTAGGAGATTTGGATATATGTTCTCCAATTGGAATGGGATTGATTAAAGGAGGCCTCAATTTCAATATAAAGCCTGGATATCTGATGGCACCTGGGTAAACTAAATAAAGTACTTAACTAATAAATTTTGTAGATATGGATGCCGTATTTCAGCAAATAACTTTAATTTCTTCCCAATTTACGTAAATAATCAAGGATCAGTAGTAACTTTTACAGAGTAATCAAAATCATTTTGAAATCCTTTTAATTTAATTTCCAGGAGCGGCTTAGCAATTACTGTTTTCTTTGACCAACATGGTTGCCCAAATATAGTCGACCAATTCGGTCAACATTTAAGTGGATATCGCGAAGTTAACGGACAAATTATGAATGGAAGTCCCAATGAGGAGTTAGTACCTGGGCAATTGGATTATGATACAATTGCTTTGCAAACAGAATCTCTAGGTTCAAGATACTTAGGTTACCATTTGTTACACAGATCCAATCAAAATACCGGAGCTCCACAAAGTTCAGTGTATGGTCTTGGATATGACTTTAAGAACTTCGACTTTTCCTCTGCCATTGGTTTGGATAGAATAAATTCTCAAGGTAATTATTATGTGAACTGCATATATTAAAATTATTATATGTATGACAATTAACTGCCACCTTTACATCTTATGTAAAAACCACATATGTATAATAGTCATTATTTCTTGAGAAACTTCGCATCATAATAATCTAATTCTTCAGTCATTCAAAGAATGGTAATACCCAGTGGTTATCTACTTGTCCCCTTCTACGGTGTATTGTTAAGTTCAAATTCAAATGAATATTATCCTGTTTTTTATGAGAGTGCCACTAAAAATGCAGTTACTTTTGATGAAACTGGAAACATGCATCACGTCGTTTTTAATACAGAAGGAATTCCATTAACCTTTGATAAAAGCAATGGCAGACGTTTGCTAGGTTATAGGAAAATCCAAAATAGAATAATAGATGCTTCGCCAAATTCCATTATTACACATCATCATCTGAACATATTTGACATTAAAAAGCAAATCAATCAACTCTCAACTTCGTTCCCGGGATATTGGCTGCTGCATTCTTCTCAATCGTATATGCACAATGGAATGAAAAATCCAACTGTTCCAAAGCCTAAATTTGGAATTGGATTGAATCTGGGTAATTTGAATTTGAAAATGAGTGGTAACCATGGAATGGGTTTGATACGAGGAGGTCTCAGGGGAAACATTCCTGCAGGTAAAAAACCCTAATTTGAATCAAATTTTGTAAAAGTATCTCATTTTCAGGGTTTGTTATTGTCCCGGTAAGTTGCATTCATTTATTGTAAGCTATTTGTTAAGGGCATGGGAGTTAAAATTAGTACGGACTCAGCTTTTTATCCCGTTACTGTTGATAAGTTTGGAGATGCATTTTGTTTCGATGAGTAAGTAATGCACTCAAGTAAATTTTATATTACAATTTTAGTTATGGCAATCAAATAGAGGTATGCACTTTTAAAAACTATTTCGCAATTAAATGCATCTTATATTAAAGGTTAAATTCGGCCCTTCTGGAATTCCTGCAATCGTCACGCAATACGGCAATGTTTATGAAGGGTACAGAGAACTTGAGAACCAGTATTACCTTTCTCAGCGCAAAATGAAACATAGTAGGCAAAAGCTAGATACTTCCTACATCGTTTCAGAGATCCAAAAACTAGGTCCATCTTTTCCTGGTGGGTATTACTTTGCTTAAATATTTAATACATATGTTTTCACAGGATATTACTGTTTGTTTCCGATTTCCAGTTATCATCAACCTATTCATAGAAGGAATACTGGATTAGATCTTAATAACTATTCGCATTTAAAGAGATCAAGGAATCTAGGGGGTAATGACATTATTGTACCAGAAGGCTATCTGATGATTCCGAAAATGGGCATTCGTATCATTGAAAATGGGCAATTTTACAATGTCTACACATCCTTCAATGGTGAATTAGTTACATTTGATGATGATTTGAATTTACTAAAATTACACCAAGATTCAAATAATGTACCGGTATATGTTTCAGAAACAGGAACTATTTTTGGCGGATACCTTCAACTAGATGATGGTAGAACCATTGAGGCTAATTTAGGATCAACAATTGGAAATAAGATATTAGATGTAAACTACATTAAACAACAAATAGAATATTTAGGTTCAGAGTATATTTACTACTATTTCTTACATGGTCAAAAGTCGAATTCAGCCAATTCTTTATATAATGAAGAGATGCACGCGGCTGGGTCGTTTGGTCCTACTATTTATGACTTTAATATTTTTAAATCTATTGAAAGTAATGCAAAAATCAACATGGCAAATTATTATAAGCAAAATAATATTCACACAATAGGTCTTATTGACGCCTCGACTTTGAACGTACCTATACCATTACAATATATTCTAATTCCAAGTAATTTTAAAAGCTTATTTGATAACTAATTTTTTAGAAATGGGGACTAGAGTTTCACCAAACTTTAAATATTATCCAATTTTCCTGGCATCCGATAATACAGCATGCACTTTCAATGAAGATGGAGATGAAATAGAAGTATATTTTGATAATGATATACCTTATGTAGTTTACAACTCGGTAATTTATCATGGATACATTGAAATTGGCGTTGGAAAATATAAATATTCGCATTATAGAGGTGTTAACTATCAAACCAAAACATTCGATAGAAATAATGTGATCCAAGAAATTGAAAGGAAAGGCAAAAAAGATAATCTGGCTTGGTATACAATTCACAACCAAATGATAAACATAACCATCACTAAAACAATCGTAAAATCTAAACAACAAATTAGCGTTATAAAACCAGCACCCCTCCAACCCTTAGTTGACATAAATGTTATTTTAAAAGTGAATTACGTCTTCTTGAATGCGATTAGTGCCATGAGTAATATCACTGGAGGTTTACCAATTAGAGAGACAGAAAAAAGACCAGTAATTCCAGGTATTTCAATTTAACTGTATATTTTAATCTAATCATTTTAAAGGACTTGGTGTGTCACTTTCAAACAATGACATATGGTATCCTTGTTATTTGGACAACTCAAAGGCAATAACATATGATGATAATGGAATAGTTGTAGAGATTTTATTTGATCGCAACACTGCAGCACCAGTTTCTTTAATTTCAGGTTAATTGAGGGCAAAAGTATTTAAAAATAGACAATAAAGCATAAGAATCATTAAAAATTAGTAGTAATAGCTTGTTTGAGTTCAAATATATTCTTTACCAAAAGTTGGCCAATCAATTTGGCATTCTCAGGAGGCAGTTTATAGACTTCCTCGATCGTCCACTCCCCGTGTTCAATCTTCATAGCTTGCCTGCTAAGGTACTCAGTCAATATGTACTTCTATTTACCTCCCAATTCTTTTGTAGATACAGCCATTTTGACAACAATAGTTTGACACTCATAACCATCTTCCTTCTCTGTGTCGTTGATTTGCTTTATTCTTTCTTGGAGACAACGCAATTGCCATTAATATGAGAGTTGTATTGAGAGAAGTGAAGGCTCATCCTAGCGTAACAACGTGGATGTTTGAGATCCTGCTCGGTTCTCCTACTAATAAGTGACTTTCATAAAATCATCCAAAGTCCATTCAAATAAGGGCTTGTTGATGTTTCTTGGGTCAGGAATAAGTAAGGTTGTGTCATCAAGTTTGATGATATCTGGCCATATTCTGTGTAAAGTTTCGTCGGCATCAAAGTGTTCATTAAATTCTTCACACCCCTTTCTTGATAATGTGTTGACAAGGCTCAAAATTGTTAAAAACTCTATGACACTACTTGGAAAAAATTTCAGTAGGATAGCCATTATTCTTATGTTTTTTCAATTGCTTATCATTCGTAAAAACATATTCACACTGATCACAAGTGTATATTTTTTGTTTCTTGAATGTTGCAACTCCTGGCTCTTTGATTACATGACATACTTTTGGATTATCTAATAATTCTTTGAAATGACATCCCAATCGCATACCTTGTTTTATAGCTAGTAGATTCAGAAATGCATAGTTCTCCGTACTCATATCAAGATTGTTTAGCCACGAAGTATAGGCAATGATGCGTCGTTAAATTGCAAAGAGCAATTGCTCCATCATAATAAATTTCACTTCGACGTGATTTTTAGCTTTGAATAGCTGCCTGATTGTATCAATTTTTGATGTCAGAAAACTTATTCTGCTGATTTTATGCAAAAACTTTAATTTGAATATACAAGGTGCACTTGTCGGGGAAATACAAACCATAAACATTTTTCCTAGTACCGTCACTTAATTTTGGGACTTCCGAAAACAACTCCTTAACAAATATTTGTGTTATGTAGTCTGCATATTTGTTTCTAGCATTGCCCCTGATTCTTTTGAGCCCTTCACAAAAAGAGAATTTGGGAAATATCTTTTACACACAATAAAATTAACATAAGCATATTTTAAACTCACAAAGCAATTACTAATACGCTACTTTAATTTCAGGAATAAAGTATAGAGGTTTCATATTAATCAACTCAAAACCAGTTTATTCAGATACAGTCAAGGGCAATTTTGTTGATATGACGATTGATGTGGAGCTAATTTACAATCAAATAAATGTCCTAGGACCAAGCTTTTTAGGTATATTTTAAGCTAATTGAAAATATTTTATTTGTTTTCTAGGTTTTTATTCTAGTCCTAGGAATAATCGCTTAATTCTTGATTCTACAACCTTAGAAACTATTTTAAGTGGAATTGGGTTACATGAAGCAACGCACTTGATTCATCCTTCAACTTATTCATTCAATGTACCTGATAATTTTATCATGCTGATAGGTTTTGGAGTTCTATTATCTCGAAATGGTTAGTTTAAATAACTAAAATTTAATTATTTCTTCAGATGTCTATCATCCAATTTATGTGGAAAAAGAAAGCCAAAAAGTCTGTGCATTTGATAAAACAGGTGTTATTTATGATGTCTATTTTGATGGACAAGGAGCTCCAATTATTATGTCCGATGGTCCTTTGGTTGGATTTGTTATGAAAAATAATGCTCCCGTATATGCCGCAAACGGAGGAACATTCCAAAAGTTCAAACTCGATGTTGAAATTATCATAAAATATATAAATAAATTAGAAGAACATCCAGCGTATTTCACAGTGAATAAGTTCAAAAAAATAGATTCTTTTATTTATGACATATTTGAAACAATAGATTTGAAGGGAGCACTAGTGAACATTAATAAAAATATCGGAGTAACGGTATTAAAAGACTATTTCGTCGTGCCAGCCATTTCAGTTACCCAATCCGAGGATGAATTAAATTATCCAGTTTATGCAAACAAAATGGGAAATCTAGTGACTTTTGATCCTGAAGGAAATATCTTAAAAGTTCACCAGGATTTAAGAGGAATACCTTGTATTGTTAAAGATTCGGTAATTTATAAAGGGGCTATTTGGCACGATGGACAAATCAAATATTCTCTCAACTTGGGACGAACATTTGAGATTCAATTAAATGTTACGAAGATCAGAAATACAATCTTCAAACTAGGAGCCAACTATCCCTTTTACTCAGTTGTTTATAAACCTATTAGCATTGATTCTTTAATGGAAAGGATGTTAGCTAATATTGGCGCCAAGGATATCACAGAAGCTGTTGGTCTTGTCAATATTTTTCCAAAAAACGTTGCGTCCAACTTCTACACAGTTCCTTATTTTGGCATAAGATTGAATAACAATGATTCATTTTATCCTTTATATGTAAACAACAAAAATATGGAACTGTTTAGTTTTGATGAAAGTTTGAAGATGTACCGCGTTCTTTTTTCCGAAGATCTATACCCCTTAGTAATTACGGAAAGCGGTGTGGTATATTCCGGATATATTTACACTGATGGAGGTCCGAAATATGGAACTAATTTTGAAAAGTACAATCCAGCAAGAATAAACGTTGATTTAGTTATTTCTGCAGTTGAAAAATTATCATACAGTTATTTCGGTTACACAACTGTCCATGCTCCGATTGAAATATCTTATATTCTGACTTCTTTATTCAGCTCAATGACGGTTGAATGTGCATACGGGCTAATTTCAAAGAATACTACTTTTAAGATAGTAAAGGAGAACTATGTTGCGGTAGTTGGCTTATCTGTTCCAATAAACGATGTATGGAGTCCAATCTATGCTAACAAAGAAGGTCTGCTGTATGCCTTTAATTCAGATGGGACTGAAATAGAAGTTTTTATTGACATATTTGGTGTACCTGTGATAGTTATCAAAGATGTTCGGTACGTTTAAAAATTATAAAATGACAACATTAAAATAGGGTGTCAAAATCATTTGCATCACCACTTTTCTAGCTAAAATGTCATTTAAAAAATACATTTAAGTATATAAACTAAAAATCTAGGTATGCGGGCTATATAATGCTTAATGGGTCTCCAAAATATGCGATTACGGAAGGAATATTAAGACCAGCATCTATTGACGTTTCCGTATTAGTCACAACAATCAACAGAATAGGACCATCGGCCCCACTATTCTACTGTACATGCAATAGTGTCGATATGAATGTCATTTTGCCTGAAATTCTAAATTCAATAGATCATTTGCTCGCTCACGGGCCGATTAATGCCGGATTATTGGAAAAGGTAATGCCTTTTTGGTTGATGATGACATAGTATATTCCAGGTGCCCCTCAACTATTATGCTGTGCCCTCTGTTGGAATACGAATTGTAACAAATGGAATAATTAAATATTATCCATGTTACTGTCACGAAGGAAAGTTAGTTTTCATCGATGATACTTCGAAAGTCTACGAATGCATGCAAGATATTCAGGTATAATTCATATCTTTTTAACCCTAACTTTTTTAATTACAGGGAGCTCCGATAGTTAACATAGATGGTGTGTGGCATATTGGCTTTATTGAATACATTGGAAGACGAGTATTTTCGATACTCGGTTCAAAATTAAGACCCATAAAGATAGAAACAAATATTGTAATAAACAGTTTGACTCGTATAGGGCCACAATATTTCGGCTTTCTTACTCTAGATTTAAACCGCCCATTGGACTTAGTTGCCGATCTTGAAAAAATAATGGGAGGACTAACACTAGAAAATTCAAATAATAATATCCAATATAATGACAGGCCTTCAGTTCAAGATTACATTATGGTTCCTGGATTTGGCGTTCAGATTGTTTCCAATGAAAAATTCGTGCCAGTTTATTGTGATAGGAGATTCGGAAATTTAAAGGCATTTACCGAAGAAGGAGAAGTTGTAAGAGTTGTTGTAGATGTTCAAAACATTGTAGTCACCATATCTGATTCAAATATAATAACACAAGGTTTTATAGTCGTAGATGGGAAACCACGTTTTTCAGTTACACAGGGAACCACAAGACAAATTGTAGTCGATGTGAATACTATTATTTCTACAATTGAAAGACTTGGACCCGATCATCCTTCGTACCTTACATTACACCCACCAATTGACTTTAAAGATTTAGAAAAAAACTTTTTGAATACGATAACGCTTGAAAATAGCATTGGTCTAATAAATTCTGGTTTGGACATTTCTATTCCTATTGGTCATGCTATGGTTCCGGGTAATTTGAGATTTGATTCTATCATTATAATAAATTCTTCTTTAAGGTATGGGCGTTGCCTTAGATAATTCAAAGAATTATTACCCCGTCTTTATCAATACAGCAAGAAAGTGTGTGGTATATTCTAATGAGGGTATAATGTATAATGTATTGTTTGGAAATGGCGTCCCTGTTTGTAGGTCAAACGAAGATCCCGAAGTATTTTACCCAGGGTTTATTGTGTACAAGAACGAAACCAGGCACTCGCCAAGCAAATCAACTTACAAAGAAATTCAACTGGATTATAACATTATTTTCAATAAAGTAGAGCAACTGTCATATGAATTCGTCGGATACAAATTTCAGCATCCGAAAATTGAAATTGATAATCTGGGAAAGATACTGGAAGCTCTTAATTTACGATCTGCAAGAGGATTGGTGAATACTGAATATACTAATGTTGGGCTTGAGTATTTATTAGTACCCGGAATGGCAGTACAATACAAAACCAACTGGCACGCTTTGTATGTAAATAAGAACGGGGAAGTTTTTACTTTTATTGATGATAAACCAATAGACGTGGTGTTTGATCTACAAAATTTACCAAGAATCGAAATGGATGGAAGCATTTATACTGGTTACGTTGAATATTTCAATGAAATTAGACATAGTGTTTCTGTAGGCAGCTCCGTCAAACTAACCTTTAATATAACCATTATTCAAAATACTTTGCAAAGACTTGGACCTGAATTTGAAAACGGATTCTTGTCTCTACCTGCACATAGACCAATAGACATCCAAACAGACATTGGTGAGATATTAGACTCGTTAGATATTAGCAATGCAATTGGTTTGATTACGGCAGGATTGAATTTTGAAGTTCCGGAAGATTTCTTAATGATTCCAGGTTCGCTAATATTAATCCATTCATTTCTTTAATTTACTTCAAGGTATGGGTACAAAGGTTAATCTGAACTCAGAGTATTTCCCTATATACATAAATTCGAAGAGTTTTGATATTGTTGCCTTTGATCGTGATGGGACAGTTTTAAAAGTTAAATGGGATATTCAAAATGCTCCTTGCATAGTTCTTAATGAAGGGCTCATAATTCCCGGGTATATCTATATCAAGGGTCAAATTCGACACTCAGTCATTCGGGGCAAAGTTAAAGGTAAAATAAACATTTCCAATTTAAACGTGTTATATATTAATTTCAGCCATGACATTGGATATTGAAGTAATAAAGAGAACTATTATCAGATTGGGTGTCAATTATAGCGCAGGATATAAAACGCTGTTTAGACCACCAAACATCAACATGATTTTAGCTAAAGTTTATTCATCGCTGACGATTGATATTGCATTGGGCGCCCTTAACAGTCTTACGGGAATTCAAGTGCCAAAAAAATATGTTCCATTGGCCGCTTTCGGAGTAATGATACAAAATTTAACCAAAACTCCACGCTATGTACCTGTCTATGTTGATATTGATGGGGGAAATTTGCTAACCTTTGATGAGTAAGTCACTTTAAATTAGCATTAATTATACTTTTTAGACATTTAACAATTATCAAAGTAAAAATACAAGATAATGGATGTCCAGTGTCTGTATTTGATAATGGGCAAATGTTTAATGGATTCATTACTGGCTCTGATGGAGAAATCATAACAAATACAGAAATTGGAAGAGTTTCAGAAGTTTTTGTAAAAGTGGAATTAGTGATTAGTTCGATCAAAAATTTAGTAAGATACTCATTTAATGTTTTGAATATCTTATTTTAGGGACCTGCATATTTTGGATATAATCAGATTTCACAAGGACTGTCTTCAGGCTTCGCATATCATACATATTGCCATAAAGCTCAGCAAATTCCATTTGGTGGGTTAATCGATGTGCCCAAAGGATTTGTTTCAGTAGACAATATTTTCTGTAGAGTATGCCAAGACTATATCTTTTATCCATGCATTAAAAATTCAAAGGGGGAACGATATGCTATCAATACAATTGGTGAATTATTTTTGTTAAGTTTTTCACCAAATGGAGCTCCTGTTTATGTTGCTAAGGACGAAAAATTTTATGGCTACATACTTGATGATAATGGAAATAAAGTGTTTCCAGAAAAGGATTGTAAATGCATAAGTTGAGTAATTTCAAACTAAAGTCAAGAAGAAATTTCTCATAAATTGTTTAAATAAACTTTCACTAAATTGCTTTGAATAAATTTGTAGTAATCATTTTTATAGATAAATTAAATTTTGAATAAATACATTTACTTTGTAGATTCTAAACAGAATCTGTTTAATATGTTACAAGTGAGTGATATCTTTCTTAGTCGCCAATTAATTATAGCCGTCTATTAACAATTAATTCAACAGGTTTAATTGGTCTTAGAATAGTTGCAGCAATATATATTGGCAAGGGATCTGGGGTGGCTACTGGATCTATTGACAAGGTAAAATTTTTTATCAATTCAACCAGCGTTAATTTGTATTCCATGGCTGCAAATCGTGCTCCAACACAAATTCTAGGTCCGATTCTAAAAGTAATTCCATATTATGTCATTAAGTTATTTGTCATTTACTTACCCAAAAGGAAAATAAATATCACTAGAAGGTTTGGGATTGATAATAAACCGTTCTGGATTGAAAGAATGGGCATCTGGCCAATATTGTTCATCCCAATGAATTGCAAAAATAGGAGCATTAACCCTTGTTCCCTTTTCAAACTTAATTCCTAGTATTTCACAATCTTGTGTCGCTGTTCTTGAAACAAATTGAGCTGCTGATGGTCTTAATCTTAACGTCTCTTTGAATATGGCGTCTAAGTAGGGTAGCTTCATAATAACATCGTAATCAAAGTTTTTATCCTCAAAAGCTTCGTTGATTTCGTTGTATAACCTTTCCTGAATATCTTGATGCTTTGCGAGATAATAGCTTGAAAAAGTCAGAAGATTACTGGTTGTTTCAAAGCCAGCTAATAGAAATCCGAAACAGTTTGAAACAATAACGTCGTCTGACATTGGGGCCAAATTAGTATTTTCGATATTCTCTTTATCACTCTTCAAAAGAAGTTGTATCAAATCTTTATGATCTTTAAAATCTTCGTATTTTTCTCTTCTTTCCCGAACAACTTCATACAATCTTTTGGCTAATGGTCTTTCATATTGCTTCATAGGCGAAAATGGCAATAGCAATGGTGTTAAAAAAGGGAAAATGAGTGATAATGTCATTGGTTTGTTGTGTGGAATTTCCAATTCTTTCAAAAAGTTGCGACCATTCGTATAAAATGGTTCATTTCTATTATCAATACAATTTGTTGGAGTAGCAAAGGCAACTCTTCCGATAACATCCATAGTTACCGCATGAAACTCCTCTGTGATTTTTAGTAGCTTATTTGTTTCGATCCTTTTATTTATAGCCTTTGTAAATGCTTTGCATCTTTCAACAACAATAGGGAACATTTCTTTTAGTTTGGCATTTGTAAATGTAGGGGAAATGGTGGCACGTAATCTTTTCCATTCTACTCCGTTATGGGGGTTTTGCCCAACTTGAAGCAACGACTTGCCTAAGGGAAATCCTGCTGTAAACTTTATTGACTAAAATAACATCATTTTAAATATAAACTCGTTCGATGGACAACCTACACTACGATCAACAAACTTATCGAACTGCTTAACAAAGACTTCCTTAATCATGTCAATATCTTTAGTGAAGACCATAAAGTATGAACCTCCGACTGTAGCATATGTACTTCCGTATCGTTCAAAATTCTCAATAGAATAATTTATCATATTCTCTTTGCCATGTCTCTTT
Organism: Rhabditophanes sp. KR3021; assembly: GCA_963281155.1. Classification (NCBI taxonomy): domain Eukaryota; kingdom Metazoa; phylum Nematoda; class Chromadorea; order Rhabditida; family Alloionematidae; genus Rhabditophanes; species Rhabditophanes sp. KR3021. The sequence goes on along the minus strand of CAUJLY010000004.1, from coordinate 3,384,326 downwards.
TCATATTTCATACGATCTAAAATATTCCCTGTGAAAAAATCAAGTGGAGGTCCTTTGAGATTCATTCGATCTCGCAGTTTCAAAAATCTCTTTCTTTGATAGACATAATAGCTGATCGCAATAGTTAACGAAGTAATAGCAACAACTACAAAAAGGTACATGTTAATAATGTTGATTGGATTTAAATATTTCTTTAAATACTTTCTTTTCAAATGGCAATATTTATAGTGATGATGATAAGAGAGTAATCGTCATCATCATTCGTCTATTTGTCAACATTTTTGTGATAAAAGCACACTCAGAATAAAAAAGACATACTTCCGAAACATTTAAACACAAAATAAAACACAAATTACAAAGTAAAGTGTATTCTGATCAGTAAAAGGTAATTGTATGCATTTGTTTTATTTAATAAACCTATTAGGCGGAAATAGCTACAACTATTATTTAACAAAAAACTATGAATTGTTGTGTAATCGGGAGCTTTATTTTGCCCCCATAACTTTTGAATTATCTCCATTATCTCTGAATGCTTCAAACACACTAAAATATATGTTTTATGTGATGCAAAGTATAACTTACTAATCTGCATTAAATATACATATTGCCATTCCAAGACCAGCAAAAGCAAAATTCCACTTGTAAAGTTTCCTCAGTGGAGGCCAAATATAAGGTCTATCGTGATGGATGGTTGAAGAATAATCAGAATATCCTGTACCAGATGACCGATCGGAGTAAAAGAACACGTCTTTCTTTGGCTTTCTTTGGTTTCCAAATATTGTGTAATTCAAAGGGTTTTCAACATTTTTAGCTTCCTCTATTCTTATTTGCTTGGCCTTTAAAAATTCAGAATACTTTTGAATTCCAGCCCCGGTATATTTAGACGATAACAGTCGAATTAAATTTATTCGAAGCTGACCTGCCATATTCAAATAAGTTAAAGCTACTACTCTCCAATGACTTTGATCTTAAGCGAACATTATTTCTGCTTGGGATATCTAAACTGAATTTAGTATTAACTATTGTTACAAATATACAATCTATTTACCACAATTAAGCCAACATGGATTTAACACGGGACATGATTTTGAATGTTACAAAACTAGTCAAGGAAAAGAATTACGATGAAGCCATTGTCGAAGCAGAGGTAAAAATTTACTCAATAAAATGACACTTTAATGCTTTTATTTAGAATTTATTTGGGTATCAAATTAAGGATTACAATCTATTTGTGTTTGCCGCAAACGCTTACATTAACACAGCTAGATTTGAAAAAGCAAAGGAATGTCTGTTAAAAGGAATTGCATTGTCTCCAGGCAAGAAGGTCGCGTACTCTGGTATCATTAAGATGTTTGATGATAAACAAATTGAAGCCTCCCAAGACACGTTACTTGCCGTTGATAAACTAATGAATCTTGAAGTTGAAGATCCAATCAAGGTATCAGCATTAACAGAAAAGCGTTCTGCCATGTGGTTGGATTTAAAAATGTATGACAAATTAGAAGACCAATTGGCAAACATCAACTTCTTGCAAAAACTCTTAAAATCACGAGCTTATATTCAATTTTCAGCTCAATTTGTAAGTTTTGGAAGCCTTTAATAAGCATTTATTTATCTATTTAAGTTGGATAAATTCGTTGATTATCTGCTAAAAAACACTCATTTAAGATGTACGGCAAATGAGTGGATTCAAGTTTACAGTCAACTGAAATCAAATGCGTCCGTTAAAACTGTACAATTTAGTGCACACATTTTTACAAAGATTTTAGAATGTGATGAAACCAATTTGAAAATATCTATTTGCATGGCTATCTCAATGTTAGAAATTGTTATCGAAAAGTGGTATTTGACAGGAGTAATCAGGCAATCTCATCTAAAAGTGCTATCAAATATTATGATTGATTCGAATGCTGAAACTGCCACCAAATTGACGTCGTTTAAGAAGTCCTTAATTTTACTGAACAACTATTTTGATGAAAGTGTTGACAGAAAAATGTTCGAAACAACTTTAATTAGTGATATCAAAAACAATGAATTCTCCAGTTATCCTTATTGTAGTGTTGGTAGTGTGTGTTTGTCTATAACTGGAAACTATTTTTACGTCGATGAATTGATTCAAAAGACTAGAAAGTACACTGAAGTAATGGATACATTTGCCACGTTCAACTACTATGTTTTGTATGGTCTGATGATTGAAGTTTCTTGGTTTTTAAATAAGAACAAGTTGCCGCCATTTGACCAACATTTGTGTCATAAAAGTGCACACTTATCATACTTATACTCATTATGCCAAATAAGAAATGGTTCTCCTTCAACAAATGAGGAGTTTAGTCAAAGTAAAGGAAATCAATTCAATAAATTTAATGATGCCTTGGAACAAATAAGATCACCCGATTTCAACATTCTCAAATTTATTTGTTCCTTTCCTTATGAAATGTATGAGCCTTTACTTCCATTTTATATAACTAAATCTGGAATTTTGAAAGATGACTACTTTAAAGAAACGTTGGCTATTCTCAAACAGGGGGATGGAAACTATTTGAAGTGTTTTGCTTTGGCCGTCCTGGTAAAAGATCTTTATCCAAAAGAAAGTTGGTCTTACTTTTCATCTAGTTATGATAAATCCTTTTTCAATCCAATTTTCACTAGAAATATGTTAGATTTGGCATTTAAACTTGATAAAAAAGAGCACATTTTAATGATTTGCAAATCGCATCTGACCAATCAACCACTGGATATTGGTTGCCTATCTAAAATTTCCTCATTGTTATTAGCACAAAAAGATTACAGTGCATTGCGTGGGTATTTGGATACTTTCTTCTCAAATGATTTGGATAATCAAAAAATATATGTTTCTTTCGATATAAAGGAAATTCAAAACCTGTTATTTACTTATGGTTTTGTTCATTATAAACTCGGGTTTGGGTCGAAAGCTGTTCAAATCCTTGAATCTGCAAAAGATGAATTTAAACTGGAAGAAAATTCAAACTATTATAGCCTAATGTTGATGGGGTGGTTTAGTGAGGATAAATATCTTAATGGACTCCAGTTTTATGAAGATAATGAAGAGGTTATTGTTGATGCACTGAAGAATAACATTTCAGTATTTGCCTCCATTCTGAATGCGTATGTTATTGTTGGTAAACACAGTGTAGTTGGATCGAGAAATGATTTGCATTGCTTAAAAAGAATCATTGGATTGCTAAATTTATTTAATGGAAATGAGGACATGAACAAGAAGTTTGGCAACATTTTTAAGGAGGCAAATTTATTTGTTTTAAAGCAATCGTTGAAATTAGATCAAAGTTGCTTAAATCAAGTATTTGGAGATAAAAATGAAAAGTTGATGGGTTCAAAAATGGGTGTTTCCCGATTGATGATTAAGTTACTCAATATAGACAGTGTGTCAAACGGGGAAGAATCTAATAATTTGATTAAAGAAAGTTGTTATGTTCTGTTTCAATTATTCCAGATCACGCAAATCAGAGAATTTGGGGAAGAATGCATTAAGGGAATCAATTACTTGCTACAATCAGGGAGGACGTATTATTTGATAGTTAACAAAGCCATCGTAAACATTTACTTGGATAATTTGAATGATGCCCTCTTGAATTTAGAAGAAGCTGAGGCACTTGAACCTAAAAATGTACAAACTTATTTGCTACAATTTGTTGTTGAATATAAAGGCATGAAGGATTCAACATCAGATAATCAACTTGCGGAAATAGCTAGAAAATGCATTCACTTAAATAATGATCATCCATTAGTACCCCTTCTTGCTGTAATTACTCCCTTGATCAACAAGAATACAAATGCGACACACGATTGTCATCTCTGGCAAGCAACTTTTGCAGAATTAGTTCAAGCGTCACTTAGAGGATTTAGTTTGACAAGTACTTTGTTATACGGATATTTTAATTTGATTCTAACTGATTCAGGAAACGAAGGTGATGATTGGTCTTACGCCTTTAAAAGTCATTTTATCAACGCGGCTGCCAAAAACTCATCCCTATCAAAAGAAGCAAGGCATTTGATATCTTATTCTTTGCAATCATTAAATGATTTGGAAGGAGCATTGGAAATACTCTCAATAGATGATGATTCTAAATTTAATGAATTGGCAATTGCCTTAAGAGATGCGATTGGAGAGGGAAGTGAGAAGAGCATCTACGATTCTGAAAAAGTATTTAATGAAATATGCTCTCTGGATATGAAGATATCAAAATTATTTACCCTCTTTTTCACCCAACAAAATTTGGAGGAGTTCAAGAAAGTTATGGAGCCACGCTATGTTGGAATAATTTTATGTTACTCGATTGTTGCAGGTATTGATTTAACAAAGGATATGGTGGAGGCCTTAGAAGCTTATCCAAGAAACGTTTTGTTACAAGCACTACCATTTGACAATCTTGAAACTTCAGTTATGATGTACTTAGAAAGTGCTAAAGTAAATGTGGAGAAGGGAAATTATTTGGTTACCGAGTCAAGTGATGATGTTAATGTCTTGAATATTTCCAATCAACTCAAAATATGTTATTTGAACAAATTCTGCCAATCAGAACTTTCTTAAGAGCAAATATAAAAAAGTGTGTTAATTTAGAAATATAGACCAATCCTTTAATAACTGCTTTTTTAATAAAAATGTGATATATGCTGTTGAAATTGATTAAATCAAACATTTATTTTAAACTTCAATTTAACATAAAAATAATATTGAATCAGCATCTGTTGCATGTGGACTTGCACTTGGACTCATAAAGTGGAGCCCAAACTGGAATGTTGCAAAGAGCAACATTGCAATTTGTAACAAGATCAGCACACGCTGGATTTGGTCCGGCTGGAGCATTACATTGGAAGCAGGTCTAAAATAATATACAAATAATCCTCGATTCAAATCATAAATACCTTTCTACAGTTGGCTAACATGGTAGCAGCATAGTTTGGCTTTAGACAGAATGAAGCGATCATGGCACAATTTGATGCGAGGTCTGTGCAAGCATTTGGATCGGCAGTAGTTGAGCCCATTGTGGTCGTAGTAACTACTGCCGGCGGATCTACAGCCAATGAAGAGGAAACACAGAAGCTGGCAAGTAAAAGTGCTACTTTCAAGAATTGCATGATTAACGTGTTGTTTTATGAATTGATACATACTTGCATTTTACTCACTCTTATATACTATTTTTACGGTCAATAAGTGCAAGTGCTTTTACTAAGTGTTACTTTGTATCACGTTTGCATTTCCTTACAATCACATATCTTTGCAGCTGTTTAAACGTTGATTTGTAAGGGTAGATAAATAGATAAAATGAAAACTATTCCAAGTGTAATTTCTTTTGGTGATAATAAATCATTTTTACTGTTTATTTATCAAAATTTAAACAGCTTCCAGCATATTACTAATAAAGTTTTTTGGAACTTCCGAAGGTAATGTAAATGAAACATTTATATAAAATTAATATCATTATTGAAAAGGATTTGTTTAAATTGCTCATTTTAAGCAGTTATTTCAGTAAATAAAATGACTTTAATAATATTACCTTACAATCACTTGTGAAATCAGAAAAATATTTGCATTTTTAGTAAATTAAATGAAAGGAGACTTGGCTAGAATTACCATACAACTTTATTAAATAAATGCGACTTTGCCATCAAATCTAATATGCTGATTTTACATGTATAAAATAGATGTTTTTATGAACACATTTAATTGCATCTTTTTACAAAATCTGCTTTATCTATGGCTCGGAAGAACACAGAAACAACGGCAGGTGCTAAATTGGGTCTTGAAGATTTAAAAAAAGATGTCAAAATTGTAAGTTACGTTTTTACAAAATTTGAATATATCTTTTAGGACCACCATAAAATTCCTCTTCATCAATTTGAGAAGCGTTTCGAAACTAACCTAACATCTGGTTTGACAAACCAAAAGGCAGCCAAGCTTTTGACCAAGTATGGCAGAAATGAACTAACCCCACCTCCGAAACCCTCTAAAATTTGGGAATTTATTAAAGTACTTTGTGGAGGATTCAATATGTTGCTCTGGGCTGGTTGTATTGCTTGTTTTGTGAGTTACGTCATTGAGGCAAATACTAATGAATATGTGCGACCAGATAATTTGTATATTGGTAGTATTATTGGATCTGTTTGTTTTATTACTTCTTGCTATCAATTTTATCAAAGCAATAAAGCCTCTAGCATTATGGACAGTTTCAAGAAGATGGTTCCGCACAAAGCTTTGGTTATTAGAGAAGGAAACAAGTTTGAAATCAATGCTGCCGAAGTCGTTCCTGGAGACTTAATCGAAATTTCAAGTGGTAGTAGACTAGCTGGGGACGTCCGTGTAATTGAATCAAATGGCTTTAGAGTTGACAACTCATCTCTGACGGGCGAATGTGAACCTCAAGGGAGAACGAAAGAGTTCACCGACGACAATCCTTTGGAATCCAAGAATGTTGGATTGTTCTCCACCAATGTCGTTGAAGGAACAGCTAAGGCAGTAGTTATGTTGACCGGAGACCAGACTATTATGGGCAGAATTGCCGCTTTATCAACACAAGTCGCCAATGGAAAAACACCTATCGCTCAAGATCTCCACCACTTTTTGAAAATAATTTCCTTTGTCGCCACTGCTAAAGGAGTTATTTTTTTTACTATTTTGATGTGTTTGGATACGAGCCTCCTTGACGCCTTCATTTTTGCAATCGCTATTATTGTTGCTACAGTTCCGGAAGGAATTACTGTCACAGTTACAGTTTGCTTGACTCTCACTGCCAAAGAAATGGCTAGGAAGAGTTGTTTAGTGAAGCAGATGGATGCCGTCGAAACTCTCGGATCCACCTCGACAATCTGCAGTGACAAGACTGGCACATTGACCCAAAACAAAATGACCATATCCCACGTCTACTTCAATGAGATTGTCCATGATAGTACTCCCCATTCACCCAAGGTAAAGGATCTCGAAACTTCGTCTTTATTTAGGTCTGCTACTCTCTGCTCAAGAGCTTTCTTTAAAGGTGGGCAAGAAAAAGTTGATTTGAAAGACCGCGATGCAATTGGAGATGCTAGTGAAGTAGCAATTCTAAGATTTTGCACGATGATGGACAGTGATTTGGTTGGAATAAAAAAGCAATACCCAAAGGTCTGCGAAATTCCCTTCAACTCCTCCAACAAGTACCAATTGTCTATCCACAGAAAAGTGAACGGAGCCTTCTTACTAGTAATTAAAGGAGCACCCGAAAGAATCTATGGGATGTGCGAAAATATGATCGTGAAAGACAGTATGATCAAGATTGAAAAAAAGAACACCGACAAATTTGAACTTGCTTATGCAAAACTTGGAGGGTTAGGAGAAAGAGTGCTTGGATTCGGTGAATATGAGTTGCCGGCAGAGCAATTCCCACAATCCTTTGTATTCAATACAGAGGACATTAACTTTCCAATGGAGAAATTCACTTTCTGCGGGTTGATGTCAATGATTGATCCTCCAAGACCAGGAGTCCCCGAAGCAGTTGCCCTTTGTACAGATGCGGGAATTCGCGTAGCCATGATCACTGGGGGTAAGCATTTATTTAAAACTAGTTGAATTACTAATAATATTTATAGATCAGCAAGAAACTGCTAGAGCTATCGCCTCCCAAGTCAATAACACTTTTATACATTTTGGTTTGATTAAAATAAATTGTTTTTATGAATTTTATTTATAAGCTCTTTATTTTCCCAAACAATTTATTGTGTTTTTGACAACGACAAATATTAGTAGATTCCATAAAATCTAATTGCTTAATCATTACTGTTATTTTTTCTAATTGATAAATAAAAAAGCAATGATCTGTCAAGTACTAAGTATTATCACTGACAATTAAAACTTCGGGATTATTATAACTCAACATAACAAATGAATAAAAGTGATTTAAGTTATCCTAGCTTTATAACAACACATAATCATCTATTTACAACTAGCAAGTGTTGGTAATACTATAGGTAAAAATGTAACTTACTAACATTTTCTTTATAGTTATAAAAGAAACAACAGAAAAATGGCTCTTTCAAAAGAAACGGAAATATTTAGGAGAGCAATTTTTATTATGTAGTAAAAGATATTATAAAGCTTAACAAAAATAATTGCTCACAAGATCAAAAATATATATTATGAATATCTAAAACAGTTTTAATTCAATATTTGAAGCAATTTTAATGCAATATTTGAAACAATTTTAATGCAATATTTTCAAGTTATTTATTATTGGAACAGATCAAATAATTTTTTTATAAACTGTACAAGTAATTTGATAAAAATCGTTTATTTACTACTTTTAATTTTATATTTGTTTCAAAATAGATCATAAAATTCCTTTAAAAGTGCTTAAAATATAGGTTGATTAATTTTAACTTCTTTAATTTTTACCAAGAATGACTTAATTACCATAGGCGCCTTGTGATTAATCCCTTGACGTCACGTGGAGTTCCGAAACTGGTCATGCCAGATTGATTGGCAAAATCAGATTCCTTTTGAGCACTAGACCAAAATGGAGCATCTGGGGCTCTGGTTAAGGTGGCAGGGATATCTTCTCTGTTGTCATCGACATATGGAGTGAAAGTTCTACGTGGCATTCCAAATGCAGTTTTTCCGGCCTACAAAATTTACATAACTATCTATTGTCAAGTGATTACTTACTTGACTGTCCAAAAAGTTTACACCATATTGGAAGCAAAGAAGTCCATGACTAGCTTGATCTTGGTTAAGGAGATGAAGGGCAGTGTTATTTCTGAATGCTCCGAAAGCCATTCCACTTTGGTTACAACCTGAACATGTATCAAAATTAGAAATTGATTTTTTCATAAATTTAAATGTTTTCATTAAATTTAAAACTGTTATATATTAAAACTTACCCTCCTTGTAGCCACTAGTTTGACGAGAAAGAGAAGATTCGTCATGAGGCATTTCTCCTCTGACTTCATCAACATAAGTTGAAATGTTAAGTCTTGGCATTCCAAATCCAGTCATTCCCTTTTGGGAAGCAAATCTAGAAATTAGTTTACGACATATTCAAAATTTAGTTTAAACTTACTTGTTGCTAGAGCATTGCATATGAAGGAATCCTTGGGAGTCACGAGTTTGGTCATCAATTTTTCTAACTTCAAGAACCTGAAAGATAATTAATTTGTTAAAGTACAATAAATATAACAGATTATTCGACACAAATAAATAATACCCCACTTTCGAAAACTTACTCTTGGCATACCGAACATAGTTTGTCCCTAAAATCAAATATTATTTGCATTTACCATCAACTAACTTACTTTTTGAGAAGCAAACTTCGATGATCCCATCTATAAAGACGTCATTATTTATCAATTGTCTAAAAAATTCAAACCTGAGCGGGGATAATTCCATTGGTTTGCATGGCCTTCTCTTCTGAAACTTCTCCAGCACCACCAGTTCCTTTTGTCTTGTAGTTTACATCACGAATGGCTCCAAAGTGCATTCCAGCCTATAAATAAAGAAGTATTAGAGTTAACAAATCAGTCTTATTATTTTTTTGAATAAACAAAGTAATATCGAAGTAATCTTCATAGACTACTCGATACATTAAAGATCGCCTAATTAATCTTCCAACACTTTTTGGATGCTAATACTCGTGGGTATTTATGAAAAAACTAAAGTCGCTAACTAATTCTTTTAGACAATTTAAAATTTAACTCTTTTAATAAACTCATTAAACCTGTGAAGCATAAATATTTGTTCCAGAAGACAAATGAAGATGTCCTTGAGTTTTTTGGTCTTGGACTTCAGCTTTGCGGACATCAGTAATTCTTGGGGTACCGAAAGAAGTTTGTCCCTTTTGACTGGCAAATTTGTTGGTTCCAGAAGTTTTGACAATGATTCCTTCGGATTTCATCAAAGTAGCTCTGTCATGCTTTGGGGGTCTACCACTAGAGAACTGAGCTTGCCTTCTTTGAACACTTTTTGGAACAGAAGGTAAACCATGTTGTCTTCCTGGAGAATTAGATAGTATTAATAAGATGTTGTTTCAAAAATGTTTTTGTTCAATTAAATTTGATTGATAGTTTATAAATAGATATCTTGCTTAATTTAATAAACTTATCAGTCGACATGAAGCCAAAATTAGATCAGGATAGCGATTTTGAGGGAGAGGGCAAAAGAGATAAGCAAGAAGACAGCTGCACTCTAAGGAGGGATCAAACAATACGACAAGGAGTAGTTGTTGATGGTAAGTATCAAATATAATCAATCAATTTGGCAGAAGTGAATACAATGACTCAAGCGATTTCAAGAGTGTCTACTAAGGAAAATGCAGAAGTAATTGTGCACGAAGAGTCGAGCATAAACTTCAAGTAATAAGGACATTATTTAGAGAGAATTAGATATTCTAATCATTACACTATCCAATCTTATGATTATTTTGCGGACAGTATTCATGCATATGGTGGGGTTCTGGGATGCTACAGTAAGTTGAAACATTCCAACTAAATATATTTATATCTTTTCAGGGTTTCGGATAAATCTACGGCAGATTATCAAGTATTCTTAGCACATGGAGTTGATCACGATGACCCTGACTACGTAGGAGTATTGTCACAAAGTAAAGAAGATGATTCAATTCCAGTTAAGATATACTTAGAGCACAGTAGTACCATGACTATGCTAATGGACAATGAAGACCACAAGACAAGAAGAAGGCATTTTTGGCTGAATGTTTATAAGGGATGAAGTCATCAACATGCTTTGTTCAAACAAGAAATACTCAAGAAAGGTAGCATTAGCGATAGAACATGCAATTAACTATAGCTATCGTAGTTTCACAGATTGTTTCATTACCCGATCAATGAAGTTTACTTGCAGCTTTATGCAGGAACACTAAGAATGTTGTGTCAGTTCCTTTCGGATGCTCATGTGGTATATCCAATGCTAAAGATCTCAGACCCAAATAGAAATCAGTTTTATGTTAGTGAAAGTGGTAATTATAAATGTGAAATGTGTCAGCTACTTTCAAATACAAAGCCGATAAAATCTTTTATTGCAAGACTAGAGCATGCCAAGAGTTGAAAGAAGCTGTTAAAAGAATTCTTGAAGAAGACAAAAAATTAGACAATGAACAGTTATAGCAGAGACTAGAAGATAGTTTTCAAAATGAAAGACCTCGTAAAGCAACAAAGGGTCGCAGTCAATTTATGTATTGTAAGGTATCCCAAAAAATGTGGATTACAATTGTTGCCTTTAAAACAATTATTGAAATGATCTTTTATGGCGGTGTTTCTGATGATATGAACGATAGATTTAATAGGCATTGTGCAGATGCTCAACGCCACTTTTCTAGATTTACCCCTTTGAACGCTAAAGAAGCACGTATTATAAATATTTTGAGAAAGCAAGTAGTAGGTGTGCATTTGGATAAATTGACTAGTAATGAAGCTTTAGCCTTGGAATATGCAGTTTTATTGGACAATCAAATAAGATAATGTATGTGAAAGATGCAACAACTATTAAGAGAATCTCAACTATTGCTCCCAACAAATACATGCATTACTATCTTCTAATTCGCTTTCTTCATAAATTTTTTGTCTTTTAACAAATGAAATATTTTTTAAGTTTGTCGGAGATGGTTAACTTGCCAGGTGTTGGGGATTTTAAAGACTGTGGAAAACCTGATGTATCAAGAGTGTGTTTTGGAGAGTCATTTTCATCAGCTCCAGTGTCTACTTCGATTTGATCTTCGTCTTCGACGTTACTAAGTTGATCCTCTTCAACATCAGACATGATTTGAGTATATTTAGCTGAAAATAAATAAACGTTAGCTTAACATAAGAGAGAAATAATAGCTGGGAAATGAGAAAATTGTGAGATAAGAATGAATATATGATAGTAAGATCGGCAAGATTAATGCCATATGATAAGAAATATTACATTTAGACTACTCTCGAATATACTATTAAATAAAATGTTTATGCAATGAAGATTATGTTAAAGCTTATAACAAAAAGACGCCTACACTATATCATTGTATCACGGCAAACAAGTTAAAGGTGGGGTTTAGGGAGTACAATTAATCATTTTAAAATCCTTCCTAACAAATATGTTCATTGAATTTATTTTAAACACTTTATTTCATAATTACAATACAAAAGACAATAAAATTCTGGATATAAGTTACAAAAGCCAAAAATAAATTTTTGAATAGCATTATTATAAAGAGTATTAAACATCACATATTATATTATATCTCATTATATCATATTATATGATTGCATATACAAATAAATAATATGTATAATGTTTGCATCCTTCCATTGTAAAGCAAAAATATTTTCGATCGCAACGGCAAAAATGTGTCTTTATTTCTTTGTTTCTCTCTTTGATCGAGACTATAAAATTGGCGAAAGAAAGGATACATTATTTAAAAATTATGCAATAGTTATCAGGGTGGAATTACATAAACTTTTAGAAGTGAAAAAAGATGTTAAATTAAACTAAAATTGTGTTGTAAGTAGATCGCAAATGATTTTAGCAACAGAGCCTCTGCTGCTTCTGACAGTCAATCTGTAACGTTTGGTAACTTTATTTGGCTCCAATCTAATCAAAACGCCTGCCTTGAAATTTTGGGTTTCAACAACACCAGCAGTGACGTAATTTTCTTGATTTGGATCAAGTCCATCTAGAATTTTGCAGCCAAAGCTTTCTAATCTCCCTCTTATGCCTTCTACGTCCATTGGTTGCTTTGCAAGGAAAATGTCCTGTGATTCTTGAGCTGGGAGATTAAGAGACTTCCAACGAGAAAAGAATTGTTCACTGTTCATCTCGGCGGCTTCGAAAAATTTGTTTAAGAAAACGGGTAAATAGAAGTTTGATGAAAATGTTTGATCGCCGTCATAATTAAATGTAATCGTAAATATTGGGGGATACTCAAAATCTTGTAAACAAACAAAGTTGATTAATTGTTGAACTTGGGTGCCTCCAGGGACAACTGAGTCGCACGATTTATCTTGTGCCATTATTTTATCATCATTGGCAGGATCACTTTTGATGATAGCGGTGAAATTTGTCAAACTTTGTGTTCCTTTATTTCCATAGAACATTCCTAGTCTGGCTAAATTAGATTTTGTTTCTAACTTGAAGCCAACTTGGATGATGTCATTTTCGTAAAGAATGCCTTGGTTTTTAGCGATAAATCTGTGATAAGTACTTGCGTTAGCCACATCAACTTTTTCCTTGTTACTGATTGTGGCGTCTGTGAGTAGTGTACTCATCAAATCAGTTTGGATGGTTGTTGCAGGGGTAGCAGATTGGCTCTCCGCTTGACTCAAGTCAACAATAGTATGTTCTTGTCCATTTTCTGGAGTGGGCGTGAAAGACGTATTCATAACAGCTGTTGGTTTAGCCTTTTTTTCTGGAACTATTTGTTCTAGTTCCTCCACTTGTGGTTTACATTTTTTCAATTTCCCTAAAAGGTTAGACTCTTTTTCGGGGTAGGGTGGCATTTCTTCAAGAACCGTGGCCAATACATCAATCGTAGCAACGCGAGATAATTGAAGGTACTCGACAGCTCGTTGTTGTAACTCAGTATCCGGGTTCTTAAGATTGTGATCATTCTGGAAAACAGCTTGAATATGTGGCTTGATCTCAGGGAACAAATTGCAAAACTTAACATATGCTGTCAATAACAAATTTCTCGTTGCAATACTACAGAAATGGTACTTTGAGTGAAGCAATTCAAATTGAATCAAGGAAGAGGATCTTGCATCTCCAGCAATTAAGTTCCCAAATTCACCAAGAATATATCCTCCTACTTTGACTAGATTTTCATGGCATGCAGATCTGAATCATGGAAAATAAATTTTTAGATCATCATTTTATTTTGTTATTAATTTTGTCTTTAGTTGAATTCTAATTATTTATATATCATAGTATTCAGTATCAAATTAAAGAGGCAGCGTACAACAGTTCTGTGTGACATCGCCTCAATTGATGTTATATTTATTCTAAAATGGAAGAAGAAAAGCCTACTAAAATCAAGAGGACCTTTTCAAAAGTGTCGGAAGAAGAAGTTGGCAGCAATCCACAGTGGAGTCTCATCAACTTCAAGGAAAAGAAACATCAATGTCCACATTGTCTGAAGAAATTTGCTTCACACGACGTTCTCTCGCTGCAAGGGATTAAAAAAACAAAATTATGGTCTTTATATAAGAGATCAGAAACATGTTGATTGGCATTCCTGAGGAACAGAGAGGGGAAATATTTACAACTTTATCTTAGCAAAATTGAAGGAAGCTGAAGATTCATTGACTGGTGGTCATTTTGTTTACGCTTTCATGGACGACAATGAACACATGTCGGCAAAAGCTCAAAAATGTATGCATACTTTACATCTGTTGCTTATTTCGATGTGGCATTCAAAGGAGGACTGCCATCTAGGTTAGCTCTAATTCGGGAACGATGCTTAATCATTGCCGATTCCTCTTCAACAAACTTGGTTCTAGGAACAATTGATGGCGACTTGCTGAGCATGCTCAATTACAAATCGGTTGAAATGCTAGAGGAACATCCAACCCATGTACTTTGTGAAACGGGTGAAAACGAATCAATCCACTTGCTAAATAATCTCATTCAATTCACGGCTACTGCAGAGGAAACATTTGCTAAAGCTAAAGAAATCAAGAATGAACCCAATCAACTCAAATCCAACAAGAGAGAGATCACATGCTGCGTTTATTTGTTTTTGGATTCTGCTGCTCTTCATAATGAATGGAAATCGGAAGATGAACAAGATGTCATAAAATATGACAATAAGGGTAGGGGGTCACCAAGTTAGCTATAATACTTCTCTCAAATTAGATTCTGTGTTTGACAAGAAGGAGAGGCTCCTCAACAAACTTGCTATTGCAGGAAAGAAGTTGGTTGTTATCAAAAAGGACTACCCATCCAAAAAGATTGCTGAAAACGTTGAGTCAATTCTCATCAACGGTCTTCGTAGTCAACTCTGGAAAGCCATCATTAGATTCTGTATTGGCCATGAACCCGCAAGTAAACTCACACCTTCCTCAACTTATCCCCAGGGGATTCTCAGAATGCAAATACGAAGAGCACATTATGAAGTATTAATATGTTTTTGTGTGTTTTAATTGAATTTTTAATTTTAATAATAAACTTTTTGAATACCTTTGAAGCGCTTCAAAGCATGTTTTGGCAGCATATCCCTGGACATCTTCTCTGTTGACGACAATTTGAATAACTCTATACCAAACATCTTCAGATACGTAGTCGCCAGCAACTGTTATCAACTTCAAAATAACATCGACATACCATGAGTAATCTGCTGCATACTTTTCGGCTAAAATAGCTATCTTGAGAACCATCTCTTCTCGGATGGAGTAATCGGCAGTTTCCAGATAAGTCAACATTTCCGAAACAATTTCAGCAGTGTTATTCTTATCACACATGGCATACAACAAATCAACTGCCCTTTGACGAACACTCACATCACGCTCTGTTTTCAAAGCCTGAATAATTGTTGCTTCGTGTTTCTTGACAGCTTCATGAGAGTATTCCGAAGTGGCTAAGAGACACATAGACTCCAAAGCCAGGTATCTTAAATTGGTTTCACGGTGACTGAGGAATGTACCTAGTTGATTACATGCTCTAACCAATAAAGTTGGCTCGTTGTCGAGATGAATGATCAAAGAAATCGCCTCAAACAAAACGGCATTTTTTGCGTTTGAATGTTGGACTTTTTTGGATTTGAGAGAGTCTTGAGCCTTATTAAGAACACCATCTAAGCATTCAAACAACTTGGTTGCGTTTGTTGTTTCTTCGGGTGGTGGGTAGTTTTGAAGAAGTCTGAGCAATTTGACACAAAGCCATGGAGCTGGAACAAAATAATAGGTGTAATCCTGTAAGTCAGTATAATTAGCAGTAATTATACGAGACAAACGAGAAATGGCCAATGCAACACATCCCTTATACTCTTCTGGATTTTTTTTGGCCAATGCATCAATAAGTGAACAAGCCGCTGTAACTACGCCAAGATGGGCATCATTAAGCAAATGAACGATACGGGTAGCAAATTCAGTTGGTGGAACTGTATCACTATTTGAGCGATACAATTTTAGCAAACACAAGGCAGCCGATTGTTTTACGAAATCAATGGTCTCGCCGGACACCAAGAGTCGTGCTAGATCAGTAACAAAGGCATCGGCCATGTCTCTACAACCAACATTTGAAATACATTGCAAAGCCAAATTAATATGGACTGGATTTCTTGAGCTAACGTCATTTTTTATAGATTGGATTATCAATTTCATTAAGTCTGATTGCAAGTTTATCATGACTGAAATAAATAAATATCCTATTTGCTTTTCAGTATATTTATTGGAAGACAAAAGATTAACGGCTTCCATATATCCGAAATCAATGTCATGTCCAAGCAAGAAGATAAACAATAGTTTGCAAACGTATTTCTTTTTTTGATAACCATCCAAAGTTTTGTCCCCTAAAAGTTACTCAAATTACTTATACTTCGATAATATGTTACCTTTAAATTTGGAACGGATATTGGCAAGTTCTTTGTTGATTCTTTTCAACTCAGCCTCTTTGGATTTGCAGTTTCTGATGTCCGATATAAAAACGGCCAAACCACGCATACCATCACCTTTAACTGCTGGCATTTTCACAATCTATAATACAATAGTCAATTAAATATAGATGAAAACAAAGCAATGTAAAATGCAATAAATAGATAACATTTAGATGATCGAATTTGGTCGTTTGTGGTTAACAAAAGTCGTTTCGAGAAGTCAAAAAATTGACAACTTTTAAGTATCGTCAGATAATGATAAAATCAAAATAGAATATCATTTCATCCATGACATACATATTGTATAATGCACTTACAATAAAGTTTTGATTCAGATAAATTAAACGCTACCCCACATCGGGAAACAAATAAATGGAAAAGCGCGTATATTAGTATCGAAAAGTTTTGCCATAAAAGTAAAGAGAAAGAGAAGAGAAATGAGAGACGTTGGCAGCCAGTATATTTAAAGTTTAAAATATAGTAGCAAGATTGATATTTAATAACGTAAGAATAATCTGTCATTATATTTCAGAAGTTGTGACTCATTGTCCAAATTTGATAAAAGGATAAATAATTTTGAGTATAAAAAGCCGAACATCTGAATTGTAAACTTTATTCTACGCAATATTATAATTTCATATAACTTTTTATTGGATCATTCACTTTTAAATACAAAAAACAATGATTTAATGCAAACGAAATATCATAAAAGTGTATCTGTAATATTTAAAAAAATGGTTCTCTTGTATTTGAAAGCATTTTTACTTATGATATTTGATACAAGTTAAATCAGAAGTACACATTATAAATCTAATTTATATACAAGTTTGGCGTATGATATCATACTAAATGATTTATGGTTATGAATCCATAAAATGATATATTCTCATCCATAAATGATTTAAGCAGTCAACTCACTTGCCATTCGACCTAAATCATATTTATTACGATATGTATAAATAATTTTAATCTCTGTTTCAATAATTGTGACTCATTCAAATAAGATAAAAAAGTTGATTTGTTAATTAAATTTAAATGAGATGTATTGAAGAAAATGAATTTTCAATTGAATCTCCGATTAAATGTCCAAATAAATGCCCAACTGAATTACGCAATTTATTCAGCAGCGTAAAACAATTTAAAAGGTTTTTTTAATTTCTAAACTTATTGCTTAAGTAATTTGAGAAGGCGGATAGTTGTTAAAATATGCCATTGTTAAAAATACTTTGAGCACTAATGAGTTAATGCTTATCTCTTCTTCTTAAAGTATGTATATTTTTATGTTCATTATTACATTATTATCAACTAACTAAATTTTTGGTGATAACATTTTGATTTCGATTAAGTAAATCACTTTAATGGGGTTTGCCTAGGTTGTAAATATTTCAATTATTCACACATATCAAAAGATTATTTAAAGAGTAGTTTTTAGGATAATTTACAGATTAATTTAAAAGCCACTTTTGAAATCATTTTTAAATACTAAATCACAAAGTATTCATAGATTAATTTATGGTATGATGAATATATTCCCTTATTTTGACCGAATTCCCAATAGTGTTTATTATTGTTGTTAATAAGTTTTATGCATAATGTGTTAAATGTAAAAAGTGGTACATGTCACTTTTTTGAAATTGTTGATAAGGCCAAATGTGATAGATATGATTTATTTAAGGCAAACTTATTTCTACCATTCCAACAAAACTTCA
The DNA here is from genome assembly GCA_963281155.1 of Rhabditophanes sp. KR3021. Classification (NCBI taxonomy): domain Eukaryota; kingdom Metazoa; phylum Nematoda; class Chromadorea; order Rhabditida; family Alloionematidae; genus Rhabditophanes; species Rhabditophanes sp. KR3021. The sequence goes on along the minus strand of CAUJLY010000004.1, from coordinate 3,366,028 downwards.
TTGTAAGCCTCACATAATAAAAGATGATTTTTTTGTGTTAACATGTGTAAGTTGTTGAACCTATTAAAGTACTTCTTCAAAAAACAAACTCATTTATTTCAAACTCCCAAACCCATATTTATGAAACTTTATTTAAAGGCTAGTTATTTAGTTTGCATTTATCAGCTTTCTTACCGCAGGTTTGTAAATACTTTTAATAGACAAACAATTTACTAGCCCTTACTTACCATTATTCATTTATTCATTCATTTTGTCCAAGTTTACTTGCATACAATCCTGTGGTTAAATTAATCGTTTAATATAATAATACTCTCCAATTAATTTCCTAACCACCAACAGCTGATTTGAACCAGTTATTATTTGCACCGCAAATATCTTTAAATCCGTCTTAAAGTTTCCTTTTTAATTTTGGTTCCAATCAAAACAACAATACACAACGTCAATCAACATCACCTCCAATCTTAATTTTATCAATGCATTCTAAATATTGCAACATTTTAATAATTAAATCATTTTTTACAATCATTTAGTGCTTTTTACTCTTAACTTATCAATGAAAGTATGAAAACTCCTATCATAAACGAAATTATTCCCTCTACACCATCTGATTCGGCATCCCTTAACAATGATGAAACAGCTATGAGTGACTTATCAGATAGTAATCACATTTCAATATGCGTCAGACCTAATAACGAAGAAGGCATTTTGACAACCACTCAGAATGATATTTTTAATAATAAAGCCAAAAAAAATAAAAGTATCAACTCACATAATGAAAGAGGCGAAAATGAATTGGATGAAGGCGGATCTGTCGATAAAATAAGTCCGCACCTAAACAATCCAACTTTACGTCCGCCAAATAATAGACCTACCCTTGATGTCAATTTATTAAATCCAAACTGCGCCAATTACAATTCCTCCACAAATAATATTTCTTTATCACCTAATCTAGACAACTCTACAGACTCTAATAATTCGAGGTTGATAAAAAAAAGAAATAGTTTTATGATTATTAGTAAGAAAGTGATGGATGTGTCCAAAGATTTAGGCCATACTGTCAAAAATGTTACTGGCAAAAGCATAAAAAATGAATTTAGTCGATTCTTGCACCGAACATCAGCCCATGGATTGCCGATGGTAAGCCACTTTTTTAGTTGTTTATTTCTTGTACTTATTTGATGCCTGGTTTTACAACCTAATCGACTAGTGGTTATTGAAGCTATTAATCAAAGCAAGACATATAACCTCTTTTATCTGGTAATTAATTACACCTTTTAGATTGTCAATTCCTCAAATTGGTATACTCAAACGCTCTGGTCTTGTCTTACTATTGCCAGCATAGGTATATTAATATTCCAGTGTAAACTTGTCTACATGAAGTATAAGCAAAACGAGAAACTGGTGAATGTTAATGTAAGGATCACACTAAATACTTCTTATCCTTTAGACAGATATATTTTTGTAAATGGCTTTTATAATTAGCTTCAGTAATGTCATCTAACTCGATAATATTTAAGCATAAATTTTAATTCACATAAAAATAACTGCTTTAGATGTGCTTCCTTAATTTAATAAGTGCAAATGATAGAATTAAATTGTTTTTATGACAATTTTCAAATCAAATTGTAGATGGAATGTGTGATAAGATGTAAAAACTAAATAAGATGCCTACAATTAAAATGGTTTACATAATTTATAGCTTCTAATTCATGTCTTTATGCTTTTTAGTTTTTCTCCCAACTGATAACTTCTTTTCTTTTATTTGTCACATAAATAGGGAATTTAAGCAATTAGTAAAAAATGCCATTTTTCAAACAAATGATTTGCTTTAAAATGATTGCATTTATTCTAGTTGCAATTTGATTCACTTGTTTTTCCAAGCATAACAGTGTGTAATCTAAATGGATATAAACACCATTTGGCTAAAACAGTTCCTGAACTCCAAGAAACATTGCAAGCTTTCAAACAAGCTGTTAGTTTTAGTAAAGAAGCCTCGAATAATTATCAAACGCTTAATAGAAATAAAAGGGATAGTGGATTTCACTTTATTCAGTATGAGCCAATTATCTCAGGTAAATATATATCCTCGAACCAAAAGCAAATACAGTCATTTTTAGAGTGTACTTGTAAGCAACCACTTATTTCAAATAACAACAGTTCCGAACTAGAAAAATCAACTGAGTGTATTCAAAAAGATGGAATACCTGAAGGTAATGTATTAACAATCTTCCACGCTAAAATGAAATTTTTTTAGATGAAGCATCAACCTGTATTTGTAATTTTGATACTCAAGGCAAGTTATAGCAATACTCAACCTTATTTATATCTTATTTGTTGTTTTAGATGGTCTTGCATGGCCTTGTTTCATTAAATCGTCTTGGAGGTTTGCCAAATCACCTGAGTGCAATGATATAGGGTATTGCAATTTACCTTCCACTTCAAATACTAGCACCCAAGAGATTCCATGTATGTGCCAAAAAGACGTTGGATATTGTTTACTAAAACCACAAAAGTTACGAAAGATTTGGGAAATAAAAGGCACCGCTGTACCGAAAGCAAATTCACCTTATAGACAAGATTTTCTAGAGCAGCTAAAAGAATTGGGGTAAGAAAATGACTGCATTTATTAAATAACCTTTAAAGATATGAAAATACAACCGATGAAGTAGCTATTACTACAAAGGCAAAGGAAAAGTTGATTCTTACAATGGCATCATTACCAACTCAACGAAGAATTGCTTTAGGTGAATCATCAACTTTAGAATGTAATTGCTAATTATATATTTATAGGATACGGAAAGAATGAATTTATTCAGATGTGTAGTTTATCACCTAACATTAATTAAAATTATATTAATTTAGGTTCATGGAATGGGAACCAATGTAATATCAACGAAGACTTCCGATTACACACAGATCCTCAATATGGTAACTGCTATACTTTTAATTCCGATTCTGCAAAACGGCTAATCAGTAGTCGGGCAGGTTCGAGTTATGGCCTCAGACTAATGTTATATGTGAATTCTTCCGACTATCTGCCTACTACCGAAATGGCAGGTGTTAAGATATCCATACACGAGATTGGAAAAAATCCATACCCCGAAATATTTGGATATTCAGGCCCTACTGGGGCTATCAGCTCGTATGGTATTTCTCTTCGGAAAGTAAAAAGACTCGGAAAACACGGAGAATGTGTAATGCAAGATGAGCCATTGCCGGAAAACTATATTTACAAGCATTATGACACGGAAGGCTGTGTTCGTAGTTATTATCAAGCTAGTATCATCCAAACATGTAAATGTGCGGACCCACGGTACCCAACTAGTAACAATTCGATTAAAATTTGCGATATTTTTAATAAAGCTCAAAAAAATTGTTTACTCCTTCAGTCACTTAAGTTTGAAAAAAATAATATTAGTAAGTTAAGTCAAATATTTCATTTTTAAATCCGTTAATTATTTAGCATCAACTTGCAAACCAGTTTGTGGGCAAAATTTGTGGACTACGAGGTGAGAGTTTTATCAAATTAAACATTCAAAATTAAGCTCAAAAAACGGGACATAGTTGTCTTTTTAATAGGATTATTAGCTTCAAAGAATTCTTCTAGGATAAGATCTGCGACGTTGGGATTCATTTGTGGAAAGATGTTGTGGCCTTCTTCAAGTGAGGGTTTCCTGAATCGCAATTTGTTAGTTGTGGTCGTAGAGCATCAATTAAGATAGATTTTATATTCTGTGCAACTTCGTTTGACTGGTACTACTTCTTTACTACAATTACGCTCTTCTTGCAAAATGACTTATCATAAATAACCTCCTTGATAAAGTCTTCGTTTCGGTTGAAAACATTCTAAGTCAATAGCATGATTGAAATTGTGTTTGTGCCTCGACATTCTATCGTCGAAGTCATCAGTCTCCCAGCGTAGCGATTCCCCTCCTTGAATTTAGCTTCGACCTGTTGTCGCGTAAAACTTTGGAGTCGATCATCAAATAAATAAAACATCCCTTTTTGTCCCCATCTTCAGACTTGATTGAATCTAAAACACCAACAGCAGTTCTAGTTTGATTGAATTATTCTGCAAAATCCATTGGCTCTTGGCGAATTCTATTTTTCTGTAACTACTAATACCACCATTAAGTTTAGAACATCTTTTACAATGACCACATTCGAAGTCAGCAGTTGTTTTTACTTTTTTCTAATCTCAACGCGCATTGCAGTTTCTTTGATTTTGGATGCTTCCCCATCATAAAAAGGACATAGATAACTCGAATAAGAGTATTAAAAATAATTGATTTTTGTTGCAATATTAGTCTACTTTAACGAAATTTATCGTAAAGCGTTTCTCCTTCCTCGCCATTTGAAGGCTATTCCAAAGGGAAAGTTTTTAACAGGAACTTATTTATTGACAAAATAAAGTAAACCTCTGTCAGCAACAAACTGCTCCTTAGAATTCCAAAAATAAAAATTGCTTCTTTAATTCTCAGACAAAAATTCTTCTTTATTCCACACACAACATTCTTTTGTTGGACTCCAGAAACAAATTCTCCTTGACTCCACATGTATAACTTCCCTCCTTCGATTTCACAGACAACGGACTCTTCCTCAGCTCCACAGGACAAAAATTTCTCATGAACTCTAAAAATGTAAAGGTTATAAAACTGGCACAGACTACTTTGCAGAACCGTTTCTAGTTATTTTAAAAGTGTACTTTTATCTTCGAGTAGTCTATTTATATAGGGCACCCAATTATTGTGAGTGGGGTATTCAGTTTCGTCATCAAATGGCTTTTAGCTAATATTCAAGTTCTAAGGTACAAAGTCTTAAACTAGAGTTGTTAGAGTTTTCGCTAACGGAATAATTTAAAAATTAAAAATATTCCGTCTTTTCAAGTTAATATTTTAATTTTAGTTATTCTGCAGCAAAATGGCCAAGTGGTAGTTTTAAAATCGGATCTTGTGAAAATTCGACAATAGAAGAATGTACCGAACATTATTCAAAGCATGCTGCAATGGTCGAAATTTATTATGAACAAATGAGTTATGAACAATTGGAAGAAGTTGAAGCGTATTCGATTGTCAATTTAATCTCGGACACCGGCGGTCAAGTTGTAATTTTAAAAAGCATTTGTTAATAATGATCTAAACTGACTTTAATTTTTCTTTAGGGTTTGTGGATTGGAGGATCTGTATTGACTTTTTGCGAAATAATCTTTTTCTCATTTCGTCTTTTAACAATTTATTGCCGGAAAAAATATTTCAAACCAAAAAAGGATCCTAGTAAAGTAAGAGAGGAACAAAATTCAAAAAGATCTCCAAAGATTAAGCATAATAATTATTCATCAAATAACGCTTTCAACCGTTCTAATTGTTCCACATCATTATCGTCAGATGAGGAAACATACAACAGCACAAGAAACCAATTTAGTATTAACACTAATGGAGCTAAAAAACGAAGACCATCATTAAACGAAGATTTAAATCAACAAAATATTCGGGATAAAAACTATGCCTGTAAAGATATGCCATGGAGTGCTAATTTCGAACTAAAAGTTTAATATATTCATTACTATGCCAAGAAATCATTTTTTTTAATGTTATACAATTGAAAGAGAATAATAGTTATTTATACATATATATTTCAAGAACGTGAGGAGAGATCGGAGTGAATCATGATGTTTTGAATGCTCAAAACATTGGAAGGGGTTGTCTTTGTGATAATTAATCTGGCATATTAGACACATTTTATCAAATTTTGTAAGATTTAACTATTTATTGAAGAACATTGTTTAAGACATAACTCATTATTAAATAACATTTTAAAAGATACGACTTTTTATTAAATAACATTGCTTCATTTTTTTATATATTTTTCTGGTCCTTCTTTCACAATATCACTAAGATCTTTCAATGAAACATTTTGTGAGCCACGTTTAGCAGGTTTAGGCATATTTGGGCCAGGCTTCCATCCAATGTAACTAATGAATTGAAATGTAGCTGGATATCTATCCTCTTTTCCAAACATAGTTTTGTAAATCGCGTCAGCTGCTATCAAAGTATCCCTTCTTAATGAAGCTGAGCGACTCATTGATGCATTTGATTCACCCATCAGTTGCAAATCATACATTAGTGCAAACATATTTGGATACCCCACTTCTATCTCATCGCAATCTAATGTGACCATATCAAATCCTGCTTTATTCATAAGACTACTAACATCGTGAGGTTGAACAAATGGCGAAATATGAGCTCCAATGCCTCCTAGAACCTCACTTTCTGCCAATTGCAAAGAACAGCGTAATTCAAATAAAGTGTCACCATAAAACATAGTCCCTATCATACAAGAATCTTCTTTTAAAACTCCATAACATTTTTTAAACCATCCCGGTAGATCATTTATCCAATGACCAGACAAACTTGATAATATCAAATCAAAAGAGTTATCCTCGAATGGCACTAGTTCTTCATCTGCGTGAATTCTTTCTGTTTTACACTAAACACTTAATTTATACAGATGCAATCTAAATATTTACCTCATCTTCTGGAGCTCCATTACTAATTTTTACCATAGCTTCAGACATGTCACATTGCGTTATTGTGCCAACATTTTCTTTTATCATATGAGGGGCAATAAAACCACCTGCACAGCCTAAATCCAAGACTCGTTCATTGAATTTAGTTAAGTCAAAAACTTTATCAGCAACTCGGAACCCTATTTCATCTCTTAAATATTGAACGTATTTATACTCAGGCTGATTAACACTCCAATTCCGTTGGATTCTTTTAACATTTCTATCAAACACTTGAATTTGGGCAGGGATTGTGGCTAATTTAGCAGAAGCAAAGCATTTTTGATTAACAGTTTTAGCTGATCTATAGAACAATGGTAATTGTCGCATTTATCATATAGTCAATATTAATACGGTGTAAATTACAATATTTAAAAGTTTATTAACAATAATGATAACAAAAAATATTGCATATCTTAATACTACGTTATTCCACTAATTTTCAAGGCAAGATCATTCCAGCTACTCAATTTTGCTTTTCTTTGTTCCCTGTCATTATTCTTTCCTTAATTGTTATCCCAAATATTAATAAGTGGCAACCATGAAGTAATAAGGAAAGAATTGGTTTCGGTGGGAAAACACACCAACAAATTTCAATGACCATTAATACAATTCCTCTCAAAATATACGACAAAACATTTGAATTTTTCTTTTCATTTGCAATTCCAGAAAATACCAAGTATACCAAACTATGGTAATACCAAACATAAAATTGGTAATGCAGAGAACGTGCAAAAGCAATTCCAATAAAATTTGAAAATAACAATGAAAAGACTATTTCTATAAAAATAAATATTTAAAATTAATAATAAATCAAATGCATACCGTCCTTTGTTTCGAATAATACAATTTTCTTTAATCCCCATTTTGAATTCATAATTCGTTTTTGTATGTAATAAATCTTTTCTTTGAATGATAGCCCTTTAAAACAATAGAACCAGATAAAGGAAACCAAGAGCAACACGTGTAGGCCTAGCAACACCAAATGAAACTTTTTGTTTAAAAATAGTTCTTCATCCAAAAAAGACCAATTGACACTCCATTTGAAGAGAAAGACTCTTGAAAAATCAAATGCTTGTACAAGATATTCTCGTGGATAGGTAAAGAGAAATGGGTAGGAAACAGCTACTAATATCGATGGTACAATCAGTAGTCTTTGGATAGCTCCAATCATATTGAATTTGTCTAGATAAATCAAGCATATTACTGGAGCATACAGTAATGCATTCATTTTAATGGACAGTGAAATAGCGTAAGAAACTAATCCTAGCCCGTGATAACCTTTTAATAAAAGGTAAATGAAAATGTAGATAAATAAAGTCGAGAAGCAATCATTGAATAAGCGAAGCATATAAATTGAATGAATTCTAAATGATGTAAACGTCAAGAATAGCAGAGCTATTGGTGGCACTTTTTGAGTTTGCTTGAATACTTTGTGCGTTAGCAAAAGTTGGATCATATAAATTACTGCAAATATACATTGAGCCTTAAATACATCTTTCCCATTGGTAGTAAAATCATACAAAATTGAAAAAATCTTTAAAAATCCTGCTGGATATACACATGGTCCTGTATCGCCGGTGATTTTAGTGTAATTATAATCATTTTCATTCCGGTAGACTTCAACCTGTTGCATGTATGTTGACCAATCAATTTCAGTGTCTTAAATAGTCATCATTACACAAGTCATTTATTTATGTCTTACATTTGATTTTTGATAAAACTAGACCACAAATACCGACATCAAAAATGATGCAAAAATAACTTATAATATTGAATAGATATGTTGCCTTCGTGTCAAATAAATCCCAAAATAGCCTTTTGATGCTATTAGACTTAGCTATTTGGGTCAATACTTTTGATTTTGCCATTTATAGTTACTTATTTCCGATTAAAGTAGCAAAATACTTTCATAAAATGTAATATCAAAAGTTTATTGTGATGTGGAAAGCCAACAAATATCTCATAACGAAGAGCCAAATCTATTGGAAAGTGGAACTTTGGTTGTACAAAGAACGTGTATCAAATATTTCACATATTTCAAACAGATAATTGTTTATGGTAATGAAAATAATAAAAAGCAAGCACTCATTTAAGCATTTTTAAATTACTAATGGTATTTATGCATTATATTGAATATATAAACAATTAGGCATTGTGTTTATACGTTTTGAAAGAGTAGAAAATGATACGATTAATTATATGAACAGTATAAACGAAAGAAGCAAATATCAAAATCAGAGTATTTATTTAAAAGGATTAAATTAAATTTTAATAGAGTTGCTTTAGGGAATTAAATAATGTTTATCAAATTTATTTACGTTTTTTGGCTGAGATAGGAAAAGCGTATTTTAAAATAATGACAAGACAATCCGCTCAAAATTTGTCGCAATTAGCTATAATTTTAGACATAATTTTGAATGTAATTGACAAATAAATTGAGATATATTTTGTGAGATACTTTTTTATAGGAAGTTTGTCTTAAATACAATTTATCACTTATTGGCGTTAAATTTTTTATAAACTTATTAGAACCATTAGATGTAATAAATATATCAATGCCATTGTTCTTTACTTAAAATCTAGGAAATGGTATGTAGGCATATATTTTATCTGAAAGTCACATATAAATAGTCTTTTCCCCCTTTAGTCATTACTATTTTAAAATTATGATTTAGTCAAAGAGCCATATGCCTACATTTCCACAAACGACATATTTTTGTTTTGACTTGTTCTAAAAAATTATTGTACTTTTGAGCTGGTGTATGTTGTCTACAAATATCCATGCAAATATAATTTTTAAAACACTTTTAATTCATATTTTTCCACACTAATGCTCATTGTATCTGCAAGTGTGTTTATAAAATTAGGTGCCACTCCGTTGTCAAATATTATACCTGCAATTTTTTAGTATTGGTCAAAGAAGCTGCGTGTCGCGTTAAAACTACGTAAGTACGTAACGCAGTCTGTGCCGAAAGACCAACGGTGTTGTTGATGGTTACTCACTTTTCAAATATTCATTTCACTGTTGGCTATTACAAACTTTATTTCTTCAAAAATGTGTATTTTTACGCCGTTCGTTATTTATCACAACAATTTTATTTATTTTTATTTACATTCATTCTCATTCATACTTATTCATTTTTATAATTATTAATACTTTTAGACCGCACAAACTACGATAAACCGTTTTTAAATAAATCTAAAAAACCTTCAATTAGCTAACAAAAATAAATATCCCTCAGACCCCATTTTCATTCTTATTCTTCAGCTAACAAAGTATTTTATAAATTGTTTTCGCTACAAAAAATTTTGGTATTTCAAATTGGCAATTAAAAACTTTAAGTGTCTCAGTTATTGAACTTTTAACTCATTTTAACTAACTCTTATTTACTTTAAAGCAATTTCATAATTTTTACTTAATAATAATAGTCTATGAAAGTTAATAATTGTATTAAAAATAATTTTCCACAATATTTAATAATATTCAGCAATATTTAATAGTCTCCACCAACAACTAATATTTCCATTTCATAATATTCTTCTGGACAATTTATATTTATGATCATAACATACTTACAACTTGATACTACTAAAGTAAAATTGTTAATATGAAAATAAAATTGGCAATATGAAAATAAAATTGATAATATGAAAATAAAATTGATAATATTAAAATAGAATTGACAATTTCAAAATTTAAAATAGAATTGATAATATTAAATTAAACTTGATAATATTAATAACTTCAATTTGATAAATTCATTCCAACTTTCTAATATTAGTTTCAACTTTCCAATATTATATAACTCCTACTTCATAGTATTAGTTTTAATTAGATAATTTTAATCGAATCTACATCTTTATAATTGAATCATTCTTGATTTATAGATATTAGCTGAGGTTGTAGTAATTTGTAATTTTCATAAATAAGCTTATGCCGTATGGTACGTTTGGTACGATTACACGGCGGAAACGAGATGTTCTTACATTTATGAACATCTATCGTTATTTTATATTGTGAGTTTCAAACATGTCCTCAGTTGTAATTTCCTCCTATATGAAAAAGCACTTCACTTATTTTTATCAACAAAATTGAAATACTGAAGATAGTAATAATACATGTATTTTGATGATATTATAAAAATATCTAATAAATGTTATATCTTTATGACAGGGATACGTTTGTAATTGGCTATTTTCCAGTAATATTAACTGCTAATAAATATTAATAAATGATGTACTTATTTGTTTAGATAAAAAATACAGTTCCTTGACATCCTCATTTTTTTGTTGTTTTCTATACATCTAAATGGTGCATTATCATACCCTAATCGAATATGTGCACTGCTTAAAAAATAATACACTAAATATATTGGCTTTTATTTATTCTCAACTTTTTTCATTAACTAAAATTTTTGTAATCAACTTGGTGCATATATAATGCGATGAAGATACTATAAATGGTTGTTGATAAGAAGCCATCCAAAGTATATTGGAACCTTTTAAGATCGAAAGTAGATTTAATTAGCTCAAACAAATTGTGTGATGCTCTAGCTAGCATTATTTTAATTTACTTTTAATTTTTGCTTAAATGGAATGGTTAATAGTTGGATTTCATGGAAATGTGATATACAGGCTAACTATAGTAATAGGAAGTGAAAGAAAACCTAAACAATAAAATGAAAAATTTGTTATTCTATTTTAATAAATAAAGGGCAACGGGCACTTTTTAGTACTCCAAAATAACCACCTGCCGCTTTCATTGTTATCCAGATTTAAAAAAACACTTGTTGCTACACTATTTAGACCCCTTGTTAAAAAATATCTTTTTAAATGCCTTGATAATTAATTTTTTTGATTTATTATCGAGTTATTATGGTTATTTACAGTTGTATAACAGACAATGCACTATTCTTCAATTTTTTAATTGCCACTTGATATATTCATAGATAGAGATTAATATTCTTCTAATTATATATTGAAAAGACCCACTAATGCATAATCTATTGATAAATGATTTTTTATTTTTACTCTTTAAGTTTGTTAATGATAAAATGTTAATACATTATTCACGGATTGCGTCACATTATTTATTTTGCTTCAAATTCGCCTTCGGATTTCATCAATTTGACACTTTAAAATGCTATCAGTGTTATTTAAATAATACTCTTCTTGTTATCTACCTGTTTAACTTGTTTTAAGATTTAAAGAAACGACATATCAATAATACAACTTTGGCAAATATTTTTTATTGATAACCTTCAATTGTCACATATCAATGTTTTTTTAATATTTATAAAAATATTCTTGGCTGTGTTCAATATATTTACATAAAAATACGTACGTGTCTATCACATATTTCCTACAAACTTTTATTGCCAATTTCGGTCAAAAGGTTTCTGATAACATTTAATAAAGTGTAATGGCATACACTATATCCTTAATAATGTATGGTTTGATACTTACTTACCTCTATCAAGTAATTAATTGCTTTTAAATAAGTAGGTGATTAATTTAATCTCGATACAACCAGACTAGTTGTATGGCTATAACGAATTGAGAATGAATGACTTAATCAAACGTTCTAGCCATATGCCACATCATTTAATATTTAAAAAAAGTTTACAACCATTTTAATAAATTTATAATCACAAAATATAAACACTCAAATCACCAGTAGTTAAAGTTTATGACGCTTCGCATACAAAAATGATAACAACTTTTACTCGCCTCAATTTACCTTACATAATTTCATAAATTTTAAGTTTGTTTGCCTGAACTTTATTCTTAAATAATATTGCACTTGCTCCAATTTAACTTAAACGCATATCACCTTTCCTTCTTTTTTTATATACTCTGCTTAAACATTTGGTTTAAATGGTAGGCATTGAGAAATAAATACTGGGTATTTTTGAGAAAAAAAACAGAATACTAAATGTAATATTTGATAAAAGGCTATCACAACTTTAGGTCAGCTATTAAGTATTTAAATAAGTACTCCCAATGCATGTTAACTTTAAGAATTAATTTTACAAACTAGTAAAGCCAACATTATCAATGCATAAGTAAGATCACATTATAGGTCGACTTAAATGTGCTTTTTAAGATAGAGTCTCAAATGAGGAAATAATATGTGTGTATGATATAATGATTTAAAATGTGTAATTTACTAGAAACTGTATGTTTTAGAATGAATTGGATACATGGCGAATTACTTTAACATGTTTTGTTGGAAGCTAAAAATACCATTTTTGGCGATGTGATAACAATTGATAACACATATAAATACATCTGGATTCATATAAATAGATGTTCTCTTCCCAACTTATATTTATAGGCTAAAATCATCTTTTATTTTTCTATAAAAAGCCTCGCTGATTGTGGTTTACTTTTTAGATTTTATTTGTCAAGTTGTGACATTAAAACACACATAATAAAGACATATTAGCCTATTTCTTTCTTGAATTATAATATTAGACTAAAAGTAAGTGCAGATCGGCGCCAGTCAAAAAGTATTAATATTAAATAATCCCATATTTTTTACTCGGTTATGTTTGCACTTTGGCGAAGATGACACGAAATTCATTTCGACTTTTAAATTTTTCCCATTCAAAAATTATTTTATAAGCTCATTTTAAGATCTGTTTTATAAGGAAGAGTATTAATTGTGGTATATAATTCAATATTTATACCCTAACAGCTGCCACCTAACCATTTTTTGATTAACTCAGAACCAGGCTTGTAACCTACATTTAACCAAAACTTAATTTAAATGCAGTCTGTAAATGTCTTGTTAATTAGGATAAGGTGAGTTTGTGAATTAAATTATTTAATTAACTTTAAAACTACAACTACATCTTTTTAAAGATGCTTGTTTTTTGATATTTGTTTTGCCAACTTTTTAAGCTATCTTTTATCTACTTTTCAATCTTGCATTTAATATATCTTTTTTGGTTCCGCCTAACAATGATGAATGTCGGAAAGATGTTAGTCAAAGCATGATTATTCAGAGAACCTTCTTTAGAATTTATCAAAACTGTCAGAACACCTTCATTCTAGTCCTATTTTTGCCAACCGATTCTTTTAATGGCATATACAGACGCGTGCTTCAAAATCTAAAATTCAAAATTATATTTTGTCTTTTTAGAGTATGATAGAGCAAAAATTGGATACATTTTATATGGGCGTGGATTTTGTGATTGATTATATAAATTTTTGTAAATACGCTCATATTCAAATGTCCTTTGAGCAAATTGAATTATACGTTGTCTCATGTTGAACTACATTACTTTTGTACTTAATAATCACAAAGAAAGTGGCTTTCATTGAACTGGTTCCGCTCTATTATTATTATTTGTATAATAAATGTTTATGATACAATAATAACTCTTGCTAGATACCAACTTAACGGTTTAGCGTAAAACTACACCTGCCAACTACACCGGAAAGCATAATAACATGAAAGCTATAATTAAGGCTCGATTTGTGATTAACTTGAGCTGTATATTCTCTAGTGAATTTATAGAAAGGCCCATCTTTTGCCTATGTTAGCCTTGATGATAATTACTCCAATAGTGTATGTGTAGATGGATATTTTGTGGATTCAATACACTCTTATATGACAATCATTTTTACACTAACCATATCTTATTATCACTTAATTTTGTCCCACTACTGCTGCATATCTTTCATATCTTTCTTTACTTAATATGTATTTTATTTATTTTAATATCCCTTTCAAAACTGTAATTTGAAGTAATTCCCAACAATTTTGTCAAAAGGACATCCATATTTTATTTGTCAAAATGATCTCTATCTAGATCATAATTCTATTAATACAACCATATTTACAATTATTCAATTTAATTAATTACCCAATGCCACAAAATAAGTTTGAATGGCATTTCTATATTAAACGCTTTCCTATCTATATTTAGAATAAATATAAATGAATGTGTGTGCTGAATTGGCAGATTCTTTTGTAAAAATACAGCTCCATTTTTTAGCATACACTTAGTATACTCTTCAACTTTGTTTTGTCTTAGTATGTAGAAGGAATATTTAATTATGACCATTATTTATTGACTCAAACTAAACCCGCTATTTCTTTTTTGTTGCATCTGTATGTAGTATATTGACAAAAATAAGAGAAGATAATAAATTGAGACTTGTTTGGTAAATTAGTTAACGACAATTGTTTGTTCCTTTACCAAATTTAAACTTATTTATTTTTGCCTATTTAAATTATTAAGGTTCTTGTTTTTATTCAAACATTTCAGCTTCTTTCAATTCTTCACCGCAAACCAACAACTATTATCAAATTGTTGGTGGTGTATTCTACAAATACTATACTTAATGAAGAGCTAGATCGAATACAGCTTCTTAACTATTGTATTTAATATTCTATTTGTACTACTATCTAGCGGAAATTAAATATTTTAAGAATAGTTATTATTATTTAAAGTCATAATTTTGCTGGCAATCATAAATCACTATGGTTGGAGGATCAAAGCGCGGTCTAGGTAATTTTGGATGTCATTAATACACAAATTGACCGTTTAATATTTTCGTGGCCCCCCAGAATTCGTTCTTAGATCACGTAATTAGGAGAGCTTCCAGCGCGGATACCACATTTATATTAGCCAATGCCCAGATCGTTGAATACCCTATAGTGTATTGCAATGAATATTTTAGTAAATTGACAGGTATCCAATATTTCCCTCTCTTTAATATATTAATTAAAATGTAGGTTACTCGAGAGCAGAAATCATGCAGAAATCATGTAGGTAAGTTGCAATCGCACATTTAATAACTTGACTAGTGTTATTAAAAGATGACAAATATTTGAATAATACCGTAACTAACTTTCTTTTTTGAATAGTTTATCATTTATGTATTCTGAAGAGCATTCAGATGCCGCTGCGATTCACAAAATTCAAAACGCCTTAACCAATGCAAAAACAGAGCAAACTGAAATAGGATTATGCAAGAAAAATAGTATGTTTTGTTGAATTTATTACTTTAAAAATAAAATTGAATTTCAGAACAAATGATATATTTGCTTGTTCATATAGCGCCTATAAAAAATGACCAAGATCACGTTGTATTATATTTGTGTCAATTCAAGGATATTACCCCATTAAGGCAGCCATTAACTGATGAAAATAGTAAGGGATTGAGCAGGATATTGCAGATTGCAAGAATTGCAAAAAGCAAGCAGCAATTTAATCAAATTGACACAAAAGATTTATCTAAATCACACAAGAATATTACATCCGCATCATCCAATTTTAATCAAGTAATGAGTTCACTTAAATTACACATTTTACTAATTCTTTTTAATTAGCAGTTGTTATCCTTAGGCTCCGACATGATGTTACCCCAATATTCCCAAGAAACACCAAAGGTAAGTTCTTCATTTATCTTTACTCATTTATTTTGGAAAATAGACGTCGCCTAACATCGTACTTCACTATTCAACCTTTAAGAACCTGTGGGACTGGGGAATATTATCTTTAACCTTCTACACTGCCTTTATGGTGCCTTTCAATATAGCTTTCAAAAGTCGAGATCATCGTAATCAGATTAACAGGACGATAGACCATGTAGCAATGATGGATTCCATTGTGGATGTTATTTTTTTCGCTGATATTTTGTTGAACTTCTCGACCACTTATGTGGACGATTCAGGTAAGTTCATTGAAGTTAAAGCTTTTATTAAATTAATGCCAAATTAGATAAAAATTATTTATTTATTTGAGCAAAGTTAGATAAAAGAGAGTTCATGGTTTTTTCAAAATTATTTATAAAACATGATCATGTACAAATTATACCCAATAGAAGATACGGTGAACATATAAATACTGGTTTGACTCGAATAACTTTCTACAGTGTTTCAAGTTAATAATAACCATTAAAGGGTTTCGATATTGTTTTGTTCTTTCTTACTGATCATTTGCTGCACAAAGAAGTCGGCTTGCAGCCACTTATACTCTCGTTGTTTTATATGTTGCTTAAAAACTCATTATTTTTTTATATTTTGTTTATTAATTATGAAATGATTCAGGACAAGTAAGTTAACCACCGATTTTTGTGAAATGGCATTTCATACTATAAATTGGAATTACACTAATCTCATTATTTAATTTAGGTAGTTATTGAACCTTCCCTCATTCGAAGAAATTATCTTACGTCATGGTTTTTAATTGATCTGTTATCTTGCCTGCCTTACGATATCTTCTATATGTTCAAGAACGAGGATGAAGGAAAAGGAACGCTGTTTAGTACTCTAAAAGTCGTTAGATTGTTGAGACTCGGGAGGGTAGCTCGCAAGTTGGATAATTATCTGGAATATGGAGCGGCAACTTTGCTTTTATTGTTGTGTGCATATGTTCTAGTGGCCCACTGGATGGCTTGTCTTTGGTATACTATCGGTGAAATTGAGCTAAAATTTCGTATGCAAGATATTAATTATCCGGACAATTGGTTAGTCAAACTTGGAAATGATCTAAAGCAGCCGTATATATTTAATAACACAGTGCCTTTAATAAACGGAACTTTCAAACAAATCACTGACAAATTTAAACTCATCGGTGGGCCAGATCGTCAAACGTGTTACCTGTCTGCGCTATACTTTGCTGTCTCGTCAGTTAGTACAGTTGGATATGGGAACGTCTCAGGGACAACCGATCTAGAAAAGTTATTTGCGGTAGTGATGATGTTAACAGGCAGTCTTATGGTTAGTTTTTGTTTTCTTCTCAATAAAACTATTAATCCTTCCATAACATTCTTTAAAAATCAAACATCATTTACTGACTAATTTGAAATTTAATTTTCAGTATGCAGCCATTTTTGGACATATGACGACAATTATTCAACAAATGACATCCTCAACTGCTAGATATCATGAAATAATTAGCAATGTTAGGGAGTTTATAAAGCTCCAAGAAATACCAAGAGAAGTAAGTACACGCACAATGCTAATTTAGACACTAAAATAATAATTGGAATTTACTTTTATCCCACAACTAATTAAAATTGTTTTCAGTTATCTGAGCGAATAATGGACTACATTTCTTGGTCTAGTGCCAAAGGTAAGAATCGCTTTTATTTTTATCATTATTTATCATTATTTCAGGTATTGACACTGGCAAAGTATTAGGATATTGCCCAAAAGATATGAAAAGTGACATTTGTGTTCATCTAAATCGAAAAATCTTCAAAGAACACGGCTGCTTTGCATTAGCGTCAGATGGATGTCTGAGAAGTTTTGCCTTATCCTTGGAAAGCATACATATAGCACCAGGAAATTTGTTATATCATACGGTGAGTTGCTTTAAACATTTACAATATAACAAACTATTCAAATTTTTATTGTGAGAATTGAAATAATGTAAATATTTCAGGGAGAATCCGTCGATGCACTATGGTTTGTAGCTCAAGGGTCTTTGGAAATCATCCAAGATGAAGAGGTAGTTGCCATATTAGGAAAAGGAGATGTGTTTGGAGATGAGTTCTGGAAAGGAACTTATATCGGTCAATCCACTGCCAATGTCCGAGCGTTGACCTACACAGATTTGCATATGATTAAGAAAGAACATTTGATGGAAATACTTAATTTTTACAAATCATTTGGAAACTCGTTTTCTCGAAGTTTAACCTTGACTTACAATCTAACTCATAGACTAAGATTCCGAAAAATGGTAGACGTATTGAGAGAAAAAGAACTAGATGAACGTCGAAAGCATGAAAAATTTACCTTAGCCGAAGACCATCCTGTGCGAAAATTGCTACAAAGAATAAAAGAAAGGCATGCCACCAAAATTATACCTTTGAATGAAGCAGATTCAAAAAAAGAAGCAGGTATTCTTAAAGGATATACATTAAAATACTTATTAAGGGACATACAAAAATGATAAGATACATAGCATACAATTGAAAGACCATAGATTTAAAAGAATTGTGCAATTTTACTTATTCTACTAACTATTGAAAGATTTTTGATATTCATGACTGTGTTAGACTGTTCTGAAGCGTTAATGTCAGTTAAAGGCTTCTGTAACTTAAAGATAATAGCATATCCAATTGATAAAGCTTCATTAATGTGTGCAAGCCATCGATATGAACAGCCGTAATCTTTTTATTATTTTGCCACTTAGCATTCTATTTACTTTCTTTGATATTTAGAGTGAGTCCTTTTAAAAATGTTGCAGTATTTGCACTGCGACACAAATTTAATCTCCTTTCAAATTCACCCAAAACCCCAACGTTGAAAAATAGGCTGAGAAAGTCTTCAAAAGACAAGTCCTTGTAATTTACTCCTTTCCCAATATGCAATAATACATAACGAAATTGCCGATTTCTTCAACTGACTTTATAGTTTCAGCAAGTTTTAACTCCCCATTACATTCTCCCAAACTATGGTATTTATGAATTACAATATTGAATTCTTCTTCAGTAGAGACAATTCTTTTCATTTCACTTGTTGAGAGTTGGGACATCTTCTGGCTCAACACAATATCTCTACCTAAACAACTTGAGTATTGATAAAATTAAATAGATAAAAAACTACCAGGATTCTCTTCTTGATTAATTGAAGTTGCGTCTAGTTTAACAGTCTTTATTGGCCCATCATTTGAATCCTCTTTAACACGCTTCATTTTAAGTCAGCAATCAAATTATGGTGATGTAATCGGATGTTATTAAACATTCAAAAGGGACTCTATTTGGAAAATGTGCACCAAGACATCTAGGCAATTTATAAAAACTGTTAAATAAAAAATACATTAAATTCAAATTTCAATATTAAATATCTGAAATTTATCTAATTATTCCTGAAATTATGCCTTATAGGTATTACAAAAAGTTCACTTAATAGTAGAGGTGGCAGCTTAAAATCAGTAGCCACTTCTTCGCATGATGATGAGATGCATGGTAGTGATAATCACGTTAAAGATAATTCATTTACTCACGATATCTTAACTCGAGCACCCTCTGTCGGAACCACACGTCGACGAAGCCCATTTTTAAAAGGAAAAACATTTGATGATGGTTTTTTAGATGGAAAGTCGCCGCAAGCTTTAACAAGGGCGAGATTAAGGACATCTTCTCCTAATGTATCTCAACAGAGTGTGACTCAGCTGAACGAGGTGAATGTTAGTTTAATACTTGCCAGCTTATTTTACTAAATATAATCTTTTAGGAGCGTCTTAACGTCTTAACTCATGGCATGCAAAGTATACAAGAAAATTCAACAGAAGCACGCGCAAATTTTGAACGTTTACAACACCAAGTCTCAAATATCGAAAGACTGTTGACTCAATTTTTCAATAGCAGACAAGGAGGCATTGCAACCCCATCAACACGAGCAATGGGATCTTATTCTGCATTACCGGGCGATGGAAGTCCGTATAATGAAAGAGCTTCTGAAAGTTGGACATTCTTCCCCTCTACTCAAGCAACTCAACTCGGCTCGGGAGGAATGATGCAACAATCCTCAATATCTCCCAATATCCCCCCTCTTCGACACCTTAGTGTCGACAATCCTTCTAGTCCGATGTCTGGGGAGGAAGATGACATTGCTACAAATATGGTGCCTTTAATTTTTATTGACCAAGCTTCAACGCCTGGTTCTTCAAGCACTTCGAGAAACACGAGTGCGCCCCCCTTAAACAGATCCGGTCCACATCATCCACAATTTCACAGACCTTAACAAATTGCCAAAATTTCATATCACTACTTTTAACATTTATTACACGAAACTTGGAATAGTTTTAAATATCATAAATAGTTTATTTAATAATTTATAAATTTTATACATAAAAAATTTAAACAAACTTCTCATTTGTTGTTCTACTTTTCTAGCATTCCTTATATAGTCGTGTGTATATGCTATTATCCTAGTTACCAATACATTATAACTTCCCAAGCCATAATAAAAAGTAATGTAAAAAAGGAAAGTTCTAAGTTTTGACCGGCACCCGTTGCATAATAGTTCCAAAAATCGGAGTCACTTCCGTGCGAACTTCTAGGTGAAGGGGGCGAGCGTCTTCTTGAATTGTCCGCCTCGAAGTCAGGAAAAGAATTATCTATAGGCGGTGGTTGACCCCAACCAGGTGCATAATTCTGAATAGCTTGATGATGCCGGCCGTAATCTCTGAAGCAGTTTTGGTAATTACACTTAAGACTATCGCAGAAGCACCAGTTCTCTTGCAAATCATACTAAAATGAATGTATAAGTTGGGAAGCAAACTTTTAAGTATACCTTGTCAAAATTTTGGGTCAAATGTTTACCAATGTAAGACTTGCCAGAATATACACCTAATCCTCTACTCATATACTGCTCTTCTGACAGAAATTGAGATGAGCATCCACGCCCTAGCCCAAGAACCGTCGTTTTCTTAGTGTTACGATCTGTGCCATTAAGCACAAATATAAAGCAACTCGTTGAACAACTGACCAAACTGTCTGACACATACAATTCATCCAGACACTCATTGTCACTCGAAGACAAGCCATAGTTCCTTTTTAAAAAGAAATGTCTCCAATGCTAAATTATAAGAGTTGAGGAAGTGTAAAATTAATCTTACCCATACAATAAAATCATTTGCACAAGAATAGCACTTTAGAGAATGGACTAGGACAGGTGTTTGTATGCTAAATATAATTAATATATAGCATGCAAATCTTTGGTACCACATTATTAAAGATTGGTTTCTTTCACAGCATTACCAAATGTCAAAGCCCAAAGAACTTGAAAGAGTGAAATATCAAAATAGTAGAATAATAAAGATATCAAGAATAATAGAAGGAAAATAGTATAAATACAAATATGAGTACTATTACTTATTTATTTTGTAATTAAGATTATTACTGTTTGTATGTACGTAGTTTATCTGTAATGAAGCTATGAAATAAAGCCATCAAATGCAATAGCTCAATAAAAGTGTGTAGAATTTAAATGTTACCATTTTTTGTAATTGCTTTTTCAAAATGTAGTTCAATGGAAAATGATTTAACAACTTTCTTTGTTTCAATGGATAGAATTGCAAAAAAGTTTTTATTCGTCTCAAAATTATATCCATTGTAAAGGCAAAGGGAACCTTTTTAGAAAGATTGGTATAGTTAGTGTGAATTTAAAGTTGTAAGTAATGATTACGTAGTGTGATATGGTTTGGTTAAAAGAAGGAGATACAAAATAAAAATGGCTATTTTGGCTTAACTGGATATGTTGAAAATACCACATTTAGAAAATAATTCGAAGTGAAAAAAATGAATTAAAGTGGATTGGAAGGATTTTTTATTGGGATCTACAATTTAAACTACATTCATATAACAATTGCAAATATTTGTAAAAAACAAATAACTTTAATAAATACTATCAATCTTTGAAATGACTACTAACAATCTTGAAATAACTCTACAATCTTTGAAATAACTACTAACAATTTTCTAAATAACTATTAACAATTATCAAATCCTGCCAATAATCTTTGTAATAAATAGTTACTTAGAATGTTTTGTGATGTTCTAGATATTTTTTATAAATAAAATGTTGATTAATGAATACAAATAGTCAAATTGAAGGTAACTAAATAATACTTATTCAAATACTTACTCTTACATTTGATTTATGAAATTCATTAATTAATTTTTAAGAAGTGTATGTCATCGGATACATTTTACACTTGTCTGTTGTTTTTGAAACGTTTTTAGTAAAGAGACGCCACATGTCATTCGTAAGAAGTAGATGTAGTGATCCATCTAGTTCAGGGATAAATATTAATCATTGGAATATGTGGCAAAATTGCCAAGCTAAAGAAATTTGAAAAGAGGAAATTATATTTGCGAGGAGGTCAAAAATAATGTGTTAATTAAGAAGTGGAACGAGAATTGGCACTTTCGGACTAGTTTGAGACCCACGGTGGCGATTAATGTTAAGTCTAGCAAACATTAAACAACATTTTGGCAGTATTCGAATTGTGTGGCATTCAGCTTATTATCTTAATAATATGGAATTTAGTCAACAGTTTGGAGCAATCAGCTAGAGGAATTAACAAAAATAGATGTTTGCGGTTGAGCTTTGACGACAACATTAACGCAGCTTGTAGCAAGAGCTTTAAATAAAGACAGGAATATGAAAATACACACTTTTGGTAATCAAAGTAAAAGAAATTGCGTGTAAATAGGAAAATGCTACAAAATAGTGCAAACGTTGTAAATGTTAGAATTACGAAAATTAGGAAAGTTACTAAAATTCTTAGAAATGTTAAAAATTTCTATAGAATAGGGTGGCAATTTTAAAATTGATGAAACAGATTCGTTAACACAACTGCTATTACTTTGTTATTGTTTTAGTTAATTTTGAAACTTGTCATTTATGTTTTCTGTTAGCAAATTCTAGACAATATTCGAACCTTAGAGAGTGCAAATTAATGATTCTCTTATTATTCCTGTATCAAGCTTTTATCTGAGACTTCATAACTATTGCACTCAAATGCATATTCGAAAAGTCATAAAGGACAAAATTAATAAATAAAAGATAAAGAAAAAAGAATTTGAAGATTAGTATGTAGTTTCTCTAAACGATTATATCCCATGCAAGACGGTGGTTAGCAAGTTAGGGAAATGCATAACTTAGTTTATAATCTTGCTTTAT
This sequence comes from Rhabditophanes sp. KR3021, assembly GCA_963281155.1. Lineage (NCBI taxonomy): Eukaryota > Metazoa > Nematoda > Chromadorea > Rhabditida > Alloionematidae > Rhabditophanes > Rhabditophanes sp. KR3021. Next base: position 3,342,806 of record CAUJLY010000004.1, on the reverse strand, counting down.
TATCAATTCAATTGAGAGCATGCATAGCTAGCGTGATGAATCATATGTAGTAGCCTGTGTTTGTTGAAGAAGTTTTAGACGAACGGCATGGTATTATCAAATTAGTAATCAAAGTTATCAAGTGACAAAGGAAAAAGAGATTAACAAAATGAAATTATAGACCTTACCAACAAGATATATAAATATATTGTGAGTTATATAATTTTCGAAAATTCATAATATTTCAACACTTTAAAAAATATATACCAGAATGAAATAAATTGATAAGATGAAACGATAATTATTTCTTAAAAAGTTTGGCATAGGTCCCAAGAGTAAAAGAATTTGTCCAGATAATAATGATACAGATGCTAGCCATGACAATAAAAGAATTTAACAAAGAACGTAGTAGAGTGGTTGCGCCAAAAGAACATCAAAAAAGGAAGGAAAAATTGAATAAACTTATCAAAAAAGATGAGTCTTTAAACAGAAAAATGGTGATTTAAAAAGTTCGTGGAATATGTATGTATATGAAATTAACGAGTAAATGTTTTATCTAAAAGGATATAACGTAAATTTTAGTTCTATCTAAAGAGTTACTCAATAAAGATGAACTAATATGAAGTTTAGGTTTAATAAAAGATATAAATTTTTTCTCAAACAAGATTGACATATGTCGCATATTTTAAATAAGCAATGTTTTCAAAAATTAGATGCGCAAATGAAAACAAATTCTGAGTTAGTTAATGTTTTTAACCAATTCTACATTTAAATATTATTTAAGAAAGTAAGCCAATTGGTACTAAATAAATTCCATCTAAAGACTTGTTGTCTTAAAGCCTAGTTTTAACCAACTATTTATGATATTTTCTATTTGAACGGCAAACATAAATAAATTGGATAAGTACATACCTACTACTAAATAAACTTTGTAATCTCCGGCATATTATGAGCATTTACGTATTTATATAATAGGTGTTTGATGAAAACTAAACGATAGCAATATAAATTGTTTAGAAAATGAATTTATAAGTTTGAGCAATGAAAAATGATTATTCGGGAAGTGGTAATTTTAGATGATTTGAAGAAAGAAAACGCACAAAGATTAAATTTGTCAATGGTTTGTAAATTAATTTTTCAAGTTACACATTCTAATAAATACGTTTAAAATTGCCGTGTCTACAAAATATTTAATAATAATAACTTGTGTTATAATTTTATATATTTTAATTCCCGTGAAGTTTCAACACAGTCCAAATAAAAGATTTAAACAATATAAATTTTTCTACAAAGTTGTTTAAATATTAGTAACCTTATACTTGTGCCAAAACTCACATTTGACAGATTCAATCTTTTCGATTCGTTCAATTTGTTAATAAAAATGTGAGTAGCAACAGAGAAAAATATCATGGTCTACTAGCACTCGTTGAATATTTGATAATAATGGCATTAATAATATTTTCTTTGATATACACAATCATGAAAATACGTTAACTTATGCAAGAATAAGGAAAAGTGGCATGTAAGTATTGACACCCCATAATATAACAAAAGTCACTATTAATGTTTATATACCACTATTTAGCGTTAAGTAGGAAAAAATCAAGCCCCAATTTGTAAGAAACAGTAAGACAAAACAAGTCAGAATAAGGCATAAAACTGCCATTTTATATTACAAACCTTAAACAAAATTGTTGTTTTACATAGTGAGCGTGATTAATGAATTTTAAGACACTTTTGCTAGTTGACAACAAAGATTGTGAGCGTAATTCTTGGGTATTAACTAAAATAATTACTTAAGCGAGTTTTTTAGTTTATCTAAATTATATGAGTTGACTCTTTAGTTAATGTTAGTTTCAAAAATAACATCTGCAAAAAACACAGTGCTTATATTTCCCCAAACGGATGTATTTGAAAATTTCTAGTCTAATTTGTGGAACGCAATCAGTGTAGATGTAATTTCAACTATTTCAGAAAAATGTTATTTCGAACTGTTAGAAAATATTGTTTCCTGTGAAATTATGCCTTATTCTTTTATTCGAGAGTATACAATGTGCAATGTTATTTCAGTAATTTACAATTCTTCTAAAAGAACACAGAGAATATAGCTTTTTATGTAAAAATGGCCATTTGAAGTATTGAAATAAATTTAATTAATAGCAGCAAAATTAAACAGCTTTTGTAGCATTCGATTAAATGAAATATGAAAAATATTTACGGTTTTTATTCATGCATAAGTTGTATATTTATTAAATTAATGTCTTTACCCATAAATAATATCAGGCTATTGACCAGTTAACGAATTAAACGCTTTTACCAACGAAAAATTAATGATTTATTCAAAACATCTTGAGTTCGATTATTTATTTATGAAAATCAACTGATAAGTACAAATTATCCTAATATTTTACTGACCACATGTTTATTTATCAAAGATGAAATATATATGGTATCCACATAATTTTATTGTAAAAGCCTCAAATAAAGAACGATTCCTCATTTTGCTATACAATAGTCCACTTTCCCATCATTTGTTGGCATATCTTTATTTATAATAAATGAAATTATTTTTATAAAATCATCTTGTAAAATCATCCTATAAAAGCATCTATGTGTGACACATATTAATAAAGAAATCAAGTATGTTATTGTTAGCAGGATAATGTTTCATATTATTATATGACAGCATGGACTTTAATTAGCATGTCTTTTGTTTAATTATAAATGGTTAATTAAAAAGAGTCATTTTAAGAAGTGTAACTTAGTATGCGAATTGACACCACTGTCTCCATTCTAATTAGCTGGCGACCTTTCAATATTTACTGCCATAATTAATCTATTATCCTAAAAAGAGTCTATCTCAACGAATCCAAATATTATTTAAGGTTTATTGCTTAATGCTGTTGTTTATATCTAAATGTTATGAATAATGATTCTTTGAACCTTGTCTATTGTAAAATTTAAACAAGGAGTAAGACAAGCACATTTGAGATTAAATCTTATCATTTCATCTTTATACCAAAATTAATTCTTATATGTTCAAGCTTCATATTATAGGCTTCACAGATTAACTGATTGTCCTTTATTGGTTAATAAAAGACAGAATAAATCCGTTAAAATTCCACTTAAATAAAGATAGACGGTGAAGAGGCCTATCACTGTCATATACTTTATGCAAATACTCATCATTTTCCCTTTTCTTCCCACACTGTACATGCCAAAATTGAACAGTGGACATTATTTAAGATTGATAGTAAGTTTTATATCAATTTTGCCATGTATTTAGATAACTCCAAATGTTGACGCTTAATATTTTTGTATATTTTCTGTATATTTGATTAAAAATGTTTTTGTACATAACATAATGTCGTGCCACAAAGTCTTTAATAGATGTTTTTTATCCTTCCTTAACTATTAAGACAAAGCTTATCTGTTAAACAACAACTATATTACAAACAAGTTCTCAGAAAATAAAATGACGTAGAATTAAATTTTATCATACAATTTGGAAAATTTAATTATCAAAAGTCCTATAAAATTGCGATCTCATTGTCCGTTAAAATACACTGAAGTGGAGTAAAATGTTTTCAACCATTTATCCAACAATTCAATAAAATACTTATTAGCTTTTAAGACTATTAGCATCTCTAATTTATTTATTTTAATTATTCAGACATTACATTTATGTCATTTTGTTCTTCTCAAATGTACATACTATTTATATTTAAGAAGTACGAATGTTTTTTCAAATGTTACCGCATTTAGATCAGATATTATAATGCAATAGACTAAAGTGGTCACATTAGTCTTTATATTACTTCTGAATTATATCTAAATTATTTTGTGGCTACTATCAAAGGAACAATGTAGTAAACAGTAGTTGCATCAGTATTAAGGATAGCAATGAGATGGGCCTCGAAATTGTTTCATGTCCAAATTGGTTTACTAAGCAAAAGAGTGGTCAGACCATCATTTTTAATTGCGGGTCCAATTCATGTCAATTTTGTTCTTTCCATTCCTGGTATTATGGACTGTAAAAGTTTTGCCGATATGCGACAGTTTTGAGAAGGTTTAAAAGTTATTTAGGTTACAAAGCGAGATTTTATTTCAGCTGCTACTAAAGAGTACTAGCTTTTTTAAGAATACTATCTCGAGAATGTATTACATAAAAGAGCAAGTACGACAGCTGTTCCTATTGTCATTATTTACTTTTTAACGACTTCTTAACAATCTCTTGGCACAATTCAAGTTTTTAGTCAACAGTTTATCAATCTTATCACATAGTTGATTTTATTTGTAATTATTTATTGTATGTAGTGCATATTTCGAGCGTTTTGCCTTTTTTCATTCCTCAACTCTCAATTTACTTATTTTGGGTCGCGTTTCATAGCATTACTGTTTATTTGCAAAATAATACTTTCCATCCATTCTTTTTAATTATATCAGACACATTCGCTACTACTGATAAAATCTATTTTCATCAACTAAATGCTTTTTTCATTTATTTTAAAATATGTAATGTATAGGAATTCCTTTTGGATTGCAAGACAATTATTAAATTATAAAACCATTTTTAAACTACATATATTTAATCGTAAAAAGATGTCTGAACTTTCAACGTTCACCGTCATTTTTGCTAATTTATAAGTGATCCTCATTTGACCCGTTGTTATGGTGACCATATATAGATAAATACAAAGGCCAATTTTGCCAACTTCGCTTGGTATTATTGTTCCGATTTCATGTTCTTGTCTCATTTGCATATAATGATAAATGACCATTTCAAGCCTAAAACGTTGTATTTATATGTTTTGCCTACATTTACAAGCAATTTTATATTTTCAGCCTTTATTCTAAATTATTCTAAATAATTCTAAGTACATATTTACAAATTATTACAAATTAATATCATTTGCTAACCTGAATAGAAGTGTTTGTATATTTAATTTTTATGCAGTAAATAATCAAAATGTCACTTACATTTGACACATCCAGCACTTCCTCCCCCAGTACTGACTCACCAATGACACCAGACGAAATAATATCAGAGAAATCTGCAAAAATAAAAACATGGGTTGTGAAAAGATTGGAAGAGGTAATCATTTTGTGTAAATTAACAGTCATAAAAAAAGTTATTTGCCTTTTTTGATACAAAATAATGCTATTAATGTCATATTTTTGTTGTGCAAAAAATATGATGAATATAATGCAAAATAAATTATTGCCAGCTGTGCCTATATCAATGATTCATGATATTCATTTGCACTACTTGTATACTTAATTAACAAAGATAGATTGGTGTTTATTAGTATACCATCCCAAACATGACTTGCGGCCTTTTTTGTTCAGTAGAAAAATTTAATCTAGATGGCAGCAGGATGTCTACATAATAAAATATCTATAGATCAATGGACTCAAATGCCTTAAATATTCTCCTTCACGCTACACACTTTCTGCGACAAAGAACTAATATAATGCATTTTATATTTAAGATAAAAGAGCTATGACTGATTTAGTACACCACCTGTCAATTCCATTAACAATTTAATGGCTTGATAACGTTAAAAGTATTTCGATAGTGCCATTTATTTTCACTATTTAATTAGGTTCGTCTTATCTAACAATTACTCTAAGCGATAAAAATGCGGGTGTGAGGTGAAAAACAATCACTCTTTCTACTGCAATATATTATGCAAAGTTTGGGTCAATCAAAAAAAATTAGTCTAAATAATTAGATTGTCGGTATATACTCTTTGACAATGTATCTATTTCTTCTATAAAATTTGATACCCATCATTTATTTTATATTTACAAACTCGGATTAAATTTATGTGTTTCGGTAAAATGCAAACGATTTTGGTAAATTGAACCCAATCATAGTTTATTTACAAAAAGTAGTACATATTCTGTCCAATAATTAATGCCTAGCCAAAATATTCCAAGCACAGCACTAATCATGAAGGCGATATGCTTACAAAATATTGATACTAAAATATTTTTCTTTATTCTAGTTTCCCTATCTTATTTTTGACACCTATTATAACTTTGTTGTCACCTTGATTTTCACTAATCTAAAATATATTTATTCAACTAATAGATGCATTTAAAAAATCCAATTTTAATCAAAAAATACTCTTAATAACGATTTTATTTATTTAGATTTTTTATTACTTATTCCAGTTAACTGAATAAATAGTAATGAGGAAATATATATTCCCACTCCCTCAAAGTTGGTTAATGATCAGCTATATCAGGGTATAGTACCTTCTTTTATTATCAATTAAATTAAGTTGTTTTGGGAGCAAAAAATGATGAATTGCTTATAAACGTTTATTTTTTTGTCTTCAAAAACCTCTTTAAATAAATTATTTTTACTTGCTTATTCTTTAAAGAGCTTTGTCCCTCTTTTCCCAATTATAGTTATCAGATATGTATTTTGTTTTCTTACATAATCCATGGCTTTTCTTTCTTTTTATTCTCGCCTATCAATTTAAACTAGAGCTCTATATCTAGCTTACAGTCATAGTTCATCCTATTTATTTTGTTTATATATTTATACATATCCAAAAATTTACTGAGATGTTGTATCTATTATTTGCCTTTCAAAGAATAGGACTAATTATAAAGTGCGTTCATTTCAACATATACAATCATTCTTATTTTTATCCTTATCTCAATTTTGTCTTTTCATGAACTATTATATAAATAATTTTGACCCCTTAATCAAATAAACCCTAGCTTTTATTTAATGAGTTTCGCATTTTAACAATGTTTATCAAGATTATGTGTTTGTCGAGTTAAGACAAGATATAATATTACATTTTAATATTATTGAACACTAAAGCCGGATATTAACTCAGCAACATGCTCATTAAAACGACTGATACAACATTATCCTGTTAGCTTATTACTTCACAATTTACCATTACTTCATTTTAGCATACTCCATAAAATGACGTATTTATTTAAAGAATGCGCAAAATCCAATTACCTAAACGTTCTTTAATTATTTGACAGTGCAAATAATATGAAAATACATATGTTATTATAATTTATTATAATTCTCCAAGTGGCGACACGAAAATGCGTTGCTTGCTTAATCTTCAACATTAAACACCTGCTTCAATAGTTTGCGCTAGATTTAATGTAACTGACAACCTAGTATCTTTCATGTCATGATAATATCCTATGTTAACTAGTTTTTAATAATTTATTACAAAAATCAAATTCTTATTTACCTTTCTTAAAAGCTTGCTAAAGACTTTCACATCAGCAGACAGATCCTTAAAATCCTCTATATTTATTTGGTTAATGGATAGTCAGTCGACTTTTTGCGTTCTAGGGAAAAAGTAGTTTTATGGCTGGCACTATTTCAAAAGTAATATGAATATTATAAAGCTATTTGATAAATGGGACTGTGTGGCATTACAAAAAACGTCCATTTACCATTCACATTCAAATTCCTAGAGAGTGGGAAAATATAGGGTACAAAACATTCAAAATAATACTCAGATGGTTTATCTTTATATTAGTCTTTGTTTGCGCAAGTATTTGGAATAAGTTTGTTTTTGTCAGCCACATACTTGCACTCCCTTAACTATTATAATTGTCATAACTTTGAAAATGAATGTTTTGATAAGCCTACAATAGACATCCTCGTTAGTACACTCATAAATTGTCGTAATATTTTAAAGTTGTTGGTTCAAACAATTTTTCATTTCCTTTATATTTTTGGTGACAGGTCTTTACCATAAATTCTAAATAATTTAAAATTTTGGTTAAAACAAAGACAGCTATCATGACCATGCGAATTTTTACTTGTACCGTCTGAATTATTATGCATTATTATACATTATTACACATCTTTGTTCCCATTATTTATTATTTGAAATTCTTATTGTTTAAGGTATTACCTTGAGTTTAACTTCGATAAATAATGCTTACTTTTGTTATAATAGCATGAGAAACTTTATTTAAAAAGCCACCTTTCTTTGTATTTTTTGATATAATTTTGTATACTTTGAATTAATGAAATCATCTTACAATTTCAGCTTGAAGATCAAAACAATCGCCTCAAAGCCATAAACCTTACATGCACAAATAGATTAAAGATTCTAACGTCATTTGCAGAGAAACAAAAACAGTCCAAAACTACAACAAATATATTTTCTCAAAGTTGTATCGTAAGTTTTTCTACCAAAGAGCAATTTAAAATGAAACTATAAAGCATATGTTTTTATTAAATATGGCTGGATATTATTGAAATGGAACAATAATAAATATTTTCTTTATTTAAATATTGAGTAATGTCACTTTTTAAAGAACACATTTTTAAATAATACACACTATTATATAAATATGTACTATACTTACTCATTATAAATTAATTGTGCAAATCATACTGAATTATACAAATTGTGACATATTATATACAGATATCTTTAACAACTTTGCATCTAAACACTTTTTAATTTATGATTTTGCATTTCACATTTAAAAATTTTATAATTCATAATTTATATTTTGTAATTTACATTTTTTGGTTTAGACAATGCTGCCTTCAAGTTATTCTAAACATTTTCTGGATGGTTCTATGACTGAAGGTGATAACTGCGCTGCATTAATGGATTATTGTCGCACCTCCGACGATAGTGGTTTAACTAGTGATTCTTCTGGGGCGATGACCGCCGCTGCTTGTATAATGACAAGATCAACTGCGCCATCTATTACGAGCACAAAAAGTCCACGAACAAAAAAAAGAGATGGTTTGTTAAATTAAACAATTGTAAATAATAAATTTACTTCTAGCAAGAGTAAACCACCGTGCTGAAAGAGGAGAAGAAGTTATGTCTTCAGCTACTGATTGCTCTCCTTACGATGAAGCAGCCAAACCTATTTCAGTAAATCGTAAACTTTCCAAAAATACGACAAAGGTTAACAATGTGGAACGATCAAATGATGAGGAAACTAAAACCGATAGATCAAGTGTAAGTTCTATACATTTTATTTAACTAATAATAGACATTATTTTAGATAGAAAGGGACAGTTTAGATTCTCATAGTGGAGATGATGGCTACAATGAGTACGTTGAAGAGGAAGAGGAGATATTTGAAAAAGTAAAAAGAACAAATGAACCCTTTTCTACATTAATGCTTAAGCGTGTTCCTAAGACAATAATACAAGACATCCCATCGCCCGAATATGTAAATCTTCAAGATATGGTAAACTCAAAGATAATAAACAACCACTATTCATCAATACAAGAACAGTTCAAACCTTCAATTCGAGATACGCATAATTATGATTCTCCTATCATTAAAAGAGACGTTCCCCAATATGCAGATATCATTAAAGACAGAACTCACATTCCTAACATTAAAAATCCTGTGGTAAGTCTATGGTTTGAAATTGCTTGCATTTTGCATTGTTTCTGACATTTTAAAGCAATTTGTAGATATTTTATGAACATTTTATTATTACTTAAATTTTTATTTTTAAGGAACGCCGATTACATGAAATGGCAGAAAAGTGTCTTAGTATTGTGGATACTATTGATGGACAAACACCTAATCAGCACTTTGACGCTAATACAAGTTCGTTGAATTTTTTTAATTCAAGTTTATCATTTGGTGATCATAACAACGATCAAAGTAAAAAAAATTCCCAAACAATGTCTTTATGCTCTGTGACACAATTAAACAATATAAATAATAATGAAAGTCCAAATAACATGCGGAATGGATCTATCAAAATATCCCCAGCTGTGTCTGGAATAAGTAGCTTGAGAACCAGTTTGATTCCTGGCCGTGATAACTATGAGAAACAAGGAAACTTAATTCAAATGAGTGACAATCGTCTAAAGTCAATCAAACGACGTTTCTTTGTTCTAAAAAATGGGACTTTATCTATGTACAAATCTCAGAAATCATTGTCGCGTGAGGAAGAGCCAACTTTTACATTTACTTTGAAAGACATTAAAAGCATAGTTAGAATAAACAACAAGTCAGGAGTCAAGGGCATTCAGATTACAACAACGGAACAGGTTTTGAGATATCATGCCGAGTCGGATTTAGCAACTGAAGAATGGTTTTTAGTACGTATAATATAAAATAATAGACAAAAACATACTTAAAAACCAGTACGAATCATTTTTCAGTACAAACATCTTTTCTACCGAAAGTTAGCCAATCAATTTGGCATCTTGAGGTGACAGCCTGCAAACCTCCTCGATTGTGCACTTTCCATGGCCAATATTTGTAACTTGGTTGCCAAAGTGCTCAGTTAAAATGACTCCAACTTCTCTACCGATTCTTTGGTAGTAACCTCCATCTTGGCCACAATAGGTGACACATTGAACCATCTTGCCTCTTGGTGTTGTTAATTTTCTTCATACTTTCTCGGAGATAACGCGACTGCCTTTAACGTGGAAGTTGTATTCACACAAGTGTATTGCCATTCTTTTACCTATTTTCTACGACATGCTTAGCTGTCAAAACAGATCCATCTGCTGTTATCTTTGATAAAATGTTTGCAGTGGTTTGTTGGAGAATAAGATGAACTAAAATAGATTACAATATTAATGACATCATTACTTACCATTTTCCCTTTCCTCAAAACGAATTGCTTTTGCAATACTCCTGGTTGACTCATGTAGCTTCATACAATGCCTCTTTGACGTTTCAACCCATTTGTGCTTCGTTTTTGATCATTCTTGCAACAAATAAGCACCTGTAGATTAGATATAGGTTAACAATATAAATAATAAGAGAAGAAACACGTGTTAGTCTTGATCAAATAAGAATAAGATGGCAAAACACCTTTAAGACATGTTATACAGAAGTTTTGAAGTAGCCTTATCTTAACCAGAGTGGTGCTAATGATCTCTGATGAGTTAAATCCCAAAAACTAAAAAATACAGATAGCAAAATTAATAATGAACATAATTTAAACTCATAAAAGAATTAATAATATTCTATTCAGGTATTATCACAATCTTTACGAAATTTAACGATAACTGATTTAACTACTAAGGACAGAGGGGTCAATTCAATTATAAGTGGGTGGATGCATAGAGTGAAACATGGCCATCAAAAAAAGTTATTTGTTAGTTTGGTGGATCAAAAGTTACTATTTTTCAAGAAAGCTGAGGATAAAATTCCTAATAGCCAAATATATTTACATGGGGCATTAGTTTCTGAAAAGGGAAGAACGGGAAGCTCTGATGATTACAGCGGAAGTTCGGATGAAAACACAGCGAGTGATATACAGACTGGTGAATTGAAGGCAATTAATAGGCATCCAATGCATAACAAAGGCGAGTATAGTATTTGTATAGAAGTTACAAACCAAGATCCTGTATATTTAATTGTGAATAGTATAGAAGAAAAGGAGAAATGGCTTTATTATCTCAAAGTAGCTAGCCGTGATGCGACTTTAGTTGGAACATCCTTTGAAATATTATTGCAAAGAATATTACTGAAAGGATCTGAAAATATTAATTACATTTTATTTGATGATCTTTTACTAAAACCTTCAATGAAAGAAATTATTACGGACCCATTGAATACAATTGACAATAAAGTGATTGCCAAGAAAGCAATTGAAATGGATAGAGCAATACATTTGTTTTGCACAGTCTCAATGAAGCCAATTGCTGTTCAGTATCATATAGATTTGGCACAAAATATCTTAACAACGGCAATGGAAGATGAGTGCTTAAAGAATGAATTATATTCACAGTTAATAAGAATGACCAATGGATCTATTAATAACAGCGGACAAGCATGGAGATTGCTAGCATTGAGTTTGCCCATATTTTTACCTAAGCAATATGCCCTACTGTGGTTTTTAAAACAACACATTCGAAGATGGAGTAACATTCGTACTGATTATCTTTCAATAGTTTGCTATTGTGAAAAATTATTAGAACATTGCATCCATGCATTATCACGCTTGGAGCCACCATCAAAGTTTGAGACGAAGATAATATTGTGTAAAGATATTTCAATTGCAACGAGTATGATGCCATTTTCCATTGCTGTTCTTTTACCATCTGGAGATTATCAAGTAGTAGAATTTAATGGAGCCACGGAAATAGGACATTGCTTGTCCTCGCTATGTCTACGATTAAATTTAAGGCCTGCGTTGTTGTCGGGATACGCACTGTATTTACAAGATCCACTAGGCACATCTAATGATTTAATATTGCTGAAAGGAAAACAAAGACTATGTGACTGCATTTCTGCATGGGAAAACAAAGTTATTGTTAATGGGAAGGGTAAAGTTGTTGATAAAGATATGCCACGTAAGTTTATCCGGATTGATTTTAGACTCAAATAAGTTTGAAAAATTATTTTTATTGGCGCATTAAAAGTGAGCAAAAATATATCAAAAACTGAAATTATTTTATGCTTAAGCTTGGCGCATTTAATAATAGAGAAAGAGTTTAGCAAAGTAAATTGATGAAGTAAAAGACGAATAGAATAGTAATGGATCTCTACCAAGCACAGAAGCAAAATATGAGACTTGGCCTTCTATTTACTGCATTCCTTTCATTTTTAGACTCCTCTAAATATCTAACATCTCCAGTATTTTATACCTTAAACAAGTATACAATTCGAACCATTGTATCCTTATGTAACAAGAGTAATTCATTTAAAAATGTTTGTCCATTTTTAAGTCTCCATCCACAACCCATTAAGTTCCAACCACTGCCTTTTCTTTGATTTTTTCATATTTACTCTGAAAACAGCATAAAATGAGAAAAACACGGCAAACTTTTGATTAAAAAGGCATCTTTGTCAAATGCGATTAGTAATTTAAAATTGTAGTTAAAACATCCTACTTTTCGCGAAAGGTTTTAATTGGTATGAAGTTACTCAAGTAAGCTCCAACTTTATTTGCTATTTCTCTAAAACGACGAAAGTCTAATTGACGGCTATAACACGAAAAACCAGTGACAATAAGTTTTGGTTTATGAATAAAAACAAAAACTCAATTTCCTCATAACCTAATAAATAAGTTTCCTTGTTTAGTTCAATTGCGTATGCGGCATTACTGGAGACATTTACAAAATGATGAAACTATTATGGAACAACTATTTTTATGTCATCGAATGGGAGAGGAGATTGTAAAAGGGCAAATTCCAATCAGCAATGAGTTAGGTGAAGAATTGTGTGCATTGTATGGCCAAATGGTTTATGGAGATTTCAATGAGTGTTTTCAACTAAATTTGGAAGAAATATTGACAAAATTTTATCCAAAAAAATTGTTAGATGTGATGTGCTCAAGAAGTTTGAAATCGAATGTTTCAAACAAGTGGTATGAATTTAAGGAGTTATCTGTTAATGATTGTGTGAGAATGATTTTGTGCGTACTGAAAAAATGGAAACTTTTTGGTAGTTTCATGAGACCAGCTCAAATGAAACTTCCATTTCTACGTAACATTTTCATTACAATCAATGATTATGGAATACACTTATTAGCTGAAAAACAATTGGATATCATTAAGAGCATTCCTCTACAGTCTATTATTTCATTCGGCGAATATAATGGAGATTTTATGTTAACTTTAATTAGGCAAGTCTCGCCGAATGCACATCCAGATGAAACGCCTCGTGAAAGATTAACATTTACCATGGAACCTAAATCAATTGAACAATTGACTCTTCATCTTGCTGAATTAATCCGGTGTCAAAAACTAATTTGGAAATTATCTATAAATTATTAAAACTAATTAAACTAGATTGATGACATTTACTTACTTACATAATATTAATTAAACAACATTCTAAAATTACGAGGAAACATTATTTAAATAAAAAAGTATTTTCAACTTATTTAAATAAAAAAGTATTTTCAACTTACTTAAATAATATCATGTCAATTAAAGGTTCTTCACACATCATCAAAATATTTTTTGAGAATAACTTTTCAACCGATCTGGCATTGTCGGCCACCTACAACGGTCTCATAGGTTGTAATGACATTATAGACACCTATATACACATTCTTACTACTTGGAAACCTATTTTGACTATTTTAAGCTCATTATAAAAAAGTAACATTTTTACTTTTGCGGTCTCAGACTTTTAGCTGTTCCACTGATCATACTATTTCAGCTTCCCTGCTTTAGTATGTGTTATTAGACTCAGTTCTTCAAACATTTAATTTAAGACACATTCTCAGAGCAAGTCTGGAAAAAGCCAAATTTTTGACTTAAAACTCTCTGCCCTCGAGACCAATTTTTTTTCAAAATTTCACTCATTTAGTTCGAAAGAAAAGTTATTATAGTTCCTAGATCATTAAAAAGATATCCACTTTCTATAGGTCGTAGGAGACATTACATTATTCACGAAAATATGGTTACGGACAAATTTACTAGGATACGGAATTTCGGATTTAATGTAAGGAAATTATAAAATGGATTGTATTAATAATGTAAATTTTATTTCGTTCATTTAATAATAAAAATTTCAGAGAACAAACAAAAACTTTCTCTCATCTTGTAAAATAGTCTAATTATTAAATTAACTAAGACTCGCCAAATAGCTTTAATTTAATAAATATCATTTAACTTTCTTCTTCAATTACAGTTCGATGTGCTGGAATGGTTGGCTTGCTTCCATCCCCCATTTCTCCATAAGGTGTAATATGTTTTGTTAATGAATCAAAGCTTTTTAATTGGTTGCTTGGCGTTAACAAAGCATGGAATTGGATCTTTCTAATCCATTCTTGCATTTGTTCGGACATGGCCACAGCAATCAAATATTCGCTCCCATCGGTGGTAGTAACCTTGAAGGTGTTTTTTCTCTTAACATACTCTGGATAAAATCTACATTGAGCTCCGAGAATGTATATTGGTGGCGATGCAGCAGAATTTTCTAACAAACTTTCTTCATCTTTAAAGAAACATAATAGCTGACCACACAAAATCATGTAATAATGTTTCCATGATCGTTTAGTAGTTTTCTTGCCGCCAGCCTGAAGATCGTGCTTCCTCTCAACGTACCCTTTCATGTCAATGGCTTTCAAGTCTTCAATATTACGTACTTTTACGATACTTTGTGTTCTACGTGTGCTAAATGACGGCGTTCTTGTAGGCATTTTCCTAGGCAAGGTTTGTGGTTTTTCGAGCATATTATCGTTTAAGATAATTTCTGTACTTTTTCTTAAAGCTTCGATTCTATCCCCACTTGGCGCTCTACGCATTGGAACAGAGGGTGGTAATACTTCGACGGGTTGGCTTCCGGGCAAGACTGTCTTTTCGCGACTCCTTGGCAAAGTTGCTCCAGCAAAATCGTAAGCACTATTCTCATGAACAAGACCAGCTGCATTTGTAACAGAATCATTTTTCTTGATAATGGATACTTCTTGTGTTCTACGGCGTTCACGATCAGCTCTTTTACCCTTGATAATGTCTTTCTTTTCCATAATCTTGATAGCTTGAGTATCACGTCTGTTTTCTGGCAAAGTGTCTAAAAATAATTGATTAGTTTAAATAAGAAAACTAGAATAAAACTTACCATTGCGGGATTGAATAATTTGACTTTGGCGATTCAGCATTTCCTTGTAATTTTGTTCTAGCAATGTTAGCCTTTTAATGGAGTTGACTTTATCTTCTTGACTATTTAGAGTAACTAGGAAGTCGTCATAACTTCTAATCATTTGTTCGGCAGTTTCAACAGAGGAGATAGTATGCCAATCTTCCATCAAATGATTCCTTCTTTCATTCAACCACTTGTCAATGAGTTCAGTTTCATGGAGCCATTGTCTAAGATCCAAGTTTTCATTGTAGAATTGGGCAAAGTTTTTCCAAACAGAAACTAAACTGACGAATTCAGATCCAAGATGTTCAATTTTGCTACTAATTTCAGCCGAAAGGACATGCTTGTTTGAAATTAAACGGTTTCCATTAGCAACAAAGGTATCCTTAGTAATTGTTCTAGATTCTATTTCTTGTCTATATTCACTATGTCTTCCATTCAACGCCTCACATCCTGCGACATCGCGAGGTAAAACTTCAGAAGTAATTTGGCCTGTAAAATATTGTATTAAATTTTTGAAAAAACCATATGCCGGAGGTTTCTTTTTAAAAGAACATTTTTTAATCATGGCTGTTAGTTAATAAGATCAACTCCTAACATAAACAATATTTGTAACATGCCAGGAGTTTACCTCCTCAATCATGTCAATGCATGTGCTGCTGACATCTTGGTAAAAATTATGTTTAAACTTAAGATAACTTCTGATGATTAATTTGTTCATTCTTTTTAATTTTAATATTTTGTTCTTCCTTTTAAATATGGCTTCCGATGAATAATTTAAACGTTTTTGTCACCCTTTTAACTTACCTAACATATTTCTAACAAAGGCAATTAAATCACGATATTCTTGGAAGTATGCTTGAAGCTTTTCAGTCTCCATAAGTCTTTCCTTGTACTTTCTTGAATCAGCTTTAATATCATCTAATTGCATGACCATATCGTCTATTCTGACAGAAATATGGTTTTCAGTGGCTGGGAATTGTTGCTGTAATCGGCTGGCACTCTTTCTTAATTCATCAACCTTCTTCTCGACAGCAGATAATCCAGTAATAAATACTTCGTGTTTTTGACAGAGCATTTTAATGCTGTCAAGATCAATGTTAGTTAATTCTTCCTCTTCCATTGCTGCCATCATAGCTTCCTTATCTTGAAGCCAGGACATTGTTTGGTCAGCGGTTTGATCGAATTTGTGGACCAATTTAGCTCCGTTTAACGCTTGCTGCCTTTCGTTAGCAAGGTCATTGACATGTTGCCAAAGGTAAGTAAGTTCAGCGCCCTTTGAATTAATGGAGGCAGAGTAAGAGTGATTTGAATCTAATAATTCAGCTTGTGATTTTTGAACATGAGCCACCCGTTCTCCTGCTGAAGACAACTCCTTAATAACTTGTTCGAATATTTCAATCAATTCTAGAGTAAATTATTAATAACTATTTTAAATAATGAGAGCTTACCTAAGCATTCTTCTAAATCGCTACCATAGTCTTCAGAGGAAGCCATGCGTTCACGTTCACTTAACCAAGAAGACAAACTTTCCACATTGTTGACGAAGATGTAATATTTGGAAGTATTTATTAATTCGTATCTTGATCTGGTGCAATTTTCTTGGATTTCATTAAATAATCTGTTCAAGTTATTTTGTTTAGTTTTGATTTTCTCGCTATCAAAATGGTTACTATTAACCAATTTGTTGGAAACAGAATCCAGTCTTTTAACTTCTTCCATAAAGCCCGAAACTTCGTTTTCGAGGGCAGCAAGTCTTCTAAGATGAGATTCGGCAGATGCATTGTCATTGATAGTATCCTTTACGGAAGTCAAAACTAAGCGATCTCTGATCCATTGTTCGGCTTCATTAGCTTCGGTATAATATTGTTGACTGATAAAGGAAGCAGCCAGAAGCTTTTGCCTTTGTGCAATCAAATTGTTTACTTCAGCGTAATTTTTATTCATAGATTCAAGTTTATCTCTGATATCGTCCGAAGCAAAATGGTTGTTCTTAATCATTTTAAAAGCGACATTTTGAATTTCATTCAAAGCATTTTCTCTTGATCCAACTTCTTGTTGGAGAATTTGATGTTTCTTATTTAATGACTGAGCTAGTTGGACACTATTTCCGTAATCCTTGCTAGACAACTTCGAAATCATTTCATACATCCAATCAACTTCGTCATTTGCTTGTCCAATCCATGAGTAATAGATCAATGCATCTTCTAGATTCTCCTTTCTAATTTGACTTGGTTTATCAAGAGCGTAATATCTTGTCTTGATTTGATCAGCGAGTGGGATGAGGTTGTTGGCATTATCGTAATTTAGACTTCTAATGTGGTAACAACTTTTTACACTCTCATCAACATTATCCTTTCTTGCACTAATTTCAGTTTGAAGTGTGGAATGTCTTTTCATTAGAGCTTCCACAGATGGAACATCTTTACCATGATCATCAGAAGACAAAGTAATTTCGATTTGATCCATCCATTTATCAAGTTGGTTTAGTTTTCTTTGAATTTGGAACACTTCATAATTCTCTCTCAAAAGTTTTAAAGTCTTGGCACTCTTTAATTTTAATTCTTGCCATCCGTCCCGAACCTCATCTAGTTGAGTTGCGATCATTTCGGATTCAGCATGTCCTCTCTTGACTAGATTATCTCCCTCATCAATGATGGCTGTAAGGTAGTATTTAATAATATGTTATCAATATTAATGGATGTTGTGTTTTAATAACATATTGGCAGGTGTCTTTTTTGTAAATTAGGCTGTTCATTTATAAAGTATGTCAACTCAATCTGATAGTTATGAAGCGTAATTCTAAGGATATTGACTACACTCACTATTGCCAGTTTTACGGTGAAAAGTATTTATGTAGTTATCTTTGGAACAAAATTATGTATACCCAATGTCTATGAATCCATTTCCAAACGGTGCTGATGCAACTATTGAAAAATATGATGCTTATAAATGTGTGATAATAAATTTAATACCCACGCGCATCTAGCCCTTTACTACAAGGGAATAGTATGCGGTATGTTAAGAATTGCGATTAAGAAGATATTTGAAGAAGACAAGAAAATATTGAATGATGAAGAATCGCTGAACAAGCTAAAGGAAAGTCTCAAGAAAGCTGACTTTCGGAAAACATGCAGAGGGAAGCAATCGATCTATGTCCTTTTAGACATTCCAGTAAATGTTGATTATAGATTGTTATCTCTCGAACAATTTATGGAAGCAATTCTTTATTGCAGTGTCTCTGGTGCTGTAGAAACAAGATTTAATAACTACCGATTGCTTCTCAAGATTCATACCTCTAAATCAAAAATAAACCATGATTATAGATATTTTGCATGGTAAAAGTCAGTTGGTATTTATATATCTTGACGACTTAACTAGTAATGAAGCCCTGTCCTATGAATACGCTGTCATACTCAATATACAAAATGTTTCAACAAATATCGCCACTTCCGGACAGTCTAATGATGTCATGTTTCTTAAAACATCCCACTACTGTCAAGAGAATCTCAAACATTATTCTTGAGAAAATACGCTTGTCTCAAAGGAATATGACGTAATTGGTGTTCGGTCTAATTTTGTTATTTTTATCTCTTTTCAAGTAAAGGCTTGATTTTAATTTTTTACTGTTTTCCTGGGTTTACCTAAAATGAAATATAATTAGATGAAGTCATCAGAAGGTAACTTGCCTTGAAGACGTCCCTCATTGGCAGAAAGTTCAGAATCAAATGCAACGTGTTTCTGAAGCTTGGTTTTCAAGTTGGTTGAATCTATGAAAGTATCATCATAAGCCAATTGTAATTTAGCATTCATCCAAGTAATGAATTCCTTGTTGGTCTTAATGAAGTCATGGAGCGCACGAGAATCTAAAAGTTTGTCGTGTTTATCCTTGATAGCGAGGATAAGAGCATCGTATCTTTGAAGAATTTCATAATATTTGGCAAATACGCGTTCGGACTCTGCGTCATTTCTTTCCAAATTTTCGAGAGGATCAGCCTTTGCTTTCAAATGAGTAATTTTATCAGACTGTTGGTTCAATAATCCGGTGAAATTTTCGTGGTTTTTGAATAAAATATTGACGGCCTCCAATGAATCTCCGTAGAAGTTTTGAGCAACGATGGCTTCCTTAGCAGATAACCAACTTTCTGTAAGCATGACCTGCTCGTAGAATTGTTGAATTTCCAAATACTTCAGCATATGCTTCTGTTCAGACTCCCAACACTGTCTAAGTTGGTGCTCTTCATTTTGGAGACGTAATTGAGTTCTAGAAATTTTGTTCTTCTGAGAAGGTTGTTCTGAAACAATGCGTTGTCCGTATTCTCTGAGTTCTTTGTGTTCAACTTGTCTATTTTCAATCTCGATCCATTTTTCGTGGTGAGATTCTAGTAAAGAATTGGCATCAGTAACACTTTTTGGGAAAAGATGAGAAACAATTCTGGTGCGCATTTGATTACTCCATTGTTCGGTCTTTCTAACATCATCGAAATATTTGTGTAGATCAGATGAAAGTTGAAGTAAGTGCCTTCTGGTATGAATAGCTTCAGTCAATTCTTGCCAAGAAACTTCCAATTTCTTAAGTGAAGTAATTATTGAATCCTTGAGTGGAGGTTCTTTAGCAAGTAACACTTCAGCATCGGTGTCGTGTTTTTGGAGTTTGGCATGGATGGCGGTCATATCGCGTTCAATGGCATCTTGCTTTCTTAACAAAGAACTAACACTACTTAAATCTCTGCCTACATCGTCAGTCTGAAGAGCGATGAATTTCTCATGAATTCTTTCGTTAGTATCATCAACATCTCTGTTGAATCGATGGACTTCTTTGGCACCATAAAGAGCTTGCTTGTAATTGGTCATTCTTCCCTTTAGTTGCATCCATGATCCCACCAACTCATCGAGTTTAATGTGAACTGATTCTTTTTGACTGGTTCCTTGTTTAATTAGTCTTGCACCCAATTGCTTGATATTTTCAACAGTTGACTCATCAACGCTAACATCAGCACGAGTTCCAACTAATTTGTCAATAAGAATTTCACAGTGTTCAAGATCGCGTCCCATATCGTTAGCTTGAAGCATGAGCTCCTTGTCTTGGATCCAGTGCAATACTTTCGAAACAAGTTGATTGAAATTTAACAAATCTCTAGCTTCTTCAAGAGCTGCGCTACGTTCCCTTGACGTTAAAGTTAAATGTCTCCACATTTGAAGTACTTTATCGCCTTGGTGCAAGATATTCTTATTAATGTCATTTCTTTCAGCAGATTTCAATTGAGTCAAATGAGTGGTAATTTCGTCAATTTTCTTCTTGTTTGATAACAATTCAGCTTCGATGGCTTGATGTTTTTGCAAGAGTTTCATCTTTTCTTCCAAACTCAATGCATTGTCTTGTGCTTCTTTCTCGGCATCAATTTTACGTTGTTTTTCATCGATCCAAGTAGACATGTCTTTAATGTCAGAATCCAAATAAGCTAAGTCAAGAGTATTCTGAAGAATCTTTTCTTGAATAGTAATTTGATTTTGTAGAGCATTAAATGCACTATTGACATTCTTCTGCCATTTAGTGATATTAGCAGCTTCCATATGTCCCTCGCCAATAAGTTTTGCTGAAGACGAATTAAGATCGTTGATTCTTTTTTCAATACCAACGATAGCCTTTTTCTGTGTCTCCAATTTTTTCAATTGGTTTTCAACATCGGTTACACTTAATGTTACGGTGTTAAGGCCTTTAATCGTATTTTCTTTAGTTGTGATGACAGAGATGATTTGCTTAGCTTCTCTTTGGAAGGTATGGAATTGCACAACTTGACGAAGCCATTGATTTCTAAGACCCCATTCGCGGTTTAATTTATTGCAAGCATCTTGTAGTTGGTAAATTCTATCCCCAATTTCTTTCTTGGCATAATGATTTTGTTCGATCATCTTTTGTCCAATATGAACGACGCCATCGAAATCAGCCTCACGACCAACAATTTCAGCTTGTAATCTTTCATGCTCTTTTTGGACATACTCGGCAACTTGGAGATCCTTGATAGTTTGTTCGGACATCATTTCAAAAGTAGTATGTTCACTCCAGGCGATTAAATCTCTAGCTTCCACATTGAATCTCTGCAAATTGTATGCTGCTATTAGTTTTGATCTTCTGTCTCCAACCGCATCGGTAAGGTTGTTCCAAGCTTCCGCCAAGGAAGTCAATTGCATTTCAATTTTCTGAGCAGGTTCGCCTGGATATGAGTCTCTAAGCTTGGCACCTTCTTCAAGCAGTGATTGGAGTGGTTTTTCCATTGCGATCACTTCATTTTGGTAGACCTCATGATCTGACTTTAGTTTGATAGTTTGCTTGTAATCGCTCCCAAGATTGGCAGAAATATGTATCTTCTTTTCTACCAAATTTTGAAGCATCTCATCAACATCTCTATTGAATTTGTGCAACTCTTCGGCGGTAAGCAACTTTCCATTTCTAGAGTCAATGTAGTCAAGGAGCAATTTCCAAGCAGCTCTTAGATTCTCTTGTCTTTTCAAGACATATGGAGCAAATGAAGGATTATTTTCTAGCAATGGTCCTACAGCTTCTTCACATTGAACAAATCTTTCTGATCCGACACGAACATTCTGAACAAACTCATCAAATCTAGTTTTCAATTCATCGAGATGTCTGAAAAATAATATTGAAGATAAAACAAATATTGGAACTTACTCATAATCTCTACCGTAATCATCAGACATGGCCACTTTGAGTTGTTCATTAATCCAAGTTTCGAGTTCACTGCTCTCTGTTCTGTATCTACAGAAAGCTAAAAAGTCACCAACTTCAGTTTTCTTCTCATTGATAGCCCTTTGAAGTTGTTCAAATCCTGAACGGACATTCGCTTCCTTGGACTTGAAGTCATGAGCATCCTCTTTGGAACTTTTACTGCAAAGAACCACGTTTTTTTTTGAAATTTGAGTCAACAAATCTTTGTAGGTAATCATGTCACTTTCCAGAGCTTTCAACTTTGCAGATGCATTCATTGCAGAACTTTCGTCCATATTTGAGGTGTCTAAATGTTGGAGCATGACAGTCTTTTCAGAAATCCATGATTCAACTTCAGCAATATCAAACAAGAACAGTTCCTTTTCAAGACACCATTCAAGGATTTTCTTTCTGTCTTCAATATCTTCTAACAAGCCATTCCATTCGCTTTCAATTTCCTTAGACTTCTTCTTGATGTCGTCTTTGGCAAAATGATTTTGACTGATTAAGTTTTTTCCTTTCCCAATAGTCTCTTCAATATGACTTTGATGAGCAACAATCTCGGTTTCCAATTGTTCGTGACGTTTCAGCAAATTAGTGGCTTCAGTAAGTGAATTTCCTAACCCAGCAGTTTTAATGATTTTTCTCTTTTCGAAGATATATTGAAGCTCTAGTTCACAGTCAAATTTATGTTGATGCCATTTTAAAGATTCTTCTAATCCCTTCTTACGAGCATTGGTTGGATCTCCAACGCCATTAAACTTGGTAATGAAATCATTGATGTCACTTAATATGTTTTCAGAATCGTAATGTCCCTCATTAACCATATGTTGTCCTTTCTCACGAATTTCATTGACTCTGTTTTCCAAAAGTACTATTTCAGTTTCAACAGCATTGTGTTTATGAATCATCTTCTTGACTGTTTGTAAATCAGTTCCATAATCACGGACACTGACTTGTTTCAGTGTTTCATCGACACGATCGTTCGCATCATTTAACAAGGCTTCTAATCCCTTCTTGCTATTAGCTTGGGCTAATTGAAGTTTCTTAAAATCAGCTAAATCACAAAGGTCTTTCCACTTGGCATTCAAATCACTAAGAATTCTCTTAATTTCTGTACTCTTTGAATGGTTGGTGGCAATCAGTTTTTCTCCTTCGTTGTTAATGTTTTGAAGTCTAGTCAAGTTTGAATATAATTCGGCGCTAAACTTTTCATGCTTTTGAAGTTGTCTTCTCAAGGAGGATGAATCATTCATGTCTGCTTTTTGTGAAATTAATCCTTTCTTCTCACTAATCCAACTGTTTAATTCATAGGCATCTCTTCTTAATGCTTGGAAACTTAAAGCTTGAAGTAGGGCACTATTTCTCAAGGCAGCGATTTCAAATACTTCTCCTCTTCTTCTAAGAACTTCGTGTCTTCTTTTATCAATGAAAGTACTCTCTGGATGGTGTTGTTTCATCAAAAGGTCAGCATTTTTTGAAAAAGTAATAAGTCTTTCTTCTTGAGCATTTAACTTAGATTCGAAATCACGGTGGCGTTTTAGCAAACCTTCGACTCCTAAAAATACGATTAATTAAAATACATGATTACTATACACATGTTTGCCAATTTTGTGGTAAAGGGTCTTTCTCACACGTCATGAAATGGCCAGAACATGTAAGAAGAAAATGGGAATAGAAGTTGACAAGCAAAGAAAGGTAACTAGTGTCTGTCAGGTGTGGAGTTAATTGAATGTTTTCTTAAATCACATGTATGTTGGCTATTATATTTAATAATTATTCTTTTAGAAGTCTGATGATGTTGAAAATACAAGGCTCTACATGCTACGCCGCTGTGCTGAAGCTCCATATTTTTATGCTAGACAAACAGATTCTACTGATGCCGATAATGGTACTAGTGCAAGATTGAAAGAACATGGAAGAATCACATCAGTTCTAATGGATATTGAACAAGGCTGTCAAATATCTATGAAAGAAACACCGATTGCCGCTATTTTTGCAGATGGAGCTCCTGTTTACACTAAAGGCACTTTCAATAGAGAAACTAGTTTAGCAATTGAGTATTGCATCAATTATGTTAATCCACAATTTGGAAATGCTGGCACTGAAAGAACTTCTAGGTTTATGAGACTTGCTGATGAAGAGACAGTTGAACGTCTTGGAACTCTCTTGCCTTCCATTGTATTCAAGGATCGTGCCGTTATTAAAATTGAAAGAGAGTCATATCAATCCAACATTTCAAATGATGACAAGAGTGGTAAACACAAGTGTCCTAAGGGGTGCAAATTGAGAGCTAATGTTTTTCGAATGCTGGCAGATCATTGTAGAAGACAAGGTTGTAGCCAAATAAAAGATAAAGATAAGAAGCTGAGTGATGAAGAGTTAATGAAAAGTGTCATGGACAAACTCAAGAAAGCCTCTGCAAGAAGAACTGCAGGGAGGAAACATTCAGTCTATGTCTTATTGACTCAAAAACTCTTGATGATATTAAGGAATATTTAGGAACCCTCTCCTTCTCTGAATAAAGAAATTGATCTTCTACGTTGGTGTTTCATTCCATTTGAAAAAAAGATTAAGAGATCATGTCAGTTTTACTAAAAAAATATGGGAACATTGATTCCTTTAAATCAAAAAGAACGTAGGTGTAGAAGTATTTTGAAAGATGGAAGAAAGTTAGCTATGGTATCACTTGACGATCTTAGTATTAATCAAGCCCTTGGATTGGAGTATTCAATCATGTATGCCAACAGAACTGTTTTAACCAATATTGCTGATTCAGGACAGTCTAATCAAATAATGTACTTAAAACATCCTGATATTGTTCTCAAACAAATCTTTCAAAACATCTCTAATGCTTTATCTTTTTAATAGTCCTTTTAAATTGTTCTTTTAATAAGTTTTGTTTGTTTACCTAAAAAAATAAAATTATTAGTTGAAATCAAAAGATCAATCAATACCTTCTACAGAATCTCCTAAATCTTTGAGATTTAAGAAAGCTTCGTGTCCTTTAGTACAAGCATCAATTCTTTCAGCTTCCAAATTAAACAAACGCAAATCCATCAACTTTTCAATGTCATACTTTCTTCTTTCCCAATTTTGCTTTACGCCAATGTATGCAGTGTCTAGTTTATGGCATCTAGCTCTGATAGCCTCAAGATGCTTATTGTCATTAGAAATGCGGTTTCCGACATCGTTCAAATAGCTGAATTCAAATTGTTTAGCTTCGATTTCGTTCCAAAGTTCGCCGTGTCTTTTTAACAAGTCTTCTGCGGACATGTTGGCTGTGATAGGTTCTTGCAGAGAAAAGGAAGTTTTTTCTAGCCAGATAGCAAGTTTATTTGCATTTCTGTCGAAAATTTGTTGCTCTTGACCTTGTTTTGCAGAATTAATCTTTTCCTCAGCATGTCGCAATAATCTTTCGTGGTGTGCAGATAAATCTTTGATCATCTTGTCAACCATATCGGCGTACTCAGGATGGTTCTTTTTGATAATTTCGGCAATTTGTTTGAGATCAGCCATCTTTTTCTTCAATGGAGCCAAATCTCTTTCCAAATTCTGGTAACGTCTTTGCATGTTTCTCAGACCTTCCAAATCATTATCGTCTACTTGTTCTTGTAACAAAGCATACTTCCCACTCATCCAATTTTGCAACTCAGTACAGTCATCGGTAAAGTTTTTAACCTTTTCGAGAATTTCCAATTCAATACCTTTTTGTTTGACCAACTTTTGCAAGTCATTCCAAATCAAGTTAATTTGATCCTTGTAGTCACGAATGTCATCCGATTGAGAATGCATGTCACTGATTAAAGCATCGGCCATATCATTGATGTTTTTCAACTGAGTGCCACCTTTAGCTTTGATGTCAGATGTGAGTCGATCAAATTTGATTCTGTAGATTTCGATATGCGCTTGTGGGATTGGTTCTTCGAGAACAACTCGAGTATCTTTTGCCCATTCTTTGAATGCTTCACATTCATTGTAGAATTTGAACATCTTCGTAGCATCAATTAATAGATTTCTTCTTTTCTCCGCTAATCTACATAACTTTCTGTAGTTGCTGTTTATCTTCTCTTGTCTCGTGGTAATAGCAACTTTGTCTTGGGAGTTGGTGGCTAAGCTAGCTTCTTGAACTTGTTGTGTGATGGTTACCTTTTCGCCAGGCAGAATTTTGCAGTGATTCGCTGAAATATAACTCAATTAATTGGTCAACTCATAATTAAAAAGGTGTTTATTCCAAAAGTAGAAATCTCGACTTTTAGATTATAATTATCGTTTTAAATAAATTTTTTGATTTTTAATCATTATCATAAAAAATATGTACCTGGAATATAACCTTCTTCACCTGTCTGTCTCAAAACACGCCACCATTCATCGTTTGATTTCTCCATCAAAGCAACAATTTCATCCTTTTGAACAGAAAAATGGGCCATTGCCTCCTTCCCCTTTATAGCTAAAATTTACTTTGATCTTTGGAACTTCCAAGTCTTCTGTAACAACGACTGGTGTATCATTTGACAAGGTGAATTGAGTGTTTGCCAATTTTTCAGCAGCTTCGTCTAAGCGTTGAATGTCTGTCTTATAAGAATCAATTTCCTCAACAAGACTCTTATGACGGCTAAGCAGACTTTCTGAGTTTGCAATATCTCTGCCGTAGTCACTTGATTTGGCAAGAGGCATCTTTTCATTAATCCAACTTTCAGCTTCATTAGCGTCTTGAAAGTATCTTCTGGCTCTTTCAGCATCTGCAATTTATAAGCCATTAATATATATTTAAATCAAAAGAATGTATCTGTGGAGCGATATTTTGAAAAAATTAATTTTACTTAATATAGAAACAATTTATCGCTTGAATAATTGTTTTAATGAGACTCTGTAGTAACCTTGTTTTAAGGCTTTGTATCTTTAAAAATAGAATGCTAGCTTCAAGTTATTTACGTGTTGTGCTTAAGATCAAATGTAGATTTACTAAACAATTTGGTTTGTTTTAAAACTAAACAATGCTTTCATTCTTGTTGTTTACAAATTTATTACGGGAGACAAGAAGGAAACTGTTGGTTAGGCAAAAAAATTATACGACATATCCTGATTATTAGCAAATAGTGCTAGTATACATGCAGAGGAGAAGCTATTCTGGACTAATAGCAAAGTAGCTGACCGTCTTACCTACGAGTTTTTATGGTTCAAAATACTTTGTATGTAGACTTTCTAGTTTTATATTTAATCTTAGCTTTATTTTAAAAAAACAAACCTTCAATCCATTTAGCAAGTAAGGCAGTTAATCTCCGAAGTTGATCAAACTTGGCTTGTAGGATATCCATTTTATGTCTCATATCATCTTTTGAGGGAGCAATGTTGAGTAGCTTCTGTCCTTCTTCTAAAAGTTCGTTGACTCTTTTGGAATGTGTTTGCATTTCTGTGTCAAGAAACTTGAATTGCTTAGAAGTTTGTTGGAAAGTAGTGATGTCTCTTTTGCTAAGCATGCCTTCGCAAATGCTGTTCTTCTCTTCAATCCATCCAAGTTCTTCTTCGAAATTTTGGATAAACAAAAAATACCTTCTGGCTTTGATTAGTTCATCGCTGCGTTCTTGACTTAATTTTTGTACTTTTTCGTAATGACTTTTGACATTGACCAACTTGTGACTCATAACATTCGATGGATCTTTCTTTTCTCTAGAGACAATTTCGCCAGCCTTCTCGTACTTGTGAAGTAAAACTTGTTTGGCGCGGATTTCAGATTGAAGCAAATTATGTTGCTCAAGAAAGTAGTCAACGCCAAGTAAATGATCTCCGATTTTGGCTCCCTTCAATCCTTTTTGAATGACGAGCAATTCATTTTCCAATTCATCAAGATCTCTCAATAAGTTGGTAAGATTGTTAAATCCATTTAACTCTTGTTCGCACAAGCTCAAATTATAAAGCAATCTTCTCCATTCATTTGTAATTTCACGATCACGTTTACTGATGTTTTTGTAATCGTGGTAATGTTCATTTTCCAACTCGGTGGCCATCTTTGAAAGATTTGTGAACTTGGTTACTTGAGGACGAATTTCCGCAGACAAAGCTTCAATTTTCTTGACAGATTCGTTGATTTTGGCAACATTTTTGTTACTTTCGCAACTTTCAATTGCAACAAATTTAGTCCTTATCCATTGCTCACGAATTTGAGCTTTCTTAAAGAACTTCATGGCACATTGTTCGAGCCTTTCTTGTCTTCGAAGTTCGTTAATCAGCATCATTTGCTTTTCATTCTCGGCTGTATCTAACTTGGCCCAGGCGTCTTGGACATCTTTGATCATTCTCCCACCAGGAGGTACATACGCCTTACGAGCAAGTGCCTTTCTCTTTGTCTGAATTTCAAAATACTTCGCTTCAAGCTCGCCAACTTCCTTGTATTTAGGAGGGCGCTCCTGAACTCTGTAAACGTTAAATTTGGCCAACTCGTTCTGAATTCCATTCAAACTAGGAGGCAAATGATCGTTTTCTAACCAAGTGATGGTGTTCCTAATCCAAGTCAAGATATCAGAACTCAAAGCTTCGTAGTCTTCTTCGAGTCGATCTTGCTCCATCAAATTACCAACAATTTTAGCGACACGTCTAGCAGCAGTATCTTCTGTCTTTTGCTTGGCAAAGTAATGGTAGTACATAGAAACATACGTGACAATTGATTTTTCATCGGCATGTCTAGAAATATCTTCGGCATCCAAAAGCCTGGCGATTTCCAATTTCTTCTCGGCGACTTCAAAGGCATTATTCAAAGTACCGATTGCATCATTACCATTCAGACTCGAGTAGTTGATAAGTTCTGGTCGATGAGCGTGAATGAGCGCATTAAAAGCCAAGCCATTTTTCCAAGATGAAGTAAAGTTTTCCATTTTAACATTCGAATACGGAGCAACCTTAACTTTACACCATTGCAGCAAAGCATCTTTAGCCTGTCGTTTTTCTCCAGTCAAATCGTCGATAATGGCAATTTCAGAAATAGAAAATCTAAGAATAATTACCCAAATTAGCCCAAGAATCAGTGTCTCATTTCCATCTAAAATATCTTCGGCACCAATATTTGTCAATTGAATGCCGTTAGCTTTTAGAAAATGGAAGCAATTATTCAGATTTTCAATCTTCTGAACTCTCATGTGTCCACGATTAGGTTTCTGAAGTTTCTTTCCCGAAATAATTTCTAAGAATTTCAACAGTAAAATTCCGTCCCCCAAGTCGATGAACAAATCATCGATTTCGAGTCTAGCTCTACATAAATATGAATTACACCATTTCGTGAATGTTTTCTTTTGAATTCCAATCCGTTCAGATTGCAAACTTTTAATGCGATTCTTTTCAAAGTAAGCAGTAGGGTTGTCGGGATCATCGCCATCTAGCGGAGGTGGACCTTGAGAAGGAATGGCATAAGTTGATTGAGAGGATGCTCTAGAATGTGGTCGTTCTGAGTTATTTGAGGGACTGTTTACGACTCTTCCTTAAATTAGATTTGATATAATTATTTAATTTAATTATCATTGATATGACTTACCATTGGGGTGATTATTATAAGTGGCATAATTATCTCCCGAAGTGACTCTGTTATGACCATACCCAGCCGAATACTGATTTGATTGTCTCGACATAATAATGTAGAGTACTTATTAAATAAAGTCCAAATCGACTGATTATGTAATTATATCACTTTGTATGTGGTGTACACAGTTCGGAATCTATAATTAAAAGTAAAGATCGACGATTATATTTAGGCTTTTGCTGATTTGTTATGGTTCTTCTAATATTATATTATTTGTGTGTTTTTTATATATTAATCCATCCATATATCAATATGACTAATCAGCTAAATAGGTATAATAAAATAATAAAAGAATGTATAAATATGTAAACACAGCATTTGTAAAAAAGTTATTCGATTTTTTAAAATTAAGAAAAAAGTTGTGAACACATTTTCAATTAAACATAAATTGTACGCAGTAAACGGTAGAGTTTAAAGTAAAAAGATGTATGCATCGGCCTCGATGTATAATTGTCATGGAAGTTAGGGTTGTGTAGGTCAGGCAAAAGATAAAAAGTATAGTCAACGAGATGTGACAATAGCTAAATATGCACAACATACAAAAGTGATGTAAAAAGATGGCGGAATAAAGTAAACTTGATGGTACGTAACTCGCTGATTTAATGGAATTAGCGGGAACAATACCTAGATGAGTTGTGAATTTAATGCGGTATTTGAATAATTGATCATATCAAGTAATACAAGAAAAGTAAAATACAGCGAATAAAATTAAACAAAGTTGAAATAAAAAGATTATTATGCAAATATCAAAATGAAACTAAAATGACTTAACCAATTGTGCATGTGAATATGGAAGAGTTAGTTGATTTATTAAATGTTTTGTATGTAGTCGGAAGTGATAGTACTTGTGTTTAAAGATAATTTAAAATGTATCGTGCAAGGGTGAATCATGATACAGAGACCACGCAAAGGTTTAATGATAATAGATATGAGTAAACTAAAATGAATATATTTAATTTTGTACGAGACTTCAATGGTAATATACCAGTTAAATAGTTCCTCTCCTACGCTTGATAAGGAATTCCAAAATAAGCGAGGTGTAGGTGAGTAAGGTCTTAAAAAATGACTATCAAAGTAATAGACACGAATGAATGACTAGAAAATATGTAAAAATTGCAAGGAACAGACATTTGTTTAAATAAACAATTCCATTTGATAGATAACATTCGAATAAATACAAAACTGGGCCAAAACGATTTCAATCAATTGATGAATATAAAAATAGGAAATAAAAAATAAAGACACTAATCTGGTTGTATAAATATATGCAATGGGTCGTTATCACGTAAGCCGTAATCTTATCGTTGTTACTTTTGAATATACTAATTTGAAGACAATAATTTGAATACGCTCATTCGAATACACATATTGTGGAGTGAACAAAATTATAATGCTTATAAGAATGAATTATCATTATGGGTCAGTTAAGCAAGCTAAGCGACACTATATTTCTTAAAAGATACTTATATAAACACCAATCTACATTCTCAAGAAGGGTTTATGGCATATTAAGAAGATAAGAAAACATAAAAATTGGTGGTGCAGACCATTATTTGGAAAATTGTAAATACTCAGGTAACTGTATTTATATGATTACTTTTTTGGGTGTAAACATTTTCAAAAACTTATTTTAGATCTTTTTTGATCGTTCCTATCATATAAAGGTGCCAATTAAGTTTGTCCAAGGACAAGTGCGAGAATTGACTGGGGTTGCCATCGACATAAACAACTAGTACGGCCACTACCATTTGACTAAACTGTTCCAGTTTTTGTATTGAGCAATACATTGAATCAAGATAAAAATCACATTCTGAATCAATTAAGGAATCTAAACAAATGCAGAGATACAAGTAGCAAGGTCAAGATCAAAAAGTTTAAAAGTCCAATAGTGTGTGTTATTAAATTATGCCTATATCCGGTTTTCTATATAATTCTTGAGATTGCAATCAAACGTTACGATCTTGAAGTGTAATGGCATCAAATGTCGGTATAAAAGTATGATAAGACAGTGGTATGTCTATTATTAAAGAAATTTTTCCGCGTTTTAAGTAGATACAATAAAGTTAATTAAAAAAGAATTGCCGATTATGGAGGAAGTTGTTAGAAAGTTATTAAAATATGTTTGAAAGCATTGTTTAGAAGCAATTGAGTTTTGATGCAGATACAAATCAGAAACCAAAATTTGGAACTACACGAACAGTTAAACAAAAGTAAACAAAATTATTAATCATTAAAGGTGCTAGTAATGAAGAGTCAGTTTGAAGAAGAAGTTATTACGATATAAGTATGTGACAGATTTCGCTTCATTATTGACATTATTTATATAATTATTTATTTGGACAGAAGTAAGAAAATAGCAGCCGACAAAATAGATCTGCTTGGATAGAGGTGGCAAGGTTATAACTTTCTAAATAGAGTCCTCGTCGACGAATAAATCGAATAATAATATTAATACATTCTCGTGTATGAGAGATCTTGAAATCAAATACTATTACGGTTAAATAAAAGTTAGCGACGATTTTAAATGGACTGCTTGAATATGTGTATTAATTCTTTTTGTATTTTTTGTACAAATATTCCTGCTTTAATACTGGCGATTTATAACACTTAAAATTTTAAACTATTTAAAATTTGTACAATCTGCACCATTTAAATTTAGAATTCCCCTTAAATAAGCCAATGAATTGTCATCTCAAATAGGCTCACAATGTTTATCGATAGTCTTTACAAAGATGCAAATTAGTCATTTAAATAGTGCTAATACAACACATTTGATATAATACACTACACGCTCCTCACATACTAAACAATACATAAAAAACGACCTATTAAATATGATATCAATTCAAAATATTGAATACATCAAAATACATAATTTACTAAATATATACAAATAAATATGTATTTGCAGTATACATATAAATAAATATGTATCTGTAATAATACATCTCGTTCGCATACTTGAGCTGAATCAAAACAATTAAGTGAACAGTCAAGATACCATTGTTTTTAAATCGAAATTTTATTCAAACCAATGACCCTAACCAAAAAAATGTAATTCAAGGCTAACTATTTGATTTAAGATTTAAAACCCAGTGCAATATATTTCACCAAATGATCTAAGGCAAAAAAAGCTAATACAACATAAGAGTTTGAAAAAACGAACTTATTCAGATGTTTTAATAGGTGGACAGTGTGACAACAGTTAATTTATAAGTAATAAAAAGAAAGGGACAAGTGCGCAAAATGAGTGTATAAAAGTTTGTAACTTGCTTCAAAACAATATAAAGAATCATTATTTAGAAGTTTAGGGACTGGAAAGACGAAATGTGGTAGGTTAATAATTGGAAAAGAAAATATTTTGAGGTTTAAAACAAATTGGTCGGTTTATAGTGCGGTAAAATTGCACAAAAGATTAAATTAATAAATAGTACTATACAATTATTATAATATCAATAATTCATGTTATAATGTATCAAATCATTATTCCCACTAAATTTACAGTAAATTGGGACTTTCTGTTCTTGAAAAGTTACATTCTTAAAAATACTTTTTAGTGGGCTCTTTTAACTGACGTAATAAAATGTTGACGAAAATGTATGGCGCGGAAACGCAGCAGTATGTCCTTTTTCCATCACTCGTTTGAGGATCAAGTTTGATAACCTGCACGCACACAAAATGCCTTGCTTGATTTTGACATGTTGTGTGTAGTGATGTAATGTACAGTATGCACTTAAACAATGGCACAAAGGATTTTTCAAAAAGAAGATTATTTAGACTCAATTTATTATACCATTTGATTAATTATACGTCCACCAACTTAAATCTACAACCAATAAAATTATAAGAAGACTATCTTTTAAGGTAATACAAACATTTTGTATTGCTTATATGATTATAAATGATATGTAAATAAAGGCTAGTCGTTTGATGATCATAGATTTTTTATGTACATTACTTTATCGTGTTATTTTGTATAATTCTCTCTTTTATCATTTATCACTGTAAGTGTGGTAGATAATAGCATGAAATAAATTGTTAGGATATTTTAAAAGAATCATTGGACCCTTTAAAAGCTATTTTTGCAAAGCGAACAATTTGAAATTGATAAGATGTGAATTTATAATTCATTATGATTTTGCCGATGGAATTTAATTACCCTATTTATTTTATAATCCAACTTTTTAACAACACAAAGAATTAGGTTGTATCAAGGTAAAATTGTTTGAACAAAGCAATTTAATTGAACATTTTTGTTCAAGTATTTGTAAACTTATATTGGACCATATAAATTCCATGTCTTCATAATCAAAATCGAATCACCCTTTGTTTATATCAATACGGTAAATAACGTCCACTACCGGAACTATGAATTCCAATTATATGATAACATTATATATGATCTACATTTCATTATTACTCATACAAAGCAATCTAAGTGAATTTACACTGCATTAATTACATCAGATGTAAAATACATTAAAATATA
Organism: Rhabditophanes sp. KR3021; assembly: GCA_963281155.1. Classification (NCBI taxonomy): domain Eukaryota; kingdom Metazoa; phylum Nematoda; class Chromadorea; order Rhabditida; family Alloionematidae; genus Rhabditophanes; species Rhabditophanes sp. KR3021. The sequence continues at coordinate 3,308,498 of CAUJLY010000004.1, read as the reverse complement.
CCATGCCAGCAAATTTAAAACAATGGAGAACTTGTATGGGATCAACTTTCCATTTTAAAGTCATTTTACTTGTGAATATCTAATTAGGGCAAAGATATAACGAAAAATATTTTTATTACCTTTTAGAACAAGATTTGGATATTTTTCTTCGTTTTTTGAAGAAATATCCCAAACTAAATGAAACGATACACTAACTTTTCCTTTTTTATCAACTTAACTAATACAAAGTGTTTATTTGGTTATGCTGTGTTGAAATTAGGGAATAGATGTTGCCTTCTTCAAAACATTTAACACCACCTCTTTTTAAATAATATGAATGGCAAATCAGTGTTTGTTATATACAGGAAATTCGACTATCTACTATTATTTATTATATCTCAAGTGTCCATCTAATGGTAGTCTTCATTATTTCGAATCACTTCGTCATCACATGTGTAATGATAGTTCATGTATTTTTGTATATGTTTCCTAGATTTATATATTTTGCCCTTTTTGGATTATATAAATTATATACATGGTTGGTTCGTAATAAAAAAGAGAATTCGGAGTGTATATAATAAATAATATACGTCCTTGTGGCAGAGTCATTCATTTTGGCAACTGCCACAATAACCACACATTTGATTAAGTACTGATTTGGTGACAGATACAAATTATATCTTGTATAGTTAAAAGTTGGCAACCTACGACGCTGTTCAATTAGATCAGAGTAATGTATAATGTCTGAATAGTCTGTTTTTAAGATGCATTTATTTTCACGATTGATTCTATTTTCACCTAATTACTTGGATCTTATACTTTTTTTACTTTATCATCACATAAATATTCATGATTGTACATAATTTTAGACCTAAAATGAAATATTCAATACTATCAATTTTCGTGAGTATTATTGTAGTCAATGCTCAAAAGAAATCACCACTAAAAGCTGAAATATTTAAAGATAATTCACAGGTGAATTTGTATTATTTGTGCTTACTAATTAGTATTCTTATTTAGTCATTTTTCGTTGGACCCGGGGAAAGAGTGTCTTTCGGATTAGATAGACCTTTCCAACCTTTATCACCAGCATCGTCAGTTCTAACAGATGATTCTGTAAATGGTGTCAACCCTGTATTTAATCCCGAATATAAGCCAAGAATACTAGCAACAAAAAATACTGTTACAATGCTTGCCCATCCATCATTCGAAACAGTTCAACCAACTCAAACAGAAGGAAAAATTGACATCACAGCCACCAAAATAAAACCAATTGAAAACTACAACGGAAGCCGTTGGTTGTCGTGGTCGCAATGGTCTCAATGTGTTAACGGAGAAAGAACACGCATAAGAGCCTGTCTAAGAATGGGTCTTGAACCATGTTTTGGATCAAATGTTATGGTTGAAAAATGCTTAGCATCTGCAAACGTACCTATTGCTATGGCTCACGATCCTTGGAGTATTGAGAAAGAAATCAGCCAAAGAAGTAAATAGATCGTTTTATACTTTTTTGATATCTTAATAACAATAATTATACTTTAATCGTGTACCTTTAAAGAAGAACTTTGATTAAGCCATAGGTTTTTTTACGTTACATCTTTTTGAATGAACATTGTACTTTTGTTTATAACTTATTAAAAATACTTTTCATTAAATACAAAAAGCTTATTAATCAGACTTGTTCATTCTTTTACTAACGTTTTAAATGAAATACTTGGGCGTATATTTGCAATTCGTTGCCGCCACTGGAGTTGTAGTCCTTATACTAGCTCTTCTTTTTAAGTTAGCTAACTACTTGCTCAAGAAGAAACTTGGTAAGGAAGATGAAATGTCAGAGGTGAATGACATCCAAACGTGCAATTTGACGAGACCCCAAAGTACCAATAATCTAGCGCCATTTCTTGAAAGACCAAGGTTTGATGATGAGGGTAACCTCTCACGTTCTTTGTCATTTAGTGCGCTGCATGCAAATTGCTGTTCATCTCCATATCTAAATATACCATTACACCCTGTAAGTTTTAAATTCTAATTTTGATGATCATTTTTAGTTTGATTCACCTTGCAACAAAAGCAAATGTGAAAAAGCAGAGCAAAAAGCAGATCAGAATAATTTTGAGAACACTTACACGCCACCTATAGAAAGTCCGGAATACAAAACGCTTTTAACTGAAATGAGCATGATGAGGAGAGACCTTGATAGTCTTCGCAGGGGAAGAAGTTCCTTAAGGCTTCCGAAGCCTTGCCATGATACTTCTGAACTCCACAGAACTCACTCTTTGTGCCTTGATTAAAGAATTTTGATTACCGAAACATTTATATGATCTCTAATTTTATATTTTATTAACTCATACATTTAAAAGATTGCCTATAAATAATTACCATTCTTTGTTTAGTTTTGTTTAAACTTAAGTTCTATATTTACTCACACTTTTAAAAAATCGTCTATAATAATTGTCATTCTTTGTTGATCTTAATTTGAATTTTGTGAAGATGCGCTTTTCCACGTGAATTCGTTTTGATTGAAATCGAGACTAATTATAGTATTTTATGAGCTTTTATTTATTCTAGGATGGGGCTTATCAAAAAAATATTCGGCTTGACTTCGAGAGCAATCGACAATGGCACTTTCCAAGAGAGGGCTTCTTGGAAGGTCGACAAAATGCTGAAAGGTGAAAAAGTAGCGGCTCCTAAATACAAAAGTGAAGAAAAGCTGTATGAAAAGTACGTTAAAGATAAAGATCTAGAAGAGGTTAGTTCCATATTCTTGCTTAGTGTAGTTGATTTTCAGAAAATGGGAGTGAAAGATGAAAAGCTGATAGAGAACTTGAATAAATTTGAAATAAGAAGCAGTGAAATTGAAAATAATACGAAATGCGGCAGTCATCTTCCTACTAGAGAAACTGAATGGGAACATAAAAATGACAAAACATGGGAGTACTTTTTTTATGAACCTTCAAAGGAGAAAATGCTTCCTAATCGTTTGACATTGCGCGAAACTTTGGAAGTGCTGAGGAGTAAATACCAGCTTTCAATGCTCAAATCAGAAACATCGGACGCAGCTTTAAAAATTAAGGAAGAATTGAAAAATCATGATGCCGTTAAAAGAATAGATGAAGAGAAGATGACAAATATTTGGAAGCATTTTAGACCCTTTGCCAGATCAGATGAGCAAAAGGTTGTAAGAAATGCAGATTTAGCACATTTACAGGATGTTATGAATCGTAGAATTAACGACGGCAAGTTCTTTGATTTGGGGAAAACAGATCCAAAGACAATTCAAACTATCGAAGGAAGAGAAAAAGCAAAGCAAGTTGAAGCTGCTGAAATTAAGGCCATTGAAGAAAGAAGAGAAAGGAAAAAGTGATTGTTAATCCATTAGATAGATGTGGAGAGTAATTGTTAATAATTTAGGACTTTTGTTGTTACAAATATGTAGAATAGATAAAGCAATAATAAAGATGTGCCAAATTGTGTGTTTTATAAATATGTAATAAACAATATTATATATCTTTTCTATTTACTCAGCAATAAATAATCCTTGTTTAGAATATGATTAAACGAGGATCAAAAGTGGTTTGTGCAATGTCTGGCGGCGTTGATAGCTCAGTGAGTGCCTATTTATTAAAGAAGAAAGGTTTTGAGGTTACGGGTGTTTATATGAATAATTGGGATACAGTCGAAGAAGGAGATTCCTTGTGCTCACAATCAAAAGACTACTTAGATGCCCAATTAGCTTGTGAAAAATTGAATATTAAGCTAGATGTCCTGGATTGTGTAAAAACGTTCTGGAACTCTGTTTTTCAAAATATGATTGAAAGTTACAAAGAAGGAGTTACAATCGTTCCAGATGTTTTGTGTAACAAACTTATAAAATTCGACGAGCTACATCAATTTGCAATTGAAAAACACGACGCAGTTGCAATTGCTACTGGGCATTATGCTAAAAATTCACTGGGAAACTACTTGGAGTTGTCGAGTGGCAAAAATAATAATGCGAAATTGTTACGATCTGCAGACCCAATAAAAGACCAAACATATTTTTTAGCATTGCTAAAATCTCATCAACTAAAAAGGGCAATGTTTCCACTAGGCGATTATATGAAAAGTGATGTAAAAACTTTAGCCTGTCAAATAGGTTTAGATAAAATAGCCCACAAGCAGGAAAGCATGGGGGTTTGCTTTATAGGAAAAAAGAAGAACTTTAACCATTTCCTAGCAAACTATTTAGAGCCAAAGAAGGGAGACATCGTTGAAATTGAAACCAATAAAATCATAGGAAGTCATGATGGGTGCCATAATTATACAATTGGTAAAAAAGTGAAAATCTCTCCCGATGTTTTTCAATGTCATGAGGGATTGTTTGTCACTAAAGTCAACGCTGCAGAGAATATTGTTTACGTTTGCCAAGGTTCAAGGCATAGTTCATTGTTTTCGAGAGAAATGCTAGTTAACAACTTGAGTCTCATCAACGATAATGCAAAGATCGAGGATCTTAAAAATGTCAAATGCTTAATACAACGCAACCAACCGCCCGTATCTTGCCAATTACAAAAAGAAGATAATAATGTTTACAAAATATCACTGCAAACCTGTTTTAAAGCCGTTGGTAATGGTCAGTTTTGCGTTCTTTACAATCACAACGAATGCCTTGGAGGTGGACAAATTCAATCAGCCTCCACCTTATATGTTCCGACTTAAATTTTGCACATTTTTATTAAATAAAAGCAATATTTGTCAATTTTACAGTGCTTGATCATTAGACATGTTTGTCCCATTAATGCTTAAAGTTGGTAATGAAAGTAAAGTTAGACGTGAATCCTACATGGAAACTAGGCTTATACAAATAAAGTCTGCACCAAATTTTTTCATAGGGATGCATTACTTTAAAAATGAGGATATTCAAACATAACCTAATTATTATTCTCTTATTCACACTAAATTTTATATTATTTATAAATGGCGAGCTAATCTCACTTCTAGTGGGATCTGCAGCTATAGGTGGATTCTCCTCGCTGATCGGAATTGGCTATCAGTATAAATGCTATTACCTGGAGTGCTGCGATCAAAAATGGATCCGAATTGACAAGAATAGTATGTTTTATATTTTGTATCGATAATTTATGTTTTAGATTTAACTAAATCGCTAAATTCAATGATATATGGTCAACATATTGCAGTTAAGCAACTTTCACAGCTTCTGAGCGGTCATCTAGAATCAGTTATGAAGAAGACATCTAAGAAATCACTGGTGCTGTCATTACATGGCTGGCCAGGAGTTGGCAAAACTTATATTGGAAGAATATTAACTGACAATCTATTTGAAAAGGGAATCGGGAGCAGATATTTACATCATTACATTGCCACCGTGCACTTCAGAGACCCCAGATTAATCGAACAGTATGCATCCGATCTGAATAGTTGGATTAAAGGCAATTTAACAGAATGTTCGAAGTCCGTGTTTATTTTTGATGAAATGGATAAAATACCTCCTTCACTTTTAAATGTTATCAAACCATATGCTGATGATAACGCTGTTGTGGAAGGCGTTGAAATGACGGATGCCATATTTATTTTTATGAGCAATTCTGGTGGCAATGAAATTTCTAAGAAAACGCTGGATCACCTAAAAAGTTCTAAACCACGGGAACAACTAAGTTTAAAGGATTTTGACAAAATCTTGAGAGAACATTCAGTCAATGATGGAGGATTAAAAGGAAGTTCTTTAATTTATCATGGATTGGTCGACGCTTTCATTCCATTTTTACCATTGGAAAGAAGTCATGTTCAAAAATGTATCGACGATGCTTTGAAACTCAAAAAAGAAACAAACTATGGGATAGCGGCACATTTTAATGAGATATCAGATCGTATCATGGAATACATTGATTTTGTGCCAGAAGATAATCCAATTCTTTCTAGGACTGGATGCAAATCCATTCAGAAAAAGTTATCTTCAATCATTCAAGATTTAACTGCCGGTGAAGACGAAAATGATGATACTTTATAGAGTAAAATGCATATTTTACAACATTTACGTGTAAATCATAAAATTATCCCTCCAAAATTACGTATTATAAAAATATTGCAATAATTTGAATGTTTCTTATGTATATTTTAAATAATTCTCCATCCATAAATTGTTGCATCTTTATCCCTTTTTTACATTTTGTAACATTCTGCTATTATGAATATTTACTTGCCATTTTTATTGTATACACTTTCAAGTGCAATGGCCGAAATCAATGAAAGTGCTATTGTGTCAACTGTCTCTAATGAAACTGATGTGTCCGGTATTCCTAATCAAAATTCTTCTGTGCCAACTACTTTCAATGGAGGTGGGCTTGCTTCATTCACTCCTTTCCAACTCAAAAAACACCAACGTATTGCCTAAAAGGAAACAAAGCATATGGATGTCCGGAAGAAGGAGCATTTGTGTATTACGTATGTCGATCTTCCGATTGCAAGAACATAACTCACTGTGAAAACATCTTTCAAGATTGGATAACGCTTGTATCTGTTTTATTGACTGCAACTTCTTTCATTCTAGCACTTATTTCATGTGTAAGATGTTCATTTTCACAAAAATAGAATAAATATGAATGCTTCATTTAAATTTTGTTTAATCTGATCTATTCTCTTAATGCTTAATTATTTAATGTATTCAATTTATTAATTGGTGTTATATTTTCACATATTATATGCTTTAATGACATCAAACTTATCACAAACTACAATTTTTATAATGTTGTTATCAAAGGTCTCTAAATTATAATTAATTTATTGTACATGAAAGTCATATAAAATCTGCGTAATTGGGTAAGCCAAGACTTTTCTTAGAATGTATTAGAATTTATGTTTATATTAAAAAGTTACATTAATCTGAAACTTAATGTTTCAATAAATATAAAAATCAAGGGATATTCCAAAGTAAGATTAGTTTAATACAGTCGCATCCTCTATTAGAGACATCCCGGGCGAACTTTTTGTCCCTAAAAGATGGATTGTAATGAAAGGCAATTAACACTTAAGCCAACCAAAGAGTAAAAATCTCTGTTCTTTATAGAGGGATGTCCCTAAAAGTGAGCGTACCTAATTGAGGGATTCGACTGTAGTTATTAAACGCTGGACCTCTGTCCATTTGCTATGAAAATGTAATTAAACTTAATTATATAGCAGTTTACAAAACATAATTCGAGTTTAGTAAATTTAATACGGTAATTTAAATTGTGATGCCATTTTTGGTGATATTTCAATTAAGAGAATAACATATTATTATTATAGGTAATAAGGTCTCAAAGAGCAATTAATCGACAACACAGCAATGCTTTCAATATATTTGTATTTATAATTTAATTTGGACTAACAGCTTTACACAACTTTTTAATTCATAGTTACGCTAAATTATTCATAAGTAATTAGATTTACATAACAAAATAAAGCTCATAATTTCTTTGTGAAAGATTTGATTGCAATTCGAAACTAATTTTTTGCTATGAATCAAAAAAACAATGAACTGTTTTTGAACGAATTTTATAGTAGCTACATCTATTATGTAAGGCTCATAATTCACTACAATGATTATTTGTGCGGCATCGGAGGTTGTTTAAGCAATATTCTGCTTCTTATCTTGTTATTAAGAATGAAAAGTAAAAATTTGAAAAATTATCGTAAAATTCTGATGCATACCAGCATAACGGATATTTTTTTTGCCTTTGCAATTTATGTTATCATTTTAGATATGACACCAGTCAATGGTAAGATACTGAATTATTAAATTTAAATTAATTATATTTAGGATACTTGCTGACATTCACAGGTGGAATTGTAAAGTACTTACCACATAATTGGGCAATAGTTATAACGATGATTAAATGCCACTTATTCTTTTTATCATGTTCAAATAGTATAATTGTTTTTATTTACCGATATTTACTGATAGTTAAGTAAGTTAATATTTTTGTAATCTTATAAATAATTTTTTGATATAGAAACTACAACTTATCCGACAAAAAATATATTTTGTTTTCGCTTTTAATTATTTCATGGAATATGTTGGGTTCATTTGTTATGATGTATGCGTATTTTCAAATGACCGAATCTGATTATGTGATAGCCAAAAGTTTGATGCCAAAAGTTTATTATCATGACGTAAATGGGCAAGAAATGTCAATGTTTATTATGATACCATCGGCATTTTCAAGTATTATTTCATTATCCCAAATGTCAATAACGGTTTCTGTGATTTTGATTGTTGTTGGTGTTTGTTACACAAGAATTGTAAGAACTTTGAAAGAAAAAGAAAGCGTAATGTCTACAAAATCAAAGTTATTGCATAAGCAATTAAATTTTGTAATGCTGTGCCATTCATGTATACCCATATTTATATGCTTTATTCCTATATCAATCTTAGTGGTCACTTGCTTTTTCCGCGGCAGTTTAGGTGGTGTAGCGCATTTATTTTTCATCCCATTTGAATGTCTTCCATTAGTAAACTGCTGGCTTACCATAGCCTGTGTTTCTAATCTTAGGCAAGAATTAATTAGACTTTTATTTTGTAAGAAAAATGCGAAGTTAATCACAATTACGCCAATGCATCCTTCAATGTTAAGAGTTTCATCTGCTTTTTCTATTAATGCTGTTGGGACATTTGGAAATCTGCAAACATATTGTGATGGGAGAAATTCAATTCGAAAAGATTAATTATATCCAATCTGGTTATTTGTTGTGTGTACATAATTTCAAGAATTGCTTATAAAAGTTGTCTCAAAGTTATATATAAATGTTTTGTCAAAATTGTATTTTTCTGTGATTTGAATTAGGTATAAATGCCTAAAGTGCTAACAGCGTGTGTTATTATGTGACTTTTAATGGAGTACATTCAAATGTTATTGGGTATAATTACATCGGACCTAAAGAAAAATAATTAAAAAGTGCTTCTTTAAACTAACGATGAGTCTTTTATCAATTATTCAAGTTAAAATTAACGCTAATGACGAGTGTACAATGTTATCACATAAGGAAAAAAAGTAGTTAAATACCAAGGCTTACCCAGATTTTATAATAAATGTCAAAAATAAAAAATTTCGATGAGCACATCATGTACAATACTGTAGAAATTTACAAATTGTTCAAATGCTAATTTTTTAATGTATTGTTTATTTTGAGACATATCAAAATAATGAATTTATAGTAGAGGGTATAATTCAAAGTATTACAATATTTAGTTACAACGCCCAACTGTTATTTACATTATAGAAAGAACTCATATAGCGATATAACTAAATCTTTCTTAATCATTGGCACAATTTATTAATTTTTTTAATTCCTATTTCATTACAAGCTAATTGGGTTAAAATTTGATTGCCTCTTTTGATATACTAAGTATCAACATATTTCTGCTGACAAGACTTATTCATTAAGTTTAATTTGGATATTTTTTATGGTGTTGAAAAACCATGAATGCGATTCCAAATAACTCAGAATTTTATCATAGTTATATGTATTGGGTTCGTTATCTACATCAATACAGCAACTACGGAGCTTCAATAATAGGATTTACCTTGAATATTTTTCTCTTTTATTTTCTTATAAACGTTCGGAATAAAGACTTTGCTGTTTATCGTAGAATTCTATTGCACACAACAATCTCTGATGTTTTCTTTTGCCCAACAGTAAGCTTTAAATAGTTATGTTAAATTATTTTTTGTTTCATGTTTTCTTTGTGATGCTTTCGATGGAACCGGCTGATAGATATTTTGTTACATGGACTTCCGGACTTATTAAACACTTGAGCTTTCAACCAAGGTAGTTCAAAAACTCCTTCTATTTATTACAATCTCTTTTTAGATTGCTCCTGTGCCTCGTGCATGTTCATGCATTTTTTACAACTTGTTCAAATAATGTGATAGTTTTTGTTTATAGGTATTTGTTAATTAAAAAGTGAGTTTTAAGCTTTAAAATTAATTGAAGTTGTAATATTTTGTAGTGGGTACACTCTTTCCAAGAAAGAATACACCATCTTTACATTTACTATAGTTGGATGGAATTTTATTGGATATGGTCTGTGGTATTGGGCCTATATTGCTACAACCCAACAAGACTATGTCAATTCAAGAAATGTGCTGGATTCATCTTTTTTTTACGATGTTGATGGGAGCGAGATGGCGTTTCTAACATTTTCACCATTAACCGTTTCTGGCGCTCTTGGATTGGGACACTCATTATTAACAGTTACAATTGTGATGGGAGTTGTAGTATATACCTTTGTGCAAATCCAAACAGCTTTAAAACAAAAAGAAGCTCAAATGTCCAAAAAATCAAGAATACTCCAAAAACAACTTTCTAAAGCCATGATTATTCACGCCATGACTCCCGCTTTCATTTGCTTCCTCCCTGTAGCAATTTTGATACTTGCATGTTTCTTCCGATTCAGGTTAGGAGGGGCAGGTATCCTATTCTTCTTTACTTTTGAATATGTTGCCGCTATTAACTCTGTGATTTGTTTTGTCTTTGTGACCCCCATTAGAATGGAACTATATAAATTGTTTGGAATTAAACGAGTAAGTTCGATGAATGCAACAACTGTTATGATGACAGTTTCTTCAAATGTACGTCAACCAAGTAATATAAACATGATAAGAACTTAAGTCGGGTTGTTTAAAATATCTCTATAAATACAACTTTTTTTGAACGACATTCTTCTTTTTAGAAAGGAAATTGCTTCAAAAGGGCTGGTTTTAATGGTGATTCAATTTGATTTATAGCAATCTCAACAATGTATGTATGGTTAATTTACGAGAAATTGTTTCCAACATTAATGGTTAAATTAATGTAAATCATTTCCAATATTAGCGGTTAAACTAATGTAAATCATTCCCAATATCAGTGGTTTATTTAATGTAAATCGGTTGTAGTATCATATTAATAATAAAAATTGTTGACAATACTAAGTATTTATAGTATATTGTTTATGAATATTAGTTGTTGATCATCATACATAGGTATTTATAGTTTGTTGGCGAAACTATACTATGGATGTGTTGTATTTTTATGACTTGCAAATAAAATAATTGTCATCAGAATCGTCATTTCCGCTGCTCGTAATTTATTTTGATTTATCTAATTACGTGCATATCGTTACGCATTGTGTACTTCCTGTTTGCAATACCTAAAAATCAACTAAATAGTTTGTTTACTTAAAATGATCTGGATTTATATTTAGTTAAGATAAATTATGTAGTTTAATTACAACTTTATTGAGAATCAGAAAATATTGAACAACGGTTTTTGTTGAGCTTGATGTTAATCAATTTAAATAATGTATACATATGTGAATGAATTTACAAAAATGATTATATACAACCCGTATTAAATATTAATAAAATATGAATAAAGTTATGATTTAAGTTATGATTAAACAGGAGGAATAGGAAAGAGATTATCTCCATTATTTGTGCTAATGGGTGTTCCTGCTGATTTGAGTGAAGGTCGGAAAATATTTAGATCCTTAATGTTTTTTTTGAAACTCTTTTTTACTTTTTTTAAGCTATTTCCATCATTTTTCAAACTCATGGTATCTTTTTGAGATCTACTTGATTGGGCATTGGTGATATTATTACCCAAGTCTAAAATATTGGGTGCAGTAGGACTATGCTTCAGAGAGTTTGCCTGGGTGTCTTCTACTTCTTTTGTGGAAGCAATGTAACATTTAGTAGAATTCATTTTGGTTTCAAGTTCTTCAATGTCCTGATTTAAAGGTCTACTACTTCTTTGACTCATGTTGCTGTTTTGGGACGTCTTGGTGCTACTTCTATTTCTTATGCCAATACTACCAGTGAAAATGATGTCAGATGAGATATTGTTTGGTGAATTACGGACAGCTGAAGCCTTTCTTTCACTATGGATTTTGTTTAATTCAGCAACCTGAAGTAATTCATCAGAATCAGATAAACCTCCATCTACACCTTGTTTTAAAAAGCCAGTGAAATTCAATTCCATAAAATAATCAGAATTAATTTTGTCATTATTGTTTTCGTTTTTCAAAGGATTATTTGAAACAGAGGATTTATTTGAATGAATTGAACGCACTGAGTTACGTGGATTGTTGTTGCTTGACAACTCGATGTTATTTGATGATTTGGCTTTTTGATTTATCTCACAATTTTCATTCAAATTGCTTAAAGACGATTTTGCTGAAATTCCAGCACCACCTTTATGTTGTCGTTTTGACACGTTGCCGGAAAGCTTACTATTTTGATCTTGCCCACGCAAGTGAGATCCGAGAGAAAGTGCCCGCTTACGCGGATCAGATTCTCCCTCATCAATATCGTTTTCAGGAGTATTTGTGTCGGTTTCCAAAATAGCATCAACCGGTTGAATTCTACTACTTCCAACTTCTGAGTGATCTCTTGTCTTCTTCCTGAGCGAATATAGACACAATGGTTTAGAGGTTGAACTACTAAAAGTTGAAGCTCTGGAATGAAATGTAGTGGAAAATGAGTTTGTCCTTGCTCCATTACTCTGTCCAACAGAATTTGCCATCAAAGATGAATAACAACTATCTGTACTATCAGAAATATAAGACTTCATTTCTTCGTGGTGACTATCGAAGAAATCTGGCACTACCAAATGACTTGGAGATGAAGCAATAATTGATTTTTCCATTGATGTGGATTCTTTCATTCTTCCATCATGGATATTACTTTTTTCAAATAAAGTAGATTGGAGATCATCACAGTTACTGTGTAAATAGTCTACTTTAGCTGAAACGTCCGACAGTCCATCTGTCTGAGGACCATATTCATCGTCGGCATCAATTCCACTATTACTACAATTTGAGCCGTGATATTCTGACAAACTTTGCTTGTCAGAAATAGATGAAGTGGTACTATTACAGGGGATATTTTGATTAATTTCCGACTTTTTATTGGCGTCAGTTCGTTCAATGACTCTCGTCGTTCCAACTTTTTTGATTCTAAAAGTTTCTTCGTTTTTCAAAGCGTATTTTGAATTTATGTATGCGTATGTGAAAGTGTCTTGGCTTTTTGTAGAAATGGCGTCATCGTTTCCGGCTTTCAATGTACCACCACTATTTTCATTCTCATCATCATCACATTCCAATTTTGGTTTTTGAATGACGGGGTATATTGCTCGGGCAAGTGGATCAGGTCTGTTGCTTGAAAAATCATCATACATATCACCATAGGGACCGTGTGTACTAAAATTTGATGATTATATGGTTTAAAATTGAACAAATTTACAATGTGTAGACAGGTTTTGCCTTTGACAGAGAGTTGGTTTTGTCCCTGATGTATTGAATAGGTTTGCTGAAGAACTTCGAATGAGTGGAAGCTGACTTTTTAATGGTGGATGTTGTAGCAGGTTCTGGCTCTTCTACTATGACAGGCTCACTTAAGACAGATAATTTCTTATCATTGCTTAAGGAGTGGGATGTATGTCTTCTTTGCGTGTCACGAAGCTTATGATATGCCGAATACAAGTCAATATCGCCGTCAAAACTTTCGAAACGAGATCTTTCTTGGGCAATATTATCGGATTGATAAAGTGCTGATCGTGATGAACCATAATTTTTATCACCCAAACAAGGTTCGTCAAATTTTATATTCTTACGCTTTTCATTTTCTCTTTCAATAATTGCAGATAAGGTGGCATGTGCATCTTGTGCAATAAAATCGTTTTGCATTTCTATCCAAATTTCACAACTTCCATACAATGAGCCTCGCCCTAGCCTAATGATGAAATATTTCTCCTGACTTCCATAATTTGACATGTTCATCTTTTCAATTTCAATAAAGTCTTTCTTGTCAAAAGGAGGGTAACCCGATTGTGGGATATTTACGGTTGATGGTTGAATGTTTTCAAAACACAACACAATACTGTGTGGATAATAACATAACCTTATATGTTTTCCAGTTAGATGTTTCGATTTGAAGCAAATGTTTGGAATGTTTTCTGGAGCTCGAATAACTTTACTAACTCTTGGTTTAGCTGAAATCTTTCCTTCCCATACATTTTCTAAAAAACTTTGTCAAATTTAATAACATTATTTAACTTACCAAACAAATGATGGGGAAAACATGGTCGCCCAAGTCGCTCACTCCTCAGAGCATTTATCAAATCTCTTACATCTCTATACCAACTTTTAAATTGGTAGTCATCTTCAATCTTCAGTAAAAATGTTTCCTTGAGCGTTGTTATATTTATGTAATTTTTAATTTCTTTGTCATCGTAAATTGAAATATTGAAAGCTGTAACTAAATCCACCACGAATTTGGGTTCCTTCCCATTTCGAAAATGCTTTTCTTTTACATAGAATTTGATTTGGTCTGTATTTAACTGAACTAAGCAAGTAGTTTGCTTTAATAAACATTTAAAGTGGGAATATATAGTCACTTTTATATTTGCTGACCGAGGCTGTATATAGTTGCAAGGTCCTGACATAGAAGTTCCGCAAATCATTTTGTTTTAATTAGTAATTGTTGAGATACAATTGTTATTATTAGTTAAAGCAAATTTGGTTTTTTAATGAGCAATTAAAAAACCATGAAATTAATATCTAAAAAGTATGCATTAGGTTAATTCAATTAAATAATTATGCGTTAAAAAATACGTTATCAAGTTACCCAATAATAATATATTATACAAACAAAACCTATACAACACACATTAAATCTATTTTTGTGTCACGTAAACAAATAATATTTTTATTAAAAAATTACTCGGCTAATCGTCTTTTGTATTTATATTTAGATATGAATATGTCTAGAGCATTTCATATGATAAAATAAGATACTAGATAGAAGGTGATAAACAGAGCCCACAAGACAAATTCGAGACAAGCTGCGCAAAAGTCGACCAACAATTTACCATTTTAATAGCATTTAATATTTAATTAACAAATTGTTTAATCTTTTCACAATTCATAATATATATTAGCTATCACACAAATTACTAAAAAAATAAGTAATAAAAACTAGGTATAAGATAAGGAAAGACAGTTGGATGTGTGCGTGTTATTAATATAACCTTACGAAAGTACAATGATAGTTCTAAAAAATAACTTTTTTAAATAAACATATGAGGTAGGAGTTTTTTTGTACGGAGTGCAGAGGCAAAAAAGAAAGGGTCTAAAAGTGCAAAACATTTTGAATAGGAGTTCCTGACACCAGCTAACACACATAAATAGATGACAAAGGAAAGAATAAAGATCTTATAGTATACGAAATAAATAATAAAAATGGAATAAAAAATAATAAATTATTATAGGGAAAAAGACAGGCAGAGGTTGGCGGATCGTTTCAGGTGACAATTTTTCGTAAACAACTTTTTCAAAATGGTACAGTATGCAATTAATGTGTTTTTTGATAATGGGCCGATATATAAAAGTGTTGATCAAAAATTGGATTACTTAAAAAGAACTATTTGATTGTTTAGTAATAGGGTTAATGAGTGATAAGAAACAATACGAATTATATGGTTTGTATAAAGCAATCACATCACAAACCGATAAAGGGGCCTTAATGATTAAGTATCATGACAGCATTGAAGTCACCAAAAAATAAAGGTTTCAGGGAAAGTAAAAATAACGCGAAATAGTGAAAATATGCGTGTCTTAAAAAATTAATTTACTTTATATTCTACTTTATTGCAACAAATTGAATGTAATCATATGATCACACACATACTCAGCAATCACAGCTGATCAAAGGGAAATAGTACGTACTTAATTGAGATATATCGAGATATATGTGACTAAAAATGAGAACAACAACTTTATGCACTACACAATCGCCCAATATTTGCGACGATGATCGGGAATGAGTGTTTAAGCCTTAATAATAATTTGGTGCAAAAAATTGTTTACAATATTGGATCATCAACTACATCCTTTTCCATGCTGATAATTTTTGTTAATGAGTACGCTATATGAATCTTCTTTGTGACAAACACAATCATCAATCACGAATTTACCTGGGCATTATCGTGGCGCCAGGCGATATCGAAGAATAGTACACAAACTGTAAAACTCCGTAGTCAAAATTGATAATTTGAACTGATAATACTTTGAATAATTTTTTTTGTATAACTAATTTTGTACAATTTTGCAAATTTGAGAAAATAGTGACTCCATACAAAATACAATTGATTATGGGATGTACATGGTTACTAGCAACACGATGCTTCTACGTGGATCCAATCAGAAAGTGCATAAATGGTGTATAATGTTTATTAATGATACCAAAATACCACCACAACAAAAAAAGGATAATGTATTTTGCTAATTTTTATCAAACGTTTCGTAGCTCTTACTTGACATCGAGGTACTAATCACAATAACAGAAAATCATGTGTTTTTATCATATTATTTTAGAGTAAACAAGAATTGACAAAGCAAATATGGTGATGATATCTTGTTCAAAGGGGAAATAAATGTAAACTTTATATACCTTTTTAGGTTGCATCAGTCGTGTAATTTGTTTAAATAGGTATACAAAAAAGAGATTTAAGAAAATGAAGGCAAGGTTCCAAGTTTTAAGCGATATAAAGAGAAGTAAATAGAATATGTGATATATTACTTGAATTGACAGTGTTTATATACAAAGATATTCTCTAGTTGTGTACAATAATATACACAAAATATATGCAAAATAACAAAAAAAGTATGAGGGTGTAATGCATGATTACATTTTTTGAAATAGTTCAATTAATAAAGTATTCAAATCCTTTATTATCAAAGGTTTAGGGATTTTCATCGTTTGTTTATCACAAAGTGGTAACAAAATTGTATGAATTTACATGTTTAATTTATAAAACATGCAAGCTTAAATGCTAACAACTTAAAAATAAATTGAAAGTTCAGTTGATAACATCTCTATAAAATATCTATATACAGTTTTGTGTCATACTTGTTTACAACTTTAAAAGTGTTTGGGATGAAACTTGTTACCAAGAAATATCACAAGAAAATAGTAGTGTTGTACTATCTATAAAAACAACCTTCATTAATATTTATTATCTTAAATAATATTTGTTCATATTAGTTATTAGTTGATATTAGGTAAATATTAAGTAAATATTAGGTGATATTAAGTGTTGTTATGAATTTTTTTATCAAATGTTCTTATTAAATATGATTATTTATTTGCCCAGAAGGTGAATAATTTGGTGAAAAAATAAGTGATAATATTACTTTTAGGAAATGCAAATTTGTTGAAAGAAAAATGGTTTAAGTAAGAAGAATTTATTAAAGTTCAAAAAATGAATGGAAATGATCTAGGTTGGCTGAAAATAGTGTTAAAAAATTGCTACTCAAATATATTAACAAAATAACAGAGTAGCTTCTGATCAAGAGGTCCCGAAAAAAAGACACTGCATCGTAGAGGATGATGATTTTGTTGACAACAAATTTTGTTTCGAAGAAAGTGTATAACAAATTTTTGTTTGTTCAAATTGATCCTTCGCATTAAAATTTGATAATATGTGGATAAAGAGGGTTGAAAAGAGGAATATATACTCAATAACGAAGAGAAAAAAAGGATGTTATGACGGAGGTATGCGTTTTTCGAATCCCTTGTTTTGGAAAGAAGCTGTAAGAAGAAGGTTGAAAGTGTGTATAAATCAAAGTAAATCTATATTTAAGTATATTTAAAGTTTATCAAAACATTACGATAAATTGTGAATGGAATTGTACTTTTTTTACGCACCACCTATGATACTATCTTCTCAAAGATGCGATAATGAAAAACGTCAAATTAAAATTGACTTTTTTGGTGTTTGTCTATGACTATGCTAATTATTGTGTGTTATCAGCACACATACACACAACTAAAGTTAAACAAAAAGCACATTTAGTACATTTCGAATAAAAAAGTTATAAAAATAATGTACATGCATTTGAATAGTTACGTCTATGTCTAAGACATCAACAACTTATTTAAACAAACTACTTGTTTTTAAAATAGGTATTATAAGACGGTAAACGTGTGTGGTTTGTGTAAAGAGCTTGAATTTGACGATACTAAACATCTAGTAAACAAAAGGTAAACGTTTAATTGATATGATCAGGAATAGTAGATTTTTTAATTTGATAGTAGGAAGTAGACGCTGTTACTGCTACAAAGGACTTTAAAAGTCAAGCATACTGAATAACAATCTTTTTATCACTATATAAATTTACACAAACAATTTTTTGACTACACATATTTTTTGAGACTATTTGAAAGGACGACTTGAGGGGGATGAATTTAAAACAACATCGAAAAAATATATTTTGAAAGTTTGTGGTTTCGAGGTTACTGCGCGTTCATGTTGTTTACGCCAAAAATATTAACAAACACATTTATGACGCGACGATAAAAAGTTTACGTTGATACCAAAAAAATAAAATAAAAAGAAGATAATAAAGATACCAGCTTTTTTGATTATTTGTGAACATAACTAAATATTTTAATACATATTAAAATTACTTTATACACAATTTTTAAGCAACTTTTTATACATTTTATGAATTTCAAAAAGATATTCTTTCAAATTCACACTTTTATTAAAAATAATAGTAGTACTATCACAAAATTGTTTTAATCTCACGTGCCTTAAAAAGATTGAAAAAGAATGAAAAGTTTCTGTGGGCATGATATAATCAAAGCCATAAAAAAATTGTTTGTGTCTCAAGAATTATAAATATTTTGTATGCATATATGAGAGTATAACAAAATATAGTGGCTCTCCGGAACCATTTTGTTAAATTTGTTGTTTACCAATTCTGTCCTTTAAATAACAATATATTAAAATAGAAACATTTATGGGCAGGACAGCCATTTAAGTGGATAAAGACGACTTTTTAAATGGATTATACTTTGCCACATTAAAGGGGTATTTGTGAACGTTTGTAAAAATGAAAGGTGCAAGATCAAGATATTTAAATGTATTTTGCAACTGCAAGCTAATCAAAATCAAAAAAAGTATGAGTATGTAGGTCCATAAATGCACTATTTCTCATAGATCAATCATATTTAAAAAAACACAAAAATCTGCAGCAAAAATTCTTCGTTTCCTGTTTGCGGGGGAACAAAAAAGTAAGAGAATTTTAATGAATAAAAGTTTTGGCTGAATAACATTTAACTGATGACGATCAAATGTTTACAAATAAATATAATGATATGATCCTATGGGCGTCTGTTGACACAAACATTTTTCATGAATATCAATAAAGACACTAAAGGATGAATAAATATAAATAGTGATGAATAACAAGATGATTCGCGATGATTGAATAGAAAAAACAAGCAAATGATTCGAATAAAGTTTATTCACTCCATTCAATCTTTACCAATTTTTCAAATTTCCCAACGTTTCGATCTATTCGAGTCAAAATTTATTCTAAACATATTTTTAGTGTTCCCTTATATCCAACGGTGTTTTGTTATGAACGAAATGTTATCACCTTACATTTGTATACAATTAATTCATAGTAATTATAAAATATTTTAACTAATTAGGAATAATTGTTGCCACTTTATAACGTTCAGTTAATCAAATATTACACATTCTTCTCTCTTAATCATGTTGTTTACCAAAAAGTAGCTTGTTTATGTCGTTTTTTGCAGCATTTTAGCAGATGTCCATCATATACATCTTTCACTTTGTGATAAAATGAAGGAGGCAAAGTTGAAGGTGATATCATATATTAAAAATAATTGTAAACAAGACGATTGCCACTTTTTTAGAAAGATACTTATAGCAATAGGAGATATGTTTGAAAAATGAGGATTAGTTAGAAGCAAATTAATTTAATAGAGTATATTAATATTCACCTTTAGCGTGAGTGTGTTAAAATTGGCTTGTTATGTTAAGGTGCTTGTTACTGTAATTGTAAATTCAATTGTAAACAATAATTTTAAATAAAAATTTATACAGAATAGACAAAATTTTAAGCATCAGATAAAATGAGTAATAACACGCCATCTATTATTTCACATATTAATGCCCTCAAGAAACCACTTCTAATTTATTTAGACTTGTGAAAATTCAGAATTTGTCTAAATAAGTCTAATTTGAATAGATAGATCATTGGTAATTATAAGAAATAAGTACTTTTGAAAGTCCAAGTTTTAAACTACAGCGGTTATCAGTTTGTCTAAAATTTTTGTGTAAATATTGTTAAACGTCAAAGATTGATTTGACATTTAATTTTATTGAACACTGGAATGTTGTTTCGTTTGGCCACAAAATCGGGTGTTGGCAGAACAAATAAGACATCAATAAAAGTTGTTATTAATATGAAAGCAAGTAAAACCAGTGGACTACATAACATAAACAACAAATTATAAGGGAAACGCATTTTTCGTCGTCATATTTTTTCATTTTACCACAAACAAATATATTCTCATTTTCTATTCACATCTACACACTTTTTAGTCTGTTGTCTTTTTGCTGAACTCTTTTCGTATTTAACTTTTTTTGTTCTTATTTTGCTCTATTTTCTTTCACTATTACAAGATACGCATATTGTGATTCATAAAAAGAATTTTTCTGTTAATAATATGCCAATCAAAAAGATGTTATTGCAAAGTTAATACAAGTATAATCAGGAAGCATTATTTTTAAGCAAATAACTAATTTAATATACATACCGATAGAACAGTGTGTTATAAATAGTTGTCACATCTTATATTAAAATCTTAACTAAATTTGCTTCACCAACTATTTTGTTGATAAGACTCTTGCATTAGCTTTTATCAAAATTGTGGTAAACAATATTATAATGTTTCGTTAGCAAATAGCTCGCTTTCTGAAGCAGGCTAAAACGCTCTCTTCAAATATTCACATAATCAAAACATATTTAGGACAAAGATCGATCACTTCAAAAGGATTATAAATACATAATGGAAAATGGTATGATTTCATCTAATTAAACTGTAATTGCTAAAATTTACTAGATATATTTGCAATCACTAAAATATAACTACTAGAATATTCAATTACTAAATATACAATTACCAAAATAATCGAGATTGCAATTCAAAGTCACTAATTTAAACATTAAAAATGATTTAATGATACTTTTAAAACAAACTGTAATTTACAAAAATATAAATGAAGTTACAAAAATATAGAAAAATTTACAACAAATAGGAGAATTTACAAAAACACTGCACAATTTATAAACACAATTTACAAAAACATACGTAATAGTTGAACTTGTAAAAACAGCCAGGACTTTATAAACAAGCTAGGCTTTGTAAATATGTTGATTTATAAATTAATAAAATTCTCTATTTATCCATCAATTTCTTGAATTTTTGTTGCTGTAAAATGGTCTTTTACTCATTTTATTAACTTAGACGCGGCTGCTTAATTTTATGGTTTTTAATCAGAAAAAATCAACATTTACCATTAAATTTAGGGAAAAATATCACGCAATCATCTTTATTATCACATCACTTACTTATATTTTATTTAGATGCTAAAACACTGTTTCTGGTACAATATTGTCGGCAATTAATCTTAATTATGCATTTGCAAACAAAATAATGCCTTGAATCATTAATTACGTTGGATAAAATAAATCACACTCAAAATTGTTATGGTATTTGGTTTGTGAAGGTCGTGACCGTTACGTGGATTTTTTGACTGATTTGAGACATCTGAAGAGAGGAAAACTTGGTAAACAATTTTGGCAATTGATGATTGACCAGGAGGTCGCGCGTCACAAAAGCTTCTTCATATATTATATAGAAATATATAAACATTTACACACATACACACATCCATTTACTATGAATACAACGATAATAATAATTTAGCTTCAAACTATGTACTCTAAACAGCCTGGTACTGCCTGGCTTTTTAACAAAGAATAGATGTTTTTGATGGTTGTGCGTAATGATGAAATAAAATCAACTCTAATTCATTTGAAACACATAATGACCTCCAAAGTACAAAATGAGGGAAGTTTTAAAAAAATAAATGTCAAGAAGAAGTGCTAAAACAAATGTGCAAAATAAAAGTGATCCTATCTATACTGGCATACTTAAATTCACAGTAAACAAGTCCATTAAAAATGGTTCAATGATTAAACGCAAACGGAACTCTTTAATGGAGTCACTCTCTTCAAAGAGAACTCTTGTTTACCCATAATTTTTGAGCCATACTTAGTATACATACGTTACATCTAATTTTTATGCATTTATACGTATTTTTATCTATTTATATGCATTTTATCCCTGTTGTTCTTGTCATAAAGTGTCCTTCTGACCGAAGACATCCAAAACCATTAGCATAATGATGACACAAACATCCAAATTCACATTCCGTTTTTTGTTAAGGAAATCTCTAATATATCTAGTCCTCATAAACAACAATTCAAAATAGTGGTTTTGATAACTAGCTCTTTTTGAATGCTGCCTTATATTCAAGGAAAGGAAAAAAGAAATGACAACGGAAGCAATATTAAACTAGTATATTTTTGGACAGACCTCATGGTTCCTTATTATTTAAAAGAACTCCAAACACATGCATTATTTCTAACAAACTTGCATTATTTTTAACAAACTTGTATCATTTTTTACCACAATACACTAACTAAAAATAAATATGTACATTCAAGTTAAATATATTAAACATGCATAGAATTTGGATAATAATAAGCATACAATATCGTTCCTAGAATTTAAAGAGTATAAAATTATGCATAGGTTTTTAAAAAACACTTTAAAGTTGGAACATTTTTCTACAATTGCTCCCATCTAATTATCTCATTTAAATATATGTGTAAGTTAGAGTGTTTGATTTGGGCAAACTAAAAATACAATATCGCCAATATGTAAATTAAATAAGTAAAAATTACATAAATTGTGATGGAAAACATGCATTCTCTTATTATACACACATTTAGAGGGAATATTTAAACATACAAACGTCATAAATGCATTTTCAGGCAGAATTTAGAAAAGTGATTAAATGATAAAAATCAGAATAACACCGAACTTCAACTACTGCCTCCGTTTTGTTCTTTTTATACTTAAGATAGCTTAAAGGAAAAACAAACAGTTGATTCCGTAAATACTTGGGTTTATATATTTATTGTATCTACGCGAAAAAATAACTTTTTCTCAGGAAAGTCAACATTAAGAATATACAGACAATAAATGCAACATTCAATCTTGACTCAAATTGTATGTCATAATAATCTTAATATATATTTAAGTATTTATCCATTTTGGCATTATATTAGTAAACAAAGATAATTAGCGCATGCGTGTAACAAAAAATAAACTTTCTCACTTTTTTTCATAATTCCGACTCGTTGGAGATTGTAATTGTTGGAAAAGACAGACATGGGAAAAAGAGAAGACTTTGTGTGGGTGAAGATTCAAACAACCATTATTAAATGAATTTTTAGAATAAAACGTCATACATATTTATGTATGTTTATTTTTGATGCCAGATAAGAATAGAAATAAAAACTAAACAAAATTAATTTTAATTACTTTTTTACATTTTCTCGAAACAAACAAGCTTCCAAAAATGGTACCCTATTTGATGCAATGCCAAAGGGCAATGATAACAGTAAATGAATACGCCTAAAAGTATATGGACCCTTAATTTTGTTGTTTATTTGCCCTAGCGAAGAGACACTTTTTTGTTGAATGATAACGTTATAGCCTCAACTACAATTTATAATGCCAGGCTCTTTTTGCCTTTAGCTGAATAATGGGGATGCTTGTAATAACACAATGAAAATGTTCTTTAGTATTTTTAGCATATGCGCGAGGTTCGTTATAAATTACAAAAGCAGCAAAAATCACAATATTAACCAAAATTATAAAATAACAAGAATAACAAAGATAAAATGTAGCTATCTGTGAATGTTAAGCGAACAATAAAAGTAAAATAATAAAGCGCTAATGGAAAATTAAAAAGAATTGATAAACAATTATTAGAGAACTATTAGAGAATTATTACAAAAATATTAGAAAAATAATGGAGAGGAGATATGTTTTTTCGAAAGTTGATTACGTCAACAGGCATATATCATATGTATCCATATATCCAGCTTATATGTAACACTATCTTAAATTGCCATAATAAATAATAAAAAAGTATAAACAAAAGTGATAAAATGTTAATAATAAGTAATGTATTTATTAACAATAGTGAAATGGTTTGGATTAATGCTTAGACAAAATAATAAAACTAATTTCAAAAAGATTGTTATGATTACAAAAACGGAAAAACATCCTAACAAAACAGGCATTATTAAGCTTATCACGTATAAATCATGGCAAAAAAACATGTTTTCATAAAAACTTTTGTTTTCTATATATAAAAGGCCTAATGTAGTGTTAATAGTATTGATGTAATTTAGACAATATTTATCAAAATTTATCACAAACAAATGTAAATGAGTAAGACAGGTGTTTTTAGTGTAAAAGAATTAGACAAAATAAGGAAAGTTTGTTTTGCCACACTTTTTTAATCTTTGGCGCGGTTGGAATAATTAATATGTTATTTAGAATGAGAAAGTTGACGTAATTATGTTGGTATGATTTCATTATGATTTTTCAATTTTATGGAAAGAGCCTTAATTAGAGAGTTATTGATGAATTTTTAAGATCTAAGTAAATAAATACATCATATTATATACAAAAAGTGCATATCATAAATACACAAGTAGATATTATTTTGAGATAATTATCCAATGTGGGAATATAAATTTCCTTGCTTTTTTCTTTTATAACACATGATGGGGAAAGTTTTCCGTGTTATTTGTATTTCGAATATTTTCAGGTAACTTTTTCTTAATTTGCATTAATACTATATACGCGTATTGTTAATTATATATTAAGTCTTTGATAACATCTTGTCTGCATAGTTTTAATTTCATATTTTCCTTTTTAGTCATTCCACGCAAACCCTTATCCACATAATATGCTATGGTATTTAACATGATAAGATGCTAAATTTGCAAGGCATCCCATAATTTGGTGATGCTATTGTATTAGTAGTCGTGTTTATATTTCTATTATGTATTATTAGTTGGGCTGGTTGGCGGACACATCACTTAAAAAGAAGCAATTTGGAATATAATTGCTTAATTAAGTCTCAACACTATTTTACATAAAAGAGAATTCCCTCCTAAACACAACAAAAACGATGACTTTGTGTGTTGAATCCACATAACAGCCAGTCTTTTAATTTGAATATTGGCGTGCAGCTTGTTTTAATTTGTGTACCTTATAATCATTCATCATCAGTTTCGTCAATTTACAATCATGTTTGCAACTCCAAATTATGAAGCTGACTCAATGACTTATCACGATAGAATCCACAAAATGATCGCCGAAGATGAGAAGGTTATGAATCAAATTATTCCTATGATGCAATCCTTGCACGACGTATACATCAACTTGGAAACTTCAGTCCGCCAAAAAAGAAGAGCCTTGGCAGCTATTGAAGCATCCAAATTTGCTTATAACAATTCTCCAACGAAGCACACCGAAACATACTCATCTGTCGTTTCATCAACCTCTTCCAACAAATGCAATGATAATATGGAAGTTACAGATAATGTTTACATCGCCACTGTTACACTAAAAGTCGGTGATGAATGTGTTGCAAACGCAGGGGGGAAATTGCTTGGCATCAAAGGTTTGTGTAAAAAATGACTCTAAATAATTAGTAAATTTTCAGGTTCTAATGTCAAACAAATTAGAAGGACGACTTCGACTGCAATTCACTTACGAGGCAAGGGATCATCAAAGGTATGAAGAATGTCGTTTGATAGTTAATTTTTGGTTCTCTTACAGGACGATAGCGAGATTGTTAACAACAATAATTCATCCCATGTTAGAGCAAGTGTCAGCAAGGCGTCCGAACCACTGCATGTAATTATCCAATCTGTTCATTCAAACAAGCTCGTTGCTGTTAACAATGTTCAAAGAGCTATCAAGAAAGTTGTTCAATCTCTGGACAAAGGAATGGATCCAAAAGATCACGACAAGCACACCATTATGTCGATTGAGATCAAAGAAACTGCGAAACGTCTTCCATCAAAGAAACATACTGGTTATATGTAAAAAACCAACTACATCTTAGAATGCCTATGCCATTGTGATTACGTGTAAAATACCTATGCTTACTTCTAAAATACTTATGTTTACTTGTGAGATGCCTATGCTTACGTGTGAAATATGGTTAGATGTAAGGTATTCGTGAAATTCCATTTATGCAAACTTTTTTTGTAAAACATTCCATTTATTTAGTGTTTTCCATTTTTTAATTTATTCGCCACCATAACCAATTTTTACTATATTTGTAATTTCTTTTGCTTAATAAAAAGAGGTCATTACTTGTTTGGTAAATTGAAAAATTTCAAGGGTATATTAGATACTATCGGAATGGGTTTTTGTTTTTATTTGAAGGTATAGTTGTGTTTATTACAAACTGCGCTCTTACGAAAGTGAATCTCTCCGATTAAGAAGAGCTGTCCTTTGCGAAAAAATATATAATAATTAATCAAATAACGACATTTTGTTTTAAACGTACAAGGTTATATTATAAAGTCATAAAAAACAAACTATGAGACAATTTGACGGAGATTACGTTTAAAAAATGATTTGACGGAGAGGTGATGTTAAAGCAATTTGATGGTGGAGAGTATATTAAATTTACTACAGAAATTATATTTAATGAGGAAATTAAGATTTTGTACAAAAATAATGGAGAAATTATGTTTAAACTAGTGGAGAAATTATATTTAATGGAGAAGTTAGGATATTTTTAAATTAATTGACGTAACTGCTCGAATCTTGTTTGTCGTATAGTGATAATAATAACTTTTAATGGATTTAATTGTACATTTTAATAATAATAGGATTTGATTTGAATTTAATTGAATTTTTGTTTAATTCTACGCAAAAAAGGATTCATGTCAAATACCAGTCGAAATTTATGTTTAGCTGACGCTACATCTAATTACCATAAATTGAAGTATATGATTCGCCTTGGGGCGCGCATTTGAGCTACCATATTTGCAGAGATGTTTGATAAGTGGGAAGGTACAAAAAAGTTTGATAAGGTGAAGTTTGGAAAAGGTTTGAAAAAAATAAACCTGTTTTAAGAAGGTTACAACAGAAACATATAAAGTCGTTGATTTCATTCACAATTTCACACTCAGATTCATCATGGAACTCGAGAGCCGCATCAAAGCCTACAGATTCGTTGCCTACTCGGCCGTAACATTCTCTATCGTAGCAGTATTAAGTGTTTGTGTTACCTTGCCAATGGTATACAACTATGTCCACCACGTCAAGAGAAGCATGCACACCGAAGTCCAATTCTGCAAATCTTCAGCCAAAGATATCTGGTCTGAAGTCAACACCCTTAAACAACTCCCATTAGTCAACGGAACCAGAATTCAAAGACAAGCCGGATACGACAGCGGTGTCTCAGGAGGATCTGCCTCAGCCGGAGGATCATGCAGCGAATGTTGCCTTCCAGGAGCCCCAGGTAAGACATTATCGCAAAACATTATTTAAAACCATTTATTGTTGTTTAGGACCAGCTGGAGCCGCCGGAAAGAACGGAGCCCCAGGTAAACCAGGATCTCCAGGTCTTCCAGGAAGCCCAGGAAAACCAAACTCCATCCCATGTTCCCCAGTCACCGTCCCACCATGCAAGCCATGCCCACAAGGACCAGCGTAAGTTATCCATCATTTAATAGTCTTGACATTTATTAACAATCTTGACATTTATTAATGATCTTGACATTTATATATTATTTAATACTCAACTTATTAACAACATATTTATTTAGTGGACCAGCCGGACCACCAGGACCAGCCGGAAACAACGGACAAGACGGACGCCCAGGACCAGCCGGAAGCGATGGACACCCAGGAGTCGATGGCGGAAAAGGACCAAATGGAAACAACGGACAAGACGGTCAACCAGGACAAGCCGGAGCTCCAGGAGCTGATGCCACTAGCGATACTGTTGCCGGACAACCCGGTGCCCCAGGAACTGACGGAGCCCCAGGAAGCAACGGTCAACCAGGACAAGCTGGAGCCGATGGACACCCAGGACAAAATGGATCTGACGGACAAGCCGGACAACCTGGAGCTCCAGGACAAGACGGTCAACCAGGTGCCCCAGGACCAGCTGGCCCAGCCGGATCTAAGGGAGAACCAGGTAAGTAACATCACATCATTCATTCCAAAATTTAGCACATTTGTCCGTAACCATATTTTTGTAAATTACATTAATGAGCAGTATGACCACACCAAAGAGATATTCAAAATCTGTTGGATCATTTAGATAGGCAAACAGAAAGTCTTTCGAAACTGAGTCGAATGGCTTATACTAAATATAAGTTAGGATCCCAAAATGTAAAAAATAATATTTTTTGTGTAATGAGTTTAAGAGAGTCAAAAAGGTTTACATTAATCAAAACTCTTATGTAGAAAGATAAAGACTCATTTGAGTAGGGATAGGCCGTCTGCAAGGCAATCACAAAGAAAACAAGTTTCGAAAGTGCATTCCGTATCTCGTAGTTAATAAAGTTAAAGACTTAAGTCTAAATTGTCAGCACCAGGGTCTCTGAAGACAGCCGACGACCCTATAGGTGAAAAGCACTAGTGGTAAAAATCTAGGGACCAGAAATATGTTATGTCAACTCACTAAGTACGCAAAAAAGCTTTTATATCATAAGTAATAATGTAAAAAATATATGCCTTCTATTTGTAATCATCAATAACTATAATTTACATCCTTTCAGGTATCTGCCCCAAGTACTGCGCTCTCGATGGAGGAGTTTTCTTCGCTGACGGAACCAAGAGATAAATACTCTTTAGTGTCATTTTTTAACTTGGAAAAATCTCAATTTTTGCCATTAAACTTACAAAAAATAAATTCATTCATTCACCATTTCGTCTCTAATTTCATAATTATCAGGTATTAAAAACAAGTTTAAAACATCTTCTCTGAAGGACGTAACTCACATAATCCAATCAAGCATTCCGGTCTGACATAGAGGATATAATTTAATAAGATGTGATGGGTATAAATTTAAAGTGACGATACCTCACCCTTTTCATGGCGCACACTTAAACATTTACGATTGATTTGCTAATCAACAGTTGTTTCTACTTAATTTTTTATACATTTATGACATTGTTATACATTATTAGACATTATTATACACGTTTCTTATCATTCAATAAACATTTTACAAATGCATTATTAAATAATGTATTATTATTTCTTTATTATACATTTATACTTTTTAGTTAGCCATGCAATTTTGTTTACCAAAGTTTATTTTATACTCGATTGATTATTCAGCCGCATCTACTATTTGTTTGAAATCAAAAGTGTCAGAGTATAAGATAAACGTGATTGAGCAATTATTCAAAGTTTATGATATTCCCTATCAAAAGAAGGCGATAGCGGAAGAAACGGAAGAATACACTAATCTAGTTGAAAAATGCGGAATAGACCAATTCCCTATGCTGCAGGTTGATAACCACTTCTTGCCCAGTTTTCAGGCAATTTGTCGTCATTTGGCCACGAGATTTGGTTTGCATTGCGAAAGTTTGATTGACGAAACCTACTCAGACATTATTGCCGAAATGCTTTTTACCCTAATTTCAATTATAGAACGAGGCTCCGAATTCAGTTCCGTTAAAAACCAAGACGACGCTATGTACGAGGCAACTAACTTCGTAAATACAAAAATGGGGCCCTACTTAATTCACTACATTGGAAAAATCAGAAATATTGAATTAACTCACAGAGAGTATCTTTTCAAAAAAAATGTAACTAACATAAATATTTACAAATTCCATTACACATATCATATACATAACATAATATATTTCATCTATTTAATTTATTTAATATATTTAATATTATTTTAGGCAATATGGTTAGACTATGCCTTGCAATGGATAATTTTGCTCATAAATGATTACTTCGGAAAGACACAACTCTTCCTAACATGTTCAGTCAAAACTTTCGCTGATATAAATGTTAAATAATTTACAGATGTTCAACACAATATCTTTGAAACCAACAAAATAACAGAGTTATTTATATATCTTAAATTGACAAATAAAGGATTTGCTTATAATTAATATGACATAAATTTAATTATTCCTCAACTTCCATTTCAATGATTATCCCAGGACACTCGTTTTTAATGGGGAACACATTATAATCATTAATAACCCGTTTTGCCATAAGGATTTCCTTCTTTTTCAGATCCAATTTTTGCTTCAGCATTCCCGTTTCGGTATAAACGGCATCAAACCAACATGGGAAAAAGTAATCCCGTAGAATCCAGAGATTGAAAAACAACCAAATAAATAAGCAAACCAATCCCCAAAAGTAATAGAGTTCATTTCTGAACTCGGCGTTTGCTATAAACGACTTCACCTACAAAAAGACATTAAATAGTATCTAGAAGCAATCTTTTGCTATTTACCTTGAATTTTTCTTAAAAAAGCAGTTTGTTTAGGGTAATTTGAAAGAATATGAAACACACACAAGTTATGCTTTGTATTTATATTATGATATGCCAAAATATTATTGGAATGGATAATTTAGGAAAGTAACTGATAATAAAAGTTTAGCTAGAGCAGTCTGTAATGATATTATGAGTGTTGGCAGGGCAAAAAGTCGTTAAAGGCTGCCATGCTTCTTTGATAAGGCTCTCTTTTTGAGTAATAAACAAAGAAATAAGAAGTGCTGAATTTTGAATCGCTTCGTTTAATTTAAATAAATGATAAACAACTTTCCTTCCAAATTAGCACTAATAAACTAACATTTACTCTGATAAATTTAAACTAAATAGAATAAACAGATTCGGGTTAATTGAAATGATTTATAATCCCAAATAAACTGATTACTTTCCGTCGACAAAAGATACTGACACAATACTGCTCAATATTGATACCTGAATGCTTTGAGTATATATAGCATTACTACGTAGTATGATAGTAGTGTTTTGTTATATTTATGTGTGTGATATTATTTTTTATCGTCTTTTCAAATAATTGCCATCAATTATATTCGCAAAAAAGCATACGATTATGTACAATTACACATCCTCAAGCATTGCATATACGATTTATCCTTGGTTGTTTTGATAAGTCTCATTTATCGTGTGTCAAGTTTTGTCCGTTCTCAACTTGCTACCAGAAAAACATGATTGGGAAGTCGTGTATAGTTGCGTCTCAGTCATTTCGAAATCATCTTTTTTATACACGTAAAACTATTGCTACTACAATATCATGTTCATCACAATTGTTGGAAGTAACGATACCGTTCCTTTGGATGTCGACGCCAATTTGCCATTGAAGGAGTTGCATGGATCCATTCAAGCTCTTATATCTGATTTTCAAGGGGTCGAAGATAAGATTGTCGCAGAAATAGATGGCAAGAAAATACTGCCTGTTCCTTTAAACTTGGATAAACCTTTATCTGTAAGTCATCACTTTATTTACTTACTTGATTGTTTAGCAACTTGGGTTCTATGATCAATGTCTTGTCAACGTCTCGCGCTTATCCTTCTTGATTGCACAAGTCAAAAGAGAAATGACAAAGGTCCAAGCAGGCAATTCACAAGGTGCATCATCTAATAATGAAGAAACCGAAGTTATAAGAAGATATTTTGATGCTTTAAAGAATGCGGAGCACTTGGCTGCTTTTAAACAACAAAAACCTGACATTGCTGCTATTTACGAGGCAAATGCTGACAATTTTGGTAATTTTGATTGTTATGTAGGATGTTAGTGATGTTTATTATTTCAGAAAACTTTCGCACAGAGTTGTTGAATCATCAACAAGTTATGAAGCAAAAAATTGACATGATGAGAGATGAAAATAATGCCGAAGGACAGCGTATGATCGAAGAAGCTATTCGCAATGAGAACATACACGAAAGCTTTATTATGGCACAAGAGCACATGCCGGAAACATTCGTTAAGATCCACATGCTGTATGTGCATATGAAGCTGAATGGGTATGACATCCGGGGTTTTATCGACAGCGGAGCTCAAACCTCAGTAATCAGTAGAGAATTAGCAGAAAAATGTGGTATCATGCGTGTTCTGGATGAAAGATTTCAAGGGAAAGCTTTTGGGGTAGGTGGTGAGAACAATATTATCGGAAGAGTGCATGGTGTAAAAGTTGAAATCGGAACTGGAAATTACGTTATTCCCTTTTCTATTTTGGAATCTCCTGATGTCAAGATTCTAATTGGCCTCGATTTTTTGCGGAGATATTCGTGCACCATTGATTTATCGAAAAATAATCTTTCTTTTTGTGATGGGAATCAGGTTCCTTTCTTGGGTGAAGACGAAGTTGAAGATTTGCAGAGATTGACGTCTGAGGAAATGGCTCAAATAGCCGTGAATGAAGGTGATCAAGAAATGATGGATCAATCTGTTTCTGCCCAACCTGTATTTGTTGTGGACGAACAAAAAGTAACGCAAGTCATGGACATGGGTTTCGAAGAAGGAATTGCGAGAAGAGGACTTGAAGTTTGTGAAAATGATGTTGCAAAGACAATCAATTTTTTGTTTGAAAGTAATATGTAGTTCGCAACATACTGAACAATATTTCGAGATACACATTGAACGTTAATTATTTTTTTCATAAACTATTTTTTCTACTTTACCAAAAGTAAATAAATGTTATCATTAACTTGTCTAGTTTGATTAATCATTTAAAAAGTACAAATTTGGATAAAAATTGTTACATTCTGATAAGTATTGTTAAATTTGGATATAAATTGTTAACTTAGATAAGTATTGTTAGATTTGGATTTGCAGTGTTTTGATAGGTACTTGATAAAAGGAGTCAAAATGTAATGAATCATATTGCATACTATGTCCACTTACACAGAGTCTACATCCACCACCACAGGAATTAAATCTCCAAGCAATGATTTGTATGTCACTCATGAAAAAATGATGCAAGGAGCAAGCCTGTTCAATGCAAATCTAAAGCAGTAAAATCAAGATGAAAATTGCCACTTACTCTTACTGATTCTGATTGGAATAGCAAATTGATGGATGAGATTACTTCGGTCATCGAAAAAATTATTAAGAGACGTATATTCGTGCAGATAAAGTTGAATTCTTAGCAAATGACAGAACCTAGGATTCATGAAACTCTCGTACTTAAACTAATGACGACAATTTATCAGTTACTCAAAAGATAACCAATATTTGAGTTAATAAAAAAATTTGGTCTGTCTTGTAAAATTATTATTTGTGTTTAATGTTTGTAAACTTCGCATTTGTTTATGTGTGAATATTATTGCAAGCTTTTTATTTTAATTAGAACAATTTAGCAGAAAATTTTATTAAGGGAAAATAAATGTATCGATACAATAAATACAAAAGACATCAAAATAATAAAAATCAATATATTTTGAGAAGCTTCATGTCTTCTAATTATCCTCTTTCTCCGCGGATTCTTCTGGCCAATTGCAAATCCTTTGGCATGATGGTAACTCTCTTGGCATGTATAGCACAAAGGTTGGTATCTTCAAACAAGCCAACGAGATAGGATTCGGCAGCTTCTTGGAGGGCCATTACAGCCGTAGATTGGAACCGAAGGTCGGTCTTAAAGTCTTGAGCGATCTCACGGATTAGTCTTTGGAAAGGAGCCTTTCTAATCAGCAATTCAGTTGATTTTTGATATCTTCTGATCTCTCTGAGTGCAACAGTGCCGGGGCGGAAACGATGGGGTTTCTTGATACCTCCTGTGGCAGGAGCAGACTTTCTAGCAGCTTTGGTGGCGATTTGTTTTCTTGGGGCCTTGCCTCCTGTTGTCTTACGAGCAGTTTGTTTAGTACGAGCCATAATTAAAATAAAAGAAAAACTTCTAACGAGTAGCAAGTTATGAATTGAATCATTAAATACCACTCTTTATATACTAGTTCTTGCCGGCGAAGTATTGATTGTTAGGAGGGTCAAACGCTGGCGTAGCTAAAATATGATGATTTTACGCTATGTAGATAGAAATGTAATCGGCGCCAAATAAAACGAATTTACACAATGTCGAGACATTGGAACAACGTATTTTTTAAGGCACACCCCCAATGCATAATGAACATATATAAGGACGGTATTTCCAAGATGTCTTTATTCGCTTAATTTTAAGTTTGAAAGTTAGCTTTCATTTGTTTTAGTAATAATGTCTGGAAAAGGAAGAGGCAAAGGTAAGATTAGTGCAAACTTTATTTTTAAATTATCTATTTAAAGGAGGAAAAGGACTTGGAAAAGGTGGTGCCAAGAGACATAGAAAAGTACTCCGCGACAACATCCAAGGTATTACCAAGCCTGCCATCAGACGTCTTGCCCGCCGTGGAGGAGTCAAAAGAATCTCCGGTCTCATCTATGAAGAAACTCGTGGAGTCCTCAAGACTTTCTTGGAAAATGTCGTGCGCGATTCAGTCACCTACTGTGAGCATGCCAAGAGAAAGACCGTCACTTCCATGGACGTTGTCTATGCGCTCAAAAGACAAGGAAGAACAATCTATGGATTCGGCGGATAAAGCAATTGTATGCATGATCTTCACTAGGTCTATTTATATTTATTAATTTTATTTTATATATTAATAAATTTGTCTTTATAATACATCGTCTTTGATTATTTTGTTTGGTTGTAATAAATTGACTTTTCATAAAAATGTAATGTGTACAATAAGGACTTGATCAAAAGATTGGCTTGATACAATAAATGGTCATGCTATCATAAATATGTGTGCAACTATTGTGGGTGCATCATGATTTTAAAAAAGATGATATATTTCTTTAAGTTGGCAAGCACTTCTTAATTGATAAATATCATTCAATGTAAATTATCAGATAAAATAAGCTTTACTTTAAGTCTTCTAAAGATTAATCATTTTTATAAAGATTGACCAATTTTTTGGCTGAAGGCCTAAGTTAATCATCAAACTTCTATTACTGGCGCCAAATTATCCTTTGTACATATTAGCACACTAATGTTGAAGAGCATTTTTAACTAAAATCATCAAAATATTATATAAGCCGCATTAAATTGATTAAGTGTTTTATTGAAATGACAACGAATTACAAGTTAATATGCACAAATTTACTAAAATATCATTTATTTCACAAAAAATACAAAGGAAAGCGCTAATTACAAGATAAATATAATATTAATAAAAATATAGAGCATACTTAATAAAGCCATTAATATGATTGGCAGCGCCTAGAGAGATGATTAAGTGGACTTGGAAGCAGAGTATTTAGTAACAGCTTTGGTTCCTTCAGATACGGCATGTTTGGCAAGTTCTCCTGGAAGTACAAGTCTTGCGGCAGTTTGAATTTCTCTGGTGGATATGGTGCTTTTCTTGTTGTAGGCGGAAAGCTTGCTTCCTTCAGCGGCAATTCTCTCAAAAATGTCATTGCAAAAGGAGTTCATGACGGACATAGCCTTTGAGGATATACCAGTGTCCGGGTGTACTTGCTTCAATACACGGTGAATGTAGGATGAGTAGGTTTGAACACCCTTCTTTTTACGTTTTTCACCAGCAATAAGGCTTCTTCCTCTCTTGGCGATTGGGTTCTTGGCAGTCATTGGAGGGTTAGAGTCAGCTGCAGGTTTAGCGACACTCTTCTTTGCGACGGCGGCTTTCTTTGGTGGCATAGTTAATAATCAAAACTGTACTTTTGAAAAAGTGATTGACTCTCACAAAAATCAACCTTTATATAATAATTCCGTACTAGTGGGTTTACCCTTTTCCATTCATTTATGCGCCGCCTTCAACTCATTCTACTTGTCATCAAAATGCGGTGATAGTTAATTAATAAAAACAAATCCCGACAGGAAAATGCTTACTTAAACAAAATTCTCTGACCATTTCGCGCCTTAATAAAATGCAACGCCTGGCGATTTAACGTGGTCCTTAATTTCAATGTAATTTGATGAAAATGCATTTTAAATTAAACGTAATAGTATTTGACAAGTTAATGAAGAATAATACAATATTCAAATGTATTTATTTTTGAATAATATAAACGATTCGTAAATTCCATAGAGTTACCCGCTAAACAGATGAACAATAAAAATATAATTATATAAGCTCTGATACATTTAATTACTTAGAATTCGTTAAGAAAATATACCCGTACATTCTTAACTATATAAATGCGAAACCATGAGATTTCGGTTGAGTTTTTCTTGAAGGAAATGCTTGCTGTACTGGTTATCTATATCTGAATTGTAGCACAATTGATTTTCGTCTCGGCCTAACCTTCTAAGATTGACTGGTGGTCCTAAAAAGTAATTAAAATGAAGTAATGTCGCACAATCTTACCGATAAAGCTTAATAAAACTGGCAAAAATATTAATCCATGAGCTGCTCCGATTATTACAATGCCAAAGAACATTCTAAAGTAATAAACCTGGAATATCTGCGAATGAGCAAATGCTAAGATGCAAATCCCTCCAAATTTAGTCATTGTTATTCTAAAGTAAAAGAATAAGCAGATATTAAACACTATTTTACTTACCCTGTAAATACACTTGGACCGACAATTGAAATGCTTTCCTGAGCTCTTTCTAGCCTTGTTCTTTTAGTACTCTTTGAAAATGCCCTAATAATGTGTGCACAAAACTCAACACTAATCCCAACAGACATAACTAGATTAACAACCGAAATGGCATTGAAGTCAATATTCCAGAAGTACATAAGTCCGATTAGGTTCATAATAATACAAGTTATTGTCACTACCATTATCATGGCAGACCACGGGTCCAACCCCATCAGTATAGTGGAAACTATAAATATTCCAAAGACACAACTGATCAATTGAAGTATCGCGTTCAATACTATTTCTTCATAGTTTTCATAAAATACCTTTACAGAAGAAAGACATAGGTTAGATTTATTGTAATAAAAATGTGTGAGGGTCTCCCCATTTTTCAAAAATTCCTATAGTGATAATGACAAGTTTTTGAAAATCACAAGTGATATCACTTATAGGGAGTCATTAACATATATTTAAATTTTGTGCGAAAACATACATAGAAGACACTATAAGGAAAGACCTCAACAGTGCCATGAGCATCAAGATCAGTGTTCATCATTTTAGTAATATTGTCGGCAATTTTTCGAGCTGTTGCCATAGCATCAATGAAATCATCACTTGTTTTTAAGACGGTATGATGTGACATAAAATATGAGGCTGAAATTCTTCCTGATTTCGTAGTTTTGACGGCTGAACTGTAAGCTGCGTGACCACCTAGAGCACACTTTTCGGTTGGATTATCTTCAAGGAAATCATGAATATATTCGTAAAACAAATCGCTTCTTGGCCTGTTATTTTTGACGGAAACATTGCATGAATGGCAAAGACCTTCATTATCGTCAAAACTAGCCGGACAGAAGGTATCATTTGAAACAAATCTCCGACAACAAGAACCTCTTGGCCGGAGCCATCCAATGTAATCATCTAACCAACTCATAGCTAAAATAGAAAAGTTGTTAATTAATATTTTTAAATGTAAATCTGAATGAATGTATTAGATAGGTTTTTTATCAATCTTTTTGCAAGGTTGTTTAAATTTAATGTTGGCTAAAAGATATTTAGTGCCATGACAATAATTTGATCATCAGTAAAGAGTGATAATTTTAGACATATTGCAAGACATGCTCTTTCAAACCTAAAAAAGTGAATCTAAAAGGATATTTTTTGCCAAGTAAACTGGGCAAGTAATGATTTTCAATTTAACATCATGCTGCAATTGTATTTACGTATGCCCTTTTATCCAGTTGTAATTTTTTTGTATCTTCATTAAACTAACTGAAAGTAAAGCAAAATTAGTTGATTTCCTTAATAAAAAGTTGTTACCCCGGGTTTGCAATATAACTGTTTTGTGGCCATGCAGCGGCATATGAAATTTGATTAGTTAAAGAGTCTTTTTGGCATCCAGGACCGGTGCAAATTTTGTTTTGCATATCAGGTCTACTGAAGTCAACATTGCTTTTGATAACGAAGTAAACAGGAGGGCCAACAGACAAAAATCTATCCATGTTCTCGAAGTGAGTAAACACATAGGAGTCTTTGGGTACAGCCATTTTTCGGTCTAATCCAAGTTTGATTCTATCTACAAAAGCTAAAGAAGTTCCGAGCCAACCTAGAAAGACGATAATCACAAGTCCACGAGTGAATTTTTTCAGAAGGAATTTGCTATAATATTTGGTAAAAAATTTGTGCAAAAACCCTTCGGCCTTGGGAGGTTCAGATTCAATTTTAATGCAACAAAAGATCTCCGGGATTCCGGAAATTTCGCGTTTGAGATCGATCACGAATAGAGATAAGAAGCATGTAAT
The DNA here is from genome assembly GCA_963281155.1 of Rhabditophanes sp. KR3021. Classification (NCBI taxonomy): domain Eukaryota; kingdom Metazoa; phylum Nematoda; class Chromadorea; order Rhabditida; family Alloionematidae; genus Rhabditophanes; species Rhabditophanes sp. KR3021. The sequence continues at coordinate 3,270,121 of CAUJLY010000004.1, read as the reverse complement.
TTGCAAGAAAAAGTCGAAAAACAAAGCAAGGGCAGCATACAGGGAAAACACCTTTACGGCAGGCATCTTAGATAAAGCTCCAAATGAAAAACAAAACACTTCGGATAGAGACGATAGAATCATGGAAGGGATAATTTCTTTTGATATTTTCGCAATTCGGACTTCTAGCGGTTCTGTTAATTGTTCCGGGGTTAATCTTTGGTACGTTTGGACGAATAGGAAGATATTGTCCACACCTACCGCTAATACAAGAAACGGCTGCACCTCAAGTATGATCATACTTGCAGGGATCCCATAGAACGCGTAAACACCGATAGAAGACGTAATCGACAAGGCTACGATTAATACACCAGCAAAGCCAAGTAAAAACTTCGAATGAATCAGTAAAGACAATAAATTATCCCCAGAAAATCTAAATTGACCCAATGTTATGCTCACATAGATAAACATAAATACATATGAGCATAAAACCGTGTACGCGTCTGCCTTGGATTCTCTGACTATTTCATCTTGAATTGACCGCTCAGCCATAAAAGAAATACTCATGGTAGGACTGTAAAACTCTTTTAAATATCTTAAAAATTCTTTTTCCCATATTTTACTATACTCGTTGTTTTCATCCTCGTTGTAATTCTTCAATAAGTATGTTATAACCAGCCCTTTCGATGTTTCGTAATTATTGGTAGAATTGAAATCTCCGAGGACAACGTATGGTTGGATAGGTCCTCCAAAATCAGCAAAGCAAGGAAGTTGAAGAGTTGACTGCATTGTGAATGGATTCTTTACACAATCAAAAATGTGATTTAAATAATCCTTTGGATAAAAATCAAATTCTTCTTCAACTTCTTTATCGAGCAATGTTAAGTTGTTTTGGAAGTAATTGAATATACTCATTAAAGCACATTTTGTGCCCGCATTTGTTGTTGACTTCATCGGTTTGTAACAAACTGAAATTATTGCTAGTTAATAAATAACTATTCTAAATTGACTTACCGTCATTTAAAGTAACTGTTACATTGCCATTTACTTTCCCTTGCAAATTCGAAATCTCAAGTTGCAGCCTAAATGCTTCTTTTAGGAATTCTTTATTGAAGGCTGGGCCATAATATCCATTTCCAATAGAATTTGTTACATTCGGGTGTTTGATAAATTTTTGATTCTTAGGATAAACAATGACTTGTTCAACTCTGTAAAATGGTCCGAAGTTATTGTCAAAAAACGCTTTTTCTTCACGAGCTTTTGATCCAGGAGATGACCATCTAAAATTATTTAATTACCAATATAAGATTAACAACATACAATTCGACGGGATCAGTTGTGAAACGGACGAATAATAATCCAGAAGAACAGAAAAGCGCAACCATTAGGCCAAACATCAGCACAATGTATGGATTTCTGGCACAAATAATGCCAAACTGATAAGACATTGACTCCAAGAAATCTTCGATCGAGCTTGCTATTTGGTCTACTGAACCAATGGAGTTTTGGATCATTGGAATTGGAGTCGGTTTAAAGTCGTTCATTGTTGAGTCAGTATCAGACGTCTTGCCTAATACATAATAAAATACTATGATGATAATGACAGCAAAACCAATAATTCCAATAGCTGTAATTGACATTGCAGCCGAGCAATCCATCGCAGCAATTTTGCAAGAATTATCAGCTAAGCGGGGGAATGGTGTCAAATTTTCGCAAACTGCCGGACAATCGCTACACGTACATCTATCTCCGTATTCTCCCACATAATCGGAACATTTGTAAGGCTTCGTCTTTGGAGGTACCATCAGTTTTTTATTTCTAATATGATTATCACCAAGGTTAAATTGAATGGTAAAAGGAACTCCAATGGCTTCATTGTAAGTTCCCAAAAATAAAAGCCATTTTTCAATTGTACACTCTGATGCTTTTCTTCCACAAAACATATCTAATGCGTAACTACCTCCCAATGCTCTTACATTTTTACATGAACTCATTAAAGTGTCTGCAAATATTTAAACCATTATCATGTTGTTTATGAAAATATAAATTTTAGGGAAAGCAAATACCAAAGGTTTCTTTTAAAAGAAAATTTTTGAATTAAACATATTATTTACTCTCAAATTTATTGCCATTATATTAATGTTTTTATATTCTTACTTAACTTGTAACGTTTACTAGTTGTTTCTTTACTTTTAGTTGTTCATTCACTCAACTGGAGTTAAATTATTGAGGAAAACGATGTCAATAGGATGTTAAAAAAAGTCTCAAGAGAAACGAGAATAAAACGACTCTGACGTTTGAAATCAAGTGTTTTATGAAGCTACTAACAAAGAAGCATTTATTTTGATGAAGTGCCGATGTCTGTAGGAAAAAAAGCATTCACAAATTGAATGTAAGTTAAGTATTCTACATAATAAGTAAATGTTTTAGTTCCAGAACAGCCGCAACCACCAAAACGCTTGTTTAGTTTGCCACAAAAAGCTGATGACTCAAATTTGACTGACAAGGAGAAATTGCTTAGAAAAAGTCGTTCGAAAGCTGAGGCTTGTATGGATGAGATCGACGAAGAGTTCAAGATGGCCGCTGATTTTGTTAGAAAAGAGGATTAAGCAACACTTTCAGGATTACAATCATGCTCTAAAGAATGGGAATTTGTTCGACGGCAAAGAGTCAAGACTGGACAAAATCAAACCTCATTTGGCAGAAACTCCCTATCTCAAGCTTCCAGTTCCCTCAAAAGAATTGGCTGGAAAAATTCAAACCTCAGATCACAAACGCTCAACACGGCAAATGTAGGATGGCTGACACCTTCTTGCTCAATCGCGTGAATGCATGCGATGTTGGTGATATTTTGACTAAATATACTTGAACTCAACATGACTGGCGATGATTAATTTAATAAATATTTCAATCTTTCATACACAACTAGTTTAATTTTAACAAAATATTTTGATTCCCTCGTTTTTTACCTGCATAATTTTGGTCAACAAAATATTCGACATTTGTAATGTATTGTGTGTTATTTTTCAATGAATGGATTCCCACATCTGTAGCCACTACATTCACAAAGTCACTCTGCTTTGGTGAACAAGCAAGATCACACCTGTAATACATTTAAAAGATGTCCCATTTACGTAAACATACCACAAATTCGCGAAATTCTTAAAACAACCGGGGCATTTACTTAAAAATTGTTGCGGTACCATCATTTGGCTCTTCAGTAGTTTTATTTGTTCTGAGTCACAGCATACCTTTGTATTGCCCTCTAAATAAGTAGTAATGTTAATGAGAATGTCAATGATTGCAATTAAATTACCTTCGTATAAATGAGGGCAAAGTTCTTTTAGTTCGTTTTCCAATTCAGGTTCTTCTATGGGCTCTCCATCGTAAAGACAATTTTGTGACAATTTGCCGATTTTACCACAAACCTTCCGCATAACACATCTTCCACTTATCTCATGGTTGGAGATAACTACCAGTAATGTTGTAACCAATAAAACCCAGGATCTCAAGGAAAAACCCTTTCTGTCCAAAATTAATAAATTTCTTTTAATCATCTAGATTTTTAGTGTGTAATTGATAAATTAATAAATAGTATAATTTTAAAGCTATAATAAAATTATCCAATTAAAATGTGATATGTAGGTGTCAGTCAAGTAAGCGATAACAAAATAGTTAATGTCACTAAAGTGTAGTATCTTAATAGAAGCGATGATTGGGTTTGTTTGCGGTAATGGCACGGAAAGTTTTAGTTGGCATGTAATTTAAAAAAATATTTGGTGCCTTTAAAAGAGAATATGCAACGCCAAAAACATCTGTCTCGAAATAAGAGTCATTTTTACATAGGTATCGAATTTAAAAAAAGTATCACTAAAGGGAACGGAACTTTTCACCCATTTTGCCATGAACAAATGCCTGTATGTATCTTTTTATTTAGTTTTTAATAATAATCTAGCAATATTTATTAAAAATAATGTCATTCTACGTTTTATAAGTCAATCTCGAGATTAGTAGATATTATTACATACATGTAAATACATAGGCCTTAATATTGCAAATATTGTAAATATTTTAAATACTTTAAATATTCTAAAACAGTTTCTTAGAGTTTGCAAGGTGTGCCAACAAATATCCAATAATTTAAGAAAACATGTTTTTTAAAATAAAGGAATACCATGGGAGCAAAATATACACATAATATAGATGCTATTTTATAGCAGACCGGCCTCGACGTCATCACTCAAGCACAAAAGTCTTGGAGACTCCTTTTGACATTGAGGAAATGGTTAAAATAATGGATTCTAAAAGAATGAGATGCCCTAAAACTTTTATATGATTTACCAAAATGCAAATGATAGACAATAAGTTCCACACTCTTAAAAAGTATACATAGATATGTGCCTCTCCTACCACTTCCATATCCACTGTACTTTAATCCCTTTCTCGCCCCAAAATGTATGTCTAAATATGTAATGTAACGGGAAATATAAAAAGAACCTGTGGCAATGTAAAACTCAGGTAAAATTAAGTGCACATGTACATTTAAGCACATTCATATAAATACTTCAGAAATTGACATAGTTAAGCACGTCATCTATCTTTATATCATCTTCTTACTCATCTTTAGACTACATTTTTTACAACAAAAAAATTTTGATTACGATTTTCACTGATGCATGGATCAGTTTGTCAGAAAGTAAATATCAGAAATTAGTCGTCATAAAAATACAGCTAAAGATATCTTGATGTGTCATTAGATTGATTATTCATAATAAAATATAGCTTAGTTTTCAAGAAACCCTTTTCCAGCAATCATTCATATAAATTAAGTAATTTTGATAAAAAACATTTGAACACAAACCAAAAAGAGTTAGTGTATGATGTGTAACTAAATATTTAGTATTTGTATCATTATATATTTATCTATATATTGCTAAATTGGCAAATATAAACATTATTGCCATAACAAATAAATGATACTTGCATTGAAATGTATATAAATTCTTCTATTTGATGTGAAGTTTCTATGGCGACGTCAATATTACGCATTTTGCCCTCATCATCTTGTACACAATTTTGAGTGTACATGCTATTTTATCCTATAAAAATAGATTTGAATGAACGGTTGCCTTCTATTTTTTGTAAAATAATCAAAAATACAAAGAAAAGGGAAGTTAAGAAGTTGGTAACATTCATTGGGATTTTTTGTGTAAATAGAAAATATAGATAGAAATGTGTATATTGTATATATATGTATGCGAAAATGTTTCGACAATGGAAATGAATTTAAAATATGATTGTACGGATATGTGTGTTTATATTTTGAGATATAAATGTCAATGTTCATGGATAGAAAGGAATTTTTTAATCAAAATATCAATTAATCGGTTAAGAAGGGGTCGAGATGTAAGAATTTAGTTTGATGGGGTATGTGGTGTAAAAAGTGATCTAAAAAGTGATCTTGACCCATCATCAATTATTAATAAGCTGTCATGAAGGATGTAGTGCAAAGACGCGATCGGTGATGAATTATTTTACATTTCATGTAATCATTTAAATTAAATAAATATCATACACATGTATTTATTTTGGTCATAAACAAATATGTGTAGTCTATACTTTAACTATAGGAACGATATATTTTTTAATATTATTATATTTCACTATTTTTACATAAACATTATTTGAATTCTTCCACTTTTTTTGACATTTTGTCAATAAACTTGAAAAGAAACCTTTATTGGAGGTAGTGATTCACTACTCTATAGTCTTACACACACCATTATACAAGGAAACCATTTCAAATGAAATACAAAGTGAGTAAAGGCCACAACAATAAAAAGAATTTTTCGAAAAGTTTATGTAATGATCTTAGAATTAGCTTCCACTAACATTGACTACCCACACGAAAATCTAAAACTGCTTTAAAATCTAAAAACTACATTAAAATCTTAAAACTATACTGAAAATCTCCACTATTTTATGTGTTAATCTACAGGAAATGAGTTAAATTGGAGTAAATTAAATTAAGCAAGATTAGAGTTCAGTAACAAAAATCGGAATGGAGAAAAAAGTTGCTTTGATTTTTAAGCTTACAAATAAACAAAAAATAACGCAGACTCGTTGACTTTACAGCTTACTGCAAAATTTGGACTTGATTTATTTTAACTTGTACCTATATTTTTACGCACTAATGAAATTTATTCAAGTTACAAATATGTACACTGATAATTGGTATGTACTTACTTCAGAATATATAAGGTGTAAAGTATAAATTATGAATAAATACTTTGTAGTCAAATAATTTGTATTAAGATACAATAAATATATTGAAAATATATACCTTGTTAATTAATGCAATCGGAAAATGTGGAATCCTTTCCTTAAATCTAAGTAGTAACATCAATTGAAGATACCTTCTTAAGAAATAAAAAATAACTGCTGTTCCTACCTGAAGTAAATTATGTAAAGTACAAATAAACATTAAGTATTTAGAAGATATGGTGGATTGAAATGAGAATTAATAAGTAATAGCTTGTATTGACACAAAACTAGCTTATTAAACTCTTGAGATGGTAGTGCAGTTTGCAGTACGTCACAAAAATACATGTTCTTGGGAGTTATTTTGTGATGGCTGGTGATTTGTGAGTGTGTATTAATAGGTAGAAGCTTTAAAAAGATTAATGACTGATAATTGTGCACAATCAGCCTATGAATGGGGTTTTATTGGCTTGAAAATGAAAACTAATCTTTTGTTAACGTAATAATAGCTAAAATAAAGTTGTTTTTAGGAGTCAACAACGTAAGAATACCATTTTAAGCTGAATTGAAGAAATTTTAATAATGTGTGTTTATGTATTTGGTTAATATTGGCATCACCAAAACAATACTTAATTGAGTTAACATATATTCAAACAATCGAGTCTCAATATTTCTGTCTATTTAAAGCAAATACCAGTTTTTTTCAATTAATAAATTCTTATATTAATAAAAATATCGGAATGGTGTGGCTTAGTGAACAACAAAAATAAAATGACATTTGAAGCGTAATATCAAACTACGACTTTTCTCTATAACGTAACCTTTGCCTTCGGTAAAATACGGGTATCAATAATTTAAAAGTCCAGCATCAAACACTTAAGCTAAATAACTTTTGAGGCCAGGGCGTCGCTTATATAATAAACATTGAACAAACAAATATTTATAAAATATGATTTTTTTCACAAATAGGGAGGAATTAAATGAATGAGTCACTGCAAGAATCGGGATGCCATAACATCACAAATTGAGTCAGGTTAATGACATGTAAGTGATGTGAAGAGTATGCTTTTAAATCACACACGAATGTAACAAAATAATTCAAAAAGAAACGAATATTCAAAAAGTGAGTTTCCAAGAAAGCTCTTAAAGAAGCAAGTATGTATGAGTTATGCTAAATATATTAGAAAGGTAAATATTTTTGGTCGAAGATGATGTAAATTGTGTGATCACATTCGTGGATTAAACGATGCAGCGTGCCCCAAAATTTGACAATATATTTATATGAATAGAAACTGGAATTTTGTGTTCTGATAGATTTGGTTGGATCATATTTTTTATATACATATTATTGAATGTGTCCGTATGTGTTTTATTGGTAGACAAAACATAGAATATTGTTAATTTTGTAATTAAATTTATAGAAGATGACTCGCATATTTCCTCCTTAACATTTGAAAAATAAAAATATTTAGTATTGCGTCACAAATTCGCACAACTTAAAAGTTTTAAAAGCACCACCGGTACGTCTTTCCTGATACCAATAAATGTTGTTGACACATCTACATAAGAAATAATATTTTGTAGAAAATTCTTATTATTAATATGTTTATTTATTATATGATTGTAGATTACAAAATAAGTACGTGGGAGCAACCAAAATATCTATGAACTCTAAAGACTAGTGACAATAGTCGTCTTGTAAGATAAATCATTTTTTGGCATTTGACAAAAATGTTGTGAATCTTCTTTACTTTGTTTGTGTGAATTATTACATTGGTCAGAATTTTGTCTGTAGCAATTTCCTTTTTCGCAATTATGCATGGCAGCATTTTTGTATGTAGTTTGGACAATTTTTTGTCTCTGGGTAGCTTGATTTAATTCTGATAAAGTGTATAAGATTTCCGAGTTTTCAAAAATATTATGCTTTGAATCACTATCACTGCAATAAAATGTCTTAGCTTTAGCAGAATATTCTTTGCAACTTTGACTCATTCTTCTTCCAATTGACAACCATACCCACATTTCATCTAGTTGTTGATCTATTGTTAATGTCGTCACCACATTGCAGTTTGAATCTCCGGAAAAGATGTCCAATAAAGGTTGAATGTAAGGCAAAGAAATATCACGGCAGTAATCATTTCCTACTTCCCCGTTCTTTAGAATTTGATCGTATATGGGTAGCAGTAAACTTTTGATAAGTTTAACTGAAGAATCTTCGAACAAAGAATCTAATTTATCTGCTTCATTTTTAAGAGAACTAAAAATGCTGCAAAATGCAAATAAATTTCCAAAATCTTTTAGTAACGAAGAAGCGATTGACGTCCAAGTTGAAATAATCAACTTGGGATAATTGGAACGTGAAATAGACTCAGTAACCAATTGCTTCAATAAGTTTATTCTATACGCACAGTTCCTTCTAACTTCTACTCCGCATGACGGCAGCAACAGTAATTGCAATCCATTTTGTTCTTTGTCATTTAATTGCAATGTTTTAATGTCTTCTTGTGTAATTAATTTACACACTCTTGTAATATTCATTGAAATAAGTCTTGAACCAAAGTCATCTAGTCGTTTATAACCGGAACAGCTTAGTTCATATTCCGACTCTTCACTTTCATTGTTCAATAATGAATCAGGAGAATGAGTCCCAAATTTATGCATAGGCAAGGAATCATAGTCGCCTTCGTTTGATGTGTCAAGAACACACGCAGAGTCTCGATCAGTAGTAATAGAGGAAAGTTTGTTTAGTGACATCATTGATCTCTTAAGATCATTCTCGATTCTTGTTAGATCTGGATTAGAATCTCTTTTTTGTGTTAGCGTTTCTTTTGACTCTGATCGTTCAGGAAGTGCTGGAACAAAGTTTTTCTCCGCAATTATACCTGCTGCTGATCGGTTAAACAAAGAAGACTTAGAACTACACTTTAGCTTGCCCATGCTATTATGCTTGTTGTATATTGGGGCTGAGGAAGATGATGAGTCGGTTGAGGATGATGTAAAAGTTGAGGCAGGGCGTGTAGCCATATTTCTTAGAGGTATGATTCTCAAATTGGAAAATGACCTGGCTTTATTTAATATCACGTCATCTGATTTTTCAAGGAACGGATTTAAATTCGTCACCGAATTGCTAAAATTTTTATTGTAATTTGAAAAGTCAGTATCTGTTGTATCATCCGAATGCATTGTTGATGCCGTTGATAATCTATGACCCATATGCTCATCTAAACTGTTTTGTTTCGTATAATGCTTGGCAGCGTGTGGTGGCAACGATTTGATTTGAACATTACTAGGGAAATCTAACATACTATCATAATCCATATCACAATAATCTTGATTTTGATCATTCTGTTCTTTGATGGCCGTCATTTTGTAAGATGTGTTTTCAACTGGCTTTATATCAAACATAGATAGGATTTTAATATTACTGACAGAATGGAAATCGTTGTCTTTGTTATTGTAAGAATTAACTAGATTATTCAAATTAGTTTCTGATTTAGTCAGATGCTTGTTGTAGGAACGGAACAAATCACCACCATTATTGTTGTTGTAGTTACCATTATAGTTATCATTATTGTAACTGCTACAATTTTGCATGATTCCACTGACTTTGCAATAGTCAGCTTCAATTTCTCCACAATTAGAAGAAAATGACGACGATGGATGTATCGTTAAACTTTTATTAGACACGACTGCTGTTATGATACAACAGTTGGAAATGGTAGTAACTTTGCGTTTATGAGTTTGGTAGAAATTAATTAGTGCAGGCACTGATGTGAATTGCTCTTCTTCAAACTGAAAATAATTACACATGATCTAATTTAAACAAAAATGTGTAATTTGAATACATACCCGATAATATAATTGGTCATTTACGACTTCATCATTAATTTGAAAATGTTTAGGTGATCCGTCGGACATAGCCGTTAAAACATAACCATTTTTATTCGAAATACTGTCACGGACCAGGAAATCTCCCTCTTTCACAAGTAGATTTTCGGCCTCAATACGCTTCAGCATACCGTGATACCAAATTTGTTTGGCCAATGTCGAATTAACACTAATCAAGGCAGCATTTTCCTTCATTCTTGTTGTGTAGATGTATTATAAAATAGTGATACTGATTTAATATTAATAGACTGTACAATATATCTCTGGAATTAAATTATATTTATACAACGACCAAAACACCAAGCAAATCAGATAAAACAGACAAAGTAGAAAAAATATAAAGAAGTTTATTTATTGTTTTGATTAAATTAGTATTATACAAAAAATATACTATAATAATATGTTGTAAAAAATGTCGTATAATAGTATCATATTTTTATATTTACATATCTGTATCTTTGATCGTAAAAATAAGCGAATAAATGTTGTCTCATAAAAAATGAGCAATAGTACTACACTTTTAAAGTGGAAGCATGTGGGTTATACTAAATGTTTAATCATAACTTTTTATCAAAAGTAATGCTAATAAATTGATCTTATTGTTATTTCTTGCATATTGTATTATTTTGTTTTAAAATTATTGGTGCCATTATTGCTCATAAATATAAATGAATAAATGTAAAATATAAATTGTTATAGGTTCAATTTTATATCATTTTTAAATGAATGCATTAAATGATTATAACAAAAATGTCATATTCCAATAAAGAGAATATTTATAAGATAGACGCTATTTTAGAAGTAAAACAATACTTCCCAAGAAAGGATCATTTTTTAAACCAAATAAACAATCCTTTTGATAAACTTATATAAATGAATCATTTCCTTTATCAAGCAAAAAGATAGCTATCAGTGGGTGTTTGACTGTCAATTTAATTGTAAAATATTATTTGTTATCAATGTTTTATGTATGTGATATTAATGATGGAGGAAATATATCTTACAACATATTTAAACTAATAGATTTCCGGGGGTCTAAGCGGTACGAAGAGACAAAGAATAAAGACCATAAATAGGGATATCAAAAAGAAATAATTAATGTCCAGTATAATGCCTATTAAATTACTAAATATTTCTTGGACTTAAGCTGATGAGCCAAAAGAAGAGTGATGATTCCATGTTTAGATGTATTTAGTTTAGAAGAACATCTAATCTAATCATAAGCCGAATATATTTTAGTCAATTTATTTAGAATTTAGTTTAGCATTTTAAATATTAAGGAAACAATGGCATGGCTAATCACTCAACAAGACATGGACATGATAACAAATGAATGAAAAGTTTAGAGGCAAACAAAGAAGTTCTGATAATTGTAGATATTCGAAAGCTGTCAATGAAGCAGTTTCGGTTATTAGATAAATAAGAAGGCTCGGGTCTTTAATACTTTTAATAGTAGGGTATGTCCATTGGGTCATTTGAATTAATGACAGAGTTGTTTAGCTCACTTTGCACAAATACAGCCAATTGAACAGTTGATAACCATAAATGTAATTGAAGTGTTTGTGTGGAGTTGCGGTTTTGGTCCTTGTATGGGAACACTTCTGATAAACTTTTCGGACTAGCGATCTCTGGAGAACAACCCTAAACCAATATGAAACATGACAGGCGAGAGCTTGATAAATTTCAAAATAGAAGTGATGGAAATGATAAATTGGTAGTGTAAGTAAACATAGCAATAATTTGTATAGGAGGCAACTGACGGTAAACTAACACATGCTTATAATTATGGGTTTGTTTTGGATGGCAATAGGTTATTATTTGATTTGTTTCGTAACAAATTGTACATTTCCAAGCAAAGAGGATTACAATTGGGCAATGTATAACCACTAAACAATTACTATTTAAACGTGTCTAAATATTATTGTATGCATAATTTTCAATGAGTGCGCATGTGTTTTTTAAGAACAAAACTTAAATGTGATAGAGATCAATGGCAAAGTGAAATGAACAAAGTTTGATTAATTAAAGTAAGATCTAAAAGATTGTGGAAATAGGAAAAGATATATGATACTTCAAGTGAATTGTAGTCCTTTATTCGAGAACAGTTGCATAAAAAACCATCGAAACGATCGGTAAGATAAAAGATGGTGAGCAGTTGTTAATACCAAACAGGCATATTCATAGTACTATAAAATTGTAGTAACTACTGTTTTGGCAAGTCTTAAAAGCGAGGTAATTTCAGGCAGATGGCATTTGTCGTAACAGCACTTACAATCTATTAATCAAAGGATTGAAATTTAAAAAACACAATAAAACAATTAGCATAAGCAATGGAAGACAATAAACAAGTTATTATCAGTTTCTAGATTACTTGCAAGTCATATTTTAAATACACTAAGCAGATGTAAACAGACAATTTTTTACGGTTACTTTGTGACCAATAAAAAATGATTAATCTTGTGATAATCTTAGAAACGGCAATTACCATAAACTTATTATTTTTGTGACCACAAACATCAAACAGTTGTTATATGGCACACAAGAAGTTAATACAATGAATTGTGATTATTTATACGTTTTGACTTAGTCTAAGTTTGAATTTTAAATTGTGTGACTGGTCAACCACTAATAATTTGGATGAATTATGAATTAGTAACCTTTTGATAATTCCAATCTACTTCACCTGTTATAAATTTTTAATGTAAGCATCATTTTATGTATTCCTCGATCTAATATTAGCGTAACACAAATTAAAGTCCTTGTATAAATGATGAATTATTTAAAAGTCAACAAAGGTACTTAGTTTCGTGATGTAAGTGGTGCTTTCCTTTGATTATACGTAATTAGGATAGTTCTAACGGATAAGGAAAACCCATTAATATTTTTTGCATAAGTGATAATTCGGTAAAGTTTGGGCGGATTTCCGTTTGGTGAACAATTAAGTGAGACATTTTGTTGATGATATTTCAATTTTATTAAACAAAATGATATATTAGATTCATATAAACAAAATTATTCAACATTCGCTTTAGAGTTTATGTTATTGATCAATAAACGTGTACAAGACCATTTGCAAATACCCAAGCAAGAACATAAGTGAAAAATCCACCAACAATTGAGTGAGTTAAGAGTTGGAATGGACTGAGCAAGTATTGTTGCCATTTAAAGTCTGCTTTTACATACCAGAATACAGCCTAAATTAAGTTGTTTTAAATTGGAAAAATTATAAAATAAACTAACTTGAAGGAGAACGGAAGCAATATAAAAAAAAACTCCGCTTAATGATGTTAAACCCAAAATACCAGCAGCAAAACCGCAAAGTACCGCACTGCATGTTCTGGAATATTCTAAAACTTCCATATTGTTCTTGACATGGGCCCCAATAATAATATCTGGTTTCTTAGTATTTTTAGCAACGTTTTTGGAACTCATTTTTAAAATATAAACTTGAAACTGAATTTAAAATGCTTATGAATCGGCACAAGCTCACTATTGGAAAAGTTTGGAACAAAGTGTCTTTAGAAGGATACAATTTGATAAACACTTCCAAGAATTGATAACATTGGCTTGAACAATTAAATAACTGATCAATTGATGAATTAAGAATTTTGACAACAAATAAAAAAGAGTAATTTTATTATGTTTACTTCATTTTAAAAATTTAATCAAATAATATTTTATTAACATTTTGTCTTAAGCAATATGACACTCCATGTTGTTAAGTATTTTAGAAAACGTTATTTTAAGAGTTTAAAACATTTTTAAATAATCAACTATTTAGATTCCCAAGGAAACATGAACAATAGATAAAGCAACCCATATTATTTCCAATTCAATATTTTTTAATAAAAAAACAATATCTAACCATTTTGCAAAGTGATAGATTGTGTTTCTTGAATAAATATTATGTTTATCCTCATTTTGAAAAATCATTGCCCCAGATTTACGGCTCTTCTCTGATAATTATTTTTATTTGAAGAGTCACGACTTTTCTTGACAAATATTGTGAATCACATTTTACTGATAAAAGTAATCATTCAACAATATTATGGTCATTAAATTTTTTTATTTTAAATGACTCATTTGATATAAAATTTGCATAAACCCACATATCACAATAGAATCCATACAAATATGTGTTGTACTGACTTTAAACGCCTTTGTGAATGTTTAATTGAAAGCTCATTAAGTAGTGTGTTTTTCGGGTATTGTACATTCTTATTAGATCACGCTCATCCTTGGTAACCTATTGTAAAAGAGGACTTTTGTCACAAAGTCTATGACTCACTGCAAACAATACAAGACATATGTGCGAGTGCAAATAATTCGTATCTCTAAATTATCAAAAGCTAACTTTGTAGCAACTTCTGAATACGTTTATCTAGCACATTTATGTAACACATTTTATTAACAAAATCACACAGAAAATTGAACATTAAGTTCGATAATAACAAGATATCCTTTAATAGTACTTCTTTATCAGTAAAAAATAAATACGCTGTTTAATCTCAACTACCTAAATAGACTCGTGGTTTGATCCGCCCTTCTCGATATACGATTCCTTATAAATCCTATAAAATTTGATTGCTCATCATTATTTGATTAATTGACAGCAGACCCCTTTTCATAACGTCATTTGAAATTTGTTAACTTTATGTATAAACAAATACGCACTCAATTAATTTTCTATAAATTCATTTTTCAAAATCTCCAAGGCAATACTAAGTACTAATATTTCAGACAAACAATACTATAATTAAGATTTACTTCTGAGTTTATTTTTACTCTAAATACATTTATTTTCTTAAATAAAAACACGCCCAATAATGGCTCAACAATTCGACACTAGTTTGGAATTACAGCATTCTCAGTTTAATTACAGAGAAGAATTAAACGGAATGGGCCATGATGCTGTTCTCTGGAACATTTACAAGCCGATTTGTATGATATTGGGAATATTTAATATGCCTAATATTAAGAAGGATACTAACACGAGTAATGCAAAAACAAAGGTACTCAATATTTTGCTGGCTCTTGTATTTCTAATTCCAATTTTGGCTTCTTTTGTTTTTATTACATATACTTCCCGAAATTACAGAGTATGTTTTTACGTTTTCTTACTTTATCTAAAATTCTCTCTATAGACACTTTCTCTACCCTGGTGTCAACAAATTGTTTTTGGGACATATAAGGTTAATGGCTTTGTTGGCATACTAATTTATTGTGGTTTGGCAAAAGTGGATTTTTTCAAAACATTTGTTGAAATGTTGTGCGCATATCGCGCAATAGATGTCAAAAATTATGAGTCTACCTTGGGATGTAAACGCATAAATATTATAAAATTGGCAGTTCTTACTCTTTTTTATATTGGGCTGCCAATTACCAGTTGTATCATCAACTTTTGCAATTACGAAACAAATTATGAGGCTGGCAATTTTTTTAGAACCTCGTTGTTCGGAGTCAAATGGTTATTTGTAATAGATTGTTTTATCACTATCATGTCCAATTGCGTTGGCATGCTTTTCATTTCCTTGTTCCTATTAACATACTGGGCAGTTCAATCGGAATCTGATAATTTTACATCTGTTTCGAAATTGATGTTAAAAATTGAAAAAGGCAAACTTCAGGACAGCCTTGATTCCCTAGCCCTGAAGAATGCCAAATTGCTTGAACTTTTTAGTTACGTATCAGGCAATTTGGAAAAGTTTACGAACACGCTCGTAATGAATTCTGTAATCATCATTTCAATGTCTGTGGCTATTCTTAGTTTATACTCAAACGGAACTTTCGATATTGCGTACAAAATAGAAGCTTACTTACAAATCATTTCAAGTATACTTTTAGTACTTTTCTTATTGAAATCAATTGCTTCGGTGCATTCAAACCTAATTTTGGATTGCAATAACATACTTTACACCGAACAAATTTGGCATAATCCTTATAACGAGCAATTATATAATACAGCTAATGCTGTTGTTCAAAGAATAAACACGGCTTCATACACAAGTCGGATAATTCATCTGGTGCCTGCCAACGAAAGTATTGTTCCTGCCATTACAATTATTACAGTGCTGTTGTCTTTATTATTATCAAAAATCTCAAATTAGTCACACTTTTGCATATAAAGTGCAAAAATAAAACATAATTTCGTTAAATTCTTAAACATTTTCCACATTAATATGACCTTCAAAATTCAAATAAGATAAATTCTAATTAACGTTTAAATAATTTTTGATTAATGACAACTTCGTACATTTATTCAGTACATTTATGCTGCTATTTTGTATTATTAGAAGGTGTAAAAATACGACGTGTTAAGTAAAAAAATATTTTAATCATCTAATAAGTACGTATTTTTGATGTGCTTTGGAGTAGGGCGGGTTAATTTAGAAGATATTTTGGTATATAATGAAATTAATGGAAGTGCAAATTATGACCAAAGGCCATTTATTCATTAAATGCACAAAATATATCGCAGTATTATCGTCTGCTTAGCCCAATACTAAAACGTAATGTTATATTGCAAATTAAATATTTCACCTACAACAACACGGCTTTGCCATTTGCTTTCCCAATAATACGCTTATTGCCTGTTATTATTAGTGCATAAACTAGTTTATGATTTTGTATTTAATTTTGTAAGTAAATTTGTGTATATTTTGTATAACAGCCTCGTAAAGTTTGATGTCAGATTCCCCTCGCCATAATACATTTTATAATATTAAAAGGTATATAAATAGTAATTTCATGTGTTTATATTTTATCAAACCTTAAATTGAGCCGAATACGTATTCTTCACACATTTACACTGAGGTATACACACCTTTCAAACTAAAATCTTAATACCCTTAACTAAATATAATAAACTTTAACTTTGTGGATGGTAGGAAATTTGTGTGTTAAAGTGCGGCTCATATTAATATTTCTTCTTTCACATTATTTGGAAATAAACTAGTCATATTTATTATATTTAATGCAGATAAAACTTCTGCGAAGGTGCGTGTGCTTACTTTTTCTATGAGATAGGTTGAAACTTTTAAATATTATAAAATATTGGTAATACACTACGTATGTCACTTTGATTGTATTTTCGAAGTTGATTTGTACTTATAATCGTTTGTTAATATTTTTGCTTCTAAAAAAGCGATCTCTTTTAAATTCATCTCCCAATTGCAATTTAATCCCTGATTCTTTATTTTGACTATAAATTTCCTCATAACTTCACTAACCTTACGTTAAAAGTAGTTGTTTACTTAACTAGTACATCTAACTTCCTACAACTTTTTTATTAACGTCTCCATGTCTCTTTCATATACAAACTCAAACAAATAATACACCTTTTTCACTTGACAACGATAGGAGTATATAGCAGCGCTCTTATAGATTAAATTTATTTCAGACTTTTTACATATTACTATTTTATTCTATCATGAATGAACTCCAAAAAGGATCTCCGCAAGTGTTGAAAGACGATGTACTAATTGAAAGTAATGTTTTCAATAAGGAAATGGGACACGACTTCATGGTAATGATCATCTACTAAAATTAAAAAGTGAACAAGAGTTTAAATTGTTATCTAAATTTATTAAATTAAAAAAAATTAAAATTAACTGTCAGAAATCATTTTGAGCTCGAAGATCATTTTGACCAACAGCACAGGCATTGAAGTGATTGAGAAGATAGATTTCAGGCATTCTACATTTGCCATGATCACAGTCAGTGCTCTGTCTCTTGAATCTTTCAACTAAGACAAATTCTAAATTCCCGGCTAACTTTTTGGTAGGAACTGGCAACTTGAGGTGGAGTCTGATTTTTTCGATTCTAGAATTCTTTCTGTCGAATAAATCACCATTCTTTGGAGCACAATGGGATTTGCTAAAATGATGGTAACTTCTATCATCTTTTTCAGGTTCACCGACATAAGTTACATTTTCTCAGAGCATTCGTGGACGGTGATAATATTATTGCTATTATTAGTGAACGTCATAAGTTAAATAATAACATAAATACATTGAAAACACGGGCAAATATAAACATAACTAATATTCATTTTTTAAAAATACTCTTAAAAAAACTTTGCATATAGCTTCTTCAAACATTTAATACAATATTTCAGGCAAATGAAATCTATTTCCCTATTTCATGTCTTCTCAAAATTTTTAGAGTTCCTAACTTCAGATCCAATGCTCTTCATTCAAGTAGCTTCAAAGCCATTGGTAAAATTATTATTTTGGCCGTCAGTTTGATTCCTCTCATTTCTTCTTTTGTTCATACAATTATCACTACCCATCACTATCAAGTAAGTTGGCTATACTATTAAATTAATAACTTTATTCCAAAAGATTTTCACCTCTAACTGGACTACACACTTAATATATAACACCTTAAAAATCAATGCGGTCTTCGGAATTATTATCTTTTTCTTTATGGACAAAAGCAAATACTTTAATATTTTTATTTCCAAATTCGTCGCATACAGAGACTTGGATGTCAGCAACAGGAAAGCAATTAACTTTTCTAAAACTGGAGCAACTGTCAAATTGGCCATAATTTGGTTTCTCTATTTTTCAGGAGGTGTCGTTACGTGCTATAATAATTACGTCAACTATGAAGCTAACTTCAATGATGGAAAATTATACAAGACCTCGATGCTCCTTAACAAGACAACCTATATAATTGATGCTATTGTTTATTTGTTCGGGCACTTTGCCACTTTGTATGTTGTCTCTTTCTTTTTACTTTCATATTGGGCCGTTGCCGCTGAAACTGATAACTTCCACCACCAAGCAAAAGCTGCTCTCGATGACGACAAGGAAAATTTGAAGAACAATATTGTCATCCTTTCGACTAGACACGCTAAGCTCTTAGAACTAGTGCAATATGTAAATCACGGACTTGAGAAGTACTCGAACGTCATGATTATGAATTCAATTATTTTATTAGTGTGTTGTTTTGGACTATTTTCAACCTCTGCACAAGCCAACTTCACGTTTCTTGACAAATTAGAACTCCAATTTCCCATTCTCGCAGCAATCTTCATGATTCTTTTCTTTTTGAACCCAGTAGTTGCTATGCACCACAATGCTAAACTCGACGCCAATACAATTCTATTCAATCCAAGCATCTGGGAACCTTTCAACAATGAAATTCATACTAGTGCCAATGCTATTGTTAAGCGCGTACATGATGCTTCATACAGCGGCTACGTTATTCATCTTTTCAAAGCTGATGAAAATATTGTACCTAAGCTTGTTTTCCTAACAATTGCAGCAACAGTTGCTTTTATCAAAAATTCCATATATTAGCTTCCAACAATATGCATGATGTCCAACCAAACTTTATTTTTTACTTTAAAATTAATAAACAGATAAAATGTCAGAAAATTCATATAAATAAAATTAACATGATAACATTTAAACAACGATTAAATTAAGATATTTATTCCGCAATTGTTAAATAAAATTAAAAATAAAAAGGAACAAGTTAATAAATTGTAAGTTACTCCATTGCATCAACTGACTCGAATGCAATTCCCTCTTCGACTTCCTCAATAACCTTTTCTTCAATGACTGGAGTTGCTTCAGTTTCTTCTACTGGAGTGATTTCTTCCTGTTCGATTTCTTCCTCCTCAGTCTTTTCAACATACATTTCCTCTTCGTATTTTTGCTTTAAATAGGGAAGATTACCTTTATAAAATTCGTTGACATATCCACATAAATCATGGGTATCTTCTAGGATGAGGGGAGTCATTGGTAGAGTATCATTTTGCTGTCTTGTGCAAGGATACAATTCATTTGGTAGCAATTCCAACTTTGTGGGTTTGCTTAAAAATACTTTCAAACTAGGTTGTAATTCAAGACATTTTCCAAACAAGGACAACCTTCCTAAACAGTAAAGTCCGAGTCTAGCACGCGACAATGCCACGATAAGTCTTCTAATGTCTCTCAAGTGGCCAATGTTTTCAGTTTTTACCAAGGATAAAATAATGTAGTCTTCCTGAAATTAACGAAAATTATTAATATGTAAATAGATTATCTCATATTATCTAAAAGACTGGTTGCCGACAATGATTTAAGTTTTGCATTCTTTGAAGTGAATTGGAAATCGTCACCTACACGTATCCAAATAAAAAAGTCAATGCCCTCAACTTTTCTTTGAGGACTTTTTGTCTCTTAACATTTTATTCACTTGTCCCGTTTTTTGGGTTTTCTACTTAATAAATTTTTATGTTTAAATGATACCTGTTGGCCTTGGAATTTATCAACGGTACTTATTCTATGTGGAGCTTTTAGCAAAGGATTGTTGGCACATCTTTTGGCTACAACATCTTTCAACAAAGCACATTGACCATTATAAGTTGTCAAAATGGTGATCTTTTCGGCTGGATATCCCAATATTCTCATGTAGGTGTATAAAGCAACAGCATACTCAGCTTCGCCCAAATTCTGGTAAAAGTACGGAAGAGGTGACGATTCTCCTTGTCCGTTGTAATTAGGAATATTAATAAATTGGAAGTTATGAACAAATCCTGCGTTCATGCATTTAAATTCATCCAATTGGCTAAGTAGGGGTAAACTGGATAGATTTTTGTACCTCCAATTGTACAATTGTAGGATGTCCTCTCTTGTTCTACCTTGTTGGTCAAGATCAATTGTTGGGATTCCCAATCGCACAAAACGAGTAAACAAACTTTGCTCCATGTTGCAGTACTTTTGAATTGACATATTTTGGACTACCGGTGGCAGTTGGTAGTGATCTCCAATCATAATCCATCTTTTGAGTCTATTCTTTCCTTCTCTAGGATTTTGAAGAAGTAGTGGGATAAATGTCTCTACTTCTAGGATTTGGGCACTTTCTTCCATCAAAACATTGTCGTAACTGAATCCTAATTCAACCAAATCTTTTCTTTTCAATGCAGCGTGTGTACAAGTCATAGCAATGATTTTTGCTTCCTTTACTAACAAATACTCTGTTCTGTCTTTTCCACTTCTCAACAATTCAAAAGCACAATATTCTTTCAATTTTTCAAACAAATGTGAAATTTGATCCCAGCACGCAATTGCGACTTTAAGATCTTCCTTTACGTTTTCACCAGTAATCTTGTCCATAATTTGAGGTGAGAAATACTTTGTGAATGGGAAATTTTGTTTTACATAATCAATCTTGCTTTCATCCACATTAGCCATAAATGATCTCCATCTTTTTGACAACTCGATTATATACAAGTGATTAGCCATTTCGCAACTGTATTCATAGTCTCCAACAATATCTAATGAAGTTCTAATTTTACCAACTTCTGCAAGCAGGGCAATCCTTTCCTCCAGAACATACTTGACTCTTCCATATCTACTGAAATCTTTAGTAGTTTCAAGCGAATCTTCGCCATGACCTAATCTTAGTAAATGTCTTTCATCAATATCTAATCCCATAATTTTTTCAAATAACTGATTGAGAGCTTGATTTGAATGGGTCACAATTAGTGTCCTTTGATTAGGCCAATTTTTGTAAATATTCGAGATGATTTGAACAGCAACGTCAGTTTTTCCTGTCCCTGGAGGACCAACAATCATCGTTAGTCCAGGTTGAACACCAGACTTGATTGCTTCTACTTGAGCTGGCGTAAATCGGATAGTGTTCCTTCTTATGGTTTGGGAGAACAATTCTTCCGATATATTGTTCTCGATAGATGTTGCGTAAATAGTCGTGTCCCCATTTGTTTCTTTGCCATGCTGCATTTCAAGTTCACTGAATTTCAATGTGTACGATCCATTTTCAATGTGTTCATTAGTGAATTCAACTTTGTTGTCTGGAAAACTGTCTAAGACATGTTGTTTGTTCAAAAAAGTATCACAAAAATCAATCTCGGGAATCGCACTTCCGATTTGCTTGTAGCCTGCGCAACTTGGATCGCCATAGCCCAATATTAAATCTCCTAACCAATTTGGAACAACACATTCAGTATTCAGCAGTTGCCTTATTGTGTCAAGAACGGCCTTGAAGTTGTTAGCTTTAGCATCTCTTCGAACAATAACATCAAATTTATCATACAAATCAGTTGTTTTCTTCTGGGCGTCAATGCGGTACTGATTGGAATCTAAAATAACTTTGACAGTTCTGGTGAATCCGTGTAACTTTTTTTTAAATTCTTCAACCTCGTATTCTTCAATGACGCGGCCATTTGAATCAACGAAGCCCTCAATTTCACAACCACGAACGTTGATGATCTCAAGAGCATCTTTAAAAGTATCACCTCGTTCAAATCCATTGCTTTTTTTAGGTCTAACTGTAACTAATAAGCAAATGTCATGGCGTCTCAGTTTATCCCAATCACGCCTGGAGTTTTGATTTTGTGGTACATTAAATACGATTTCCGCTTTCACACATGCTGGGCTTTTCTCACCTACTCGAGCCTTGTCAATCAGCACAATTTTAGAGGAGTTAATTGGGAGGGCTTTCTTTGACCACCCCTCAAATAATGGCTTTTCATGTAATTCATTTTTATATGGTTTCATTCTGTAGAGACAATCTTCCAGTTCTTGTCTTATTTCATAGGTACTTTCCAATTTAAACAAATTATAATTTCTAACCAAATAATCATTTAGAGTTAAAAATTGCAAATTTAATTTGTCTAATGGTAAAACACTATCGCCAGTATACTCATCGTAAGGAATCAAGTTCTCGTCCCAAATATATTCTTCGTTTGGATACAGAGGAGTATCATTAAGTTGTTGAAGTTGATTTTGGCGACGTTGGGCGTGGAAAACAATTTTGTCAATCAAAAATTCATCGCTGAAACTATTTATTTCATCTTCTCTGATTAATCCCAGCTCTTCTACAAAATGACTTAGTTTAAGAGAACCGACCTTACTAAAAACATTCACTAGGGCATTTTTAGTATCAACAGAAGAAACATTAAGATTGTAGAAATCCTCGCATTCCTCTTTCATCAATTTAAAAGCAGCTTTCTGGAGTTGTAGGAATCTCTTGAAATGGTTCTGCTCAATTTGCTTAGGTGTGAGAGGGTTTCCTTGAATGGCATCAATTTCGAACTTTGCAAAATACTTGAGTTTTTCGACCAAAGCACAAATTAAGGATCCTTCATCGGTTGTGATTAGATCACTCATAGTTAAGTAAGTAATAATATGACTGGCCTTGAGTAATGGGTCAAAAAATCTTCGGGTACTTAAAAACGACTCCAAGTCAATAAATAGTTCTAAACTCTTTTCAAGATATCTGATCATCTCAATTGTCATGTTTGCATCACAAGCCTTCAATACGTTGACGAATTTTGAACACAAAAACCAGAAAAATGACTTGTCAAAAGTGGTTTTAACTTTCTCCTCCTCATTCTTTTCAAATTTCTTAAGTGACTTTTTGTAGATTTTCTTAATTATCACCTCTTCCCCAAAGAAATGGGCACGTTGGCGTTCACTTAGGTTTGTTAATGACAATGGGGTGCAAATATCTTTCACAGACTTCTTAATTACTTCATATTCCAGTGATTTCAAGCAAATTCCTAAAACCCCCAACATTGCACTTTCTTCCACCAGATTTCCCTTTGCACTAATTATTTTTTCCAGCAAATGCCTCCAGAAGAACTCAAATAGCTGAGGATTCTTTTCGACACACTAGAAACATTGTCATTATAAAATTAATTTAAACCTTACTTACCTCCCAAACGTTTAGGCGTTCTTTATGCTTTTCAATGATCAACAACACAATAAGCATTAAATGGGAAGTAGAACAAGATTCAACACCAAATTTAGGCCAAAGTATTTCTTCTAAAATACCATCGAATTCCATGCTCTTAATTCGTAACTTGGAAAATCCATGGTTAGTAGTAACGAGGCCATACAGCAGATCAGTTGAACTTTTGAGGTTTGGACAACCATCGTTTTTTAACGCGTTTACAGCGTCCTGAAATATTAAATATAGCGTGATTAGGAAAATGATTAACTTACATTAAATTGAGGAGAATCTATATTTGCCATCTTGATGCAATAGTTATGCAAGCTTTGCAAAAAACAAACCAACTTTCAAAAAACTGTTCGTCGTGGGATTTTTCATTTGCGCTAGTGGAATGTAGTGTCTTCATGAACAACTTGTATCATTATCATTTTAAAATTAGATAGTTTCTATTGAAGGATGGTGTCTGAATTTCAAGCTGTCGTGATGGCCGGAGGTGTCGGTAATCGCATGACTAACCTGACAAATCATGTTGTCAAATCGTCCCTTCCAATTGCAAACGTTCCAATGTTTTGGTACCCCCTCAACTTTTTAGCAAAGAACAGAATTACTGGTAGGTATTTTTTAAATTTTGCAGTACTAAGATAACACATATTTAGATGTTCTGTTGGTAATAACGGACAAGATTACCAAAGACGTTGAAATGGAAATGAAAGATAAGTTGCAGTTTCCCGAGTTTGCCGTTGAGATGAACATTAAAGTCATTTCATTGCCACAAAATGATGAAGATTGGGGAACTTTCAAGGCGTTGCTTCACATTCAATCTCACATTACAAGAGATTTCATAGTCGTTTCTGGTGACTTTATTTCGGACGTGTCACTTGTCAATCTGTTGAAGATGCACCGTGCAAACCAATCCTCTGTTACGTGTCTTTTGTCTTCGAAACCCGTCACAGGAACAACCCCTGGAAGTGAAAATGCTAAGCCAATTAAGTACAGAGATTTCATTGGGTTAAACAAGAAGGATAATCGCTTAGTGTTTATGATTCCGGAAGATGATTTCGATGAAAGTAGCAAATCACTGGATGTGTTCAAAAGATTCAGAGACGTTGAACTATCAGCTAATTATCAGGACTGCCATGTTTATGTCATGAAGAAGTATGTTTTGGATATTTGCTGCATCAATGAAGATATTAATGCTATCAAAGGAGAATTATTGCCAATGCTTCTAGAACAACAAGTTTATCACCTAGACCAAAAGAGTGTAGAACTTATCGAAGCAAATAATAAAGATGTTTTCAAAGAGGACGCTAAAAATGACAAGAAAAGATTCGAGACCAGTGAATCTAACGAAGCAAATGAGGTATTACACAACTTCGACAAAACCGACATGTTGAAGTGCTATGCTTACATAATTAAGCCAGAAGATGGAAATTTTACCGCCAGATGTAAATTTCTCTTTAATGATCTTAGCTAATTTGTTTAATTTTAGGTAAGTATAAGAAAAAATTAAGAAAAGTTTGTTATATCAAAAAAAGACAAAAATTGAAATTTGGTCTCAGCAATAGCTTTTGCGTCAAAGACCATCCTAGCTAAGATAGCCCCAACTGAACAGCATTTTTTGAGTTGAGGAGGTAAGTTTCCTTCATGGAGCACTTGCGTGATCACAATTTGTGATTTGCCACTTACAGCGTTCCATGAGAATGAACTCAGGGTTCTCAGCAATTTCCTTTGAACTAACAGCCAACATCACTACAATCAGCTTTAAACCAGCATTAATGACTTGATTGACTCTGTTTTCCTTTCTGTTGAATAAACGTTGTTTGTCAATTTAAAGTTGAACATGCTACAGTGGTCATCTGGTCTACCATCTCTTTTGGATTCACCCACATAACAGATTGATTTCTCAAACAAATCGAAGTCATCAAACACGCTGTCTTCAGTCAACACTTTTCCGACAGCTCTTGGATCCAAAAAGAAGTAAAGATATGCTTTGTTAACTGTAGATGGATCGTTTCTTCCTGGCCAGATAACATCTAATACGTCTTCAGCTTTGAGTTTCTGGCTAAACGACTAAGGTGGCCATGCGTTACTGGAAAGTATTAGCATGACATTAAAAAGTTTTATCTGACATTTCAAAAGCCTTACAGCAAAAAGTTATATGATTTCACCAAATAATTTATTCAAAAAGCACATTTAAGTATATTAATCAATCATTGTTATTTCAGGTAATACAATTGCCTCTTACTTTGAAACATGCAAAAGTGTAAGTATTCATAAACAAATTTTCCTTTTATTAGAATGTTTTTCTTTTTAGATCGTGCCTTATCTAACAGATTGCTTTTATACTCCCAGACGTCATGCCCTAAATGTGAATCATCTGAAAGTACACAACTCACTACTCTCCGAAACAGTCAAATTTTTGGTAGCTGACGGTGAAAGTGGAATTACAGCGATTAATCGTTCTGTCATAAATTATGCCACTGCAATAAGACATAAAACAACTATTGCAGACTCAATTGTTATGAACACAGTTAAAATTGGCAAGGGGTAGGTGTCTAATTGCATAACTTTTTTGTCATTTAAACTTGATTTTAATCTTAATTTGTAGGGTGGTCATTAAAAATTCCATTATCTGCCCAAATGTTACGATTGGAGATGATGTTGAACTAAATGATTGCATCGTTACATCCGGTTATCAACAAATCACAAAAGGTAACTTTATTAAAAAAGAGCTTAATGGCATAATAAAATGACCTTCGTGTTTCCTCTCTTTAACGAGCTAATTATTTTGACAATTAATTTTTATATTATTTCAGGAAAATACTCGAACAAGTTATTTGCTGAGGAAGCCAAGGAAATGATTTTAGATGACTAATTGTTATTTATTAAAATGCGTATTATTAATAGATAAATTTGGTCCTTTAATTGGTTATGATTTTACTCCTTTTTGTTTAACCAATTTAAGTTGACATAATTATACCTTAATAAAAATGAAAGCTATCAATTATACTTTTTTGATTTGTTATTTCACTAGGCGATATCACATTATAATAAGATATCACATTTAATCTTTCCAGTTTTAAGCGAGATCTCCGCATATGAATTATCCACCTCACGTCTTTCTTTTATCCCTTTCCAAGTACCTTTTTATGCTACCTTACACATTATTATACATATTTATTTATTATCACCAGAGGTTTGATTTTTGAAAGTATTATTTATAATCATTTTTAATAAACACAACAACACACATCCAGTCTTTCATATTAAGCAAAGCCAATTTAATTGGATTATATGTGCGGAAAAGAAATTACTTTTTTAATACCAATATTTTTATGATAGCATGAATGGATATTGTTTAATGGCATTGCTTTGATTTTACTTTGATAAATGTGTGTAGCTGATAAGATTGACAACTAATATATGTAATTTTAAGATTAGTATAAAAAGTAAATGCCGCTTCTTAAAAATTGACTGCTAGTTTTAAGTTGTGGCGGAAGTTTGCGAACGTATACTTTATATCTCGTATAATTTTAATATTTACCATTATTATACTTATAATAATATTTCATTTATATATTCATCTTATTTTCCTTATTTTTAATTTATTTTATTTTAAATTGCTTCATTGGCTAATTTAGAGTTCTTAATGGAGGGTATTTCTGTATTGAAAGATAATCCAATTGTAAAAGGATATGTTGTCTAATATAAATAAAAATATATTAACACTTTACTCAATTGTATACTAAACCCATATTTATTTACACAATATTTATCATTATAATTTTGTAAAAATCATTTTTCCACAAGGCGTTACCGTTACATTCTATCCAAATAATTTATAGATACATATAAGTTTATGTGAATATAGATAAATTTAAACGAATTCATATTGAAATGGCGCAACTCTAAACTAGGGTCCATTTTCCGCCTACTATTATACTCTTCCTTTTCTGTCACTTAAATGTGTATTAGTCCGATTTGTCAGGCAAACGTGTGTTGTTCAAAAGTTCACACTTAAATACAACATTTACGCTCAAATGATCATTACCATTCTTATCATTTTATTAATCTAAATCAAATATAAATACTTCTATTAATATACCCTAATATACTCATATACTCGGTAACCTCAACTACCAATCTCTGTAAATTATTGTTGCCGAAACAATTAATTTAAATAGATTTTTATCTCTGAACAAGCCCTCTTATTCCTCTAAATAATTAAGAATTCCTTTGGAATTGTTTAACTTTATTTGAAATTACTCTAACATTATTTTTGACATTATTTTAAACATTATTTTTAAAACATCTGTTTATGGCACCTAATAACATAAAAGCTCCATTACCTCACATAACAGCTCTATTAAATCAGGCTAATATCGAAAGTACACGGAAACTAGCCGTTAATTAGTAAAACATAAAAAAGTAGTAGCTAATATATTAGTTGCTGCCACTTATTTAAATAATTATGATGAGGCGGATCTATTTGTAGTAATTTAGTAAAAAGGGACCCCAAGGATAATAAAATATGTTTAGTTTAAAAATCGTACTTTGACTAATTTTGTTAAAAGTATTCTCCCAGATTGGGTTATTTATTTATTATGGTTGTTCAAAATAAGACGTTAAAAGACTTTTTGCAGGACGTTAAATGCCGTTGGGGAAGTAATCTGTCTCCAAGAATAAAACATCCCTGATATGATGCAAAGTTACTGTGGTCATTACTTTTTGGCTAACCAAAATATTTAGTTTTTGCTTTCACATTTATTGTGGCAAAGGCCAATAACCTCGATGGTACCACATTTGTAGTAGACTATCAATGACACACTCTATAAGATGATAACAAATACACTAAACTCTTAAATATTTAGTTGTTGGGTCTTATTTCATTTTAATTCATTTTTTGCAACACACAATTTTTAACATGTCGTATGGCTATTTTTTGCACTTCCATCCATCTTTGCATCTATTCATAACTATTTTTCTGTATTTATTACTCCTAATCTGCATAATCCATTTTGATTTAAACCTGTCATCAAGCAGACATCCTTCTAAAATCATTCTATAAGGCCATGCTTTTCCTATTCTTTGAAATGTTTTTGATTTATACGGCAACAGCAGGAGCCTGTTTGATTAAACAATATAATCCGTTAATGTAAACAATCTGTTTATTGTGAATATTTAGAACTTCCTACCTACGAACAACTTCTGTTAGTATGACCTCAGCATTGTAATAATGTTTTATTAATTGTTTTACAATAACTAATCTTATTTGTACCATTTTAATAAGTATTTATAAATAATATTTTTAGCATTCAAAATGGAAGAAGAACTCAAGTGTTCCTCGTGTAAATCTTTTTTTACCGACCCTATTCTATTAACTTGTGGTCATTCACTTTGCCGCGAGTGTGCTATTAAGACGTCTTCCAACCCTGTGGCATCGCCTTGTTTTTCTAATGCATCTAGCAGTGATTCAGCCTCTGTTTGTGTTAGTGAAAATGATGGTGATATGGATAAAATGTCAATTAACTCGGAAACAGACTCAGGTGTAGTCTTTCTCAACAAAAATTCACGACCATCAAGCTTTATTAGTAAGACGACTATCTTAAGCCCCAGTTCGTCATCAGGCTGTATTGTGAGATGCAATCTTTGCCACAAACAAACTATCTTTATTGACGAAAATGCAATTCGGTGTGCCCCAGTTAATAAAATAATATTAAAATTAGTTACCAAAATAATGATCTCAACATGCCAACTGCCACCATCTGAAGTATCTAATTGCCAGCTTTGCGAAAAAAACCCCAACAAAGCCATAATCTTTTGTGAGCAGTGTGATATCTTCTACTGCTCAAATTGTCGAGACCTTTTGCACCCGCCAAGAGGACCTTTAATCAAGCACACATTAATTCCTGCTATTAACAAGTCTTCCTCACCAACACTTAATGATACTTCTAATTACTGCCAAAACCATGACCAAGAATTATCAATGTATTGCTCAGAGTGCAGGCAATATCTATGTTGTAGATGTCTTCATGAAGGGCACACGAACCATCAAGTTGATAGTTTATCTACTACCGTCAAAGCAAATAAAGTAAGTTTGCACAGCTCATATCAATCAAAACAAAATACTTTTAATGGCATTTTGAATTAATAATTAAAACACAATGCATATTCACGCATCACTGCATAATGCAATTACTTTTTCATTATAATTATCACGCTGTTTTCGGGCCTGACAAATCTTTTTAATCCGACCTGATAGATCTGAACTTACTCACCTCTTTTCGCCATATGGGACTGCTTTTTATTGCACATTAAAAAAGCAACCCCTTTGATGTATCCCGCAATCTTTTGTTTAATGTTATTTTAAGGAAATTTATTTTTACAGCTTTATAAATATTTATAAATGACTTAATCAGAGACTTTGTTTATGGAGAGGCATCATTACCTTTGAATTAAAGGTATTTATGTGTAGGTGAGAAATGACTATAAAAATACCCCTATAATAAAGGATGTAGAAAAAAGTAACAGTTACCTTTTAATTATGTTGAGTTGTAAGTGACAAGTGAATCCATTAGCAACTAATCGACACCATACTGCTAAGTATATCAATCAAACGGACTTGTTCAATGGCATTTAGTGTTTGCCTTGGCCACTGATTAGTTTGATTTATACCGACAAATTTCTTTTAACTTTAACAAAACCTTGTTTAACACATCTTCTGAACACATTTCTAATTAACTTTTGTTTTCAATTACCACACATTTTGGGAACGGCAATAATTGGAAATAGTAAAATTAATTTCCCTTGGTGCAATCAAATAACTTTTAAAATTGATGTAATTACAGTTCCTAGCAACAGATTTGATATCAATTGTATAGATGGGATGTTGTACATCGTTGACAATACCCATTTAAATGGCATACTCCATTTGGCATTATTATTTAGTGCTATTATTTTTAGTACTATTTTGACAATATAATGATACCCCATAAATATATCACATCATACAACTTTTCACTTGCCAACATTAGACAAGTCTTGAGGGATTGAACGAATGTATAAAAGTATTGTTTCATTTTATGGGAGCATTTATAGTTTTTGTTATGATATAAATCATTAAAAATATGTTTGAAGGATTAATTAAGGCATAATGACTTTTGGACAATTATTAATGTCTCATAGGAGACATCAAATGTCGTCAAGGTTTTGATTAATTTGTTTGTAAATGGAGTTAATGTTAACAAATTATTGCATTTTCCAAGTAATTGTGTTCATTTAATTTCAACTTACACAAAACTCAAATATCACTTTTCAATTATAGAAGTGAATGTGTTCTTTGATAAAACAACCGTCATTTTCATAAATATCCCTTCTTAATTAGAAAATTGAATGTTGTCATTTCATTTCGAGTTATCTGGTACATTTGGGATCAAAAAAACAGCAATAATTAGTGATAAAAGCCTGAGAAAGTAAAGTGTTTGTGGTGCAGATGTTTATTGACAACAAACTTGATTATCCTTTACGATATAAATGCTCATTAAAGCAAAGATGATTAAATATCATAAACAATGTGGTGAATTTAAAGTGAGATGAAAAAACATTTACGAGGGCTAGAAAAGGGTCAATGTTTATGATGCAATGGCAAAGACGTTCCGCTGCATCTTCATTAACTTAGGTGACACTTTATCTGATCATAAACAAGTTCTCTGATTTTAAAGGCGCTATTTGAGCTTTGTTGTAAATCATATCAGACAACTGATATATCCCATTTATAAGATCGCTCATATCTTGTTTCATTCCACATCACCTTTTGTTTAATCTTTTGAGAGAATTAGTAATGTTTAGCAGTTTAAATCTTTTATTGAGGCCAATTAGCCTTATATTTGTTGTCTCTTTACTAGCAAAAGTCTGGCCAATTATTTAGGAAATTGAAATCAGGAAGTGTCCTATAAATTTGTTTTCCTAAATGTTTAACGTTTCATCAACTTTTGGCAATACGACTAGCAACATGACTAACAACATAACCATTTAGTTGTGAATAGTAAAGGTTATCTTGATTTGATAAAATGAAATCAAATAAGGTGCCATTTAATCAAGAAGTGAGTGTTGACATTAATGCCAAATATTGCGCAACTGCGTAATTTAATATTTGCAGTCCAATTTATGAGATTGACACTAAAGACGTCGCGTGCCACAACTTCATTAGCAAGTGCGATTTTTACACTTCAATGGTTGGAAGCTTTACAGCAGTTATAAGAAAACTTTTCAAATATTAATTTTGCATTACACGCCAATCTAGAAAATGCAATCAAGTATACTTAGTCAAAAATATATTTAACGGTTGATGTGAAAACTTGAATCAGATTAATTGTTGTCCATATTTAATGGTTGTCTTTGCAGAATGAATTATCTCAAACATTGACGTCACTTTCTGAAAAGGCTAAAATAGCCACGGATGACATTTCGAAGCTTAAACAATGCCATGAAATGGTAAACCAAAGTTGTGAAGAGTTAAAGAAAAAAATTGACATTCAATTTAATGACCTAATGCAAATGCTTGATCAAAAAAAGCAATCTCTCTATCAAATTGTTGAAAAGGAGAGAAAACATAGAGTAAGTATATTTTACATGTTTGAATAAAAATTAACATCTAATCTAATATTCACACCTTGTCCTTTTCTTTGTCTGTTTATTTAAAAAATACGATTTGTCATTATTTGATTTCAACAAAGAAATGATATATGAGGCAGTGTAATTTGCATTTTATAACCTAATATTGCAGAGAGCACATTTGAAAGATCAAATTGGCAAATGTACTAGTCACCTGTCAAAGACTACGTCTTTGATTCAGTTTTGTATAGAAATTTTAAAAGAGTCAGATGCACTTGATTTCATGCAAATATCAGAGAGGATTTCAAATAGAGCCGCAAATCATGAATTTATGTGGGACAAAGAAATGAGGGCAAAACTGGAAATTGATGCGAATATAATACTGAACCTCAACGTAAAGACAACTGAATCTGCAATTAATGGATTAAATTTTACACAGAAAAAAGGTTAGTAAACTTAAATGACAAGACATTCAGAATGTCATTTAAAATATATCACATTACAATAACACAAATATGCAATTTATTTAGCAATCAAAAATCGCATTGATATAAATAATCCATATGGCATAATTGATATAACTTCACAAGGTACATTGAATTGTTATTTTAAATATTGTTTGTTAAATGTTATGGTGATTTGTGTTTTGACATTATTGTAATGATATTAAAGTATAATCATCAAGATATATTAAGTGTGTCTTTTTCAGTTCCGAATACGCCCGAATTTTATCCAAATGAATGTTCGGCTGAAAACAATTCTGTAACAATAGTTTGGGGGTTAAAAGATGATTCCATTGGAATAAATGGATATATTTTGGAAATTTGTCAAGTTGATAAGGATAGAAAAGAAAGATTCAGGGAGGTGTATCGAGGTCCAGAATCAATTTGCTCAATATATGGCCTTCATTTTGATAGTTACTATAAAGCACGTGTTAAAGCATATAATTTAACAGGTTCAAGTGTCGAGTCCGAATATATTACATTACAAACAGCTCCTTATGCCTTTTTCCAATTTGAACAAAACGATTTGAAGCAGGATATTGTTTTGTCGTCAAATTTGATGTCTGTGGCAGGTACTTCCTTAGATTATAAAGTAGTTTTAGGAAACGTATACTTTTCCAAAGGCATTCATTATTGGGAGATTGTTATTGACAGCTTAAGGACAAATGCCGATATCGTGGTGGGCATATCTTTGGAGAAAGTAAATCGTAACGCAATGTTAGGGAAAGATGGACTGGGGTGGTCCATTTACGCAGATGGGGAAAGAAGTTGGTTCCTTCATGGTGACAATCATCATGGACGATCAAATTATGGGATTGAGAAGGGTAGTGTGATCGGATTGCTTTTGAATTGCGACAAAGGCACTTTAACCTTCTTCATGAACAAAAAGCCATTAGTTGTAGACAATTGTCAGTTTGCATTCAAAAATCTGCCGAAACAAATTTTCTATCCGGCTGTTAGTGTAAATTTTAATTCACAAGTTACATTCAAAACTGGCATTGCACCCCCAAAATATGCTATTGAAATGATGGAATCTGCTCTATAATGAAATAGTATTCGAATGTTGCTGTGTATATTTTATTAGCTGTATTATTTAAAATTTATTACATACTTTCTGCTCACTCATTTTTCAATGTCAAATTTGCCAAAACTAATAAATCTGATATATTTATTTGTTTAATAATAAAAATAATATGATGATAATTACATTATTAAACATTGAAACTATAACCCAGTTGGTATAGTTTCACCCTTTCCTTATAACCCCTTGTCATGTAACCCTTTACTTTTTATCTTTGTTGGTTTTCTTTAAATAAACCGCTCTCAATCCTGCTCTTTACAAAGAACTTCATAATATATAACTGCCCAATTTTTTATGCATTCAAAGATAGATTAATGTTACAATAATAAAATATAGTTATTAGAATATTTTGCAATAGATGTCTAGTTGCCATTTATAATTCAATGGATATTTAATGCTAAAGCTGTAAATGATTTAGTACAATTTTTGAAAGATCTCACATAAAGAACATTCGAAAATATTTAAAGTTCAGTTTTAAAATTAAAAATGGGACATGTCTTTGATTAGAGTAAATTTTGTGTAATTGAAGCTTCCATCACTTTTCTTGTGAAAATATAACTTGATGAAAGATATCAGATTAAACGATAAAATATCTAAACAAAGGAGCATAAATATTAACTTTTGATGTCCTTATTAGTTTATTTTAATCCGTATCCATGTGCATATGTATTATTTGTGATTGATTAGAAACAAATATTTCCCTTTAATGACAGTACAATCTACAATTTTTATCATTTATCTAATCATAAATTGATTCCATGGAAGTATTTTTGGCTTGAGATGTATAGAAAACAATTGATAAAAGAATATCTAAAAAATAATATTTGCAAAGAATAATCGTAAGCATCTCTTAATCCTTAAAACGGTGCGTCTACATCTCATCATTTAGACAACTCGTCATGAGACTACTCGTTATTGGTACAATTCCTCACAAAAATAAAAAATATAGCATATTTGATGGTATATAATGGTTCCCAGACGTTTGGGTCACAATATTTGAGTTGTCTTTTCATTCTTAAAAACATTCATGAAAGGGCTTGTTTTATCAAAATTAGTGGATTTAATTGTTTCATGTTTATAATATACAAAAACACACTCTGACAATAAGGAAATAAAACTTCCAAAGGATATAAGAAATATAAAACAAAAACATTTTAAAGCTAAAATAAATGTGAACATGTTTGTTCCAGAAGATTAATATTTGAAGAACTGTTATTGTTTCCTTTGAATTAGTATATTTCAATATTAAATGAGAACATTAAAATAAATAATGACTTTTAGGCAAATCAATTAACTGTTCAGAAGTAATTTCGGATCTTTGGTTAAAAGATGGAATGCAAAAGTCTGTTTATTATTATATACACATTTTTAAGCTGTATTTTATTTCAAATTTATCAAAAAAACATCATTCTCATAATTTAGTTTGTGTAAAAAATAGGTATACATCACATATATAAATATAATCAGTAATCAGGGAAAAGCTGTATATAGTGGGTAAATAGTATTGGACAGACAGAGCTCAAGGAGAGAGTTCATTTTGAGATGATCTTTTTTCGGAAATCAATTGAAAAACGTTTTGACAA
Source organism: Rhabditophanes sp. KR3021 (assembly GCA_963281155.1). NCBI lineage: Eukaryota > Metazoa > Nematoda > Chromadorea > Rhabditida > Alloionematidae > Rhabditophanes > Rhabditophanes sp. KR3021. The sequence continues at coordinate 3,234,524 of CAUJLY010000004.1, read as the reverse complement.
AGAAATGTAATAAGTCCAAAGGCTCAAAATTACGCCATTACTTGGTAGTCATCATGGTAACGAATTCTCTGAAAAGAAAATTAAAATTGATGTGTTTTGAATTTAAACTCACTCATAATTAACTTGACCATCCCCATCTATATCTGCCTCGCGGATCATTTCATCGACCTCCTCGTCGGTGAGCTTTTCTCCCAAATTGGTCATGACGTGACGAAGTTCTGCACTTGAGATAAAACCATTTCCGTCTTTGTCAAACACCTAAAAGAGATATTTAAATATTTGCAAATAGCATTATTAAGCATACACGGAAGGCTTCTCTGATTTCCTCTTCACTATCAGTATCCTTCATTTTTCTTGCCATCATTGTGAGGAACTCTGGGAAGTCAATAGTTCCATTACCTGCAAATCAAGTAATTATAAAAATGACATTTATTATCAATTTACCATCAGCATCAACTTCGTTAATCATGTCTTGAAGTTCAGCTTCAGTAGGGTTTTGTCCCAGAGATCTCATGACGGTTCCCAATTCTTTGGTAGTAATGGTACCATCGCCGTCCTTATCGAACAATGAGAAGGCTTCTTTGAATTCTAAAGAATAAATACTTTATAAATATTGATAAATTTCATTATACTTACCAGCAATCTGTTCTTCAGTAAGTTGGTCAGCCATTCTATATGATGTTTTTTTACTAAAAAATAACAATCAAAAATGTATTGTTTGTTATAGAAAGTAGATAGAAAGATCGCGAAAATGCAATAAAAAGTTAACCACAAAGTTCATGAAAAGTTTGATTGTATTGTTATGCGCAATGTCTTTACTCTGTTCAAAATAACAAAAATCATTTGACATTTAAATAAATATAAGCAAACAAAGATCTCAAATCACAATAAAAAATTAAGAACGTTGCATTTAATGTGGAAAGAATCGATCGATCTTATTATAAATTTTAAATATATTTCATTTTCAGACCCACAAAATGAGTATGTAATAATATGTGTCTCGGGGTCGTGGTCAAAGAAGCGGTCAGTCTCAGCCAATGAATGTAATAAATAGATAAAATTGAATAATTTGAATGTGCAATATGTATAATATAAAGTCAGTGTAATTAAGATGTTTAGTGATTCCTTTGTTTCTTTAGTTTATAAATAAAATGATTGCACATAATTGCGTATAAACACACCGAGTCACATGAACATGGCGAAGATTCTAAAAAATAAGTTTACCTATATCAAAGACCACCAATGGAACCAAAATATTCATAAATGTTAGTTAGTGTTCGAAAATGTTCGTTAATGTTGTAGATGCTAGTATGATGAAAATAAAAGGAAAGTATTTGGGTGTTGGTTTTGATAAAAGGTATCTTAATAAAACTATAAATTGGGGTGGTTGAAAAGTTCGGTGATTAAAGCATCATATTCAAGAGCAAGCAGATTAGTAATGCAATTATGGTATTGATATTGAGCGAATCTAAAAAGAAATAAAACAATTCCGAATATAATAAAAAGCAATAAATTGTTATAAAGATGGAATAAGAAGAATAAAATAAAAAGAATATAATAGATTGGTATTGAATGAAATATGAATGTTTGGATACTCTGGTACAGTTAAAATAAACCGAATCGAAAAGGCAAATCTCATACACCAATTTTGAACTAATTCTGTTGGTAACAAATTTCTAAATGATAGCGCCTGACCTTTCGGACAGTGAAAAGTTAGTTTTTTGGCCGCAATCTTTTTAAAAAACTTGGGTTCGCCATAAAAAGTTAGTATAGTAGGGAGAATAATATGAGAGGGTGATGTTGTGTCTATGTACATGAAATATATTGTAAAGGAGCATCGCGCCAACATCAAATGACTACTATTTTTAGACGGCAACTTTTGACTGAACGCGTTATCGCTAATGCCTCTCAATTGAAAATTATGTAAAAGAATCTTTTTGGCAGCTTCACTATTTTAAAATAAACGACAAAATAAGACGAGACACGAAGAAGGCGCTTACTCTTGGGGTATTAAAATTGCGACCACAAGGCCTATCCTTCTTCTGTTAAGTGATGTCAGCGATGTGCGGTCTAAGACCTTCTCATCACGCACAGTCTCTTTTATCTCCATTCTCGGGGGATGGTAGTTAAAAGTCGCTAGCGGCAAGGGGCAAATTTCCAGACTAAGTTACATTTTGGAAAACAAGCTGCCGCAATAACCTGCAACAAAAATGCCGTAATATTTTCCTGCTCACACAGCGAATCTATTCACAATAATATGTTTATACACAAACAAAATTTAGCCGGCTGGTTTTGTCGTACATAGTGTCTGTTGATGTTACTGCCTAAACTGGCAATATATTAGAAATTTATAACAAAAAAGTGTCAATAAAACCAAATCTGGCTGAAGCTTTCAAAGACCTCGAGCACGTAGACATCAAGTGCTTCCTTCCCAATCCAACACAAATATACATGACTCTCACAGATAAATTTGGTTGCGCGATCTTTACCACTTTCGTGTAATTCACATTATCTCCCAAGAGGCACATACAATATAACAGGCAAAGTGATACATGTCTAAATGAGAAGATGTAACATCCTATTCCTTTCTTCCTCTTATTAATTTTTTCGTTTGACTTCAATGGATGACGCACCAACCATTTTCCTTCAATCACACTATTAACCATGTTGTTGACAAAAATTTATAAATAGAAAATCATGACTAACTCCTATTAAAGGAAGATCAAAAAGTATGTTGTCACCTGGTAAAACATTTCCAACATCTCAATATGCAATAATGTAATATACGTCCAATAGCTCAATAATAAATTAATCATATTGCAAAAGGAAAATATGTGCATAATTAGAATCAAAAAATATGTGCATAACTACAATCAAAAAATATGTGTATAATTGCAAACAAAATAGATATGCATGATAGATAGGTACTTACTCACTTACTTGTACACGAGTGAATATTGTACATTTTTGAGAACCAAATTCAAAAAAGATTTTCCAAACAAGGTCAAGTGTGAAAATGTACAGCTTTAAAATATAAATGACTAAGATAATTTTTTTATTTTAAAATTTGTCATTATCATCTCCTAGCTATGTAAACCTACATAAAAGTGTGTTTAATAAAGAAAATTGATAAGAAATAGAAAGCTACTAGAATATACATTTTTATATTAGCTAGATATAAAACACTTTTGTATAAAATATACTATGTATTGACTAGTATAGTAGCACATCAATTTAAAAATATAATTATTGGTTTAAAATAAATATTTAATGCAGAAAGACATCAAAACCTTTTTATTTGTTACGCAATTATCTATTTTCGATATAAGCAACTGACTTTCAAAAGCTGTAATGAGGAAAGTGTTAATAAAGGTTGATATCATAACTTTGAACAAAAGACATTGTGTATACATTATAAATGTTTGTAAATAATTAAATTGATGATGAATATCTAAATAAGTTATTTATTGAAAAAAGTAAGCGTGACAGCATTATAAATAAATTAGTATAAATTGTATATGTACTAGATATTTTATACTTAGTATAATTTTAAGCTTCATAAACTCCCAAAATGAGCTTTAAACCTAAAAATAGAATTTCGTAATAGATTTAAAATAATTCCTTGATAGATGGAATATCATATAAATAAATGTGTGTTAAAGTATAAATATGTCTTGATGTATGATACATTTGATGATTCGTAATATACTTGATGCTTTATAATACATTTTTCATGAGTCAAATATTTATTGTATTAGTTTATTGACGGATGTGTACTCATTTAGTGATTATTACATTTTGATATGTTTAAATGTTCATTTATTCTCATTACATGAAAAATAATAAAAGCGCTAATTTATCAAAAATATCAAGATTAAAAATATATGTCACTCTAAACAATTGTATTGAATATATCAAAAATTATGGGCCAGCAAGATTTCTGATTTGAATAACTAAGGTAGTGATGAGTATATATAGTAAGTTGATAATTTGATTTCAAAAAATATAAATATTTTCGTATTAAAAATAATTGGTTAATGTTTGTTTAAATTGGTATGTGATGAAGTCTATTTGGATGATTTCTTTTTTAGTGAATTAATGGGGCTTCCACTTGATTCAGGGCCATCTAAATTAATATGATAAATATGTGAAATTAAATAAAAGTTGCAACAATTAACTAACCATTGAACACAAAGACCGATTTAAAAACATATGGTACCAGCAAATATTTACCATATGTTTAACAATTACATAACAATACGATACATTAACACAAGATTTTGATAAGACTGAAAATGTTTTAACAAACATGTAAATTAACATGCCATAGAATGACGAAAAACTTACTTTGAGTATTATTTTTTGTCAAGTCAGTACTTATTCGTTCTTTTTCTAATTTTGGTTTTACTAATGTTGTGTCAATATTTCGAGTTTCGATTTTTTTGGTGAATTGTGAGTTGATCGAGTTTTCGGCACTGATTGAATTTGATACATGGGAGACCATGACTTTTTCAACTGCAGTGTTCGAGTTGGTTACAGCCATCAAATAATAATTTCCGGCATCTTCTTTTTCAAAGTTGTGAATTCGAAGAATAAATTCATTCTTCTTACTAATCATCTCAAATTTGTGGGAAGCAAGAATCTGCTCCCTGTCTTTATTTAACCACGATATTACTGGTTCACTGTTTGAAATTACCTTTAGGATGATTTCACCCACGCTCTTTGATTTGAAGCGTAACTTTTTGTTTAAAGCTACAATTAAAGGTTTGTTTTCTACACTATTTGATCTTGATATTTGTTCTACGATATTTAAATCCACATTGCATTCCGCAGAACCTAGACCATTCTCAATTTTACAAATATACAAACCTAAATTATGAGCATTAATAAAAATAAGAATACAATACCTGAATCTTCGGGAAACGCGTCTCTCATTTTAAGTAAGATTTTCTTCCCATCTCTTGAGTATTTACAGGAGGAGGAATCCTGAACTTGAATCTTATTATGAATCCATTGATATCCTAATGGTTCTGAGCCTTGCAATAACTCGGCAATTAGTGTACAGCTTTCACCATCGATAGCCTGAACAGAAGTTTCATTTGAAACAAATTTAGGAATTACTCCGTTTTGTGATTTTGCAAAGTTAGGATTCTCCTTGACATTTATTTGTATTTCACTTGTAGAAAAACCTTCGGAGTTTTCAATTTTACAAGAATATATCCCTTCATCGTTCTTAAGAATATTATAAAATTTCAAAGTACCGTGTTCCCCATCATAAGACATTTCAATATGCCCATTTTGAGGAATTAAAAGATGGTTGTTTTTAAAGAATGTGACTTCACAAACGGGATATCCAGCAACGATGCATTCTAAAATTAATTCATTCCCTGCTTCAATGTCAACTTTCTTTTCCAATGGCTCAGTAAAGAAAGGCTTTGAGCAAACTCTATTTTTCTTCTTCATGAAACTAGCAGTCTTTTCAGGAGACGCTTTTATCACATCAATTTCAGAACTACATGAAATATAACCTAAACTGTTTTTGACGTTTAAATTATAAGATCCGCTATCGAATTCACTTAAGTTATGGACTTCTAGATAAATGAAATCTCCGTCGTTGCATCTGAAATTTGAAAACAAATTAGACCAAAAAATTTAAAAAGACAAGTTGCAACAAGTTTTATGAGAGTTTTTTACGCTACCTCTATCGAAATATTTTTACCCTATTTCAAAAGAAACATTGAACTTCTCGTGCGCATGAATAATTTTTGATTTTAATGTACTTCAAACTTACATCGAATATTTACTTCCACTTTCTAAGATAATGCCATTTTTGTCCCAAGATACATCGACAATAGGGGATCCACTGATAGCTGCCTTTAGACGCAACGATTTAAATTCATCAATAGTTTTTGCAGCCTTTGGCTTGACAAAAAATTTAGGTCTGCACGGGGTTTTGTTTCTCTGAGCAATAGCTAATCTAACGTCTTCTAAAGTTGCAGTATTAGGATCAAAGTTAAGATGAGGAGTCGTAGGAGATATTATATCTCGATTAACTGCATTTTGACTTATATCAATATGCGAACCAGACACAACCGCTTCATTTATGTTTCTCGACTCATCATATTTTTCATCTCTTCCCCTGACTTTCCTTTTACGATGTGCTAATTTGCCTCCTACAGCAGCTGCATCTCCTGACTTTAAATTCATATCTTCTAAGCCAATTACAAATGCTGGAGCAGAAAAGTGGTGATGATGACGGTCACGAGACTTCTTGCGTTTGCTTGAACCTGTGCGTTTTCTCTTCTTAATTACGGGAGTATCTATGATATCTACAACCTTTGTTAATTCATCATCTTGTGAAAAAAGAACCAATGGTAAATCCGTTGGTCTAGACCCACATTTGAGGTAACAGGATGTTTCTATTTTACCATGAATAGATGAGATTGTTGCCGAAATTTGACCGAACGATGCAAGAGTTACATTTCTCAATGATAATTTACACTTATTTTCCTCAAATGTAATTGTCTTGTCCAAATTATCTTTCAATAATAAACCTTCGTGATACCATTTAACTGTTACAGCGGAACCTTCGTATACTAATTCAAATTCAGCATCCTCCCCAAATTTGCAGCAAGTATCCTGTAGTGGTAATATAATTTTTGGAAAAACAATTTTATCAGAATCATTTGTACCGACCAATACATAACATTCTGTCACTGCTTTGCCTAAGATATTTGAGGCAATAATTTGGATTGTTCCTTCATCCTCTGTAGTTAAAGTGTCCGCTGTTAAAAATATGAAATTTCCCTTTCTTTCCTCATCCCACGTCGAAGACAATGGTTTTGATTTACCACTTTTAGGAATAAACAAAATTTCAGTTGAAGGATCAGGAAAACCAGCTAATTCACACTCAATTCTAGCGGAATGTCCATCAAATACAGCAATATCTTGAAGCTTGCTTTTGAAATAAGGCATTTGTTCATCTTGTTCAGATACATCAAATGCCGACCGTGTAACTACTACCTGAAAATCTGCCTCGACTGTCCCCATACTATTTTCCAAGACGGCTGTGAATAGCCCCGATGATTTGAGAACAGGACATTCAATTGTGAACACACACTCATTGTTTCCATTTACACGACTTTGATAAATCTTACTTGATCGGGAAATTTGTTTTCCATCCTTTCTAAATGATATTAATGGTTTGGGATGGCCAGCTGCTTTGACAGTCACTTGGAGTTTCTTTCCTTCACCAATATTGATAACATCTGGAGGTGGTCTTGCAAAACGAGGTGTTGTTTTCTCAAGACTTTCTAACTCTTTATTATCTTCACCAACAATTGAAACGACGGGAATGGAAGGCATCAGGATTCCGTTGACTACTAACTTGCAATCGTCAACAGCACTGCCATAATCATTGCATCCAGATAAGACATAAGTACCTGCATCTTGAGATTGACAATTATTAATGACAAGAGAAACATTTCCATTCTCATCGAATCCAAATGAATGTTTCTGGGATGGAATGATTTCCACTCCATTCTTGAACCAGGATATTTCTGTCAATTCACCTTTGAAATTGCAAGATAACGTGCCCGTTTCTCCTTCATTAACAGAGACATCTTCTAATGCTTTATTAATCTGAGGGCTTTGTCCTGTATTTGCTTCCTTGTGCTTTGGTTGCGCTGATTGTGATTCCTCCAATACTAACTCGCATGAGTTGTGAGCCTCACCAAAGGAATTAATTGCCGTTGCAGTTATTGTTCCTAAACGTAATAAATAATAATAAATGTAACAAAATGAAAAGATTACCTAAATGCTCTTTGGTGATTTTAATAAATTCAACAGTTGATACTAATTCATTTTTTCCAGAGTACGAGTTAAAGTTAATATCATAAGATGGATAAATTGCTCTGCCATTAACTAAGAATTTAACAATGACATCAGGTCCAGCGACAGTGCATTTCAAAAGAATAGATTCTCCCAATTTTTTTAGACTAACATTTTCCAATTTTTTCGTAAATTTGGGCATTTTATTCGCAAATTCATCCTCAATTGTGATTCCTTCGATGATAACTTCTGTTTTGCACATATCTTGACCAAATGAATTAATACATTTAAATTCGTAAGTTCCTGCTTCATTTTTGTTAGCCTCATAGAATTTTAAGTATGCAATTCTTCCATCAAAATACGTTCGTACTAGTTTTGAATTTATAAATGGTTTGTTTTCAAAGAACCACTCAACTTTAGCTTCCGATCCATTATCAAGTTCTACCTCCAATAATGCCTTATTGCCTTCATGCAATCTGATGGTTGGTGGGGGTTGTCTTAAAATTGTTGGTTTAAATTGACTTCTAGAACCAAGAGGAGTCCCGCTTCTTGAACTTCTCAGAATGCCGGCGGCGGTAGTGAGCATTGGTAACGCACTTTCAATTACACTTACAGTGCAATGAGTGAAATCTTTATTAATTTCATTGTCCGTTGCTTCGATTGTATACTCGCCCATATCGTCAATACGTGCATCCAAAATGTTTAGTCTGACATTTCCATGTCTGTCAACGTATTGCAACATTCTGTTATTCATTAGCATCTTTAAGCCATCCTTATAAAAAATTAAAGTAGGATTTGGCTTTCCAAGGATCTGTGCCTTTAGAATTATCTCACCTCTATAATGGTTAAAATATTTATTTTTAATTTGCTTTTATTGAAAGATCATAGACATAATTTAAGATTTAAAAGTAAAGCCCTCATGATTATTTGTCAATTTTATATTTTAATGAACTTACCCTTCCATAACAGAAACATTTGTCAATGGTTCAATGAATTTTGGGGAAATAGTAGTTAAGTATTTTGCTTCTAAAAAAGTAACAAAATTATTATGTATTAGCAATATTTTATTCCTAAAATATAAATTTTAAAGCCCTGACTTAAACCATTTATTTTAAATAAAAATTGACATGCTACTTCAATTTAACATTATTTTAAATAAATGGTCTTATGTTTGACATTCTTTAGGTAACTGCACTTATTAACATTTGGTAACTTATATATTCTTTCGAATATTTGATAAGATGTAATTTGTTTATGCGATTTTTACCTTGAATAAATAATGAGCCTGTACAAGCAGCTGAGCCAGATTCAGCAACTGCACAGCAACAGTAGGTGCCAGAATCGTTTTTCGTTGGCAATCTTATGATTAAAGTTGCTACGCCATTATTGAAATAACTTTCTACGTGGTGACCAATGGGGTTAGAATCCTTGGTCCATGTGACTGTTTCAGCGCCCACGATTGCGCAAACTAAACTAACTTCAATCATTTCTGGTACTTCTCTCATGATAGGCAATGGCATTTTGAATAAAGGAATTAATCCCTTTTCTGGAGTGCGCTGAATTATTTTCGAGCCTAAAACAAATTTAATTACTGAGGATTAATAATTTCTTTCCGATAGTTCCTTGTTGATTTTAATTTTATTTAAAATATTTTTGTTTTCATATGAAACCATTTTAAAAATACTTATATTTATCATATCTATTTGCCTCTCACTAAAACACAATGAAGACATGGATTTATTTTTTAAAAGCCATATTTTAAACATCCTTAAATCATAAAAATCGGCATTTCCTTTTAATATTATTTTTTAAAAAGTGTAATGTCTTGTATTATTATTTTGTTTGTCTAATTTCACTATTTTTGAGTCTAAAAACTTATTTTTAAATTCACATGCTGTGACATCAATGCCAACTGTGCAATTGTTTTATATAAACTTGGTGTACAATTCGTGTAGAAGAATTTTTGATTTACTACACATGCTTTAATTTATTCTAACGAATTTTAGGACTAATCTTATCATTTTAAAGGCCTTTACATTATACCAGCTAATTTTATATATAATGACTTTTCGTTGTAATGCGTCTAATTAAGCTTAAAATGGCTTTTTAAACTTACTTTGTATAGTTACATGGCAAGTAGTTTCGGCTTGACCGAATTTGTTGCTAATTACGAGTTTGTAATTTCCAGTGTCGACGATCAATGTGTCTAGTATGACTAGAGAAAATTTTCTAATTCTTTCTTCATTGACAATCCTAACTCTTTCATCGTGTTCAATAGGAATGCCATCTTTGAACCAGTTTACAACCAGGGGATGGCTTCCTATTAAATAGGCTTCCAGTTTAATTAATTGCTTCTCTTGACTTGTTTCATCCATCAGTCCGATGTGGAATTCCGGGGCTTTGGTGACTTCTTGCTCCGTTATTGTTACAGTGCAACTTGATTCACAAGAGCCTCCATTATTTTTCCCAATTACTTTGTAAATACCTCCGTCATTTAGGTCGGTTGATAAAAGTTCGAGTTCGAATCGTCCTATAAATTTGTATTTAAGCAATTAAAAAATAATTACCTTTATCTCTACGACCAAAGAACTTCCTATTATCAATTGTAATTCTTTCATTATTCTTATACCACTCAACGCAATCTGGCCCAGGCATAGTTGTATTAGTAACACATAAAATCATAACTTCTCCTTTTTTAACAGTCAAGTCTCTCAATAAATGATGGAACTTTGGTGGTGGCACTTTCTCTTCAATTTCATCTTCAGCTTCTCTATCTTTTCGGACTGTTAAAGTACATTCAGTCCTTGTTATTTCCTTATTTCTTGTTATGACACATTTGTATCTTCCTCCATCTTCAGCTTCTAAATGTTTAATATGTAAAGTGACTACACGACAATCTATATCAAATACAAATTTCTTGTTTTTAATTTCGACATCGTCTCTAAACCATTGAAGTTGGCAATTCTTGTCATCATTAATTTCGAAGTGCAGTTTAAAATCCCGATCCCCGGCATACGCTATCCTATCATTTAACGGAACAACGATTTTGATTTTTTCTTCCTCTGAAATATGATCTAGATTTTAATATATTTTTTATCAAACTATGACAAAGAGACAAGGATATGTAAGCTAATAGTCATTCATATTTATTAGGTTTACATGAGTTGAGGTGTGTAAGAAGGGATATAATTTATAGGTCAATTAATTGGTAAGTGATTAATATTGATATTTTAAAAGAATTTTAAAATGGTTAATATTTGTGTTTTGCAGGAATTTTAAAATTGCTTAATATTTTACGATACTATTAGAATCAATCTAACAAGAATATAATATTTTATTATTATAATTTTATCTTGCCAGTTATTAAATCTAAAGCTTGTGTCTTTATAGTCTATCTATATTGCCACCATGTAGCTAACAGGAAGAGTAGGTGTATATACTATTTTTTATGAAAAATCATTTTTCAATATAGTATTAGTGTAGGATGTATAATTTTATCAAAAATAACGTTTCAATATATGATTATCTATTTTTTTGATTGATAACTGTCTATGTGAAGAAAAATATGAAATGATAAATGTATATGACAAGTTGTGTGTGAAATATTTTCACTTTTTCCTAAAAATTAGTCATAACAAATTATACTATAATAATTATTCTATAAACAAAACTTTCCCCATAAGCTTAGTTTCTAAATATATCAAAATTTCCCAAATAAACTCAATGAACCAAAGATACCAGTTTTTTACAATTTCTTAAAGCTGCCCTAATTTTGTTTAAAAAACTAATGCACTAACTACTATATAAGTTTTACACCAATGGAGCTGTGAAGTTATAAAACTCAAACCGTGATACTTCGAACGTATTAATCTCATTAAAAATAAATGTATATTAAACTAACAATTATGTCATTTTACACTTTTGCACTTCTTAAGAAGTAATATTTCCTTTTTATACCTAAACATATTGGCAAAATACGTTTTTCTCCTTTGCTATATAAATAGTACCATCTTCAATGGCAGACATTTTGATACATAAGATATATTTATTTTTGTTTTATGACACATTTTATTTGCTAAATTTAATTGAAAGAATATTTAATTATTTAAATTTATTACGTTGTATTATATTGTATGTAGCTATCGATGAGTTGTATATATTTTTTAAAAACAATGGAATTTGATATGCGGCAACCTTATTATATCCTAGATTTATATTAAAACAAATTTGAAACATCAATTGTTTATATATTTTTAGATGCTGAAAAAATAAAACTATTTATAAAACAATACTATTCTACGAATCTTGATATTAAACATATTTTAAACATAATATTCTCTGTATATAATAAAAGACATTTTCAAAATGCCTACTATGTAAGTTTAAACTAATTATTCTAATCACTAACTTTAAACAATTGTAATGTTCTTCTAATGTTGCTTTAATAATTAATATCAAATTACAAGACTGATTTTCTTGTGTGACGTAGTGGAAGGCTTTTGAAATTATTAGTTTAAATTTGCTTTCAAACATTTAAACTTTTTATTTGATAAATGTCATATTGAGTCTACTATATTAGGTTACAACCTTGCAAAAATTTGTATTAGGCATATGATATGTAGTTTGAAGGTTCATTTTTTATAGATACTAAGCAAACTAGAAATTTGTTCAAAAAATTGAAATTTTAAAAAGATTAGACTTAGTTAAGTTTTGAAATTTTTCCTAACTATCTCCTCTACTAAATATTTTACGTTTCTTCCCATTCATAAGAATAATGAGAGGATGCCACCGATCTTCATTTTCTTATACTGAAACTCATGGAATAAATGGAATTCACGATCAGTAAGTTTATAAATGTTTGTCAAAAGATTGTTCAAAGAATGTTCAAATCTTTCCTAACATTTTCCTATGTAGTGTTACCTTTTCCTTTTTAAAAACACAAGCCTTTATAAATATAACCTATTAAGTATTCAGCTAAAAAATAGCTTGTTAAACCATACTTCACTGATAATCTTTTCACCATCACTACCACCTATTGTTTAATTTTTTTTAAAACTCCAACGACACTGATATGTCAGTTTGAGTGTCTAAAACATTTGCAACAATTTAACCTGTATGTGTTTTACTAGTTGAACATCTGTTAATAATTCAAAAAAGGTAATCAAAAAACTGATTTAAATAATAAGTAAGTATATAGAAATATCTAAACATATATTTTTGAATTTAAATACATCTTTCTGAAATGTGTTTTAAAAAATATTTAAAACTTTGCTTTGGGAAAATCTAACACAATTTGTAAAAAATTGAATCAAATAATCTTATTTGTCTAACTAGTTTCATATGTTTTTTGCTATTTATGAAAGCAGTATCGTCTAAGTTTATTTAATATTTTTATGATTATTAAATAATTGAGTAATAGTGTTATTTGCTTTTTCAATTTTTTACCATACAAGACGACTATTTAAAATAACAATCCCAAATTTATGTTTCCGCTTTGGTCTAAATTTAGAAAGCTAATCCTCATCATCTAAGCTAAAAACTAATAAGTTACTTATTTAAGATCCATTATATTGTTTTGAATCATTCAACTTTAAAGTAATTATCTAAACATTTGTTTTCAAGTTATTAAAAAATCGTCATACATTGATCAAGTGTTTTTATATCAATAAGAATTCTTGCCTCATAATCAACTTTCTAAAAGCTATTCGAAAGCTCTTGAATTTTAAAAATACGCGCACACCAATAGGATAAAGTTGCATCAAATGATGTTTATTTTTAAATCAATCAACGTTCACATATCCATTATTATAACACCAGATTTTATTAATTTAGTTGAGGTAATGTAATAATATGATAATAATTTTCCAACACTATCAGATTGTTTTAATAATAAAACAGTTTTGAACATGTGAATACAATATCGAGATATAATTCGAAGATAACTTTGAGATATTATTTGGAGAAATAATTTTTTACTTAATATCCATGATTTTAATCTACAAGCTGCGATTATGTCTCTTTTATGCCACTATTTTGAGATGTTCTTCCTGATACAGAAAAAATAACTTTGAGATTTAAACAAAGCTACTAAATAAATCCTCTTTTTTATATGTAACTAAATAAATTCATAATTTTGATAAGTTACTAAGTAAATTCATCATTTCGATAAGTTGCTAAATATATTTATAATCGTAATAAGTTACTGAATAAATTTATAATTTTGAACAGTAACCGAATAAATGTACAATTTTTTATAAATTACTTAATAAATTTAAATGGTACAATTCCTTACTAGTAGTGGAAGTATGGATAAGTTGATTTTGCATAATGTTATATATATTGCCATATTTCTTAGTTAAAAGACTAATTTTAGCTATTAGCATAATGACACCATTAATCGGAAGTTATACTTTCAAGTGACATTATTTACATTTTGTAATAGCTTTTTTTGATAGAAATTACGATTTGTCATGTAAATGGCACTAGCATCAAAATATTCATCCAAATATTTTCTCAAAAACATTTCTACTGTCATTACCAGAACTAACTTTCTTATTTATGAGCATTTAAAAGAGGCAGAAATACATACTAAGACAGTTGGTTCATTTACATGAAACAAATCAAAATATTATTAGAGAGGATTAAAAAATATATTCCATATCTTTCCATATCTAATATATGAGTGTCAAAATATATATTCCTGACATCAAAAAATTGGCAATATTAAGAATATTAAAAATATTGTAAAGTGAATTTACTCTGATTAACGCAGGAATTGGTGTGATCTTCTAAAACTAATTAAATTAGTACATTAGGCAAACATTTAAAAATGGCTTGTGCAAGCATTAGTTTCGCATCTCTTCAAAATAATCGGTTGTCGTAAGCTGTTGAATATATGTAAAATGATATAGTCTACTTTTGTTGTAATCACTGTTATCACCTCACTATTGTACTCTCATAAACACAGTCTTTTCTAAAAGTTTCTTTGTCTTGAATGCTTAGGAAGATGTAGACTGTTGACTTTTCTTTTTATACAAAAAGAATACGCAACTATATAACATAAACTTTTATTATGTTCACTGTCACAAAGTTTTAGTTGCTCAAAATTAAAGTATACGTTTCACTTCATTTATCGTCTATTTTTAGGATATCAGGCAACATGATTGCCGGAGCCTCTATGCAACATAAGAAAAGGATGGTTCCCTTAAAGAGGACAGATGCAATGGACAGTGCCGAACGAAATACTGGTTCTTTATTAGACGACTTATTCAAAAGTGGCAAAGACTGTTTTCAAATTGTTTCCTTGAAAGACGATCAAGACGACACAAAACCAGCCTGCTTAAAGCTAAATATTGGTGGTCAAAAATATATTATTATGACAGATTCAATCTTACGTGGTGATGGGTTAACTTTTTTAGCTAAATTTATACAATTAAATCACAAAGCTAAATGCCAAATAGCCGATTATTTTTTAGAAGAAGAGAATAGTTACTTTTTCCAAAGATCACCCTTACTATTCAACTGTATATTTCAATTTTATGCGTCGGGGGTAATTCATAGGCCTCCGGAAATATGTCCCGCGTCATTTTTGACTGAGTTAGAGTTTTGGAGAATACCAACAACTTTTGTTGGAAGTTGTTGTGCAGATATTATTCCCAAGGAAAAAGCAGAGGAAAAGGAAGAAGAAGTTGTGGATGATCATACATTTGATAAATTAAGATTTGGAAAGCTAAGGAGAAGAATGTGGACATTTTTGGAAAGACCTGGAAGTTCACTACAAGCTAAAATATTCGAACTATCGTCAACCTTTGCAGTTGCCATTTCAGTGATCGGCCTTAGTCTAGGGACAATTCAAGATTTCCAAATCACTCAGTATATGCCACCACACTCTGAGGTTGTTGTGGGGCCGGATGGCTCTGTTTCAGTAGTGGAGAAAATAGAACAACTGCGAGTCGAACATCCGGCGTTTGTTTTCACCGAACGAATATGTATTGCCTTTTTTACAGTCGAATATTGTTTGCGAATGTTTGCATCTCCTAAAAAACTTCACTTTATGTTAAAACCTCTAAACCTAGTAGATATTATGGCTATTATTCCATTCTACTTGGAGTTATCGCTTACACTTTGCGGTGTAGATGACAAGAAACTACGTGATTTAAGATGGGCCTTTTTAGTAGTAAGGATACTACGTATTCTAAGAGTTATTCGAATAGTGAAAATATCTAAATTCAGTTCTGGACTTCAGACGTTTGGCATGACACTCAAAAGATCTAGTAAGCAATTGCAGGTAGGTTAAAACTATTACACTTATTGATGTGCAAGCAATTCTTAATGTGAACTTTCATTTCGGTTGAAATATCCAAAACTAAGTGACAATGCATTTGTATTTGATAGTAGACTACCAAATGTTTTTTATTCTTAGACAGTTTGCTTCTTACATAAATTAGAAAATTAACTATGGTCCCAACAAATAATGTTTATTTCCAGATGATGTTTGTTGTGCTGCTCACTGGCATAGTATTCTTCTCAACTATGATATACTTTGTTGAAAAGGATGAGGAAAACACTAAGTTCAGCTCCATTCCGTCAGCTTACTGGGTATATTTTTTGCTTTAAATGTAATAATAGTCTTTATTTTAATTTTAGTGGTGCATAGCAACTGTCACAACTGTCGGGTAACTTATGATCCTACTCTAATTAAACTTTATTTTTCTTCCAGATATGGTGATATTACACCCGATACAGTACGTAAACTCCCAACTACTATATTAATCTTAGTTATTCTTTAGGTTTTGGGCAAGATAGTAGCATCTGTATGTATCCTGATGGGAGTCTTAGTTTTGGCTCTTCCAATCACAATTATTGTTGATAACTTCATCAAAGTATCTCAAGATGAATTGGCAGCTGAGGATCAAGCAAAACGTGAACAAACAATAAAAGATAGTCATGAACCAATTTTATAAATCGTCCTTAGATAATTAGAAACTATCTTTTTAGGATTACAACTAGTTTCATTCTAACAAGATTTCATATCTTTTGACATTAGCATAGTGGCTTCATGTACTTATTTATGTTCTTACTTTATTATATTATTTTTGAAATAAATAATTTTTATACATAGCAAAATGAGCAATTATTAAATACATTTCAGTTCAATAAATGCATGAAGCAATTTACAACACTTTTTAAACATCTTACATATATTTTTCAGTCTGATTAATATAGACGTTATAATTAATAAATATTTAGAAATCATACTTTATATTTTTGTTAACAACCATTTTCCAAATAAATTAGATTTTGATTATCTTGCAAGAAAGATTGGTGATTATAGACTAAGTTAATACTAAATAAATGCATAGAGGATATTAAAACTGCTACACAACTATTTAGCCATAAACCAAAAAATTGTTGTTGTTAATACTGGTAAACGTTATACTTTGTATATATTAGTAGAAGGTAAACGAATCAGGTTTAAAGCATTATATTTATATCAGAAAAATAACAATTGTATATATTTTACAAAATTTTATAAATCGAATTTTCGTTATGGTTTGTGAATTGATGTTGAAAAGATTATCATTGAGAATTAGAATTAATGGATGGCAAGAATTAATAATGGTGGAGAATTATTAGTAAGGATAATTAGATTTAGGTAAATCATAAAAAGGTAGGTTCCTTTTTAAATTACTAACCTTTTTTCTTTGTTTCATTTGTACCAATTTGGTAATCACCCATTAAGTAATCCCCGGAGCCATGTTTGTTTTCGCCAGCGACCCTGAAGTTCATTTTTACACCAGGTTTTAAGTTTTTAGCGACGAAATGGTTTAATACAGTTCGGTCAATGAAATTCCAAGAAGCCTTGTTGAATTCCTTTTTGTCCACTCCGTATCCTAAAATATCGGAGCCTCCATCAATTTCGGAAGAGTTCCAACTGATATCAACGGAATCTGGCCCCTTTGGAGTAAAGATAAGTGGTCCGATTGGGGCTCCAGGAGGGCCTTGCACTTTGATGTTAACTTCTTTAGATGTCTGACCGTATTCATTGCTTGCTTTGATTACATAAATGCCAGATGTTTCCTTTGAAATTTTCTTAATTGTAATTATAGAAGAGTCAGCAGAATTGCTGACTGATACTTTTGAGTTGTTTACAACCTCGGCTTCATTTAAATACCAAGATACCGATGGTGTTGGACAACCCTTAATTACTGCTTTAACTTTGATATCGGTATTTCCCTTTGCATAAATAACACTTTCACTAACCTCGATAATTGGTTCGCCTAAACAATAAATTATAACTTGAGTGTCTATCTTTTAAACTTACTTTTAACAATAACGTTAAATGTTTGTTCACATTCGTTTGTTCCGTCACTCCAAACACATCTGTATGGGCCAGCATCAGATGCACTTGCTTTTTTGACGTTGAAACAAGATTCGGTATCACTTGACGTGAAGTTTTCCTCACTCATTGTTTCTACATTATTCTTGTACCACTTAACAGTGGTTCCTTTTCCTGACTTAAGGTAAGATATTAATTTACCACTGAATCCGAGTTCAATAACAACTGTTGTGGAAGTTTCCAGAACGGAGAACTTTTCAGTTTTCTTGGTAGTTGTCTTTTTAGTTACTGTTGTAGTGGAAGTTTCTTCAGTAGTCGTTTCCTCGGTGCTTTCTTCGCTTTTTAATTCATCGGCCTTCTTCTTTTTAACTACTTTTTTCTTTTTAACAATTTTTGGTTCTTCTTTTACTTCATCCAAAGCTTGTTTAGATTCAACAGCTAACTGAGCACCCGCTTCGATTTCATTAGTATCCTTTACAACATTATTTATAGCAACATCGTCTTTCACCAAGTCATCTACGGCAACATCATGTGCCACATCATTTATGGCAACATTATCTAAATGATCTGTTAGCCTTTCAGCATCTTTGTAGTCTGCTTCGATCCTCACATCTCTCATCGAAAGTTTTTTTGGCAGTAAAAAGACGATTTGTGTCGACTCGCCAGGTTCACTTTTTCTGTACCCTGCTTTGCTTCTAATACGGAAGAAATATTTACCTACAAGTGTAAATGAAACAATAGTATGTATTATATTTTTTGCTGAAAGTTACCTGTTTCTCTACAACTCCTATCTTGGTAATGGGTTTTGTCTGTTACGCATAACTCAATCCAATATTTATCATCTTCGCATTTACGCTCCACGATATATTCTTCGGCTTCAAAAACTGGGTTCCATGAAACCTCCGCAAAGAAACCATTTGATTCTAATTCAGGCTTACCAGGTGCCAATAGATCAGCGTCTGTATTAACTGAATCAATCATAGATGAAGATTCATCATCATCTTCATCAGGCGTAATACAATCAACGATATTTGAAGGTTCTGACCGTCCAACTGCATTATGGCTAACAATTCTAAACGCGAAAAACTCATCTGGACATAATAAATCAGCAATGTATTCTTCTTTAAATGGTTTAATCTTCTCAATTAATCTCCACCTATGATTTTCGGCTGTTCTTCTTTCAATGAGTAAGTACTCTATTTGAGATCCACCATTGTCTGTACTATTCTTCCAGGTCAGTCTACAACTATTACATTTAACATCTGAAACTCTCAAATTCAATGGAGCCGATGGAACATCAATAATAGTTAATAGAGATCCCTTTTCTTCTATACCAGCAGAGTTAGTGGCGATTAATTTAAGCGTGCCTAAATAGTGAGTTAAACGTGTTCAACGAATTCAAACCTACCTCTATGTTGGCATGTGAGTGATTTGATTTTGATTGTGGCTTCATTGTCGTATTCTTGAATAGTTCCACCAATACTTCTGAAGGATTCATTGTTCAATTGTACCTCAAGAGTTGGTTTAGGATAGCCATATACTTCAATTTGAACAAAAAGATCTCTGCCTACATGTAATTCTTGATCACCATTATAGTTAATAATCTTAATTTCTGGCGAAACTGACAAATCTAAGTGAGCTGGGGCCGAAGTATCTCCTGAACCCAACGCAACTGTGTAACCTTAAATAGTTTATTAGCAAATTAGTTATATTTCGAATTTAAGTTAAATATCAAGTGAATTCTTTTTTAAAAGTGCACCAACCACTACTCTCATGGTAAAAAAGCTTGCCAGATATGAATGAACCATCCTATATTGTCAGCTAATCCTTTTTAGTTTATGGCTCTTATCATTATAATTAAGTCCCTCTGGGATCTACAAAGTTTAACCTAAAAGCACTTACTTCCAATATCTCTTTCTTGGAAATCTTGAATCTCAAGATAACAGAGATTTCCCTCCTTATTCATGAAGAATTTTCCAGTTTGAGGCCAAATTTCTAGACCATTTTTGTACCATTTGACAACTCTTGCCTAAAAAATGAGTAATTAGTTACGCAAGGTTTTAATTTGTAAGGATTAAAATATTTAATGTCATTTAATGAAACTTACGGGTGTGTTAGTTTGGCATGAAAGGATGACTCTTTCCCCAAAGTTGGTAATTGTCTGGTCTTGTGGACCGATTTCAATATGGGGAGTAGTTTCCTTAACTTCTACTTCTCCAACCACACGTCTTCCGTCAGATGTAACACATGAATAATCACAAGCATCTAGCAAACTGGCGTTTGAAATTTTTAACTTCCTAATGGGACCATCGACGATAGTTTCGAATTTAGCAGAACTAGTAATGGCTTTTCCATTTTTATTCCAAACTACTTGAGCATCCTCGTCAGAAAGTTCACAAACTAATTCAAATGTTGATCCTTCCTCAACTTCTTGGAATTCTGGGAATGAAGAAACAAAGTGGGCTTTGACATCGGCAATTGTAACAGCACATGAACTAGTGTCTTCTCCGTGCACATTTAAACTTTTGCATGCATATGTTCCTTGGTCTGAATTGTCAACCTTTTTGACTGTCAAGATTGAAGAGAATCCTTCTGTTTCGATAATGAATTTATTATCTTCACTTGGAATAATCTCCTCATCATTAAACATCCAAATATAATGTGGGGAGGGATTCGACATTGCATGGACTTCCAGATGCAAATCTCTCTTCTTAGAGATTGATACATTTCGCAATTGTTTAGTTATGAACGGCTTTTCATTTGCCAACATTTGGATTGGGACAGATTCTTCGGAACATTCTCCATCAAGACCTTGATTCTTCGGTAATACTTTGAATACATACGAAATTCCCTCCTTTAGGCCATCGATCACCAGTGGTGGAGATGGAGTATCAATTGAATTCCAGACAGTACTATTTTCATTCTTATAGAATACAGTGTAAGAAGTGGCCACATCAGCTTCATCCAAACATGCCCAATCGACAGTAACTGAATCAACAGATGTAATTGTTATTTTTGGAGCATTCAGGGCTCTTGGTTTGACTAATTTCTTCATCATAGCCAATGTTTCTGAGGCTTGATTCGAATTAGAAACTAAGTTAGCAGAGTTGACAGCTTCCACCTTGAAGTCATATGTCACGTCAACAACTGGAAAAATGTTTGATATGATTAATCGTTTCATGTATTTTTATTTATAATAAACTAGTACGGAAGGGAGTGTGGTTCCCCTGTATTTTCATATTATTTTAAAGTTTGGGATTAATATTTTTCTTTGACTTAACGCTTTTTATAAAAAATTTTAACAATAACTATACTTTTCTAGACAAATAAAAAGTTACATTTTTGGTCTCGAGGTTATGGACACTTTCACAATGTTAGTGAGCTTGTTCTACCTAATTTAATTGATTTTGACTCGGCCAAGACCTATTTTTGACACTTATAAACATTTTACAAAAGAATATTTTTTGGTCAAAACTGTTCAAATCAATTTTTTTAACATGTTTTTTGGACCTCTCTGAGCATAAACTTAAAAAATCTCTATTTTTATTTTGTCATATATTTCAGGATTTAGTAACAACGATATAGTTATTCTAAATATTATTCTTCAATTGTTTAAGTATTGCATCGTACAAATACAATATGGAGTCAGTCTACACAAATGAAAATAAAGAATTACCAAAAAGGAGGAACCCCAACTAAAATAATCGAATTTGATGATCTGCGTGAGGTAAGACCAAAATAATTATACACTATATTTAGTTATTGTTTCTAGGAATCCACTAAACTGTAAGCCACAATTAAAAGTTTGGGTGTAAAATTTGACATTTTGTCTGTACATCAATTTAATGCAGTGGATATTAACCAAGAATTGCCAAATAGCTTGAGACTGTTGTTATAGATGACAAAGATGTGTTTGAAAAACTATGTCTTGATGGGCTAAAATAGAGACGACAACTAATGCTGACAATATCTTAGTGAGAAAGAATATGGAACCAATACTAGATGCCGTAGAGTTAGAAGGAAGAGCGATGAAAAATTTAAACCTTACCAACATTTGTGAAGGCACCAGATTAATTCCATCATATTTAAAAAAGGCTAATGAATACTTAGTATCATTATCAAATGATAATGGCAAAGTAAGTCGCACGGTATATTGCCTAATAAATGAGATTGTAGACCGTAAAATGTTTAGTATTCATGAGGTAAAACTGCAAGAGTGTTGAATTCATGTAAAGTGAAAATTAAATGGTGGACACCTAATCTTTTATCAAATGATGTAATAAAAGATCTAATTGATATTCACGAAGTAATAAGCACTGGATCTGCGCATATGGTTGTCGTTGAAATGACAAATTACGAAATAGCATATTCTGTTAAAAAATACTTTAATTCAAAGCAAAATTTTTAATAATATACAAAATATCCAGAAAAACCAAATACCGTCTATTTCTATAAGAAACATCAATGGGAGCGCGAACGTGTTTTACGAGTAATACATGATGCTATATGTTTCTTTTAAGTTAAAACGCAATGAATCCGACCGTCCTTATTAATGTAAGATATTTTAACCTTTGCTAGTTTAAAATAAATATTTTTTGTTTATTATGTATTATCTTTTTAATAATTTAAATAATGACGCTTTGACGAATAGGAAGATCATCACTAATTTTCCCGGAACATATTTAACTTTTTAAAAGAAAGAAGAAAAAATTTAAATCAGAAATTAACATACCATCATTTGAATATTTAAGATTTTGAACATTGAAATGAGTACCAAATACAGGCTCAACATTAACTTTAACCCACTGATTTCCATTTTCACGGGCATAGACATCGTAACAGAAAATTTCACTCTATAATAAAATTATAAATCAGATAAAGGTTAAGGTAATATTTGGTGAATAGTAAATATAATAAAATCACTCTGGAAATCTCATTTAAATCAAGGAAGGATGTTTTCATTACGCCAAAATATCTTTGGAATGCAATTGTATTTAAGTATTTGTATATTAATTAAAAACGAACCTGTCCATCGTCTGTACATTCATCCCAATTCAGATCACAGCAATTTTCAATAACATTAGAAATTGTTGGTGGGGAACTAATTTTTGGAGCTTGATAAGGTGATCCTGTTGTTCCCTTAATTGGTTCAATATACTCGCCAACACCAAATTTATTAATACAAGCAGCTCTGAAAATATAATCATTTGATGAACTCTGGTTATAAACTTACCTAATCAAGTATTCGGTTTCCATGTCAAGATCATTAATTTCAAATTCGTTTTTATTTGCACTAACTTGCCCAACTTTCTTGAAAACTCTTCTTCCAACCTCCTTCATCTCCACAATATATCCAGTAATCGGAGCGCCACCTTCATCCGATGGGGCAGTCCAAGATACAATTAGACTATCAAATGAGCTTTCAATTAAATTCAATGAGGATGGCATAAGCGGAACGTCACTAATTTTCATGTCGAATTCATCTTGATCAGAACCATATTCATTGCTAACTTCAATACGATAGTGGCCATTGTCCTTTCGCGAAACACCTCTTTTGGTTAATCTCACCATGTTTCCGTCAACCTCGATCTTCGTTCTCAGGTCTCCAAGTATCTTCTCATCATTAAAGAATAATTCACATTCAGGTTCCTATAAATTAATGCAAAGAGTACAGAGTATTATAAACTTACTGGATTGCTAGTAATTTCCCACGTGTGAATAATCTTGTCATCATTTTCACCTGTAATTTCAACCTGGTTATCTAACTTAGTAGTGATGATTGGTTTTCCGTGAACTTCGAGAATCGTGGATGTACTAATTGAATCACCATGGAAATCAATTGTTCCCGCATCGTCATAATCAGCTTTGTTAATTTTTAACTTATAAGTTGGTCCATCGTTAGATATTTCATATTTGCCATTGTTTTCCAACTCAACTCCATTACAAAGCCATTTTACATCTTCTGTCATGTATGTTAAGATGACTGTTAATTCGATAGATTCGTCGCAATTAACAATTTCCTTTCTTTCAAGTCGTGCAATAAAGTCAACGGCAACGTCGTCAATCTTTAATTTAGTTTCACCTTCATCATCTTCACAAGAGTAGGAGATAATCATGTTTGAATCGTTTGGCAAGACATCATTGATAATGCACCTTGAGAAGTAACTTTCATTTTCGATTGATATTCTTGAATCAGTTGAAGAGTCTTCTCCATTAATTTTCCATTCAACAACGTCATCTTCGTGCCATAATTCACATTCAATGATGAAGCTGTCTCCTCTGAAACCATATAAGACAGTCGAAGGCTTAGAAGCAATTCCTCGCCTGACAGCTCTTCTTTGATAAGTGCTTTGATATACGGCAGGCTCTCTGTCTGAACCACTGACAGATGAAACGTGTGGTTTAAATGACTCGACAATTTGATCAGATTCAACTTGTTTTGATTCTTCTTCTTCTTCGATATCTGAGTAAATCATAGTCTTCTCGTCTTCTTTCGCTTTCAAAATGATTTTTCCAACAACATCTTCATCCACAGCGTCTTGTTTTTCTAGTTTGAGAATAAATTGTTGAGAGACATCGGACTCAGGCATAACTTCTGCCTTGATTTCAGATTCTGATTTAATTTGAGAATCCGGTTTGACTTGGGCATCCGAATTAACTTGAGTGCCTTCTTCCAATAGAGGTTTAACTTCAGCTAGTTTTTCAACCTTCTTAACTATTTTTTTGGTAGTCTTTTTCTTTGGCTTGTCAACTACAAGCTCATTTTTATCAGATGAAGCAGTATCGGTTGTTTCTGAAATATCGTCCGCTTTTGGAGTACCGTCTGCTTTAGGGATATCTTCTGTTTTGATAAGATCATTTTTAGCAGTCTTTTTGGGCTTTCTAATTTGCTCCTCTAAACTGAATTCAGTATCGCTTTCCAAAAAGTCACTAGAACCAATGTCATTACACGCAGATACCCTGAACTTGTAATGTTTTAAGGGTCTAAGCTTGTCAGTTTTAACTGAATTAATTGGAGATTTTTCTAACATCTTCCAACTATTCAAACCGTCTTCTTGCATTTCAACAGTGTATGAGTTGATGGATGAAGCGCCTTGATCAACAGGAATTCCCCATTCAAGAACACAATTTTCATCAGAAAGTTGTTTTATGACGATGGGTCCGACGGGGGCTGTTGGCTGACACTTCAACTCGACAGTTATCTTTTCAGTTACAGTTGCCAGTTTGTTAGAAACTGTAATGATATATTCTCCAGCTGATTCACGTACACTTTTTTTGATAAGTAAAACTGATTCATCGACATTATCCTTTGTAGTGGTTGTCTTGATTCCAGAATTTAACTCTACTCCATTATGAACAATAGAAATTTTTGGTTTCGGTAAACCTGTAGATTCGATGGCCAATTTTATTTCTTCTCCTAATTTAGAGCAAACTAAATCAGTTTTCAATGCCAATGTTGGTTTGGAAGTAATTTCAAAGTTGAATTTCTGTTCTACCTTATCTTTGCCATCACTCCATACACATTTATATTCTCCGGAATCATTTGAAGAGCATTTAGCTATTGTCAGAATACACTCATTATCCAAAAGAACATAATTTTCCTTGGGCACTTCTTTCCCGCCTTTGAACCATTTAGCTGAGCGTCCACGTCCAGTTGATAATTTGGAACTAATTTTTCCATCAGATCCAAGCTCAATGTTAATATTGGACTTAGTTTCAAGAACCGATAATTTTGGACCGGCTTCTTCTTCAGATACTTTGCCTTTAGAATCTTCCTTTTGGGATGCATCTTTAGCACCGACTTTTTTAACGACCTTTTTCTTAGGTTTTTGAACAACGGCTTCGTCAACTAAAGTAGTTTTAGATAGATCATCTAATTGGACTTTTTTATCCGCTTCTATATTTGACTTAGATTCTTCTTGAGCCAATTTGTCTGCTTTTTCTTGTGCATCTTTTGCGGTCTTAGCTTCAAGATTCAATTTTTCCTGTGCCAATTTGGCAGCCTTTTCATCCGCATCCTTTTTGGCAGCCTTATCATCAGCATCCTTTTTGGCTTTAGCTTCAAGCTTCAATTTTTCTTGAGCTAATTTTTCTGCCTTATCATCCGCATCCTTTTTGGCTTTAGCTTCAAGCTTCAATTTTTCTGCCTTTTCATCAGCTTCCTTTTTGGCTTTAGCTTCAAGATTCAACTTTTCTTGAACTAATTTAGCAGCTTTTTCATCAGCTTCTTTTTTGGCTTTAGCTTCAAGACTTAATTTTTCTTGAGCTAATTTGGCAGCTTTTTCATCAGCATCCTTTTTGGCAGTCTTATCATCCGTATCCTTTTTGGCAGTCTTATCATCCGTATCCTTTTTGGCTTTAGCTTCAAGACTTAATTTTTCTTGAACTAATTTAGCAGCTTTATCATCAGCTTCTTTCGTAGCCTGGGCTTCAAGCTTAGTTTTTTCTTGAGCTAATTTAGCTGCTTTATCATCAGCATCCTTTTTGGCTTTAGCTTCAAGATTCAATTTTTCCTGTGCTAATTTATCTGCTTTTTCTTGTGCATCTTTTGCGGTCTTAGCTTCGAGATTCAATTTTTCTTGAGCTAATTTGGCAGCCTTTTCATCAGCTTCCTTTTTGGCTTTAGCTTCGAGATTCAATTTTTCCTGTGCTAATTTGGCAGCCTTTTCATCATCTTCTTTTTTGGCTTTAGCTTCAAGCTTCAATTTTTCCTGAGCTAATTTGTCTTGTTTTTCTTGCGCGGTCTTAGCTTCTAGTTTAGTTTTTTCTTGAGCTAATTTAGCTGCTTTATCATCTGCATCCTTTTTGGCTTTAGCTTCAAGCTTCAATTTTTCCTGAGCTAATTTGGCAGCTTTTTCATCATCTTCTTTTTTGGCTTTAGCTTCTAGCTTAGTTTTTTCCTGAACTGATTTAGCTGTCTTATCATCCGCATCCTTTTTAGCTTTAGCTTCTAGCTTTAATTTTTCTGCTTTTTCATCAGCTTCCTTTTTAGCTTTAGCTTCAATCTTCAATTTTTCCTGAGCTAATTTGTCTTGTTTTTCTTGCGCGATCTTAGCTTCTAGCTTAGTTTTTTCCTGTGCTAATTTGGCAGCTTTTTCCTCAGCATCCTTTTTGGCAGCCTTATCATCAGCTTCCTTTTTGGCTTTAGCTTCGAGATTCAATTTTTCTTGAACTAATTTAGCAGCTTTTTCATCAGCATCCTTTTTAACTTTAGTTTCTAGCTTCAATTTTTCTGCCTTTTCATCAGCTTCCTTTTTGGCTTTAGCTTCAAGATTCAACTTTTCTTGAACTAATTTAGCTGCCTTATCATCAGCATCCTTTTTAACTTTAGTTTCTAGCTTTAATTTTTCTTGAGCTAATTTGTCTGCTTTTTCTTGCGCGGTCTTAGCTTCTAGCTTAGTTTTTTCCTGTGCTAATTTGGCAGCTTTTTCATCAGCTTCTTTCTTAGCCTGGGCTTCGAGCTTCAATTTTTCTTGAGTTAGTTTTACTGCCTCGGCATCCTTTTTAGACTCAGCTTCTAACTTAGTTTTTTCTTGAGCTGATTTAAGAGCATCAGCATCCTTTTTGACTTGAGCTTCGATCTTAGACTTTTCTTGAGCTAATTTAAGGGCATCAGCATCCTTTTTGGCTTGAGCTTCTACCTTAGACTTTTCTTGAGCTAATTTAAGGGCATCAGCATCCTTTTTGGCTTGAGCTTCGATCTTAGACTTTTCTTGAGCTAATTTAAGGGCATCAGCATCCTTTTTGGCTTGAGCTTCGATCTTAGACTTTTCTTGAGCTAATTTAAGGGCATCAGCATCCTTTTTGGCTTGAGCTTCTACCTTAGACTTTTCTAGAGCTAATTTATCTGCCTTATCATCAGCATCTTTTTTAGTTTGAATCTCTAATTTAGATTTTTCTTGAGCTAATTTGGTTTCTTTTTCATCCGAATCCTTAGCAGCTTTGCTTAATTTAAGAGCATTTTCATTAGCATCCTTTATGGCCTGGTCTTCTAACTTAGATTTTTCTGAAATTTCCTTTCCTAATGGTTTTGCATCACTAGCAATATTTGTAAGAATCTCAGCAGTAATTGCTTCTTCTTTCTTAGCATCTTTCTTCAACACCTTCTTTTTCATCACCTTATCTTGAGCCTTCTCAATATCTTTTTTAGCAGTTACATCCTGGGAAATTACTTCTTCAATTTCTTCGGTTTTAAGGGCAGATTTGTCTTCGAGATTTTTATTTTCTATGGCAGCAACTTTGTCAGACGTATCCTTATCAGTTTCCTTTAAGCCAATCTTTTTGCCAATTTTCTTTTTCTTAATCTCTGGCTCGACTGATTCTATTGTTTTAGTCTCAACTGAGACAATGGATTCGGGTTGAACTGATTTTGATTCAACCACTGATTTAGAATCATCAATTACTTTAGATTCAACTGATTTAACAGATAATTCCATTTCTTCTTTATCACCTATCTTTTTCTTAATAGTTTTCTTTTTGTCGGTTTTATCAGCGACTTTAGGTTCTTCAACCTTGCTTTCGTCATCGCTCTTCAAATCAGTAATACATTGTTCAATTTCATTTAAACCAACTTTTTTGTCAACTTTCTTTTTCTTAATTTCTGGCTCGATTGATGCAATTGGTACAACGGATGCGGATTCAACTGATTTTGGTTCAACAATTGTTTTAGGTTCAACTGATATATCTAATTTTTTGATTTCTTCATCTGCAATCTTTTTCTTAATCATCTTCTTTTTCTCAGTTTTATCAACGTCTGGAATAGATTCATCAATTTTCAATTGTTGGTCCTTGCTGTCTTGATCTTTCTTCAAATCGGCAATAGATTTTTCGGCCTTAATAGCTGCCGGACTCTTGACACTTATAGACGCTGACATTGGCGCTCCAGGACTACTGATAGTTTTCAAAGTGTCTTTTTCTCTGTTGTCGGGCTCAATTTCAGCTACAACATTCAGAGTTGAAACCAGAGTACTAGGATCACCATAGAGGGAGTTTATTTCTTTTGGAATTTTCAAAGCCTTTGGAATATTCTTTTTCTTTTTAATTCCAGCGTCGGCAAGAGTAGGAGTAGATGGTTCTGCTTGCTCCTTAGCAGCAGGCTCAGTAACAGCACTAGAAACCTCTTTTTGTACTTCTGAAAAATTATAATTAAGTAAGTAACAGACAGATATAAAGTTTCTAAATAATGAACAAAGGAAAAACGTATATACCTTTCTGAGGACTAACAAAGACAACCGTGGTAGCCGTACTAGAAAGTCCACCACATGAAACAACACATTTATAATCACCACTATCGGACAACGACATATTTGGACATGTAATGGACACAACATATTCCTTATTTCTTGTGGCGATTTCAAACTAAAATTAATATCAATTAGATCATGCAAGCAATCAACTAAGCAAACCGTATAGTTTTCAAGAACATCATTGGACTTAAATATTCTGACTTCTGGTTTTTCTGAAGATTTGATTGTATAAACTAGTTTCATTTGTTCACCTTCTTTCACTTGTTTCGTTTTTAACCCTGATACTTTTGGAGTCATAATGAATACCTTTTTACCATCACTAGTTGAAGGTTTTGGCTTTGGTTCATTTACTCTTAATTGAATAATGCCTTCGTCACTACCATATTGGTTTATAGCTTTGAAAACAATTTTTCCATCGAAAGATGGTTGAACATTTTCGAGAATCACAACAATGGAATATAGGAACTTGTCTTGCTCAATTATGATATTGACGTCTTCATTTTCCACGATGGGCACATCATTAACTAATATAGCAATTTTTGGTTTTGGATGAGCCATCAGCCGTTGCTTCATTACTATATTATCTCCAACATTGCAAACTTGCTCTCTCGTTTTAATTGCGAAATTCGGAGCTAAGTCTCTTTCCCTTTGATCCAATGGAATTTCTTGAGGTTCCTTGTCGACTAGTAGAATACTAGGTGAAACACATTCCTCCCGTAATTCGAGTTGTGATTTTGGGTGATGCCTAATTTGAATAAATCCATCGTCATCTTCTGGTTGCATAATTTGAACACGGCGTAATTTTTTGGATGAACTTTCAGACGCATTCAGGCTTTGTGAATCGAGTTCTGAAACATTGCCTGACTCATCTAGAACCACGACAGATAATTTGTTGTCGAAGTCAATCTCGTCTGAGGAAACACTTTTTTCCTTATTATCTACATGAACGAAGTCATCATTATCTGAACTGACTCTTGTGGTATTCTCATCAAAATCGGAAGGAAGTTGTACTTTTTTGGTGCGCATAGATTGTTTCTTCTCAACATTCGTTGGTTTTGAAAGATCTTCAAAATTATTGCCATTATCAGTTTCATCTTTGTTGTTTTGTGCACGCTTTTGAGCAGCCATTTTTAATGAAAACGATGCAGAATCATTCATGGACTGACCATAATTTAGTCCTGCGCTGCTATCCTCGTTTCCTTTAGCTAACAGTGCATCTCCGTGTGATAATAAATTATTCTTGAAAGAAATGTTAGATTTCAATTTTAATTTATTGTCTTCCGAAATAACAATTTCTTTATCATGTTTTTCAGTGCTTCTTTTTAGTTGAATATTTATTTCAGATTTTTCATTAGTCAATGAATTAACGGAAATAGGACTTAGTTTGCAGTCTGTTGATTTGGAAACAATGGATTGTTTGATTTTTTCAAACTGATTGGCCTTATTTAAGCTAACATCGATCTCTGTCTTTGTTGGACCATCTGAATCTTTTTCTTGAATAGGTTTAAGATCGAATTTAATGTTTTCAGCTTTGCCTCCAACGTCAACTGAAGCAGAAATACTACTGTCGCTAGAATTCTTTCTAAGCTTAGTGCCTAAATTAGTGCTAGGCAAATGAGAAGATCCTGGTCTGGATTTAGATAAAATGTCCTTAAAACTACCACTTCCCGATAGAGAGTAAAATTCTTCACTTTCTGAGTTTTCGTGATGCTTCAAGTTAAAACCTTCCATATCTGAACCAAATTCACCTCTTTCATTCATAAGAGCTCTTTTCAACTTAATATCCAAAAAGCTTTCCACTTCCGGTTCTGGAGGAGGAATTTTTCTTGTTGATTTTTTAATGACAAAATTGTATTTAACTTTTTCGGTTACTCTTTCAGACATGATTACACCAACACCTTCTGTTTCGGACATTTTGGTTAATAAGAATGGGACACCCAAACCTGCATTAGTTTCACTAACCGCCATTAAAGTTCTGTTAAATCTTTCAAAGATATACGAATTTCTTCTTGTATGAGCAGAATAATGAGCACTAGGTTTATTTAATGCGACATTTAGATCAACTTTCGATTCCTGTTGTTTAATTTTGTTCAATTCAATGGTTGGAATTGCTTTAGCTTCTTTTTGCTTAAGTTTTTTAAGAGCTTTCTTTTCATTTCCAGGAACGGATGAACTCTTTGAATAATCAAAATCACTGCATGTTGTAATATCAGTTGAATCTCCACTAATTAATGATCTTTGCTTATCTGTATTTCTTTCAGCAATGGATTTAGTTGTAGCAGTTTGATGTGTGTCAATTGTTGGTAAGATGCTAGATTCAACGACATCTGATAAATCTTCTTTATATTTGAAGTTATTCTTATCTTCGATATCTAATGAGTCTAATTTAACATATGAGGGACGATCTTTGTCTGAGCCACGTGAAATTTTTCTTTTGACTACAACTTTTTTGAGAGTATCTGTGGAATCAGAATCTGATCCATCGGTTTCTCCAACAGCTTTTTTGGAAAGTTTGGTCTTCCTTTTAGTTTTAGAACTATAGCTAGGTTTTGAGGCATCAGCGGTTTCTTTATTTGAAACAGTTATTTGGCTTTTTCTAATGTCAAATTTACACTTGGATTGCGCGTCATCGTCAGCAATATTAACTAATATATCTTCTACTACTTGAGGTTTGACAATATTGGCGTCAATTAAAAGAGTTTTTGATAAACCACTTTTCCCGAGTTCTTCGTTTGATTGAATAATTTCCGAATCAACTAAGGGTGTCATTGATAAAATGTCTTTCTCATTTTTTTCGTTTGATTCTTTAATCACAAATTCAACTAAAGGTGTCTGTGATAAAAGATTCTTGTCAACTTTTTCTTTCATTTCATTAACCTCAGACTCAATTATTGAAGGCATCTTTGATAAAAGATCATTGTCTATTTTTTCCTTTGATTGAATAAGCTCAACGTTACTAAGAGGTGTCTTTGATAAAAGATCTTTGCCTAGTTTATCTTTTGATTGAGTAATTTCAGCGTCAATTGGAATTTCCTCCTTAGATGTCACAAGTGTTACCTTGATTGGAGCTTCTATGCTAGATGATGCAACTTTTTCTTCAGCCATTAAAGCGTTATCTTTAATAGTTTTTGCTGATTTGCTGTCGATTACACTAATTTTCTTTGGTTTTATGATTTCTTTACCAACTTGCCCAATACTGATCTTTTCATCAGGATTCCCAAGGTTGTCTTTCAAATAAGGGATAGCAGCCTTACCAAAATTTGGATCTTTTGAATCATCAGCGCTAATTTCCTCATTTTCCAAGTTACTAAACATAATAAGAGTAGGTTCAGTGTTAGAATCTTGTAAAGAGCTAGTTTTTTCCTGAGAAATGGGTAGTGTTTCTTTAACCTGCTTTTTAGCATTTAACTTTCTTTGAGTAAGATCTTCCTTCTTATTAAGAACATCATTTTTAGACTTGATGGGTTGTTCTACGTCTTTATTAGAATTATCAGCTGTTTCTCTAGATACAGGAGATTCTTCTTTGGGTTTGACAAGCTTTTCTGCAAGTTGGGCAACATCTTCTTTTGGTTTACATTCAATTTGCTTTTCATCTATTACTGAGGTAGTAGTAATCAATTGCGTATGCGATGCCCTGTCATTTGAATCAACATTTGATTTAAGGTCTTCTAAGTTGACAATTGATTTGGTGTCTTTTAAATTGACAGTTAATTTTTTATCTTTTAAACTGACATTTGACTTTTTGTCTTCTAATTTTACTTTTGATACTTTGTCTTTTAATTCAACCGATGATGCTTCTAGTTCGACCTTTACTTTCCTGTCGTCTTTCAAAACCTTTTTCACCGATCTTTGAATTGGCAAATCAGAAGTTGATTTTTTTCCAATTTGTTGAGATAAATTTGTGCTAGGTTGTTCAGATAAGTCTTCATTAATTTGTGGAGGCAAATCTTTTTCAATTTGTAGAGTTAAATCTTTTTCAATTTGTTTAGGCAATTCTTTCTCAAATTGAACTTTTTGCATCACATTTTTAGAATCAAGAGTATTCTTTTGAGAATCTGTAGTAGGCTCATTGTGAAGAGAACCAGATTCGCATAGAGACATTTCATCAAAATTAAAGATCTCAGCAGTTTTCCTGTCAGAAGTTTTTGGCGTATAATAATTCAGATCATCGGAATCCTCACTAGAATCAGTAATGTATATCTTTGGTGATAAACTGAATGGAACAAACACAGTCTCGTTTTTATCCATTTCCATTCCAATGAGTCCTAAGAAAATAAAGATCTAGATTAGCAGTTTATTATTTTATTAATTTTGTGTTTAGCTGAACGCTAGTTATTTATATGTCGTTTTATTTAGTTTCAAATCTAAGAAGCCCGTGTACCAACAGTTAATTGAAACTTTATACTTTTGAAATTGGAATGTTAGCTCAGGCTATTTACGTGTATATTATGATCAAATTAAATATATAACAAAGACACGTCACCTAAAATTTCCAAAATGTACGAGCACTCTATATCTGATGGTTGCATTGATGTGAAATGTAAAGGGAAGCTGTCAATAAGATTAGCTCTAATTTGGGAGAGGTGTCTGATCATCGCAAATCCTTCTTCAACCAACTCGGGACAAGGAACACTTGAAGAGGACTTGCTCAGCATGCTTGGTCACGAAGAAGTTGAATTGGTTGAAGAATATCTCACTCAAGTACTTATCGAAACCGGCGAAGACGATCGAATTAGCTTGCCAAAAAAATTGATTCAAGTCAAGGATACTCCAGAAGAAACAATGACTAAAGCTGTAAAAGTGAAGAATCAACTGGGTCAAGTCAAAGCTAATAAGGGAGACAAACCATGCCGGGTTTATTTGTTCTTAGATTCTACAGTTCTCGTTGCTGGATGGAAATTGAAAGATAAATAAGATATCATACAATATGTTGCTAAAACAGTAGATTTTGGAAAAAGTACTGATAAATGTCCATTCAACTTCTCTCTAAAGTGGGACTTTGTTTTTGACAAGAAGGAGATTCCCCAACAAAGTTGTAACTGCGGAAAGAAATTAACTATTGTCTCAGAAGAGTACCCATCAGAGACTATTGCTGAAAATATTGAAGCTATATTGATCAATGCACTTCGAGCTCAACTCACTAACAGCGACTCTGGAAAGATATCCTTAAATTCCAAATTAGACATGAACCCTCAAACAAACTGGCAACTTGGGCAACTTATTCTCAATGATCTCTCAGAATGTAAATACGAAGAGCACATTATGAAGTATTACTATGTATTTTTGTTCTTCCATATATTTTAATTTTTAGTAATAAAGTTAAAATTACCAGCACACGCTTTCTCTGGTGGTCTTTCTAACCGCACATCCATAGTAACATTGATGACTGGCATATCATTTTCGAGTAATGTTATTTCTTTGAAATGACTAGTTTCAGGCTGAATTTTAGCCGTCTTCTTCTTTTTCTTCTTCAGGGGTTTGATTTTTAATTCTTTGATTGGATCAATTTGGCTATTCAAAATATTGTCGTCTGCTTGACTTTCAGATATTACATTCTTTATCTCATTAAATTTTTGAACAAATTTACTTTCACCAGTGCTCTTCTTTTGGATCGAAGAATCCGCAATAGGAGTAGATTCGTCAGTAACCAAATCATCTTTTTTCTTAATCAAATCACTTTCTTTACTAGTTAAATCATCTGTTTTACTGAGTACATTACCTAATTTAGTAATTAAAGATTGCTTTGCAATTTTAGCTCTCTTGATGGTTTTTGAAATTTTAGTAGGCTCATTTATGGTAGCATATTCTTGAACAGGGATTTTTGCTAAAGACAATTCTAGTTGTTTGGATCTGATGGATGGTTCATGTATTTTTTTATTTATGGTCTCAATATTTGGCAGGCTAACACTGACTTCTTTTTCCTCACCACTCTTTTGCAAATCTAAAATGGAGTCTTTTTCATCCAATTTGCTAGTTTCGAATTTGATTGATTTTTCTGAATGAAGTTTATCATGGATCGTAATTGAACCATCTTCAGTAATATCCTGCTTTACCAAATCAACAACCATATCAGCCACTTCACTTTTTCTGAGCTTGATAACTTTCACCAAATTATGTTTGATTTCAACGTTTGTTTCAGATTGTTGAGAATCGAGTTCTTTTTGAAGTTCAAATTCAATTTCCTTACTTTCTAAAGTCGGCTCTTTTACTTTCTTACAATCGAATTCTTTATTTGTTAGTAAAGCCGTTGTTTCTACAGATTCACCGGACTTAATCAAGCGTAAATCATTCGCAGCTTTGTTTTCAGCAATTGACTTCTCTTGGACGTTATCAATATTACTTTTTTTAATAATTAGATCATTCTTTGAATTTTTTAATGTTGTTGAAGCAACTTCTTTGTTTGACATTAAATTAGTTGCACCATCAACTTGATCAGGATTAACTAGTTCGACATTCAAATGTTTAGCAATTGATGTCATACATTCCTCTTTAGCACCGAGATTCTTCTTCTTGATATCATCAATAATGGCGTTGGACAAGGTTTTATCAGCTTTCTCATTATCCGATAAAACGTTAGTAGCCATTTTTACTTCATCTGTTTTCTCCAATGAAATATTTGAATTTTTATTTCCAGAACTAAACGATTTGGTGGCTGATTCTTTACAATCCAATGTAGCAGAAACTTCTTCTGCAGCATCTTTTCTACTAGCAATAATGTCAGAATCGAGGTTAGCTTTACTTGGCTCTTTGATATTACTAGTTTCACTTTTAATATTAGGAAGCGAAGCGGTAGTTTGTTCACATTCAATCGGTTTTACTAATTCTTGCTGTGAATCTTGAGCACTAGATTCATTACATGTATCCACTGAATGTTTTTTTCCCAATGAAACGTCTATGACTTTACATGCCTCCATTTTAATCGTTTTAGCATCTACGTTTGTCCTAGACAAGTTATCAGTAATCTGTTGTGATTCTTCTACTTTCTTTAAATACACTGATAAATCTTGTTTAGATGGTTCCATTTGCTTTAATGATTTACTGATACCTTGCTTTTGATCATTATGGTATTCTGTTTCAGCACATGATATGTCTTTATTTAAAACAACATCAACTTTCTGATCAGTAGTTATGGGAGTTTTAACAGATTTAGAAACTTTCTTAGGGTCATTTTTGGTGTCAATTTGATGAGCAACTTCTTTATCATCAAGTTTCTTTATAAGGTATACGTCAATTTCTTTTTTAAGATCGCTGGATTCCTTCAATAACTTATCCATTGTTTCTTTATTAGACATTTTGATCATTGCATCTTGAAAATCATCTTCTTTTTCTAACTCAATCTTACATTCTTTTGTAATAACAGAGCTTTCCTTTATTTTCTTTTTCAAATGGTGCGTATTTTTGAAGCTAATTGTATCAATACCTTCTACAGTTTCTTTGTGCAAAGTGACATCGACAGCTTCAATGATTTCAATAGATTGCTCAAGAGTTTTGCTAATGTTTATTTTATTCGGCAATAAAGCAATCGCATTTTCAGATTCATTTAACTTTTCCAAAGCAGAAACATTAGAAATACATTCGCCTTTCTTGATTGTTTTCTTTAACATCATTTTATCTTGAACGAGTATTGTACTATCTTCCAACAAAGACTCATTGTTAAATGTTGCATCAACTATTATATTAGATTCGCTAGGTTCTTTAATAGTCTTTGAGCTGCTTTCTTTGTCAATTAAAATAATCTCTTCCGATTCCAATTCACCTTCTTTTTCAATCACAATGGTTGAGTCTTTTGAAACATGCTGTTTCACACGTTTTTTTACCTTTTCTTTGGTTTCTAAGTTAGCATCTCCAATAGAAGAGGTCATATCTTTTGCAGGAGAAATGCCAATTTCCTTTTTAATACTTCTTGGAAGTTTTACTGTTTCAGCAATAAATTCCCTTTCAGACTCCATGCTCGCTGATTCATTTTCATCATCATGTTTTAGGCACTCATCAAGTTCAATAATACTAGAAACAGTATGCTCAATCGTATTTAATTGCTTAATAATATGAACTGACTCCTGCAAGTCTTGTTTTTTGGTTAAATTAACATTCACAGGTTTGATTTGTAAGCCTGGGATATTCAATGATACTACTTGCACAGCACACTCATCCAAACTCTTTTGAATAATATCAATGTCAGATTGTTTTTTAAGAGTGATACTGGCAGAAGTGATTTGTTCGGCACATTTCTTCAAACTTTTTTGAATTAAATTGATGTCAGATTGCTTTTCAAGATTTATTCTGGTTGAAATGCTCTGTGATTCGCTTTCTGCCAAACTTGTCTCAACATAATCATCATCAATTTCTTTTTTGAGCTGAATACTAGCATCAGAGGAAACTGTTGTAGGTTCCTTCAATATCTTGTTTGACTTTAATTTAGAACTCACATTTTTAGTTGCATTTTGAATTTCTTCCTTTCGGATCAAAAACAAAGACGCATCTTCGACATTAGAAGATATTTTAATATCTTTTGAAATAAGTTGTTTATCACTAACATTAAGAACAGCTTTTTTGTCTTCATTTTCTAGCTCAGAACTTAATGAAATATCTTGGGAAATGTTATCCGTTAAATCCTTTTGAATAAAATTGTCTAAATTGATGTCTTCTTGGATTGGTTGAACTTTATCTTTCTTTGCATTTTTCTTTTGTCTGGATGATTTTGGCGATTCAGTTTGTTGGGCTGGAACAACTATACTATTTGAGCAAGCTGTAAAATATTCTTCCGAGATATCTTCAGCTTCAGATTGATTGTCAGGTTTAAATAAACTAGTTGGAGATTGAACAACAACATTCTTTTCACACAAATCTTTTTTTAAATCTAAACAGTTTTTAACAAAGACGATTAACATATACATGTTCAAAATTCATGAACATCGACACTTTTTACCTTTGACAAACAGACATAGACACTTATATTTTAAGACAAACAAGCCAATTAAGGTTTTTTGTTTGCAATGAACATCGGTACCAAAATCATGAAAGGGAAGTTCAATTTTAAGTATCACGCAGCATGCAAGGTAAACATTTTGGTACTTTAGGACATTATTATTTTTATTCAAGCTAACCTGATAGTGGCAATTTGATAAGTGCATCGGTATCATGACCAAATTGAAGTGGTTCAAGCTTAGTTTGCTTTTTCGGTTTTAAAGCCAAATTAAAGCTTTCAGTGATATCGTTATTAATTTCAGAGACATCGCCTTCGTCAACCCCCAAAGCTTTCTTTTTGGTAAGTTTTTTCTTGGGTTTATCTATAATTATTTAATAAAGGCATAATTTTTAGAAGTGAGTAATAGAAATAAATAATAATCATATTTAGTTTGTAATATGGTGTTTATCTTATCAGCAAGAGAAGTCAATAAATTTTAGTGGGTAGCTTTAGCGTATCTTTCCACTACATCCTCATAACCAAACATTTACAAAAGTATTCTTAAAGAGATGATGACAAAATGTTGAGCTTTGACTAAATATTGTCAACAGGGAAATTATATTTGTAAAAGAATAAGAATGTACGGAATCTATATCTCCTCAACGACTCGAGTGTTGTTTATCAAATATACGATGCTTCTTTTTTAAACGAACTAGAATATTGTACATTTAAATTAAGGTTCAGAAATCATTTCCCTATTATCAATATATGGGTGTTCAGAATTAAACACTCAAAGAAGATATATAATAATAAATATTCATATGAACTAATAGATATCCATATGCTGTATAATTACTAAATATTTGCAACAAATTTGTAAATGAGAAGGTGTCAACATTGTTCATTGTTCATTTTTTACTTTCTGATTTTTTAAAGATATCTAATTTTGTCTAATTTGTGTATTTTGTGTGGGAAGATATTTAAAGAAATGAAAACGTATAAACATTATGGGAAGTCTAATTTTGATAGTATTAAATAACAAATTGACAGGGTTATTTTTTTAAGTGGCTGTTCGCTTAAATATAGTGGATAAAAATTTACTAGATCATTAAGACATGTCAAACGAAAGAACATTATATTTGATTACGAAATAGTAATATAATTGAAGTATTGTACAAGTCATTTACAACTTGATTATCGGTAGCGAAACATTCAATAGCCTGAATAAGTTAAGATATATGAGATATAAAATTTCTATATTTTCAATTATTTGCTGATTTAAGGGAGTCACGTTAACAAACTAGATGAGACAATGGATATATGAATGGTACAAGTGTAATGATAGCAAATTTGAAGAAGATAACACAAAATATTGTAAATAATGAAGAACACTTACCTTTAGCTGATAATGATGGTTTCATGACGATTGACTCGGAGATAGACTAAAAAACACTTAATTAACTAATTTGATTCAAATACTTACAGTTGTCATGGGTGAATCGGGTAATACGGCAAGTATTTCACTGTCATCGGAATCTTCCTCAATTACGACATCGACATCCATTAAATCCGTTTCGATTTCAACCATGCCGTCATCTTCAATAAATATTTCCAACTCGGGGTTTACGAAATAAATAAATTGAGTGACAATTCCGAGTGTTTCAGAAGATTCTTCTCCATTTTGAACTTCAACGTCCATGCAGAGATCAAATGAATCAAAGTCATTTTCTTCAGTTGTGGAAGATGATTTAACAAGTGGTTTTCTCAAGGATTTTATCGTTATAGGCTCAATCCCCTCATTTTTGATTTCCTTCACATCAGTAATTTTCAATATTTCTTGAGCTTCATTCTCAATTGGTACTTTTGTAGTTATTTTCGTCGTATCAACGACAGATTTGCGTTTTTTGATGGTTTTTTTCTTCTTTTCAACTGGTGGTGTGTCCTCCACCGATAAAGCTTTCTTAATTGCCTTATCTGAAAAGTCAAATTTATCTGGCAATGATTCCTTTTCTTCTATTGGTCCATCTAACTGAACATCGAGGGGAGGTAGTACAACTTGTGCTTCTTCAATCAAATCTTTTTCAGACCCCTTCTTAACAAGTTTTTTAGTAGTTTTTTCTTCCGGAGTAATTTCCTTTTGCATATTTGATTCATCAATAATCAATAAATCTTTGATTACAGAATCTACTCCTGCAGCACTTGATTTTGTTGTTTCATCTAATTGTGCGGGCTTGCCAGCAACTTTTTTGACTAATTTTTTCCTATCAGTAGGTTCCTTATGCATATCCTGGGCTGCAATTAATTCATCGGTCTTAGCTTCATCAATTTTGCTCTTTTCTACTACATCGAGTATTTTATTCTTGTCAACGACTGAAGATTCTTTGACTTCTTGAACAATTGTATCAATCTTTTCTAATTTGGGAAGTGCTTCTTTTGGCTTAACTAATGATTTTGCAGTATTAAGTTCTGCTGGTTTTTTTAAAGCCTTGGAATCATCTATGAGATTGTTAGCGGATTTTTCAAGTCCAGCTTGGAGAATATCCTTCTTATCAGGCTCTTTATTGTCAATTATTTGGGCAACCTTCTGTTCTTCAGCAAGTTTTAGCCCATCTTTGCCTAGTTTGATCAATTTATCTTCCTGCTTTTTGTCCTTAGTAATTTTCAATTTACCTGGCTCATCTTGGGAAATAGGAGTAACAACTATTTCTTCATCTTTAATCTTTTTCAATTTAATTGAGCTCTCAACAGTAGGTTGGACACTGGAATCCTTTGTGAGCAAAGTAACTTCCTTTTGTTTCTTAACTTTGTCATCTTTTTTGATTAAAAATTCTTGATTTTCTTCTGACTTTGAAGGAACAACGGGACACATATTTTCAGCTTTATCAGTAGTAGCAGAAGGCTTGACTGTCTTAGCTGCTTCTTCCATGGATCTAATTTTCTCGGGAATAACAGGTGTCAATTTCTCATCTTTTTTATCAGCTGAAAGTTGAACAGTTATGGTATCTTTTTCCGTTTTAGCTGCTACTTCTACCTTCAAATCTTTTAGTTTAATTGGCTCTTGAACAACAGCAGGCTTTTCTGCCACTACCAGAGTTTTATTTGCTTCGATAATAGCTACTGGTTTTTCTTGAACAACTGGAGCTGATAGTTTTACTTTGTTTACAATCTTTGGTGGTACAAGAGGAGCCTTTTTAAGGTTGTCAGTCACAGCAGGTTTAACTTCCTCAACTAATTTGGTCTTTTCAGGAATAATATGTGCTACCTTAGGTTCGACTGATGCAGATTTGAGTTCCTCAGCTAATTTGGCTTTTTCTGGAACTATTGGTACCTTCTTAAAGTCGACAGTCGCGGTATCTTTAATTTCTTCTACTAATTTGGTCTTTTGTGGAACAATTGATGCCTTCTTAGGCTCGACAGTTACAGATTTAATTCCCTCGTCTAATTTGGCCTTTTCTGGAACGCTTTGTGCTTTCTTTGGCACAACAGTTATAGCAGGCTTAATTTCTTCAGTTGATTTGACCTTTTCAGGAACAACCGGTGCCTTCTTCAATTCGACAATCGCGGTAGGTTTAATTTCCCCGGCTATTTCGGATTTTTCTGGAACTAGTGGAGCCTTCTTCCCATCGACAGTTACAGATTTGATTTCCTCTACTAATTTAGTCTTTACTGGAACCATTGGAGCCTTCTTTGCATCAACTGTTACAACAGGCTTGAGTTCTTCCTCCAATTTAGACTTTTCTGGAATGAGTGTCGCCTTCTTCGGTTCAACAGATACAGATTTGGGTTCTTCCGCCAGTTTAGCCTTTTCTGGTACAAGTGATACCTTCTTTGCATCAACTGCTACGGATTTAAGTTCCTCAGCCAGTTTTGTCTTTTCGGGAACAATTGGGGCTTTCTTCGGCTCAACTGTCACAGATTTGGCG
This sequence comes from Rhabditophanes sp. KR3021, assembly GCA_963281155.1. Taxonomy (NCBI): domain Eukaryota; kingdom Metazoa; phylum Nematoda; class Chromadorea; order Rhabditida; family Alloionematidae; genus Rhabditophanes; species Rhabditophanes sp. KR3021. Next base: position 3,192,281 of record CAUJLY010000004.1, on the reverse strand, counting down.
TCATCAGCTGCCTTTAATTGCGCTGGAATTATTGGTGGCTTCTTTGATTCTTCCCGTTTAATTTCCTCAGCTAATTTAGACTTTTCGGGAACGATTTGAGCTTTCTTTGTATCATCTATAATAGTAACAGGTTTCTCCTGTACTCCGGGAATTTTTTTATCATCTTTAGTGACAGTTGGCTCGATTTCCTCAATCACCTTAGGGATTTCGATTGAATTATCTTTCTCGTCGGGCTTCTCAGTCTTTTTAGCGAGCTTCTTAATTTGCTTCTTCTTGATTTTTCTGTCAAAGTTGGCTGCATCATCATCTCCAATGGAAACACTCAAATCATCGAGAATTTCTTCATCCATCAGATGTTTTTCTATCGGCATTGGCAATTCAACATCAACCTTAACGATTTCGTTAAAAGTACCAAACTTATTGGATACTGAAATATCATAAACACCTGCATTTTCCTTAGTACACTTTTTGATGTTAAATATCATTTGTTCAATATTATTTTTAGTGCTTGATAAAATACCAGATTTCAACTCAACGTTATTATGTTTTAAGGAAATGGTTGGCTTAGGCAAACCTCCATATTCAATGACGAGGTTAATCTCTTCTCCAAGCTTTGAGTTAATTGATTTGGAGTTGACTTTAACAAATGGTTTTGAGAATATTTCAACAATAAACTTTTGTTCAGCAAAGTCCTTTCCATCGGACCAAATGCACTTAAATTCTCCACAGTCTGTAAGAGAAGCATTAGCGAAATTAAGAGTACATTCATTTCCGTTTTGAATATATTGTCTCTTGAACAAATCTTTATTATTCTTAGTCCATTTAACAGATTGGATATTTCCATTACTCAGCTTTGATGTTATTTGGTTTTTCGTACCTAATTCAAAACTGATATTAGAATCTGTTGGTACAATTTCTAATTTTGGTACGTCTACTTTGTCTGTTACTTGAGATGGACCTTTCTTTGAATCGTCTTCTGCAGGTTCAGTTACTTTTTCAATTTCTAATGGCTGTTTGTCAAGAACAAAATCTTCTTTGGCTTCATCCTTTTTAGAAAGCTTTTTAATCTGTTTCTTTTTAATCTGCTTGCCCACTACCTTATCATCTTCTAAACCTATATCCTCAGCAATAATTTCGTCTTGAATAGTTTCTACTGGTTCGCCATACGAATAATCGGACATGCTTTCCAAGTAATCACTGGATAATTCATCAATACGCAATGCGACTCTGAATCGGTATTTTTTAATAGGCTCCAACTTGCTTGTTCTTAAGAATGAAGTAGAACATTTATCAAACAATTTCCAATCTTTAGAACCGTCAACCTGGCTTTCAATGATGTATTCAGCAGTTGTCACCATGTTAGCCATGATCCAACTAAGTTCAAATAATTTGTCAGAAAGCTGCTTAACAGTAAGAGGACCGAGTGGTGTTGGTGGGGGTAGTTTTGATTCAACTTTGATATTTTCACTAACAGATGCTAATTTATTAGAGCATGTAATTGTATATAACCCCAAATTTTGCTTGGTACATTTTGCAATGCTCAATATACTTTGATCGACATTGTTGTTTGTCACATTAGTGACTTCCGTTTTTAATTCAGCATTACCGTGCTTCCAGACGACAGTTGGTTTTGGTAAACCACCATATTCGACAGCTAGATGTATCACTCCGCCGTGCTTAACAGTAACTGCGTTGGACAATACTTTGATAAATGGTTTCATAACAAAGTCAACTGTAAACTTCTGTTCAACTTGATTTATACCGTCAGACCAGACACATTTGTATTGTCCTTGGTCAGTCGCTGAACAATTGTTAAAGGTGACAATACTTTCATTGTTTTTGGTAATAATATTTTGTGATAAAAAATTCCAGGGAGTTTTTGAACCATTTTACAGATTTTACTTGTCCCGAAGACAATTTGGAAATAATTTGATTTTTTGTGCCAAGTTCTAAACTAACAAACGAATCAAGTTCTACAAGAGCCAGCATTGGCAATCCAACTTGATCATCAGTAATACTGTTTAATTTGGAATCAAATTTAGTTTGTTCATCTGCATCTTTCTTCAATTTAGCATCCAATTTGGCTTGCTCTTCAGCTGTTTTCTTATTTTTGGCAGCCAAATCTCTTTTTGTTTGAACCTCTAATTCAGCCTCTGTCTTGGTATCTGAATCAACCTTTGTTTTGGCAGCTAAGTCAACCTTTGCTTTGGCATCAGAATCAGCTTTAGTTTTGGCATCAGAATCAGCTTTAGCTTTGGCATCAGAATCAACCTTTGCTTTGGCATCAGAATCAGCTTTTTTCTTAGCTTCTAAATCAGCCTTTGCTTTGGCATCAGAATCAGCTTTAGCTTTGGCATCAGATTCTGCTTTTGTCTTAATCTCTAACTCTGCTTTTTTCTTAGCTTCTAATTCTGCCTTTGCCTTTGCATCAGAATCAGCCTTTGCTTTGGCGACTAAATCAGCTTTAGCTTTGGCATCAGATTCTGCTTTCTTTTTAGCCTCTAATTCTGCCTTTGCCTTTGCATCAGATTCTGCTTTCTTTTTTAGCCTCTAATTCTGCTTTTGTCTTGGCATCAGATTCTGCCTTTTTCTTGGCATCCAAGACAGCTTTTTCCTTTGCATCAGAATCAGCCTTTGCTTTGGCATCAGAATCAGCTTTTTTCTTAGCATCAGATTCTGCTTTTGTCTTAATCTCTAATTCTGCCTTTTTCTTAGCTTCTAAATCAGCTTTAGCTTTAATATCAGATTCTGCCTTTGATTTGGCATCTGAATCAGCTTTAGCTTTGGCATCAGATTCTGCCTTTTTCTTAGCATCAGCTTCTGCTTTTGTCTTAATCTCTAATTCTGCCTTTTTCTTAGCTTCTAATTCTGCCTTTGCCTTTGCATCAGAATCAGCCTTTGCTTTGGCGACTAAATCAGCTTTAGCTTTGGCATCAGATTCTGCTTTTTTCTTGGCATCTAAAGTAGCCTTTTCTTTTGCATCAGATTCTGCTTTCTTTTTAGCTTCTAATTCTGCCTTTGTCTTAGCATCAGCTTCTGCTTTTGTCTTAATCTCTAATTCAGCCTTTGCTTTGACATCAGATTCTGCCTTTTTCTTGGCATCCAAGACAGCTTTTTCCTTTGCATCAGAATCAGCCTTTGCTTTGGCATCAGAATCAGCTTTTTTCTTGGCAGCTAAATCTACTTTTTCTTTTGCGTCTGAGTCTGCTTTAGCTTTGGCATCTAAATCAACCTTTGCTTTGACATCAGAATCAGCCTTTGTCTTGGTAGCTAAATCTACTTTTTCTTTTGCGTCTGAGTCTGCTTTCTTCTTAGCATCTAAATCAACCTTTGCTTTGGCATCAGAATCAGCTTTAGCTTTGGCATCAGAATCAGCCTTTGCTTTAGCTTCAGAATCTAAAGTAAGTTTTTTGCCATCTTTGCCCAATTTAATAAGTTTATCATCTTGTTTTTGATCTTTTAAAGACGGTAATTGAGCTTGTTTTTCCTCTAGAATCGTAGGAGTTGAAACTTCTTTAATAACTTCAGCGCCTTTGTTCAATTTTAATGAAACTTCAATAGCAGGTTGGACAACGGAAACTTGTTGAAGTGATTCAGTTTCTTTTGGCTTCCTGACTTTTTCATCTTTTGAAACAACCGGAAGATCACTAGCTTTGATAGCGTCTTTTTTAATCAAAGATCCTTTCTTATCGTCGGCAATAGAAATTTCAGGCAAAAGTTCCTTGGTGGCCTCGGCATTGTTTTTAGTTTTATCAATAGCTTCTATTTCCAGTTGAGTTTTACCAACATCTTTTTCGGCTAGTTTTGGCTTCTCAGTAACAGGCGGCATTTGTTTAATGGCACTATCTGCTTCTTTATCTTCTTCATTAACGGTGCACTCCTGTTTAATGTCTTTATGAACCGCTTTTCGCTTTTCCGGAGCTGAGGATACTTGCTTGATAACACTATCAGCAGCGGAATGTACTTGTTTAATGTCTTTATCGGCTACTTTAGGTTTCTCAGCAACTGGCTGTATCTGTTTAATTCCTTTATCAGCCACTTTGGTTTTTTCAGGAGTGGTGGATACCTGCTTAATTTCACTATCAGTAATCTTTGTTGTTTCACTAACAGGTGTTACTTGTTTGGTGTCTTTTTCAAATATCTGTGGCTTTTGAGGTATAGAACTGATTTCTTCAATAACCGCTCCAATGATTTTGTTATCTGCTACAATTTGCTCATTTACTTTAGTTGGTTCGACACTTGATGCTTCACTAGGTAGCTTCTTACCATCTTTCCCCAATTTAATAAGCTTATCATCTGGCTTTTTATCTTTCGTTGAGAGTTTTATAGGTTGTTTTTCTTCTTCTATTGGAGGTGCAGAAGCTTGTTTAACATTTGCATCTTCTTTCTTCAATTTTATTGAAACTTCGATAGTAGGTTGGACAGCAGAATCCTTTGTTAATAAAGTGGTTTCCTTACTCTTTTTCAATTTATCATCCTTTGTGGCTGAAATTTCAGTGATTTGATCTTTTTCATCGGGTTTCTCATCTTGTTTAGACAACTTTCTGATTTGCTTCTTCTTGATTTTCTTGTCGAAATCGGCAGTTGTATCATCATCCTCAAGTGATACACTCAACCCTTCTGAAATATCCTCACCCATCTGCGATTTTTCTAAATTATCCTGTATTGGCGATTCCACATCTACTTTTACAATCTCATCAACAGAACCAAACTGGTTGGAGCATGTAACTGTGTAAACCCCTGAATTTTCCAGACTACATTTTTTGACTTCGAATATCAACTGATCAACATTCTTTTTAGTAATTGATGTAGTCCCAGTCTTTAATTCAGCGTTATTATGTTTAAGCGTAATTGATGGCTTAGGTAGTCCACTATATTCAGCAATAAGTTTGATTTCACCGCCAACTTTTACAGAAATTAGTTTTGAATTAATCTTGATTGTTGGCTTTGAAAATACTTGGACTAAAAACTTTTGTTCGACTGTATTCATTTGATCTGACCAAATACACTTGTATTCTCCGACATCAGTAGGCGATGCATTTGCAAAGTTAAGAATGCATTCGTTTCCGGTTTGGGCATACTGCCGTTTGAATAAATCTTTGTTATTCTTTGTCCATTTAACAGATTGAACTTTTCCAGATGAAATCTTTGACACTAACTGGTTTTTGGTTCCAAGTTCAATAATGACATTTTCGTCGGCTTGAACAAGACTTAATTTGTCTTCTACGATTTTCTTTTCCACAAGTTTATGTTCGTTCAAAGAATCAGGAGTAATTTCATCAAGAGCTAGTAAAGCTAGGATCTTTTGATCGATTTTTTTGTCATCTTTTTTGCCATCGGTCAAGGATACTTCAACAATTGGGACCTTGTTATCAGGAACGGCAATTTCTGGCTTCAATTTAGCGTCTTTTTCTTCCACCTTAGGTTTTTCTGGAACAATTGGTGCCTTCTTTTCAAGAACTGGAACTTCTGGCTTCAGTTTAGCCTCTTTTTCTTCCACCTTAGGTTTCAATTTAGCGTCTTTTTCTTCCACTTTAGGTTTCAATTTAGTCTCTTTTTCTTCCACTTTAGGTTCCAATTTAGTCTCTTTTTCTTCCACTTTAGGTTCCAATTTAGTCTCTTTTTCTTCCACTTTAGGTTCCAATTTAGCGTCTTTTTCTTCTATCTTAGGCTTTTCCGGAACAATTGGTGCCTTCTTTTCAAGAACTGAAACTTCTGGCTTCATTTTAGTCTCTTTTTCTTCCACTTTAGGTTCCAATTTAGCGTCTTTTTCTTCCACTTTAGGTTCCAATTTAGTCTCTTTTTCTTCCACTTTAGGTTCCAATTTAGCGTCTTTTTCTTCCACTTTAGGTTTTTCTGGAACAATTGGTGCTTTCTTTTCAAGAACTTCTGGCTTCAGTTTAGCCTCTTTTTCTTCCACCTTAGGTTTTTCTGGAACAATTGGTGCCTTCTCAAGGTTTTCGGGTAAGGGAGAAACAATATCAACTTCAACCACTTCATTGGCCGTGCCAAACTGATTAGATACTGAAATATTATATACACCTGCATTTTCTTTGGTAGACTTCTTGATGTTAAATATTAATTCCTCCATATTGTTTTTAAAGGTTGAAACAACTCCTGTTTTTTGCTCTGTATTATTATGCTTGAAAGAAATTGTTGGTTTAGGTAGGCCGCCACATTCCATTATTAATTTAATTTCGTCTCCAAGTTTAATGGAAACTAATTTAGAATTAACTTTAATAAAGGGTTTCAAGAATACTTGCACTGTAAACACTTGCTCGACTTGATTTTTACCATCAGACCAAACACATTTAAATTCACCACAATCTGCAAGAGACACATTCGCAAAATTGAGGATACATTCATTTCCATTTTGAACGTATTGCCTATTAAACAAAGGTTTGCTGTTTTTGTACCATTTGACAGACTGCACATTTCCACAAGATAATTGTGACACGATTTTATTTTTTGAGCCTAGTTCGAAATTCACAGTAGAATCTGCTTTTACAAGCTCCAAATTGGTAGTGTCAATAATGTTTTCTTCTGGTGCCTCAATTTTTTTAAACTTATCAACAATAGGTTCGGCTTCAATCAATGGGGCAACTTCTTTAAGCTTAGGAGTCATTTTTTCATCCTTGGAAGTGATTTCTCCTGCATCCTTCTTCTTATGGTCTAGAGCTTTAGCCTCGGTCAATGGAGCAATTATTTCAGCTTTCTTTTTGGCTTCAACCAATGGGACAACCGTCTCGGCTTTGTTTTTAGCTTCTTCAATTGGAGCTGTAGGCTTATCCGATGGGATGATTTTTTCAGAATCTTTGCTCTTTTCAACCTTAGGAGTGACCTTTTCCGTATCTTTCTTCTCCACGCCTGCAGCCTTAGTCTCAGTTAATGGAATAATTGCCTCGGTTTTCTTTTTGGCTTCTTCGACTGGAGCTTTAGTTTCAGCAGGTGGTACTAACTTGATATTTTCAGCGTCTTTGCTCTTGTCAACCTTAGAAATCATCTTTTCCGCACTTTCCTTTTTCTCCACCACCGGGGCTTTAGGTTTTACACCCTCTGTTTGTTTAAGAGTATCAATTTCAGAATCTTTAGTTAACCCCTTTTCAATGGTACCTTCTATTAACCCAATCTTCTTAGCGTCTTCAGTCGTTTTTTTGTTATCAGTTTCTTCAATAATTGAGTCTTTAGATGTTTCTTCACCCTTCTTGGGTAATTTTTTAATCTGTTTTTTGTTAATCTTCTTATCGAAATCTGCACTTAGATCATCATCAAGTGAGATACTTTCCGGTATAGCTTCATCCATCATAGATTTTTCTGCAATGTCCGGAAACTCGATATTTACTTGAATTATTTCAGTAACAGACCCAAATTTATTAAAACATGTAATTGTGTATGCACCTGTGCTTTCTTTGGTGCATTTCTTAATGTCAAATGTCAGTTCTTCAGTATTGTGTGTAGTAATTCTTGTAATTAATCCACTTTCTAGTTCTTTGTTATCGTGTTTGAAAGAGAGAGCAGGCTTGGGTAAGCCACCATATTCAACAACAAACTTAATTTGATCCCCAAGCTTAACTGCATCTGTTTTTGAAATTATCTTTACAAATGGCTTTGAATAAACTGCGACAGTAAATTTGTCTTCAATTTGATTCAGTCCGTCTGACCAAATACATTTGTATTCTCCGACATCAGTAGGCGATACATTTGCAAAGTTAAGAGTGCATTCGTTTCCGGTTTGAACATACTGCCGTTTGAATAAATCTTTGTTATTCTTTGTCCATTTAACAGATTGAACTTTTCCAGATGAAATCTTTGACACCAATTGGTTTTTCGACCTTATCTCAAAATTGACATTTGAATCTGTTTCAAAAAGTGCTAATTTGGCTTTAGCGTCATCTAATGTTTTGGTCTCTTCGACTAATTTTTTAGTCTTGTTATCTACTAAAATCTTAGCATTTTCTTCAACTAGTTTCTTGGCTTTCTCTTCTTCTAGTTTGACCTTTTCTTCAGCTAATTTCTTGGCTTTAACTTCTTCTAACTTTAGTTTCTCATCAGCCAATTTCTTAGCTTTCTCGTCTTCTAGCTTAAGTTTCTCATCAACTAACTTCTTAGCTTTAGTTTCTTCTAACTTGGCTTTATCTTCTGCTAACTTCTTAGCTTTAGTTTCTTCTAACTTAAGTTTCTCATCGGCTAAATTCTTAAGCTTAGCTTCTTCTAGTTTGACTTTCTCATCAGCTAATTGTTTAACTTTAGCTTCTTCTAACTGGGCCTTTTCTTCAGCCAATTTCTTAGTCTTAGCTTCTTCTAACTTCAGTTTCTCATCAGTTAACTTTTTGACTTTCTCGTCTTCTAACTTGGCTTGAGCATCGGCTAACTTCTTAGCTTTCTCTTCTTCCAACTTGAGTTTCTCGTCAGCTAACTTCTTGATCTTAGTTTCTTCTAGCTTAAGTTTCTCATCAGCTAACTTCTTGGCTTTGACTTCTTCTAGTTTGAGTTTTTCTTCCGCCAATTTCTTGATCTTAGCATCCTCTAATTTGGCTTTCTCTTCAACTAATTTCTTAGATTTAGCATCTTCTAAAATCTTGGTTTCTTCAGCTAACTTCTTGGCTTTAACTTCTTCTAAGTTTAGTTTCTCATCAGCTAATTTCTTATCTTTAGCGTCTTCTGAAATCTTTATCTCTTCAGCTAACTTCTTGGCTTTCTCGTCTTCTAACTTGGTTTTATCAGCTAACTGCTTGGCTTTAACTTCTTCTAACTTGGCTTTCTCTTCGGTTAATTTCTTAACCTTAGCTTCGTCTAACTTAAGTTTCTCATCAGCTAATTTCTTAGCTTTCTCGTTTTCTAACTTCAGTTTTTCTTCAGCCAATTTCTTAGCTTTTTAGCGTCTTCTGAAATCTTGGTTTCTTCTGCTAATTTCTTAGCTTGAGCATCGGCTAATTTCTTAGCTTTCTCTTCATCTAATTTGGCTTTTTCTTCGGCTAACTTTTTAGCTTTAACTTCGTCTAACTTAGCTTTCTCATCAGCTAATTTCTTAGCTTTCTCGTTGTCTAACTTCAGTTTTTCTTCAAGTAGCTTCTTGGATTTAGCGTCTTCTGAAATCTTTGTTTCTTCAGCTAACTTCTTGGCTTTCTCTTCTTCTAAGTTTAGTTTCTCATCAACTAATTGTTTAGCTTTAGCGTCTTCTAACTTCAATTTTTCTTCCGCCAATTTCTTAGCTTTCTCTTCATCTAATTTGGCCTTTTCATCAGCTAACTTTTTGGATTTATCATTTTCTAACTTGAGTTTCTCATCAGCTAATTTTTTAACTTTCTCTTCTTCCAACTTGAGTTTCTCGTCAGCTAACTTCTTGATCTTAGTTTCTTCTAGCTTAAGTTTCTCATCAGCTAACTTCTTGGCTTTGACTTCTTCTAACTTCTCGGTCTTCTTAGCTAATTCTTGAGCCTTAGTTTCTTCTAGCTTAAATTTTTCTTCCGCCAATTGTTTAACTTTAGCTTCTTCTAGCTTAAGTTTCTCATCAGCTAACTTCTTGGCTTTCTCATCAGCTAACTTCTTGGCTTTCTCATCAGCTAACTTCTTAACTTTAGCTTCTTCTAGTTTAGCTTTCTCATCAGCTACCTTCTTTGGTATCATCAGCTACCTTCTTGGTCTCATCAGCTAACTTCTTGGTCTGAGCGTCTGCTAAAACTTTTGCCTCTTCTGTTAACTTCTTCTCCTTAGCTTCATCCAACTTCTTTTTCTCTTCTCCTAACTTCTTGGTCTCTTCAGCTAATTTCTTAGCTTTAGCTTCTTCTAGCTTAAGTTTCTCATCAGCTAACTTCTTAACTTTAGTTTCGTCTAATTTGAGTTTCTCATCAGCTAACTTCTTAGCCTTAGCTTCTTCTAACTTGGTCTTTTCTTCAGCCAATTGTTTAACTTTAGCTTCTTCTAACTTGGCTTTCTCTTCGGTTAATTTCTTAGCTTTCTCATCAGCTAATTTCTTAGCTTTAACTTCATCTAATTTTACTTTTTCTTCGGTTAATTTCTTAACTTTAGCTTCTTCTAAAATCTTTGTTTCTTCAGCCAATTTCTTAACCTTAGCTTCTTCCAACTTGGCTTTAGCTTCTTCTAGCTTAAGTTTTTCTTCGGCCAGTTTCTTGACCTTAGCTTCTTCGAGTTTGAGTTTCTCTTCAGCCAATTGTTTAACTTTAGCTTCTTCTAATCTGGCTTTCTTCTTCGGTTAATTTCTTAGCTTTTTCTTCAGCTAACTTCTTAACTTTAGCTTCTTCTAGTTTGACTTTCTCATCAGCCAATTTCTTAGCTTTCTCGTCTTCTAACTTAAGTTTATCTTCAGCTAGCTTCTTAGCTTTCTCGTCTTCTAACTTGGCTTTCTCTTCAGCTAACTTGGCTTTTTCTTCGGTTAATTTCTTAGCTTTCTCATCAGCTAACTTCTTAACTTTAGCTTCTTCTAGTTTGAGTTTCTCTTCAGCCAATTGTTTAACTTTAGCTTCATCTAACTTGATCTTTTCTTCGGCTAACTTCTTAGCTTCAGCGTCTTTTGAAATCTTTGTCTCCGCAGCTAGCTTCTTAGCCTTAACTTCTTCTAACTTCAGTTTCTCTTCAGCCAATTTCTTAGCTTTAGCTTCTTCCAACTTCAGTTTCTCATCAGCTAATTTCTTAGCTTTCTCTTCATCTAATTTGGCTTTTTCTTCAGCTAACTTCTTAGCCTTAGCTTCGTCTAACTTAAGTTTCTCATCAGCCAATTGTTTAACTTTAGCTTCTTCTAACTTAGCTTTTTCTTCAGCCAATTTCTTAGTTTTCTCTTCATCTAACTTGACCTTTTCTTCGGTTAACTTCTTGGCCTTAACTTGGTCTAACTTGGCTTTCTCATCAGCCAATTTCTTAGCTTTCTCTTCATCTAACTTCAATTTTTCTTCCGTCAGTTTCTTAGCTTTCTCTTCATCTAATTTGGCCTTTTCATCAGCTAACTTTTTGGCTTTAACTTCGTCTAACTTCAGTTTCTCATCAGTTAATTTCTTAGTTTTCTCTTCATCTAACTTAGCTTTTTCTTCGGCCAGTTTCTTAGCTTTCTCGTCTTCTAGTTTGAGTTTTTCTTCGGCTAACTTCTTAGCCTTAACTTCGTCTAACTTAAGTTTCTCATCGGCTAACTTCTTAAGCTTAGCTTCTTCTAGTTTGACTTTCTCATCAGCTAATTTTTTGGCTTTCTCTTCATCTAGCTTGACCTTTTCTTCTGCTAATTTTTTGGATTTATCATTTTCTAACTTAAGTTTCTCATCAACTAACTTCTTAGCTTTAGTTTCTTCTAGCTTAAGTTTTTCTTCGGCTAATTGTTTAGCTTTAGCGTCTTCTAACTTGAGTTTTTCTTCAGCTAACTTCTTAGCTTTAGCGTCTTCTAGCTTAAGTTTTTCTCCGGTCAATTTTTTAGCTTTCTCTTCATCTAACTTGGCCTTTTCTTCAGCTAACTTCTTGGCTTTCTCGTCTTCTAGTTTGAGTTTTTCTTCTGTTAACTTCTTGGTTTTAGCTTCTTCTAGTTTGGCTTTTTCTTCAGCTAACTTCTTGGCTTTCTCTTCTTCTAACTTGGCCTTGTCTTCAGCCAATTTCTTGGTCTTAACTTCTTCTAACCTGAGTTTCTCATCAGCTAACTTCTGTATTTTAGTATCTTCCAAAATCTTGGTTTCTTCTGCTAATTTTTTGGCGTGAGCATCTGCTAACTTAACCTTTTCATCAGCCAATTGTTTAACTTTAGCTTCTTCTAGTTTGAGTTTTTCTTCCGCCAATTTCTTGATCTTAGCATCCTCTAATTTGGCTTTTTCTTCAGCTAACTTCTTGGCTTTCTCTTCTTCTAACTTGGCCTTGTCTTCAGCCAATTTCTTGGTCTTAACTTCTTCTAACCTGAGTTTCTCATCAGCTAACTTCTGTATTTTAGTATCTTCCAAAATCTTGGTTTCTTCTGCTAATTTTTTGGCGTGAGCATCTGCTAACTTAACCTTTTCATCAGCCAATTGTTTAACTTTAACTTCTTCTAGTTTGAGTTTTTCTTCTGTTAACTTCTTGGTTTTAGCTTCTTCTAGTTTGGCTTTTTCTTCAGCTAACTTCTTGGCTTTCTTCTTCTTCTAACTTGGCCTTGTCTTCAGCCAATTTCTTGGTCTTAACTTCTTCTAACCTGAGTTTCTCATCAGCTAACTTCTGTATTTTAGTATCTTCCAAAATCTTGGTTTCTTCTGCTAATTTTTTGGCGTGAGCATCTGCTAACTTAACCTTTTCATCAGCCAATTGTTTAACTTTAGCTTCTTCTAGTTTGAGTTTTTCTTCCGCCAATTTCTTGATCTTAGCATCCTCTTAATTTGGCTTTCTCTTCAGCTAACTTCTTGGCTTTAGCATCTTCTAAAATCTTTGTTTCTTCAGCCAACTTTTTGGCTTTAGCTTCTTCTAGCTTAAGTTTCTCATCAGCTAATTGTTTAGCTTTAGCGTCTTCTAACTTCAATTTTTCTTCCGCCAATTTCTTAGCTTTCTCTTCATCTAATTTGGCCTTTTCATCAGCTAATTTTTTGGCTTTAACTTCGTCTAACTTCAGTTTCTCATCAGTTAATTTCTTAGTTTTCTCTTCATCTAACTTAGCTTTTTCTTCGGCCAGTTTCTTAGCTTTCTCGTCTTCTAGTTTGAGTTTTTCTTTCGCTAACTTCTTGGTTTTAGCTTCTTCTAGTTTGGCTTTTTCTTCAGCTAACTTCTTGGCGTTAACTTCTTCTAACTTGGCTTTCTCTTCTTCTAGCTTGAGTTTCTCTTCAGCTAACTTCTTGGCTTGAGCATCGGCTAATTTGGCTTTCTCTTCGGCTAACTTCTTAGCTTTAACATCTTCTAACTTGGCCTTTTCTTCGGCTAATTTCTTAGCTTTCTCTTCTTCTAATTTGACCTTCTCATCAGCTAACTTCTTGGATTTATCGTTTTCTAACTTCAGTTTTTCTTCAAGTAGCTTCTTAACTTTAACGTCTTCTGAAATTTTTGTTTCTTCAGCTAACTTCTTGGCTTTAGTTTCTTCTAGCTTAAGTTTCTCATCAGCTAATTTCTTAGCTTTAGCGTCTTCTGAAATCTTTATCTCTTCCGCTAACTTCTTGGCTTTCTCGTCTTCTAACTTGGTTTTATCAGCTAACTGCTTGGTCTCCTCTTCCAATATCTTGGCTTGAGTATCAGCTAATTTGAATTTTTCTTCATCTAATTTACTGGCTTTTTCTTCAGCTAACTTTTTGGCTTCAGCGTCTGCCAAACTCCTGGTTTCCTCACCCAATTTATTGACTTGAGCATCATCTAACTTAGTCTTTTGTTCAGATAATTTGTTGGCCTTAGTGTCTTCTATATTGGCTTTCTTTTCAGTTAGTTTCTTGGCTTTAGCGTCTTCTGAAATCTTTGTCTCTTCAGCTAACTTCTTGGCTTGAGCATCGGCTAATTTCTTTTTCTGATCAGCCATTTGCTTGGCTTGAGAATCACCTAATTTCATCTCTTCTTCAACTAACTGTTTGACCTTATTATCCTCTAAAATCTTGGCCGCATCACCCAATTTCTTGTCTTGAGCATTTTCCAAAATCTTTGCCTCACCAGCTAACTTCTTGATCTTTGCATCACCAAATTTCTTGGCTTGATCAACATCATCTAAAATTCCGGCCTCACCCGGTTGGGAGATTTGTTCTGGAATATTTTCTGCTACGGTAAACTTGTCATCTAATTGTTCTGAAATTACAAGTTCATCTTTACTCAATTTTATCAATTTATTGTCTGGTTTGTCAATTTTCAAAGGTTTTTGTTGCTCTTCAGCAATTACTGGTAGAATTTCAACTTCTTTTACTATTTCGGGAATTTCTTTTAATTTTACTAAGATTTCAACTTCGGGTTGGATGACAGAATCTTTGGTAACTAATGTGACCCCTTTTGTTTTCTTCATATCAGCAATTTTCTCAACATCCTTAAGTTTTGTTTGTTCGTTTTTAGACTCGGAACCGACTTCCTTAGATGTATCTTCCAAAACTGGGGCTCGTTCAGCAATCTTGATTGTTTCAACTTCAGGCTTACTTTCGATTAGATCATTTAATTCTTGAGAAACCAATGGTTGCTCCTGGATTTTTTCTGTTGTTTCTTTCTGAACACTATCTGACTCTGGCTTATTAATTATCAAATCTCCAACTAACTCGATTGTCTTTGATTCAGAAATAGACTCTTGTATATCAACTATTTCCCCAACAGCCGGTTTAACTTCTAGATCATCTGCCTTTGACGAATCTTCTAGCAATTCAATTTGTGGTACTTGCTCAGTGAGAATTTCTTTAATATCATCCTCAACAATTACAGATTCGTCAACTATTGCATTAGACGTATCTTCAACGATTGCAGATTCGACAACTTTTTCATCAGACTTATCCTCAACAATAACTGATTCCTCGTTTATTTGAGTATCTACTGTAGTCTCTTCTACTTGTCCATCTGCCTCCAATTCATCTAAAAAATGTTAAAATTAAATAAATGAGGACCACTATTTTCAAACAAAAAATTACAACAACTTATAAGAATACTTTAAAAGAACCCATAAGCAAATAAAGGTTCAATTCTCTTAATAAATACCTCTTTAATAAGCGAAACTGAATGCTGATAACTCGAAAGATAATATACATGCTACAAACTTTTTTGATTCATTTTTATAATTTGCTGAGTAAAGCAGAAAGTAAATAAAATATGTACATATACTTTGTAATACTGTAAAAGTTTGCAAAAAGGAGATATTATTAATACACATCGCACTAATACAAATAATATTTTTTTCAACGTACGTTACTCTCAAATGCATTACATTTATTAGTTTACATACCTTTATCAGCTTCAAGTTTCTTAGACTTAGGAAGTCTAATATTCGAAGATAACCAATCATACTCATTAGTTAAAACACCAATTTCAAGAAATTCATTCTCAGATGAATTTTTAAACGCTAATTCAATTGATATATCTTTTTCAACCAAATCCTTTGTAGTATCACCAACTAGCAACTCTTCTTGGTTAATGAACTGAAGATCTAATTGTACATGATCATAAGGATCAACTAAGACTTCAATTTCTATGTACTCCGTTTGTTGTGGGTTTTTAAACATTAAATCCGTTGACACATCTTGATCTACCAAATATATTTTAGGAGTATCAATTTTAGCTTCTCCAATTTTGTCCTTAATTGAGGTAAGTCTATCTAATTCAACAATTTCATTATCCTCGTATAGTACTTCTATTTCAATAATTTCCATCTGCTGGCCTTTTGAAAACATAAGATCCGCAGTAGCATTATGCTCTTGATGTAATTTAAGAATATCAACTTCAGATATTTCCAAAGAATGTTTTTCACCTACTTTCGCAACAGACTTTGGTTTAGATATCAAGGCTTGTTTGCATTCAACAAACTCAAAATCGTCATACAAAACTTCGATTTCAATAAGTTCGTCAATGATGTCTTTAATAAATGATAGATCAGTAATCATATGTTCTTCAGAAAGTTGAGGAACATCAACTATTTCCTCACTCCTTTTAACAAAATCTTCAGCTAAGTGTGCATCGGACACAATATCTTTTATCGAGTACCTTTTCATCAATATGCTGGTCTTCGGCGGATGCTAAGACAACAATAGGCAGATGTTCAGCTACTTTCTCTTTTTTGTCGAGAATGTGTCGTTCAGTTTCGTTTTCAATATCACAAATCTCCTCAATTTGTTTGTCAACTGACAACGAATCTTTAGATTGCTCAGCTACTTCTTTCGATTCAACGACTAATTTGTGTGTTTCCTCTGGTTCTGATAATACAATTTCTTCAAGGAGTTGATGAGATTTCTCAATAGATAATGATTCTGAAGATGAAGGAATATCTTCAACTTTGTCAATCGATGATTCTTTTGATACTAAGTTATCCTCTTCCCTAACTTGCCGGGTTTCGACAATCGGCAGTGGCTCTGATTCTAATTTGTTTTCTTCAGTAATTTGCTGAGGAAGCCCCGGAGTTTCAACAATCGCTAATGACTTTGGTACTAATGTGTCCTCTTCTTTAATCTGGGGAGGTAACTCCTTTGTTTCAGCAAAGGGTAGAGATTCTGGTGCTAATTTGTCCTCTTTCACAATTGGTTGTGAAATCTCCTTAGCCTCAACAATATGTATTTGCTCCGGTACCAATTTTTCCCCTTCTTGAATTTGTTGAGGAATCTCGGGAGTTTCGAAAACTAGTAAATTATCTGATACTAATTTCTCATATTCCTTAATTTGCTGATTTTCTTCAATCTGCAATTGATCTGGTGCCAATTTCGTCTCTTCCCCAATTGGATGAGGAATCTCCTTATTTTCAACAATCGGTGAAGGCTCAGATACTAGTTTGCACTCGTCCTTAAGTTGCTGAGAAACCTCATTAGTTTGAATAATTGGCAAAGATTCTGGTGCTAATTCGTCATCTTCCTTAATTTGCTGAGTTTCAACAATCGGTAATTGATCTGATACTAGTTTGTCTTGTTCCATAAGTTTTTGTGTTTCCTGAGTCTCAATAATCGGCAATTGCTTGGATATTAGTCTGTCTTGCTCTTCAATGTGTTGGGGAATCTCCTTATTTTCAACAATTGGTAAAGATTCTGATTCGAATTTTTCCTTAACTTGTTGAGGAATCTCATTAATTTCAGCAATCGGTAATTGTTCTGAGACTGATTTATCATCTTCCTTAATTTGCTGAGTTTCAACTATAGTTTCTGGTACTAGTTTTTCTTTAATTTGCTGTGCAAGATCATTAGTTTGAGCAATCGGTAAAAGCTCTGGTGCTAATTTGTCTTGTTCCTCCATTTGCTGAGGAATCTTCTTATTTTCGACAATTGGTAAAGATTCCGATTCTAATTTTTCTTCTTCTTGAATCTCAACAATCGGTGAAGATTCTTTTACTAATTTGTCCTCTACAATAGTTTGCTCAGAAACCTTCTCAATTCCAACAATTGGTAAAGATTCTGGTGCTAATTTTTCTTGTTCCAAACTAATTTGCTCTAATGAAGCTTTTTTCTTTTTAATCAAAGGCAATGAAGATGTAATGGAATCATAATCGTCAACTAAAACTTCGATTTCAATAATTTCAATGTCTTGACACTTATTAAACAATAAATCAACGGTTGCATCATCAATAGTTAACTTTTCCAATTCAGTTTGTTCCAAGACTTCAACGTTCTCTTCGAGTTGCACGGTTGGACCTTCAATTGATTCTGGGATTACTATACCAAGTGATTTCTCTCTAATTTGGGCTACACTGGTAAATTCGTCCTTCTTTCCTTTTGAAGACTTATTTGGGAGTTTTATAATTGAATTAATTTCTTCATATTCATCAATTAAAACTTCTATTTCAATATCTTCGATTTGATGTGAATTGGCAAATAGTAAATCAACATGTAAATTTTGATCAGTGATTTTTACGTTCTCCACTTCATTAATAACTTGTTCTTCGATAATAGATTTTTCTAAAGATTGTTTATTTTCCAAATTTGTCAATTCGTCGGTCTGTGCTTCATTAACTTCAAAATTCTCATCAATTGGTACTTTGGTAGCATCTATTATTTCAGGAATTTTTGTTGAATTTTCCGTAGCGAGCGATGCTTCAGAAATAACAGCATTCTCTTCTGTTGGCAAATGCTTGGCAGGCGATGCTTCTGAAATAACAGCAGCTTTCTCTTCTGTTGGCAAATCCTTGGCGGGTGATGTTTCGGAAATTACGATTTCCCCTTCTGTTGCCAAATCCTTAACAGGTAACTCATCAGAACGTTCAATCTTTTGTTCTGCTGGCAACTCGTTAACTCGTAAGGCCTCAGAATCCTCTTTATTTCCTTCAATTGGCAAATCCTTAACAAGCGGCACTTCTGAAAGTTCTATCTTTGCATCTGTTATCAACTCTGTAACAGTTAAAGCTTCAGGATCAATTTTCTTTTGCTCTGTTGATAACTCTGCAACTTCGAAGGTTCCAGGGACTTCTTTATTTTCCTGAGTTGGCAATTCGACGTCTACCTTTTGTTCTGTTGGTAACTCCATATTAGGTAGCGCTTCAGAAACGTCTATCGTTTGTTCTGTTGGTAACTCGGTAACAGGTAACAATTCAGAAATATCCATCTTCTCTTCTATTGATATTACATGTGTTATTTCAGAAGCTTCTAACTTGGGTTCAATTCCCAAATCAGTAGCTTGAATTGGTTCAAATTCATTTTCGCTGATTACAATTGGCAGTTTGTTATTAGTCTCCTGTTTTGCTGCAGTCATTTCCTCTGTTTCAACAGATAATTGTGATTCGTCTTTTGTGATTTCTTTTGCCTCAAGATTTAATTCGGTTGGTAAGTTTTGATCTTTTAGAGATGTTACTTCATCTGGCAACGTAGAAGTAATCTTTGTATCTTCTTGGACTGAGAATTCAGGAACAGATGATTGTTCCAAAATTTGATGTTTCTCCCCATTAATTTGTTCTTGAATAGTCTTCTTTCTACCAGATAATGTATGTGCAATTGTATCCAACTCATCGTATTCTATTAAGACTTCATAGATAATATTTTCTCCATTATTCATGTTTGTAAATAATAGATCAGCAAAAACATTTTTTTCACAGCCAAGTACTTCTGTAATTTTTGTCAATTCTTCTACAGGAATAACACCCTCTTCCTTTGTACCAGAATCTTTAGATAATTCACTTAATGATTGTTTACTGGTATCAGTAGCAGCTTCATCTAATATTTTTCCGCTCGCTTCAGTAGCAGCCTCATCTACTAATTGTTTCTCGGTTTCGGTAACATCATCATCTAATGCTGTTTTGATGCTTTCAGTAGCAGATTCATCTAATATTTCAATTGTTACTTTTACATCTTCCACTTCTTTTTGCTCTGTAATCTGTTTGTCTTGTTCTGGAGTTTCAGTAACATTTTCTATTTCTTTCTTGCTGACATCCTGATCAAGGGATTGTGTTTTGGCACTTAATAGTTTTACAACACAATTAATTTCTTCCATTTCATCAAATAACACATTTATGTCAAAATGTTCATCATCTGTTGATTTTGTAAATAATAAATCGACAGTTAAGTCTTTTTCATTTGTGGCAACTATTAAAGCCTCGTCTTGATTTGTAACATCAAATACAACGTTCGCTTTAACAATTTCTTCATTATTAATTAATTGCTCATCTGTTCGCTGAATGGAAGCAGGTAACTGTTCGTTTTCTTCTTCGATGACTAACTCTTGGATACATTTGTGTTCATCCGTAGATTGCTCCAATACTTTTTCCAAATTGATAGGAATGATTTGCGAATCAGTTATGGTCTCTTGTTCAGATATCTCCAACTTATTTTCGGAAGGCATTTCCGTTGGAGTTTGGTCAATTGTTTCTTCTGGAATAGCTTGAACATGCAAAACAGAAGCATCACTTTTGCCCAAAGCCTCTTCTTGTACTGACAAATCAGCAGCAACGCCTTCACCTAAAGTGCCTTCTTTAATTTGAACTGCCAAATCAGCGTTACCACTTTCGGTCAAAGCTTCTTCTAACTTTTGAGCTGCCAAATCAGCAGTATCAATGTTCTCCAAAGCATCTTCTTTATTTTGGACTAGCAAATCATCAGTACCGCTTTTTGATAATTCCAGTTCACTTATCTCTAATGCCCTTTCTTCCTCTTCCATTATTGAAACTTCGGTGATTGTTGGAACTTCTTGCGGGACATTTATTTTAGATGCGTCTTGTATAATCGATTTACGCCTTTGTGATGGAATACTAAGATTAAGTTCTTCATATTCGTCTATTAACAATAGAGCTTCCATTATTTCACAAGAACTTGACTTATTAAATAATAAGTCGATTGCTGCATTTTCTTCATTTTCTGCTAGTTTCAATTCCTGAGACATTTGCTTATCAGTAATTGATAAATCTTCATTGGGAGCAACAAATTCTGAATAAATTTCAGGTTCGTCTTGTGATTCAGGCTCAACGGTCTTATCACTGTCATCATTTCCAGTAAATTTAATGTCTTTTTGCTTTGAAATCAAAGGTAACTTGGAATAAAATTCATTAAAATCTTCCATCAAAACTTGAATTTCAATGTTTTCCAATTGACATGATTTTTTAAAGACTAAATCTACATGGATATCTTTTTCCGAAAGTTCGATGTTAGGTACTACAATTAATGAGTCATTCTCGAAGAGTTGTTGGACATCAGATGTAACTTCACTTGAAATGCCCTTAGATTGATCTTCTAAAATTAATGGCTTGTCTTCAGCAGCTAAATCACTTCTTAATTCGTTTTCATCAACCTTCTGCTCGCTATTCAACTTTACTTCCAAATTAGCACATTTATCCTCGATTGTTTCTTGAATAACCTGTTCTTCATGTAAGGTTTCAGATCTAGGAATATGATCACTTTCCGTGATCAAAGATTCGATAGGCTTCCCATCTAAAAGTTCTTTGCTTTCTTGGTTTGACAGATTTTCGAGATCCATTAGTTTGCTATCAAGTTTTTGTTCACTTATAACTAAACCATCTTGAGCAATTGGCTCAGAAATAACTTGATTATCTTTTTCATTTGCTAAGACTTGTTCGAGAGATTTTTTTATTTTGCCTTGTATAGGGATTTCATTTAATGTTTCAATACCTTCCGTCCCAGTGATTATTTCTGGAACAACCTCTTTGATTTCTTCTACAATTAATTCAGTAGTGGATACATTTTCAACAGTTTCTTTGTTGTGATCTGGTATTAATTCAGCTGGTAGTTGATTTTCTTCAGAAATATTTTGATCTACGGATTTACGTTTTTTGCTGATCATACGAGCAACAGAATCAAGTTCTTCAAATTCTTCAGTTAATGCCACTATTTCAATTGTTTCTGTTATCTCAATTTTATTGAATAATAAATCAACATATAATTCTTCTTCTTTTAATGCAACAGGTTCAACTTCATTTTCAACAATCGAAATGTCTGACACTGTTTCCAAATCGGGAATAAGTTGGTCATTTTCATCAGTGTGTAATGTTTTGACATCATTCAATTCGGCAACTGTTGTTTCTTTTTGAGTAGAAACATCACAAACAATTGGTGTTTGTTCAACCATCTTAGCTGATTCGGTGGATAATTTTTGTCCGCTTTCTTCTGCCAACGCTTCTTCTTGTTGGATAATGGATGAGCCAACCACATTCTCATCAATGAATGTCTGAGCAGTTGTGTGTTGTTCTACTATCACAACATCTTTATCATTTAATGTACCTTGCGAAAATGCCTCTTTTTCAATTTGATCATCGGTAATGTGTTCGTCAATTTGAGTGCTATTATCAGCATTAAAGTCATCTTTAAGAATGTCAGCAACTTGAATATCTTTTTGTTCCGCTGTACAAATTTCAGTAATATGTACTTCCTTCTGTCCGACAGTAACTGAAGTTAATAATTCAGTAACTGCCGATTCTTTTGGCTCAGTTTGTTTAGCTGTTATTTGTGGAACAACTCCCAATTCTTCTTTTTCATCATTAGTTGGTACAATAGGAGATTCGGAAACATCTAATTCTTTTCGATCGAGATTTTGGATACTCGAAATATCGCACATTTTAGAATCTTTTTCTCGTACAGTTGGTTGAGTCAAAATGTCGCTTATTGGTATTTTCGTATCTTCAATAACAGCTAATATGGATTCTTCTGTCAGCACACTTGGTACAATTTCAGTGTCAGGTAATTCTTTTTGATCACCCGAAGATAAACTTGTAACCTCAGTGACTAGTTTTTCTTTTAGATCAATAGCGGGTGTAATACTAGTTTCAGTGATCGCAGCTTCGGCGGGTGGGATAGTTGCTTCTGTCTGTGCAATAGTAGTTTCTGTTGGTGTTATAGCAGCTGGAGCAGGTAAATTTATAGCTTCAGTCGGTACAATAACAGTTTTATCGGATATAATAGTTGCTTCAGTGGGTGTAGTATTGGCTTCAGCGGGTACATTAGTAGCTTCATTTGGTACGAGAGAAGCGTCAAAAGTGGTAATAGTAGTTTCAGCAGATACGATAACAGCATTATCAGGTGCAATAGTAGCATCAGCGGGGACAATAGCAGCTTCAGCTGATGTAATAGTAGTTTCTTTTGGTGGAAGAGGAGCTTGAGTAGGTACATTAGTAGCCTCAGCCGGCGTGATAGCAGCTTCAGCGGGTGTGATAGCAGCTTCAACAGGTTCAATAGCAGCTTCAGCAGATAGGATAGAAGCTTCAGCAGGTTTCATAGCAGCTTCAGCGGATGTGATAGTAGCTTCATTAGTTGTGAAAACATCTTCAGAAGCAGGTACATTAGTAGCTTCATCATGAGTGAGAATAGTTTCCGCGGGTGTAATAGTAGCTCCTGTAGGTGTATTAGTAGCTCCTGTAGGTGTAATAATAGTTTTGGTTGATGTAATAGTAGTTTCGGTTGGTGTGCTATCAACTTGAGCAGGTGTAATATTATCCGATTCAGCGGGTGTAATGGAAGCTTCAGTAGGTACCATGACAGATTCATCAAGCTTAATAGTAGTTTCTGTTAGTGTAGTAGCTTCAGCTGGTGTAGTAGTTACTTCAACAGGTACAATAGTAGCTTCGGCGCGTGGGATAGTACTTTCATCAGATACAATAGTAGTCTCTGCAGATACACTAGTAGTTTGAACATGTGTAATTGGAGTTTCTGTAATCTGTGATTCCTTTCCATCAACTTCTTGTGTACTAGATTCTACAATGGGTGGTAACTCGTCTAAAACTACTTTCTTTTCTTCTTTAATGCTCAAAGAATCAACGCTAGGCAATTTTTCTGGCGAAATTTTTTGTTCCTCTTCAATTTCAGTAGGAATATTTACTACAGCAGGTTTAGTTTGTTCGATTTGAGAAATAGAAGATTCGGGAAACGGAATTGAAGTGTTTTCTTGTAATTTGTCAGAAACGACTTCTTTATGTTCTTCCTGTTTTTGTGGTAAAATTAGAGACTCTTCTACCCCAGATTTCTGGATTAAATCACTTTCTAAAATGACCTTAGATTTCCTTCTTTGCTGGGCAGATGACATTATTTCTTCGAACTCATCAATTAGCACCTCTATTTCGATTTCTTCAGTGATGGCTGGTTTTTTAAAGAATAATTGAGTTGCTACATCAGTAACTCGTTCATCCATTTCTTTAATTTCTTCTAAAGTAGTTTGAACATCATTTTCATCTGTTGATATATTTTCAGCAGTATTATTCAATTCTAATATAGATTCCACTTTACTATCCGTTTCAACTATATTACTCAGTTCTGATATAGACTCAACTTTACTATCCTTTTCAGCAACACTGTCGACATGAGTATCAATTTTTGTATCCTTAGTAATGGGAGTTTCAATATCTGAAAATTGCATGCATATATTAATTTTTACATTATTTCATACCTTTATCAATCTGTCTTAGATCTTCAATTGAGAAAGATTCTGACACATTTTGTCCTAAAGACTCACTAGCAAGGGAAATTTCACTTTCACTAGCATTTTGTTGGACATTAATGTTTACTGCTCGCTTGACTTGCTTCAACAGACAATATATTTCGATTACCTCGTCTGAGCAAATTGTAATTACCATAGATTCTTGAGGATCACTTCTAATAAAAGACAAATCTAATATTGCAATATTATTAATGTCAGGAGTAGGATGTCGAGAATGGTCTCCCTCGCTGATACCACTTTCTTCCGAACCTTTACCCCCAGATTCAACTCTAATTTCAATATGAGATGGCTGGTCAAGAAAGGAATCGGTTTCAGTGTTTGAATCGTAATTACCCTCTTTTGTAATGATGTCGTCGGCAAATGACGTACTTGCTTCCTCGACGATCGATAGAACATTTGTTTTATATGATATTTTTCCTACAATAAAATAAAATTCATCATACTCTACATCCAATTGCAATTCTTCAGTTGGTTCAAATTTGATTAAACTAACTTCGACTGTTGACAATGGTTCGGTAATTAAATTTTCACTCTTTTCTAAGTCGGTTGTGGGTTGTTTTGATAATTTGCTTTGTTCAGTAGCAACATTTTCCATGGCGGACAAATTAAGATCGCTATCAACTGCTGCGGGCAAATTATCATTTTTTAATTGATTGCCACTTTTTTGTTCACTTTTCGCCTCTTCATTCAATATGTTTTGAGGCTCTTTTCTTGTGTCACTAATATTACTTTCGCTTATCGACGTATCATAAATTACATTATCTTGCTCAGTTAATAAAAGATTGGCAGCTGTGTGGGTATCACCTTTGGGGCTATTAATAATAGTTTCGTTATTACCATTGGTTTTACCCACTAATTGAATGTTTTCGATATGTTTATTTAAAACGCCAACATCATCTTTTTTTGAACCTTCATCAATTGATAATAAGATTGTTTCTGTTAATTGATGGGCATATGACTGGAATGTTTCATCTTTGAAAAAAGAAGATGGTTTAGAAGTAATGTGTTCGGATAAACTTGTGCCATCATTTGAAAGAACTTCAATAACCGAATCCATGATAATTGAATCCACATTAATGGAGTCCACGTTAATAGATTCAACATTGACATCATCACTAGTTAGTGATGGTTCTTCAATCAGGATTTCAGGAATAGGTGTAGTTTCTTTGTCGTCTCGAGCGGCTAAATTAGATTTTATCGTTTGTAACTCATCGTTTCCAGCTACTTGGATTGCAACAGTATTATTATCATCTGGCCCTGACTTAATAATAATTTTGCAAAAACATGTCTCTGTCCCATTTCGATTCTTAACTGCACAAGATAAAATCATGTCGTTTATTATTGTTGAAGCATGGAATAACGCAACTCCATCTTCAACTTTGTGACTAAATTTTTCATTTACTTATATTAAATAAGGTACTTACATGACTTCGCCCTTTATCGAGTTTACATCATAGGTCCAGGAGACCGTTGGAATTGGTTCTCCAATGAACAAAACTTTAATGTCTAAATTATCGTTTTGGTTAATCAACATCGTAAGTGGCAATTTTTTGATAAAAACTGGAGTAGTTTCGTCGTTATAATCGTCGGATGATTCGATTGTTTCAAAGTCGCTTGGATTGTCGTTGTCGCCTGTTAAAGTTACTTCTGTAATAAATGATATTTATAGACAATTTCGAATTCAATATTTTAAATTAAATTGCAATAAAAACTAAATTCAAATAAAGTAATTTAAAACGGAGCAATAATAACATTACAAATCAAAATAAGAACATCAAGCTAATACACCTAAGGGATACTGATTGTTAAAATAATTGTTAAACTCTTGTGCCGTAGTGGCTGTTAATCCCACTCAATAATATAAACAACATACCATCATCAAGCTCTGCAATATCATTTGTTGATAAGAGTGTAGTTATTTCAGATGTGTCAGTGATAGGTTCAATGTAACCTATAGAATGCCTTAGCAAATGCTCGTTAATAAGAACGCCAAGATATGCTTCGGAAGGCTCTCGGCGACATCGGATTTCCAATCGAACTGTTGACTTATTTGAATAGTGAGCTGAAATAAATCAAGTTATAACAAGTTATAAATATTTATAATTAGAACTATTATACGTAATTATTTGAAATTAGTCAAAATAAGTAATTAGTAGCATTAGTCAATGTAATTAATTTTTCTCAAAAAACATACGTTCTATTTGAAGGTGACAAATCGTTGAGACCTGTCCCAAGCCGTTGGTGGCAGTACATTTATAAACTCCACCATCACTGATGTTCAGGGGAGAAATTTTTAAAATTGATATTCCATCTTCAGCTATGACTTGTCTAGTAAAATCACTCCCTATAATATAACCATCCTTTGTCCATATGATCACAGTATTTATTCCCTTATAGATACATTTCAAGTAAATACTTTCCCCTTCCTTGGAATATAGTTGTTTAGGTAATGTTGTAATAAAAGTTGGTCTATCTATAACGTACGATTTAGTCAATAAAGAGTCATCTGAAATGGTATCGGCATCTGAATGTTCTGATGTAGTTATTTCGGTACGTTCAGTAATTTCACATAAATTGAAAATATTAATGTTTTTAGATATCTTATATTGAGGATAAAGATGATCAGTTGATTCTAGATTCGGAGGAGTAACTAAACAAGTTGATGCTACTTCGAATTCCTGGACATGTGCTACATCAAAAGAAACAACCGTATTTTCATTATTTAGTTTGGAGATTTTAGCAAAAGTCTGTGCATTACCAGCCGGATTGTCAATGTTAACAGTCAAAGTTTCATGTTCATTGAAAGAAGAGCAATCATTGAACCTTAAAATTGAAACTCCATCTTCACAAAGTATAGTTATATTGCGATTGTTATTCAACAAATAATTTCCCAGTTTCCAGGATACTTTTGGTAATGGAGTTCCTGAAAATGAGATTTTGAATGTCGCGGATTCATTGTCGTATACTATAAATTGTTCTTCGAGTGCTTTGATGAATTTAGGTATGTTATATGCATAGGATGTGGTAGCACTTGTAATAGAATCGAATAAATTATTTTCAGAATACTCGGTAATTGAGACTTCATCGTCGTCACAAATTAAATCCTTTAAAATGATTTCAGTATGCAGTTCTTGTGGCACACAAAAAACATTTAATAGCTGGTGTACTTCTATAGTAGGAATAATGGCTGGAGATGTCAATTCAGGAATAAAATTGGCAACAGCAAACGATGCTTGAATATTTGTTTGTCTTTCATTATCAAAGGAAATATGTACTATCTCTGTTTCGGCTGCTTTCTGTAATTTAAGATTCACTTTTATTTTTTCTGTTTCACGATAGTCTACACAGTCTGATTGAGAAATAAACTCCATGCTGGTTATTGAGGAAAGAGTGCTGTCAAGTGAATTGGTATCATTTGATCCACTCGAGGTTGTCTGGGAAGTATCATCGGAGATGGA
Source organism: Rhabditophanes sp. KR3021 (assembly GCA_963281155.1). Classification (NCBI taxonomy): domain Eukaryota; kingdom Metazoa; phylum Nematoda; class Chromadorea; order Rhabditida; family Alloionematidae; genus Rhabditophanes; species Rhabditophanes sp. KR3021. Next base: position 3,165,363 of record CAUJLY010000004.1, on the reverse strand, counting down.
ACTTTCATCTGACGATGTATTATTTTCATCATTGTCCATTATTCCCGGATCTTGGTTAATATCTAAACTGACTACTGACAGTGATTTTGCAGAGATATTAATTTCGTGAGCTTCAAAATTAATGAATGTCTCTAATTCGTCTTCTCTTTTTGTTGCTTTAACAGTCACTAAAACAGTCTTCTTAGGTAGATCTAAAATAATAGAACAAATGATTACAAAGAAGAATTACTCTGAATTAAAGGAATAACTATGAATTTAGCAAAGAATAACTATGGATTTAGCAAAGAATAACTATGAATTTAACAAAGAATAACTATAAATTGTGCCGAAATAAGTGAAAATTGTTTCAAAAATAATTTGTTATTGAAACAAAAAATGTCGCAGGTCAATAAATACTTAAAAGAAAGGGTTTAATCACAAATATTCTTCCCTTTGTTAGTGTTAAATTATGCTAACGATATATCCGATAACTATGTTTCCCCATTATAAAAGTAACCCATACTTACTCATTTCGTCTACTGCAATATACTCTTCCTCGACTTTTACTATTTTGTTATTAGCAGCTGTGATCGTGGTGCCAGAAAAATTAATGATGTCAGAGACGAGTCTTTCTTCGGCTTTAAAGCTATCTGGTGGTAGAGTTGTGGTTAGATCTGTTAATAAAAACATTATACATTTTTACACTTGCTTTTATCATAAAAGGATATTTATTTTTTGTTAGTAAAGGATACTATAAAGTCTGTGATAATGTTTTGATAATGTGTTAAATTTTATGATTATTACGCAAAGTTCATTACTTATTAATATACAATAAATATAAAATGATTAAATTAAATCTTCATCACTATCGTAATTTTGATTTTCGCCATTAAATTCTGTACTAGCTAGACTATGTGTCGAAATCCTCTTTCTCTTTGCCACAGTTCCTAACGAGTTTTCATCGTCAAATTCACTAATAATAATTTGAGCTACTCTGAAAATTGTTCCGTTAATTCTAACACTATACAAGCCACTATCTGCTTCTTCAGTATTGTGAATAATCAAATAATGTTTTAGGTGATTGATAACATGTTCGATTTTAGTTTCGTTTTTTAAATTGATAGATAAGCCATTCTTTAACCACTCAAAGTTTTTAACATATTCATATGTTTCTAATTCGCAAGCAATCGTTGCTGTGCTGTTTAGAGGCACTATATATTCAGCAAAATTAGATTCATCATCATCATTTGATGAAACGGGTATTTCCTTCTCCGAAATTTGTTCCTCAACTACAACATTCGTAAGAGTAGAAACATTTCCACAGAAAGCATAGTAAGTCCCTTGATCTAGTAGGGTAATCTGGGAAAATATAATCTTGTAAATATTTGTATGAGGATCACTTTCAAATCTGATTCTGTCAGTTATTTGTATTTGCTTCCTGTCTCGAAACCAACTCAAGTTGTCAGGTGTTTGATCTAGTTGGCATGAAATTGTGGCTGGATGGTCATTCATTACAAATAACGTTTGAGGAGGAGAAATGAATTTAGGAACTGACAGAATACTTTCAGTCATAGCTTCGTCGATTGCCAAATATGCAACGGGAAATACTTCATTCGTAACTTCCAAGCTATAGATGTCAGCATCGTCATCCTCTACAGTCGAGATGATCAAAACTTCTAACAAATCGTGTGATATACGTGAATATTTGGGTGAAACCAACTTTATTCTTTGTTTCCCCTTAAACCAAGCAATATCAGTTTGTCTGTTGAAAGAATTATTGAGTTCACACGTAATAGACGCGGTTGAACCCTTCTTAATCACATAAGTTGGAATTGTCATTTGCGAGTTGGTGGGCGTACCCTCATGACTCACATACAAACTTTTAACAGAGCCATGATTTGACGAAGGTTGAGAGATCATAGACTTTCCTCCCTCTTCCATGTTTCTTTCAGTCACCATCACACTAAATGGGGCATTTTCTCGAGAATCATAGCTCTTGTACATTGATTCATCCATTGCCTTATAACTTTCACTTAACACACCATCAGAACAAATATTAAAGAAAACTTCTTTGAATTCCAACTCTTCCACATTCACAAAGCAAACATCAGCAAGTGCTTTGGCGACAATTGAAACATTAAGTCTGGCCAGGTTATTGGAAAACATTGAATCAGAATTAGAATCTTCCTCTGAATGCTCCTCAACTTTGACAATTTCGTCTGTAACAATGACTTCCTTTAATTTATTATCAGCATCTTTTTTGTATTTGGTTGTTAAATTCAAAGAAACAAACTTGCAATCATTTTTAGGACTTTCAATTGTATCTGCGGCGAGATTGATGGCAGACACATAATTTATAGCGTCATTATCCTCAACAATTCCAATGGTTGTATTAACAAATTCGTTATTCCATTTTCCAAGACTTGGTTCAATAACCTGATGAACACTAACTTCCACCATATTTTCTGGCGTATTAAGATTCTTAAAAACACGAGCAGCTAAGTTTACATGAATGTTCTTAGTAATAGACATTTCTTCGTGTGATAAATCGCTATTATGAGGTGAATGATCACTTTCCAGTCTACTATCATTTCTTTTCTTAATATCAATACGACCTTTCTTTTTTAAAATAACTTTTAACTCAATATCAGTTATAAGTTCATTCTCATCAAAATTATTTTGCTCACTAACATCATCTTTTTCATCATCATAAACGTGGTTTATTTCTTCATTATTTAACTCATCGGCCTTACTTGCTAAAGGCAAATTCATATTATGAGCAACAAGTAATATTTCTTTTAGACCATCATCCTGCATTGTTGCATTAGTGGATGAAGGTGTTGGTTCTGTTATAGTTTCCATGGGATTAACCTTTTTGAAAGGAGAACCTTGTTTAATCTTGGAACCTCCTTCGGTATCTGTGCCATATTCACTTTCCTCGCAAACCATTTGCATCGAGCAACGTTCATCAAATAAATCTTGACGTAATTTAACTCTAAGGTTATTTAATGATATTACTGTTGCTACTTTTTCATTGACGCTTTTGCCGAAATTGGACAATTCAAATGAGGCATTGATAACATTAGGCATTTGGTTAGCCACAGCTATGGAATTCATCATAATAATACTGCCAGTTTCAGATGATCCGCAACTTGACAAAGACTCGTGGTTTAGATCAGTTAATGACAACGACATTGTTGAAACCTTTGACAACTGTCTTAGTATTCCACAGTGATTAGGTGGAAGTGGTGACACGACATCTAATTCAACAACTTCGGTGCCATTAGGTTGCGAAATTGGTTTAGTACATGGAGGAATTAATTCCCGGCAAGAATCATCGTAAATGCTAATATCAAACTCTTCTTTATACAAATGCTTGTCGTTGTCAAAATTTAAAGGCTTAAGAATGACGAGTATTTCCTCATTTTCTTCCTTCTTCCGAACGTTACAAGTGACTTTGACATTTACACTTCCAAGATCTAGGTATTCCTTGTAAAGTTGTTCCATTTCTCCAATCAATTTGGGATCTTCTTGTTTCTTCACTAATTCTGTCCTAAGCACATTAACGGGTGTTTGATTAGGAGTCCATAACCCGTTTTGGGATTCAGAAAGAACATCAATTATATTCAATTTACTGGTGATGACGTCAATATAAGCACAGACGTTATTTAAAACGTGTACAATTGTAGCGAGGTTTTTGGTTCCCTTTCTCTTTCTACACAAATCATAGATATTATTAATCTCATTGTTGATCTTGACAAGTAATTCATGGATCATCTCTTTTCCGTCATATGGTGTCACTCTTCCATGGTGTCTTCTAGCCTCGATAACTTTATAATTAACAGTGTCTTCTAAGTTGGACAGTTTCTCCTTGACAACGCCGATTAACGGAGTCATGCGAGCCAATGTTTCAGATCTACTTTTAAGACTATCAATCCTTTCATTGGTGTGGTTTCGTTCTACCGTATTCCTATTTGACTCCATATGTTGTGCTAAATTACTTAATTCAAGCTTGATTTGTTCTTCTTCATTATCAACAAATTCTTTTTGAATATTTTTCAATCCTAGTCTTAATTGCTGAATTGGATCTTTGAATTTTAAGATGTCATCATCTATTTCAAGAGGATCATCATAAATGTTGGCTTCTGGTAAAAGTTTATTTGCCACAACCTTCTTAGCATGTGAAGGCCGGGGTGGAATCATATCAGTTTTGCTTGAGTCTAAAATAGCCTTTTCAAGGTTTGCTTTTGTTAATTCATCCCTAACTTCAGCATCAGCCTTTGATACAGGCTCATTTTTGGAAATCTTTCGTGCAGCCTCGATAATAGCTTTTTCAATTTCATCTGCCTCTATAGAACTAAATTTAGTGGGAGTAGATGATGTCTTGTGCAAAAAGTGACTAGGAGAAGGAAGGTGGCGTTTGATAGTAGATTTAGATGAGATTAACGACTTTTTGATATTTCTAAACAATGAGTTTAATGGCTTTGTTTTAAAGCTAGGCGACGATTGACTTGGCAATGGTGGCGTTGAAGCAGTACGCCTCAATGGATTTTGATCGTTGATGTATTCTTCTTTCCAGATAATCTCTGTAACACCATACAGATGTTCTTTTTCAATAAGCCACTCTTGATCAACTTGGGCAATATTTTCACACTCAATATTCTGTGTTTCTTCTATAACCAGATCATCCGAACTTAGCTTTTGACTACTAATCAAAGTTGGAAGAGGAGATGATTTGACCAATGTCACACTATTTCTCCCACACCCTGGCACATTTTCTTCCCTTGAATCTTCTGTCATCTCTTCAATAAGTCCTATTGTCGGAGAGTCATTATGAGGAGGAAAAAAATTTCTTGTCGCGTCTGTAGGAGAAGAAGTTTCACATTTTTTAGCCAAAATTACTGCGTTTTTATTTAATCCGCACATTTGTTCACAATCTTGTTTGTTTGTTTCTTCAATTCTCAAATCCTCAATATGCTGCCTATTTATTTTTAACCATTTATAAGCATTCGTGGTAAGTTGATCACTTATTGGCTTGGACAAAACAAAAGCATTTCCTTCACGTGCTTGAGTATCATCCAGTATTTCATCTTTAGGCCATACCGATGTGGCTACAACTCCAACCAAGAGCCAAGGACATTTTCCAGTTTGTCCATCTAAAATTCATCATTAAAAATTATGTCTGGACTATTGGCAAAGTGACGATGTATAAATGATAATGTTAATACATTTGGAATGGCACTATTTTCTACCACAATGTAGTTATTTTAGTCGCAAGAGTTAATTTACATTAAATTAAGTAATGTCAGAAGAAAGAACGGGTATGGATGAACCAATGGACTGGGAAGACGGGGTATAGTACCTTTTAAAGATATCTTTACTATGTTACTAATGTAGATGTTTTAACTTAATTGTCACGAAATAAAATGGTTTATTTTGATTTATTGCTGGTCGTTTTGTCGGAAATGATTATGGATAGAAGAAAGATTGCTTTGAATAATTTTGGCGTGAATTATCTTAACTTGGAGAGTCAGAACTATCTCAGTTCCATGTTGTGGTATAGACAACTGTCATCATTTTTATACTGAAATTTAGAGATTTTGTTTATTGTAAGGAGGTTGGAGATAATATGTGGATCAACATCGCGGAGCTTTTAATGCTTTCGAAAACTAACAATTATTTCACTGTTTCAGGTGTTTGGAGAAATTCCGATTATCCTGGTTTCTGTATAAGCCGGGAAGGACGAGCTTATAACTCCCATTCAATATTTACAAAGCACAAAGAACCTAACTATTGTAAAGAAAGGAGCACTTAAAATAGTTGGTCCCGGAAGAACTCAAGATTGCCATTTGTCATTAATAAAATTCTTTTTTTAATGTTTTAGCCATTAATCATTTTAAATTTAGCGGTCAGCAAACTTACCAAAGGCAACTTCGGGGGAGGCTAAGGATCCACGATTATCCAAGTCGTTATTTTTAGATGCTACCATGCTGGATAAAAGTGAATTTTGATCGGGCGTAGGTGAGGGAGAAATCAGTATCAATCCTTTTTCTTTTTGGAGATTTTCTATCTTTTGCTTGATGACATCGCCATCTTTAGGAAGTTGATCGTGAATGTCTAAAAAACATTCGGCATAATTGTTAGTCCGTACAAATTGGTTTTCTAAATACTCAGTATCAGGATATCTGTGAATGACAAATTCCTCCTCGACTTCTGAAAATTGAGTTGGCACAGGTGTCGAGGGTGCAGATTCTTTTTTAATAGCAAAGGTGGATAAAATATTCTTGATTGAATTTTTGTGCTTCTTGTCAATTTCGAGATGAGGTACAGTTGAACTACCTCTAGAACTTTGGCCAGAATCTTCTGAACGTTTAGGAAAATATTTTTTGGTTACACGTAATATTTGTTCCATATTAAAAGCCAGCTTATCAAGTTTTTTAGTAACAAATGAATACTTCAGTTTTTCCTTTTCCGAAAGTGAATTTATAGTTACAAAACAGGTACTTGAATTATTTTCAGTGCAAGTTAAGTCAGCATCAATAGAAACAATAGACACCTTTCTTTCGTTTAAATGAACAAGTTGCTTTAATGGATCAGTGACGTTTTCAGAACAGTCAATAAATTCAATTTCTTTTTTGCTATCGTCTTTAGTTGGGTTGCCCGAAACAGATTTAAAGGATATCGAGCTACTCTGACATTCTTCCTTACTCTTAACATCTTGTATTTGCGTTTGGCTGAGAGTTAATGTGCTATTTAATTCCGTCGTCCCAAGGACCATTGAGTAACTGGCAATATCTAAAAGTAAGGATAAAGTGATTTGATGGCAACGTTTTGATCATTTCTTTTATCCATTCACTTATTTTATTCGTTTGTTAGTAACAAAATAAATGGCAGCAATGAGGTGTAGTATAGAGTAAGTGTCACTATTAAATTCGATGGTGACAGCCAAAAGTAAGTAATTGCAAACATCTAATAGTTATTTTTAGATGTGGTAGCAGTGCTGATTGACATAACATTAATAGTGCAGCAGAATAAAGTTATGAGCGAAAAATCATTCATTTTCAAAGTAGAACTTATTCAAGTTGAGTTCATTATGAATTTTGACTTGCAATTGAGATTAATTAAGTTAAATCAGATTCATTTGAAATTCTTGAGACACCGTTCAAATAAGTAAGTATATGTACAAATAAATAATATACGTCCAAAAATACACATTCAAATAAATAATAATAAAATAATAAAAGCATGATTCAAACCATAAATAAAAATAGAAAGTGAAGAGAATACATGAAAAATGAACTGTGCGTAATAACCAAGAAATAGTTTTTAACTTAAAATTAACGTACCTGTGATTGAAACGTTGCACGTGGATTCTGCAATACCACATATATTTTCTCCAACACATAGATATTGTCCCTCAAAATCCTTAGTCGCTTTAGCTATTGTTAAAATAGCAATGCCGTCTTCAACAATTATTGTAACATTAGAACTATAAAAATTGGCAATAATTTAATGTTAGGTTAACACTTTTTGATATCTTTTTTAATTTTTAAGTCATTTAATAAACTTTTTTCACATAATTCCTATCACTTATTAGTGCAACTTTTGAGCACTATGCAATAATCAAGGCGCAAAATTTGCCTATCGGTCTTTTGTCATCTCAAGGAGGTGAGTTTGCTTTTATTTTGCTTGACATTTAAATGTGTTATGGAATAAAAAACATTATTATATGTGTTTTAACTTACTCGTTATTTTGTAATAAAATTCCATTTAATTTAAAAGTAACAAATGCTAATGGGGAACTAGAAATGATTGCTTTTAATTTTAATTGTTCGTTTAGTGGAATCGTTAAATCTTTTAGATTTTGTACAAATATTGGTCGCTGAGATCCAGGATACAAGCTTACAGATGTTGAAGCTAGGCTGTTCTCTTCTCCATCTATAAATTCTGTCGCATTTGAATTTGTTCTTGGTCTTATGCTAATATTTTCCAATACTTTCGAGAATAATTCCTTATCTTCAACAGATGTTTCTTCACAAATAGATGGCGAGTGTTCACTTCTCTTTGTAAGCTTCCAGACATCTTTTGCTTTTGTTTCTTGTTCGGAGTGAGTTTGCAACAAAACATATGATGAGCAATCATAAATGACATTTGGGCTTTTAATTTGAGCAATTACTTCAGCATTTCTTATTTCATTTACAAAAGTTCCTGCGATAGAAACAATTTGCTCACATAATTCTGATCCAATAATTAAATCTGATTTCAATGCAAATTGCTGTGTTTCAACAATCGTCAACTGATATTCGAAAGTATTGTCTTTGGTTATATCAATTGCAACATACTCATCCAGAACAGGATTTTCTGCCGCTAATCTCAGATTATTTTGCAATAAATGGTTTGATTTGGCAGCAATAATTATTTCAATACATTCTATAGGAAATAGATTTGGGGAGACTAAGCTTTCCTTTTCGTAAGATTTGAGTATAATTTCTTGAGCATGTTCAAAACTTTCATTTCCCGCCAAGGCTATTAAAACAGATGTATTTTTCATTATACATATTTCCTTGTTAAAATTGTTAGCACTGTTTTGGTCAACAATTTCAATGAACTTTGTTTGTAGTACTTCATTATTTATGTTTTTACCAAATGCAATTTTATCTGTGAACGAAATATCATCACGAATAATGTTCACTTCGTGAATTTCTTGATCCCCTTCTTTGGTGATATTCACCACAATTGTGACATGTTCATCTGGCGAAATATCTTTAGATATGTCAGTACCATTCATTACATCTGTTAATTTTTTCTTGATTCCAGAAAAGAAAGCTTCATCACTTTCAAATGCCTCTTGATCGACAATTAGAATGTATTCAAATTCGTCATCTACTTTTATGATGTTAACACTTGCGGACTCAAACGAATTTAGGTCATTCAGAATAGTAGAGGTTTGGATTGGAGAGTAAGGTAAATTGATATTAACAGCCGATTCTTCATTCAACTCATCCGTAATCAAAATTAAAGGTTTAATGCATTCGAATGAATCACTTTCAGAATCAGAAAACGGTGTTGGTGATTTCAATTTTGGCAATGTAATTCTTTTGACAGGAGATTTTTCTTTATTCGCTTGACTTTCCCAAACCAGTTTAGTTTCAGTTTCTTCGACGGCAGTAGCATAGCTCAAATCATCAATTGTTGAATGATCTCTGGCATCAAGAAATTCAATCAAGCCCAAATTTACCGGAGACTCCAAATCATCGTGTAGGATAATCACAGATTCAGTAAATTCTTCTTCTGGCTTACTAATTGTTATGAAGTTTTGAATCTGTGTACCAACACTTTTTACGTCTAAGATCTCTGAATCGGAGACTGATTCAATGGAATAAAAACGTTTTCTAGTTAACTTGATCGTGTCGCTGTTTTCACGTTCTGGTGATTTCCAGACTAGCTTGCTTTCTTCGATGGAACTTTCGATAATCTTAATACGTTGTTCACGTGTGTCAAAAAGTTCCTCCATAGTTGTTGCAATTTCGATGATAATTTCAAACAATGATTCTTGAGAACTATTATCAATCACTACGTTGCATTGGGTTTCTTCGAGTTTTAATGGAACTAAATGTTCGCTTTCGGTATCTGATGCAGATTCAAAATTCTTATTAAAATATTTTAACTTAGCTGATTGTTTTACTTGTTTCTTCTCAGCAGACAAAATAATCTCGGAAAAATCAACCTTTTCCAAAATGGGATCAATTGGTGTAAGTTTATTTTTCAAAGTATCGTTTACTACTTTTAAATGTTCGTCAATTTCACAAATAACATCTACACCTTCTTCTTCATTCTTTCTACTGAAGTATAAGTTGCAATCTTCGGTTGATTTGATGTGCGGAATGCGTTTGTCTAAATTTGTAATGTTGAAAATCTTGATTATATATTCACATATTTCTTCTGTAAATTGCTTGACAAATAACAAATCGCACCCTGTTAATTCTTCTTTAGGTAAATTGTCAATGGCTTCAACGCTCTCGCTTGGTTTTTTGAATAACAAATCACATCCTGTTAACTCTTCCTTATGTGATTCACTTTTCAACATGCCAATATGATCTATTGAATACTCAACCGAATCATAGTCTTCTTTTTGTTTGAATAATAAATCACAATTTGCAATTTCACTTTTTTGAATAGGGTTATCAACGAGGTTTTGTTCGACAAAATGATCCTCATTTAATTTATTAAAAACTAAATCAACACCACTTTCTTCTAGATTGATAAAGTGTTCGATGTGATCATTTTGATTGCATTTTTTAAATAGTAAATCACATTCAACATTATTTATATTTTGGGTGGATTCAGCAACATTGTCCTTATGTGCGGGCTTAACCATATTTTCATTTTGCGTTGAATTATCATCACTTTCGGTTAATCCAACAACGTGCTCTAAAAAGACATTGGAGTCTTTCTTTACAAAAAGTAATTGACATTCAGTAGAATTAATGGTTTCAATATTAGGTGACTGCTTTGAATCAGTAAAAAATGCCAAGTCATCTCGTCTGTCTATTGGGCTACACATAGCACTACTTCTATTACTATCAATTTCATTGCCAAAGTCACAAAGATTTGTTTGAACACCAAGCATGTGGACATTCATTTCAACATATTCACTTTTTTGATCATCACTAACATCTCCTTCAGCAACAGGAACGCTAATCTGAGTTACGATATTGTGAATTTCAGCCTCTGGTGATTTCTCTATGATTTCTAGCAGGCAAGTGTACGTGGCAGTGCCTAATAAATTAGATCCAACGCACTTATAAGTTCCTGAATCAATGCCCCTTTTGACATTTTTTATTATCAATTGTGAATGCCCGTTTGTCGTAATTATTATATGTTGGTTGGACTGACTCAATAGATTGCCTTCATGATACCTGGAGTAATTGTTGATTAGCGTTACAAAATTATATTTAATAATTTTAAATTTTTAAATCCTGTTTTTAGTAGACGATGATTGGTAGAATATTTTGTTTGACATTCAAATTTGTTTCCTTTACAAACAGGGATGGGATTTTCAAAGGAGACAAAAAAAATTGTTTTGGGTGGGCAAATAAGATTTTATAAAAAAAGCAAAGAGGCTATGTACAAATGTTGCTCTTGAAACAATTATTTTTAAAATTTAATCATCTTCAAACTAAAAATAAAATTTCCAAGTTTGGTGTTTTATTAAGTGAACCCAATTTTATACTACTAGTTCATTTTTTATATAATAATAGAGGATTAGAGGGTTTTTTGTTTGAGACACTTTAAAGGGGGCAAGGGGAATTCACCCCCTTTCATTATTTCAAAAAATGCCAACCCTGGTCATAAGGTTTATAAAATGAGCCACTTCTTGATCCAAGCACTGAACCAAAGATTGTGAAAGGATTTGATAACAAATGCAATGCCCAAACTATTAGACACCACATAAAGAAAAGAATCTGCGCCAAGTTGAGAGCTGAGATTAAGGAGACTATAAACGAAGAAAGACAATTATGTTGCGTCAAATTGTGTGAGAAGGTAATGGGTGAATTGAAAAAGACCAAGTCTCGTAAAACTGCCAAAGGAAACCAATCTATCTACGTGTTAGTTGATGCTAAATCTGCTCCTTCCGATACTTACAAGAATGGAATATTGTATGATGGAGTGTCTCAAAACGTTAAAATAAGATATCTTGATCACATTGCGAGTACCAAACTTAGCTCAAGAAAATTCATCCCCTTGAATGACAAGCAAACAAGAATTATGGATATTCTAGACAACAAGAGACAACTCGTAGCCTTCTATTGTGACGAGTTGGCTGGAAATGAAGCTCTTGCGTTTGAGTATGCAATCACATTGGATCTACCAAATGCTTTGGCAAACATTGATGCCTCCGGTCAATCCAACGATACTATGATTAAGAAGCATCCAGAAACCATTAGAAGAATCTCAGAAGCGGCGATCGACAAAATCTATTTCATCTCAATAATATTCTGTCCGATTCAAGTTATTTTGCCTCCCTTTAATAAACGTTTTGATTTTGCCAGCTCTTATTTTCTACAAATGTGTTTGACTGTTTTTACTTACCTAAAAAATACAATTAGAAATAAAATTGAAAGTGATTACCAAAGTGAACCCGGGTTTGGAAAGCCGTGAATTAATGTATGGATAGCAATATTTTGACCTTCTGAAACTGTATACCGTTCTGAATCTACTTCAAAGTGTGGAGGGGAGTGAACCGTATTGTTAACGACTTGGACCATCAACAAGTCCTCGTTATCAGTTTCATAATCATAGGCATTTTTAATATCCCTTACACTTTTTTTATTCCTGTCTACCAAAACACTGGCAGATTCTTTCATTGCATCTACAAATATTCTTGCAACCAATGTTGTGGCAATACTTTCAGCTACCTTTACTAACAAAGAATAATTTTCGGGTTCTTTATAAATTTCGGTAAACTCAATATTTTCACTTTTAGATAACGGACTAGGTTGGGCAAAAATTTGGGAATTTTGAATATCGAAATTACTAGTCTCATCATCAGAATTGTCGTATGGTTCAAAATAAGGAATATCTTGCATAATAGACTCCGCAACCTGTTCTTCAACAGTCGATTTTCTTTTGAGTGTTTTTTTTATCTTCGGAATTTGAAGAACAAATTTAGTGACTTCGAATTGCTCTTTCATCTCGACAACACCCTTTTCATTCTCACATACTACCATCAACTCACCAGCCATTTCTAAACTTATGTTAGGTATGAATAGCTTTGAGCAGTGGGAGTCAGAAGTAATGAATTTACTATGAATAGGATTATTATTTAAAAACCATATAAATATACAATCACCAGCTTCTTTGCAAACAACTGCTTCACAGCCAAAATCATCATTTTCATTGACTACAAACTTTTGCCAATGGTTAATAAATGTTGGAGCTACAATTTCAGTTTCTCTCAAAATGTTGACATTTAGTTCGAATGTTCTTGAAAATAAGACACCCTGTGAATTGGTAAACTCAACAGCTATTACTGTTCCGGATGGAACAAATGTTTTCAGAGTCAATGTGGATTCAATACCATTACTGTCAATTGTAGAATTGTCTTGAGACACTGGACTTCCGTTTAAAAACCATTTAAAAGATCCCTCAATATTAGTGTCAACAATTACGTTGAATTTCGTTTCTTTTTCTTTTCATCAAAAATAATTTCCTCGACATTGTCTAAACTCTTGATAAATAAAAGTGGTCGTAGATGTGAGAGAGTAATTTGTTGGGTTGTAGTAGTTAAAGTACCAAATTTAGTGACAAATTGAGCTCCATAAATGGATCCTTCTTTGATTTGGTCTGTTTTCAAGACTAGAGTTGATGACAAGAGAGATTCGTCAATTATTTGATATTCATCATTCTTACAACCAGCTTCCAGGTCAACTCCGTCTTTAAACCATACAATAGATCCAATGATAACAGATTCAACATGAACATTTAATTTTGTAAATGGTTGATTTCGATTTATAGTTATATTTTTCAACTTTTCCAATGATTGCAAAAAATATGGCTCAGGTGGAATAATACAAGTTTGGATAGTTTTTGGCAGCACAGGAGGTGGAGTTACAGATTTCTGTTTTAATTGTTGAACTGTTTTCTCGACTAATTTGCCGGCTCTTTCAATATTAACCAATTCTTGTACTTCTATTGGCTCGACAAATTTGTGAACATCTTCTTTTTTTTCAAATTTAGCTTCTTTTACAATTTCAATATTGTTGTGTTCTTCGGAAATGTGTGGTAAAATAATATATTCATCGATTTGTTCAATTTGCAATATCTCAGTAACTTTCTTAACAGTGTGTTTTTCAAGTTCATATGATTTGTTAGTCAGCATCATAGGCAACGATTTCGTGGCCAACTGTCCTATTGGATTAGTAAACTGGGCTTCAAATACTACTGGAGTATTAAATTCTCTCTTAATAAAAAGTTTTGACCAATTTTGTTGTGAAACAATATCATAGTAATCCCCAACAACAATTTCCTTATCATTGACAAACCATTTGAAGGCCCCATATTCAGCATCCACACTAACAAGTAAGATCTGTTGCCTTGTTTGATTGTCAATAGAAAGGGCATTAATTCCTTCTAAACTATGGATGAACTTTTGAACTCTCAAAACAGGTTTAAGTGGTTCTTCGTTGTAGATAAGATGAACTTTGCATTCACTTGTATCATCTCCCATTTGATTAATGGCTTTAACAGAAATAACTCCCTCAGATGGTTTGGCAATACTAATTCTAGATTCGTTCGAACTATTCCTAATGGTATATTTCTTCGAATTTTTCAATTCAAAATGATTGTGTCTCCAAACAAATGTAGTTACTGGTGGTACAGCTTCACATTTTATGTACAACTCAAATGAATCATCTTCATTAACTTTCAATGACTTTGGAAGTTTTTCTACAATGACTGGAGCTTTTGGTAGATTCATTTTCTTAGTTATATTCAACTTGTTGGCAGGTAAAGTATATTCTACTTCACTTTTCTTTTCCAATTCATTTTTTGTGTCTTTTTTTCTTACCAAGGAACCAATTTCAATATCTTCAACATATTCACTGGTGACCCTAGTTTCCATCGTTTCACTTCCGTAGGGATTAACTGCAATACATTTGTATGCACCTAAAACAAGTTAATTTAGAATATGGAAAAATTTAACTTACCACTAAATGGTTGTTGAAAGATGGCAATTGAATGATTAATATTTGGTGTTTCAATGGATATGATGGGGGATGGTTTGATTTCGAAGTTTTTGTGGTACCATTTAAATGCAGATTTTGGACATGAATCAACTTTCATTTCTAAAATAAGAGACTCTCCCTTTTTAACATAAATTTCGGAGGCGGTGTTATTTTGAATTAAAACTGGTTTTTGAGGCAACGGCTGTGAAATTATATTACTTGGTGAGTTAGTTCTAATGATGTGTGATACAGGAATAGGAAGTAATTTAAACTCTTCTTTCTCGATGTTGTCGAATTGAGTAGATTCTGTAGGAAAGATATATTCCTTGTTGGTTTCTTCCACGTTTGCATCACATATTTTCACAACTGTAATTGAAGTGCTTTCTCCATGAGCATTAAAAGACTTGACGCGATAACGACCTAATCGTATCGGAGGATGAAGTACTAAAGTTGAACGATTATCACCATCAATCAACTCAAAAGTCTTATTTTTTTTTATTTCAAAGCCATTTACATCCCAACTAAAATTAGCAGCTGGAATCGCATTAACTTCAACATCTAATAATAACTTCTCATTTGAAACGCAAATGGTTTCACTTTCCAATTCAGTTGTAAAAACAGGCGCCAATTGCTTGAGTTTGGGCTGGTAAAATCTCTTGACAGGTGTTTGAGTTCTTCTTTCAGGGGATTGGGTTCTTTCTTCGTAATCACTAATAATGAACCCGGTTTCAATTATTTCAGTGCAAGCAGGTGAATGCGATGCTGTTTCATACTTCTGCTGGACACTATTTCCTGGCAAACTATGAGATCTGCTTTCAAAAGTATCTGGTGACAACAAATCCATTCTACTGCGTTGACTACTTTGTTTGCTGATGATTTCCATAAAACCTTCACTAATAACACTTCCTGCATCGTTGCTTGCTTTTACAGTAAAGATGCCCTCAGCAGGCATTTTAATAAGTAGTAAGCATCTGTTTTCGGAAGGATAATAAATTTCATAATTTGCATTAGTCTCGTCAAATTCCTTTCCATTAAAATACCAAGCAAAACTAGATGAAGTGAAAGACTCCACTTCTACATCAATAACTGCCTCACTACCTACAGTCATAAATTAGAATGTTTTTGTAGAAATACATTTTTTTAATTGCTATTTTAGAGTTGTATCTTTGAAATTTTGAATATTGCCAAAAAAAGCTATTTACGTGTCATGTCGATATTTAAGATCAAATGTACATTTATTAAAATCATTCTGTTTATTTTAGTGCCCAACATCGCCTCTCATTAGGTGTTTATTAAACTAAAATGGAAGATAAGTAGAAGGCCAATATCTCACGCAAACGAAGTGATGATTCTATCTCAAGCACCTTTGGAAAGAGTGCGAGCATCAATGTAGAAGAGAAAAGTAAATAGAGTTACTGAATGGAAGACAGGAGAAAAAATGATACGATTAGCAAAGGCATTCAAGAGAGAAGTTCCCAAGAGAAATACTCTTCCCCAGCTGGTGCCTATTTTTTTCCTAGGAAAAGTCTTCCCATAGCAGGGCAATACATAAGCGACATAGGTAATGACAACATGGGTAAGCTGGAATGTATTCTGTTACGGAGCGGATATTTCGAATGCCGAAGGTGCTACAAATCTTTCTAAAGGTATTCAAAATGATATTGACCTTTTCACTCAAATCAAGTAAAGTTAATGGGTCAATTTTTGACGAAGAATTATAAACTTGTGGGAAATCAGCTCTATAAAAAAGCTAAAGAAACCTAGATATTGGAACTTCAAGAGATCACATTAAAATTCAACTTTCCATGCTTACAGTGTAAAAGATATTTTTCAACCAAAGCAATCTTAGTGCTTACAAAAGAAAAAGAGTTTGTCAGCAATCAATGGATTTTACCGAGGACTTCAATAGAATAAAAACAGTTTCAGATGTTTTAGCCAAAATCAAAGCTCATCCTGCAGATAAAGATGGGTGTTATGTCTACCCAAGAGAAGTTCAAAACAACTGGATCAGAGCTGGTGGCAAGAATGGAATACGATACGTTAGTGAAACCAAAGTATTTATAAGGAGAATGTCTTTGCACAAAACAGGCTTCAATGCCACCGTCAACTTGGAACTGCCCTTTGACAATAAAGAAGACTTTTTCAAAAAAGTTATTTTTGATAAGACAATGGAAATTATTGTTTAAGAAAGTGGTATAAGTAAAGGGCCGAAAATATCGAAAGTGTTCTCATCGATGCTCTAAGAAGACAGATCACCAATTCGGACTTCTGAAAACCCTTTTTGATGAAATATGTCATCTATTTCCCGGAATGAAGAGTCAAGCCGCTGAACTTATTCTAGACGAACTTTTTGGTGCTAATGATAAGTCATCCCTCGTTTTATATTAAATTTTTGGTTTTGATAATTAATAAATTTTAATCGTGTACCTTGATCTACAATCAAATTCGGAATTTGATTTATGAATCGAGGAGGCAGGACTGGTGTACCGCGTAATGAAGAGTTTTCCGACATATCTTCAGATACAGAGAACGATTTGGTAAAAGGTAAATATTTCTTATGTTTTTGAACATCTAAAAATTTAAAAGATTAAGATATTTATTAAACAATCAAGTGTAATATGACGTCAACAACTTTACCTGTGTCGACTTTGACGTAGCCATATGTCCGAGCAATGAATGCGCCGGACCTTGCTTCGCATCCGATTGTTCCTTCAATAGGACGTTGAACTGTCAACGAACTAACATTTAATCCATGTTTGCAGATGTATCGTTTGCTGTCTTTGATGACTTTGGCATCATTGACAGTCCATTCAAAAATGACTGGAAATTTGCTGCTAACTTCGACGTTCAAAGTTAATTTGTCCGAAGCCAGTACACGATATGCCTGGATAACCTTAATAAATTTAGGTGGTTTTCGTATTCCAAGAGACCTAATTTCTGAAGACCAATGTTCCTCACTATAATTCGTTTTGCTTCGAGCAACACTTTTTTCGCAATGGATTTCTTCAACTGTCAAGGGATCATTCAAATTTCGAACCAACACCAATGAACGATCAGCGTGGCTTTGATTATCCCTAGCAGGAGAAATTCCACTCTGGAAAGTCGGGTTGCTTCCCCTAAAGTTTTGATCGACTGGGATATGCCCAGGATTTTCAGTAGGTAAGCTTTGTTTGTAATGGTTATTATCCATAATTTCGTAAAACCTAACAATGTCTAATTTTCGTTGACTTAAACTTAAGCCGTTTGACAATGAACAGTTCGTCTAAAAATTATTAAAAAACAAGCTCATAAAATTATAAATTAATTAGTAAGAATACAACTTTAAGAATTACAAATTGATAGGGATACAAATTCGTAAGGTACAAATTAATTAGGGAGAAGATCAAATTAGATGGAAAGAAATAAATAAAAGACATTAAATATTAAAGAATAATAGTTTAAGCAATATAAGAAGGAAAGAGAAAAGCTGGAATTAATTAAATATACACATACGTTTGATTAAAAGC
The DNA here is from genome assembly GCA_963281155.1 of Rhabditophanes sp. KR3021. NCBI lineage: Eukaryota > Metazoa > Nematoda > Chromadorea > Rhabditida > Alloionematidae > Rhabditophanes > Rhabditophanes sp. KR3021. The sequence goes on along the minus strand of CAUJLY010000004.1, from coordinate 3,147,152 downwards.
AAAATATTTGGGAACATATATATTAATATATCAAATTTGAAAATGCGCTAAATGAGATCCAAAATTCAATATTATACACCCTCGTTAATAATTAATAGGACGTTATTGTTTAAAATAGATGGACAATCTTTTAGCATATAGTTTAAACAGTCTATTGATATTTGTTAAACACGAAACAAATTTTGATTTAAAAAAGAAGTCCTAATCGAAAGATGCCGGCCTTACATTTGATCTGTCGCGACTACTGGTTAGCAGTGTAGTGTTGAGGCTTGGTGATAACTGGCATTTAGAAGAGATGTTTAACTTATAATAGTGTTAGATCAAATACATTCTTCAACTTTCGATCATTTTATATTTATTAGGAGGAGAGTTATTATTAGAGTCTTATATTTCATATTATGTAACTTATTTTTGGCACTTTATTGTAAGTGTCATATCAATCAGATCATTTTATTAATAACTGTTTATGTGTTTTAAACATGTATTTTTTACCAGCCATATGTTATACATAGATTGCGTTGTCTGTGCAGCGCAGATACTTTTTATCAAGGAACTTTGTACTTTATAAAAAACGCATACTATTTGTGTTGACTTGTACAAATGCATGATCAGCACGTCACATACAACACTTGTTATTTACTAAAAGGTTGCTATTTCCAAGTCATTATAAATTTGTTTGATAATTAGAAAATGCCCTCTGAACTGCAATCGAAAACATTGGTCAAGGTGGTCATTTTAGGAGAATCCGGCGTTGGGAAGACAAGCATAATGTCCCATTATGTCAACAGGAGAATTTCCGCACAGCACAAACCTACAATCGGAGCGGACTTTTTTACCAAATTAGTTCCCGTTGGGGATAAAACCATTACTATGCAGGTGCTTATTATTGTTTTTTACGATTATTAATTATATTTTGTTTGCTTAGCTGTGGGACACTGCGGGTCAGGAGAGATTTTGCAGTCTTGGAGTTGCTTTTTACCGTGGAGCAGATTGCTGTGTCTTAGTTTATGATGTTAATGATGCCAAGGCAATAAAACAACTTGACTCATGGCACGAGGAGTTTTTAATTCAATCTAACCCAAAAGAATTCGATTTATTCCCATTCGTGGTAATTGGCAATAAAATTGATATAAGCAGTAATCCAATTGCTGTAAAAGAAGTTACTGAGTGGTGTCGTAGAAAAAACAATATTACCCACTATTTGGTTTCGGCAAAGAATGGTATCAATATCGATGAGTCCTTAGATGCGGCTGCTTCTATTGCTTATGAACATGGGTTAATGGATGATTCTGATTCTGGATCTATCGTGGAAGTTAGAAGAGCTAGACGCAATCAAAAGGAGCCACCAGTAAAAAGATGCGGATGCTAATATTTAATTGTCCTTTAATATCAATATTATAATGTATCATCAACTTTCTCAAATATCTATCAATATTTAAATATTATAAACGCATATATATAAATGTCTTGGACTATGTAAATTACAATAACCTTTGTTCTTATTAATTTTTGGTCTTATTTATTTTTGATAGTTATTTTTGTTAAACTGTTCACAAATACTATAAATACATGTACTCTAATTGCAATTAAATTGAAATCATTAGGAATTAAACTCAAGTACTATTAGAAGTGGTAATTTTATTGGAAACACATGCTATAGTTCTCTATTCATTAACTTGTGCAAAAGATTTATAAATTGCATAATAAAATAAACATATATTGTAAACATGATTTTGTTATTAATTTGGGAAAAATTGTTTATACTAAAGTTTCTATGATTACTCATCTCAATGTAAGTAGGCGTTTTCTACTTCCTGTAAAAAAACAATTTTAAAACAGATTAATGCGATCGGGTTGATGAATAAGATGCAAAAATATCTGTATTTATATTAAAGTATTTGTGTTATTCTTTTTGTACATAAGTAATTACTTAATCTTCTGTTGTCCCTAAATGAAGTCAATGTAATGTTTTGAAGAAGAATAACAATTTAATAAATATTTTATTTCACTTTACCCCAGTTTGTTTTATTCTATTTATGTTCACAATTATATATTGGCTTATGTGCTTTTTATGATTTGTCAGTCTTTTGATATCAGAATTTTATTATATTATAAATATTTTGTTGAATCTTCACTTTTATAATTATCTATAAAGCCATTTTGAAAGCTTTAAATACTGCATTTATCAAAAACACTTGTCCCAAAACATATACTTTTATCTGTATTACACACATCAATATAAATATATAATGTATGTATGCCATTACATTTAATCTTCCAAAATACCTACCCTTTTATCAAATTGCTTTTGAGTTGTTGGCTTAAAAATCTGTGGACAGATTAAGATAGATGCAATAGCTTGTTCTTCAGATATGCATTAATCTATTGGCACATACCGTTATCATCAACTTTGTTTTAACTAATTGACGCCGACTTTGTTTCGAATAAGTAAATTATATTGGCGTTATCAATCAGAAACATTTGTGAATTCCCCTGTTCTCCAGACCCTCATAAAATTATGAACTTCTTACATACAATAACGTGTCTTTGCAAACTGTATTATGCCCAATATTCTCGAATTGCATCGAATTGTCATATGTAAAGAGGGAAAACCAAAAAGACTATAATCTTACTTGCTAATCACACCAAAGCCTCCTCCTAAATTTAAATTATATGAAAATGAATCTTTAATACATTTTTCCCAAGTGTACATATAAGATTTTATTCCTTTCACCAACATTTTTATATCATGTCTCTTAAATCATTGGACCACAACAAATTGCCATTCCTTTATTTAAATTATTTCAAGGGCATAACATTGAAGTGTTAAATTTTCACTAATGTATTTCCAAACTAAAACATATTTTAAACCAAATTTCTCACAATTTACAAAATTGCATATTTTTGAATGAACAATTTTGCGTACTTTCCAAATTTAAAATAATTATCTTTCACAATTTTAAATATTTCTTCATTTTTAACCTACAAAATGCTATTTTTTTAAATATTTCTTTTCATTTTTCAAAAGAATTATATCTAAAGTATAAAATGGAACAAAATTACCATTTAATTTTGTGACGCCATTCGAAACCTTTATAATCGCTAAGCTCCTTCATGTGATAGCAAATTTATTTTTAAAAATAGACGATTGTTTTGCCTATTTTATAGATAAATATGCACATCTTCTTCTTTTGGCTTTATCCATTTTCAAAGGAGATATGAGCCGGAAAAGCTAATATCCATGTTATTTCTTCTCTATTAAAAGCAGGTGCTTATTAAAACTGAATTCATGTCCAAACATATCCATACCAATGTCGTGCCAAGTAGCTCTACTAAGCAAACATTTATTTATACATGGCCATTTTCAAAAGTTAATGCAATTTGCGCAATTTAATGATACCCATGAAGTAAATGTAACCTATTTTACACAAGCTTAAGTTCTTAATGTAATTATTTATGCTTAACTACATTAAACACATATTTTATCACTTTCTCTAGTGATCTACACAAAACTTGTTCCCTAAAACTTTTATCTATTATTTATCAATTTTTTATTATTATTTAAGTATACAAGAAAACTTCGTCTTAACCAAATTATCTTTTCTTAACTTTTCTTGTCTTTTATCAAATCTGTATATTATTAAATTATTTGTTACCCAATCATTCCTCCCCCCAATAACAATCAAACAAACATAATATTTTTAATTAGTTCTTTTTTTAAATGCTCTTCCTTTGTATTATGAATACACTTATTTACAAATAATATATAATTTGATATATATTTGATATATAATTTAATTTATAATTTGCTGGCAAAACATATACTTTAGTATTTCCAACTTTCTATACTTTCGCATTCAGATATCTTTTGATAGTTCTTCTCTATTTTTATTGGGTATGTTGTATGGTTTGTGTTAAGGCCAAGTATTGTTTCTTTGAGCTGGTAAAAAAATAATTTTTATTTGTCAAAAAGCGCTTTTCTGTCTCATATCAATAAGTAATAAATATTTTATTTTAGATTTTATTAATTTCCATGCTATAACCTACATATTCCTAACAAACACTATTTAAAATATTTTTTGAACACAGATATTTTTTTGTCTCGACTGACACAAACAATGCCCATTTTTGACAATAACAACTACTTTTAAACTTCAAAATAGGCCAATTGTAATTTATAATAAAAGACCGTCAAAATTTTGACTCATTCTTTAATCCTAAAACTATCATTTGCATAAACTTTCCTGAAATATTTAGCCCCTGCCAATTTTCTTGAGTTCCTTTTTGTTTAAATTGGATGGCTTTCAAAATACCATTTGCCATTTCATGGTACACTTTCATACATTTAATTCCGCTTTTAAATTTTAAACTGATAAAGTGTATAATTACCTCCAAATTCTTCTATTTTCTCAACACACTTTTGCTCACTCAAAACTGTGTTAATATACTTTGCCACTAAAGCAGTTAATGTGCATTTTTGAAAATTTAAAACTAAATATATACTATGCATATTAGAGGACAATTTTAAACTATTTTTCATTTACAATATTTATTTTAAAGTTTTCAACTTTATTTATTCATTTAAATGACTTTCAATCGACCCAAATACACACATAACATTTTAACATTATTAAGTATTATTACATATTTTAAATACTATTAAATGCCATTATGTGTTATGGATAATTAAAAAAATACTAATTATCCAATGCTCAATTAAAAGTTTACATAAAATACGCCAAACGGCTACTAATACTACCAAATTTGAAACATATTGTGCATACCATTATGTATACTATTATATATTACATCCTAAAAGAACCTTTTCTTATGGACCAAATAGTCAAAATGTACAACCAACTACTACTCAAAAATATATTGTAAAATGTAGTCTCAAATATTTATACTAGAAAAAAGATAGTAAAAGATATAGTCAAAGATATATAGTAAAACAACACATACACCAAATGTAATAAGTTGTGTGGTAGTGTTATTATACTTACTACATAACTTGTCATAAATAGAATGTAATCCCTGAATATATTTTATTAATCGAAATATGCATATCCAAAGACATTCAATTTCGGTTCTTTGTCAAACTATTATTTTAACCACAAATTTACATCTTTCCTCCTTAACTTGATACTTTCTCGAGTTAAACCTTTATTCATGACACATTACGTTTAAATGGCTGTATGCTTTCATAAATTAACTTTTAACTTGTATCTTATTTCCAACCATTCTATGCCATTCCTTCAATTTTTTGTTGTCATGGCGCACGGCACGACGCAATTTTTATCTAAAAGTACTCTACAAAATTAACCATTCATTTAACAAATGCCATTCTATTACCAAGGCTTCTATTCATACAATTTTAATAAAAAGATTACCCCCAAAAGGATTATGAATAGTTTTAAGAGTATGAATATACATAAATATAGTTATTTAATTATATTTTGTGTATTAATTTCATAAATACATCTTAGTTTTAAACAACACATAAAACAATATATTTAATATGTAGGGCATACTTTATATATTTAATGCTGCCAAAGCCTGACTAAAGGATTTCATTGATATGCTTGAAAATTAATTAGAAATTATTAATAAGTCTGCCAAACTACTATCAATAAATAAGCCCTTCTGACTACTACCAATCTGCTGAGCTTCCAACTAATTGAAGTATGGCTTCAGTATAACATCAATATAGATAGCATTCATAAAACATGTCGTATTTAGCAAATTTGCATGTATTTCAATATATTTCAATATAAATAATATTAAAGCACGACAATTATTTATATGTAGTTACATCTTTTTGATCATACTTTGGTGGAAAATAACATCATCACATATTTGATATTTTTTATTGCAAGGAGAGAAGACAAGCTTTTATGATTATAATTTATACTTATAAAAAGAAACATTAATTTTAGCAAACACCTCTTTATCACAACTATACTTTATTTTGTTAATTTCCATAGGAGTGTTCGTAACTTTTACTTTTAAGCTACTATGAAAATATAGTACACACAGAGCCAGCAGATTATAACTTCCGTTATTTCAACTAATTTTTTACATCAACAAACTTTTTCTTCTTGCGACATATATTCTTGACAAAATATCAGCATACACTTTAAAATATACTTTGTCATTTTTTATAAGAGATATCTATCATAACACGCATTCAGGATTTCTTAATTTGCGTGGCTACCAACTATCAAGAATGTACAAATTACACAAAATGCATCTGTCTATCTTTATAAAATTTGTATCTATCTTTATTGTATTTTTTATCTATCTATATATTTTTGTATCAATCTAAATATTGTTGTATCCTTCTAAATATTTGTGTATCTATATATTTTCTGTATCTTACAGCTTACTGAATATCATTTATCTTTAATATATACATGTATATGATAAATTATAATTACAAAATGAGGAAGACATAATAAATGACAAAGTATAGCTTCTGTTAGGAGCGTAAAAAATAGAATTATTTCCTTTGTCAACAGGCTTAACGGTTTGACAGTACATGCTATCGCCACTCATTATTATATTGAAGCACTTTGTAACACCTTATACACATGTCCGTAATCGGCTCCAGCTTTGCTTTAAAATGAAATATCATACAAATGTATAGGAAAAATAGGATCGGTTTATAGGTGTTATAAGTGATTATTTTTATTATTATTAACTTTGGACATTCTCAAAATGAATATTTTAGCGCGTTGACGTATGTAATCACGTCACCACCATTTTAATTTATTAAAAGCTTTTATTTTTTTGTTCCGAAGTTAGGGGTCAGGTAACAAATGTTTCTGATTCAATTTAAAATTACGGAGTTACGTGATGCAAACAGCATAAATAGCTGAAATCATACAATTCCGATCACAAACTACCTATTTGGATTGACGCATTTCCTTCAAAATATTGTGTGCATGACTATAATGAGTTCCTATCTGAGAATGTCATTTTGCAATGATATTTGTTTAGTTATCTTTTAAATGAGTATATCTTAACAAGAAGACATGTTCGTTGTTTGAAAGTCGTACCCTTTAAGATTGGACATAATTGTGTGTCATTTGCAATATCATCGTGGCCTATATTTGTGTAATTGTTTTTATATCGAAGAACAGGCTGCAATTCTATGAAATAAAAGGCAGTTTCTTTTGATAAAATCATTTTATTTATACGAACCATTACTTATTTGGGAAAAACAAGGTTCTTTTATATGTTGTAGTATTTTTGGTTTGTTCGGTTTAAAGTGTTTTTTATTTTTTAAGTGTTTCTTTGTAGTAACATGTAAATATTTGAGAACAATTACTAAAATATGCATTTTAATGATTTGGTGATGTGTAGGTTGACAAAACATCGTTATTATTTGTTCAATTGACATGTAAAATGCCGTGTAATTGTAAGAAGGCAACTTTATCCCAACTTTCGTGCCAACTAAAAAGCTTTTATGTAAATGACCAAATCACGTAATTTGAATACTATAATTATCCGCTTATAATGACTTACTTTTGGTAAATACGCATTCATCGTTTTTGTACATTTTAGTATTTGTTTAAAAGAAATATGGCTGACCAACTCACCGAAGAACAAATCGCTGGTAAGTAATTATCCAATTTTTTAGAAATGGGTTTAGTGGCACGACTAAAAAGCCTATTTACACGTGATGTTTTTGAAAAGAGATTAAAAATATTTTTCTAGAATTCAAAGAAGCCTTCTCATTGTTCGATAAGGACGGCGATGGTACCATTACCACCAAAGAATTGGGGACCGTCATGAGATCTCTAGGACAAAACCCTACTGAAGCTGAACTTCAAGACATGATTAACGAAGTTGATGCTGATGGTAAATTGATAATAAATGTCATTTTTATAATTACTTGATTTGCAGGTAATGGAACTATTGACTTCCCAGAGTTCCTCACAATGATGGCAAGAAAAATGAAGGATACTGATAGTGAAGAGGAAATCAGAGAAGCCTTCCGTGTATGCTTAATAATGCTATTTGCAAATATTTAAATATCTCTTTTAGGTGTTTGACAAAGACGGAAATGGTTTCATCTCAAGTGCAGAACTTCGTCACGTCATGACCAATTTGGGAGAAAAGCTCACCGACGAGGAGGTCGATGAAATGATCCGCGAGGCAGATATAGATGGGGATGGTCAAGTTAATTATGAGTGAGTTTAAATTCAAAACACATCAATTTTAATTTTCTTTTCAGAGAATTCGTTACCATGATGACTACCAAGTAAATGTGTAATTGTGAAGTCTTTGGGGACTTGTCAACACGTTTTTCAATTTATTTCCGAATAAGATCATCTCAAAATGAACTCTCTCCTTGAGCTCTGTCTGTCCAATACTATTTACCCACTATATACAGCTTTTCCCTGATTACTGATTATATTTATATATGTGATGTATACCTATTTTTACAAACTAAATTATGAAAATAACGTTTTTTTGATAAAATTGAAATAAAATACAGCTTAATTTGTTTGTTAAGTATAACTTTAATTGGAAGAATACAATAGATGTGCTTTGCTTAAGCGCTTTACAACGAATTTCCATTAGTTGATATAAAACACATTTTTGCAAATACTTTTATTGTATCTTTAAAGATTTATTTAAATTAATATAAATGTAAATTCATTCATTAAATTAATATTTAGTTCTTTCCAACATCTTCTTTCAAGGCAACGGTGCGATTAAAAATGACCTAAAAGTATTTCATTAATACTGAAAGCTTTTAATTATTTACTTACCTTATTGGCTTTTGAGTCTGTATCAACTGAAAAGTATCCGATTCTTTCAAATTGGAATCTGTCATAGACCTTTAAATTGCCAAGGTATCCATCGACCATAGCATTACTATGAACAATCAAGGAATCAAGATTGCAGTCACTTAAAAATCCATTTGGAACCTGTTCTGGATCTTCGGGATTCTTGCTGTTGAAAAGTCTGCTGTAAACACGAACTGTAATTTGCTTTGGCTTGCAAACCCAATGAATAAAGGCACTTGGCTTATTTTCTGGTGATAATTTTTCGGCTCTAACTACAACTTCAGTTGTTTCACCAACAGTACTCTTGATTTCTTCTACAAATTTCAAGACTAATCCAAGGTGCTTGAGGCCAACAGATTGAGTGGGTGTCAAACGTCTGTATCCTTTTTCACCAGTCTAAAGACATGGTTATTAAACAATTAAACAACTTATAAACAACTTACCGATTTAAAATCAGTGGATTCGATAAAGATTGTTTTGTCGACGCTAATATTGTGAGTAGCAGTCTTCGAGTCATCTCCAGGGAAGTCAAGAATACTTAACGTCTCGCCAAGTCCCATTTCTTCAAAGTTTTGAACGGTGAGCTTCAATGGCTCTAATACAGCCATTGTACGTGGGGCATTAACATTCAAATAGTCTCTTACGACGGCATCTATGGCGATAGGATCAATTACCATTTGAGCTCCAGTTAAACCAAGTTTGGCCACAAACTTATTGATAGCCTCAGATGGAATGCCTCTTCTACGTAATCCAGACAAGGTAAAAAGTCTAGGATCATCCCAATCAGCTACAATCTTATTGTTGATCAAAGCAGCGATCTTTCTCTTTGAAATGACGGTGTAGTTAACATTTAGCCTTCCATACTCCCATTGAACTGGACAATAAATGTCTAGAGCATTACACAACCAGTAATATGAACTTCTACGTGATTGGAATTCCTTTGTGCACAAAGAATGTGAAATGTTTTCGATCGAATCACAGAGACAGTGGGTGTAATCGTAAGTAGGATAAATACACCAGTCATCTTTTGATCTATGATGAGGGACAAACTTGATGCGATAAGCGACGGGGTCAACTTTTCCCTCTTCGAGGGTAAGTTTTAAACGCAAGGTTGCTTCACCTTCAGCGAACTTCCCGTGTTTCATGTCGAAAAACAATTGGAGTGATTCGGGGATTGGACGTTCACGGTATGGGGATAACTTGACATCAAACCCTCTCATTTCTTCAACAGTTTGATGGCAAACATAAGCTAGTCCCTTTTTGATCAAAATAACAGCCCAATCAAACAATTGTTGGAAGTTATCCGAAGAATGAGTGATGGCGTCAGGTGTATATCCTAACCATCTGACCATATCTTCGATTCCCAGGAAAAAGCGTTCTTCCTCCTTTTCTGGATTAGTATCATCAAAACGAAGATTGCAAAGTCCGTTGTGAGCTTTGGCGTATCCGAAGTTGATATTGATGGCCTTCGCATGCCCAATATGCAAGACACCATTTGGTTCAGGTGGAAATCTAGTTTGAACACGACCTCCAGTAGCCTTCAAATGTTCCTTGAGAAGATTCATGGTGTTTGGAGTAACCTCATATCCATCGGTAGTATAGTTCTCACCAGGTTTATGGAAATTGGCACGAGTCTTCATCAACTCTTCAATCGTTTCCGAAGAGTCGGTTTCCTCTTCATTTTTTTGTTCTACCTTTTTGGCAACTTTTTCTGTGGCTTTAGGAGCGGCAACTTTCTTTACCTTCTTGGGCAAGAGGTCATCTTCAGTCTTTGGACCGAGAAGTGACAGAATTTTGATGTCCATGTGAGTTTTGATATCAGAAGCATCGGCAAACTTTAAGCTAGCCTTAATTTGGCCCATCAGTTTTCCAGTATTGAAAGAATATCTCTCACTGATAATTTGATCCTTTGCGGCATCAAATACCTTCTGGATAACTTCATGGATCATCTCAGTTGTGTAAACTACACCAACTCCGCAGTAAGCGTCAAACTCCTCTTTTTTGTAAAGTTCGCGTGGAGTCTTGTGAACATACTCGAGAGCTGCAGTTAATTGGGCGTCATTGTTAATTTGCTTTGTAACAATCAAAGTTGCCAACTCATCTTCGTAACTTTTTCCTCTTGGCAATAGATGGGTAGCCAAGGTGTAGATTAGTTTTTTCTATAAAGATAAATAACATATTTGGAATAATCTAAACTTACGGATACTTTTGACAAATTGGAATCATGCTTTTCACCGATCAAAGCTAATTTTGCAATATTTTGGCTGATAGTATCATTCTTCAAAGTCTCTTTAATCTTCTGTTCAGACAGTTCGAGAAACGTTAATAGTCTGGTAACTTCATCAACTGGGAGTGCCATGATATCTAAAATAATTTACATTAATTATTACCAAACAAAGTCTTGCAATTATTATGAAATTGACGTCATATTTAATCATCATTTAAAAAAGAGGGCCTCAACGTTGGTATTTGATTGGTAAACTGTTTTAAACAATCGCTTAAGGAACTTCACGTAACCAATCAGGTACGGATTTACTAGATTACCTTAATTAATGCATCTCTTAATTATCCATATAAACGTTTACTTAAATCAAATTTTATTTTAAATGTAAAATCTTGACACGACCTCATTTATGTCCCTTCGAGTTTGTTTGGTATGATGCCATATTGTTATTTAGCTATTTCGTAATCACATCATCGCCTGTAATAATATAATGAATACTGTTTTTAGTCGTTTACACAACATGGCAGCAGAAACGCTTCCATCTCAGACTAAATTAGATGTCAGAAAGGATGTAATGAGTAAGTTGAAGAACTGTTAAAAGAATATTCTAGCAAATATTTGTAGAAAAGAAAACATCGGTCGCAAGTGGACACAATGGTTCTGGGCATCTGCAAAAATTTATTCACGCTAAAAGTGAAATGTCAAGTATTTATGATGAGCTTGAGCATCATATAACTGATATAATTAAAAACTACACTGGTATGTGAATGAAAATAGGAAGTTAATGTTATCTTTTGATACTTTAGAAATAAATACACACAGAAACATATGCGTTAAGGATGAATTAAAGGACGCAACTGATTTGATCAACTCAATTCGAGCAATCAAAGAAACTTTCCAAAGAGACAAGATGAAGGTTGTGTTTTTTGGAAGAACTAGTAATGGCAAAAGTACTGCTATCAATGCAATGCTTCATAAGAAAATATTGCCACAAGGAATGGGTCATACTACTTGTTGTTTTTTGCAATTGGAAGGATCGGAAACGGATGAACAGTTTCTATGTGTTGAAAATGACGACTCGAAAATAGCTTTTGATAAACTGCACAGTCTTAGTCATGCTTTAAGTGATCAAAATAGTGGTCTGCCAGCTATGGGTACTTCATCTCGGTTGAGAGTATTCTTCCCGAAGAATAGCGCCGAGATGCTGCGCAATGATGTTGTCATTCTTGACAGTCCCGGTGTTGATTTAAGTGAAGAGTCAGATTCCTGGATTGATGATCATTGCTTGGATGCTGATGTTTTTGTATTGGTTTGCAATAGTGAAGCAACTGTCACCAGAGCTGAAAAGGACTTTTTCTCAAGAGTCAGCAAGAAGTTAGTCAAGCCAAATATTTTTATCCTCAACAATCGTTGGGATGCAATTGATGATATGGCGAAGGTGAGTTAATTGTAAGATCTTTGACACATAAAATATAAACGATTTAATTGCATTTTTCTACTCCTTATGCGGAAATTAGATAGTGGATCCACCCTCCAAATTCAGCTAACGGATTTTTCAAAACCATAATTTATTTATGTTTGGTTCAATAATTATGAAAATGTTTCAGGAACAAGTTGAAGCAGTCAAGCAACAACATATGAATCGTTGCATTGAATTTTTGGTGAGAGAATTGGGAGTATGTTCTGAGAAGGAAGCAATGAACAGAATTTTCTTTACATCTGCTAAAGAAATGCTTGAACTTCGTCTTAATGCTACTGAAAATTCCACTCAAATCTACAAGTCCAGTAATCACGAGTATAGAGCCAATGCTTTTCGGTATTTTGAAGATGCCTTTAAAGACTGCATTTCCAACTCTGCCATTCAAACCAAATTTCAATCCCATAACAATAAGGCTATTTCACTTGTTGATCTGATGAAATATAACATGGAAAACGTCATAAGCATTGTTTCGAAAGAAAATGAACGCATCTTTAATAGTCAAAAGCATTTGAATGACGAATTTAAGGAAATAATGGACCAGCTTAAGGAGTTTACTCAAGATTACAATACGCACACACGAAGAATCCGCGAAGAAGTCCATCTTAGAGTATCGACGGACTTTTATGAGGTCACTCAAAGACTTGAAGGGGTATTGGATAAATTCGACGAAACCTTAATTGACACAGAAGAAGGAATCGCTGTTTATAAAAATAAGATTGCCGATTTTATAAATAAAGCTATTGCTACTGATTTAAGAGCCTTGTGCGGAGTTAGCTTGGAAAACCGAATTAGATCTATGGAAATGGATGTTTATGACAATGTTAAGAATATTTATCATAATAGAGGCACCTCGAAAATCGACAGTGCTTGGAAGAGAGTCAAAAATCCGTCCATTAACATTACTATCAATTGCAACCAGTATATGGCAGACTTCCGTGAGGATCTCGAATTTCATTTTACATTTGGATTTACCAATATCTTCCGCAGAATAGTTGCGTACACCCAGTCTAAGCCAATTACTTCTGTTTCAACGCCAAAAAAATACATGCAAGATATTTCTTTGGCATCAAGTAAGTCAACGACAAGTAGAAGCAATGATACTTCGAGCAAACAAGATCCACCATCTGTTGTTGATACGGCTTTTACCAATATGATTTTCAATGCAGCATGGTCATTTGGAAATGCAGGTGTTGGGGCAGTTGTTGTGGGTGGAATCGTTTACAAAACACTGGGATTGAAAGTTATTTGCTGCGGATTTACTGTTTACGGAGGACTGTATCTACTCGAAAAATATAGATGGAATACAAGTGGTAAAGAGGATAATTTTAAAAAACAACTCAAACAACACATTTCTATCAAATTGAAAGACAGTGCCAATTACCACATGACTTCTTGTGAAAATGAAACAGCCAAAGAATTGGAAACTTCGTTTGACCACTTCAAGCATGCCGCTAACGAGATAAATCATGAAATGAAAAGCGAAATTGACGAGTTACAAAAGGAAAACCAAACTTACGAGAAGATTATTAGAGAAATTCAAAGCATCAAGGGCAAAACTTCTTTAGTCATTGGAAGTGTAACCAACTTTGCAAGCAAGTATCTCTCTGACTAAATTTCGAGATAAATTAGCAACTAAATTGCGATAAATAGGTAACAGTTTTTTAGAAATGATTATAGTAATAATAAAATATGTTGACATATTTGAGACTATATTTTTAAACTTTAATAAAAGAATATTAAATAATAAATTGAAGCTTTTATATTATTCAAAAATATCAGTTGGTGAAAAAAATGGGCAACCAAAAATGCTCATAAACATTGTTGCTTTAAAAAGGAGCCATATTTTTAAATTAAACATAATGGCAGTGTGAAATTATTATACTCAATAATATAATCAAGGCTTACATATAATTTTTATGGACCTGTATTAGTTTATATCATAAAGTGTGTTATTGACCAAATTGCAATCTGTAGATATTTTATCGTTTAATTAAATAAAGTCAAAAGCTTATGATATTCTAAGTGTTGCGTGAAAATTGCATCTGGCTGATTCTCTTGATCGCAGTTACTGAATTGAAATTGGACCAAAGCATGTGTTTATTTCGAGAAGGGAAGTCTTTGTTTTAACAATTTGGCAATGTTTCTTTATTTAATATTTCAAATTTATTATTATATTTCCTAATTACAGATTCAATTACATGCATTAAGCTATAAGAACTGTTACCCCGTTTGTAGAGCTGGGAAAACTGAGTTTAATGATACAGACTAAAATTTAAAAACTCAAATAACCTGCTTGAAGGGCATCTAATAATGTAGGATCACAAAGAGCAAGATGATGCATAATGTGGTTATTATATATTAAACAAGATTGATGAAATTAATTTATAGTTGTATAGTAATATTTACATGATTTTGATACTAATTGTACTGTTATGTGCATCGTAATAGCTAGCAGTTATGAGGTAGTAAATGTCTTGCGAGTGTAATAAACCAACTAATTGACTTTACCTGCTACCTAATTCAGCCCTTTAAAATAAAGTTAAAAATTGCGTGCAATAAAGGAAAGCTTTTTATACCGATCTGTACAAAAGCTGTATATCCTATTTAAATACCAAGATGATGTGCTGCGGAAGCCAAGACAACATCCCTATGGAACAATAACAGTAGTGTATTATTTACATAGCAAGTGTACCTAAAAGTTAGTGGAAGGAATATGCATATACATAAAATGCAATGTAAATAATATATGAAGCATAAAAATGTTATGCAAAAACATTACTAAGAAATATTTTAGAATCAAGAATTATATTAAAAAAATTATCAATAAATTCGGCAAACGAACTAACTGAAGTTTTATTCCATATTTGAAATGCAATTTGAAAAATAAAGGTGAAAACAAGATGAGAAATATCAGCTTTATATATGGAATACCAATGAAGATGGCGGTTATGACACGGTATTGTTCAAGTAGAGATTAAATACACTTGATTTAAAAAAACAAATATTGTTTAAATAAAACTTCTACTGATTAATTCATAAAATTTATTAAAAGCATCTATAAAATATTACCACTAATAAAAATATCCATTTGTATTTAATTGTTTCGAATTGTTTCGCCGCTTTAAAAATCATCCGCTTATGATATTGTTAAAATAAAAGACAAAATATGTATCTACTCATTCAATTAATTGTTTAATTTTAGTTTTGTTAAAAAATGCAGCGTATTGTAAATAGGTTGGGGTCGTTGAATAAGTACAGCAAAATACTAAATATTTGTGAATTTCCAGCAAAAAAATTCACAGTTTAACTTTCCAGCAAAAAAAGTCGGGATTTTACGTTTCTTATTCATTGACATTAACCATAACGTTATATAATTGATAATAGCTTGAAATAAATAAATTCAACAATTAGATTTCAGAAGTTAATAAAATCATTGAATTGAATCCTTACTTTGAAATCACTAAAAATAATGTCATCATTAAATGTGTTATAAGGTAAAAGGATTATCTTGTTGTTAGTTTATGTAGTAAAGGGTAAAAGCGTTAATTAGAGCATGCCAAAAAGTGTCTTTTATGTCTGTCTGTCTTTTGAAAATATCAATGCTCATCTTTCGATGTTCAACGTACTTTGAAGATTTAATTTCGTTTCACATGAACTTGCTCCGGAAGGATTGCGAATGATGCAAGAATAACCTGAAATGTTAAATTATATATTATACATTTGTAGACATACTTCCAGAGTTTCCAAAATTAAGACGGGATATTTCAAGGGTCGATTTGGTAGGTTCCGTTGTAATCTAAAAGAAATGATTAAACTACTAAAAAAATAAAGTTTTCATTACCTTGTAATTTAATTGGCCATCTTCAATTTGCTTTTGGTTGTGAGACCAAACAACACTTGGAGCGGGTGTTCCATTAAATTCCTGAAAATAATTGAAATTAATGTAACTTTCTCTAAGTTAAAAGCTTACCGTTACAAATTTGGCATTCTGGGATTGTCTGGCGTTAATTGGCTGGAGCTTAGTTGTGAAAGTTGGTGCAATTCCTTTTGGAATGGATCCTTGAGGACCTCCAATCTCTTCAATGGCTTTTCCACTAGTTTTGGTGACTGCAGCAATCTTACCATGTTTTGGAGCCAATACGAGATTAGCCAGGGTAGTTGATTTTCCTCCAGGATTGGAAGCTACGGATTTGGTTATAAATATGTGCACATAGATATGTCTACATTGGCCCACTTTTGAAAGTGAGCCAATATAGATTTGTCTTTATAATGAAAACGCATGCTTGTAACACGTACTTTTCAAGCCACCCTTTATATAAGATTATTCTGTGTGTATAAATTATGTCCCAAAACCTACTTTGGCTTTACGGACATTTTACGCACACTTGTTATAAAAGAAATGTACTACAAGCTAAAACTCAAAAAAGTCTATGGATGAATTCAAATTCGCCATAAGGGAGGTCACGTGAATACTATTCCTCAATTCGTAAGTAAACTGTGTTTCATGAATTAATTATATTTTGCTATTTTTAGGAGATATATGCACCGGAGAACTCAATCGAAAAATCCCTTTCAGCTATCCTCATCAATTTAAGGTATACCAATAAAGCTTTCATTAGCATTGCTAAATTGATATTTAAATATGGAAACCGATCTCGAGTTTCAATGTTTATGGTTTCGGTAGATTTGACCAGATCATGCAATCTTGGTCACAATCTCGGGAGTGAAATACCAAATAGGCAAATTAAAAAATTCATTATTACCTTCGCATTTGTACTCGGCTACGTCTTGATTAGAACATGAGACAAATTTGAGCCAAGCTTCAGTTTCAGATTGCCCGATTGAGTAATTTCGTCCAGTAGTACTATTGAGAGGTTCATTATTCCTGAACCAACTGATTGTGGGAGCTGGGGCTCCAACGAAAGTAGCTCTAAATATAACATTTGAAATTTATACACAATTGGATTATTTTCGAATTTAACGCCTGTATATAATATTTAATATGGGTTTGTTTCCAATTTTAATTTATTCAAATTTTACTAATTTATATAGGTTAGTAATTTTGCGAAGTACGAACGCCTCTTTTCGCAGCAAATAATTTTACATCTAGCGTTGCATTCCACAATTCACCTGTTCATCTTCAACACGTATCGGACCTTGAGGTCGAAAGGCAGTTTAATGTTGTGCCCGAATCATTAAACTTATTTTTAATATCCCCTTGCTAATGATCGTGGGAAGTATTTAAAAAAACGACAGCAAAAATATTAATGACTAATTTGCTAAGATACGGAATTTAAGAGTTATATAGATACTCTGGTAGAGATTTACATAAATTTGAAAATATTGGTTACTGCCACATTCCTGATAGCAAATGGGTTCAATTGATGCTCGAATTATCAGCCTTTATTATGCCATCACATGGATTCAAAAAATCAGACAAATTTATTTAAGATCATCACTGAACTATCAATTACCATAAAAGATGGCAGATCCTAAGCTTCAAGCAGACCCTCCATTGCTTTTGTATATCAAATGTTGTGGAAGAGGTTGTTCAAACGAAAGAGCTTTGCGTTAACTGTGATGCGGACAGTTCTGTGTATCGTACAAAGTATCATCTTTGACAATTATCTACAAAAAATACCTTTACACTAAATAGCCAATTCTGACCTCTCAGCTGCATACGGCTCGAATATGTACGCTAATTTTAAAAAGAGTGGTGAGGAAATACTCGAACACCACATTATCTGTGAAGAATCGAAGATGCTTTGAAACAGCTGGTATATTGTGCCGAAAATGAAGTAAACAATGTAGTATTGTCGAAGAATAAATGGAAATTACCAATTACGATTATCAATAACAAATTTCAACAATCTATTGAAAATTATACTATGGCCAACTTCGATGTCAAAACCAGAAAGTTGGCAAGTTTCAACAAGGTTGTAGCAGATGCCGTCCTCAAACATGTTATGAATGAAATATACGAGCAATATAAAGAAGGGTATTTAACTTATTATTTATAATGCCTTTTTGTCTTATGTTTCTCATATCCTCGTATGCACATATAATTAATTAGTTATCAATAAATGTTCGTGTTTAACCTTTTGCGAAGTATATGTTATTATCTAGTTATTTTAAAAATAGATTTTAATAAATTTAACGTTTTTTCGCGAGACATGTAGTTCACATTTATACATATTTTAATTACCTGAATTCAGCGGCCTTTCCTTCGGTCACAATAATTGGGTTAATTTGAGTGGTAAATCTTGGGCCTTCCATTCTTCCATCCTCTGGACCTTTTCCGGTCTGGGTTAGGATAATGTTAAGTCTTGCCTTACATCTAGTTTCTCCAAAGGATTGTTTTGCAACAATTTCAAATATTCCCTTGTCACTTTCTCTGACATTATTAATAATTAACTTACAAGTACCATCGGCTTCAACGATTTGTTGGTATCTTTCGTCCTGAGGTAATACTCTGGAGTCCTTAAACCACGAAATTTGTGGAGTAGGAGTAGATACGACCTTACAAGTAAATGTAGTAGTACTATTTTGTGGAACTCGGGCATCTGTGATCTTGGTGGTAAAGTTTGGAGCTTGCCCACGTTCAATAGGGGCGTTAACTCCCAAACTAGCAGATGATTCGCATTTGCCAGCAACATTTGACAGTTGCACACTAATTTCCCCTGCATCAGAATTCTTTAATTTGGCAAGAGTAAGTGTAGATCCTTTCTCAGTAGTTTGAATTTGTCTATCAAATGAGGGTTTGATTTCCTTTCCATTGCTTAGCCAAACGACAGTAATTGGTGCTGCTCCTTCAAATGCACATGTAAATTTAGCTGACTTGGCAAGTTCAATTTGAAGGGGTTTAAGTTGTTGAGTAAAGTTTGGTGGAGTCTTTTGTGATTGACCAATTTTAGTCGGCTGAGGCTAAAAGAACAATGATAAATAAATACGTAAATAGGTTTAAATAAAAAACAAACTCTAGACATCGAAAAGCCAATCGTTTTTTCACGCTTCCTTGGACTATAAGAGAATTCAGTACGTTGGACAGACATAGACTCATGCTCTTCTGTATATACACTTAAGTCGTGACTACTTTGCTCCTTACGCTCTCTATAAGCTTGGTATACAACGGTTCCCTAAAAGACGGCAACAAACGTGCAACGAATATACAGACGACAAAAACTTACCTTGTTTGGAATTGAACTCTTTTCAAAGGCATCCTTATCAACTTTAGGAGTTGTTTTCAAGTCAGAAGCTTCAATAGTAACGTGTTCACTCTTCTTAACAATCAAATTTGGCTGATATTTTGGCTTGAGATCAACTTGTTTGTTGTGGGGAATAACTTTTTCAGCTACAATTGGGGAACCTTGTTTAACTTGACTCAATTTAGCTTTTTGGTCTTGAATCAAAATTGGAGTATTTTCGGGCAATTCGGCAGCGCGCTTTGGTTTGGCAATCTTCAATTTAATTTGGTCACGAGCTGGAACATTGACTTCCTTTGGTGGCGATTCCACTCTCTTAAATCTACTTTCAACATTTTCACTCTTTCCAAGAGTCGACACGCCACCTGCCCAATTTGGTTTGGGTGACGTGAATCTTTGGGAACGAGCCTTTTCGTCCTTTTGATCAGCAGCTTTAGGGATATTTTTAAGATTAACTTTAGGTAAAGATTCTTGCTCATGTTCGTATTTATTGACAGATCCTGACTTCAACTTGATGTCTTCTAACTTCATTCCCTCGAATTGTTGTTTAGTACTTTCAATTGTAGCCAACTTATCGTAGAAGGTTTCATCCTTTTGCTTAGTAAATTTAGAAACCAATTCATCCGATTCCATTTGTTCGAATGGAATCTTGCCACGTTCAATCTTGAGTAACTTGACGGCGTCAACTTTATTACCTCTTTGCAAATTAGTTTCGAACCTGAATCATAATCGGTTTATACAACTGTTAAACATGTTTTGCCAAATGAATATATTTGTGGTTTTTACGTAAGAAATCTTATAAGGCTATCCAATTCCATTTACATTCTTAATTTAAAACAATACGAAGCTTCCTCAAATTACGTTTACACCATCACAAGACAAATGCTGCTATTAATTGTCCAATGTATGATATATGTGTGGCATCAGATTAAATGAAAGTAAAATAAGTGTATTGGAATGGTTATGTCCACACTTGTGCTTAGTAAAAACAAATCCTCTGGCAAAATGACGCCATAATTTGGATGTATTAGGTGGAAAAGTTAAAAACAATGCACAGAAGTGAGAATGAATCTCCTTTTGCAACTTTAACTGCAAATTATGCCGATCAACTATACCAGCAGTATCTCTCACTCAATATGTGACATTTAAAGTTTTGTTAAAATAATTATTTTCTGTAATAAATTTACCTCTCTCCAAGACTACCCATAGTTTCTTTTTGCCATCTTTCTCTTTCGAGTTCAATGTCAGAATGTGTTTTCAAGGCAGTGTTCTTTAATTTAAGCTGTCTGAAATCTTTACGCATGAAGACATCTAAGTTACATGTGGCAGTGACTTGTCCCATAGGATTAGATGCAACAACGGTGATAACTCCAGAATCCAAGATTTTTGTACTTGAAATGATAAAGTAGTTAACTCCATCATAAGTTTGTCTGAATCTAGTTCCAAGGGCTTGTGTTCCATTAACATACCAAACAACTTTGGCGCGTGGATAAGCAACAACACAACATTCGAAACGAGCTGGTTCAAATTCGTTAACTTGTACATTTTTGGGTTTAATGGAAAATTCGGGTGCTTGTTTTTCACGAGGACCGTGCTCACCAGCCTCATTGAAATATAAATTTTGTTCTGCCTTGATGATGCTCTTAACATTCATTCCTTGGGGTAAAGCTCTGTCAGTGATTACGGACCTCTTCCCACTAACTGCGAAATTACATTCAACAATTGCTTGGCCATGTTTGTTCGTGGCAACAGCATAGTAGGTTCCACTGTCTTCTGGCAATACATATAAGAGGTCAAGAGCCACATACCCTTGGTCAAACGTATGTCTTAAGCGGTTTCCAAGAAGGACGTCTTTTTTATTCAAATAGAATGCAACATTCATGTAAGGATCTGAAATAGGAACATATTAGTGTTCGGCCAAACCAAATATTGAGCGAAAGTACAAGTATACTTGTGTTTTTGCAGAAAATAATCTTTTTATTCGAAAGTAAATTTTACCTGAAATCGGGGACAGCTGCGTCTCGAACCTCATGAATGATCCCTCGTCGCAAATGTATGTTTTACTTCCAGTTTCTTTTTTGCCCTTTGTATCTGTGGAAATGGCCAATCCATTCAACAAACCCGTCTTAAATACAGGTGGTTGTTTAGCGGATTCGTTATAAACGTCGGCTTCACTCAAAACTAATGGAGCATCGGAATGTTGACGCAAATGTCTTTCAAGGTTTTCAAGGGAGAAATTGGCAGCTTGAGAGGTGTAAATGACGTTCGAGGTTCCGGTGACTCCAATATGGCATTTGGTAGAAGCGGTGCCTTTTGAGTTGGATATCGTTAGTTCATAATCACCACTGTCTTCGACACTCTGTAATTAAAATAAATTGTTTATAGATTTGAAAAATGTGTGTTATAAAAGTAAGTGAGTGTTTTAAAAATTGTCAATTTTAGTATTCAAACTTACGGCGAAAGTTATGTCAATTACGATATAGCCGAACTCATTAACCATCTTGTGTCTATTTGTGCTATTCAAATCGTGATTATCTTTTGTCCAGGTCACAACAAGTGTTGGATCATTCATAGGAAGGATGCGCTAAAAAACAAAATTTATTTATTTATATGCCAAAACTTACTGATTCTAAATGAATAGACTCTCCTTCAACTACATTGATGTCAGCAACTAAGGGTTGAACAATTTCGGGAGAATCAACTTGAATAATAGATTCAACCACTATTTTTCCAGTAGTTTCAGCTGATCCTTTTGCATTGGTTGCAATCAGTTTGTATGTGCCTATAATTTGGATTACTAGCAAATTTATAATTAAGTACCTGAATCCAAAGCGGTAAGATAATTGTTCATCAAAGTGCATACGCCGAAGTCTTGTCTGACAGTAATCCTATTACAGTAAAAAAGCTCTCTATCATTGTGCAACCAGGATAATCTTAACGATGGATCTCCGATGGGCTGAAAATTGGTCAATAATGATTATCAAAGGAGTACCTTCAAAAACTTACTTCCAAAACACACATGAATGTTTGAGCATCTCCTTCTGAGAAAGTTCCCAAATCTGTTAAGGGTTCGGTAAACACTGGCGGGCCATATTCGACTATCGCATCTTCCAATTCTGGACGTGGTTTGTGAATAAATTCTTCCAATTCGTCAATTCTTTCTTTTCTATTTCCGGGCGCAACCCAATCACTCACAACCCCGGAATCTCCTTCGACGTTGATATTAAAGCTAGCTTCAGCTTCTCCGTGTTGATTTTTAAGCTGTGCAGTCCAAACTCCCTAAAATACACGTGATAAATAAATAATTAGTTTAATTGCACGTACGGTATCCTGTGGTTCAGCAACTAATTGGAAAGTAATATACCCAAATTGATTGTAAACCTGCATGCGATTCGTATTCCTACATGGACACCCATTTTGATAGAATTCTAGGTAAAGGCATGGATCTTGAGATGGGAGATATGAAGCTTCAAGGCGAATAAGTTCACCCTCTTTGTACGAATCTTGTACAGTAAATTGAGATGTAAATCTAGGTGCTTCATGAACAATTTCAACATCCTGTATTTCGACCTTCTTTCTATTTTCAATGTCGTCGATTCTAGCTTGAGCACCCGCCATGCGAGATGGCAGTTGGCATTCTCTGACAATTCCTTCTTTAGGTCTGCAAGTCAATGTGGTAGCTGTTACAGCTTCTCCGACACTGTTGGAAATTCTGCATGTGATCTGAAAGATAAAATGTTAGCCCACTTAGTTACTGGTGATAACAAACCTCTCCACTGTCTTCAGGGTACACTGGATTGATTTCCAAAATCGAATAGCCAAAGTCGTCGATTTGTTTAACCCTAGATTTGATAATCTTTCTACCATTTAAGAACCACTCGCAAACATGATTTGCTGATCGCATTGATGGGTCGTAATTTACCTGAAAAAAAGTTATTGAAATTTGAGTTACTGGCTCTTTTTGTAGCAGACTTCAACTTCTGCGAATATTTTTGCACACATTTTAACGTTGATAGTTTAACAAAAATATAATTTGTCTGGATTCGACATCGTGAATCACTTTAAGCAGATTCAAATAGGGGGACTATGAGATACCGAAATGTTGTATGTTACGAAAAATGTTATATTTATCTTAAGTGTCTTTTCTTTTATCCTTTAGGAGTGTAGTGTTGCTTATGGCAATTTAAAATTTGCCCTATTGCATTTGATAGGACCGCCGACACTATTTCAATCGAATCTGGGTTAATAAATTCTAATTATTTCCCAAGCAATGCCAATGTTGCTAAGAATCAAAATAACAAAATAGATGTCTCAAAAGAAGAAATTGAATTTACCGTGGACAAGTTGTACCTCCAATACACGGATATGTACTTAACTTATTGTATATAATTGGTTTTTATGTGTTATTTTTTGTACTTCAAAATACAAAGGAACGTTATTTAAGTTACAATATATATTTTGTTTTACCAAATTTCTTTTTCTATCAAATATATCTACTTGAAACATACCTTGACACTGAAATGAATACTATCGCCTTGATCACATTCAACTGGAGCAGACAAAGGTTCAATGACTAAAAATATTAATTTAGTTTTTTTAAATATGGAAATAACAACAAATAAAATGCATTTGACCCGCAAAAGAAATTATATGTGTCGGATATTAGTATATCCCCATCTTTCAAACAATATGTTATTAAGATAATATGCATACTGATATTTATATGCCGTAATCATATATATAACTATTCATCGATGTTAAATAACTCAGCTTATCTCTATCTTATTCATTAATAAAAAATTTTTAAATAAAAGATTACAGCTGACGATGAAGTGAAGGCTCAACATGATGCTAATTTAAAACTCAAAAAAGCTCTATCAAATCATAAAAGTAATCTATTCTTATACTATTTGACTTTTATTGGATAATTTTATTTTTGCTAAACTTATTCATAAAAATTACTCTAGCCTTTGGTATATTTTTCATGTTCCCTATTAATGCACCAATAAAAATGAATTTTTTAGTTATTAGGGTCCAAAATCAATCCCGATAAACTTACATACTGGCATCTTTTCTTCGACTACCTCATCAATATATTCAGGCTTTCTGTTTCTGTAAATCTCAATTTCTTCCACAGCTTTAGCTCTGTTAACATCTTGTGGGTCGAGGATCAAGCCTGGTTTAGCTTCAATGTTAATTTTGCAAGAAGTAACAGCTTCGCCAGTGTTGTTGCTTATTTTTACTGAGTATTCGCCTGAATCATTGGCATTCATATACAAAACATCAAGAATGGCAAATCCGAAGGAATTTGTCATGTACTGAAAAGGATGTTACTCAGTGTGTTTGACAATTTATTTTAAATGTAATTTTTATGCACAGAAAAAATGTTTTCGTGATGCATACGCATTTATTTAACAAAACTATTTGGTTGTGGACTCGATGATTTTTCACTGGTCCCATATCAATGAAACAGGACTAATAAGTTCAATATATTTCCCAAATAATGTTAATTATATGAAAATACAGGGAAACAAGAGTGATACCAGTGATGCAAAATTAAAATTTGCTGTAAACGATCTGTACTACCAGTACAGAATGCAATTTATAAGCTTTTATCTTTAAGATTTTTTACTATAATCACATATTTTCCTGTGTTTCCGTATGTTGTACGCTTTTTCGAATAAATAAAAGTAATTTTAAATTGTGAAAACTTGCATTTGTCATCTTGTGCCGGTTAGAATGAGGCAAAACATGATTATCTTTGAGCCATTCCACTTTCAGGGAACTATCACAAGGATGGTATTGGTACTGGGAGACAAGATGAACCCCGTCTCCTTCTGAAATATCAGATGGAGCTTCTAAGTTAAGGATGATAACTGGCTTTTCATAAACCATTTCCAATTCTTCCGGTGCTTCAGGTTTAGCAGCTTCAATTTCTGTATTCAAAAATGAATTAGTAGTGTTTAAATATGTTTTACTATGTTTTGTTGTTGCTTTTTAATGGAATTAGCGAAAAAGGTTTTAACATCCGCACAATTGCTTATGAAAAAGATGTTGATACACTAGCTATTAAAACTGCCTTAATTGGATGTGATTGTTACCCAAATCCAATTAATTATGCGATTAAGATAAATTCCTTAACGAAAAACGAAGATGTAGATGTCAAGAAGACTACAATGGATATCTACAAGCAGTACTGTCGTCAATACCTCGCATTTTATTTTTGAAATGTTTTCTTAATGTAATAGCTATCTTTTTGAATCATAAATGAGGTTTAATTTTTTTTAAAGTTTGATTTGTTTTTCTTTATTTTAAATAAACCTTTAGTTTCTCAAAGGTGTAATTTTTCTTTCTGGGCGTTTAGGCAACAGTTTAATAAATAAAAAGCTTTGATCTCAAGCCCGTTGAATTTAACAAAATAGTGGATAAAAATGCGACTTATTTTTAAAAGAATGTGTATTTTGTTTTTATTTATCCAGCAAAACACATTGACTTTCTTTACTTACCGCGAATACGAGCCAATGATTGTGGTTGAATTGAGTCCAAAAGAATATTTTCTTTTGAAGAAACATTCAAATTCGTACTGATTTCAGCCTCGCCCATGCTGTTTTTGGCATGAACACTCCCTAAAATGGATCACTCATTAAAATACCCGTATTTATAATTATGATATCATGATATTTTTATTACATTGATTTAAGTATCTGATATTCCAAAGCAATTTAAGATTGTGTAAATCTAAGTTGTAACTTATAAATACATCTATTTGAATACAATACTTTTTATTATTTCGCTAAGTAAAATAGCACTGTCTCCCAGGAAACAATATGTATAATGTAAATAATATATTATCACCTATGACTTTGAAAAATATAATTATCACATTAATCATTTTTTGAAAATCAGAGGCTCTAGTGGTTATGTTCCAGATGGTTTTTGGTTTTTGCGAAATATCATATTACTAATTTGGATTCATTTAAAATTTAATGCTTTGCTCATTAATTATGAGGGAAACCATATCAAAAACTACAAGATTATTGGTTTTACAAGTGTTCTAATAGGGAAGATATCTCGAAGTTTTAATAATTGTTGTGATGGTATTCACAGATGCATTTCAAATAGTAGACATGCAAAAACTGGCGTGTTATTCGTAAAATATTTTTCTTATAAGCAGGTTATTTATTATTATTTTAGGATAGTTTGCACATATTTGCAACTATTTAACCATTCTTAAGAACGTGTATTGCATTTGAGTTTTCCAGTAGGTAATTTTTACATATGCCCAAGAAATACAATGTTATGCATCGTTGTAAGGTGGAGAATCAAATAAATGACTGGGAAACTAGTTTAAAAAGCTTTTTCTCTCTTGGAATCATGTTTTTAACATTCATGATATTATTTTTGCCAGTGTAAAAATCGGTGCACACAAATTACATCAGTGCCAAATACATCAATTTTTCAAAAATACACCGCTTTTTACACGGAACTTAACCTTAATTTAGAATAAAATGTAATAGTGTCTATGCTTATTTAATAATTTGCCATTACTTAGATAGATGAGTAGTATTTTATAGATAATTAATCGCGATATGAATCAAAGGTGTACACAGGAACTTAAAGAAATCGAAAAGATTGCAGATTCTTTCTATCAACAATACTTAACACAGTATCTCACTTTTTATGTACAATTAAGTCGAACAATTTATCATTAGCCGTTTTGTCTTTTAATAAATGATTGTACTATTAAATTTAATCTCTTAAGGTTAAATCTAACTGGAAATCATTAAAAAATTTACACCCACATATTTTAAATGAAACTTACAAACGCCACTATCTTGAGGGATACATCCATTTATGTTCATAATTACCCATCCGAAATCTGAAATTCAATTATGTTAAGTAAAGTAATTCAAACATCTTGTTAAGTAAAGTTATTTAGAATATCATTTTAAGCAAAGCAATTGAGAATATTAAAGTAAGTTAGAACATATGTAGATTCGCGGTTGTTTTAAAATAATGTGCGAATTATAGCGTGATTCAATATGTTCAATATTGACATGACTATTGTATAACTTACCATTGATATATTTCATTCGAGATTTATTGTTTATGGGAACGCCGTTAAGTTTCCAAGTAATAATCATTTCGGGGTCATCAATTGGCTCCTCGAGAGTACATTCAAAATGAGCACTCTGTGTCTCGGAGATTTCTCCAGGACAAGTTAAAGCCGATTTAAATTTGGGCGCTACCTTTGGTGGAGGTGGTACTTCTTCGACGAGAGGTTTTGGAGCTTCAATTTCTTGAACACGTTTCCAACTTGCTTCATGTTGTGTATCCAAAAGAAGAGAATCTTTGGCATTACATTTAAGAGTTGCGGTGCTAACAGCTTCTCCGGCGGAATTGAAAATTCTCAAATTGTATACCCCGGAATCTTCGCTGAATGTATAACCTATGTCAACCGTTATTTTTCCAAAGTCTTGATGAATAGCGTATTTATTTCCGTGGCCGAGAGGAATACCATTTCTTAAAATTTCAAAATTCAAGCTTGCATCATTTGTTGGTGTGTAATGGGCTTCAAATCTTGAAGGATCTCCTTCATTACATTCAATATCACCAATGTCTGATGTGAATGCTGGAGCATCAAATACCTCAGGTAAACTATCGGGAGTCTTTTCCTTCTCAGCTTCAAGTATTTTTATTCTGGCAACGGATGATTCATTGAAGGTAGAGCTTAGGATATTTCCACAACCAACAACTTGGACAGTTCCACTAGTAATAGCTTCTCCTTCAGTATTTTTGATTTTGCAGAAATAAATCTAAAAAGGTTTGCCTTAACAAAAATACAATCAAATACTTACTCCATTGTGATCAGGATTAACTGCACTAATGTCCAAGCTTGAATATCCCAAATCTTTTTTGATAAATATCAATTGCGAAGCGGGGATTGGTCTTAATAATGTTGGATCTTCCGCATTGGCTGGACTGAAGAACCATTCGCAAACCAAATCATTGTCTCTAGAAGGTTGATAAATAGCTTCAATTCTTATAGGAGTTTGCTCTTCAATGTCGATGAAGTCGTTAAGTTGGTTAACAAATCTAGGTTTCTCCTTGACTTCAACAACTTCAATTTCTTCGACGACTAAAAATATTAATTTAGTTTTTTAAATATGGAAATTCATAAAAAAACATATTTGAGCCTTAAAACAAATTATATGCGTCGGATATAGAATATCCCTATGGTGATCATTTCGGAAACGGCGAACTTGCTCGTGTTTGCAATAAAAGCAAATGGTTCAATAAATGTCAAAAAGAAGGAAAGGCATTGAATGTTTTTTATTCGACATTGAGGGCATGTAAGGATGTTGAGACTTAGGTGATTGCAAAGGAAAAAAGTATGCAAGGTAACGATTGCTTTAATGTATATGGAGGTAAAAGAACACTGTTTTTACCAAAACTTCATGACATGAAGTTCAAAGATTTGGCTGTTGAAGCGTGCAACTACATTCATGAAACATTGAAGTACTCTAGGAAATACATCTTCAGATACAGCAATGGAAGGGATAGGTGATTAAAAGAGTTGGTTGACTAAGAGAGTAGTCATGGAAAAGTAAAGAAATATACAGTGGCTGGAACAAGTTGAAAGATGAAGAAAATTTGTTAAGGTTTGCAAAAGTGAAGTTGGTACCAAAGTTTATGATAGAGAAGTGGAAATACCGCCTTTTAATTAATATTTTAAAAACTGGATTTATGGGACACTCTGGAAGAAGCCATTGATAAAGCTAGAGTTTTTTCAATTCTTGGCTCATTTGGAGATGCATTTTATCATGGCTCATCGTAGACATAATTATTTAATTGTAACAATGAGCATACGCGATGCAAACTGAATGGCAAATGAGTAGTATCAAAGAAGGGAGTCCGAAAATGTGCTCATTGAGGAGTAACATCGAAATATTTCGTCACACACTTTTTGAAACCAATCTGAAATGCTCAGACCAAACAAGTCATTCATCATTAGTCAATTTAAGGGTAAGCACAAAACTGAGTAAATTAGTAACAATTGTTTAGATACTGCTGAATGCCAAATGCCCTCTCAGATGAAAAGTGAATAAGGAAAACAGAAATTATGTGGATAAAAGGCTCTGGAAAACATTCTGTTGTTGTAAAGAGTATGGTAATCTACCGGGAGAATAATAAAGATGAGATTAAAGGCGATAACTCTACTTATGGAAAGAAATTGACAGCAAGCGCTCAAGAAGCCGACAAATTGTGGTCAAAAGATTGGAACGCAGATCATTTAGCTGCTATGAAAAACATAAATGATAAAGCTGCCTGAATAAGCATTAAAGGATCCACATGATGCCAAATTAAGAGAAAAAAGCTAAATCAAACCACAAAAAGCAATCCATTCCTATTCTAACTGTCTTTTACTTCATAATTAATTTTTCTATGCTCTTTCTCTATTATTTAGCACGTCAAACTTATTCGCAAGGTTATTTTAACCTCGAAAATATTTCCATGTTCACGCTTAATACGCCAATTAAAAATGTTTTTTAGTTTATTAGGGTCTAAAATCAATTCCAACTTACCTACTGGTTTCTCTAGCTCGATGATCCTTTCCCATGATACCGGGTTAAATGTGTCTCTCTTAAAAATGACGTATTAATACATATTTTAAAAAATGTATGTAACAATAGGACATTTCTTTATTTTAGAAAATCTTTAGTCTGTCTTATCTAATTACATATTAAAACTTACCATGATAGATTCATAACCGGCGACTTTAACAGTACAACTGGTAGTAGCAGCTCCCTTGGAATTGGTGGCAGTACATGTGTAAATTCCCGAATCTTGGGGTAGGACGTGGAATACGAAAAGGGAAACAAGGCCGAAGTCAATCTCCTTCCGGATTCTATTACTGTGATTAAAAGGCTTGCCGTTAAACGTCCATTCAATTTTCATAGAAGGATCTACTGAATGTTCGCCTCCGTTTCCTTCGGCATTCTACAAATTAAATAGATTAAAATTTGAATTGCTAGTTTTGTATTTTAGTCAAGCTTTGTGTATTGCCTTCGTCATGGTATAGCTTTTTGTAAAGTAAAATGTTTCTTTGCACACATTTCAACGTTGATAATTTAACAAAAATATAATCTGTCTGGATTCGACATTGTGAATCATTTTAAGCAGATTCAAATAGGGGGATTATGAGATACCGAAATGTTGTATGTTATGAAAAATGTTATATTTATCTTAAGTGTCTTTTTTAATTTTTAGTCGCTATTTACACCAGATCAATTGAGAGGCTTTTCTTTTATTCCTAAGGACTGTAGCGTATTTTATGGCAACGTTATTCGATTCATCATGGTTACAATAAACAAAAGTGCAATTAAGTCAATACAGGCACGTTGGATTTTTGCTCCTCTGTAAATTTTTGTTTGTTGAAGGATGGTAAAAGATATGTGCATGTAATGTTTAAGAACAACGCTATCGGGAAACAGAAAATGTGATTAGATGAATTCTGTCGTGAAGTATACTAGGTATGCCCAACCGCTTCATACAACACGGGGGAGAAATAGTGATTTCAGCTAAAGCAATAGATCAAAACGAAAACATTCAAATAAAGTACACCATGACAATGTGCGAGGCTTTGACAAACAATACAAAGAACAATATCTAGCCTATTGCTTATAATAATTGTTGTTTCATATTTTTGTTTTATTGTATATGCCCATATTGACTTATATAAAAATAATGTTTACACTTCGCAAAGTACATGTCCATTGTGCAATTATCGATATAGCTTCATATTTTTAAAACGATTGAAATTTTAAAAAAGCGCCATTCAAGTTAATTGCATACGCACTTCTAAAGTCGTACACGGTATTTAGATGGTGTATGTTATAGTAATATAACAGACGGATTAATATTAATTATTTTTAAGAACCATCATCATGGAGAAAAAACTCGGAAAAGCACGAAGATTTTTGCGAAGAATTACCAAACGTACCCGAATATTAGTGACAACCATTCCATTTAATTGGATAACACCTCCTTCAGTATCTGTTTCTACATTTTCAAATGTTTTAATCCAAACGGGTTTGTCATACTCTATTTCGGGAATTTCTAGTCTTTGATATTTATCCAAACCTTCCAGCTGCTCGATTTTGGCTAAAGAGGCGGGATGGTTACTGTTTAGGAACAAAACATCGTCTCCAGCAACACTCAGAGATGCATTACTGATAGCAGCACCTGAATCATTTACTATCTTTGCACTGTATACTCCAGCATCGTGTGTGTAAACTGGGTAGATACTCAATGTGATCTAAAATAATAGATTTTATTTAAATTTTGTTACAAATTACTCGGTTATAAAAATATTATTAGCAAACATTCTTATTATGATATTAATATACTTTTTCGGAAAAAACTTACATATCCAAACTCAATCGAAATGTTATATCTATTACTTTCTTTTATGGGAGTATCGTTGAAAAAGAAAGAAACATTTAGGGAACTATCATTTACAGGCACGAACTGTCCCTCGAAAAACGCCATTTGTCCTTCTGGTAAGTTTTCAATACTCTTTAATGGGTTTGTAAACGTTGGTTTCTGATAAACAACGGGCTGGGGTTCAGCTGGTGCGGCTTTTGGACCTTCAAGCTCTTTTATCCGGACAATCGCTGATTCATGAAAAGTAGTATCATGAACATTTGGACGTCTTTCAATGTCGAGTCTGGCTTCTGTTGAAGCAGTACCGCTATTATTAACTATTTCCAATTTATAATCCCCGATATCAGCAGCTAGAGCACACAAAAATGAAAGGGAAGCCTGAATAATAATAAATAATTAGACAATCATATTAAAAGAATACGTTATTTTGTTATTGCTTTCATTTTTAGTTAAATACATAAACTTACGTATCCGAAATCATTCTTCGCATGACATCTATTCGAGGAAGTTAATGGTCTTGAGTTATGGTACCAAATAACTTTCAAGTTAGGATCATTCATTGGCGTGTAGGTCTGTAATTAAACATTTTTAAAAATGGAAAGCTTATATTTTGGTGTAAATATGTAGTCATGTTCTTCTCAGCAAATTAATTAAATAAAATAATTATAACTTACGGCTTCAAAGTGAGCAGGAAGCCCTTCAACTAAATCAGTGATAGATTTCAATGGCATAGTAATCTTTGGAGCATCAAATACTATCTCTAGTTCTTCTTCAGCTTTTTCTTTGGGAAGTTCGAGTTCTTGAACGCGTTTCCAGGAAGCTTCATTATTCGGAGCAGTCTCAATAGAATCTCTTGATAGAACGCTCAAGTTAAATTCAATTTGATCTGAACCAAAGGCATTTTCAGCTGAAATAAGAAAAATGTAAAGCAATAAATGGCTCTGATGATGATAATACACCTTAAATTATAACTCAAAAATAAGTTGAAAATCACCAAAAATGTATACCGAGTTATTCCAAATATACTTACCTAAAATGCGATATGTTCCACTATCAACTAGTTTAGTATGCAAAAATGTAATTGATACATGACCGAAGGAATTGACAAATACTGTTCGATTTGAGTTTGCAAGAGGATGTCCATTAAAGTAATATGTAAGAACCAAATTTGGATCGTTGTTTTTGGACATTCTAGTTTCGAAATGGGCTCCTTGTCCTTCGTATCTTTCAACATCTTCAATCTTTTGAATAAATTGGGGTTTATCAAATACAGGAGCTTCTTCTTCAGCAGGTGCATCAGGAGCTCTCTCCAGTTCTTGGATCTTTTGAAGAGATTGAGCGTTCTAAAATTAAATATCAATAAATTGTTTGTGAATTTTTGAGTGTAATTCATATGAACACACAAAAGTATTCCCTATTTAGCATGATTAGTGGGTTGTATTTAAGCTATTTAAATTATAGGAGGTCATATTACTTTTTAGGCTTCAATGTTATTGTTTTACTACTATTTTATTGTTGTTAATTAACAGCTAGAATCATAATATAATTCTTCTGTAAATGGAGCTATTTTTGATGAAGTTCTATCAATCTCAACTACATGCATTGCTTTAATCGTTAATAAAAGCTTTTAATGTGTATGCATTCAAAAGTTTTATTTGTAAATCGATGTGTGATAAATGAATGCAAGTGATCCATATAAAGAAATGCAAATTTAATTTTGCTTTGATAGCCTCTAGCTAAGTTAAATAAACCCTTTCATTCATTTAATGAACCCTTTGTATGAAACCTACCAAAGTTTCTAAATATAGATTTCCATGAGCTCCAATTTGGATTGTAAACTCAGATTTTGCTTCCCCTAAGTCATTTTTGATCAAACATGAATAAGTTCCTTGGTCATATGGAACCGAATAGAGAATACAAAGGGAAACGTTTCCAAATGCTGCACTTGTTTTGAATCTATGTCCATTGGACAAGGGAGTATTGTTGTGGAACCAGGTGACTGTCAACATGTTATCATTTACTGGTTCAATGGTTCCTTCGATGTAAATAGCCTGTCCTTCTTCATAGCAATTCGCTGAAGAGGCCGATTGGGTAACTGAAGCATTTCCAAGAGGTTTAATGACTGGAAATGAATTAATTAATTAGCAAACATTAAATCAAATTTTTTGAGTAACTTCATACGAATTAAGTCTGATGATATTGTATGTAAAATTGTAACCTATTTAATGTTCCCCACTTTTATGCCATTCTCCTTTCTGCTCCTAGTAACCTTTGAGGCAATAAACTAATCCTTTACTACACTTTTCGTTGATTCAACTAAGGCACCTATCCTACGAATCTACAAAGTCATTTCAAGAAACTTGAATTTTAAATTAGTAGTAATATTTGCCAATTTAAGACGATGTTTTCATCAATGTTCCCGTGTTTTTTTAATCAACTTATGCAGTTTATCAACTTTTTATCAATGATATGGTGGTTTTAGGGCAAGATGTCTAAATTAAAGAAGAAGGCAGCTATTGGAGATTTCGATGGCGAATTAAAAAAAGGTAAAATACTTTTAAATGGATTACTCTTGTTACACAAAGATAAAGAAGAGAATAGTGAATATGTTAGATATTGAACTTACATCGTGGAGCCACAATTACAGGTTCCTCGTATAGTATTTCATCAGGTCTTCTGCTTTCAATTTCAACGATCTTTTGGTAAGATGCTTCATGCATAGTATCCAATAACAAAGAATCTGTTGGTTGGCAATCGAGTGTGCAAGACGTTTCGGCTTCTCCGAAATTTGAGTGAGCTAAGATTTGGTATTTACCTGAATCATAGGCGAATACATGATTGATATCTAAGGTAATCAAGTCGATGTTTCTAGAAATAGCAAATCTGTTTCCCTGTGGCAATGGATGTCCATCCTTGAGGATAATATAACTTAAGGTTGGATCATTGACCGGTTGAAGTCTACAGCTTAGACGGATTTTGTCTCCTTCAAGTAATTGATCAACACTTTCCAATTGTTGAGTAAAAACAGGAGCTGAAAAAATAATTAAAATATATTAATGTAATTACTTACCTTCAAAATATAATTCCGGAGATGGCTCTCTAACTTTTTCTTTATTCTCCAATTCCTGAACACGTTTCCAACTTGCTGGATGTTGACTTTCTAGATATATATTCTTCTTGGCAACACAATTTAGGGTGAAGTCAGTGGTTGCCTCTCCAGATTTATTTCTAATAACGATTGAATATTTTCCTGAATCTTCAGAAATAGATGACAAGAGCTCCAGGGCCAAATACCCGAATTCATTAATAATCTAAAATTGATAAGAACAATTTATATGGACAATACACTACTCAATATTTGACATATTACATATAAGCTTATATTCATTAATTATTATTGTCAACTGCATTCTTATAATAATCGTTCTTAATAAATGTTTTCGATAATTAAGATCAAACTTACGCGTATTCTGGAGCTATGCTTCAGGGGCTGTCCATTGTGGAAAATTAATATCTCGATATTGCTGTCATTAACATTTGCCTGAAAAAAATAAACATTGTTTTTTGAATCAATTCGAAAGAAACCCAAAAAAGAGGGTATATTTAAGTTTGCTGTTTACAGCTTTGAGTATCACAAATAAATAGCACAAACTCGTTTCCTTTGAAAATATAGAATATATTTTGTGTTATTATCTTAAAATATCACCGCAATGAAACGACGATAATTTACAATCTGGACCCGTACAGACTTGATTCCAACTCAAGAAAATATACACATGGTAGGTTAATATAACACTTAAAAATTAAATTAAGACGTATTTATGGACAAATATGTATACCTCAGGGAAAGAATAAGAAATA
This sequence comes from Rhabditophanes sp. KR3021, assembly GCA_963281155.1. Taxonomy (NCBI): domain Eukaryota; kingdom Metazoa; phylum Nematoda; class Chromadorea; order Rhabditida; family Alloionematidae; genus Rhabditophanes; species Rhabditophanes sp. KR3021. Next base: position 3,111,140 of record CAUJLY010000004.1, on the reverse strand, counting down.
TCGGCTTAAAACAGGAAATACTACTATTACCATCTGCCAATCAAACATGCTCCGATACCCTTGAATTTATAGGCGAAACTCTAATCATTTGTGATGACAAGGAAATATCCAACTACTTGTGCCTACATAGATTCCTAGAAGTATGGAAATGCCGCAATATCAAGGAAGTAATGTAAACAAATGCTGCTTAATATCTTATCATCAGTGGAGGCTATTAGACACTCAATTGAACTTAAAGCTGATAGCCGCACCAGGACATTCGTATGAGCAAGAAATGGAGAAAGCTCCACTAAGCCGTGATAGTGACGGGAATTCTATTGATATGATAAATGGGATCAAATTATATAGTAGCAAACACTGACATTAATAATGGAGCGTTAGTAAACAATAATAAAAGATTGAATTCTAGTTATTTCTACGTTTATGTCATGTTTAGAAACGATACTTTGGGTAAAAAGAAAATGTCTTCTGAACAGTTCAGACAAGAGGTGTACTATATCGGACAGGATGATAGCGAACGTCCATTTTCACATGGAATGAAACTAATTGGATGCATCAAAAATGTAAATAACAAAATCTGCATAAAATCCAAGTACTTAATTACTGCGTTCGAAGAAATTTCAAAAATAGATTTTAGCGTTTGCCCCATTGCCTATAAAAACTTACATGGTAAGAAGCATCCAGATGAACAAAGGTATTTTCCTTGATTGGTTCAGTTGGGCCTGTCAATGGTTTGGTGAAGATTGGAGCCTCATAAACAACGTCTTCTTCTTCGGGTAAAGCTGGTTTCAATGATTCGATTTCTTGAATACGTTTAACAGATTTAGGATGTGAAGAATCAAGAACCAAGTTGTTGAGTGATTCTACACTTATTTTGGTCGAGGTTTCAGCTTGTCCAACGGAATTGGTAACAACTAACTTGAAAACTCCCGAATCCATACTTCTTAAATTTGATAGACCCAAAATGCAGCATCCAAATTCGTTTGTAAATTTCATTCTATTTGAAGCAGCCAAAATTTGGTCATTGAAATACCAAGTAACATGGCATTGATTGTCATTAACAGGAATATATTGTGCTTCTAAATGTAAAACTTGTCCCTCTTGAAGACCCTCAAAACTTGGTGGTAATTGGACAGTTATTTGTGGAGCTACTTTGTCCTCATCTGGTTGTTCAACAGCCAAAGGACGTGGAGTTTCTAATTCCAAAATCTTTTCTATATAATATTATTATTATATGCTCGAATATGTTTAATTGTGTTTTCCAATGTATTATTTTTATTTTAATGGTCATATTTGATGCAGTTACATTACATCAGAATGACATAAAAAGGTGAATCCAAATTGTTTATACATAGGATTTTAAACCATGAAATTCGTTATAAACATAATTGTTCTTAAGTGTCTAAACTGCTGTTAATAGTAACGTATTTTTTAGTATGACTACAACTCCCTTGGTAAACAAAAGTGCATTTAAGTTATTAAGGCCACGTTGCATCATTAGCTCAAATATAGAAATTAAAATACGACTCATTCATTACAAGTCTTCGTATTAACAATGAATTATACATTCAATTCTTCTGATTTACTGCTAGAACCCAGGATGATGCTATCTACATGATTGATGCTTTCCAAAAATTATCAAGCAATGGGAACCCATTGACAGCGAAAGGTCTAGGACTATTCCAAACATCGAATTGTAAATGTGCTAGAAATGGGTGATTGTTACCCGAATGCAGTTAATTATATGATCAAACAAAATCCTACAACAAATAAAGGAAAGGTCGACGTCAAAAAGGCTAAATGGCATCTACGAGCGATACTGCCATCAATACTTGACATATTATTATTAAAACGCTTTTCGTTGTATTAGCTGTTTTTTATTTCTTGCCTTATTTGTTACGTTTAAAAGTGGGATCTACTTTTAAGCAACATTGTATTTGGTTTTTAATTATATGGTAAACCAAAGTGGTTATTGGTTAACTTTAACTTACGGACAGAACTTGGATGGAAGGTATCAGTTAGCATATGTTCACCTCCACTGCAGTCAATTTCAATTTCAGTTCTAGCTTCCCCAGCTGAGTTACTGATAACCAATGTGTATGTCTAAATGAATATATTATAAATAAATGAAGGAATCAATAGTTACCCCAGAGTCTTGAGAAATCAAACCATTAATTGCAATTGAAGCGTAGCCAAAGGCAAAATTTAAGACATATCTCGACCCATTGTTAAGTGGGTATCCGTTAAAGTACCATTGAACTTGTACATCTAAAATCATGTTATGTTGTTTATACTAGATTAAATATTTACCTGGATCAGTTGTCAAATTATGTTCAGCTTCCAAATACAAATTGTCACCCTCTTGCGTATGTAAGACTTCATTTCCAAGGGGTCTGATAAATCTAGGAACATCCTTTTCCGGCTCCAAAGCGTCTGGAATTAAAGCTTTTGGTGCTTCAAGTTCAGCGATCTTAGCAACAGATGATGGATGATGACTAGTTGTAATGATAGCGTTTTTGGCTAAAGAAGACAAATTAGACAATGAAAAGGTATTGGAAGAATTTCGGTAAATTAGTGAATTATTTGGAACATTCGTTGTATCATTATTTTTAGAAATATTGGAATTTCTTTGATCATATAAATTTGTTTGATCATAAGGAATTGAATTGTTTCTTGCATTTAGATTTTTTTTATACTCATGATTAGTAGCCTTTGGAGAGTATAATTGCTTTAGAAGCTTAGCACTATTTGGAATATCACTCATTTATCAAAAATGAGTAACTAAACAGGTATGATGTTTAGTACAATTTTTAGAAATAAGCTCAATAGTATGTTCAGTAATATATTTAAAAATGTGTAGACGAATGCGTATGGCGGAATTAAATTGATAGAAAATGGTAAACAGTTTAGCCTTAAAAAATGAGGTTCTTGCGTCGGTAAAATGATCAAAAAGTACAAGAACATAACTATTGCAAGATGTCTTGCCTACCCAAACCTATTTCTTATGTTTGCATATAGTATTAGATCAGTGGTACTTTTTACCGCATCGTATTTAACTCTCTTTCTAACAAAATATATTTTAAAGTTATGTGGAAGGAATAACAAACAAATAAAGCTCATTGTATTGCTAAACATAAATTTTGTTTATTTCAAATGAAATGCAAAATCTAAGAGCGTAGAATTATATTTTTATGCACCTACTGAATGTAAACGCTTAGCTGAACATTAAATAGATTAGATTATGAAAGTAGTAGTAGTTAAATTACTGAACAAATGTTCGAAAGAACTGAACTTACGTTGAACGAAGAATCTCGTCTTTGTGACAGCTTCTCCATTTTTGTTGGTTGCACGGCATTCATAAGTTCCTGAAATAGCATTTGATGAATTGTTGCAAAGTTAGTAGTACTTACCGCTGTCGTGAGAGTATGCCGAGAGCAAGTCTAATGAAACGAACCCGAAGTCATGGACTACAAAATAAAAAATATTATAACTTAGATTAAAATCAATCATTAGTGTTGAAAAAGTTGTAAACTGTATCTATGAGCAATATCTTGTCCAATTTTCGACAGATTATTTATAAAAACCATTATTTCGCTTTAATAAATGTATCTTTATTGTTTTTAAACTTACAAAACCTGTACTTATGGGCGGCTGAAATTAGAAAATATTAAATTAGCACTTTTTAATTTGTTCTTACCTGGGAGAATACGACCGTCTTTGAGCCATACAATTTTCAAGGAATTATCATTAATGATATCCAATTTGGCTTCCATATGCAAAGAAGTTCCTTCCTCGATTTCGCCCATATCAGAAGGTAATTCTTGAATAAAGTGGGGTGGTTCGTTAATAATAAAGTCTTCAATTTCTTCTCTCCCATACTTATTCAAGTTTTCTAGGTATTGGATTTTTCCCAAGGATTCTTCGTGATAAGTTTCAGTTTTAATAACATCATCAGGAATGACATTCAATTGGAAAGACTTAGTATCTGAACCTTTTTTTGTAGAATATTCAATTTGGTAAGTTCCGCTGTCCTCGGAAATTAAATCTTTGATTAGGATTGACAAAACACCAAGTTCATTAGTAACCTAAAATAGCACATAAGTATTTTATTGTTGATAGAACGTTACAACGGGCAATATCTCTCTTACTATATTATGTATTGTTTTAAATGTTTAAAAAATAAAAAGTATGTTTAGTGACTTCAAATGAACTTACTTTAACTCTATTAGCCGTCAATAAATTGGCTCCATTGTGAGTGATTGCAACGACTGCAGTAGGATCATTCAATGGTGTGAGTCTATATGCGACTAGAATGCTTTCAAGTTCTCTTCTTTCCAAAGAACCGACATCTCCGTGAAGTTTGGGTACTTCATCATAATCTGGTCCTTCGACTTCATATAACTCCCTTTCTTTAGGTTTTTCCAATTCATATATTTTCTCTAAGGAAGGTATGTTACTTCTTTGATCGGAAAGGGTGTCTGTAAAAATTAATGATTTATTGTTTCGACCGACGTTATCATTATTTGTTCATCACTATGTTTTATTATGTTTTAATGTATTTTTGGTTATAATAGTTTCATTATTATTAGATTAATATACAAATGTGAATCGAAGTTGTTTTATAAAGAACTTTTAAAGTAGTAAAATTAGTTATAAGCATAATTGTCTCTTAATTGGCAAAAACAATGCCCGTAGTGAGGTGATTTCTTTAGTATGGTTACTATCCCATTGCTCCATACCTGTCTGCAATGCATTTACAATAGGATGGGTAAAATCGAAAAATATATTTCGATTTTTAAAATTTTGATTTTTCGATTTTGTCCACACTAGTATCAGTATATGCATTTATTCAAAGTAACTAAGTAAACATTTTAAATATATATATTATATTCATAAATAATACAAAAATGCAACAATTTAAGAATATAAATAACTTCGATTTTTTTCGATTTTTTAAAATTTTTATTTTTCAATTTTTATTTCAATTTTTGTAATTTCGGTTTTGCCCACCCTAATTTACAATCATCAATCAAACCAACGAATGATCCTGACAATGAATCTATGGTATGTTTCTAAAATACTAGAAGTAATAATCATGATTTAGGTTGATGAACAAATGGGTATTATACAAAGAATCAAAATGATTGGTCTGCCATGCGGCATATTGGCAGTAACTGAACCTAATGATACAGATCAAGCCATCATCATCCTGGAAGACAACACGTCTATCATTTGTGAGGATAAAGAAATTTTTTATTATCTTCATCACAATGGCTTTCAATTAAGGGATGTAACTGACGGACATTTAAAAACTATTGATACTGATTATTACCTGATCTCGTCAATTGAGGAAGGGGTGTTGAGAACTCAGTTAAACCTGGAGCTAGTTTCTAAATTAAGAAGCGTGTTCAATCTAGAAATGTCTGGTCAATACGTAGATTTCTTAAAAGAACACACCAACCCAACTATGAAGGACGAAATTATGTTTTGTCTGAGAAATGACCTAAACCATCATGAGTTCAGACAATATGCGGTGAGCCACATAGAATCATTGAAGAGTGCTGGTTTTCAAAAAGCGATCAAGAGATACATCACATGTCAAAGATCAAATATGAATTATTCTAATTTGGTGAATAATAATACTTACCTAGACCCAAGCAAATCGTATGTGTACGTTATGTTCAGAAACGACACTATTGGCAAAAGAAAGATGAGTTTTGAGACATTCTGTAAAGAAGTCTATTATATTGGCAAAGGGAATTATACTCGTCAGAATGCTCACACTTCTCACATTAGTCAAATTCTCAAAAATGGCATGAATGGTGTAGTGGAATTGAAATACTTAATCGCCACATTCGAAGGAATTAGTGAAAGAGGCTTTAATATATGTGTAATTGCCTATGAAAAAGACGTTGACACACTCGCTATTGAAACTGCCCTAATTGGATCTGATTATTATCCAAATGCAGTCAATTATGCAATCAAGCAGAATTCTATAATGAATATTGAAGAAGTCGACGTCGAAGCAACTGCTCAACACATCTACGAACAATGCTGCCGTCAATATCTCACTTATTATTTTTAAAATGTTTTTTATTATTTAGTTCTTTTGCATTATATGGGTGTCGAGGCAATACTTTAATAAATAAAAAGTCTTGATCTAGAATGCGTCAAATTTGATTAAACAAATTAGAGGATAAAAGTGTGATCTATTTTTAAGCAACATTATATTTGTTTTTTAATTATCCGGCAAATCAGATTGACTTTTGATTAACTTACTTGGGTCAGAGCTTGGGTGGAAAGTACCAGTCGGTTGTTTGTTTACAACCAATTCAATAGATGATTCAACTTGACCTAAATCATTTGTCGCAATGCAGGAATAAGTTCCCGAATCTTCGGCAAATACATATTGAATATCAAGCGCAATATAGCCAAAGTTTAAAAATTGGGAAAACCTATGGGCTGCAGGTAAAGGTCTGCCATTATACAACCACGAAACTTGCATTTTCGGGTCGGAACTTGGTTGAATCTAGAAAAGAAAGAAGGAATTGGGATGATATTAAATTGAAAAGAAATTGACTCTAAATAATAGTGTACAAAAGTGTGTTTTTTACAAATTTAAAGTAAAAACTCTTTTTAATTATATTTCTAAACTCACTCTAGCTTCAAAATGAACAGGTGTGTTTTCATCAACTTCAAGCCTTCCTTCAAGTGGTCGGACAAACTTGACTGGTTCCATTGACTGAGTTTCTTCTGGTCTTTCGATTTCAACAGGACCTATATGAACACGATAAGCATCAAGATATCCGATCTGGGCGAGAGATTGTTCGTGGCTAGTCTGCAATTGGAGAACTTCAAAGTCAAGAGTTTTCAAAGTGGCAATAGACTGAGCTTGCCCGTGGACTGTGTGAATTACAACCATCCAGGTTCCGTTGTCTTCAGGGTAAGTTGGGTTGATTTCGAGCGAGCAGACTCCTTTAAAATTCGAGATATGGAATCTAGAGCCGGCTGAAATTGGCTTTGAATCATGAAACCATATAATTCGAGTATTGCTGTCATCGCAAACCTATAAACCAGGAACATTTATTTAATATGTTACACATACAAGCCAATTTTCATCTTGTCAAAAATGTATCATTCATGAGTCAACATAGAAACTGTCTTGATCAAATCAAACTATTTTAAGAGTTAACTGAATCATACGAAGGAACAACAATGTAAAATGGATATTTCAACTTTTGTGGAGAATCGTTTATACCAACAGTACTTGGTTCAGTACCTAACATATTATTTATAATGCAGTTATTTTGCATTTAATTTTGTGTCATTTTTTACAAACGTTTGAATATTCTGCTCTAATATATAATTCTTTTTTATTTGTAGTCTTACCTGATAACGAGCCTCAAAATAAGATCTTCCTAATTCTTGGGTGCATTCAAAATCTGCTAATTGAGTCAAAAACGTGGGTGCTTGTGATGTAGCAGCATTTAAGTAAGTCAATTCACGGACATCTTCCACATCCAAGTTACTGTCAAATTCGGTGTATGCACTTTTTGGATGGACAAGGATTGTGCATGAATTCTCAGCCACACCAAAATCGGAAGCAAGTCTGACGGTGTAAACTCCGGAATTACTTTCGGAGGCATTGTTGATCACTAAAAGAGCAAATCCGTTCTTTTGCTGTTGAACAACATTTGAACTAGGTTGAACTTGATTCCCATTGAAAAACCATACCACATCAAGATTAAATGGGGTAAACTTGGTTTCAAGTTGAATAGTCTGTCCAACGAATACTTCTTGGGATCTTAAGTCAGTATGGAAATTTGGTTTGTTAATAGCAACGGTTCCAGAAGCTTGAGAAGCAAATTGCTGATTTGCTCCAGAAGTTGTAGTAACAGTAGTACTTTTGGCGGAGTTTACAACAAGGGTAAATGTGTGTCTAGCTTCACCTAGTGGATTGACGGCGATTAGGGTGAAATCTGCAATAAGGGTATAAATAAAAATATATTGCTTATCAAAGTTATTCTAGCTTATGTCTGATAATGCTAAGGTCAATTTTATTTTAATTAAATTTACATGCTCCAAATCATATTAATTTTGTAAACTCTCTGATATTTTTATTTAAACATACCTCCTGCATCTTCAGGTGTTAACGAGTTTATTGAGAGACAACAGTGTCCAAATTCGAAGATGGTATCTATACGCTCAGAAATTGAAATTGGTCTCAAATTATGCAACCAAGCAACTTTCAAGTTGTCAGCTGGTGAAACCATACAATCAAGGATTGCATTTTGACCTTCATTGAAACTTAGATTCTTAGTTTGAACTTGGATGGTTGGTGGTGCCTTGCAAGTTATAATTGGAGAATCAGTAGCTGGTCTTTGCTGTGTACGACCAGGGATTTTTCTCAATTGGAACTTTTCGTGAGATTGGCTTTCCAATAACTTGAATCGTGTTTGTACAACGATTCTTCCTCTCAACGAAGTTGATCCAAATTCATTGAAGGCAACAGCTTCGTACCTGGAAAAAATGCGATTTATTTGTAGTCGATTAAATGCGATGGCCTATATTTGTACTGGTCATTTAGGAAAAAGAATGCACGATAATTGTTGATCCTGATGTCGTAGATGCTAATTGGTCTGAGTGTAGAGACAATTCTACTCAAGTATAGCCCGTATAAATACATAGCTAATCATGATATCAATCAAAAGTAGAACTAAAGCACGTCGATAAGATTGGAGGTTCACTCTATCAGCAATGCTTGACACAATATCTTACATCTTATGGACAATTAAGATTAACTATTTATCTTCAGCTATTTTTGTCTCTTACTAAATTATTTTACTATCATATTACTCTCTTAAAATTAAATCTTAACAAAAAATTAAAAAGATCCAAAACATTTATACGGAGATATTTGAATAAAACATACCAAGCTCCGTCTGACAATTTTGCCTATAAATTTTATGTTAAATGTTGTTTAAATTGTAAAATAAAAATTGACTTACATTTGCAATTTCGAGAGTACTTTCACCGTTAGCTGTGGTAATGTTGATATTACCACCGGCAACAATTGGCGAAGAGTCCTTAAACCATTTGATATCAGTGACGTCTCCAACTGCTTTGCAAAATAGACGCAAAGTATCTCCTGCGTTAATTGTGCTGCCTGAATTAATTTTTATATCAAGTTATATTAAACAAATTATATTAAATTAATTTTTTAGTGTATTTTGGAATGAACGGTATATCAATTCTATCTTTTCGAAAGTATAATATCTAAATTCATCCTCTCCGGTGGCCATACTTTTTGTCATCATTATTTTGGCATCACACGCAATGAATCACTATTAGTCTCATATGTCTTAATGCTATCTCTTTTTTTATTTACTAATATTTGGCCGTAGTCATACTCAATTGTCAAAGGTGTTCGGAAATTTTTGTTAATGTCGATTTGGTTAAAAAAAGACGTGTCTTGATGGACTTCATCTACGTCAATTTGGCTACGAGTTTTGACATAGATAAAGAAACATCGAAGGGTAGTTTAAAGCCTGTCTTGGACTTGATAATACTGATGCTAGTATTATGTTCTCTGGCTATTCCGATTACAATAACTTCCACAAATACAAAAGGGAATGCCAAATAATTGATGAGAATTCTTTCTCTCAATGATTGATAATCAGTTGTATTCTCCCGCTGAAACAGCTTTAAGTTTGGAAAGAATTATTATAGCTGCTCGTCCAAGTTTATTGAACTTATCGATGTGCTATATTTCCTTAGGAGTTCCTAATGGATTGCATCCAAGTCAAGTTATGAAACTAGGCAATCATTTGATGTCAACAATTCAAACAAAGGAAATTAAGTATCGTCTATGCAGACTCACAAGTAACGACGAGTGCGCTGATCTTGGAGAGTATGAAGGCAATCAATCGAATAGTGAAGAAGAGGAAGACAATCAATCGGACAATGAAGACAAGGAAAATGTCTCCACATTGCAAATAGCCATTTAATAAGCATAAGTTGTCATGACCACATTCAATTCCGTGTATGCTAACATATCAGTCGGGTCGAAACGAAATTCAACAATGATTTTGATATTGGATTTGTTTTATCTACAATCTGGTCTGGATGGCGGAATCAGAAAGGGAAATAGAATGAATGTACATGACAAAAAGTTTGATACAAATGTAGAAAAGGAGTTTCTGTTTGATCCTAAAGAACTAAGACTGAGCCAAGTTGGTATCAAAATATTGTTAAGTACAAGCCCCCAATACCCTCGGAAGAAATAACTAAGAATCTGGAGTATATCCTTTCTCGCAAGTTTAAGTGGCAAGTAAAAACTGTATTCGCAGAAATTGTACTATCCCTAAAATGTATTTACTCAACTCTGTCAATACATGGAAAATAGCTGACTTCCTGGTTAAAATTCCCTTTGACCTCAAACTTATTATCTAATCTTTTAAATTGTTTGTTCATCAATTTGAAAATTGATACTTCTTATAAAAACATTTACCTGTAGCAGATGGAAATTTGACAGTGAAACTTGGTGTATCATTTCGCTTAGCCATTGGAGCTCTATTGCCGATTCCCGAGGGAGATACGGATTTTCTAAATTGAGTATTAGCATTTACTCCGGGAGCCATGTCTTCTTCAAAGTATTCGTTATGTTTTGGGGAATAGCGATGAGCAAAATTTAAATTATGCTGAAGATTAGATTGAGAATAGTTGGGGGATAATGCACTGAATGGACTTTTAGATCTTGATTCAGGCCGGCCGAAGAAATTGTTATCTCCGAGTCTTTGTTGGTCTTTGGTTTCCTGTAAAAATTGGGAAGGCGAGTAGTAAGATTGATGCCTAGATTGGTGGTGAGAGGGATTAACAATTTGTTGCTGATAATTATTAATCACTTCCTGTGGGGGATTATAAAAGTTTTGCTGGTGTTGGTTACTTTTAGTAAAGGGTTGCTGGTAATAATTTCCTTGATCTGGGACAGTATTTTGTTGGTAAACGTTTCGTTCGCCACCAACTTTATCAGAAGGTCGAGGATAAGATTGGTCAGGTACAATGGATTCTGAATAAGGATTCGGATCTCGCTAAAAATAAATGAAATTACGCAAATAGCAACAAACTAGTTATAATTATGGTAAGGTTAAAATATCTAGATTATAGTATTGTAATAAATATCAAAAGTAGATCTTATAAAATTATAGTCATTATTTAATTAATAAATATAAAGTGGCTGAATAACATTTTTGACATACTAAATTAATATAAACCAAATGCAAGAATAAGAGTCAATGTCGAAATTATTTACTTTTTGCCATTGCCACCTCTCTATTATGTTTTGCGTTCGTTTATCATTCCTAAATAATTGCAATTTGTACGTACAAACAACAAAAATATATGGCAAAGGCGTTAAAAATAAATAACCCACTGGAAGGTGGTGGAAATGGTATTCAAAGGATGATGGAAAGCTCTTCTAAGCATAAGATAGCTCAAAGCAACTTGGCAACGCCAGCATAATAACAAAGTCAGGAGAGCGATTGTTACCATCCTGCTTAAAAGATGTGCCCCGTAAAATAGACACTCAAAAAACAATTAGTATCAAGATGGCACACAATAGCAAATAGCTTGCTTAGCACATTTATCTGCATATTCAAAGATACTCACTGATATTCAAAGCAATTTCCAACAGTAATTGATGGAAATCTCAAAATTAGTTTAATAAAGATATGTTTTCCAGATGATGAGGCAATCATTTGATATATTTAGTTATCCTGAAGCTTTTATGCAGTTTTCAATGTTTACTGTTCAACAAAATCTTTGATTAATTACTCCTCATATATTTTAACATTTTTGTTGTTATTAATAATTAGAATGAGGAAATAGGTTTTAAAAAAACATTTATCTATATACATTTACTTTTATTGCTTTCTTAATTTGCTTATTTTTATATAAACTTACATCGTAGCCTTGATTGAGATATCGTCTGTTGTCAGGAACCGGTTGTGTCTTGCCAACTTCTTCAGTATGATGTTGTATATTGTGGCTATTTGGAATATTATGAGGTTGTTGAATATTCTGCTGGGGTTCGAATTGTTGGATATTCCGAATACGTTGGGGTTCTTGAGTATTCTGATGCGGTTCAATATATTGTTGCTGTTCAATATATTGAGGTTGGTGGGGGATGTTTTGGGGTTTTGGAATATTCTGAATATTTCGTGTATTCTGAATATTATGTGGTTGCTGGATGTTTTGGATATTCTGGTTGCTGGGGGCTTGGTAGAATTGCTGGGGATGTGATTTTATTTGTTGTTGAGATTCTTGATAATTTTGTTGCTGGGCAAAATAATCAGGTTGAGCTCTTTTCTGAACTCTTTCTTCAACAATTTTTGGTGGTGGGACGTTAAGAGGATATACTTCAATTCGAGCTGAAGATTGGGTCTAGAATGGAGTTAAAACAATTAAATATGTATAAGTTAAAAATGTATAAAATTTAAAAGAATTAGCACATACAACAAACAATCGACGATATATTATATAATAGCCACACTAATTAAAGATTTTAAAGTATCGTTAAATGATTCTCGAACTTATTATCCACTCAATTAAAGTCTCATTGACTGACAATTATACGTTATCTCTCCCTCTATTTAATTACTTGCCATCAACTATAACATAACAACAACTTCATTGATCTTAACCTATCCTCATAAATTAAGAAACAAGGTTTTAAATTTTCATAAATATCAAGTCAAAATATTCATCACATTTTAGCACCTTCCCTCCTACGTTAAGAAACGTCATCACGGTTAATTATTCATCTATCCCCCTCCATTTACCTTCGCAAAGCTACAGTCTCTTATATTTACTCGAAACAAGTAGAAAGTAGATGATATTTGTCTAATAAATTAGAAAAGGCTTATACTTAGAGGTGTCATTTCTTGTTTTGACTCGGCAAAAAAGTCTGCAAAAAATATTAAAGAAGAAGGATACCTCCTGTGGTTTGCAACCACTTCAATTTAATCATCATCCTAATTATCAAACTTATTTACCAACTCATTTATTTATAAGTATGTATAAATGCATTTGTTATTACTTACTTTCCCACGGGCATTGGAAGCCACAACAGTATATAGCGCCATATCTTCGAGCGTCACGTTGAAAATCTTTAAAACGGCTTGTGAACTTTTAAAACTTGTCTGAATCCTGGCCGATCCAGAAGGATTAATAGGTTTTCCATTTTTTAGAAAATAGACGTCAGATTTTGGAACTGACAAGATATTACACTGTAAAATAGCATCTGTTCCTTCAGTCAATCTCAAACCTCTCAGTTCATTTCTGATGATGGGTGCCGTAGCTCTGGATAAATTGGAAACTTCTAATTCTGTCTCAGACTCTGAAACTCCAAAAGGTACATCACTATCTGAAAGTAATAAAGGAGATTGAGCCATATGGTGTTGCTTTTGAAGCAATTGTTGACGAACTGTTGCTGACGGTGCTGGTTTCTTAGGTTGCGTTTGAGCTATCAATCTTTGCTTTCTTTCTTTGGTCAGCTCTTGTTGTGCATTAGCAAACCATTGATCATAAAGATCTTTTGGAAGTATCTAAAATTATTAGTCACAATAAGGTTTTGCTAACAATAATTATTAATAATGAGTCACAAAATGTTGTACATCGTGTCAAACTATTGATTCTAATATAAACAATGTCTCTTAAAATTACTTTAGCTGTGGTTTTTGCCGATCCTAGTACACTCAGTGCTTCAAACTGATACTCGCCCGCATCTTCAGCAAACAACTGGGGAATTCTGAGCAAAATTATCCCCGTACCGGCATCGTAGTCGGTTTTAATCCGATAATTATTCAGAGGCTTATTATCCTTCCAAAAGGTAATTTGAGGTGCTGGATTTCCCCCAATTCGTGCTTCCAAAACGCATGAAGCTCCGAGCTTTAAAATTTGATGTTGTGGTTCTTTCAAAAAGATGGGGGCAAATGTTCCAATTGGTGTTTGTGGCGGTGCAGGGGAATTTGTCATTGACAGAACAGCACCGGGAATTGGCGTTGGAGCTGGCAAATCAAAAGAGTATTAATTTTTTAAATAAAATATTGAATTATCAGCTTTTGGAGTATTTTAAAATAGAGAACATACTTCATCGAAAAGAGAAAACTAAAAAAGTTTGTAGCAAAAGCTAGTACTGTTTAATGTAGTGAAGGGCTCAGTCTACAAAAAATGTTTACTCACATAGGACCATACAGGAATAAATTATGCAATATAAACAAGGTTTAACACCAAATCATAGTATTTATAAATGATTAATAAATAAAAATAAGTGTTACATATTTTAAATTATTTTATATAACTTAATTGCTTATTAAATGCAAGATGTTTCTTCACATTTATTTTTATTTTCAGTATTACACATATATGCTTTTATTTTAATATTTATCAATTATTCGGTAAGGATCAAAGTTCATAAACTAATCTGTTGCTCCATTTATAGATCTTACATTTTTGTATTAAACCTTTTGTTATGAGTAAAGAACTCGCCGAATAGCTTCTATTAACGAAGATAACAGTTTCGATGACAATGGAGACAGGAACCAAAGAAGTTTGCAAGACTAATTCTTGAATCGACAAGATTCTGTTACACAAGGTTCGCTGTGAACTAATAAATATAAAATCAATAAATTATATATTAGATGAAAGTTCCAGTGATGGTGGAACAAACATGCTTTAAATGAAACTATGAATTCATTAAGAAGTCTGATTGTAGTAGGTCAATTATATGAGAAAAACCTGATTCCGAAGTAGAATGTGAAAACGAGGATGCAGTTGATTCTTTACTTGGAGAAACTTCATATGAAGTCAGAGAAGAAGTATGCTATTGTTATTCTAATTTATTTTTAAGACTACTTTCGCCCGTTGAATGTCCAGATTGCTATTCGAACAAGGACTTTGCATATCTTGTATAATACCGGGCTTACTATAACAGATTTGAGTATAACTCTATTCGGAGAAGTTTTAAGCTTCACAATCTCATTAAAGACAGCCACAGTATGAAAGAGAAAATTACATACAGGTATTTACCAAGATTTCAATTATTTGATGATTTTATAGTAGCTAACAATGGCAGATCTTTATGTCTCTATCCAGATCAAATTGAAGCAGAAGTATATGTGTTTCAACTGGCAGTCTATGAGCTCGAAAATATCATGTTAAAGGCTTATGAAGGTATTCTAATTTGGAAATGGGTTGATTAATGAGCTGCAAGGATATACTTTACACTACCTTAAAAATCTAAGTCCTGCGAAAAAAGAAGAACTATACAAATTAATAATTGAAGAGTTGAGTGCAATCAAACTCAACGTTTATTTTTTTAAACGAATAATCACTGACGAAGCAGCTAACATGATTATGAATTTGAACGCTTCAAAGATACGTAGTCATTAATGTGATGGAATTAATTTTTAGCCCAATTTTTTATATTTACATATAATACTTTTTTGTAATTCACAATAAATTATCGAATAGAATATGTTAGTGTTTGCGGAAGCTTAATATTTTACTTACCCGGAGCAACAAGTAATATACAAGTGGATTGTTTGATGGCAACAGAATTAAAACATTGGATGGTAAAATTTCCGGTGTCAGAAAGTTGTACTGATCTGATTAATAATCGAAAATGATCATCTTGTTGAGATATTTCATAGTCAGGGCAATTTGTGACATTTTGCCCATCTTTGAGCCATTTAATCACAGGCTAAAAAGGGAAAATTAAGATGAAAGTAAGAAATAAATTTACTTGTGGATGCCCTGTGACTTGACATTCTAAAATAACCCTCTGTCCAATAATAACATGCTTGTCTTGGAGTGGACGAATCAAGTTCAAGAAATCGTGTGTTCCAGACCTTTCACCTAAAGGTCTATAGAACGGCATTGTAACTAAATTTGTTTCTAATTAACTAGTTTAAATAAAAACACAGGATGGATAATTAAATTAATATTAGTAACTTATTAACCATAAAGTTTCTGAAATGTATTTTTATTTTTACATAATTAAAGAATATAATTTAAAAATAAGAGCTTGTTTACATCTTATATACTATCTAACAATTTTTTACAAATATTCTAACAATATTCTTACAAAATTTCTTACGATATTCTGACAAATCGTTAAGGGGATATATCAAATATCTCCTTTTTACCGTTCGTACAAATGCTTGCATATATTGACAAATCTTTGGGACAATTGAATCGTTCAATTGTTCGCAAATAAAGTGATAGAGGGACAATTAAAAAACAACTTTTGCTTGATGAAATTACGTGATATATCAATGTTAAATACAAAACATATCAGCTAAGTGATCAGATATCAATTGTAATAATATGATTATGTTGTTAAATAACAATTAATTAGTTGATTAGAATAACTAAATATAATGAGGGCAATAACGTATATCATTATTCATGTTCAGTAAAAACAATGGCTAAGGAATAGTCAGATACATATAGTGAAGAGTGTTTATTAGAAACTTATTTTTTTAATATCAGATCTCAGCTTATTTTTATAAAATAAACAAATATCAAATCAAGTTGTGGTGGTAATGCTTTTTGTAAATTAATTTTAAGAGATATTATTGTGGGATTGTAAAATAGATTTTAAGACTCTACAAAAATACAAAAAAAGCAAAAAAGTTTCTTGCAAATGACACATTGTTCTAAAAAGACAAGTGTTTCAAAAATATGAAGAGTTTTATTTGTTAGTCGTAAGTATGAGTAATGTATGCCACACACCTATTAGCTGATTGTTAAGGATGTTTTTTAGTATAATAACTATTAGTAAATAATTTATAATTCATTAGTAATAACATTAAACTGAACAGGAATTGTTTAAAAGTTTATTGTACGAAAGGTGGAAATAAGTCTATAGCCGCTAGTAGCTAAACAAACTTTCTTTCGACACACACATATAAGTTATCTCTAGATTGCGCTTTATCTTTTCATACTTCTACTATATCTCCCACTCAAGTTGATGCGACGTTGATCAGAAGGACATTTATCTTTAGCCGATAAAGAACTATCAAATATATAGTTATATTATTATTTGCCATTCACCATTTAAACTTTGTGTTAATGTAAAGTTGGTGCTACCGAGATTTAAAGACATTGCTGAGGACATACATTATGATAGATACCTCTCGAGATCAATAGCGAGAGAGGAAATCAACGAGGTTAAAGCATAAGCTTTACTATCACACTTTCGCAACAATAAATGAACCTTCATAATTTAAGACCACATTTTTTTGGTTTAAATCTTAAAATGTCGATTAAACTTTTGATAAGATAAACAAGATGTTGTTAATACTTCTAATTTATAATTACCTTTATTTAAAATATTGAAGACACAATTTTTCAGTTTATTAATAACTATATAATTTGAACTTTAATATTACGAATACAATCAAATACAAGTGTCATGTTTATAAATTTATTATAAAATAATCTAAATTTTACAAATACATACTTATCTTATTCAATATATTTTAAAAGTTCAAGACTCGACAAGCTTTTTAGTCAAATAATGAAAATCAAACTAATACACAATCTTGTCTTCTTTTGATATTTGTCGAAAGGGTGTCTATCTGCGCTTGCTTATGTTGGTGAAAGATGAAATGTCGACTGGGGAAACGGAAGAATCATTGTTCTTTTTAGGCTTGTTTTTTTCGGAAGTCTCAATTTTGCTTTCTTTTTTCGTAGAACTACAATCAGACTTGCCAGTTCCAATGGTAGGAGTTTTTGGATCTATCTCGTAATGAAACTCGTCGTAGTTTAGCAAAACAGGTAATGTTGCTGTGGCGACGTAAGTAACCTTCTTGTCGCTTCCACTTCTGCTGTTTCTGTTGCTTTCAAACTCCTGTACAAATTTGTAGCATTCATATCCTTGGCAGCAGTAGATGATTTGACATAAGCAATTATCTCCTTCTTGTAGTAAAACTCTTCCTTGTTTGGGAAATTGGAGAAAGGTTTTTGAAGGAAGTTGGGAAAACTTTTTTTGTAGAAGTCTCCTCATTCTTTAAAGGTTTTATAACTTCATTAAACATTTCGGTTGCTTTTTGAGGCTTAGCTTCAGTATCTTTTCTCTTTTTAGTACTATCTGCCAACTTCTTCCTAGACTTCTTGTTTCCCTTAACTCTATTCTTTGACCTTCGTTCAATTTTTACAGCTCGAGAAGCAGTCTTGGCAGATGGAATAGAAGTCTTCAATAGATTGATATCATCAAAAATACCACTTACCTTTCTAGACTGATCGCCATTCTTCTTAATTTGTTCTTCATATTTATCCTTCTTCCCAGTTGTTTCCTCTTGTTCTTGCTTGATTCGTCGTTCTTCTCCAACAAAGTATTGATAGCAGAGTCGTCAGGAATCGACATATTTGTACTTGTTACAGAAAATAAAACTGAACCGTTCGGAGTTGAATTAGTCGTACTAGCATCAATAGAAGCTAAAGAAATCTTGGTAATTGGTGTTAAAACAGCATTCTTTGGAGGTTCTCCGATAGGTACAAATCCACGTGGAAAAGTTTGGTATTTCCTTTGCTTGCTTGGCTTTTCATGTTGAATTATTGGTACAGTACGTTTAGATTGTTCAGGAGAAGTAGTTGACTTCAAAACAGACAATTTCATACTTTTCATGAACTTTTCCAATTTTTCCATGATCACGCTTATCTTAAAGAAATTAGCCAAAAAGCAGAGCTCGACAATGTTCGCAGTATTAGCAGCAACCTTTCCTCTATAAAGATAATTAACCATCAAGGCCGTAGCTTTCTTTGAGAGAGTTGGTTCGCTAATTGTAATAATGGGGTTGATTTTCTTTTGAACTCTGTAAACATCTGAATAGGCTCTCAATACAAGCTCGTGTGTCTTAAACGTGTGCTCTCCATTTAACAAAATTTGAATTTCACGATCGTCATTTTTCTCCAATTGTTTCAATAGATCCCCAAAATGTTCTAGACCAGGTTTTGAAATCTTGGACCAACATTATTCTTGGTATCTTCGTGAAGTGAAGACATTTGGAGAGAGAATCGGCTAATGTCCGGAACCATCTTTTATAAACAGTCTAGCAAAACGATTTCATTTCCTAGTTATTATATCGTGCCTGAGATATCAGAATTTTAATATCATAAACGTCTCTAATAATCATATTTAGTACTTTGTCTGTACAGCAAGAATAAATACAGTATTGGAAAGATACATATAATATAACTTAGGAGAGCTAATATCATATGAAATGTAATTAGATTATTTATAAAGTACTGATAAAACTTTGAAAACAACAATCATCTTTTTCGATAAAATTTTGTTGATGCAGATATTGTATTAATGATTTAGTATTATATTACTTCAACTAAATAAAAAGAATCATACCATAAAAATGATACTAAACTGTAGTTTGATTGGGGCTAATTAAAACACCAGTAGTGGACTTTGCACCTGGATACTACATTACATACTTGTTATAAATAGCTGTACATTAGACATTTACTACGAATAGTCTTGGATGTCATTAAGTTATTATTGAGTACAACGTCAACATGAAGTGCTTATTATTTCTGGTAACTATCTTTGGCTCTAATCACTTATCAAGCGGACAAAAATGTGGCAAAACAGAATTAACTCCTAGCTATGAAAAAAGTGATTTTGAGGTAAGTTGAATGTTTAGCAACGCCGTTAAACACATCTTTATAGAGCCATATGGGTTCACGTGTGGTAGGAGGTAAAGTGTCATCAAATCATTCTTGGCCATGGGTCGGGCAACTTATCAATTACAAAGACGTAGCTTACTGTGGGTGTGCTTTAATTGGAGATGAATATGTTGTTACGGCAGCTCACTGTTTTCCTACTAATTTTGGTGGAATTGATGCTAGCTTCTATAAAGTAATGCTAGGAAGTAACGTCAACGGCAATGGAACACTTTTTGAAGTGTCATCGATTTCAATCCATCCATTTTACAGTGCAAATAAACGTTCCTCTCAATATGACATTGCTTTAATAAAGTAATTTTATCATTCATATTTGTTGTAATAATATTTTAGGTTGGCGAAAAAAGTAAATAGAACCAAAAGCCTGAATGCAATTTGTCTAAATAGACTACCTGTTCTGCCTTATCATGTATGCGTAGTAGCAGGCTGGGGGAGAACTAGGGAAACTGGCGCAGCATCTACTGAATTGAGAGAAGCTTTTATACCTATAGTGCCAAATGAAATTTGTAACGATTTTATGCATTACCGTGGACGTGTTCATACTCCTTCGAGTTTTTGTGCAGGATACAGCGATGGGTCTTTTGATGCTTGTAAAGGTGATAGTGGGGGTCCCGTAATGTGCCAAATAAATGGATTCTGGGAGTTACATGGTATTGTGAGTTGGGGCGAAGGATGTGCCAGGCGTGGATATCCAGGCGTTTATACCCATGTCTATCATATGAAAGGATGGTTGATGCTAGAACTTGGCAAACAAGGCAAAACAATTGATGAATTTTACTCTTAATTTTACAAATTTAACTTTTATAAACAGCTAACAAATAAATTACTAAACTTAAATCAGCTTATCTTTTTTGTCTTTATATTTGTGCCATGTATTTTATTTGTCTTTTGTTAACGCATCAAAGTTCAAATACCTTCATTTTATTTGACTGTTTGGAGTCATCAAAGTTATCTTCATTTTACCACCTTCGCAGTGTGATGTTGCATTCAACTACTTAGTCTTTAGGGGTGTGGCTAATTATTTGAAATTTAAGCGAGACATCATTATGATGATTTGCCAAATAATTTAAACATTTAGCGGGAAAAGTTTGGAGGCTTACCCAATTAGTTACTTTTGGCGGGATAGTTTAGGGGTGTACCTGGTCATTATGCAAAAAGCGGGGCCATATCGATACTAAATTGTCATTATATTTCAACTCCTGCAACGATAGCCTTTAGTAATCGCTATAATAGGATGATCAAGCCCGACTTTTGCATAAATTTAAACTTTTACATCATTCGTAAATTTATCTCGATTGAAAGTGGTTGTTACTCTAAATTAAGTCATCATCAATGGTTTCGAGTGAAAGAGTTTCCAAGTCAACTACTCCAAGATCTTCTAGGGGAAGTGCCACACCAAAGTCCAATGCCAAGAAAGCCTCTTCCAAACGTGTTGCTTCTGTTCCAGGAAATGTAAATAAGAAGCCAAACCATCCAACCTATGCCGTCATGGCCGGAGCAGCTGTTGCCGCCCTCAAGGATAGAAAAGGGGCTTCTAGACAAGCTATTCTCAAGTACATAACTGAAAATTACGATATTGAAAAAGAAAAGGTATGTATACAAAGAGCATTCTCTTTTTATCCTCTATATTTAGGTCAACAACCAGTTGTCCAGAGCTCTCGAGAAGGAAGTTGAAGACAACCACATTGTTGGAATTGCTAATGGCACCTCCACAAGATACAAGTTATCTGGCGCCGAAAAGAGAAAAGCTAAGAAGTTGGAACAAAGCGCTTCCGGATTGGAAACTCCTGCCGCCAAAAAGAAGCCATCTTCTAAGAAAACCGCCAACTTGAATGTTTCCACCCCTAAAAAGAACGCCAAGGAAGCTGCTCCAAAGATGGAGGCTGCTCCAAAGATGAAGGCTGCTCCAAAGATGAAGGCTGCTCCAAAAATGAAGGCTGCTACCACAAAGAAAGAAGGAGTTTCAAAGAAAACTGCTATCCCAAAGAAGGACGCCGCTCCAAAAAAAGTAGCTGGCATGCCTTTGTCCGAAATTCAAGTTCGTTCTGGAGGCAATTCTATGGACATGTCTTAATTCCCCTTGTATTTAATTGTATCAAGATATTATTATAATAATTTAAGTAATATTTGTGTATTTTATTTTGTATAATTCTTTTATTTTTTGAATAAATTATAAAATAATCTTTCTTGTCTTTTTCGAATTAGTAACCCCATTGGTTTATTAAAATATCTCTAAATAAGTCCCTAGTGTTTAAAATCATGGAAAATACAAATGTGACATTTACACGCATTATCAAATGATTTTTGGTCTTGCTAGTTAAATTCAATCATCATTTAGTAATATAAAATAATTTGAAATAAAATTTGTTGTTATATGTTAAGCAATTTTTGTGTTATCTAAGTAATTATCATAAAAATGATCAGAATTCAAACTTGCACAGAAAAAGTGTGCAATGTTATGATATCTTATTTGATATTGCGGTTGTTTTATGAAAGAAAACAAAGCTTACCAGTACTCCTTTGAATTAAGTTTGATCACCAAAAACACTTTGCTTCGAATACTATATAAAGTGACGACTTAGATATTCTCTTAAATCAAAATGGTTTTGTTAATATTAACTACCGTATTTGGCTTTGTTGTCTTATATGTCCTAAAGTTCTACAACAATGTAAGGAAGTTGCCAAAAGGTCCTTTCCCACTTCCTCTTGTTGGTAATGTACTACAAATTGATACCAAACATCTTCACAAATGGATTCTCGAACAAAAGGCAACTTATATTTTAACATTTTAAATTATATGTTTTATAATTGTAGGCCATTTATGGACCAGTCTTTACCATCTACATAGCCAATCCATACGTCGTCTTATCAGATGTAAAGACCATCAAAGAAGCTTTAGTGGCGCATGGTGAATTAATCACTTCCGTATACAAATGCTTTCATTAACGAATGCCAAAGGTATGCAAACATTGTCCCACTGGTGCCAGGACATTTGTGCACCCGAGACACAATAATCGACGGAAAGTTAATTCCCAGCGGCACAAGCGTCCAACCTTTTTTTTACGGCGCTAATTACGATGAAACAGTTTTCGAAGATCCCTATGAATTCAAACCTGAGAGATTTCTTTTAGAAGATGGGAAAACTCTTAACAAAAAATTATACGATCAAATGTATAGTTTTGGAAAAGGTGCAAGAGTGTGTGCCGGCCAGTCGCTCGCGTCAATGGAACTCCAATTAATTTTTCCAACATTGGTTCAAAGATACGAGTTTAGTCATCCAAATGGAGAAGTTGATTTAACTTGTGATTTCGGTGGCATTTTAGCCCCAAATAAGTTTACTTGTAAAATTGTTAAAAGAATTTAACTTTTCATTAACTATTGATATTTTGTAAACGTGTTATCTTAAAGCTGCACAATAAATGTCATTAACAAAACAAATCATCTTTTTGATCACACAAAAAGATAACGTTAGTAAACTAAACACATTGGTAAGTTCACTTCTTAAACCAAATGATGGATGGTTTATGAAAAGGAAGAGTTAAATAATGCAACATCAGCAATTCGTAATTAGTCATCTACTATATTTATGAATTAGGAGATAATCAAAACTGATATTTATTTTCATATTAATGTAAATCTTTATCTATATGTGTAGTAATGAAGAGCCGACTACTTTGTATATTATGTATGAATAATCAATCATTTAAACATTAACTTATTTGTCGCCGAGACTTTCTTTGACATCGTAGAATTGATCTGTTGAGAAGTTAATGTTTGATAAATAAACTCTAGATTAATATCAAGGTACTTTTACATTTATCACGAAATTAAAGGTATCCAGCTTTTATGAAGTATAATTGTCAAGGAATAAATGTACAAAGAAAAGATAGTTTAACCACGGACGATTGTCTTGGTAATGACGGTCTTTGTGACTACTGGTCCTCCTCTTCCTCCAAAACCACCTCCACGGCCTCCGAAGTCTCCTCTTCCCCCGAAACCACCTCCACGGTTTGGTCCGTAGTTATTTCCGCCGAAACCACCCCCACGGCCTCCGAATCCTCTATCCATTCCACCGTTGAATCCACCGCCGTGTCCGAATTGACTAAAATATAATTTAAATTCAAATGATTACTGACATAGATTCGACTTACGCAGCGGCTCCAGAAACAAGTGCTAAGGCGACAGCAATGACTCCAAAGAATTGCATGATTTTAATGATATTAGAATCAACTGATAACTTCGCTCATTTATTTCATATTTATAGTATGTATTAAGAAGAAGGTTGTATGATATGAAACACTCATTGTCTTCGGTAAAGGCATAAGTTTATGAATATAACTTGTTTCTTCACAAGTATGACCTTTACATTTTAATACAACGTAGTATCTTACAAAGGTTCAAAGAAAAGAAAAAGATTATGGCTGACTATTTAGATTATTTATGAAGTTGGCGCACCCAATGTGCATAAAAAATATTTATTCGTAATTGTTTATGACCAAATGACGTACTGTTGCAACAACTCTCTCACTAAATGCATTTGTTTGCTAAAAGTGGTTGATGGGTATTTTTTGAGATGACAAATTGCTAATTTACTTTGATTGATATAAGATTCCTTCGACAATCTTTATATAAATTTTGATCATAAATTTAGACAAAACAACCAAATAAGAATACCGGAACATTTAATCACCTTTTAAACTCTATTTAATAAATAATTAATGAATCATCATAACAACGCCAGTGAATTTCACACAGATTCTCTGATGGTTTACGTTTATTTTAAATGAACTATGATGAAATAAATGGTGTATAAAGGAACTTGTATCTGTTAATTTCATTCTAACAAATATCGAAATACACAAACACATCTGCCGAACATGAGTATCGGATCTAATTCATCCCTAGAAGTTTTAGCATGTAAGTCATTCTTTTTATAATTTTATTGTTACATTTAAGTGGCAGGATTTGAAACAAACTCGGTTTACAACTATAATAAAGACAATACAACTGTCGAGTTAATCGGAAATGTTATCGAAATGAGAGATTCACACTGCTCCGAAACAATAAAGGATCAAGTTTTTCTATTTGCCGGTAGAGTTGACGGATTATTAATCGGTTCTATCGAAAAGTAACTTTACCCCTAAATATTAACCGAATTGATAAATATCTAACCTTTAGATTTGATAAAAATACAAGAACTTCGGAAACACTAAGTATCAAATGTCCTGTTGAAAATCACTTTTTTAGTTCAAATCTAATAGACGACAAGGTATATTTAATAGGTGGATGGAGCAATAAAAACGTTATTGCTGATGTTGAGATGTAAGCAATTAAGTTAAAACTTTTATCAGAATGTTGTATTTAGATTTTGTCCCGAAAAATTGACTTTCATTCAAGGAATACCACTGCCCGAGGTGGAAGAACGGCACATGAGCGTTTTTATAGACAATGCTATCTACGTTTCACCTGGATACTTTGAACATACAATCAGAAGGTAGATAACTTATGTGTAATATTTATTCATTGTATTCTAGATTTGATTTCCGCGATAAAGCATGGACTTCGTTAATTGAAATTCCAGGTGTAAAATGCATGTCAACTGTTACCTCCATCGACCAAGATATTTATATACTTGGAGGCGACTATGAATCAAAAATGTGTCATGTCTATGATATACGGGCGAATTCATACAGACAACTAGCTAAACCTCCCATAGATATTCTATATAGTCAATGTTATGTCCATGAGCATCAAATATTCGTTTTTGGAGGATATTTTAATGACAATGCGCAAATCTATGATCCCAAAACCGATTCTTGGAGACTATCCAAGCTCAAGTGTTTAGAAAGACAATACTTTTTCTCTAAAGCCATTTTTTAAACATCTAATAAAGTTTGTTATATCTACAAGTTATTCAAATTTGTTCTACTACACTCTTACAACGACTTTTCTTTAACACAAATTGGACTTGTGTTACTTGCTTGCATTCACAAAAAATGAGTTCAAAAATACCTTTCTACGTATTTTATGGAATTAAAGGGGGTCCAACTGCTTTACAGGAGATAGAGTTATCTATCAAAGAACAACTATGGTTTGTTGGAGCTGGTAATGGTATTCTTCACATATTCTCTACTAATAGACGGAAAAAGATTGGTCAGATTGTTTTGGATGAAAGCATCGCTCCGAACTGCGATTTAAACCCAATTCAACAAATTGCTTATGACAAAGGAGAAAACACTGATAGCTTTATTGTTTATATTTTGATTCGAGCAAATGGTTTATATAAAATTAATATATCTTTCAATGCAACTTTGACGACTGACATTTCATTCAATTCACCACCCCCAATCAAATTTGATGTCAAGTCAATTGGATTTGCTGGGTTCTTAAAATATGATTCAAATATATTGGTTGAAAATTGCAGTGGAATGGCTTTGGTTAGTCTTACAGATGGAAACATTCTCAATTACTTTTCAATTCCTGAGTCAGATGTGGTAATGAGCATGTGCAAAGTAAATAAAAGTCTAGTGGCACTAGGAACCGATGGAGGATTCATATTGATTGCCAATGTCAAAAATGGAAAAATCATCGATAAATTGTCTATAACAAAGAAGCCAGTTGTAAGTGTTAACATGTTGAACGACAAAATCATCGCTATATCGAGAAACCACACTTATTCCAAATTGAATTTCGATGGGGAAAGATTAACAATGGCAGAAGGTAATGAACACGTTTACAAATCTTGGAAAACCCCACCAAAGATATCTATAGTCGAACCATCATTGAAGAACTTTTTTATTGTTGCCTTGGGCTCTGGAAAGATAAATTTGGTTAAAACTGAAAACTTTGATTTGTTATGTGAAATGAACGAACATTCTAACAAGAACATTTCAGCTATGGCATGGGGTAAATTAAGAAAAGAAAAAGAGGATCCGTATGTATTTTTAGTTGGAACAAGAGATGATGAATCTTTAACCATTTGGAGTCTCAATTAGTATTAATATATTTAAAATTTTATTTATACAATTAATAAATATTTATACCTCAATAATCACCAAAAAACTCGTCCTTCGAATCCAATATTTTTGTATTGTTCCAAATCGTAAATTGAATTTTGACTAGAAGCAGCTCTTCTCATTCTTGCCATTCTTAGCTTCATTCTAGCTCCTTGAACATTATTTTGCATAAGTTCAGCCAATTTCATTCTCTTTTCGGTGATTGACAAATTTTTGTTTCTCATAATCTTTCTGACCTGAAGTCTGATTGCTTCTGGCAAAGCCTTGAGTTCTGGTGGAGTTGGGATTTTGTCTCTAAAAGCAAAAGGTTATATACAAATCATTGTGTCCTCTTACAAGATCTCTTCAGGCAAATTAGTTATGATTTCGTCAATCAAAGTGTGTTTTTGATCAGGACTTAATGCTGGATCAGCAATAATTTCATTTATTTTAAGGTTGGCGTCATTAGGTAAGACAGACGCTATTTCTTCTGGAAGAGGAGGCTGAAACGGAAGTTAATTACGTAAACACAATTTATTATAGACATACAAAATCAGGGGATGATTTCATCGGAGATGACTCCTGAATATCAGAGAATATGGCTTCATTCCCGATTGGGAATGCAACAACACTAGCACTTAAAAAAACTACCAAATAAATAGTACCAATCATCATTAAATAATTCAAAGTTAATTCAGACTGTTATTTTTCGACAATGCTCTACCTCTTAAATATCACGAATAATCTACTTATCGCTAATTGTAAAAATGGTAATGTCTTGTCAAAAAGTTTATAAATAAACAAGATTTATATTAGTCATTGACACAAGATGGTACTTTCACGAGACTGTTATTTTGTAAACCTTTTTTCGAAGAAAGAGTTTACTAGTTTTGTAAATCTCCTTTAGGTAAGAAGTTTGTAAATAAATAAAATAATTAAGTTTATTTTTTGGGTTAAACCAACAAAAATGTAAAGATTATTAAAGAAATGATTTTATTCAAGAAAAAGATTACAAAATATTCTATTAATAACAAAAAACAAATTCAGCTACCGATAGATATAATTTATATCATAACAGATGAGCTATTTTTAACAAAATTATTAGTAACAACCACTTTATTCGTTGTCTTCTTCTTTGAAATCTAGTGGTTTACTTTCCTTTTTCCTTTCTTTTCCAGCATCTCGCTTAGTTTTCTTCTCCATATATTTATTCAATTTTCCTTCGTCTTTAAGATACTCATATTTCTTTTGTGCAAACTTTTCTTTCAATTGATGATCCTTCAAAAATATAGGTTTCTTACCAGTGTTCATTCTTTCAATGTTATCCTTAACTAAATCGTTTACAGCTTCTTTGCGTAGATCGGCCATCTTCCTATTCAATTCTTGTGTGCGTATTTTTTTGAGGACCTGGCGAATTGCATTTGCTCTAGCATTGTCAGTATTCTTACAAATTTTTAGTTCATCTTCTAACGCCTAAAAGAAAATGTTAAATTATGTTAAGAGTTAAACTTTTACCTGTTTTTCTTTTTCTTTAATTGCATCGACAAACTGGTAACTCTTTTGGAAAGCTCCTTCGTGAAAATCACCACATCTAGAATCAAATCGAGGATCGAATCCTTTCTTCTGCTCAACAAATTGCCCTTTGCGAACTAATTTAACAGGCCTTTTCGATGAAACCTCCATTGGAGCATCTCTTTCTTCCTTCGTTTTCTTTTTCAAGGCTCTAGACATTATTATAGGTTTTAAATAAAGTATTTAGATTCACAATAAAATATTGAAATCCACAATAAACTTATTGTTCAACGGATTGTGTGGAAAATGGTTACTTTGATATGATCAGACGAATTGGTGGGCAGCCTTTTATTTTCTTGTCAAGATTCACACACATTTAAATTACAACTTTTATATGAGAAAATGAAACAATACATGTATATAGTAATATAATCGAAGAAATTAAAGTGTACAATTTAATTATGTTTTGTTTGGGGGGATCCGCGTTCGTCTCCACTTTCTTGATGTTCAACAATACCTGGCATTCTAGAGCCTCGTTCTGTTTCATTTTGAGTTGGGGGTCGTGTTTGACTGTTGTTTATACTAGAAGTTGATCCTCCCATAAAGAATGATTCATATGGAACTGCCCATGGATTAACTCCATGTTGGCCGACGATTCCACTTGCATTAACACTCCCACCAGTCCCTCCTCCTCGATTCTGTGATCTCATTACACTGTTGAAGATAGAAGCGTTGATATTATTTTGTTGAGCTCGAAGTTTATTCACATAAATGGCATTAATTGACATATTCAAACTAGAGTTCGCGTCTCCGGCCCTAGCATTGGGTTGTACCGGAATATCAAATGGCAATGAAGTACTTCTAACTGTATTCGACCCACCTAGCTCATTCATACCACTTTGTGATGTGATAAGAGTTGATTGTTGATTTACACCACCTATATCTGACATTCCTGGCAATTCTTCAATGTCCTCACTGTTTTCTTTACGAAGGACTTGGCTCTTTGACATTGTTTGTAAAACAAATCCATCATTGAATTTGGCTTTGTTGAATTTCTCCAAGAATGCCTTGCCTGAGGCGGTAGGTTCCCAGTATGGGTTATTTGCAACAAAATTCAATAGAGACAATTCCGTTTTAACTTGGTAGGCTTTCTTTATATTATCAATTTCAAAGGTTAGTGGAACGTCGCCAGAGTGTTCACTGACGGAATCTATTAATTCGGGATCTCCGTGTTGATCAACAGACATTTGTGAAAATGTACAAATATCTCCCAAACCTTCCTTTGTAACAGTGTATTTATTCAAAAATTGAATGATTTCCTTTGATTGAGGTTTGATAACGTACCACAAAACATACGGAGTCACAAATGGACTCAAGAATTCCTCGAAAATATATTGGGCCTTGAATTGAAACATGGCGTTAAATTCTTTTCTGACTCTCATTGTATGAGCGTCACCAACAAAGTACTCGGG
Source organism: Rhabditophanes sp. KR3021 (assembly GCA_963281155.1). NCBI lineage: Eukaryota > Metazoa > Nematoda > Chromadorea > Rhabditida > Alloionematidae > Rhabditophanes > Rhabditophanes sp. KR3021. Next base: position 3,081,403 of record CAUJLY010000004.1, on the reverse strand, counting down.
CAAATAATGCAAAAAGCCAACAAGTGTAGTCATTGAATGATTTGGATTCCAAAAGGTGTTTTCATCATGAACTAATGATCCAGAAACAAAAGCTATTACTCCTGAAACAGACATAATCGTAACAACATATTCCACTCTTGACAAAACATCCTCATCGATAGAAGACAAGACAACAATGATAATAAAGACTGATCCAAAGATAAATGCAATTGTTTTAGCAACAACATCTAATAGCGTTGACTTAAATTGGTTGACATATTCAATTCCGAATTTGTAACTTTTATTCAATCTTATGTGGAGTTCATGCTCTAGTTCGTTGAAATGTCTTAATTCAGTCTTTGCTAAATTTGAGTATGTTCTTGATGATAATGTGCTTGCTGAGCTTCTGATTGTGTGTCCATAATTGAAGAATGTATATAATACTTGATACACAAAAGTAAAAGGTAAACAGACAACATTCAAAATAGCAACATAGTAGATCGTGTTTTCTAATTCAAGAGCCATCGCTTCAATTGTGCTAGCATTTTTGACTGTTGGTTTAATTGTATATGGGCCATTCCAGGGAGCATATGGGCCAGTAAAAAGAATCCAATAAATGTTTTCACGGAGAGTCGTTGATAAATACGGCAGTTCAATTTCAAAAGGCAGTGCAAGACGAAATGGCAGGACTTTTCGATTAACCATTGCAAGGTAATAATTTTCATATCTCAATATTCTTTGATAAACATCCAACGGGTCAATTTTATCTTTGTTGATAACAAGGTGAATAGTTGGCTGGACATCACATACTTTTTTACAAACGTCTTGCCATGTTGTATTGGTTAGTTCCGCATCGACAATCTCGAGAACATTGTGGAAAAATAGTTTTATATCCACAAACTGAAGAATTTTATATCCAGCCCTAACTGCTTGACGAACCCAAAACACAAACGCAACTATCACAACAATCCACGTGAAGAGACTAAATCTTGAACTACAATTGGGGTAAACTGCATCGGATATATGAATTTTGCCCGTAATATTGGCACCAAGTGTATTTTGATGCTTGTTGTAAAATAAAACATCAAAATCAAGACATTGAGTTATAAATAAGGTAAAAACTGTCATAACCATAAACTGAATTAAAACACAAATGTGCGTGACTGTTATTGTCAGTAGCCCCCCTCCTTGATGATACTCATAAACAGACGCGAAAAATTCGTCAAGATTAGGAATGTGATCCCATCTGTGTTCCGAAGCATTTAATCCACCTGAATGGGATGCTTGTGTTGCAGAATTATTTGGACTATTGCTCATTATCAAATGTGATGATGGAGGAAAACTCCTAAAATTTATACATAAATAAATACACTTATTTTAAGTTAGATCAGCTTACATGTCATCATCCACACCATCATTTATAGCTCCATATGTGTTCGGTCCCGTTTCCACATCCTCTCCATCTATCATCTGGTAATGTCCTTTATTTCGCGAAGAATTTGACTTCCACATCTAAAATAATTAACTATCAAAGTAAAATATAGGCGAGGAATTTTACTACAAGGTATCAAATGAGTAAATAGGAGATGTGTTTTGAGCATCAATAACATGTGATTTAGAAAAATTGATTTATATAAAAAAGAAACTAAATTAAGGTGTTATAATGAGTATCAACGTAGAGAAGCAAATAAATGAGTTTTACACGACTAATGAAATGCTATTATTTGCAAATCATATTTCCAATCTCAAATGATTAAAAGTTTAACAATATCACCAGACTGACCGCATCATACAATGAATAAGGAAAAGACAAGTACAATCAATTTTAGACTGCTAAAGTATATAATATGTAGTAGCTTGCTTAATATTAACGCTTGCATGATTAAAGTTGTAATTATTGATTTAGTTTAAAAACAAGGTTATTTAAAGCTGTTGATATTTACAGATATCCGGGTATTAAAAATATAACATCTTCTCAAATGACAGTCGCAAGCTGTTCAGCTTATGTCACGAGTGTATTCGTTATAAAAGTACCGGAATACGAATTTTAAAACAATTCCTCTCATTACTAAAGTATGTTGTTTTTATTATTAAAGATGACCTTTGACATTTTTATCATTAAACTGATAACATTTGGGCGCCAGTAACTAATATTTATTGATTTAATGATAGATAAACTATTAATAAATATTTATATTAATGTACATATTTTGTATTAACACATTTTATAACAAAACTTTAATTCAACAAATGATAAACCAATATTTTTAACAATAAATGAATCAACAACAAATTTAAGGCAACACAAAAAGTAGGATAACAAAGAAGGTATTTAAATTTTGACAATTACTTCTTACGCATCTTCTTATTTCTTGACTTAGACTTCTTATTTTTAACAACAGGCTTATTCTTTTTGGGTTTAACAGGAACCTTTTTCTTACTTGACTTTAAAATATCACTGAGTTTAATTGGTTTTTCAACTTCTTTCTTCTCAGCTTCTGCTTTGGCAGCTTGATATGAGGCATTGTATGTCTTTTTAAAGTTTAGAACAAACGTATGCAATGGAGTCTCTCCATTTTGAAGTAAATCCTCGATTGGTCCAATTGTTTCAATATTCCTGATGTCAACTTCATTGGCAGCAATTAATCTAGCGGTATTAAGTCCATGTTCAGCCAATTTGTTGAACAGACTTTTGAATAGAGCAACATGTTCCTTATTCTTGCAACTTTTTAATGTATGCTTCATTCTATTCAAAAGTGGGGTAATAAAATCGTCAAAAGCCCCAAATGCCTTGATTGAATCAGCTACTTCTAACAACACCTTGAACAATTGAGTTCCTATAATTTTTCTAAACTCAACATTCCCCATAAGATCATTGTTAATTCGTAAGGTGACATCAACAACATCAAAGGCTACCTTGACTTCTTTTCCAACAGGCTTTCTTTCATCTAATAGGACCAAATCATTGAGTGCTTCACATCCCAAACTGAGAATTGGAATGTAAGTATTTGTATGGACAGATAGACGGTACAAAATTCTTAAACAATGAATTCTTAATGGAAGGTAACGCTGATTTTGGGTATGAGTGTAGATTCCAGTCACGATTTGAGTAAAAGCAAACAACTGCTCGGCAATAAAGTGAATTGGATGGTCTCCGGTGACATTCTTTGCATATTTGGTTACTTCGATGATAACTTCATTCCATAAATACAATCCTTGCACAAATTGCCATTTCATGACATTTTTCATGTTATCAGCTTGTTTAGATTTGATAGCATTTCTAAGGTAAACTGCTGATTGCTGAAGATATGTGAAAACATAAGGATAGGCAGAAGTTGGGTCAAGAAGAACCAATTCTGCAAAAGATCTTTGCATAAAACGTAGTGACTTCAAGTTTTGACTGCAAGTATAACCAGAAAAGGTAACATATGTCATGAAGCAGGACTTGAAGATGGTTGGAAATAAAGTACGATCTAAACGGCAGATCTTAAAAAGGATGGTAAAAGACAAAACACGGATCTCTTCCCTTGAGGTACACCAAAACTTGGTCAGTGTCTTGATAAGTCTTTTAGAGAGGGCGCAGAAATGAACTTGAAGATCAACTAAGTCAATGAAATGCCTAAGCACCTTTTTCTTAGACCCGTCCTCGTGAATGTTGTTCAACAAAATAGCCACACTTTCAATGTATTTTTTGGTTGTGGATTTATGTTGCTTCCATTTTTTGAAGTAAGTCAATCCCTCAATTGGTGCTCCTTTTGGTTGACTTTCACGTAGCTCGATGGCCTTCTCTTCGCTGACAGGTTGCAAGATTTTGTAGAGAAGTTGGACTATGTTTGAAAAACAAATTGAGATTATGTCTTTGAAAACATTTACATCAGAAACAACCCATTCTTGCGTTTTATCGTTTGACTTTCCAGAGAGCATACTGGCAGCGGCGGAAAAGCAGTTAACAAGAATTTTTGTAACCTTGACAGTGGTATCTTTGGAACTTTCTGTTTCAATCAAATGATACTTGATATATTTAACGACATTGGCATCAACCACCTTCTTTTTCTTGTCATTAAGCTCAACAGTGAACTCATTATCCCCATATTGTAAAACGGTCAAAGGAGCGTCCTCCTCAGCATCTTCTTCACCCTCTGAATCGTCATCCTTAAAGTCCAAAAGATCAGGATCTTGTTGACGAATAAATTCAGCAAAGGTTGGATCTTCTTCAGTAAGTTTCTTCAACTCTTCGTTGTGAGTAGCAAGGTCCATCTCTTCGTCACTTTCATCTTCTAATGGTTCCTAAATATTAAGAAAGCAATTGGTAAAACAATTAAAGAATAAATTAAAACTTACATCATCGACTTCACCAGATTCATCTCTAACAACTTCCTCATCGTCGCTTTTATTTAACTGATCGAGATCAAAAAGCTCAAGTCCATCGGAGTCACTGCCAGAGTCTTCAGCTTTCTTAGGAACAAACTTGTTGGCTGGTTTCCTAGCGTTTTTTGAAATTCTTTTTAGAGCTTTGTTAACCATTTTGTAGGACTAAAATAAATTCAAAATATTTATACACACATAAGATACGTTTTCCCAATGCTTTACAACGATCGTGACAGGAGTGAGATACATTTATCGTCAAAGTTAAATTTTAGGGACATCCAATTTTCGATGTATTTTCATTTTTTTGCCAATCTTTTTCATCAAATTAGGCAGCAAATAATTTTGTTTAGTCAAAAAAATTATTTTAAACATTATTTTATTGTTTTTAACATCCGAATATCCCTTTTATGACACTGTTTTCAACAAAATAATTTAAATTTTCATTTTAATATGCGTTATCCCAATGTGCCCCAAAATGAGATAATTTTTAAAATTTTTACTACAAATCAAGGCTTTGCGTTGTGATTAATAAGACTGTCGGCTAAAATAAATTGTTGTGTACTTTCAGGGTCTATAAAATAAAATGCCAATCAAAGCATCAGGAGAAATTGTAAGTTTTAGATAATGTCCATTATTTATTGTGATTTTGTGCTTTTAGCTTAAGGAATTCGTCGTCGTTGGACGCAAGATCCCATCCGAAGCTGACAAAAATCCAGCCATCTACAAGATGCAAATCTTCGCTTCAAACAGCATTGTCGCCAAGTCCCGTTTCTGGTACTTCACATCTATGCTTCGTAGAATCAAGAAGACTCACGGAGAAATCATTCAATGCGAAGAAATCCCACTCAAGAAAACTGGATCCGTCAGAAACTACGGAATCTTCTTGAGATACGATTCCCGTACTGGTCACCATAACATGTACAGAGAGTACAGAGATGTATCTCTCCCAGGAGCCGTCACTCAATGCTACCGTGACATGGGAGCTAGACATCGTGCCCAAGCCGATCGTATCCAAATCATCAAGGCTGTCGTCATTGAAAACAAGGATTGCAAGCGTGCTCACATCACCCAATTCCACGATGCCAAGATCAGATTCCCATTGACCCACCGTGTTACCAAGCGCAAGGGAACTTCTCAATTCACTGCTCGTCGTCCAAATACCCATTTCGCCTAAGATCACTGATTCAAGGGTAATTTTGTTATTGTTTGTTTTGGATATGTTGGAAGGATATAAAGTTCTCTTCGTTAATATAATTTGTTTAAAACATTAAATATTGTTCAATTTAACTTTCACAAACTAAATAACCACTATTACTACAATACAAAACTTTGTTATATCTCACACTCTTACAAACTCTTCTCTCATTCTTAGCAAATTTCATAATCTTAAAAAATTGTTATACATTTAAGCATTACGACAAATTTAACATTTTTCCTTATTGAGCAACCAATATTTATGTCGTTATACAACTTACCAACAGATTACAAGATCATGGTGGTTAAAAATTAGACGAGAATTACAAATAACTTCATATAACACATCAAATATATAAAAACACAACTTAGGGACAATTTACAAATAATTTTATTTAATACATAAAACAATATAAAAGCATAACTTAAAGACCATTATAAAGAAGAGGTTCATGTTTCTCGTGCAAAATACTTGTTATAATTTGTTTTGTTTCCTCAGAAAGCAATCCTCTAGGAAACTTGACATCAAATGTAAGGTACAACAATCCTTTAGTAGATTTATAATTAACACTTGGGAATCCTTCACCTTGCTTACGAATGGAAGCAGTTTGCCAAGTCACCTTTTTCCTTGAAACATCAACAAAATGGCCATCAAGATGTGGTATTCTCATTTCAAATCCGTTCAAAGCTTGCTCCAGTGAAATAGTGATGTTCGAATACAAATCCATTCCCTTTCTTTCAAATACTGTGTGCTTTTGAATACGAATAATAAATTTCAAATCACCACTTTCTCCATCTGTGTCAGGTTCTCCTTCTCCATACTGAATCATTTCAGTTCCATCTTCAATACCCGCTTCAATCTCAACATCATATTTTACTGTTTCAGTAACCAGTTTGACATTATCACATTCATCGCACTTCTTCACTTGACGCATTTCATATCTCCCAGGGCTTGACGATATCATTTGCATTTCATGGTGGCAATTACATTTTCTTTTTCCACCAGTTTTTACATAAACTGATTTGACTCTTTCAATACTGATAATGGCTCCGTTGTAAGCTTCTTCTAAAGTCACGGATAAAGGCATACAAACATCCTGACCACGACGTACTTCTTCTTGTTGTCCATTTCCGAAAAAGTCATCAAACAAATCAAAAGGGCTACTATTCTGTTGTTGTCCGTGATTAGATAGTCCTTCTTCGCCATGTCGATCATAAATCTGTCTTTTTTCTTTATTATTTAACACTTCATATGCTGCTCCAAGATCTTGAAACTTTTCATTGGCAGTAGGATCATCCTGATTTCGGTCAGGATGTAGTTCCTTAGCCAACGTTCTATAAGCCTTTTTGATTTGGGAAGTGTCAACGTTTTTGGCAACTTTGAGGATCTTGTAAAAGTCACGGCCACAATTGATCTCTATAAACAGCACGCATAATACACTCAAGGCAATAATAAAGAATGAACACGTTTTCATTTTGAACTAAGTTGGACAATGAAATGAGTAGGCATGTAATAAGATGGTGATATTTATATAGCCAACTAATTTGCATATTAACAATTCGACGTGTATACAATATTTATTCGATTGATAAAAGGATGACAAGGAATTACATAGAGCTCTTATGATTAATAAAAATAATGTAATTCATAAAAGTGAAAGAATTTATATATTAATAAGAAGGTACATTATCGACACCTGGCCTATAGAACATTCCGTCGGCTCTCCTTGATGGAGGTCTTTCTAAGGTATGTGAATCAGGTTGTTTGGAAGTACTGATTTCACTAGCATCATGGTACTCAACATTGCTGCGTCCTGGGTTGGCTAAAGTCAATTCATCTACGGGATCAGGGACGAAGGGTCTATAAGAAAGACAACAAACTAATAAAAATATGAACACTTGAAGTAGAAGTCTTTATTAAGGATAGAATAGTGATGATGATAATGAAATTGTAAGAACATTATAGTGATGATGAAGTTAGTAAGTGAACAATCGAAAATGGCCTTATATCATCATCACAATTGAGCTAATCCAGTGGATTATAACTAGGTACTAAGTCAGTCTGAGACCTGTAAAATTGAGTTTTAATTATTGCACATTCAAGCAAAGAACATTTTTTAAATTATAAATATTAGTTATGTTTAAACTTGTCTGTGTTTTCAATGTATTTATGTTGTTATTTAGTTTATGACGCTTGCTAATTATTGTTTCTTTATTTTAGTTGTCCGCGCAATCAACCGGAGTTAAACTATGAAGAAAAGTGATGGAAAGAACAAGCTAAAGAGAAGCAAAGATGAAATGTCTATCACTTTTGGTGTGAAAAGCCTTAGTTACGAACCTTCTGGGAAAGAACCACCGATTGTTGATGAAACACGGTTGTCTGTTGGAAGAAAGGGAGTTTCACAAGTTGATCGTAAGTTAATTATCCTAAATAATGACCAATCTTTTTAGTTCCAGACAAATCATTGCAACCAAATCGTTTTTTGTTTTTTCAAAGAAAGGATGTCTCTGGTTTGACTGAACACGAGAAGTGATTAAAAGGAAGTCAGCCAAAAGTAGAAGCTTATATGAATGTGATTGAAGAGGAATTTAAGAAGACTCCTAAATTTGCCAATACAAATCAGGTGCTTGAGTTAAGAAAGATATTAATTAAGTACATTCGCTTCAGTCAAGTGTATTGTGAAGAAATTGTAGATGAAGCTACAAGTTTAAGATACTTTGAAGATATGTGTATGATATTTAACAATTTCGGCCTAAATAATACTGCTATGATGATGTATTCTATGAATTTTTTGGTACGCACTGGCTTACTCGATACAGATCGTCTCCTTGTAAGGGAATGTCGGATATATCATATATGACGTTATTCTTTTATTTTTCCTACGCAATGGTGAAAGACGATCATTTTAAGGCTGGAATTGAAGCAATTCTTCAGAAGGTAAAAAATGCGATCGACAATTTGGAAGTGTCAGAGGAAATCAATGATGATATGCTGTTAGCCAAATGTGAAATTCGATTGGAAGTAAACAAGATCGTTGTGTTGCCTAGTAAACGTGAATTAGCTGCTCACATTCAATACCGTTGTTGTAGAGAAGTATGTATTGTTCGACGGGGGTACAATGCCAATTTCAACGCTGGAGATTGTTTGGACAAGATTTGGCCCGGTTAAGAACTTTATCAAAGGAGCATCAAGCTTATCTATACTTACTACTTGATCAAGAAACGGCGATAATGTCATCAGCATAGAAGAAGTCTCTCAAGAAAAGTGTCTTTTATGTCGGTGAATCTAGAAAAGATGATAGAATCATCCATCATTTTGCCAAGTTTAATCGTACACTAAAGAGTGGCAATTTGTTTGACAGAAAGAAACCAAGAATGGACAAGATCAGGACCCATCCAGGTGACACTCTTTACCTAAAGCTTCCTGTTCCACCAAAGAATTGGCCGGAAATCTGGAATTTATGTTAGTTGAAAGATTCATGAGACAGATCACCAACTGTGATCATGGAAATGTAGTATGCCTGAAGTCTACCTTCTCAATCATGTCAACGCCTGTGCTGTTGGTCAAAATGATGTTTGATATCCGAATGACTTCTGATGATTAATTTTAATATTTGGTTCCCTTTTTAATTTTAATATTTGGTTCCCTTTTTTAATTTTAATAAAAGACCTGTAAAACGCAAGCTGAGCTTTCTGCGGCGTTGGTGGACGTGTGTCAACGTTTTCAAAGTCTTCAGGACGGGATATTTCATCTTCAGTATGAGATATAATATGTTGAGCTTTTGGCCTAGGAAGTAATGATTCTTGCATTGGTGAAGGAACAAATTTTTCTAAAGTAATTTATCTTTTTAATACAGTACAAAATATAAAAAGTACAAATTGTGTGATGAAAATGGATTATGAGTAAGGATAAAAAATTGGTAAAAGAGAATTAGTGATAAAAATATGACGCAGGGAAAGAAGAGAGTGATGGCTTATGTACACTACTACTACTGTGATTAATTATTGTTATTTTGGGATAAATAGATATTATTACAGCATTTCCTTTGAATCAGCTCTTCCCATCGTCACTTCTTCATGGTAATTTACTTCGTAAGTTTCTTCATAATTTCTCTTAGTTGGTTTATGTTGTTGATCTTGTGGATTATGAATGGCATGAGTGGTAGTGGCATTGCTTGGTGGAACCATGTAAGCATTTTCATTTACAGTTGATTGAGAAGCAGGTCTAATTTGAACTTGATGTTCGTTACCCCTGCCTCGATTCAATCTAGTAAATCCACTCGTATGGGCTGCTTTTCCAGGGTGACGATCTATGTTCATATCTTCATTTCCATTGTAGGCCACATATCCTCTGTTTCCATACCCATTCATTACAAAGTCCGGAGAAACGTAGGAGGAATCGTACTGGGAAGGTCCGACATAATCATCATCGTCAATTGACTTGATGGAACGATAGATGTTGGTGTTAGCGGGTCTGATAATTGGGTGTGCAAGGGATTTGGCTAAAATTATTTAAGGGATAGATGACATGCAAGTATAAATATTATTTGTTATGCTATGTGTGGGTAATGTGAGGTATGAGTGCTCTTAAACTAACCTTTTTTCTCTCTTTTAGACCAGAAATAATAGAGAAGACCTAAGAAAGCAGCTAAGAAAATGAGCATTAGAAGAATGAATAAAATCCATAGCCACAATGGAATTTCTACTGGTTCTGGAACGCAACATACTCTACCACAGCATTGAAGATCTGAGTCACAACGGAATTCGTATCTTTCGTTCTTTCCAACTACATCTCCCTCCTCGAAGATGCATTGAATGAAAGAATTTTGGTATCCTTGATAAGAAATTCCTCTTGAGGACCCCTGTAATGCGATCTCCATAACTGAAAATAATTCGAATTATAATAAAGTTGAAAATAGTTTAAATTATAATAAAAGTTGATCGGTTCATTTTATCATAAATTTAATCACCAAAATCGTAAGAAGAATATTTGATCAAAAAATAATTAGAATATGCACTAGTGAACAATTTATGAAAATAATTTTGAAAAATGTTAAATTAACTTGCAAAGATAGATATATTTAAAATATGATACGAAATGTATTTTTGATATAGAAAATGATGCGAAATGTATTTTGTTCATTTCACATGAAGCATACACATCAAGTATTTTACTCTTTTGACTTTATTTTCAAGTTTACAAAAGCATTCAATAACCAACGAACCATTACCTAATTATCTTCAATTACCCATCATTAGAAGTATTAAAATCGCGCAAATTTTTTAAATAACCCCTTATTTAGACTACATGTGCATAATTAAGCGCGACTGTTTCATTAATTTGTCTAAAAGTTGGTTTAATACGTTATAAAGGTATGAAATAACATCTAACAACGACTAATAACAGCTAACAACAACTAATAGGTAAAGATTAAGAATAGCTTTTGAAAGGAGCGTTAGTATTTTTAGGTATTGGTAAAAATTCAATATTACCAAAATAATGCATTTAATATATTTACACAAACGAAGGTTGACACATTGCTATGTCAAACCACAATTTGATCACCTAATTCATCAAAATCAAAAGGTCGCGTCTTCTATTTTGGTAAACAATATTATCATTAAGGAATGCAAAAAAATTTGTCGATCCACAATTAAATAAACAAAAAAGATACTTGACGAAACCTGACAAAAGTTGATGAAAGTTGACGAAACTTTGAAAAGTAATTAAAAGGGTATTTTTTGTGGAATGAAACCATATACTAACTATAGTGGGTATATTTCTAGTATATTTCTTGTGATATGGTAAATAAGTTACTATTCAAGATTGCGGTGTTTGAAGTGTCAAAGCTTGTGTTCGAGATGGAAGTTACTTTTTGTCGGCCTCCAGCTTTTTGATTACTTTGTATTGTGCAAGTAGTATGCTAATCACACAAACAAAATGTGGCTGTTAAGATAACGTAAGCCGTAGTAAAAATTTTACTTTCGGAAACTACCAACCTAATGTTTAAAAGAACTTTAAAGACAAGCAAAATCAACCACACCGGTGAGTGTAACGGTAAAACGAGTTTCTGAGAAATAATGGTTCTTTGCAACATATTATTGTTACGGAGCAGAGGAAAGAATTTAGAATTTTAGATATTTTTATTAGTGTACAAATATAAATGATTGTATAAAATATATGCTTATAAATAAGTAGTTATGTTAGTTATGTGGTGAGGCTTGATTCTAACGCAGCGCGCGGTTGACATGGAAATTAGTGATGAAAAAAAATGTAATAATATAAATAACACCTATATATTTATCTTGTGCATCAAACTGATCTTTTCAATTTAAAATAACTAAGACATTTTTAAAATATAAATTTGAAAATGTAAAATAAAATAATACCTAGGAGGAGGGTAAACTGAAACGCGACCGTGGTTCAATCGAAATAAATATAATCTTTTTATACTAGTGTTATTTTAGATTAATTCAAGAAAGACAAACTATTTTAATTAGAAATCATAATTATATTGAAATAAATGATGTAAAAATAGAATCAAATTATATGTTTTAAATCCTGTTTCCTGAGGTTAACATCATCATACAAAACCAGTATATGAGATATCGTTCGTATTTATTCTAATACAATCAAATTTACCTAATGTTATTACCTCTAAAGAAATCAAATTCTTGTAATATTATACGCTTAATATTTCGACAAAAATGACAGCAATAAATGTTAATTATTGTTTTGCGAAAAGATAAATAAACTTGAAGCTGAGAAGAATTAAAAAAATAATAAAAGTTAGAGGATGTAGTTTATTTAAAATTAAGTTTTCAACTAATAAAACACCAAGTTAGTACAATTGAAATAGTACTACTTCAATTGGTAAGTTTTTTCCATTCGGCAAATAAAGCTTCAGCGTCTGATCCCTTTTCATCTACTTCGGTTCTAGCATTATCGATAACGATAGTTCCATCGCTTTTGACAACTTTTAGCGCTGGAATGGTAGAAACTCCACATTCTTGTCTTAAAGCTTTAACATGATCCATGTTATAGGGCATGATTAGCCATTTACTCATTTTTTCATCATAATACTCCAACATATCTTCAGGTGTTTTATCAAGTGATACAAAAATCACTTCCAACTGGTGCTTTTCCTTGTTGATTTTATCATAGAAGCGCTAAATCAAAATGCAAATAATCATTATTGTTAATGCTAACTAATTATTACCTTTAATTTGTTGGTGAATGGCCTACAGCTTGGACACCACCCAGCTGTAAAATAAATAGCTGTTACTTTATCCTTTAAAGCTTCAGTGGTATTAACAGTCACCTCGTTAGGCTTAAATAGCTTTTCAATAGTTACAAGGTCCTTGATTGAGCTGGCATTACGAGCTGAAAATGATAAATAATATTGATCAAATCGGTCTTACATTGAGATGAAGCCACATTTGAAAGTCTAACATTCGTGAATACAGACAATGCAAATCTATTAAAACTCATTTTAACAAGATGAATTTAATAGGGAATGTTTAGTTTATTAAGCTTCGATAATATAAGATGTATGAGTTGTTGACCGCCGCACCTTATTTCATTTTGGTTGAGATGATAAAATTCAAAATTTGTTCAATTATTTATATCAAAAAAATGTAATCATACAATATTGATAAATATAAATGTAATACTATATAAGATCAGTTATTTGATTTTACTTTTAATAACACAAATCTGATTGTTGACAAAGGGATACTCATTAAATCCTATTAGTGAAAGACTTCTCGCCCTAAATAAATTTAATAATAAATATTTCAATAAGCCTTCTGTAATCTTTTGATAACCTTTTCTCAGTAACACTTAAAGTTCATCAAGTACCTTATCTTAATGTATTTACAATTTCAAGAGCGTCAAAAGTTTACGTAAACTCTCAGAAAGAAAAGTTAGAAGTTGATTGGAAGAAAGATGATGCAAACCTAAAATAACTTCTTTATACAGGCTTAGTTAAATAACAATATATTGAAATAATAATTTAGAGCAATTACTTAAAAACGTAAAGTAATTAAGAAAATATCTCTTGGTTGGTCATCTGGATCTCAAATAATAATCATAACTATTGAGTTACTAAAAGTTTTAATCTCAATTAAGAACCACATTTATTGAGTTGTCAAAAATTTGATAGTATGAATTCACAAATGCCATTCCAATCATTCTCTTGTTTATTTTATACACAAAATTTTGGGGGCTAAATCATTTTTTGATAGAGACAAATTTTTAGTGTCTATTTAGATAAATCCCTTTCTTTACTTGTTGTTTGTAGAATTTCGTAGAGTTCATTGTTGTTATATGTGCTAGTCAAATGGGCTATATTGAAGCATTGAGAACTTGATTTTGTCGAAGCATTGTATCTATCACATTACTTCTTTACAACAATTCATAAAAATATTTGGAAAATGTATCAATCATTTATCCATTCATTTAGTTTTATTTTTTTAAGTAAACATCCATATCTACAATAATAACAACTCTTTTTTGAAAAGGCTTTAAAAAAAGTTGAGATGGAAAGTGTACACACATAATGAGTATTATTAGAATCATATCCTTGATGAGAATCTAGTGTGCTTGCTTTAAAAAAGATAGAGTAAAAAATTTAGAGGGGAAAGTTGTACAGTATTTGATATATAAACTTTTTTGAATATATCATTGATTACGGGATGAAGAAGTAGTTTTGATCAAACAAATTAGATGTTTGAGATGAAATTAGATTTGAGAGTAAGAAGTGATTAGCTTTGGGATTAAGAGACAGATCTACTTGAAATTGAAGGCAACACCATTGCTGAGAAAGAAGTAACATATCAAAGTAAGAAAGTACGAAGATTTAGAACAGCACTCCCGCAATACAAGCTGGTGAAGTTTGCGCAGATCTTGAGATTGACTGTACACCCCCCTCAGCACATATAGCTGAATATATGTGCAGTAACGCATAGATTATAGATATTACTCTGTCCAAACTGGCTTTTCTCTGGAAGGCTGAACAGAGACCACGTAAAATGGTTGTATCTTCAGATATGTTGTTGAAGGTCTTGCCGTATCAACGCAAAAAAATAGGCGGACTATTCAGTTTCCTCGAACTTCCCCTCGGTAAAGTTTCTTTGGATTTAGCATTAATACTTGCTAAAATTAAGCACTGTTTAATTGGTGTACAACGTCTGCCGTTAGTCGTTTGTCGTCAAATCATATATTTAGTGTCCAATCAGTGACAGTTATATTTTAAATCGTCAGTATACTATTCCTTTTTTAAGCTATCCATATTGCCTAAAGAAACGAAACAATGAATTGTGAAGAACATGAATCATGGCCTTACTTGCGGCAAACAAGAGAAAAAACGCTTAAGGTAATTGAATAGTACCAAATAAAATACATACCCTTTTAGGATCAATCCAAGCCCTACGACTCCAAGAAAAACTTTTGGTTAGCCGATGCCGAAGAAGGTATAGATCAATCATTAAACTAATTAAGATAGACAATATTTATTAAAAATAGAAAAATATACTTATTGCTTTAGGAGTTTTTTCTTTGACGTGTTGCAGCAGCTACTACCTTATCATAAAGATTTTCAACTCATCTGACAATTCCTCCCTTCCTTTTCCCTTAATTGCTCTTCTATTTTCATATTTTTTCGCAATGTTGGACTTCATTGTTTTAACTACTTTTACAGAAGTTTTCTCCTTATCAGTTAACCTAGATGGGTCAGAATTTCATTTTTCTGTACCAACTCTCATATATTCCGCATTTGTAGCTTTCTTAGTAGAACACACATTTTCATACCATTCTTGATCTACTTTGCTAACTCGAAGACTGTTTTTAATATTGGTAGTAATTGCAACACATCTCGCATCTCTTATTTCATTAAATTTCAAATTATGCTTTAAAATGATTTCGTGTCTAATAGAGAAGAAACTGTGGGGACGCAGTCTTCAGATGGCTTCATTTCATAAGACGCTTTGTAAATAGCTCTTTTCAATATCATTATTTCCTTTGATAAACGCATAAACATCCTTAGGTAGCATTATAGTCAAACTGAGATCTTCGTTCTTATTAACACTGTTTTCAAAGACCAATTTTTTAGTGTAATAATAACTCCCCCTACAAACTTCTTTCTTCTCTCGCAAATAAATAGTTTGTTTTAAAGTCATGAACCATCCCATAATTAAAAAATACAATTCTTCGATCTGGTTCCGTGATACAGCGTCGATGAAGGCAAAACTATCTCCATAGTGAAGAGTAAATAAACTATCTTTATTACGATTAATCAAGATACTCTCATATGGACGTACTGTTGTGGCTCTAGGAATTTGAAATACATCTATTTGATAGAACTTTGATTTACTGTTGATGATGTGCACATATTTTCCTGGAAAACGCTAGTCTTGTGATCTGTTAAAGGGATCAAATTTTGAGGAAAGCTCAGAATGTTGGCTAACTCTAGGCAAGTCATCATTAGATCCATCCGACTTTCCAATATACTCATCAACAATTTTGTATGCATATCCAACAGGATTGGTAGTGTATGGTTTGGCTAAAAATGCTGTGAGCTCCGGACTTTATTTGATAAAGGTTTCTTCTTAGTAGTCAGACTAAACATATATTTTTGAATTTTAAATATTAATCAAAACTTACTCAACTCTCATAATTTGAATCATATACTCTCTTAACAACTTTAACTGGAGTTGGCTAAAAGATAATTAGTAATAATATAATAATTTACTTAGGGCATATTCATAACCATTTTCCTTATTGTCATGGACTTGGGCAGTAACTTTCTTGTGTTCATTTAGATAGAGTTTAATAAGTACTAATTATTTATTGTACCTTTATACCCATATTTTGGTGTGTTGCATATGTTCATATAGTCACCAAACTAATCCTTCAAAAGTTAGTGGACGGTTTAGTAAATTATATCATTGAAATGCAAATTAGCAATTTTCCAAACAAAAAATTTAAAATAAATAAATGAACTATTTAATAACATAAATCTTAGGTTACATTGCCGTTGAATTGAAATCAACCAAAGGTGACACTGGATCTGTCTTGGTTACTGGTGGTCTTGAAAAAACTGTCAAGGTATTTATTGCTTGATTATTCATAATTTAAATAATTTAATTTAATTAGATAGCCGATCTCCTCGAGCAGAACCCCCCTAAGTTCGGTAAAGAAATTTAGCATGTTTTTATATTTCTCATCATCAATATTTTCAGAGAAAACCGAAGACATGTCAAACTTGTCTTTCCTTAATGACGCATCAGTCCTTTGGAATTTGTAAGTAGCTTAATTTAGTATATTTATTCACAAACATTTCAGACGTTCCCGTTATGCTGCTATGCTCATTTACACCTACTCCGGTCTTTTCTGCGTTGTAATCAACCCTTACAAGAGACTTCCAATCTACACAGACTCCTGTGCTAGACTTTTCATGGGCAAGCGTCGTACTGAAATGCCACCTCACTTGTTCGCTGTCTCTGATGAAGCTTACAGAAACATGCTCCAAAACCACGAGAATCAATCTATGTTGATTACTGGAGAATCCGGAGCCGGAAAGACTGAAAACACCAAGAAAGTAATATGTTATTTTGCTGCTGTGGGTGCTTCACAACAGGAGACCGCCGGTATGATTTCTTTTACTTTAAATGAGACTCCAAAAATTATATTTATTAGCATAAAAGTTATATTAATTAGGGATACAACAAATAATAAGATAAGAAACAAGATTAGATAAGCATACAAATATAAGGTTTATTCAAGGATAAATTTACGAGCAGGTGTTGTAACATGCATTGAGTGTGGAATTGTTTTCAGTCTTCACTGGATCAACTTGCTTTCTGGAGCTCTTTTGATTATAGTCAACATTAGTCAAGTTTAGAAAGACTCCGAAATTCAACACATAGCGAATCATCGAAGTCTTTAATGTTCATTGTGACAGAAGTTGTTCCATTATTTAATGCTTCGTATGCTAAAATTTGAGCTTTTAAAAATACCAATGTTTAGAACATTATTGGACGATTTGTAAAGCTTTTCAATGAGTCATTCCAAATTAAATTTCAAAAAGTCTATATACCAACATTAATGTTTAAATTCTAGATGCTATGTCTGGAGCTGCTGCCGTACCAGTCGATGACAAGAAAGTCACCTTGGAAGATCAAATCGTTCAAACAAATCCAGTCCTCGAAGCCTTCGGAAATGCCAAAACTGTTCGTAACAACAATTCATCCCGTTTCGGTAAATTCATCCGTATCCACTTCTCCAAAAAAGGACGCCTTGCTTCTTGCGATATTGAACATTACCTTCTCGAGAAGTCTCGTGTCATCAGACAAGCTCCAGGTGAAAGATGTTACCATATTTTCTACCAAATTTATTCTGATTACGACAAAGATTTGAGAAAGCAACTTCTACTCACAAAACCATTGAAAGACTATTGGTATGTGGCTCAAGCTGAACTCAAGATTGATGGCGTTTGTGATAAAGAAGAGTATAAAATGATGGACGTAAGTGGCTATTTAAAGTCTTTGTAAAAACATCATATCGTCTTTTATAAGTCTGTTCAAATCAGAGCATTTTTAATTTTGAGCAATAACTTTTATTATAAAAAATATTTATCTAGCATAATTTGCACGTGATCAAAATAGATAGAAAGTAAGCTTTACACAAAGGTTTGATAAAGATCTAAATATTTAATAATGTTAAAAAGGCATTATTTTTTCTATTGGTACTGCTTATTTGATCCTTTTTGGCTTGTTTAATAAAAAATTGAACTGCTTCTTCCTCTTCTGCAGTTAAATTTTTGCCAAAGCTCTTTTCTTAGCAGCAACCTTTTCAGCATACCTTTTATTGCAATTAGTATTCATAGTTGATCTTTTTGTGACAGATTTTACCTGAGTAGTAGTTAATGATGACTTGTCTTTATTCTTTTAAATTCTTCACCTAAGTTAGATCCAGGAAGAACATTTAAACTGATATTATTGATATTGTCTTAAGTTTGAATAGTAATTAAAGGTTTTTGAAAGTCTACTCTTGTTGATATAAAGCGCCTTCGAGAGGTTATTAACATATTTACCCGGCAACCGATAATGTTGTTAAAAAACGTACCTTTGCCGAAGATGGACTCTTGTTTTCATCAAATGAAGAATCTACTTTCTACACTTAGCATATTGAGTCTAAAGGGGAATAGTAAAATGATTATAATATATGAGCTTACTTTGACAGAGCATTGCCCGGACTGTTGCGGCGATGTTGCTTTCATTAACTTTCTTTTTACCTGAGATCATAAATTAACAATATTCAAGTACAAAGATTATTAGCCCTAGGAAGTTCTTTGGCTTTTTCAATGGCTCTTTAAATTAGAAACTTGCCCATGTTTAATCACTTAGAGAAGTCAGTAAATAATGATGAATGATCAAAGGAACAGAAAAGTTTACTTATGACAACATATATAAGGATATACTTTTTATTGAAGCCACTCTAATGTACAAACTACATTCATTGGCATATAATTATAAAATCTTTGTATAATAAATTTAGATATTTAAAAGGGTATAACACACTAATATATCAACAAATTGAGAAGTTCCACAAAACTATTTACACACAAAGGATCAACTTAACATGGTTAAGTGATTTAGAATATGATAAATAAAAAGCAAAACAATACAAAAGCCTTTAAAACTATCTTAAGGAATGTATTTAATATAAATATTTATGTAACAAAAGAAAAAAGTCTAAATCTTAATATTTTAGGAGGCTTTCGATATTCTTAAATTCGACAAAGTTGAAAAATTGAGCGTTTACAAATTGTGCGCCGCCATGATGCATCTAGGAAACATGAAGTTCAAGCAAAGAGCTCGTGAAGAACAAGCCGAAGCTGACGGAACTGAAGATGCTGAGAATTGCGCTAAGATGTTCGGAGTTGAGTGCGACGAGTTCTTGAAGGCTTTCCTTAGACCAAGAGTCAAAGTAGGAACCGAATGGGTCAACAAGGGACAGAACGTTGAGCAAGTTCTCTGGGCTACAGGCTCTATCAGTAAGGGATTATACGCCCGTATCTTCCATTGGTTGGTAAAGAAATGTAACATCACTCTTGATAAGGTAAGTGAAAGCAATTATTTTACGTCATTTGAATTATTTTAAATCTAATTCTGATAATTCTTCCTTTATTTTACATTATAATTACTCTTTAGGTCGGAATCGACAGAGATTATTTCATTGGAGTATTGGATATTGCTGGATTCGAAATTTTCGATTTTAACTCCTTTGAACAACTTTGGATTAATTTCGTAAATGAAAAGCTCCAACAATTTTTCAACCATCACATGTTCGTACTTGAACAAGAAGAGTACAAGCGCGAGGGTATCCAATGGACCTTCATTGATTTCGGATTGGATTTGGCTGCTTGTATTGAGCTTATAGAAAGACCTATGGGGATTATCTCGATGTTGGGTAAGTACTACTGTTTAAACAAAATATTAACTATTCAAAATATATTTATTAAAGTAAATATATGTAACATAAAAAGATAAACTAATTCAAATAGTCCCATCTAAATCCTTGCCAGATACCACCATTTTTGATATTTGTGTCTGATACTCCAATCGAATCAGCTGCACTTATGACAGATTGATGAACAACAACAATTTCATCATCTTCATCTAACTGAAGCACCTTTCACGCGTTCCAAAAGACAACTTGGAAACTCGTGTCCAAGGTCAAAGATTTTCGATCCTTACTCATTTTAATGGTACCAAAAAGTTTCCCTTTTGGATTTCGACAAAAATTAGACTTTATTTTTTTATCCTGAATATGCCATATCAATTAAATCTTGTAATAAAGAGAACTATTTGAAACGGTGCTAAGATGTTTTGGATTTGGCAAAAATATAAAATTATAAAAATTAAAATTGATTTCGTTTACCTTGATTGCGCATATTAATCGAATCCTTTCAACCAAAAAGATGAAGAATGCATAGTACCTAAGGCCACTGATGCTACTTTGGGTCAAAAATTGGTCGAACAACATTTAGGCAAACATCCAAACTTCGAAAAGCCAAAACCACCAAAGGGCAAGCAAGCCGAAGCTCATTTTGCCATGAAGCATTATGCCGGAACTGTTCGTTACAATGTCACTAACTGGTTAGAAAAGAATAAGGATCCACTTAATGATACCGTTGTTCAGCTCATGAAACAATCCAAAGGAAACGTCCTCCTTTCCACAATCTGGTGTGATTACACGGTAAATTAAAATATAGTACTTAATCATATATCAATTTATAACTAATTTTAGACTCAAGAGGAAGCAGCCGAAGCAGCCACCAAGAATAAGGGGCCAGCTGCCAAGAAAAAGGGGAAGTCTGGATCTTTCATGACAGTTTCTATGTTGTACAGAGAATCCTTGAATACCCTTATGACCATGCTTAACGCAACTCATCCCCATTTCATCAGATGTATCATTCCTAATGAAAAGAAACAGTCCGGAGTCATCGATGCTAGTTTGGTCCTCAACCAACTTACATGTAATGGTGTACTTGAAGGAATCAGAATTTGTAGAAAGGGCAAGTACAAGCTTTATTTTATAACAAAGTTGATTGATATATGTACATATATCTTATTCGTTTAATTGATGTTTGTACATATTTCTTGATTGATATTTTATGTATTTATTGTTTCTTACTTATTTTTTGTATTATTTTCAGGATTCCCCAATCGTTTGTTGTTAGCCGACAACCTGGAACGTTATGCTATTCTTGCTGCTGCCGAATCCAAGATGTCCCCTGATCCATTGATTTGTGTTAAGGCTATGTTTGCTCGCTTGATCAAGGAAGGAAAAATCAAAGAGGAAGAATACCGTATTGGTTTGACAAAGGTTTTCTACAAGGCTGGTATTGTTGCCAAGATGGAAGATTTGAGAGATGAACGTTTGTGTGAATTGATCACTGGACTCCAAGCCCAAATTAAGTCTTACTACGGACTTATAGACGTCAGAAACAGAAGAAGCAAATTCGAAGCCATGAAGAAGATCCAAAACAACGTTAGAAAATGGGTGGAATTGAAGGGATGGATCTGGTTTAAACTTTACGGAAAAGTTAGACCCCTTTTGGAAGCTGGCAAAGAACAAGAAAAGATTGACGCCCTTGCTGCTAATATTGAAAAGTTGAAGGAAAGCTTGAACCAAGAAAATACAGTTTTGGACAAAATTGCCGCTGACAAAGCTAGACTCGAGGAGGAAAGAACAAACCTTTTGAAGGAACTCGAACAATTCAAAGGTGTTCAAGGGGAAATCGCCGGCAAAATGACTTCCGTGACCGAAGCTAAAGCTTACTTGGAAAAACAAATCGTTGAATTGAATGAAGCTATCGCTGTTGAAGGACAAAAAATTGATACCATCATGAAGCAAAAGAAAATGCTCGAAGGGGATGTTGACTCTGTCAGAAAAGGAATTCAAGACATGGAATTGACCTTGAAAAAGTCCGAGGCTGAGAAAGTTACTCGTGAAAATCAAATTAGATCTCTCCAAGAAGAAATGAACCAACAAGATGCCCAGCTTTCTAAATTGAATAAGGAAAAAAGACACCAAGAGGAGTCAGCTAAAAAATTGGCTGAGGATTTGGCTAGCGAGGAAGAAAAAACCAATGAAACCAATAGATTGAGACAAAAACTGCAACAAACAATGGAGGATGTTGAGAACAGCATGGAACGTGAAAGACGCTCACGCTCTGACTCTGAGAAGACTAAGAGAAAGATTGAGGGCGAGCAAAGAATAATTCAAGAAACCATTGATGAGTTGAACAAACAAAGACAAGACGCTGAAATTTCCCTTAGAAGAAAGGAATCCGAATTGCATGCTTTGTCTGTAAAATTAGAGGACCAACAAATTCTTTTGAATAAATTGGAAAGACACGCCAAAGAAGATGAATCTAGAGTAAAAGAACTTGAAGCCGAACTTGAGCAAGAGAGAGAAGCTAGACTAAGAAGTGAAAGAGCAAAACAAGAATTGCAGTCCGAAATTGATGACCTTAGTGCTCAACTAGAACACCAAGTTGCTTCTATCAATGCTGCTACTGAAGGCAACAAGAAGAAAGATTCTGAATTAGCTAAGCTCAGAAGGGACCTTGAAACAATCTCCATCCAACATGATTCCCAAGTCGGAGTTCTCCGTAAAAAAGGAATTGATGCCACCGGTGAATTTGCAGATCAAATCGACATATTGACCAAGCAGAAGTTGAAGAGCGACAAGGAAAAAGCTATCCTTAATAGACAGCTTGAGGAGATTAACATGCAACTAGATGAGGAGTCAAAGGCTAAAGTTGAACACGAGAGAAGAGCCAAGACTCTTGAAAACCAAGTCATGGAACTTAGATTAAAGGCTGATGAGCAATCCAGACAAATCGTTGATATTAGCAATACAAAGGTATGTGTCATAAAGAAATACATTTAAAAATTCGCAAGAGTAGGACTTTAAAGTTTACAAAAAAGTAAAAACACAAAAACAAACCTGTGTTTAAAAAATAGAATTAAAGTTAAATATCCTCTTCCATCTTAATATATGCCCCATAGTCCCAGAAGTTACGTCATAGGCTTGCGCAGCATTAGTTACAGGTTCATATAATTAGGCCCATTCGTCGTCCAAGCCTAGCTGAATAACAGGTTTTGCATTGCCATTGAATGAATTTTTCTGATAACTAACAAATCTCAGGCTATAGGTGAAATTATTTTTCCTATCACGGTTCTTATGATCCACAGCGGGAAGCTTTAGAGGGTTTGGGATAAAAGCATCTGCGACCAATATATGGAGATAAAGGCTTAAAGCCATTGTTGAGAGGAAGAGTAGGGAACTTACGATTGTCATGATAAGCAAACCATTTGCCTCTTTCATTCAATTTGATGCTGCAATAAATTCTCCATCAACGATCTTTCCTCTTCCATGGATACTATATAGTCCAGTATCATGACTGTATTGAGTATTTCCACTACTAGCCGTCCATTCTAAATTTATTGCACGATTATCAGTGTGGTCTCCATAATATGGTTGACTTCTGTGTGTTTTACAGTTGGCGGTGATCCGTGAAGGGTTCTGCAAGCAAGTCTGTGCATATATTTCTTAAAAACACCTTTTCTTTAAGGCCAGCCAACAATGCGACTCGCAAATAGCCATTTTCAGAATCAAGCTCAGGATTCAATGCATAATTTGTAGCTATATTTTTGACTCTTGTAACAATCAATTGAGCGTTAACTTTTACAGAAGATCACCCTTTGACAACAGTAAATCCTTCTTCATCCTAAAGGAAAAAAGATTAATTAATTAGCTGGTCTCACTTTCACCAACATAGATAGGTCCGTCGGATTTGTCATTTTCAGGCATATTTTAAGACGTGTGTTTTTTCAAAAATAAAACCTAAACTTAAGGCTGCAAAGATGGTAGACAAGTTTGGAAGACGTGTAACTTTAGTAAAATTATATTCAAATTTCAGCGTATAATAACGTTGCTTATACTCAAACATTGGTAAAATTTATTTTAATCGTTTGTATTCAAATTATTCTTTAATTTTATTCACATTCATTCAGGGGCGTATGCAAGGCGAAAATAGTGATTTGATGAGACAAGTTGAAGATTTGGATGCTCAAGTCAATGCTACCAGTAGACTCAGAAGTCAGTTTGCTATTCAATTGGAGGAATCCAGACGTGTAGGAAGTGAAATCTCTAGAGAAAAGACCTCTCGTAAGTTATATTCATTTACCAACTAATAAGATTAGAATAAAAACAAGTTTTAAAAGATAATTTTAAGTAGCCGGTTGTTAGTTTTGAGTGTATTTATTAATTGGAATATATTTTACAACTTCTGATTTTAGTCAACATCTTGTCCAAGAATCTTGAGCATGAATTAGACCAATTGAGGGAAACATTTGAAGAAGAGTCAACTTCAAAGGGTGATTTACTTCGCCAGTTGTCTAAGGCTCAAAATGAAATCAGCCAGTGGAAAGCCCGTTACGAAGAGGGAGGACTTATTTCTGCGGAAGAGATGGAAGAAATTAGACGTAAGCAATTGGCTCAAATTTCAGAGCTCCAAAATGAATTTGACGCAAGTACTAGCAAAGCTGGAATTTTGGAAAAAACCAAATGCAGACTCACTGCTGATGTTGAAGCTTCTCGCGCTGAAGCTGAACTTTGTGCAAACGTCATTAATCAATTGGAAAAGAAGCAAAGAGCCTTCGACAAGATTTGTGATGAATGGAGACGTAGGGTTGATGACTTGCAAAACGAGCTCGACGCTGCCCAAAGAGATGCTAGACTTCACACTGCTGAAGCCCATAAGTTGAGAACCCAGCAAGATTCTATCAATGAACAAGTCGAGCATTTGAAGAGAGAAAATAAATCTCTCGTATTAGAAGCCAGAGAATTAAGCGACCAAGTTGCTGATGGCGGAAGATCCGTTGCTGAATTAAACAAAACACTTAAAACCATGGACCAAGATATGGAAGAACTCAAAAAAATGTTGGATCAAACTGAAGCAGCTCTTGAAATCGAAGAATCAAAGGTTTCCAGATCCTTACTCGAGGTCCAAATGATCAGAAGCGAAATTGAGAAGAGAATCTCCGAAAAAGAAGAAGAATTCGAAAACACACGCAAGAATCATACTCGTGTAATTGATGCTATGCAAAATACACTCGAAGCTGAGAGCCGCGCTAAGGCAGAGCTCATGAAGATTAAGAAGAAGCTTGAAGCTGATACTAACGTAAGTAAAATACATATTTAACACATGTTTTTATTACATTTTTATGTTCTACTACCTTTTATGTTCGATTACTTCACTTATCTTTTTTATTAACACATTTGGTTTTCGTCACATATATCTTTTAAAATGGGTTTTAAAATAGTACTTACAGGATTTGGAATTGTCAATGGACCATGCTAATAGAGCAAATGCTGAAGCTCAAAAGAATATCAAGAGATACACCGAACAAATTAGAGAACTTCAGCAATCCATTGATGAGGAGCAAAGACGTCGTGATGAATTCCGTGACAACTTCCTCAGCATTGAAAAGAAATTGTTCGCTGCTAAGGCTGAACAAGAAGAAATTCTTTCCAACATTGAATCTGCTGACCGTGCCAGAAAGATTAACGAAAGTGACTTATCTGAATTACAAACCAACAACGCTGAATTCTCCGCTAACAATGTCAATTTAGTGTCAGCCAAGAATAAGCTTGAAAACGAACTTACAATGTTGGGTGCTGATTACTCAGAAGCCCAAAATGAAGTTCTCAATGCTGAAGATAGATGTAAGAAGGCTTCCTTCGAGGCTGCCAAACTTGCTGAGGATCTTAAGCAACAACAAGACAGATCTAACCAAATCGACAGACACCGTAAGATCTTAGAGATTCAAGTCAAGGAAATGGCTTCCAAGATTGACGAAGTCGAAATGGCTTTGACCAAGGCTAACCAAAAAGCCATTACAAAACTCGAAGCAAGATTGAAGGAAATCGAACTAACCTTGGAATGTAAGTTTATTGTAGTTTTAAAACGTATCAAACAAAATTGTATTGTGAAGATAGTTACAAACTTGGCATTTTAAAAATAATACGAAAGTTTATTCCCACATAACAATCATAATATGTCAACTGTTCTTCTTGGTTTCACAAAAACTAAACCAGTCATCAAAGAATAATTACATAGTTTTCTTTGGCAAATTTGAAGCTATTTGTCCTATTTCTTTTTGAAGGTTTCCACATACTAAAACATTTTTTCCATGCATTTATGATAACTTATATGTTTCAGTGGAACAAAGAAGACATTCCGATGGATTCAAAGCATTGGGCAAGGCTGAACGTAAAGCCAAGGACATTCACTTCGAATTGGATGAAGAAAAGAAAAATTATAATAAGCTTTCTGAGCTCACTGAGAAACTAAATAATAAGATTAAACAACAAAGACGAATCATCGAGGACGCTGAAGAAACAGCCAATTCACATTTGGCCAAATACAGACAAATTCAAATGGCTTATGAAAACGCAGAAGCTAGAGGCGATTGTGCTGAACAAGGCCTTACAAAGCTTCGATCATCAAGATCAAGAATTTTCAAATCAGAAACAATTGCCTAAACGAAACTTTATATTAATTTTTATGTAGGAACGTGTGACAGAGTTAAACGGCAACTCTGTTGATTCGTTTCGTTGAACAGTACTAACTTTAGACGACCACTATTTTTATCTTTATCTTTGTTCAAATAAAGTAGCTCATTTTAAACGTAGAAATGTATGTATACCAGGTCGGAGTGCATACATAAATGCCCCGATTCTAATTTAGCTTTTATATTTGCATTGCAAACATCATGTCAGTTAAATGTTTATTCACGTCATTAAAACTTTTTTGAAAAATGATTTTTTAACTGATCAGGGCATATTCGGTCACTTAGAACGGTATCAAAGATTGTAATAACATTGTGAAACCCTATATGCATACTCTGATTTCTTAGAAATCGAGTTTGGCGATTACTTGATAGCTATGCCTTTATGGCATTAGAATCAGCATTTCAAACGCTACAAAATTGTTAAGACTGGTTTTTTTGGACCTCTCTGACCACAAACTTAAAAAAATCCCTACTTTTTATCTTTATGCCCTCTGTTGTCAAGAAAAGAAAATTTTTTTAGTCTGTTAGCACCATTAAAAAGAACTTATTTGTTTAATCCAATTCATTAAAAGAGTCGATGCAAATGTAATAGATTATATTTGTTAAAAAAATCCTAGATCGGTATGAATTTTAAAAATGTTATATTAATACTAAAAAGGTTTTTGAGATTAATAAGCATATAATGAATCAAACCGACTATAGCTTGTGATCCATAGACTTTTTATGTTTAAAAAAATTATTTAACTTTATTTGATATCTGAAATAATTTTCATCATGTAATATATTGTATACTTACCTAAATACTACTATACGTTTGTTTTATTAAAAAATAGAGAATGTTATTAAGGTTGTTATCTTTATTAAACATATTGAGAACAAATAAATTATAAAGAAGTTTTTTATAATAATGTTGAATTAATAGTTGTTTGCATTGTCGTATTAATGGCGTCTGAAATATTATTCACATTTATTATTTCAGTAACATTTGATGTGATTAATTCAGTCACATTAGCTATAGTTTCTATAATTGGTTTACCAGATAATTGAAGAGCTGTTAGTGGGCCACAATTGTCGATTATATCAATTAGTGTAGATGTAAAAATGTACCCAATAACTGTTCCTAGACTGCCTATAAACGAGGTCAGCATAAATACGACATGGGATTTGGATAAAGAAACTGTTTTTGTGGAATATGTAATTGATAAGGAACTCAAGTATCCACCTGATATACCAAACAATCCCACAGTTGATATAAGAATCCATTGATTGGTGACAAAAACTGGGAAAGTTCTTACATTTGTTCTATAGTTGCAAAAGAAAAAGAATGGAATAAATAATATTCTCGCAACGCTTGGAATCCACACAATTTTCTCATTTATTTTAATGTGATTTGCCAAAATATTGCCAAGTAGCATGAAGATACCAAATACAAGAAACGTTGTTACTACACTAAAGCAGTTTTTTGGCACAATTAAATAGTAACTGGCTGATTCTTGAGAAGGTTCTATTTCATTTAAAATTGATGGAAAACAAGCAAAAGTAACAAAATTAATCATAAACAAGTTAATTGAGTTTCTTGCAATTTTCATATGTGCAAACATATGCATGTGCTCCTTTGGAGCTTCATGATTATTTCCCCCTGCAGATAACATAGGCCTAGATTGATCGTCATTAGACAGCTTTGAATAAAATTTAAAAAACTTGTCTTTTTTCATATTGGCCAGTGGTATGAGAACAATTCCACTCATTATTATTGCATTGATAAAAAATATTGGAAAGCAAATTTGGATATCACAATAGATTTCCACTATGCAAATTATGGCTACAAAAATCAAGCTTGCACTTGATCCGATATTTATTGCATTGATATAATTTAGTGGAAATTTCGATGTCAAGTAACAAATTTTGCCTTGATATATTCCAAATAAGAAATTTATGGTACAAGCCAAGAATATATTGCATATGAATGCCATTTCAAATTCTGCTTCTGAACTGGAACCGAGTATTAAAATTAATAGATATAAAGCTACGGAAACTATGATTGTTTTCATCAGAAACTTTTTTTCATTTGTACTATCTTTTACGATTAATCTAAAATAATTATAAAATTTGCCAATACAAATCATTGTTAAGAAAGCAAGAATCATATAAAAAGATAAACTGGCATATCCATTTGTTCCACTATCAAATAATAGATCAAAAGTGTAGTTTTGCAAGTACTAAAAATGATTCAACTAATAAACTATAAAAAGATATGATAAATTTACCGAAGGAGATCCCAAAATAAAAAAACACCATGGCAATAGTTGAAAAAATCCAAAAGCAATGAAGGAACAATATACTCTGTTGTGTGTATCTTTTGGTGGCCTCACAGTTGTTTCTGCATTTACTAACAAATAAATTACAATAAGAGAAATTATTAAAACAAATGTTTGGACATACCCTGCAATGCTATTCTGGCCGATTCGGACTCCTCTTTAGAAACCATCACTAATAAGTATTAGTTAAAGAATAAAATAATTATATGCCTATTAATTAAATCAATAACATCGACTAGTAATATGTGGTTGACAATATTGTTTTTAGCAAGTCTGAAATAGCAATGAACCCATTACAACATGTAAGAACAATGGTGTAAAACAACCAACAGTATAGGATATGTAAAACATTACACGAGGACTTAATAATCAACAAACATTAAATAAGATATTTTATTTTATGAGGATTTTACCTAGTTGTTAATTTATCTTGGGTACATTTTAGCACAAATAGCAGCAAAATAAAAACTTGCGTATATCTAGATGTGCAGCTGTTGCCCATTAATAGGATATATTACAAAAACGCATTAATAGCAGCTACAAAAATTGTTATTTCCGTTTTCTTTGTTGTTTTTATTAAAATAGTATCTTTTACGCAATATGACGCACAAAAAGGCATTATTCAGTTTACTAATTATTATTGTGACGATTACATGCATTGAGAGGTTCAGCTAGAAAGAGATAACTAAAATAATAATGTAAGCTTTATATCAAAATAGGAGCAAACATTATTGAACCAAATAATGATAAATGAATTTGAAAGTGGATCTATGATTGTGAAAAATCAGGATATAAAAATCCGTCTATTCGAACTATTTCGTAAAGTATATCATATATCAAGAATGTAGCTATTTATTGGACAAATTTATGTCTAACCATATGTTATTTGCTTTCATTAATTTATTAATTTCTCTCAGAAGAGCTTTAATTATCATTTAAACGTCATAGGCGTTAAACATTTGTATGATTTAAAAAAGTACGTCAATGTTTATTTGTAGTTAAGATTAAATTATTGATATAAGTTCAAATATGTGAATTGCCTTATGTATATACCACGTCACATCAAATACAGATTTAAGACCAATTTTTTATTATAAAACATAATTATTTTTAAAGGATGTGAAACCTATTTACAATATTATTCAGATATCATCTATCAAACTAAAATGTTAGTTAAAGGCTTTTATTTACAATTACACAAAAAACAATCCCTTTATTATTTGTCAAATTTATGTTGTTATTACATGACATACTTTTCCTAACAATGTAATTAAACTGATTTTTTATTTTGCATACAAAATGTTGTTATATAAAACTGCTCTTTTACTATACGTATAGTCACTTTTTTATTTCATCACAATTGTCTTGATACCTGACTTTGCCATGTACATCTTATGCTAACCTATACATAGGTCATATCGGGAGAATCTCACACCGCCTTTCTGTAGACCCGTTGGTAACATTTTGAACTGTAGCATTTTCAAATTGAGTATTTTATTAAGCAAGGCGCAGTATCCGTTTTTTTGAATTGATTATTGTTTTGTCATATATTTAAATTATTTTTGTTTAAATTTAGAACTAACTTGAAGATGTCTGATAGAGAATGTTATAAATGCCACGAAGTTGGACACTTTGCTCGCGAATGTACTGCTTCAGGTGGAGGTGATGACAGTGAAAATTACAATTCCAAACGTGTAAGTTTTTTAATTATTACTTTTTAAACTTGGTATTAACTTTATATTAACTATCAAATAATTTTAGGCTTGCTTCGGATGCGGAAGTACTGAACATCTCAAGATTAACTGCCCATCTGGTGGAGGAGACTCTTACGAACGTCGTGGAGGATATCGCCGTGATGGAGGACGTGATCGTCGTGATGGCGGAGATTCTTATGGGTCTCGTCGTGGCGGAGATCGTGATGGTGGTGAGGTTAGGAGATGCTTCAACTGTAACTCCACTGACGGCCACTTTTCCCGCGATTGCCCCGAGGAACGTAAAACCGTCTGTTATCGCTGCAACGGAGAAGGACACAAGAGTTTCGAATGTGAATCTTCAGGCGGGAACGATTCTTACTCCAAATCTAGAGGAGATCGCTCGGATGACTCTAGCCGTTTTGCTAATCGCAAACGTACTTTTTCCAAGGCTACCGATTCAGATGAACGCAAATGTTTCTCATGCTCTCAAACTGGACACAGAGCTGCTCAATGTCCAGATGCCAAGCCAAAGGGATGTTTCACTTGCGGAGGAGATCATCTCAAGAGAGATTGCCGTCAAGAAGAATAGACAGTAAATTGATGAGTGTGAAGAAGTGCTGAGACTTGGTTGGGTGTGTTTCTTTGAAGTGAGGAGTTGTTTCAGATCTCGTTAGTGAATGGTGTGAATCTGCTGAATTTTTAAACCCTTTTGCTGTTTCCTGTTCTTCATTCATTTTTTTGTTAATACCATTTATGTTACAAATAATTAAGTTCATATTTTCTTTTTATAATATAATCATTATATTGGCATTAAAAACTATTTGTGTTACTCTTGCGCTATTCTTTTAAATCAGTTTAAACCTTGGTTTATTAAAATGACCATTATTATCTTTATTTTATTTTTATTCAACTTTATTCAATGATAATTAATAATAAATCACGTTCTTATATCTTCAACTCATTTTTATAACCAATATCAAAGGCAGACGTAACATTTTTATCAATCCCTTAAATCACTTTAAATTTTGTTTTATTAAGACGATCATTACCTTTATTATTAATTAATGATAAGAACTAATGCATATATGTTTTCCCATATTCAACACATTCTTTTAAATAACCTCAAATTAAAATCTTTACCATTTTTATCAATCTTTTGAATCACTTCAAATGTTTCGGCAAAAATTCAATAAATAATAAACTTTATCATATGAATAGAAATTGCATGATGCTGTTCCTTTTCAAATGTATGCTATTCAATCACATTTTGCCCCATAAAATAAATATTATTCACTGTCTTTTTCCAAATCAAACATAAAAAATAAATTATAATTTTAATCAAGTGCAATTCTAATTCAGCAACTAAATATAATTTTGATTCAGCAACTAAATATAATTTTGATTCAGCAACTACATATAATTTTAATTCAGCTTAAATTAACCACTTTTTAAGAGGAGGAGATTGTTATTTTGTAATTTATTCATGTATACTTAGTTTCAAATAAAAACTAATTAGCATGCTTCATCTGACCAACTTTTCTTTTTTGTCTAACTCGAATAAAGGTAAGTAGAGAAGTGTCTATAAGGATCATTTACTTACATATAGTGGGATTCAGAACCTGTTGTTAGATTGTCACATCGGTGAAATGATTCATAGAATATGCATATACATATACATGTGTTATCCTGCGCACCACCCAATAGATCTCTGTTTTGATCAATAATAATCATATTAAAAGAATGGACTATACTGTTATTTAGTATTAAACGATTTGTTTGTATACTCCTTATATTTATTTATAAATTTATAATTCATAAATAATAAACCATCACTTTAGATGATTAAAAACAATCATACAATATTAAAAAACCTTTAATTCATACCCGCAATCCAATTACCCCAATACAAAACTATAATGCTTAACATACTTGTATAATACTGATTTGATTTTAAATTATGTAATATAATTTGTTTAAAATCATTATATGCTTAAATTGACTTTTAACTTTTCAGGAAACACAGTGGTAGTTCAAATAAATTTAAGCCTCTTTACAAACAGCCTCAACATTATATTATCGCTGTATGTTTGATCAGTCCTATTCATTACCACAAACTATTTTATATACTTTATATCGAGAATGTCGACTAAGTATGATCTTTTTTTAATATTTTTTCTATTGTTTTTTACTTCCTACATTCATCCCAAATCAACGGATTTGACCAAAGAAGAAAAGTGTTTTTCAAGATGTATGGGAATATGCTATTATAAAAAAAAAGTAGATGATGTCACCAAGTGTATGGATATGTGTCGTTCTTATATTAATCCTAAATTATGTGTAAGTCAATTCAAACCATTTGTATTTATACATTCACTTATTTTATAACAAACTTTAAATAAAGTTATTTTACTTTTTAGCCACCAGGAAAAGATGACTGCTGGGATAAATGTAAAGACTTGGATGAGCCGAAGAAGAAGTCGAAAAAGATTGAGAGTCTAACATTTGTCGAAAGGAGTGATTATAAATTAAGTTTTGACGTAGAATGTGATGCAGACATATTGTGTATCAAAATAAATCCTGAATTTGGTGAAATAGATCCGAAGAATTCTTTTACGTGTGGTACTAAGATAGATTTTCAAGCCTATTCCAAACCAAATGAGACGTTTTGTTATGAACTTGATGCACAAATGTATTCACTAGCAAAAGATAGTAGTATTTCTATTGGAAAATATTTTAGTGTACCCAAACCAGTACCAAAGATAACCGAGTTTACCTTTAGTGAAACAACTTTAAATTTTGATTTTAAAGATTTTGTTCAAGACGACTATAAATCTAATTCTTCCATCAATGTCTTTGTCGACTACAAACTGATATCTCAATGGCAGTTGGGTTCAAGTGATTTAATTATTAGTACTCAGTTTCATCAACAAAACTGTTTATTGCCAGATTTTACATCTGCGATTCCGGAGTCTTACTTTCAACAAGGATTTCGTCCAAATACACTTACTTCCATAATTCCTGGTGATTTAATGTACCGAAGTTGTACGTATGTATTATTCTTGAATTCTATCGATTCTAAACAATGCCATAGTCCATCACGTAATGATGGAAATGATAATAAATACACAACAATAGACATAAGTAAGTTATAATTAATTACTTCTTAAATGTCCAAGACCGGTATATGGACAATAACGTGTAAACATAACATTATTTTTATTTAAATTCTCGTTAATATTTAAGTCTTGTATACCTCAATATTTGCCAGCATTGCATACATCCAACATTTTTATTTTCATATTTATTTGTATATTTATGAACTAGTTTCTTCGTCATCATTATGGAATTTTATTGATGACGTAATCAAAATATATATCTTTTAATAAACATTTGTTATCACATTATCATTTCAGACTGCAACTCTGTCAAAGACAGCGATTGTCGCCGCGACCCTATCAAACGTGGACCCGTATGCAATGGTGTAAAAAGCATAAACTATACATTGACAACAAAGAACCCCAAAACTGACTCAACCACACCTTTCTATGTTAATGCAACATTCGACTTTGATAAGGAGTTTATCCAAACAAACCACCCCTACTATTATATTGCTTTATATGGAAAAGCTACTGAATACACGCAAAGCAAATTAAGTGCAGCCATCACCGGAGTAAGTTTAAATTACAACTAAAAAACAAACATTTATTGAAACTGAGCATGCAAATATTTGTAGAAAAATATTAGAAACAAAACTGTCTTATAAATGTGATATCCTGAAGCAAGTATTGGTTGTGTATGTGATTCACAAAACTCTTAACATTCATAGTTGAAACATTTCTTGGGCAGTTTTGTTTCTTAGAATAATTTAGTTGATGCGGGAAAGATTTAGCTAGACTTAATTAAGATTGAGTCCAACTGGACTCCTCCCGGTAGACAACGAAACAAGATGGATATTGATAAATTGCAATATAAATGAATGCCTACTCATCATCACATATTAACTGCAAGGAAAAACACTTGGCACGTTTAAAATAGAGAATTACGTTTTAAGGAATTATGCATATGAGATATAAGTTATATAGTGATATTAATTCGTGATGGTTTTGGGGAAGCTTGTTGGTGATGCACTCCCTGTTTTGAACCTGTCCTGTTTGAAATCTTGGGAGAGGCGAGTATGTAGGTATACATTTCAATGTATAAGAGTTTATTTAATTTGTGTAACTTGAAGAATCTACATAATTACATATGTTGACATTGGGATGATAATACATCATTAATCTCATTTTGAAATGATTGTTTTCGGAAGTCGGTATACAGATGTAAATGGCTGTTAGTTGTTCTTTTTAATAGTAACACATGCTTAGAGATTCAAGCAAACATTTTTCTTTTATTATTTTTTCCTCTTGATTAATGTGCAATTTCAGGTTAACATGACCTCGAAAATGGGTGTTGTTAACTCCTGTATCAACTTTGACAATAAAACAAACAAATGTACAGATACATATCCTATCAACTCGGTGCTTATTCCTAACATCACCTTTGACACTATATATGGAGTTACTATTTGCATTGTCGTTGATCAAGAAAACACCACATTACCTGATATACTAAGCCCTGAATTCGGAACACGACCACGAGCAGAATTATTGTTGATCAAATCAGCCGATTTCAAAAAGAATTATGTCGGTCTAATATTAGGAATTATTGGGGGAGTGATCGTACTCATTCTCATAGTTCTTTTTATTGCTGGTTATTGTTACTACAAAAAACAACAGAATAAAAACAAGATGAACAAGTTAAAACTGGAAATGTACAAAAAAGATAGCATGGGAAGGTAACTTTTGATAATAATTAAAAAGCCAAGAGTTTATTAAAACAAAAAATATGATCTAAAAGTGGAAATCTCTGCTTTTAGATCAAACATCTTTTTAATTATGAATTAACCAATTAATTGGATTAGGTATAAAGACTTCCCGAAGCTTAATGACAATTGGGAGCTGGAAAGAAGAAATTTGATCTTGTATGACGATGAAGTCTTGGGAAGTGGAAGTTTTGGCGTGGTGATAAAAGGGAGACTAATCGGCAAAGCTGTTGGTTCAAAGAACGGGCAATCTATTGTAGGAACAAACATCATGCGTGCTGACAATTGTGACGTTGCAGTGAAAATGTTACCAGCTTACACAGATGATATATCAAAATCAGACTTTTTACGGGAAATTGCTTTGATGAAAAAGATAGGGTACCACGAACGGTTAGTAAATATGCTCGCCTGCATCACTGATTCAGAACCTTATTGTTTGGTAATCGAGTATTGTTCAGACGGAGATATGTTACAATTTTTAAGGAAACGCTGTGTTTACATGTTGAAGTTAAATACTGACGGAGTTGATTATACCAATCCCGATTGCGTTGATGAATTCGATTCGAACTTAATTTGTACTCTTAAGCAGTTACTGATGTTTGCTGTACAAATATCATACGGTCTTGAATACCTTTCTTCGAAAGGTTTTGTTCATCGGTAATTTTACTCATAAAATATAAGAGACAAAAAATAGAAGGCAATAAAAAGAGGTGATTGATGTAACTCATGAAGGGCTAGCTTGCAATTTGAGTCACGATAGATGGATGCTTAAGCCATATAATTTCGTTAGATTGTCCGCTAGGACCAATATTAGTCAATCACTTTTTCATCTTGAAAATGCTTGAGTATTCGATTCCAAGAGCTTCATTGACATGCAGGTTGGAAAGGTATACGGTAACAATTTTCTTCTTTAGAATTTAGTGGAATCTTTCTTTTAGCAGCTAATTTAATTTCATTGCGATGCTTACATAATCGATCTTCCATGTCACTAATAACACTCACTATACAATCTTGCTAACAAATTCTTCAAATGAAGGAGACGTATAATCAATGCCTTCTTCGATATCTAAGAACACGTAAACAGACTGACCCATTTCTTTAACTGATATGCAATGCCACATCATATCAGCATAACAACTAAATCCCGAATCACATTCTGAGCATTTGAAAGAACGTTCATCATGATTGGGGACAAATTTATTAAGTCTAACCTTTCCTACTCCATATACATCATGACTTGAAAGTAGTTCCCAATGGAAGTAATGACCCTAAGCGTGGAGCGGAATTGTATTCAGCAAACGCATGAAAGAAGTGAGCATTTGTTCAAAGAGGATAAGCAGAACTAATACAGTGCTCAATAGATAGGGCAGTAGATCTATCATACTTAATCTTAGAATAGATGATTGAGACACTTTTCCATTCTTCAATATATCAGCTATTGTCCACTGTTTTCACTCATCTGACCTTCTATTCTAGAGGTGTCTTCCAGTGGACTAGTCGCTCAACATTTGAAAACTTTCTCAGACTTTCGTTTGAATATTTTCTTTTACATATCCTTTTGAACAAAACAAATGTGTTACGAACTAATCAAATGTTACTAAACATGCTAATAGTAAAACTTGCTCTTTCAAGACATTTGTGCCAATTTAAAAAATACTTAATATAATTTTTTTATTTTAGTGATGTAGCCTGTCGCAACGTGCTGGTTCAAGATGGAAAATATGCTAAGATTGGTACGTACCGGGGTTTTGTTTATATAAAAACTAAAAAAACTTGAAATCTTGCTTTGAAAACTTCTTTTGCTTCAACGACATTTTTTCAATCGCAGAAGCGTTTTTTGAATTGAGCAGATAAGTTTCCTTCATGGAGGACTCGGCATGACCACAGCTGGTGATTTGCCACCTGTGTTTCTCCATGCAAGTAAACTCGAGGTTTTCAGCGACTTCTTTAGAACTCACTGACAAATTAACAACAATCCCCTTTAATTCATCATTGATTGACTCTATTCTGCTTTCTATTCAATAGATTTTTTTCAATGAATGGTTGAATTTGCAGTAATGTTCATCCATCCGTTTATCTTATTCAGACTCCCGACGTAGAAAATAGCCTTTTTTAAAAAATCAAATTCGTTAAAAACGTTGTATTCTGTTAACACTTTTCCATAAGCATTTGGATCCAAAAATAAATAGACGTATGCTTTGTTGGCAGCTGATGATCGTGTCTTTCTGGTCGAATGACATCTAATACACTCTTACCTTCGAGTTTTCATTAAATTCTTGTTTATCATCACGTAACTGTTTGCAACAACGGCGTTCCATGTGCACTGAGAACATAGAATTATCGTTAAATATGAGTTGGCA
The DNA here is from genome assembly GCA_963281155.1 of Rhabditophanes sp. KR3021. Lineage (NCBI taxonomy): Eukaryota > Metazoa > Nematoda > Chromadorea > Rhabditida > Alloionematidae > Rhabditophanes > Rhabditophanes sp. KR3021. Next base: position 3,043,476 of record CAUJLY010000004.1, on the reverse strand, counting down.
ATCCCTTTCTTTAGCACAATATCCGTCTTTTTGTCACTTTGAAGAGATTCTGAAGAATAAAAACTCAGTGGACATTCTTTGTATTTGTAGGTCTTACTGTTATATGATTCCAAATCGGGAAATTCTTTGATTCATACTCGATCAGGGTTTAATATTGTAATTAATATGCAAAGAAAAGCATATAGAGCTTAAAAAATTATACTTGAATAGTTTCATAGATAAATATAATCACATCTATATATTTAGGCGATTTCGGACTGTGTAGATTTGTTTATGCTGGTGATGCCAATTATAAAAGTCACGGAGGAAAACTACCAATAAAATGGATGGCAATAGAAGCCATAAAGAATTACGAGTTTACCATGTCTAGTGATATATGGTCAATCGGAATTTTATTTTGGGAATTGATAACTCTTGGTGGCACACCATACCCTGGCATCCAACACGATGAAATGCTGAAATTCTTAGAATCTGGGGGAAGGATGCCTAAGCCGGATAATTGCACAGATGAATTTTATGAAGTTATGGCATTATGTTGGAATGAGCAACCTAAAGCACGTCCCACATTCTCAACAATAAGACAAAAGTTAGCTTCTCAATTAGAAAGTATGACTGAAGAATATGCTTACTTGCAACTAAACAGTAGTCGTGATTATTATAGCTTTACAACACAAAGCGAATCCCTAGATGAATCTCAGTGATAATGCCACTATCAAATATTTTCATATATTTAAATGTGTACATACATAATGGTAAAAATAATGGTTAAAGAATAATAATTTATATTTTAAATCACGTTAAATAAAAATCAGTTCCAATTAATAAACTGTATTAGAAATCACTTTAAATATAAATCAGTTCAAATTAACAAACTCTATTTCAAATAACTTTAAATTTAAATAAGTTCAAACAATAATTTGTGTTTCAAATCACTTCGAATATAAGTCAGTTCAAGTTAATACATTATATTTCAAATCACTTTGGATATAAATCAGTTTAAATAAGTACAAAGAATATGAAGTAATTAAATGTTTCTTAACGCAATAATATCAGTATAATAATAAATAAAACAGATAAACGTTTACATTGATCATAAAAATCAGCGCATATAAAACATTACACATAAACCATATATATAGGAGTTACATATAGATGATTACATATAAAGTGCTTCTGGAGCTCCATCCTTCTTACGATACAATACACTCTCCTTGGCTTTTCTAAGATCTTCCATAGTTACACACATTCTACGTTCACGAAGAGCAAGTAAACCAGATTCAGTACACAAGGCTTTAATATCGGCACCAGACAACTCATCCTTAGCTGTAATAAATTCTTCCAAGTCAACTTCAGCAGACAGTTGCATTTTTGCAGTGTGAATTTCAAAGATTCTTCTTTTGGTTTTTTCGTCAGGCAGTGGGAATTCAATCTTTCTATCAATACGGCCAGGACGAATCAAAGCAGGATCGAGAGACTCAATTCTATTGGTAGCCATGAGGACCTTAACATCTCCTCTTGAATCGAATCCATCAAGTTGATTCAACAATTCAAGCATAGTTCTTTGAATTTCACGTTCACCGCCCGAATTTGATTCGTAACGTTTAGTACCGACAGCATCAATTTCATCAATAAATACAATGGAGGGTGCGTTTTCCTCAGCGACACGGAACAACTCTCTAACCATCTTTGGACCATCACCGAGATACTTTTGAATTAATTCTGATCCAACGATTCTTAGGAAAGTTGCGGATGTTTGATTGGCTACGGCTTTAGCTAATAGCGTCTTTCCTGTTCCTGGACATCCATACAAAATGACTCCCTTTGGTGGTTTAATCCCCATTTCATCGTAATATTCTGGATGAGTAAGAGGCAACTCAACGGCCTCCTTGATTTCTTGAATTTGTTGATCCAAACCACCAATGTCAGCATAAGTTTCTTGAGGAGCATTTTCTAGTTTCATAACAGATACCATTGGGTCCACATCGTCTGTCAACACACCGATAACGGAATGAGTCTTGTGATTTAACAAAACGGAACACCCAGGCTCTAACTGTTCCTTGTCAACGAAAGACATAATGGTGACATAGTGTTCGCTGCCGACATTAGTAGCCACGATTGCATGAGTATCATCGATAATTTCTTCCAATGTTCCAATTGCCATTGGATGACCACGAATGTCATCAACTTTAGATCGCTCTTCTTCAACGCGGTCTTCTTGTGGTTTCAAAATTTCTTGATTCTGAATGAATTCCTGTTCCATCAACAAGTAATCTTTGACACGTTCCAGCTTTAGCTTACGAAGACGACATCTTGCGTGAGGAGTAACCGCTGGCAACTTGTTAGCAGCACTTGGTCCCTTTCTGTTCTTCTTCTTCCCAAAGCGAGTGGGAATGGGAGCTTCGTACTTTCTTTTCTTTTCCTAAACACAAACTCGTAATCAAAAATTGTATAGAACGCAACTTACCTTATCACCATCACCTTGACCATCTCCTCCGTTGTTTGGTGGACGTTTTCCTGAAAATTGGTTGTTACCCATCACGTTAATTGAACTTTCGTAACACTTTTTGAATAACAAACTTCTCAATGTTGTATTTGATGACCGACTTCCTTCCAAACAGTCGTTCGTGGTAGGATAAATCCCATTTTGGTGGCTTTAAAACAAACCTACAAAACGATTGTACAAATGTAAAAAAAATAAACTAGATCAAATTTCGGAGACTAAATCTTTTTAAATGTCTTATGGATACTTTTACACACTTTAAGCATTCATTTTATTCATATAACATGAAAACATTTGAAAATTGCTAGTTAAAACATTTATACACAAATAAGCAAATACAATAATATAAATTAAACAGCAGGCCGAGATTTCAACTGTCCTTTGGCAACAGTATCCACAATATCATTGATAATCTTCATGAATTTGTCAGCCTCAACCAATTGTTTTTTCATGCATTCAGTCTTTTCGATACGCTTTTGATTCGTATAGACAACAGCTTTGGCAGTTCTTTCAGTATTGTCAGAAGTAGTTGGCAAGGACTCGATTAATCTATCTATGAAAGCATACGTTTCAACTATTTCTTTAGAAAAGAGACTACTGTTTTCTTCAGCCATCATGTCTTCCGAAACATCGTTGAATGGACACGGCCCAGACGTGGCTTGCAGCACTCCCACTGCATTTGCCATTAGATTTGCCTGAGCATTAATCATGTTTTGTATTTGAGTAATAGAATCGGACATCCTTCAATTTGATTAACTAAATAGTACAATACTATAACTTGTTCAACATTTATTGTCAATACAATCGTCCGTCTAAGAATTTGTTGGTAGATCGTGTCTTGAGAATACTTTTAAAAGCTATTTGAACAAACTTTACTACTATTTCTTGCTTTGATTGTCTATTTAGAAATAGAAAATGAGGAATGAAAGTCAAAACAGTGATAATGATGATCAATATTCTGTGGTTAAAAGTAATTCTAATGCGTTTCCGTCTATCAGAGAATTCAATCCTAATGACGCTGATGGAGCCCCATTGAGGAAGCGTATGAAAAAGACATTTGGTGATCCGGGTACTACAAATGTTCCTCCCCCAACAGTTATTGTAGATTTAGTCCAACACTACCATGAAGCAGCGCCTGTCGAAAGCTACGATGATGCGGCCCCTATTCAACAAAGTAATTTCCAGCAAGAAGACGATATGTATAGCGTGGATGTTGGTGAAAGCTATGGCGGGTATATTCCAACTCCAATAACTGACACCGACAATGGAGAAGATGCCAACTACAAGTCAGAGAGAACTGAGGAGGAGAAAATACAAGATTTGTTAAATGACCCCAATGATTTTCTACAAAAGGTGTCTGAAAATTTACAAACATGGCAAAGAGGATGTCATATTGAGCAAATTAACGTAGAAACAGAGTATGTGGAAGAAGAACCACCTTTGCTCGAATTTCATGGGGAAGCCATGCCATCTGAAGACGACGACGAAGATTTGTTTGATAGAGCTGCAGGAATCAAGAAGAAAAAGGATAAAAATGCAGTTGTTATTCCTGAAGAAGAAGCTGCTCCCCTAAACGATGCGATTGAGTTAGATTATTGTAAGTAATTCGCTTCTATTTATTTACTCACTTTATACTTTAGATAATGCCGATTTGAATATAAAAGGAGCTCTCAACGACAAATGGTTAATTGATACGGACAACAGCGATGGTTTTGCTTTGGCCTGGGGAGGTGTAAGATCTAACTATGGAATCAAGTACGATCGTTCCTTACCGAATTTTTGCAAAAAATATTGCTTCCAAGTTAAGATGGTGGAGCACTTGCAAATCAAACATGTTCCATTTGAGGAACGTGATCCTTATGACTTATTGCTTGGATGGTCATTAGAAGACAAATCGCATATTGTTGGAAGTTTTCATGGATCCTATGGTTTCAGTAGCCGTGAGCTTCGTTCATCAAATAGAATATTTTCCGAGTACGGCGAAAGTTTTGGAATAGGAGATGTTGTAACTACTGTTTTGGACATTTCTAGAGGTCAAATTTCTTATTACAAGAACGAAAAGTTTCTGGGAGTTGCTTTTGATTCAACTATATACAAAGAAGGAGATGTTATATTTGCCCATATTGCAATCAAAAACTGCAAAGTAAAGGTCAATTTTGGTCATGGATCACAAGAAGATTTTCCAGTAGAATATATACCCAATGGAGCTTCTTTAATTAGTAGTATTGGCTGCATTCAAGAAATGGTTAGAGGTAATTGAGAATATTTATTAATGGTTATGCAAATAAGTTAAATACATACATAAATCATGCAGTTATGCACCAACAAATTGTGATATTGTGTTTGAGTAATCAAACATTAACTGAGATAATAAATTCTCTTCACGGCAGTTGTGCAAATTTATAAAAGTGTCTATTTAAAATGCATTAAATATCAAAAATTCATCTAACTAGTCCTTCGAACTATTCATTATAGGTAGAGAACCACTTGCTAATAAATCTGATTGCACTGTTTTGATGACTGTTGGATTACCAGGAGCAGGAAAAACAACATGGGTCAAACAATATTTAAGAGATCATCCGGAAGAACACTGGGTGCTGATATCAGCTGAAAATTTGTTAGAAAAGATGCGAGTTGATGGTATTGAAAGAAAAAGAGTGAACAATGGACGGTGGGATATGGTTATGGGCTTAACTGGAAAGGCAATATACAAATCTATTGGATTAGCCTGTCGAAGAAAGCACAATTACATCATAGATGGGAGTCATGTTAGTAAAGAAGCTAGGAAAAGAAAGTTTCTGCCGTTTCAAGACTTTTTGCGCAAATGTATTGTAATTATTCCTCCTGATGAAGAATTGCTACATAGGCAGATGAAGCAAGCGAAGCACGATACTCCTCAAATGCCAGCTGAAGCAATGCTAGAATTAAAAGCTACCTTTGCTATGCCATCATTGGAGGATGAACCCGTAGAAGACATTTTATTTGTGGAACCTGAAATGGCATCTCATGCTATCAAGATCATCGAACGGTATAATAAAGAAGGTGAGCCATGGCTAGCTCAAAAACATAAGCAAAAGCGTATGAAATACACCAATTCTCATTAACTTTTATATCAATTAAATTTAACGATTAATCGTTTTGGTGTTCTAAATAAATGCATTTATATATAACATGTAATAGTTTTAGATTGCTTGATTTCTGTACTCTAACCAATACAGATTTTATACATGTCTTCTTGCTTTTTTGAATACATATTGCACTTTAGAGTATACACTTTGAATATTAGGGCTGTCTTGCCGCGGTTGTTTGCCATACAGGCGCTGGAATATGCTCGATATTTTTAGTCATTATACACGTCGTAGTATTAATCTTACATTTTTGATTACAACAGCCTTTTGATCGCCTTTAACTAAAGCAACAATTATGATGGATAACGCGGATAAAATTGTTGATATGTCCCTAACTCTGGAAGGTAAGTAACTATTAATCTGAATTTAAGTTATATCCCTCCTTTTAGCGTCAACCTTGATGCCCGATCTCGGAGATAGTGTCAAGCCTGACAAATGTTTAGGAGAGTTGGTTAGGGATAACGACCAACTAAGAAGACATAATGACAATTTGGAGCTTCAAAATACTCAATTAAAGCGCGCTTTACTTCAATTCGAACAGCACACCCAATCTAATACTAAAGGGGATCTTGTTGTTGACTTGACAAACAGATGTTATGAGTCTGATGCTAAAAATGCCGAGTTGGCCGAACAATTGAAAGAGACCCAAGACAAGATGGGCTGGAAAATTGAAAGTTTGATGACTTCAAACGATGAGCTAAAAAATGAAATCAAATTCGTTACAAGCAAGCATCAGATTGCGGAAAACGAAGCAGCCAAACTTGGTAGACAACTCGCTTCAATGACTATGAGACTTGATGGGAACGCTACAATAAGCGACAGCGAGCAATGCAGACTACTTGAAAAGGACTTTGCTCTTCAAAAGGAAAATTATGAATCTATGCTAGCTAGTGCTGAAGCGGAAATGAAGGAGACTAAAAATCAATTGTTGGTCGCAAGCAAAATTTTAGAAAAAGTTCTGGTAAAATACAATATCCTCACACCAGAAGGGATCAAGAACTTCGGCGTATCTAAGTTAGGAATTGAAAACTGGTTCTCAGATGACGATTTCATCATTTCCGCAGGAGGAATGCGTTCCTCGATCAAAAGTAATACCAGCGGCAAACAAAGTCTTGACTTAGCTTCTACTCAAAATGAAACTCTGGAAACTGCAGTTGCCCCTCTCCCCAATAAGCTTGAACGAAACTAACTTCTTGTGCAGAACTATGAACAATGCATCATTGGCCGTTGATATGAACATGACACAAAGTGGTGTTAACAATCTCCAGACTTCTCTCTTCTTGATGAAAGAATTAATGGAACGAATGTTTAGACAATTGCAAAGTGCCGCTTTGGTCTTGTCAGATGCTGCGGAAATTAGTGGCATAGATGGCATTAAGGATCTCATGTTGCAAATTAAAATGTCCATCAATGATACGATGAATGACGCGTCGGCCATTTTAACATCTGTTAATGATACTCAAGGACACTTAATGGATATGACGAAAGCTCTGAACCAAACTGTGGCCGAAGAAGTGGCTGTTGGTGAGACTATTAGCGAGGAGAGATATCTTGTATTGGTTGCCGAGGCTGAGCGACTCAAAGAACAAACGGAATTTTTATCAACCCAACTTCAGGATACTGTGAACCGCCTTTCCACTGGTAACAGAAAAGTCTTTGAAGCATCAGTTGAAGTAAGACGTTTGGAGGGGGAAAACGAAAAGCTTATCGCAGATCTTAGTGGACTTATGGAGGAGCAAAACAAAATGTTGGAAGAAAATAAAGATTTGTTGGAGAAAGTTAAGTATGCGGAAGAATCTAATCTTGAATCTTGTGAGATGTTAAAGAAACTGTCGGAGGAGATTGAAGGCATGAGTGCGGAGTTGGATAGCAAGACTATGGAACTTTCAACTGCTTCTGAGGAAAACTCTACCTTGAAGAGTGATTTTTCCAATTTGGAAGCTGAGTACTTGGCTTTGGAAGACAAGTTAAAGGAAGTATCAACTGCTTTCAATGAGGCCTCTGAGAAGCTTCAGCAAATTGATATTGGGAAAGAGAATATCGTTGCGTCGGCTGAGTCTGCTTTGCTTTCTATATCTCTTAGCAACAACAGCTTGTTTGATAGCTCCAGAGCATCATTTACAGAGCCTAACAATCCATTGAAAATCCTGAAAGACTCCGTCGACAAGGCAGGAATTTATTGCACAAAAATCCAAAGATATTGTGAGGAAAAGAGAGATGCTGAATCGACGAATCTTGAAGTTGTAAGTAAACTTAATATTTTAGTTTTATTTGAAATTTAATCGTTTTTGTCTAATTTAGAAACGAGTTCTCGGTAATTTGCTTTCTACACTCCTCAAAATGTCCAACAACATTAAAAACTCTGCCTCAGCTTACTCAGACGTTCGTGCCTTTATCCTTGAGTTGACTGCCTCAATAGATGCTGGAAATAATGGCAAACTTGTATGTTTAATATCGTATTATTGCTTAACTTTTATTTTTATCTCTTTTAGCCCGAAGAAGCTAGGGAAAAGCTTAAAAATGAACTCAAGAATATCGTCCAAACTCTGAAAGAGGTTCACGAAAGATCTGGAAAACTACTTGGCTCAAATAAACAAAATTGATGAGCGCTTAATACATATTGGGAGCACATAAATAATCTCAACAAATAAAGTAATTCTTATTTAGTGTTGTTTTGTTTAATGGGTATTGCACGACCCTTTTATTATCTTTTAATACCACAATATTATATCTTTTATAATTTTTTCATTTCAGATAGTTTTAGGTTATTTTATATTGATTTCGTCCCTCATTCTTTCTATTTCATCTCCCTTTTATTGTATCCATTAAAGTTAGTGGTACCACTCTAAAGTCTATAGGGACTAAATTCAATTTCATTTTAAATTACATGGAATAACAGTGTCCAATATTTATGTTTCACTGTCGCTGGCATCCTTCTTTTGTTGTCTGTTATACAAGGTTGCAGGCACCTGTTATACTACACACTCCCCATTTCAATGTCATTTTGGTAAAAATGCATTTTTGGTGTATTAACATTATTAGTTTTAATTTATGTTGCGTGGAGACTTTTTTTGTTATCTTGATGGTGGAATGTCAAATTCGGTTAGGTTTAAAATACTTGAATATGTCATTCATACACACATAGTACAATTTGTTTGTACGTACTACATTTGTAGACTTTCTTTTTTACCCTCTAAAAGTGACCCTTGTAATTGCATTTTAATCTTACATGGAAGAGGCTTGCACAAAAAATAGGAAGACTATACATTAACTATATACTCAGCCCTCTCTATGTGTTGACCGATTACGTGTCACTTTTTTGCCAGTATTGATTTGTTACATAGCCATTCGCGTCTTACTCATCTATAATGTCGACACAGAACTATCATCGTCATCTTATTTTACAATATTCATTTTAAATTTTGATTTTAATTTAAACTCAATTTAACTTAATCATTTTAGTATTTGTTGAGTTCAAATCAAAACATTCTTAGTCATCATGGTAAGTAACTTTCATTCTTATTTATTTTCATCAATATCTTTTAGCGTGAAGTAATCTCTATTCATATTGGACAAGCCGGAGTTCAAATCGGAAATGCCTGCTGGGAGTTGTACTGCTTGGAGCACGGAATCCAACCTGATGGCACCATGCCTTCCGAAAAAGCTAGCGGTGTCACCGACGACTCTTTCTCCACTTTTTTCAGTGAAACAAGCCGCGGAAAATATGTCCCAAGAGCGTTGATGGTCGATCTAGAGCCCACAGTTATCGATGAAATTAAGACTTCCGCCTACAAGGGACTCTTCCATCCAGAGTACATGATTTCAGGTAAATCAAACCACATTTATTTGAATGAGTAGGAATCGATCAAAAATAAACTCCATTGCACAGTTAATCATCATATTTCTTGTTTTAGGAAAAGAAGATGCAGCCAACAACTACGCTCGTGGTCACTACACCGTCGGAAAGGAAATCATCGACAAAACTGTAAGATTAATAGAAATATGCAAGTAATAAGACCGTCTTTTTTTAGGTTGACAAGTTGAGAAAAATCTCAGGTAAGCTTTTACTTTAATTAAATCAGGCCAATTAATTTTATTATTTAGATAACTGTACCGGATTACAAGGATTTTTGGTATTCCACAGTTTCGGTGGAGGTACCGGATCAGGATTTACATCACTCCTAATGGAAAGATTATCCGTTGATTTCGGAAAGAAGGCTAAACTCGAATTCTCCGTTTACCCAGCCCCTCAAGTCTCCACTGCTGTTGTAGAACCATACAACTCTATCCTCACAACTCACACCACCCTTGAGCACTCCGACTGTAGTTTCATGGTTGACAATGAAGCTATCTACGATATCTGCAAGAAAAACCTTTCTGTTGCCCGTCCATCTTACGCCAACTTGAATCGTTTGATTGCTCAAGTCGTATCCTCCATTACCGCTTCCTTGAGATTCGACGGGGCTTTGAATGTCGACTTGAATGAATTCCAAACCAACTTGGTTCCATACCCAAGAATTCATTTCCCATTGGGTAAGTTTAAATTACAACAGCAAATAGATCCAATATCTTACAAATAGTTTTGAGTTATTTATCTGAGTTTTATATCTTTCTGGTCAAGAATTAAAATTCGAATGAATCCAAATAACTTTCGTTAATAAGTAGAATTATAATTCATAACAGGATGCATATACTTTTAAGTTTAGTTGTTACTAATCTCTTAAAGTAGGAAAAACAAAATCTTAAATTATATTTGTTATAATTCCTTTATACTTCAAAACAAATTAGATTTATGTCTAAAATGAATTGGATATTTTTCCAAAGCAAATTAATTACTTGTCTAAACAAAATTTGCACAGTTATACAAAATGTTTTAAGTGATTCTTCGGATAGTGCCTAATATCATTTTTTCAGTTACCTTTGCTCCAATCCTTTCTGCTGACAAAGCTTTCCACGAATCTCTCTCAGTACAAGACATTACAAACATGTGCTTCGAACAAGACAATCAAATGGTTAAATGCAATCCTCAAGAAGGAAAATACATGAGGTAAGCCAATAATATTTTTGTACACTTTTAATCCGTATTATTTTGAGTATCGCTTTATTATACCGAGGAGACGTAATCGCCAAAGATGTTAACAGCAGCATCTCTGCCCTTAAAAGTCGTAGAAACATCCGTTTCACCGACTGGTCTCCATGTGGATTCAAGGTTGGTATCAACTACATGCCATTGGCCATCCCACCTGGCTCGGATTTGAGCAAAACTCCACGCAGTGTTTGTATGCTAGCTAACTCTTCGAGCATCGTTGCCGCTTTCGCTCGTTTGGATCAAAGCTTCGACAAGCTCTACTCTAAGAGAGCTTTCGTACATTGGTACGTCGGAGAAGGAATGGAAGAAGGAGAATTTTCTGAAGCCCGTGAAGATCTTGCTGCTCTCGAGACCGATTATGCCGAAGTCTCCCAAGATAGCAGTGATGTCCCAGAAGAATTTTAAAGCCGCTTGTTGTGAACGTAATTATTTAATTTTGAGAATAAACTTAATTATTTCACCGTATCTCATTAAATAATTTACTTTATGTTCATTTGCTTATTCCTCTAAATAAAAGCTTTGATTACTATAATGTGTACTTTCACTGTTTTATACTATACCTTTTAATAATCCTTTCATTTTCAGCTCAATAATTGTATATTTTTATCTTTGAATAATGCTACAATTTTTAACCTATATTTATTTACACGCGTTTTAACGAATATTTATTTGTGTTTATTTTACTCGTACTTGACTCTTTGATATTGGGCACTTATTTAAAAAATTGTTTCTAATATCCAATAATAATTCATTTTACAATTATCAGGCACTATTTAAACATTTTTTAGTATTCAACAGTTGATTCATTTTATTATCGATTTCAGACATGCTTAACAACAATTCCAAGGTTATTTTACTAGCTTGTGGTACGTTCAATCCTGTCACAAATGGTCACTTAAGAATGATGGAAGCGGCAAAGGATTACCTTGTGAAAAAAACTCAGTGCATTGTTCTTGAAGGGGTATTAAGCCCTGTATCAGGTGCTCCGTTTCCTTAATCACCTTAACTAATTTTATTTTCATTTTAGGTAATTTAAAAAACAGTCAAGGAAAATGAATATGAAAGCATTTATTCAAAAGAACAAACATGTTCAAAGTATACACAATATTATTCAATAATGTTATTTAAATTTGCACGTTGCTGAAGACAATATTTGATATTCTCTTAACAATTATTAGATGTTTCTTGTACATCACATCATTAAATTGACCAGAGGAGTCAATGTTTGTCACACATTCTGAAGATCTATTATAACTGAGTATCCCAAGGCGAGCGCTTCATTTGTAGACAAGGCATTAAGATAAACAGCCACTATATGCCTCTTATTTCTCAAGATATCTATGACTATTGTATTCTTAGCATTCAAAGGTATGAATCTGAAATTGCGATGTTTAGCAGTCCAACTATGCTCATCAAATCTCTTTTCCCGTTTCTAGAAACACCACCGTAGAAAGTTGACTTCATAAATTGATCAAAAGTTGATGACTTAACATTGAGATGCAAAGGCAGATCTAGCGATGCATAAAGACTCAGTTCCCCCTTTGCAGTATCGCGGGACTTTTTATTCTTTAATTCATCCTTAGCTTTTTCCACAACTCTTTTTCTTTCTCAAAAGTCTAGGTAATGTCACTTCTCAACTGAGAGCATATTCTCTTTTTCAAATGGTATGTCCAACCTGAGTTATCCTTGTATTCTCAGATGCAGCTTTTACATTTGCTCTTGGGGTTTTTCACAATAGAAGATTGATTCTTTGGATTTGAAAATTGTGCCATTGTGTAGCTTTCATCACCATCTCACAGGTATTGATAAAGGTAGTCTCCCAAGGATCGAGAAGCTAAATAAATAGCATCGTTTGATTTGCTCCACAATTAGTTAGTTCAGGACAGTTTTTGCTGGTTGAATGCTTCATCCAAGTACAGCGTATCGAGGAAAATCCTTTTAGTATGTAAAAAATTTTACTATCACTATCATGAATTTCCAAAAAACGGAGACTCTGATATTTTAAGAAATATAATAACTGATTTGTCATGGCCGTCATCAATAGTCCACAAAATACATTAATTAAATATATTTAAAATCAAACATGATCACATTTAATTAGGTCTTCTTCAGATAAATACGAGAAAGCTGGAATGGCTTTTGCTAACCATAGATACAATATGCTGCAATTAGCTGTCAAAGACTCAAAATGGCTTTCTGTTTCCGATTGGGAGATCAAACAACCAAAGTGGAGCAGATTAGTTGAGGTGACTGAAACTATTAAAAAAGATGCTATCAAAAAGCATGGGTTAAAAGAAGATGAAGGACTACGTGTGATGTTTGTGTGTGGTGGAGACGTCATAGACTCATTTTCCATAATCAAGAGTGATGGGTCAAGTTTGTGGAGTAGAAAAGATGTAGAACGCATTTGCAAGGAAGGCGTAGTTTGTATGGATCGTCCAGATACAAGATACAAAGAAACTCTAAAAAATTTAAATCTGTTTGATTACATTGATAAGAGCGTTTTTCTTTTCAAGGATGAAATTTGCCCAAACAACATCAGTTCAACAAGAATTAGACAAGCTGTCAAAGAAGGAATTACTCTGAAATATTGCACACCAGATCTTGTGTCTCATTATATTACTTCTAATTCATTGTACCTTTCATAAAAATAAATATTTATATTCATATATCGTAATTTGCATTATTAAAGTCCAAACATTGTTTTGATTTCAATAACCAATTTTCTGTCTTTAATTGAAAAGAAGTGCGTGGTATATAACAATGATTGGAATTTATTTTTATCTAGATATTATGTATTTAAAGGATGTCTTATAATAACTTCCCGTTTTTTTAAAAATGATTATAACTCTTTCAATAATTGATGGAAATTAGTGATTTTATTGACAAAAGATAGTCCTACAAAAATAAAAAATAAACTATTAAGTATGACAGCCAAGCGATGGTCTGCTTCAATATAAAGCAACTGTGCTAGAATAACGTTGAGGTCTGTTATGCTTTTTAAACTGGAATACAATATGTAGTCTAGTTCCGCGAGTTTGCCAGGATCTCTTTTGTTTGCATCATTATGCACCAGATCCAGCAAATGTTAGCCTAGCGTTCTTTCGCTTGAAGTTGAAAACAGTGCTTGCGTTGAAGTCACCTCTTAGACTAGTTTGTCGTAACATTTGAAACTGCACAAGTCGTCCAGATCATTGTAAACAACTATACCTAAATAGGCAGTAGCATAACATCTAGAGAGCGTACAACCTTCTCTAGCCAGTAAAAGTTTTTTCCATCAAAAGTATTACTTATATTTTAATACTTTTAAATGTTTAAAGCGGGAAGTAAAAAGACAAATGTAGATCAATAAAGTATGGGCGCCAAATTTCTGACTCAACTCGCAACGACTTTGGTACTTGTTTGTATTGTCAAGCTGCAATTTGCATCACACTTTTCCCTGTCATCATTTATAGTTTAACTATAAAAGAAGAGATTATTGGAAACTTATCTCAGTTACATTTTTACGCTTAACAAATCATCATGGCCTCTCCAAAACATCAAATCTATTTATCCTTTACCGGTCGCTGCACTTACGTAAGTTTACTAACAAATTGGTTTATTCTAAACTTGAAATTACTTAATTTTTAAATTTTAGTGGAATCTCTTGGAGGTCTTTGAAAGCTATGGATTCATCAAGGACATCACTATGGTCAAGAAAAACGCTTGTATCGAAATGATGACTAAGGAAGGATTGCAAAATATCAGTCAGTTATTTAAGGGGAATAAGGATTACAAGGTCCAACTTAATGGGCATGTTATCCAATTCAGTCTAAACAACGAGTGTTCATTGAATTTGGATGCCAAGCTAATTTTCACTCCAACTTACCAAAGGCATAAGGACCTTCCTCGAGAAACAATGAAAGTCACTAGTAAAATTTATGTTAATAAATTCGACAATGCCGTAACTGCTAACAACTTCAGCTTCTGGTTTTCTTTGCTAGAAGACAAAATAGCCGATCAAAAGTACTTTCAGAAGCAATTTGAGCTTACCCACCATTGTGGAGCCTTGTCTTCCAACAAATTTGTTGTCATCAAGCGGGAAGGAGAGTTTGTAAGGGCCCAAGTTGTCAGAAGAATTAAAGACCAGAAGGCAGAAGTATTTTTCATCGATAAAGGCTTTCCAACTTGTGTTAAGACAGAATTCATCCGTCCTCTCTCTGTGCCCTGTCATTCTACCTTCGAAGCTGTGCTGTGTACTCTTGACAACATCACAAATAAAAGAGGACCATTTGTGGATGAATTCTTGAGATTGGTCAATTTAGAAGACAGTGTCATGGGTCAGTCTCATCCTACTTTCACCTTGATGGGATTCGATGGTTATGCCTGCAAGGTCAAAATTGAAGTAGAAGATAGTGCAGGCAAAATGATTTCTGTTGACAAACTACTTGCTGACAAAGGACTGTGTGATTTAATTAAGCCGGTTGAACTTTATGTGGAAGAAGCCGATGAAGATGTGGAAAACACTTTCAGCATTAACGGAGTAGTCAAACAATTTTCTAAATGTAGCATCAAAAGTGTTGTTCAAAAGAAACATATCTACTCTCCTCAAGAATTGAAACACATTGCAGTAGTTGAAAATGCTCTTATCAAAACAATCCAACAAAAAGTCTTTGGTACACATCATTCTAAAAAAATTAATTCTTCCAAATAATCTTGCTAAAATGTGACCCATTTAAACAGTCAACCATTTTATTTTATATTCTGTTTACACCATACCTGATAATAAATTTGTTTTTACATCTAAGATCTGTGCATGTATCATTTAAATTTACTTCCATTAGACACAATAAAAACCACTCTCATTAGTAGCATATTTTTTATTGTGACCATTTGTATTAGTAAAATGTGATCATTCGCATTAATAAAATACTCATCCTTATTATTGAATTGCACACTCTTGTTATGAATATGATGTGTATCTAACAGCTATATTCACTTAATGGTTTAATTATATGTCGCGTTGTAACGGTATTGCCCGATGCCAACTAACAAGCCGCCATTGCATCCAAAAGTACATTCACTTACACACATGCTACGTTTCGAGTCTTATTAATTTTTATTACGTTCCCCTCATTCATTAAGTTATCACATTACGTTTCTTGTCTTTCGTTTGCCATCATTGTGTCACACCATTTTCTATTTTAGATTTAACATCACTACCAATTGCACTTTAACTCGACTAAATTAATTAACTGTTATGTCAATTATGATGCACGAACAAGCCATTCACAATCACCTCAGTATTTTCAAAAAGACGTTTGAGGACAACGTAAGTCACCTATTTCGAAATATTTTTATCTTAAGTTTGTCTTTCAGGTAACACCATCTCCTTACAACTCAAAAAAGGAACTCGCCTCTGCTTTTTCTTTCTACGACCTCAGTGAATCGTACAAAGATGATCCAAACCAAAATGTCTCCATGGATTACCTGATTAGTCTTTTGAAAGAAAAAAAGCAACTGCTTGTGTTTCCAGGTTTCTTTCCTAACGTTGATCGTCTGTTGGATGAAGAAATCTCTCGCGTTCGCATGTCACTCTTCCAATGCGACTTTTCTAATGATGAGATGCAATTACCCGAACCAGAAGGAGAAGTCGTTGCTGTCCAAGAAAAAATCTATGTCCCCAACAAGGAACATCCCGACTACAACTTTGTAGGAAGAATTTTAGGCAAGTTGTTTGAAATCATGAAAAAGGGAAATATTGGGTTGGGTTAATGTTAACCCAGTAATTTCATTTCTACTTCCAAAACGACATAATCTGCTAGCTAGTGTTGATTCGTACAAATGAATCTTACATTGACACTTAGGAGCATCGCAGCGAAAAATAATGTTAAGATGGCTGGTACAATTGAGCTATTCCTCGTCAATACCTCTTAGAGATTGATGGCTAGATTACTTTCACAATACTTTGATATACGCTTCCAAAAACTGACATCGTATACTTCTTGACTACGTTGATGTGGGATTTGGTCAGATTCGTGTCATAAAAAGCCGAGTCCAATTGATGACTGGTCTGTAAATTTGAGCATAGCATAACTTTTGTGCTAGTCTGAAGGCAGTTTCCTTCTGATGGAATGAAAATCATATCTAAATTGCGTCTTTTCTTCGATAGGAATTTTGTTCTGATTCTCTCAAAATTAGGAGGCTATTGGCGTAATTCTAAATTCTCCTGAGCCTCCAAACTGGCATGTACTTCATATGCCCCATCTTCATCCACAACACCCTCTTCAATTGGTTCTCCTTGTTGGCTTCTAAAACAAGTTTCTCCATGTTGATCTTGTTTTCATCCATCTTTCAGACTCGTCATCATCACTCGAAATATCAATGACTTATATTTTTGATTTTTAATCCTAGAAGATTGTGTAGTTACGATAACCCGTTTCCTTTAGTCATGACGTACGCCAAAAAATTAAAATGAATTAAATGTATGCGACTTAAAAAGGCGTTGAAATGGGGTTGTTAAAAAAGATAACTTATCTATGTTTTGTATAATAATTATGGAACAATTCTAGGTCCACGTGGAATGACTGCCAAACAGTTGGAGCAAGAAACGAGCTGCAAGATTATGGTTAGAGTAAGTAGTATAGATTGTAATAGTTTGAAACAAAAATTTAGGGAAGAGGATCCATGCGTGATAGAAAGAAGGAAGAAGCCAATCGTGGAAAGCAAAATTGGGAACATCTTGAGGATGAACTGCACGTTTTGATTCAATGTGAGGACACCCAAAATCGTGCTAAAATCAAGATCTCCAATGCTACCAGACAAATCAATAAACTTCTCGTCCCTGCTCCAGAAGGTGCCGACGAACTGAAGAGAAAGCAATTGATGGAGCTTGCAATCATCAATGGAACCTATCGTTCTGTCAACAACACCAAATTTGCGACCTCCCCTACTCGTCTTGTTCCTCCAATCAATATTATCAAGAATAATCAAAGCCAAATGTTCGAGCCATCCCCCAATCTTGATTCTCAGGATCCCTTTGATTTTAATAGAGAATGCTCCGAGAATGCTTTGGCTTCCCCACATGGGTACTTGGACTACAACGAAAACAACTTGGAGACTCTCATTTACAACCTTCAAAAAAGCATGGGTAATTCTGAATTGGGTCAACAAAACATGTATGCTCAGAGCCCAAATGTTTTCAACATTTGCAAGAATGATTCATTTGCCGACTTCCTGAGCAAGCATGGAGGGTACGGAGACAACCACATGGCCACCTCGATTCATTCAGAATCTGAGCCAAGTTATGAAGACCATCTCGACATCCAGTCAAAGTTGAATTTTGACCGTATGGCTGGAGGTGACAACTAGTGAATTTGTATCCTGCTTTCTAACTTTACCGGATCTTTATTTTAGAATATCATTATTACGAGTAGTTTACTTAATTGTTTTTACCAAAAATATTGCCAATCATCCTTAGATTAATAATTGATATTAAGGAAAATCTTTTTCCATCCGATATACTATTATAACCTATATATCTTATCTATAGATTATTTATAATCTCATTGATTTAAAAAGTTTTGTTACTATAAAAATAAAATTATCTTGAAAAGAATTCTTTTTATTTGTGTTACAAGTTTTGGTTTAATAAGACCATTAATAACTGCGTTTTAACTACTTTTAACATTGCAAATGAATGACTTGCCTGATATGGATTTCGATTTGCTGGTGGAACAGTATTTTGTTTCGGTTTACGACAATGATGTGAAGGAAGTTGTGCGGATTCTAAAACTGGACATTCCTGTAGATGTCCCTGATGAAAATAACAATACTGCATTGCACATAGCATCTGCTAATGGTTTTATTGAAATGGTAAGTAATCCTTTATTTGCGATATGTATTTATTGGTATGTTTAGGTTGAAACCCTTTTACTTTGGGGAGGAAGCCCGAAAAAGAAGGATAGTGTAGGAATGTGTCCACTTTTACATGCTTGTGTGTTTGGATCCATTCCATTGGTAGAATTGTTATTAAGACATGGGGCCGACATTTCGACCATCTCATATTATGGTGTCAATGTAATGACAATCTCAGCTTACTACAAACAGCTTGAATTAATGAAACATCTTCAACAATATGATGTCCCTTTGGATTATTTGAAAGAGTCTGGAAGTATTGTATCACCCTTATTAGCGTCATGCATTACTGAAGATGTTTCCATAATAATATTTTTGTGCCTTTTGAAGGATGCTGATATAAACATGAGAATCGGGGCATTTGACGGCATCACTGCATTGGGTTATTGCATAATCACTAACAAGGTAATGTTTTAATTGCTTGGCTTACAATATTTTACATATTTTTACGATTCCAGATGCAAATAGCTAATCTTTTAATAGAATTGGGTGCCGAAGTGGATCTACCTACACTTAATAATAAAAGTTCGAGACAATTAGCACAATCTTTTAAGAGGAAATTGCATTCGGACTTGGTTTTCAATGAGCTATGCGATGATGATTTAAATGCTCCTAATGAGAAGCCCAAATCGTTAAATACAACAACTGATTTACGGTCATTGGTTAGAGATGAAAAAGTATTTCAAATTAATGAAATTTTCCGAAGAAAGAAAAGTTTCAAGGAGTTGCCTCCAAACCAGTCTGGATTAATGTATAGTGCTATAGTTGGAAATATCTCGTTATGTGACATATTTTTGGTGAATGGAGACGATATCAACAAGTGCGAGAATGTATTGAACTTTTCAATCATTATGATTGCTGCTGCCTGTGGAAATGACGATTTGGTCAAGTATTTGGCAATAAATGGAGCTTACTTGCATGTTACTTCTGCCAATGACTTGACCTTATTTGATATCGTCAAACTTTCTCGAGGAATCAAAAGAGAAACAATGGAGTTGATAGAAAAGTTCAAAAATAATGGTTATTACACTTGTAAGGAGGAGAAGAAGGAAACATTGTTCCATAAAATTGGAACGTATTTTAAGGCTCCAAAAAAAAAGATTCATATAAACAACTATCCTGGTGAAATTGGTTTGAAGAAGAGAATTATGGACAATATGGAAAATACAGATTATTTCTGTGATACTTTCTTCGAACAATTTGATTTCGAAAAAGTATGCTTAGAAAATGATCAGAAATGGTTTTCCACAGATAGTATTAGGTTGAAGGATTTAAAATTTAGAACTTTATCTAATCAAAGCCCTTCTAGGGTAAGTCTCAAAATTTGATATCTTTAACTAATATTTGATTTAGAATTCCCTAATTTTACCGAAAATACCTTGCGAAACATTTTCAAGAATTTTTTATCGCGGACCAGATAATGTTGCTCAGTGTGCTACTTTTACGCAGAAAGACATCAATGACAGATTGGAAGATTTAGTCTTATATTGTAAGCAATCTTGTAAGCAAAATTCATCCTCAAATAACATTAAATTTGAAAATAAATCCATCCGGTCAGGTTTATTCAGTCAAGGAGTCGGGGAAATTGATCAAAGTGAAATTTTGGATATTCTAGTTGAGGCTGCTTTAACAAAATTAGATTCAAACAGTCAAAGATCACACCAACACAGCAACTACACTATCTTCCAAGATTCGTATGGTTTGTCTAGTAGTATGAATTCATTAGTCAAATATAGAAGGTAATCTATTTCCGTTCAATTATTTACATATTCTGTTTTTAGCAACGATCAACTATCTGCAAGCACTGGAAGCACTGTTTCTTATAGACATGGATATTGTCCTGAAATTGATCACTACGATGCCTGTTTCGAAGATATCTCCTATAACTAAACAATACAAAAACAGATTTATATTTTTATTATTTTAAATTTAACAATTAATAGGTCTATATATCAACCATGAGGTACAAAATTATTTTTGATAAACTTATATTGAACTTTAACAATTATTTCAACTTTATTTTGCATTTAATTTAATAATTTTAATTTACATATATCAATTTTATTTAACATTAATTAAACGTTAGAAATGATATCAAAATGTGTGCTAGATTTTTCTTGAACCTTAAAGTGCTTCCTTGTGAATTGAAATAAACTAGCTGGTTTACTTGTAAATTGAATTTTTAAATAATTTTCTTCTCCATTAAATTAGCTCTGGCTAAAGCGACTTCCTCCATAAGTGCAACACGTTCTGACTCGACATCGTTAAAAGTGATAACACCATAAGCAACTGTACTGGCAGCGTATAACATTAGCATTCCAATAATGTAAAAAGGGGACTGTTTAAAGTAAATATTAAATTGGTATGAACTTATTAACACTTACATATAAGATGATGAGATTAGTACTATGAGAAAATGCGCCGTTCAAAGATGGAAACCATTCCTTGATAAATCCTAGCCAAATCAAGAAGGCAGGGATAAAATATGCCAAAAAAGAGACTAATTGAGTTGCCATTATAGTTAAAATGCGGTGACTTTAAAATCAAATGCTACTTTTATCTTGAAACACAATTCCACTATACTTCTTGTTTCGTGTATAAGCATGTGTATCGGTGTCAAAATTTAATCTCCCAACGGGGCGAAAAGTAATTTGATATATCCTTTTATTTTACTAGTTGTTTTATACAAAATTAAATATAGTGTTTTTTGTCATAATCAAGTCTTTTATGATGAGGGATCTTATCGTTGAAAAATAAGAATTTGACAGGTTAAAAATGGCTCCATAAAGAAAATTGGCTGATAAGAAAATTTATTTGAAAACATCACGACAGATACATAAATAATTTGATGTAAAACAAACAATTTCCTTTATGTCATTTCCTTTTTAAGATGTAATTCAAAATCGCAAAAAATAACAATTCTAATTTTTTGTTGCGCAATACTGGAAATTAATTTTGTACTATAGAAAATAAATAAACTGCCACAACTCTTCTCTTTCAGTGTAAAGGATTACGTGCAGATACTTTATTTTGATTTACAATCTTTCTTCACAAAAATAGTATATGTAACTAAGACGAATTCGTAATCACTTTTTTGACTTAATGACAATTCAATTTTATTAGTTATTGTCTAGATTTAGCAGACATCATTCAGTGTTTTTAATATAATGCCAAGGCAACTTTCGCCACTACAACCTATAATAAATAATATGTTTTTTTGCCACTTTTTGATATCAAGAATATTGTTAATGCTCCAATAATTATGTCCAATGGGAAAATAAATAAATTTTTATTATGGAACAATTTGCGACCAAAATGTCTAATATGTAACTCATTCCCCACACATTTTAAGATGATGCAAGTTGTTTATAATTTGGGATACTTACTTATTTTATGCCCTTTTTAAAATAACTTTTTAATAAGCACTCATCCTAAATATCAAAGGATTAAACTGATTACTGAAAATTATTTATACACTTCAGTTCATATACTATTAGGGTATTTAATAAGCTAATATGTTTCCACATTTAATTTGTTTTACTATTCTATAATTGGAATAGAATAAACTATTAATTTTTAATAAGTCTGTCCCTTTTCCTAACTTCCAAATCATTATTCAAACTTATTTTATTGCCTTTTATAAAATAAAATTCTTCTACTTATGCAAAATTTGACATTCTGATGTTTGAAGGTTCCCACGATCTTTAAAAATCTGAGGTTAAGTGTTTCTATACAGCCTATTACTTTTTTAATTTTTGGCAAAATGGCAGCTTTGTATGTGATGACATCTTTTAAGGCCAGTTTAAACATTACCAGACATAGACTTCTTTGGCTACTTTATACAGAGCACCATATGTTTTGATTTCTTCAAAATTATATTTGGAATTTATTTTTCATACAATATCGTTATAGGTAAGTTTATTTACATTTTTGTCACTATTCGACACATCGCCAATCATTTAGCACATAATAAAATTCTTTGAATAACACAATTTCAAAGATTATTCATAAATTTTGGCATGATTAAAAATTTCAAATTATTTCCAAGTTCTGTTTACTTTAATTAAAAGACCTCTTAATGAGAGTAGTCATTTAGATTCTTTTAATGATATACAGAAAGGGATGCCACAATATTTTTATTTTTTTCTTAACTCAATCGGTTAATAAGGTACAATTTTCCATTTTTTATAATTGCCATTTATGACACGCTATTATGGTGTTTATCGTCACAAAAAACACAAAAAATAATAATATACTCGGTTTGTTTTGTTGTACTATTTACAATTAAATGTTATTTGTACAAGGAAGAGTTATTACCAAATCTTGCTACAACTATTCTTGTAATTCTCAACCATTATCTATTATTATCACATCTTTCTCAGACAAACTTTTCTCATACCTAATTATGAAACTATATTAAAGTAATAGTTTTAACTAAACTATGTATTAATCAAATTTCGTTTATCTTTAGGAAACATAAAGTCTTTTTCGTATGTTTTCATATACTTTTATGATTAAGTTAAAGATATAGTTGTCCGAATATTAGCCTAATAAAACACATCCCACCCTATCTATTAGAAAAGTGGCACTTACAAAATAAATATTTGATTATTTTATGTAACAATATTATTAAAAGCATTAGCTTTTTGTAAGTGGCTCAAATTTCAAAACTTATCTCTTTACCAGTAAAAACGTACATCCATCCATATATTTATGTTTATGTACCATTGTATTTTGGTACTAAAAGTGCCAACATAAAATGCTCTTTTTTAATTCACACAAAATTTACTTTTCAATATACTTTCCTACTAATGGATCCTTTGGAATAAATTATTAGATAGTGTGAAGTGTAACAACACACATTTAAGAGTCAAATTAGCATCCACTTGTTATAATACTTACTTCCACTTTTTGATTCTATTAGGTAACGAATATCAATAATATGGCTAATTAATCACAGTGATAAATTAAATCTTTAATAAGAATAAAAAAGTATGTATAATTATAATGAGCTTAGGTACTACATATTCGCCTTGATTTCAGTTTATAAGCTGGCAAGTTAATAAGTTTGTTTGAAATAAATATTTGAAAAGTTAAACAAGAGACATCATTTAATGGCGTAATTTGTTATAAATGACAATTTTTGTGTGCTTCATAGCATAACAATTAGATATAATTTTTGGATCTATAATTATTCCTCGCTACTTAATTATTTCTTGTTAAGTGGCCTTTTTGACTAGACTAAATTATTAATTTGCAGTTATACTTATAGCTACATATGTAGTTATTAAAACATGACAAGTGATGGGTTTGTTTTGGTAGGAAGTACCGAAACCTAAACAATGAACTTTTCTTCTACATTCATATTTTCTTCTCCTTTCACATTTTCTTACCCAAACATTCTCCAACATTCACCACCCAATAGATTTATTCAACATTATAAGTTACGATTTGTTGAAGAGTGTTTATATAAACCGTTATCCACAATAATATTCCTTTCAATATTTAACCCAGTTTTTTTGAGTTAAATGGAACCATTTTTGAATTATGGTAAATTTTATTAAAAGCATAAAAGGATTTAAAGAGCTGAAACGTTAATTTATAAAATGCCATTCTAATATTAAATGCAAATAAGTGTATATAGTCTTCTTATAATAATGTTTTTGTAGTAAATTAAATAACAGTCTCGAAAGTGTTCCAATTTTGAGATATTACAACCATTTAATGAGCCATGTTTTAAAGAGATTAATACGACTGCACATTCTATAATTAATGATGTAAAAAACAGTTAATTGTGTTATCTTTGTTGTAGGATGTGTTGTCTACAGCTGTTATCTTCTTAAGATCTCTGCTAGTTCTGCATATTTTGGTGTCTTCATTAATTTTAGCTCTTCGATATCATTAATTTTTTGCTCTTCAATATCGTTACTTTGTTTGCCTTGTATGATGCTATAATTAGATCATTTGTATTATGGACTAGTACTTTCCTATTAACTCAAGGAAACGACGTCAGAAACGATGTCAGAAACAATGTCAGAAACGATGCTACACATAATGGTAGAAACGATACCAAAGATGGCGTAACATCGAATTACATTACTTTGTTGAGTTACTAAATTTGATTGTTATTAGTAGGATGAGAGTAGTTTAGCTATCCATTTCCGTGATACTCCACTCTTAATTGTTTACCCCTCATACCAAAAGGCCTTTTTATTAAGACGACCGTCGGCAAAGTTTAAATGAAATTGCGTTTACTTATTATCATTCATTAGTATCTATAACATTTATTATTATTTGTTCGGACACTTAACTTTTCTTATTTCCAGGTCAATTTGAAAATTGCTTAAAGAGGTATAATCTGAAAGATGAATTTTTCTGATAGCGAAGAACCAGAAAACACGGAGTCATTATCGCTATTACACAGCATTGAATGCTTTATCCTACTGATGGCAGTTCTTTGCGGGGGTCCTCTGAACATAGTAACATTATGTAAACTAGCAAGAGCTATTCGCAAAACCAAAAATTGTTCTCAAATTGTTTTACTACGTCTAAATCTAAATATAGCAGATTTAATTATGCTCTTTGTATATGTTCCGATTCATATTAGCTGGATTCAATCATACCAATGGAATGCCGGAGATCTTGCATGCCGAGGATTTAAATACATCTCAGTGTTTTGTTTTTACTTAAATTCATTCATAATAACTTGTATTGCCTTAGATAGATTTATAGGGATGGCTTCTATTAGTTCCTTCCAAAATGCAAAAAACGCAAAACAACGTGCCGTGAAAATGCTCTTTGTTGCATGGAGTTTGGCCTTCATAGTTTCCATTCCTCAATTATTTATTTTCCAATCCTTTTCGCCTTACCCAAATTTCGAGCAATGTGTTCCCATATTTTTGGTAATTTACTACACTACTAATCACATCCAGACCCACAATTTCACAGAAATCGAGAAACAAGTAGCATTCGAAAAATTGAATAGAACAAAGGATTGGGAAAATATTTACAACATCTATCATTTATTATTCATTTTTTGGATACCTATTTTTATAATTATTGTATGTTATTTTTTTGTCCTCTTACTCATGAAGACTCTTGTATCTGGGCACAAAAACAGAGGTTAGTTGTTATTTGTTGTGTTGTCATAACTCAATTTATATCAATTTAAGACCGCCAAATGGCAAAGGAATGTTCTTTCACTTCAGCAATTGAACTTTCTACAAGTGATAGGAATGGAGCAGCAAGTTCAGAAATTAAACGATTAACACTTTATGAGAATGGTTCGTTGAATGATGTTTTGGACTCCCAGGAAACTGAAAAACTAACTGATTGCGAGTGTGAGGAACACAACAAAATTACGACACCCGAAACTTTACCAACATCAACTACTCGAAACTCAAAACCATTATTCTCTATAAACTTAAAGGTCAAAACAGAGTCCTTGAAACAAGTGGTTGCTTTGAACCTAAAAAATGGAACCAAAGAAGTACAATTAGGAAATTTGGCTATGAAACGCATGAGATTAGCTAGGAAGAGAACAAAAAAACAGGCTTTGTTTATTATAGTAACATACATTATACTATGGTCTCCGTACAATGTCCTTGCAATTATCCAATCTTTGTCCTCAAATAATCTATGGATTCAGTGGTTCCTCAGCAATGTTCCCTTGTTTTTCTTGAATTCAATCATTGTTATCAATCCCTTAATCAATGCCATTATTTACGGTATCTTTGATCCCAAATAGTTATCAAATGATCCATTTATGTCTCATCATTTAGACTTACTTAATTTTATTACATCTCAAATACTTGCTTTCTTTAATGTGTTTTACAAAAAATTAACGAGTTTTATGAAGCTATATAAATGATATGAGCTTGCAAATAAATAAAAAAATGTTACTTTTTTTTGACTAAAATCATATGTTCCATAGGAAATGCACATACATATTTGAAAAGTTATCTGAAGTAAAAACAAACAAAAACACCAAAACACAAACATACACTACTTTCCTGATCTAGTAAACAATCAACAAAGACACAGTCTGTTTTTTATCGTGACTACCAACATATACTACAAAATTACATCATCTTAAGATTATTACAACAAAATACTCCCATAAAATTGAGTAAATTATGCAAAGTTTTGAAATTATTGAATCTAGATGGTATCAACTATTATATTAATTTATACATAAATACATGTCTCATTCATTCTTTTACCGGTGATTAAGTTTGTTTTGAGTGGACCTAAATACTAAACTTTGATCATATTAAACAAGTTTTTTTCGTAAAAAATTAAAATAAGAACAAATATTGTGAATGAATTAATTTATTCAAAAATTAAAATACATAAGAAGGCATAATATCATCTTTGGTTATTAGGTAGTGGATCGTCACATGTTAAGATCATAAGATTATAATATTTACAGTTATTTTTCAGTTATTCAGCTAAACGAGATTTAAAGTATTGTTTGTTGTTGTTGAGAATCAATTCGTAATCTATTATGGTGGTCAGGTCAGATAAGGCAATAGTGAGTTGTATTATTGTTGACTTCGTATTTGAAAGCAATTATTAAGGTACCTTAGAAAAATATCCGCCGTCTGTTCATAATGTGTTTTGATAGATTTAATTGGAAATTCTTTAAACTGTTCAATGGATCTTGTAGATTTATCTCTAATGACAGTTTGGTTGAAAAAACATTCTTGGGTGCTGATTCATTAAATGTGTAGGTGGTTGAGTGAAGAGGACTAAAGCTGACGCTTTCTTTAATTGACTTATTCATCTGAGCAAAAGATGGCAAATATGTAGAGAAATATTTTTTAGAAAGTTCATCGGCAAAAGTAGTCTTTGAATAAGGCTGTGGAAAATGATCAAGAGGAATTTCGAAAATCATTTTTGATTAGAATTTAATTGTAGACAATAACAAAGTGTATTATTTAGATTTGTAATTTTTAAGGAAGTAAATTTATCTTCACAAAAAGTAGGAATAAGCTTTTTAAGAGTTGTAGCTTGATGTGAAATCTTACAAGGTTCCTTCTTTATATACTGAGTATTATTCGCACACACATTCCACCAACCCAACCCCCTTTCTGTACTCGCACTGCTGCTCGAGAATATTATTTCTTGAGAATTAATTGCAATGATACATAGTAATCACAAAAACATTTGTACCACCTTTTTCATGGATGGTAAATAAAGTAGCACTTAATTATGAATAATGAAATGTTTTGATAAGGTGCAGTTAAAGATGACACGTTCCAAAGTATACCCTACAGTGCATTCTTGGCGCCGATAACTCATTTAAACAGTGCAATTAAGGAGTATCTTTTTAATATGCATTACACTACCCCCACTTCCGCACCTTCCAGGAAACTAATTATGTTCCCTTATCAGAACCATAAAAGGACAATTAAAACCATTAAAATAATCGAAATTAAAGGTGAGTGTGTATTGTTAATAGCTTATCGTCGCTTACTCAGAGTTGTGATGTATTACTAAACCTTTATTACTTGATCAGGTTTATATGCAAAGAAATGATTGTCTTTACTGAATATGATATCAATAAATAATCAAATATGAAATCATAATGTCGGTTATGCTGAATAATAAAGAAAATATTGACGGGTTAATGAATTGTTTGAAGATATGAAGGTTTGGTGAGAAGTGAAAACTGATAGCGTCTCGGGCATAGTTCCGCTGCCATAATCTATTTTTAAAATGTAGAAGTGTCAAAACAAGGCAATAGCCTTCAAATCATTTGATTAGACACAAGATCACACAATGCAAAACAACAAATCTTTAGATACGAATGGAAATACAAATAATACTGATTAAGTTAGATAGTGATAATGTTAAAAATAACAATGGATTATTGGGAAGTGCAATGAATCCATCACTTTTTCCCTTAATACCAGGAACAAAGTAATTTATCTTCTTTTATTATACATGTTTTTTCACTCTTTTATTAGGTTTTTAGTTTCTAGCTTATAAAAGAAATATAAGAAGCAATTATAATTAACTAGAATAGTTATCTCAGTTATCTTTGATGAACGGTCAGCTGAGGTTGATATGATGTAGTAAACTGGAAGTTATATTGTACAAGACAACAGTAAACAACGACCATGCTCGAAATCTTGATTTAGTCTAAGTAACCGTTCAAAAAGCCCGGAATCTATTGTCAATACAAACAGAAGAGACTAAAAAAAGTTTTGTTTTTAGGTTTCCTTAAGTAAATTTACATACTTTTTGCATCATTTTGTCGTCGCATTGTGGACATTGGAAAAAAGTTGAGAATTTATGTGGAGAGGAAAATCATTCAAAATTAAATATTTAGTTTGTTTTAATATTTATTTGGTTTCTTTTTTGTAAGCATGTTAATTTAGACCAGTATTTGAGATCATTTTTTATAAAATCCCCAAACAATTATCTTTTGTACCATTGTCAAGTAATCAAAAATTGCTTCTGTTTCACATTTCAAAAATGAGTCATGCAACAAATAAAGAGCTTT
Organism: Rhabditophanes sp. KR3021; assembly: GCA_963281155.1. NCBI lineage: Eukaryota > Metazoa > Nematoda > Chromadorea > Rhabditida > Alloionematidae > Rhabditophanes > Rhabditophanes sp. KR3021. Next base: position 3,014,353 of record CAUJLY010000004.1, on the reverse strand, counting down.
TATTCTATAATAAATATTATTTGACTGTATATTTCATTGTATGATGAAATGAAGCCGGATTTGGGTCAAATGATGAAATCATATATCTGTACTAAACTGTCCTATATTTGTTCGTGTCTTGCTTGTGAACTTGACTCATGTGTGGTGAATTTGTTCTTACCTTTCACTTACTTCGTACAAGAATGTCAAAAGCTAAGACATTTTATGCACACTAAAATATGTTAATAAGAAGGTGACAAATAAGTGTGTACGATATGACGAAACAGAGGAATTCCCCGTCATTTAACGAGTAGTTGATGACGTTAGTGTGTTATCAGTTTTTTATTTCATACTAAAAGGCATTCGGTTAGTAGCTTTGCATAGTAAAAAAGTTTAAACAAGTTTCATATTTTTTTGGGTTAAATAATGTTAAATTGCAACCGATAATTTATAAATATGTGCATTTGTTTGATATAAACAAAAAATGCTTAACTTTACACAATTTGAATTCATGTTTGAGCACTTTGGGGTAAATGTTTTTAATAAAAGATTTTAATTAAGGAAGAGTGTAAATAATTCACAGAGATCATTAATTGCAGCTTTTTGTTTTCGAAAGTACAGGGAAGGGCAACTAATTAGACAGAAAAAATTTATTTTTAAAGTATATTTAGGTGGGATGAATATTTCAATTATAACCAGATTGTGAGGGTGTTTATTTCAATTGCTACAAGTGAAGCGCACGCTTGCATACTTTGATAGTGATGCATTTCGAGGAAAAAAACAAACTTCGGAAATCTGCGTTAAATATGACGACTGTGGCTTGTACTCCGATACAAAAAACAAGGTGTGAGAATTCCATAATACTCAAAATTATGATAATAATGTCGTTGTTTTTCTTTGATGGTGTCACAAATATGAATATTACAAATAATGGTACTGAAAAACATAACGAATACAGTGTTGAAAAAGATATCAGAACTGCCAAACCGCGTTTGATAATCATTGAGTTGTTATAAAATTCTCTTGATTTTTCTTGTTTCATGTATTTTAGTTTGACATGTGTTATAATTGCTGGTATGATTGAAACGATTACAATAACAATATTACAGATGACACTTGTGTTGATATTCTTTGTGAAAAAGGGCAACGACATGTTTTCATACATTTCAATGTCACTAATGTCGATGTAGTTGAAACCAACTACAAAGCAATAACCAAAGTAACCTCCGTAAGTCACCGAACTGGTAACTGATAACAAGGTTATACAACTGTATAAATTACTTCTCAAAAATTGTGGTCTCAGTGCCACAAAGAAGCATTGCAATATTGTGCAAAGTATAAGCAGTTCTCTTCCTTTGTGTAAAAATATTAGTATGGTATTTGTAAACAAGGAGAAAATCTTTTGCCAAGGATAGTAATGTGGGCGACTAGCGAAACGTTCATAAATCATCTCCATACAAATTACCATCCGGATTATGCTTATAATAAGACTAATCATAAAATTTATCAATAAAAAGATGTTCAAATTATAAAATTTTAGTATTTTTCGTCCACAATACCAAATATATATAAACCAAATGCAAACCAAAATAGATGCCGAATTCGAAGAAATTTGAATCATGCCAAGATAGTGACTATAATAGTTAAATGCCATGTTTAAGTGAATGAAGACAAATGGCAAATAGTCCACTTTGTTAAACTGATGTACTGCTTCCAAGTAATTATAATAATCTTCTTAACAACCTTCCGAAATTACAATGAGAATATGTGGTTTTTATAAATTTTGTAATGTAATTATATAAATGCTCCAACAGATTGTGAATACAAATAATATTAACACGTGTAAAACGTATTTTTCATTTAGATGTAAAATTCATTTTACTATACCAAGTATAAAACTTATTTACAAGTCTGCGATTATGTGAGACGTAAACTCAACGAATTAATATAAAGGAGATTATTTTTATTTCAATATCACGAAAGGTGCCATCATTTTATTAATAACATTTTTGTTCCTCATTATCGGAGCAGAAATTAAATTTTTTAGAATAAGCTATTAACTTTTCAAGCAAAGTAAGTTACCATACACTTTCGATTTCAATTGTTTGTTAATAATATTACACCGCTTGCACGTACATTATATTTCATTATACCTTATTTCATCATTATCGCAAATAATACTCATCAATAATAATACTAAGCCCATTATATTCATATTTGGTCCTTTAGCACATATGATAGTAAACGTATTTTATATTAATTATTATTAGTTATGTGTATTAAGAGCAATACACGTCTTTCATCATACTTTCCATTTAGAACATGTAAGCAATGTACCACGATAGTAAAGTTTGTTCTTATAAGTACCATAGAATAGTGTCCCTCTATTTCCGCGTTTCCTTAATTATAATAAGTCAAAAAGACCGCAAACTGGTGTGTGATGCAGTGTTAATGTGTTCCCAAATCTAATATAGCACCACAAACAGTTTCGGTTATTGATCTGATTTGAATAGTAAACATATTTTACTATCTTTGTTAATCACAAACTTTAATATTTCCTTCTATTTAATCTAACAAAACGATATCTAATTTGAAAGTACATATGTTATTCGAAGTTTTATTTAATGTCAAACAAAACACCTCCATTACAACATTCTAAAGCTTGTTTAGACGACATCTTCAGGAATCCGTGGGACTTTCCTCAGACATCTGCATCCATCATGTCACCTCCTATTCCTGACAATTTAAAGCAAGAAAAATTCTTGGAAGATGAATTGTATAATGATCTCAGTAATGGTTATATTAGTAATATGAGAGTTCCCGAGAAAATCGTTGTTGGTCAAGATGGCGGACTTTATGAATATGCAGCTGGTTCTGCTGAACAGTACGGAGATGACTCTTACGATAATGTAAGTAATATTAAAAGGTTGATAAGTATTTATGATATTGCAGGAACCAGTCAACGAACAAGGAAATTCGAGTGAAGTATTAGAAGAAAGTCACAATAGACCTAACTTTGAGGTGCAATCTATGACATCAATGGCAGTTGACGAAAATGCCCTCCGCGAACTAAAGCAAGTCAAAAGACAAGTCCAACGTCTATCTGTTCGAATTTATGAAATAGAAGATGAGTTAGAAAGACGCAAATTTAGAGACAGGGGAAGTTACGTGCTTGGGTTTCTAGGCATTGCTTCCATAATTGCATCTTTCCTATACCGCAAAAACTCAGCTAAAATATTCTAGATCTGCAATTGCACTTATACATATGTATAATTAGATGTATGATTGATTATCAGTGTATGCTTTTAAATGTCTAGATCATTCAAATAATAAAATAAATTTCATTTAGAATGTTGTCCTTGCAAAGTTACTTATTGGCTACGTTATCGTTATCTTTATTTATTAATTAATTATGTATTATATATTTAGTAGTTTGTAGGAATATGCCTGGCCTATTAAGATTGATTAATGCTAACTTAGGGCATCGAGCCTTTAAATCGGGTACAGTTAGTATCGGAAATGTAAAGGCAAAGGTGAGGGATGCCAAACGTGTCGAATTAGTTCCACATGGCTTTGCTAAAGATGGATCTAAACTGGGAGTGAATGCACACTTAAAATGGCTTTTTCAAAAAGATAATCTTAAGCAAGACGTCTTTCTCCTAGGAAAGCCAGGTTTTTTAAGATCTAGTGTTGTCCTTCAATATTTGGAACTTTGCAATCGCGAATTTGAATACTTAGCTGTTACTAGAGATACAACTGAAAACGACATCAAGCAAAGAAGAGAAGTACAAGGTGGCAGTATTAAGTACTCAGATTTGTGTGCCGTGCGGGCTGCTGTCAACGGCAGAATTCTTGTGCTTGAAGGAATTGAAAATGCGGAAAGAAATGTCCTTCCTATTTTAAATAACCTCCTTGAGAACCGGGAAATGCAATTAGAATGCGGAACATTTCTAATGTCGGCATCTAAGTATGACAAATTACGGAAAGATTATTCGGAGCAAGAATTGAAAGAGATGAAGCTTGAACGAGTACATCCAGACTTTTCTGTAATTGCATTAGGATTGCCAGTTCCGCAATTCAAAGGTCAGCTACTCGATGTTCCTTTTAGATCACGTTTCCAATGTAAGACAGTTGATTCGTTGACATATGAAAAACTAAATTCCATCATCACTACAACCTACAAAAATATTGATGAAACTAAATTGAAAGCAGTATTGTCTGTTGCCTACACACTGAACATGTCTAAAGACGATCCATCAAAAATAATAGACTTGCCACTATTCCCAATTGACAGCATTTTGAAAGTTTCACAATTATGGAATAACAATCCAAAGTTGAGTGCGTATCAAATTCTTGAAACCTGTTACCCTTCAACCGTCATTTTAAAAACCAAACAGAAAACAGTTTATTCTGATTATTTAGAAAGTTTTGGTGTATCAACCAAACTTGATGAAGAACCTTTAAATGAATTGAACAAAAGCAGTGACTCATTTATTTCAACTATCTCAAATGAAAATTTACTTGCTCGAATGAAAGAAACATATCAAGAGTTGGATTTTTGCTTACTTGGAGAGAAGGGGTCGGGCAAAACAACATTGTTGCTGGAGTTGGCAAAGAGAGTGAATTCTGAGGTTACGAGTTTAGTGCTTTATCAAGATATCAACTCAAGGGATTTGATCCAAGAGAGAAGAATTCTCGAAAATGGTGACACAGCATGGGAAGACAGTCTATTAGTTAAAGCTTGCAAGAAAGGCGATATCTTTATTTTGGACGGAATAGAAAGAGTCCACTCAAGTTGCTTAGAAATGTTATCATCACTGATTCATCACAGATTTTTAAATTTACCAAATGGAGAACGTCTTATCTCCCATGAATCATTCGAAAACCTAATAAACAACGGTGTATCGAAACAAGTCCTTATGGAAAACAAAATTTACCGAATTTCAAAAAAATTCAGGCTTTTAGCAGTTGGTGATTCATCTACAGCTCCGAAATGGTTGAATGAGCAAATATTAAGCTTATTTAAGTTCCATTGCCTCTCACCTACGCATTTACAAGAACAGTGTGATATAGTGGAAAGACTAGTTCCTGACTGCAACAAAAATATTTCTCAAAAATTATTTAAACTTGTCAATGCTCTGCATAATTCCAATGATCCGGCTTTAAAAAATGTTGCGGAGAGTCTTTCGCTGAGAAAATTAATTAACATCTTGAAAAGACAAACATTGTATCCGGAGGAAAGTATAATTGATGCCATTCACAGCGCGACATTGTTTAAATTTTTGCCACCCGTCACAAAGACAGCTTTTAATTCAATGATCAAGTCCGTTGGCTTTCAGCAAACGACTAAAAAGTTGGTTTATGATAATTCCGGATTGGCTCCCCATTCTCTCCAATTGAATCAACCTGGTTCTCTAGCAATCCCGGTTTCTGAAGCATTGAGTAAGGAGCAATTGACTATGGTGCCTGATATCGTTTTTTATGATAATCAACAGCACTTGAAGATTATTAATGACATGATGCATGATTTCCAATTGAACAACCATATTTTGTTGATAGGAGCACAGGGCAAGATTGACTCTATTTGAAAAACGTAATAATATTCATTTTTAGGAGTAGGGAAGAATAAGACAGTTGACCGTTTCTTGCAATTGACAAACCGACCACGTCATTATATTCAACTTCACCGAGACTCTACAATTCAAAGTCTAACGGTCCAATCAACAATCGAAGGTGGCATACTGAAATATAGCGACAGTCCACTTGTCCAAGCAATTAAGACGGGAGCTGTTATTTGTATTGACGAAGCAGACAAAGCTCCTTTGCATGTAATTTCCGGTAACTCCATAATTATTTGCAAATTTTAAATTATACTCCTTTTAGTATTGAAATCTTTGCTGGATACTGGTGTACTTTATTTGTCTGATGGACGTAAAATTATCCCTAAGGGATACCCTTTTACTGACAAGAACGAAATCGAAACCCATCCGGACTTTCGCATAATTATGCTGGCTAACAAGATCGGTTATCCCTTCCAAGGACACGATTTATTCAAACTCCTAGGTGATTTGTTGGCAGTCAATCTGGTTGTCAACCCGAGTCCCGAAAGTCAAATTGCTATGCTAAAGCAGTACGGCCCCGATGTTCCCGATGCTTCAATTCACAAATTAGTTGCCTGTTTTGACGATTTAAGAGAAAAGTATGACAACTCGCAAATATCTTACCCTTATTCACTGAGAGAGTTGGTCCATATTATAAAACATCTGCAACTATATCCAGATGAAGCCTTGTCTTCTGTCGTTAAGAATGTATTTGATTTTGACGTGTTCTCGAAAGACGCGATGCATCACATTCAAGAAACATTTCATAAACACGGCATTCCACTAGGTTAATTTATATTCATGATGTTTTTATATCCAATAAAATTATTTTTATAGGCATTGCTTTTCCGAGAAAATTTTTTTTTGCCAAAAGGCATTCATTAAATGAATTTAAATCATATGGTCATATGGAGTATAAAACCTTACCGGCTAATTTTGTGACTTCAAAAGTAAATAAACTTCTTTACGCCTCCAAAGAATCTGTTGTTGATGAGATGCAACATGATATCGAAATGACAAACACGAGAATGTCAAGCTTTACCGAGCAAGAAAATTGTTGGACAATTCCACTGGATAGAGGAAATATGGTGTCTTCTATAATCCAACTAAAAAATGCATACAAAACCATCGCAGTTGCTACCGTAAATCCTCCTGCTTTGTATCTACTGAAGGATTCCGAGACATCCAAAGCTGGCATTGTTAGTATAAGTGAGTATTTTAGGCATCAGGGACCAAATATTCGTATTACTTTGTCACCTTATCCAGGCCAAGATAACAAAATATTATTACATGAGGAAGTTAGTAATGAAGTTTTAACTTTTGACGTTAAAACACAAGAAATACGTAGTTTGGTCTTGCAAGTAAATACCTTTGCAGGCGAATTGTTCAATAAGATTAAAGGAAAGAGTGCTGAAAAACATTGGAGACTTTTACCAGCGAGCGATAATGCCCTTCCCTTGTTTTATGAATTAAACGGAAAAGAAATTAAAATATTAGATACGAAAAATGAACAAACAAACGTATTGTCATTCGGTAATGAAGACTTTTCAGTTCAAAATGTTTCGTATTTCGGAAAAAACACTTGGTTAGTTCAAAGTAAAGACAAATGCTACAAATTAGCTAAAATAAACGAAGCTTATCAACTCAAGGAAATTAAGTCCAAATTTTTCGATACTCAAATTTTATCTGGAAATTGTCTAAGTGACCAAAAACTTCTGACTTCCAACAATTTTTATTCTATCAAATCAATTGACAACCAAATCAAAGCCATACCAAGACCAAAAGGCCAACAAATGGTTAAGGATAAAATACCTTATCGTCACACACAAAATATGCATTCATTTGTTGATTTGGGCAAAACATCTGTTGTTTTAGACAACAATTTGATTGTTAATCTTCAACCTTTATGGTATACTCAAAAAAGCCTTTTCCCTGAATTAACGAAGCCTGAAGATTATGATTCTGCATTAGAGGTTATTGATGTTAATCGTGGGACCATCCAATGTATTCCAATTCCAAAACACTATGATTTGACAAATTATTATAACTGGAAGACTGATTTATCTGCTACCAATGCTTTTATTACACCGACTGCTTCTGGAGATGGAATATTCGTTTGTGATATATCAGGACATATTAGGAAATTACAATTGAATGAGGTCTCATTAGGAAACTCTTTAAGTAAATGGTCTGATTTGTTTGAAAAGAGTGACCAAGAAGAAAGACTGCATTTTAACAAAGATGATTATGATATGTCCAAACTTAGAGATGATCCTAGACATGGTAAAGTTGATCCAAACAATGCGCCACACACCGGTGGAAATACATGGCATGGTGGTACCGGAGGATATAGTACGGCTGGGCTCGGCGGAATTGGGGGTCCTTATAGATTAGACGCAGGCCATAACATCACTCAACTTAATGAAGAAGCCAAACTCAAAGTTCCAGAAGAGGTTAGGAAAAAAGCTAGAGAAATGAATAGACGTGAATATGCTAAAAAACTAGAAGAAATCAACATGAGTGAACACGATGCTGCAGCCTACAACACATTGAAAAGTCGAATTGAAAATGAAGCAAGTAGTTTAAGAAAAATATTGCTGGAGTTAGATGCCAAACAAAAGGATATGTCATGGACTAAGAACCAAATTCAGGGAGATTTTGATGATGCCAAACTTGTTGAAGCAATAACCGGTGAGAAGAATATTTATAAGAGACGCTTAGAAGCAGAACCTGGGACTGTTTTGGAAGAACCAAAAAGATTACGCGTTATATTTGATTTGTCAGGTATCAAATAATTTATTTTTATATTTACAATTATTTAGGGTCTATTTACAGATTCAATGGAATGGATGGAAGATTGCAAAGATCCCTGGAAACAGCCTTATTGGTGATGACTTCTTTAGCCGACCAAGAAAAGATTGTTTTTGACGTGTTCGGACATTCTGGAGATGGCTTTAAGGAAAAATTGGTGAATAAAAATGAATACAAACAAGAAAATGATCAATTAAAAGTAATTAAAAAAATGCTCGCACACACCCAATTCTGCAATTCCGGCGACACCACTGTTGAAGCTCTCGAATTCCACATCAATGAGTTGGCAGAAGAAGGAGATTATGATGAGAAATTTGTCATTTTGTTGAGTGATGCCAACTTCCAACGTTATGGAATAAGACCTGAGGAAGTAGCGGCTCACTTAAACAACGATGCAAATGTTAGTTCATTTCTGATTTTAATTGGGAGTCTTGGCAATGAAGCTGAAAAACTTCAAGCACTTTTACCCTCGGGCAAATGCTTTATAGCTAAAGATAGTAAGGAATTGCCGAAAATTCTGCAAAGCATATTTTTGTCAACGGTATTAAAGTAATTCTTAATTTTGTTTTCAATAAAATATAACACTCTCTATATTAGTGCATTCCGCAAAAACACTCAAATTAACCTTAATTCAAAAAGAAATGCTTTTTTGTTTGTCAAAACATCAGTTTAATAGTGCACATTTTGTTATCCTTTATGATGTATAATAAGACTATAAATAAATACAATGTACAAGTGAAATTGCTGGCTGATGATATTTGTTTACTATGATTGTGACACCCCTTATCTGATATACTAACAGTTTCTTTGTTAACATTTATGGCGACACCTGAATATGATATAACAACAGTTCAATTGTTAGCATTTGGCTTGCGGAGATGTGATGGAGTGAAATTAACTGCTGACTGAATCTGTTGGTAATTTGCTTGGAATGGTTTATAAAGGCTGAACGCAATAATCCATTGTGTTTATCATTAAAGCTTTGCTGTACGTCAAAAGATAAGCCTAAGTCGTGATGATTTTCTGAGTTCCCATAATTCCTTGTCTTGACTCCTGCATTTTTAAAGCAATTTTCAATGCCTATGCTGCTATCAAGATTATAGCTGCACAACGTGTCGTTACCAAACAACTTAGTTGAAAACAGCCGCATCGCTTCGTTACTTAACACGAAATTCGGTTTAGCTGACCCGTATCTGGATTTCATCAAAGGCTTTACTGTAAACATGAAAAAATGAGGTATCTTTGGATTGAAATCCTTTAAAAAATGTTTTAAGTTTTCTACCAAAACAAAACTGTCCTCATTTATAAAATTATACCAGTCATATTGCGAGGATATATTGTCGTAGGAATGTTTTAAAGCTACCAAGCTTTTCCAAAAATCTGCGTTTCCTTCTTCTGTGTGACTTTTGAAAATGCTCGAGTAGGGGATATCTTCTTCTAAATCATCTGTGTCGGTATAAAAAATACCATATTCACATCTTCTCAGAAATGTTTGATTAATTGCAAGAACTCTGTCTTTATGGTGTTTGCGAGACGTCATCACAAAGCAAAACAAATTTCCTCTTCTTGGCAAAGACAATGCCTGTTTTGAGGTATGAACATTTCTATTCGATTGCGTCACCAGCTTTAAAAATGTCCTTGAGTATATCGCATCTTCATTTACAACAATGTAAAGAAATCGTACACATAAAAATATTGAAATGGCAAAGAAGATGAACTGGAGCGTTTGTTTTAATATGTACCAATAGGAATTGTTCGTTTTAAACTGAAGTGCATTTATTTAGAAAATATGATATAAAAACTTACATCCTTTGCTGGTGTAAAAAGAAGATGTATTGGCCTCTGCGGCATAGTTGATCAAATCAATTTATCAGATATATAGCTGGCGTTCTTTAATAAATTATGTCAAGTAATGGATTCTCGTAGATTCTAAATAATAGGATGCGATTATATCGTTTCTATAACTTTATCATGTCTTTGTAATGGCCTTATATAAAAGTACACACTTAAAAATATTAAACGGACATACGGTGAAATGTTTATATTTTTGTTAGTACATTTTAATTAGTAAAAGTATTTTCTTAAACATATTCCAAACTAATCTGCAGGGAATATAGGGTCTTATAATTTAAAAGTGAAATGGCGTAAAAGTTATGAAGTCATGAAACGTCCTATTTGCTTTGTTTCACACATAAACTTAAGTATAACGGGTAAATCAGTTAATGTCCGCATTACTATTTGCCACAAAAAACATCGCCTAATTGAAAGCAAATAGGATCTATTTAAAAAGAAGTATCTAAAAGTATGTAAAAAGATGTTGATGCCTAAAAGGGAATTTTGTTAAAAAGTTGGTTGTTTTAATGATACCCAACTTGCCCACCAAAACATGGTATTTTTATATGAGATAAATTAACAAAAAAAACATAATACCTGAACTTGAGATTTGCCATAATAACATGAGTTTTATTATATGCAATTTGTACGTAATGTTTGCGCATAAAATAATGAATGTAATATTCCTACTAATAACATAAATGAATTGAATCTAAAAAGTAGTTAATAATATTATTTCCTTTAACACTAACTCTTGATGCGTATCAACTTTTTATCTTCTTATAAAGGAAATGCAACTACGTTTGAAGAATCCTATCATTTATTTTAATTCCTATATAATTCATCGTATCAAAATTAAAATCCTCTATTAAGTTATTCCCAAACATATTTTCGTAAAAATGGAGAAAAATGAAGAAAGTGATGTTGATGGAAATTTAAAAATTTCTCCAAATTGTTGATATAAATATTTATTTGTTAAAATAGCCTATTTTTTGTATATTTACAATTAAGAAGCTAATCAATGGAAACCATATCGAAAATGTTTACGAGGTATGTGCTATTCACGAGATACTAGTTAATTGAATAGGATTTAAATTGGCAAATGTTTTTGTATCAAGTTAAACATTACATAAATAATATTTGAACTTGGGGAAAAATATGAGATGGATAGGTGAAAAATTACACATTACGATTTAAATATTTATTGTGTGATTATGGAAAAATAGTTCTCAAATAACTTTTATATACAAATAATTTAATAAGAGATTTAATAGAAATGTTCTCAATAAAAATGATATAATGTAAAGTTTAAGAGTAAAAAAGTGATGCGACAATGGTTTGATTAAAGAAGTCCATTGAAATTAAGTTACCACCTATTAAACTTTTGCTACACAAGTTATCAATGTATACAATTTCAAAGGCATACACGTTTTTCTTATCACACGAAAAAATAAACCATTTCGACATTTTTAGCCGCATTTAGAATGTAATCTCAGGCAACAATACAAAAAATGAGAGAACTGTCAAGGCAAATAAAAGTAATATGAATGTATCTAACTAAATAATGTAAATGTATCTAAGTAACCAATATTTATAGATATAAAATTAATAAAAAAAATCCGATAAATTTAGTTAAATAATGGATTATATCAATTGCATGTGAACTAATGTGAGATTTAATGTATTATGCATGTGTAACTATTACAAATGAAAGTTATAGTGACCTTCTCCAGAGCAACTATTATGCTTATAAATGTTTCATTGCCTACTACGCATTAATTAGTTACTCAATAATCTCGGCATGTCCACTTTCTATATAGGCATAATTAGAATAATGTGGTCGTATGGTTTGATAGGTCTTCTCATGTGATTGTTAGACAATTTAGGATTAAAAATATAATACTTAAATATGCAATAATATCTATAGATTGTTGCTGCCATGACTTAAAATGGTCCGGTTTAGCATAGTCTAATATTAAAATAATAATATTTTTGGGATCCAAATCTCTAAATACAAAATAGTATTTGTTGTAGCTGTTATTGCGAGAAGGATTGAACAATATAAAGTAAATTTGGGGATGGCTTACTCTTGAATCATTACAATATTATAGGATTTTAATATTATTATACATATTTTTGGGAAAGTTAAGAAAAATTGGAGTCGATATACTGTATCGTCAAAATGACGCTGCATCCACAAATAAATTAATATTTAAAATATTGACTAACCTAAGCAACGTTTCCCTAAAACTATAAAAAGGAGAAGAAGTTTTTGTGGTAAGTAGCAAAGTAGATAATTGGCCGGAAATGAAATCATCATAAAAGGTTAATATTTCGATGTAATATTAAATAACTTTCTGAAAGGAAACTTTACACTGCTCTTTTTAAAATGCGGCATTCTTAATTGGTAGAATCAAAGAATACAATTTATTTATAAAAAATATGATTTATTTATCAGAATTTTAACAATATTTAAGATAAAAGTCTTAGACATGTGTGTCCATTCCTTATTTTCCCTTTTTCTTCTTTTTCCCTCCAGCATTGTTGCGAACCTGTTGACGTGGTCCATCTTTTGGCGAGTTGACTGAAGCTGCCAAATTTGCTGGTTTATTGGAATAATCCATATCTTCTGATCCAGTAAGTCCTTGACTTCCTTTTCCAATATTTTTCTCACGAAGCTTCTTGCTCAATTGTTTCCTGTTTGTACGCTCCATCTTTGGAATCCATCTTTCTGGATCGGGTACCTTCTTTGGGTCGAAATTCTTAGGCAAGATTTGCTTTCTCTTACGAACAACTCTCTTCTTGAGTTTTCCGGTCAAAACGGTCGATTCCTTACCTTTGGAAGAAGATACATCTTCCTTGACAAGTCTTGGTCTCTGAGTATACAAAACAGAGTCATCCTTTTCGATTTTATCAACATCAATGGCACTAGTGCTTGGGGAATCAACATTCGAGAGGTAAGCTTTACTGAGTTTTTCAACTAATTTGGCATTTTCTTGATAATGAGACTTGATAAGTCTGCAAACTGTACCTTTGTCATTTGAGGATAACAAGTTTTCGTGGACAGGAACAAATTTGCATCCATCTTTAGCATATTTGTCGGCAATGCTAACAGCTGCGGCATAAGCTTTGCAAGCAACATCTTTATTGGTCTTTTCTAAAGAAACGGCACACTCAACTAATGTCTTTTCAGGATGGTCGGAGTTGATAAATATTTCAAAACTAGCTAGTAACCCCGAAAATGATAGGGTATTCTTGATTTTACCCGGAACTTTTTCTTTAGCATAGTTTGCAGCGCCTTCTACATCCCCTAGCCTCAAGAGTCCACTAATTGTAAACCAGAATCGGGTTTCATCATCACATATGGAGGAAGCAGAGTAAGTGATGGCAGACTGATCTTTAGTTCTGAGAGCTTCGGCAAATGCGAATCTCTTGAAAGCATCCCCTTCTCCGGCTAATTCCTTGTATTGATTCAGGAATTTCTTGACTTGCTCGGTTGACTTTGAAAAGTAAGCAATAACAGCCTGATTGAAAGCTAATACAGCCTTCTGGCTATTATTAAGTTTGTAAACATCGCCTTTTGTAGCTGACTTTAGCTTCTTTCGAGCATCATTCAAGGAAAAGCATTCCTGAACAGTTGGCAAGTTGTTCAAAAGTACAATGAGAGTTGTTGATTCAGTTACCATATCATGATTGATGGCATCGTAGACCTTCTTAGCTTCCTCGGTCTTGTTTAGCTTTTGGTAGGCATAAGCAATTTGGACACGGATGATGGCTAATTCTTCTTCGATTTCTTGTTCAGTATACTCTTCACTACGTAAGAATTGGATGCACATTTCCTTGGCCTTTTCCAATTGTTTCAGTGCTTCAACGTACTTTCCATCTTCAATCAAAAAACAGGAATAATTAAAGACTTGCTCATATGTCTCAGAAGCAGGATTTTTGTATTTTGCATCTGCGCTTTGATTGCGCCACATAGTCAAACAAGCAGCATAGTTTGTATATCTGTCAGTATCACTGTCTCCGGAAAAGTTTCTTAAGACGTGTTCATAAAGCTTGGCAGCTTCTTCATATCTTTCAACGCGATAGTATAATTGAGCCTTCAATTCTAACACCATCACATCATTTTGATCTAGTTTTTGCAACAAAGCTTCGCATTCGTCATATTTAAAACGTCTAAGAGCAACATATGCATCTTCAAACGTTTGCATTCTAAAGTAATTTGAATGAAATTGTGAAATAAAAAGGATAAAACTTACTCTGCTGTGACTGGCATCAAGGGGGGATTTTTCTTGACCATTTTCGGTAATTCTAATGTATTCACAAACTTAAGCTTTCTAAAATATTGCCAACACAACAAACATTGGAATCACGCTTACTCTGTTTTCTTGGTGAGATGTTATTTTTGAAATGCAGATTTAAAAATATATGGCAGTAAATGAACATTTGCACCTAAAATACTTGATTTAAACAGTTCCTATTAACAAAAGGGAAATTGAATGAAGAGAAAAGATGAGTATGAAAACAAACATCACACTTTATTTGAAACTGATCATTAAGACAGTGCGTACTTACATGTTTGGATATAAAAGATGTATAGTTTGTAAATTAATCCTATATTGTTGTATACAATTTGATTTACGACGTTCGCAGACAAACTTTCCAACAAAAGTTTCTATTATTACATAACCGGAAGGTTCTAACTTGAAGTTGTATTTGTTACAAGAAGAAGTCGGCAATATTCAGAATAATTGTGATTAAAAGGGAAAACCATGTAAATATTAAAAATAGGTATCAATTAACCTAATTGTTACCTGTTCCACTAAAGGTAATTAATGGCTCCATTAATTATGTAATAGTCAAATGACTTAATATAAAGACGGTTTTGTAAGGTATTATCAATTTTAATCATCATGATCTCTAATTATTATATCTTTATTCTTTCGATAATATTTCCTACCCATATCCATACCTTTCCTGCATCATTTGTTGGGTATGAAGCTGAGCCGGTAATGTCCTCGTTGGGCAAAAATTCGTTATTTCAATTTGGAAGAGCTCGAAAGACAGAAGACTTTAAAAACCCAACTATTATTGTGGATGACAAAAGTCTTCCCCAACCAATCACTCTACCCAAGGGAATATTTTCATATACTGACAATGAAAGGAGTTTTGATTCCAACTTTAAATTACCAGACCTTGACAATCCCATAGATATCTCTGGGAGAGTTGGCAGCAAGAATAATAATGTAAGTCGTACTTTATGCAGATAGGAATTCGCTTCATTTATTCCCTCTTCCTTATCACATGTACATTTCCTCGTTTAGATAAATGGATTCTATTTACCCATGCCCTTTGGCTTGGAGCCAGTAAATATTCAATTATTTCGTGAGAATGAAAGAGAGAACTCAATGGAAGGGGCCTTCAGTGCGGAAGATAAAGTCAAATCGTCTTTGGACAGAGCAAGGAGGTTGTGCAGAAGTGGTATTACTGCTGATTGCAATGCTGCCTTCGAAGAATATTATTTAATTAAAAATGCAGCTATCGACGAGAACGAAGCTCCGATTCATGAAAAGATCCTCAAGATGGGAGATTCTATTGGAAGGAGTGGGTATGCAAATGAGCAAAGACGTGGACTAGGAGTACTGTTTGGAATGCCTGGAATGGCGGAACCTGTATTCATGAAGGCTCGATTTGACAACTTCGATAATAACTACGTCTCAGTGAATGCCAATATGCCCAAATATAGGACATAATAACCATCATCACATGATTTGTGATGGTGATATTTAATTTAATTCCTTTGTTTTTACTAATAAATTGCTGTTCTTTCATAATAAATTGCTATTCCTTTACAATAAATTGTCTTTTTGATAAATATTAATAAATGGTTGTTGGTTGAAGGTAATAAATTGAAACGATGAGCCAAGAAGTGCCTACAATTTAGAAAATGCCGAATTATACTATTCCCTTGTTGCGCGTCATTCATTATATCAACTTTCCAGGTAAAATGATGTAAAAACTTTAACACCTAGTAAACAATATACAATTACTGTTACAACAATGCCTAAAATATTCGAATTTACTAGTTTACCATTAACAACTGTGCCATGTTCAAATAAATAAAATGGCATCATTTTATTGAAGCAGGTTTCTATGACTTTATTAACATCACTCAAACAGTTTACCCTTTTGTCTTTCTGACATTTGCATCAAGCTATACTTAAAGGGCTTATCTTCTTTTGACTGATGATGTTATCCCCAATAAATTACCACAAAAAATTGGTATCTAGAGGCGTTCTTGGATATATAATAATATTTAACCACACCTACTCACCTCTAGGTGCCATAAAAGCAATATACGGTTTCTAACTCTATCTCAAATTCAGCAATTTTAACAATTCTATTTACTTACTTACAAATTTTTGCCTCTTGACAGACTCTTTTTGCTTTATAGGTGACCGATCACCCGAATCCTGGTTATAGTATGAACATAATGGCATCCAAGCAAGCTATCTTTTTAGCTGTATTAGTTGCTACTACTTTTGCTTACAATGAAGGCTCAGACAATGAAGGTAATTTATTTCCTTAGCAAAGTCATTTTTCCTAATTTCGTTTCCAAAATAAATGTTTCATCTCTTTAGCTTACACAAGTGATTACATGCAGAAGTTTCTGGCCAGCTATTATAGGCCTCAGTATTATATGCATCCAAGTATCGACGACTCCGTACAATTTCCAATTGATAAGCTCCGTTCCGAACCTATTTTCTTAACATCAGGAGATGACAATATCTTGGATTCTTATGTTACTCAATCTAAATTACTCAAAGCCAAAGCCGCTTTGAAGAGATCTGACAACAGCGGATTTAAACGTGGCAACAACTTCAAACTTCGTATCTTACAACAAGGTGCCAGAGGATTCGGATAACAATTGATACTCAAAAGACAACATATAATCCCTTAAATCCAAAAGTTAATTCCGAAAGTGTGTGATATATCAGTGCTTAATCCTCATTCTACTCCAATATAAATGCTTATGACTATAAAACATTTTACATTTAGTTATAAATTTTTATAATTTTGAAGTCTACAAATATTATTTTCCACAATGTCATACTATGACTAAAGCAATTTTTATTTAAACCAAAAAAGATAACACTTGTTTTTAGTAATAATATGCTTTCACCTTTAAATAAAGTCTATTGGGAAATGTCGTTGTTAGAAATAATAAAATTGGTATGGTAAATAAAGACAAAAATACTTAGGTACAAGATTGAATGAGGAAATGAAGAAGAGCGGCATTCGATGAAGGTTTTTCTTCTGTAAAATCCCCTGGTTTTGAAGAAAAGGCACAATGGCTGGATTTGACTGAGAATGTTGCCATCTTGCACTGTAAATCTCCTTGAATGCAGGTAAGACATAACCTGCACATGTCTAAGCACTGCTTCAAGGAATTCGATTTTACAATGACTTCTGGGCTTAATTCTTTGGGTAAAATTGAAGTAAAGCACTTTTCAATTGGCTCATCGCGATGCAATTTAAATCTATATTCTTGTTTGGCCGTGACTGTTTCTACTTTTACACCGTGCGATGGTTTATCTGTTGCCAATGCAGCTGGATTGTAGCTATCAATTATTTTGCTATCTATTTCAGGTGTTGATTTAGCAGCTATCGGACGACTATCTTTTTCATGGGAGATAACTGTAACTTCGGGTACTACTCCTCCATATCCACTATTTTCTAAACCACTATATTTTGAGGATGAAAGATGTGCCGTAATAAATGATGGCGTAGTTATTTCTAATATTGGAATAGTACTCTTTTCCTCACTTGCAATGTGTGTAGTATTTTTGTCTTCTATTATAATTTCTGGCGTTGTGACAACAATTGCCTGGGTACCTCCGACACCTGCGATGCTTCCAATACCTACATTGCATTTGTTCTCTAAATATAAGGAATCTTCGTCAGATGTGAATAACTCTGCCATAGTATGTCTAGTTTCAGACGACAATATGCAAGTGTTGTCCTTCTGATAGAACATAGCTGCCTTGCACAATACATCCTTGTCGTCGTTTAACTTTGTAGTTTGACAGATTTGTTTACACTGATTTTTATCCGACACATCTTTAATCAACTGATCAACCACGCCAATCAACACTTTGCCTGGAATTTCTTGAAAACACGTTGGTGGTGAATCATTCATGGCTCCAAATACTAAAAAATAACTTACTTAGATATGTTATAACCTACATTTAGCCGATTTCATGTTAGTAGGAACAAGTTGACCGTCTCCATTAAATCCTATCTTACAAATGGAATCCATCTTTGCTGCTGCTAATTTCTGATTGATGTTCTTCTCAAAGTTTAGACAAAACTGCAGACAAATACTTGCCTTTTCTGTCTTGACTCTAGCAAGGTTCATAACTTTAAAACATTGCGCCATCCTAAGACTTTCTTTTGAACAGTAAGAAAATGGAATATAAGCAGCAATTAAAGTGATATAAAAAATAAACTTCATCATAAACAGTTAGTAAGTAATAAAAATCTTTCTAAAAAATGTCTTTTTATACCCTGGGCAATATGATGTGGTGTTAACACTTTTATACAAATTTAAACAATTTTGTAAACTTGTAACAAATTCTAGTTTAATTGTACTCAAAAATCCTCTTATCATGTCAAAAACCTTTCAACCACCAATTAAGAGTTGTATTAATGTGAATGCAAGGCAAGGTTTATGCCTGAAGCACACCTTAAAGAAGAAGTCTTTCAACCTTTTACCAATGAATCATAAGCAATTGCGTAACAGAGATGGATGTAGTGTTTGTGAAATACATACAATAAAAGATTACATAAAATTTATTGAAAATGTTGTAACCTTCAAATTAAATTAATAATAAATTATGTCAAAACACATTATTATACTTTATTTACCAACTACCACTTTCAGACCACTGTGAGCCACTGCTACCCTGCCATGGTGAACTGCTTCCTTGCCAAGATGAACCACTACTGCCTTGCCATGGTGAACTACTTCCTTGCCACGGTGAACTACTTCCTTGCCATGATGAACTATCTTGAGGAGAGGACGACCAGGATGAGCTTCCCCATGGCGATGAACTTCCATTCCATCCGGAGGGCCGAGGTGGTTGTGGGTGAGAATGATGGTGATTGTCTGAAGGAAAGGTAAAGTACCCAAACTTAATTTTTCTATAAACTCCAGAATTTCTATGGCCGCCCCAATTATCCCATGGTCCGTCGCCATTAATAACGTTTATAGCATTAAAAAGGATTGAAATTAGCAAGATTAATTGAATCATGTCAAAAAAAGATAAAATGTTATTTAGCCAATGGCTTTATAAATGCTTTTATGTTACTCGTTCATCAACAATATTTTAGGAATAAATGATGGTGCCTTCTACCAAAACCTGAACGAGACTCCCAAATCTAGTTTAATTGCCTTCATTAAGCACTGCCATTTATCAAAAAATATTTTATTTAATATATAATTATATAATATATGGTGTTGTATTGTCAAAATAATATACGAAATCCAAATATGGTGGTTTGTATGTGAATTAAAGAATACAGATACCCGGAGAAAAACAATTAACAATGGAGTTTTGTCAGTGTGAGTGGTTTGTGATAAGCTTCATCGTACTGGTTTAGAAGAGATAAAGCGATAAGAAGAGTGATGCAAGTAGCATCAAGGTTTCTGGTATCTTGTAGTATGTTGATGAATTGATGGATTCCGCTTCGATACTGCCATGAGCAATAACATCACTTCCCATTGGAATGACTAGAGGGTCTTGTTCAGTGATCAAACTTCCCTCATCTTGAGGTAAATCTTCAATTCTTTCTTCACTTTTCTGTACTTCATTGTCTTCTAGGTCAATTGAAATTGTTTTTGAATCGTCTTTTTGATTTTTATCTTTTACACCATCATATTTGTGCATTTTTTGTTTTGAGTTGTGATTTTTTTGTTTTGAACTATCGTTTTTATGATTTTTATCACCACTCCCATCGTATTTATCTTGAGTATGTGCGTGGTAGTCTTCAAAATTGATCGGTACCAAGTCATCATCTCCAGGATAGTCTAAGTCTTTGCTTATTTTTTCGATTGTATTAATCTTGTTGTGAATGTGAATTTTGTATTTATCTTTTACGTCGCCGCCCACAGTTTTGCTTTCTTTGCTTGTTTTGATGTCAACCTGGTCGTAATCAATCAATGGATTATGTGTTAAGAACTCCATATTTGGAATCGGGGAAGCAAAAGGATCATCTAAATTTATAATGTAATAATATTACTTTTTTAGTATTATTGCATACTTACAAGTAGTTACTAGTGTTCGATCTCTTAACTTATTACAAAATTGTCCAGCACAAAGACAGTGCTTTCCCTTTCCATCTGGCTCCAGCCAACACCCGTTTTGAAGCTTTTGAATCCCTTCTAGACTCAACAAACAAAATGCAGTGCTAGTTTTATCGTCACCTGCTTCATCTAAACATCCAAATTCGTTAGAAAAGGAACTTTATAATAATAATACTAATAACAACCATAATACAAAGTGCTTTAAAAATAACTCACAAATAAGACAAGCTGCTCCCTCACAATAATTTTCCTCAGTACAATTTTTATTTGAAGGCCCTGTGTCGTAGCAATCAAAGCATTTAACCGCATTGGTAGTTGTAATAAGTTGGCATATTACTAGGAATATACCAAGCACACCAATATTTGCCATTTTAATTAAAATCTGTAAATTAAAGATGCACTTTATAAATAAATGTAAGAACATTTGTAACAGGGAATAAAATCAGATACAAAGCAAACATATTATCCAATTATTGTCGAAAATGTTGGTGACCTTGAGTCTCAAATGCTCCTCGTAATATCACCAAAGTATCATCTTTGTTTAACACAATTGAAGCTGGACTTAAACTACAATGAATCGTCCAAAAAAGCAAGTAAATTGTAGTTTCCACAATAAAATCATGTCAATGAATCTTACAAATTATGAAAATGTTATTGTGAAGTTAGAAGTAAACAGAATATTAGGTTGTGTGACATTTTGAAGTGATATACTTTATCTATATATAAATTACACGCATTACATATATATACGTTTGTGAATACTTAGTAATTATTTTTCTAAAAATAAATATCACAAAGTTTGTTGATAAGTAAGCATGAATGTATTTTTTAATTTCCGTCCGGAAAATGATATATAATAAGCTGATTATATCATCGCAGCCAATTAAACATTCAATTTAATATGCATTTTAACATGTATTTAACAACTTTTCTAAATACTATTATAACAGTTTCTTTTGTAGATAAAATAAAGGAAGATAAAATGATAGGTTGAATGGTAGCGCATTTTTTAAACGTCAGAGTAATAATTAATGAAGATACCTCTCTGCGGGCTAGAATAAATTCATATTGGCTAAGTGTCACGGAAAAGTGTAATTTGACGGAATTTGCAAAGCTTTTTTTAAGGGGCAAGAAATTTTGATTGCACACGTATATTTCTTTCGTCATTATATATATGTGGCAGAATGCAAGAGCCATCAAAAGAAAGATATGTAATTGTCTAATGAGACAAAAAACGACAAGGAAATTGGATGAGTTAAAACAATTATGAAGGAATGCAATAATAATTTTGATTGACTACGTTTTTACTCGAAACTCCCACATTTTCCGCTTTATAGATAAATATTTAAACAGTAAATGGTGCTACGTTTTTGAAAAGGATTCAATGCCTAAAGCCACTACATCAAGATATTTTAAAATTACTAAATGCAATTTTTTCAAATTATTATATCCAAAATGTCTTTAATTGTTGTTTAATTGTCAAATTAAAAATGAACATAGCAAAAATTGTATCAAGGAAAAGTTGAATGTCTCAACTATACAACACCATATGTCCTTGAATTCGTTTTAGTAAAGTGATTGCCTCCAATCGGATAAATCCATTTGCCGGTGTGTAAAGCACAAACTGGAAAATGGCTTGCTATAATAAACGGATAAACATATATATACTTTAAGATGAACGTTAAAGGAATTAATTAGTTGGTAATGAAAAGCTAATTGCCTTTAGCAAAGGTGTGGTATTACAATCAGGTATATTAAAAAATATTATACTACATCCATACTAATAACAATAATAAGTTGCGGTTAAAAAGTATTTATAATATAAGTGTGGTAGATTTTAAAGAATTGAGAAAACAACTAAATATCTAAATAAATATATTACTTTAAAGAGAGATTACTTTGTTGTAGAAGAGACAGACAACATCAAAAGTACTAACTTTAACATTTATATTCAAAATGACACCATTTTAACATATTTTATAGCTTTTGTGATTAGATGCAGGTATTTTTTAACAGATAGAAAGCTGTTAGGAATTTGATAAATGTGCCATAAGTTGTAGTGAACTTTGAAAGAGAAATTGGCGATTGAATATTAAACACGATGGATTAAGATGTTTGAACTTGGCAATATGTTATTTTTAAAGTTAGTGATAGTAATAGTGCATTAGGCTGGTATCTTATTTTGACCTATGTCCGCGGCAGTCAACAGGTTGTCAAAAGCTAAGCCTATTCGAATAAGTACCTGGTACCGTTCGAAAATGAGTTATAAATAAATTGAAAGAAAATAAAAATAAGTGACTAATAAAGATTAAGTAGCAAACAATAAGTTTTCTCAAAATATTTTGTCAAAGATATCGACACAACAAGTAAATATGTTTCAAGCCGAAAAAATGTCTGCATCCCATATATAGATATAGGGAGGATACTCTTAACTTTTGTCTATTTATTAATCAAATACTTCCGCTATGGTCTCTAGCAAAAGGCAACATGATAAAAACATTCCTCGTACTTTTTGCAAATGCAAATACTTGTTTTTGTTATATAATTTTTATTGTATAATTTGGTATAAAATATGGAAGAAACAACCTAAACATATTATATAAAAAACAAGAAGCTAATTTTTAGACTTTTATGTTGATTTCATAAAGAAAAATGAAATGTTCTTTAATGGAATGATAAACATTTCCGAAAGTTTCTCCCACGATAAATTTGATGTTTAAGTAAATAGAAACTGTTGGAAAAGTAAGGGAATTATAAATAAGATTTATGGTTAAGTAAATTAGGATAATAACAATGCATTTTAACTATAATATTTGTTATTATTGCCTGATCAAAAACATTTAAGCTAATAGTTATGAATAATGATTGATCTTCCGAGTGAATAAAACCCTTGATTTAAAAAGCAACTGGTATTAACAATAAGTATAATTTTTTGTTGAAGGAAACTAGTCATTGTAGCGACCAAAATAATCATTAACCACCATAGGTAAAAAATGGTATGGTTTAAAAGCTTCAATACAAAGGTTAAAGCAAGTTTGCGCAATTACAACACTAAGCCAATCATTTTTGCCTCTGTCTTTTTATTTAGTTTTATATGACACACTCTGATATCGGTTTGTATGCTTTATTTGCTAAGATCAAATTTCTTTAACGAAAAAATGAATTTCGTTAATATTTGTATCCCTCTTAATCATAATATTTCGCCTACAATATGACTCTTTTTTGTTTAAAATAAAAGAAAAAAATATTGAAATGATATAGGATTGCAAGACATTTCGATTCATTAAGTTCATTTGGAATGTGTAGGTGTTCGGTTCATTTTTTGTTCACTAAGATGCTAACTATATTTTGCTTCAATGAATCGCAAGATTTGTTATCAAATAGGATTAAATCAGATTATTCATAGATTTCCATTGTTTGTAGTATTATTTTAAATTTATCCACATTAATTAATCAAAACAAGTAGAATCACATAATTTATCTGCACATCTTATAAACAACTTAACAAGCCATAAATAGATTTGAGATAAATCAGAATTGAAAATATTTTTATAAATTATTTACACTGAGCAACGGAATGATTTCGAAATTGAAACTAATGATATGCGTTGGTGGACGAGTAAGTAACCACATACTACTTCTGCAATCAAAGGACAAAAGAGGTTGTTGAACGATAATTTAATTTTACCACTTTCAACTCTTCCAAAGTCATGCCATCTTAATGATGCACATTTAAATAAATTTGATTGCATCATGTTTTTTTCGATTTTTGACAAAACACAAATTGTGTATAATGTGAATAAATGTAGATAAGTATATATCTGTGTATATCTATGAATGTCTATCTTTTTTGTTTATGACAACATCTTTAAACATTATTATTTTTATCAAATGCATTCCTAAGCTTTTCTTACCAACCACGTCATAACTTCAAAAATACTGTTATTGTATATCATTAAATTCCCCAGTTAATACTTTATCATTGAAAAAAGAGAGATATGTAACAAGTTTTGGTCCCTAACAAGGACCAAGACATTGGATGAAACTTAATCTTGTAAGGAGCCATGAATTCATCGCAATATCATTTGAATGTACTGAAATGTCTTTGATTGTATGGAATTCTATTGCATTCTATTGCGTTTTATTGTTTTGTTAGGATATGTGATGTCACGCTTCGCATGTAATCTATTACAAGCTCTCTTTTCCTGAGTAATATGAAATTAGATTTGGTGGTTATTCCTGAATGAATGTTAAAATTAGGATAAATATACTTTTATAGTGGGCACAGCCGACTTTTAAAAGGAAAGTACTTTAAAAAATATGAAACAATTTGAAAGAGTAATTTGAAAGCTCAAACATAAAGTATTAACCAATTCGAAAGCTCAAATGTCCGAAAAGATGTTTAGTTTTTGTGTAAAAAGGCAGTAATTTATTGCTTGTATTGTTTGAAGAACTTTAATATATGATAGAAGTTATTTTAAAATAATAATTAATCTTTCTTTAAATGACATTTTGTTAAGTTTGAGGAATTGGATGAAACGATAAAATGGTTAGGCAATCAAAATGATGGATTGTATCCCCAGACCATTCCGGAGATGCTATTTAAGGAAAAATAGGAACAAAGAATCACTGTTTATTATAAGAATATTTCAAAAAAATATTAGATGATTAAACTTTAATGGTATAAATTGCAAGATCGAGAAGTATTCATGTACTGTAAAATGTTTGTTTGTTCTTGGTCACGGTTCGGATTCATAGAAA
Source organism: Rhabditophanes sp. KR3021 (assembly GCA_963281155.1). Taxonomy (NCBI): domain Eukaryota; kingdom Metazoa; phylum Nematoda; class Chromadorea; order Rhabditida; family Alloionematidae; genus Rhabditophanes; species Rhabditophanes sp. KR3021. Next base: position 2,989,003 of record CAUJLY010000004.1, on the reverse strand, counting down.
AAGCTAGTGATAGTAAGCATTTGATTGTCCAAGAAAATATAAGTTTAAAATATCAAATTATTGCATCAAGTAGTCGTTAAATTGGAATGCTCGGCCACCGCCTCTTTTGAGTTGACTATCATAAAAGTAATATGGATAATTGTCGTAAATTCTTTTTTCATTTGGATACATGTACATATCGCTCATGTACGAAGGCATGAAGTTCCTGGCACCTCCACGCTTCAAGAATGCTCTACCCCCACCTTTCTTTACAAATGCATGTCCACCACCTCTTTTGTAAATTGAATCGGATAAGGGATATGGATTGTTGAAATGAAATGCTCGACCACCACCTCTCTTATCAATGGATTCGTCTTCGGGAGATTGTAAAAGCTCGTCTTTACCGGAATCTTGTGTTTCAGTAGATGTTTGTGCTATAAATATGCATTAAGTAGCATTAGTGGTTTAAAACTCACCATAAAGAGATACAATTAGTATGAAACAGATAAGAGTTATAATCTTTAGATACATGCTTATTCTAGTTTGTCTGAAAAAATTAATTATTTTTAATAGCGTAAAAGCAATTCGGTGATAGAACGAATCCCTACAATCTTTTTAATGATGTGCTAAAGTCTTTAAGAAGAGGAAGTTTGATGTTATGGCGAAATAATTATTTTTGAATTGTGACTAATGCTTGTAAAAAAGGACTATAAATAGTACACAATATTTGAAACGTAATGATAAAATAGTTAAAAGACAGTTGATATTATAAATCAAATTACTTGTACCTATCGAATTATCCGTGAGATTAGTGTACTAAATGTATTTTAGGGGACAAAGTTCATGGGAAGGAAATTAAAAACAATGGAGGATATAATTTAAATATACTCAAATATGGCTAAATAAAGACAATGTAAGCGATATTTAGATTTATTCTAAAATATTGTTTGAATCACCACAATGAAAGGGCATTGTTTTTGGGTATAACATCAATCCCTGGGAGATATACAAGTTAGATAAGAAATAGCAGGCATCCATCTTTTTTCTTTTGTTTCATTGAAATGGACGACTCCGCCTGGCTTGAAATATTTCTTAAAAAAATAATAAAAATTTAAAGAAAGATTTTTTGGCACTACTACAACACATAAAATGGCAAGTTCTGATATAGTCTTGCTTTAAAAAATGAACCGCCCTAATCGTGGCTTTTTTGGATGATGAGCATCAAAATAAGACACTTGACAAAAAGTTTACTGGCATTTGAAGGAAAGCTAAATTTGATTTGGCAGGAATAAATTGATATTATTACATAGTGATGCTGTTGGGACATTACTATCGTTTATTGCTTTATGTGTTTGTACCAATTGAATTCAATATATTTTGATTCGCATAAAAAATGAAGAGTAAGGAAAATTTAATTGACAGTTACATTAGAATGATGGACAAATTTGATATTTTTACATTGGTAGTAATCATGTAAATATTTAGTGTACATGAGGTTTAAATTTCACAACATGTAATATGTATTATGCCCAAATATGATAGATGTAAATATACTTATTAACCAATAACATATTAATTTACTGGAATTCTTTTGAATGAAATTCGATTAATGTGATCAAATTAAGGAGTCAATTTGATATGTCAAAAGTCAATTGTAACTAGAAATAACAATAAAATATATATCTAATAATACCACAAATTATTTTCCTTTTGTTACAAAAAGCCAAAAAAATAAGATAGACAATTTATAAAGTTTTAAAAATGACGACAAAGAGGGATATTGAATAGACTGTACAATGAAGACAACTGAAAAATAGGTAAGAATGTAGTTGTAGTAGTTAGTAGTTATATTTGAAGTATAATGTGTAGTATAATTTGATTATAAGCTGATAATTTGATTTAAGAAAGCATTGCTACGAAATAAGATTACGCATAAGTAAGTGTTTTTGCCAAAACTTATTCATCGGCGACATCCATACGTGATCTAGTAATATTGCCAGTCATTGCACTACTGGACATTGAGTGTAATAGTCCCATGCGCCCACCAACTACAGATCTTGATTTAGCACGGATTTTAGCAAGCGAATTTTCAGCGATATCTGCACGTTCTTCTGCATCTTCTAACATGTGCTGAAGGTTTCTGTACTTTTGCAAGTTATTACCAACTAGTACCTCCTTAACAAAGATACATGATTAATTAATTTTGTCAAACAATAACACAATATTAAATTCAAACTTACAGCTTCCTCAACTTGTCTCTTATAGGTCTTAATCTTTCCTTGTAGTTTTTCAACCAAGTCGTACATTCTTTCACTGCTTTTTTTGTCTTCATCGACCTGAAAAATAAGGATTAATAAAAGAATTCTTTTAAGGCTTTATAAGCTAATAATGATATAGATGAGACTGTCTTCTTGGACTTAATCAACTTAATGAAATCGTTATTGAGCCAATGGTATTTTAATCTGCTACAATTACTTTGGCTCTTACAAGTGAATTACATCATAATTCGTCTTTTATGGTGGAAAGTAATTTTAAAACAGTTTATTTAGAACTATCCAATGTTTCATTTATATTAGATCATACAGACACAAAATGCAGTAATTTAATTTTAACTGATGTTTTACTTAAATCATCTTTGAGTTTGATCTACGTTTTATATAATTTTGATCAAACCAGAACTCTGTTGGTGAAATCACTCTCATATGCAAATTGTTATTTGTCTTTCAGCAAATACATAAGTTTTATTTTAAAATTACCTGGAATTGAAGTTCTCTAACTCGTCTATCTTTATTTCTAAGATTCTTCTGGGAATCACTATGACGACGGCTTTCTCCATCTAACTCTTGCTCGAGTTCCCTAACGCGTGCTTCTAGTTTAGACACCATGCGCTTTCCTCCCTTAAGAGCAAGGGCTTCAGATTCATCTAGTCTGCTCTGAAGTTCCTTAATTTGTGTTTCCATAAGTTTTCTGAAAATTAAATGAAAAACTCAAATACTATTTACTAACCTGGCTCTGTCCAAGTTTTGAGCATGTTCTTGTTCGCAGCGAAGTTCTTCAGCTAATCTTCCTGCATCCATTACTGCTTTTTTAGATCTATCATCGATGTTCTTTAATTCAGTCATTGTTTCAGTTAATTCAGCTTGTAATTGCTGAATATCTGATTCCAACTTTCTTTTACCTGCCGACAAATTGGCATTACTACTGCTAAGACCATTAACAGTCTCCTTAGCTTCTACCAACTCAACTTGAGCTTGACGTCTTTCTCTTTCAGCGTGTTCGAAATTGATGACAAAGTCTTCTTTCTCAGCCTGAAGAATTTGATTTCTTCTTTCAGAAATATTTAAAGAATCTCTCAATTCCTCTTTGTGGTGTTGCTCCTCTTCAACTTGTGCTTGAAGCTCTCTGATTGAATCTTGATATCTCTTCATATTTTTTTGAGCGTCGGCATTGGCTTTATTAGCATGATCAAGGCCAATTTCAAGCTCATTGATGTCACTTTCAAGTTTTTTTTTGGTCTAAAATAACCCATTGGAATTATTATTATAATTGCTTTAATAATATAATTTACCTTTAGTAACTCTGCGCGCCCGCGAGCTTCCGTTTCCAAACTGGCTTGCATTGACTCCAAAGCTCTCTGGTGATTCTTGCGGGTGTTCTCGAATTCCTCTTCTTTCTCTGAGATACGCTTTTCGATTTCACTTCTAATCTGGCTGCATTCAACTTGGGCTCTCAATACTTTGCTTTCCTCCGCTTCCAAGGCACCTTCTGCGTCATCAAGCTAAAGAATGTATATTAAATAAATAACATATTTAAACTTACAGCTGCTTGTAATTCTTCTTTTTCTAATTCGAGGCGACGACGGGACTTTTGTAGTTCATGTACAGATCTACCTCCTTCTCCAAGTTGATCAGTCAAGTCTTTAAGTTCTTGAGACAATTGTTTGTTTTCTCTACGAGCGTGCTCAGTTTGTTCCGCGGATTCGTCAAGAGCACTACGTAAGCGATCTAAATTAATTAGTCATGAAGACATATATTCAAGTAAAAACACATCATGCAAGGACCTATTTGCAATGGATTATATCGGGAAGAGGATATTAACGAATTGTGGTTATTTTAACATTGACTCCGACCTCATGGATATATCGCAAGATATTTATGAATCAGAGGTGGTTGCCGTATATGTGACAATTAGTATTAGAGACTTTGATATATCAAAGCATATATACTCAAGTTTGGCATTTTTAGAAAACTTTCTAAATATTGATCACAATCAAAAAACATCTGGTAGAGGATAACCAATAAGATTGCAATTCAAAATATTAATAAGTTTTCCACAATAAATCATGTTTGTAATATTTGATAAAAATGAGGTTAGGTTTTTTAACTTACAAGCCTCAGTTGAAGCGTTTCTAAATTCTCTCTGGCATACTTCCAATTCTGCAGAAATAGCATCACACTTTCTTTTCCATTCATCAATAACGCGGTCAAATCCTTTTTGCTTTTTCTCAAGCGATGCTGCGATGCTATTGGCGCGCTCCCCATCTACCTGTGCATCTTCCAACTCTTGGATAAGTCTTCCTCTATTCTTCTCTAATGAACCTATTTTCTGGTGGGCATTTTCAAGTGCTTCTGTCATTTCAGTGACCTTAGCTTGAAGTCTTCTCTTAGCTTCTTCGAGTTCCTCTGATCTCGACATACCTTCTCCTTCGTAGCGGGCTCTCCAAGCTTGTGCTTCTGCATTAGCTTTGGAAATGAGTCTCTGAAGTTCAGTTTTGGCGTCCATTTCCTCTTCCAAATTATCACGTAGATTTTGTGCCTCCATTTGATAGTTAGCAACGGATGAAGCCATAGTTTGTCTTTCACGAGTTTCTTGCTCTAATTGTCTTCGAAGCTCTTCAATTTGTGAATGCATCTGGGATTTTACGCGATTCAAAAGACCGATCTGACTCTCGGCATCCTCCAATTGTCTGTTGATTTCGGAATTCTCGATATGATTCTTATTTTTAAGAAGAATTAATTCTTGAATTTGTCTTCCTTGTTCGTCAGTCTTCAATTGACTGTCGGTAAGTTGGGTTTCTAATTGCTTAGCCATACGCTCGATATTTTGTCTTTGTTTGACTTCAATATCAAGATTATTTTGAGCATCTTCGTAATCTCTCAAAATGGTAACCTAGAAATGACAATAAAATTTATATCTAATACCACAAATTATTTTTCTTTTGTTAAACAAGGCCAAAATAATATAAATAGACAATTCATGATGTTTTCAAAATGACAACCAAACTGGATATTGTTTCTTGAAAAAACGTTTGGAAGGCGATCAGACTCAAATAAAATCCCATTGATGTTACATGCTCAGTATAAAGTGTAATATGTGACTCATAGGCTAATTGCTTGATAAATTGAAAAAATTAATAATAGTTTAATTGACGGAAAAGTATATATTACGACATGTTAGGCTTTAAACAACAGGGCTACATCAGTAACAATCATGGTTGACGATTTTGATTATGCTTTGTGAATTGAAACATGTCTACTGAATTCTGGCATCTTCCCGAACACATATGATGTTTACTACGAGAAAAGAAACGTCTAGGACAAGATCGCAATGAAGTTCCACGCTCAGTACATGTTGGAATATGTTAGTAATAGGCTCATTTCAAATAAGCTCTCAATTTGTTATTTTCTACCACCAAATTTTTCCCTACTAAAATGCTTTTTTACCTTTTCCCTTTCAACTTTACTACGAAGTTTTTGTACAATGTCGATTTGGTCAGATAGCTCAGCAACGGAATCAGTGTGCTTCTTTCTCATAGCAGCCATAGCTGTTTCTTGGTTGATTTGACTTTCTTCCAAATCACGACGAATTTTAGCCAATTCAGCTTCACGTTTTTTATTCAACTCCATTTGAGCTTGTGTAGCACCTCCAGCTAAAATATTAATCATTAACGGTTAATAAATGTAATAGTTTAATAAACAAATTTTATGTTATAGGCACTTACCGTCGTCCAAGCGATCTGACAATTGTTCCAGCTCTTGTTGCTAAAATTGATATGATTAATTATTTGTTGTTTTATTTTATTAAAAGTAATATTTTTTTGCTCGAATGTCATAAGTAATTGCACCTTGAAGATTCTATACTTATAGGTTAATTAGTAATGTTTGTCAATTCATCAGATGCCGAAACATGTCCACTTGAATTGCCAACATTTCCAAATTTAAGCAATCTGAATCGTAAGCAGAAGACTTCAAGAAAGTCTGCCCATCTAAAGTCGCAATTAATTTCATGCTCAGTACATGGTCATAACTCATAAACTACAGTCCGAATAAATTCAAGACAATATTAGCTCGTTTGTCTCTTTTGATACTTTTTATTACAAAATTTATTTTTAATGTTTCTTGTTCACTTACCATTTCGTTGCGTGATTTTTCAGCTTTAGATCTAGCTTGTCTTTCGGACTCAAGTTCTTCCTCAAGTTCGGAAGTTCTGGACGATAACTCCTTAATTTGTCTTTGGAGCTTGGCAACAAGTGATTGCTCATCTTCAAGTCTAGCGGAAATGCCAGTAATTTCGGCTTCTCTTTTCTTGACATTATTTTCTAAATCAAGCTTTTGTCTAGTCAACTCCTCAATATTTTCTTGGGCAATTTTTAATTCGCCCTCAATCTTCCTCTTTTGCTTGTCTGTATCTTGGCGGATTCTTTTCTCTCTCTCAATTGAATCCTCCAATTCATCCAAGTGTTGTTCGAGCTTATTTTTGGCTTTGTTAAGATGATTAACTTTGTCCTCCTCAGATTGAAGGTCCTCCATTAATTTTCTGTTAGTTTCTTCTTGGTTTTTCTTTTCTTTGTTGACTCTTGCAAAAGCTTCATCTTGAGAAGTTATCTCCTCTTGAAGACTTCTGATTTGGTGGTCTTTTGCGCTTTTCTCGCTTTCTTGTTTTTTGATGGTCAATTCAATATCTTGAACATTTTTCTTAAGAGCTTCAATTTCGACCTCACTTTTTTTCTTTAATTTCGACAAGGCAGTGTATTTATCTTCCTGATCAGCCAGTTGGTCATTCAAGTCTGAAATTTGTCTTTCAATGTCAGTTTTTTGCGCTATGATTTTAGCAAATCTTTCTTCACCTTCATGCATATTTTCACGTTCTTGCTCAAGTTGAAGCAAAAGAGCTTGTTTTTCTGCGACCAAACGTTGGTTCTCAGCTTCTCTATCCTTTCTAAGACGTTCTTCTTTAGAAATAGATTCTTGAAGTTCCTTGCATTTCTTTTCCATAGCTTCAAACTCTTCATCTTTCTTGCTTCCTTTGATGAGGGGTTTGACTTTTCCGAAGAGTTGGAACCACTTCCAAGTTCTGAGTGTACACCAAGATCTGATGTTTCTTTGAACTAAAAATGTAAGTAATGAAAAGTGAGTTATTAAACTTACGGACAATGATTCCAACCTTTTGCTCCTTCTTGCGTTTGAATTCACACATAGCCAAATACCATCTACAAGCAGATTGGAATTTAGTCATGATCTTGCTCAAGGCTTCATCTCTCAACTCCTCGAGAGTAGCCAAAACACCAGACTTGAAGAAAATCTTGGTAAGTCCGCATTGGAATTCTTCTTTTTTCATTTGACCTGTCTTCTCTAAAGCAGCGCAGATGGCTTCACCAGAAGATTTAGGATCTTTGGCTGCTTTTGCGGCGTCGGCAGCAAGCACAGAATACCTATGAGCGAATTCTTGATATAAAGTTCTATTTGGATATCCTAAAAAGTATGAGCATTTGATTCATTTATCACTTATTTACCTTTTCTGCAAATTCTAATTCCTTCAAGTACACCATTGCATGTAAGTTGATTCAAAACCAAACCAGCGTCAATAACTCCGGATTGTTTCTTTTCATTAGGAATGATACATCTGATGAAGTGAGGATGAGTTTGGTGAAGCATAGTCATGAGTTTATTCAAGGACTCTCTATACATCATAGAAACAGTCATGAAAGAGCCAGACTTCCCCTTTTTCTTGCCTGCTGTCTTAGGAGCAGCTTTTCCACCAGCTCTTTCGGTAGCGGCACTCTAAATAATTAAGATAAGAAAATTTAATTAAAACTTGCCTTATCCTCTTGTGTCTCATAGTTGGCCCAAATTTGCGTGATCAACTCATTGTTCTTATTGGCTTTAAGAACAGAAACAACTGTATCATTAAGTGGATCTTTGTTCTTTTCTAACCAAGCCTTGACGTTGTAACGGACAACTCCAGCATAATGCACTAGAGCAAAGTGAGCTTCAGCTTGTTTTCCCTTTGGTGGCTTAGCTTTTTGGAAGTTTGGATGTTTTCCTAAATGTTGTTCGATGAGCTTGTTGGCTAGCGTGGTGTCCGTGGCCTTAGGCACTATGCATTCTTCATCTTTTTGGTTGAAAGGATTCGATTAATATGCGCAATCAAGGTAAACAAAAGCAATTTTAATTTTTATAATTTTATATTTTTGCCAAATCCAAAACATCTTAGCACCGTTTCAAATAGTTCTCTTTATTACAAGATTTAATTGATATGGCATATTCAGGATAAAAAAATAAAGTCTAATTTTTGTCGAAATCCAAAAGGGAAACTTTTTGGTACCATTAAAATGAGTAAGGATCGAAAATCTTTGACCTTGGACACGAGTTTCCAAGTTGTCTTTTGGAACGCGTGAAAGGTGCTTCAGTTAGATGAAGATGATGAAATTGTTGTTGTTCATCAATCTGTCATAAGTGCATCTGATTCGATTGGAGTATCAGACACAAATATCAAAAATGGTGGTATCTGGCAAGGATTTAGGTGGGACTATTTGAATTAATTTATCTTTTTATGTTGCATATATTTAATGTAATAAATATATTTTGAATAGTTAATATTTTGTTTAAACAGTAATACTTACCCATCATCGAGACAACCCCCATAGGTCTCTCTATAAGCTCAATACAAGCCTGAAGATCGAGTCCGAAGTCAATAAACTCCCAGTAGATTCCTTCGCGCTTGTACTCTTCCTGCTCTAATACGAACATATGGTGATTGAAGAATTGTTGCAACTTCTCGTTAACAAAATTAATCCAAAGTTGTTCAAACGAATTGAGGTCGAAAATTTCGAATCCAGCTATATCCAAGACTCCAATGAAATATTCCTTGGCGATATCAGCTCTTGCGGATAAAGTTTCGTTACATTTCTTAATCAAGAATGAGAAAGTTCTAGCATACAAGGCTGTAGATAAAGCGCCAATTGACCAATTTACTTGCTCTAATGTCTGCCCTCTTGACACCCACTCGGTTCCAACCTTTACTCTTGGCTTAAGAATGGCTCCGAGGAATTTTTCAAAATCACAAGTAAACAATTTACAAGCCAATTCTCCCTCAGCAACATCATCAGGCTCAGCTTGTTCTTCACGTGGCCTTTGTTTAAATTTCATCTCAGACATGTGCATGATACTAGCACACAACTTGAAAAGATCCAAAATTTCTGTTTCAGTGAAGTTCATTATCTAAAACCATGGATCAAATGTAATATTAGTCTACTTACAGTCAAAGATTCATTTGTAATGCGGCATTCCTCTGCGTCATCCATCCCATCAATAGTGACTTCGGCTTGGGAAACATAATTGTATGAACGAATATCCTTTGTTAAGAATAATTTCTCTCTTAACCCTTCGATAGCTCCAGACATGATTTGGTAAAAAATGTGGTAGCATCTTTCTCCTGGAGCTTGCTTGATAACACGGGATTTTTCGAGCAAATAATGTTCGATATCGGCTCCCGCAAGGGTTCCAGCAGTGTTGAAGTGAATTCTAATAAACTTTCCGAATCTTGAGGAGTTGTTGTTACGTACAGTCTTGGCATTACCAAAAGCTTCGAGAACTGGATTAGTTTGAACGATTTGATCTTCCAAAGTGACCACTTTCTAAATAATATAAATTGGATAGCCCAAAAATGTCTTTCAAACATACCTTCTTATTGTCCGTGGTCTTTTTGACTTCCGAAGATTGCGAAGCTCCAACAATAGCAAAATAAGAAATTACTTTTTTGGTGTTTTCAGTTTTTCCAGCTCCGGATTCTCCAGTAATCAACATTGATTGATTTTCGTGGTCTAAATGTATGTTACTAATATGTATGTTCATTAATTACATACCATTTACCATGTTACGGTATGCTTCGTCGGAAACAGCGAACAAATGAGGAGGCATTTCGGTTCGACGTCTTCCAATGTACATTTTGCATACGGACTCTGTGTAGATTGGGAGCCTCTTGTAAGGGTTGATAACGACGCAGAAAAGCCCGGAGTAGGTGTAGATCATCATAGCATAGTAACGTTGTCTCCTACAAATATTCGTATTAGCTAGCTTATATTGTGGCATCGTCACAAAAATGGTTTTTAAAAGTAATCACTGACGATTATCAATCAAAATAAAACTTCCAAGTTAAAATTATCAGATAAAAAGTTAAACATATAATTCCTTTCTTAATTCAAAAATACAACTCCCTTTTAGGATCATCGTTATTTAATAATCTGTACACGGTTTTTTGCCTAATTCTTCATTTTCTATCTAATAAGTATATATTTTTTAGCAAACGAGACTTTGATTGGCTCATAGCCCTCATCCAACCAGTTCAAAATTTGTTTTGTTATATATTGTATGCGCTCTTTCGAATAACATCGAAATCGGAACATTTTATAGACCGTAGCAAAAATTAAAAAGGTTACGGAAACGGTGTTTTTTTAAATTGACCGGTGCCCTGCTGACAAAAGATAAAATCAAAGTTTTTGACGTCAATTTGCCTTATTTTGTATCTTCAGTAGATTGAAGAATACTTTTAAACCTACAAATTATGAAGCACGGATGCATCGTTGAGGAAAGTTAAATTAGCCATGTCCTAAAATATTTACATTTATATTAATACTAATTGCACGAAACTTACCTCGACCTTGTCGTATTTGGGAGGATTCATCTGTGAATAATCATCTTTGGTTTTGAGAACTTTCTGAAAACATCAAATTATAACTTGATATTGCGAGGATTACTTACCTCAACTCCCTTTTCAGTGACTACCGTAACAGTTTCTCCCTTTGTAGACTTGATTTCAGCGGCAATGAAACCTAAAAATGTGTTATTAATAATTGTTTATAAAATAATTTATATTGTCATGTTTAAAATTGCTAATTTGCATTTCAATGATATAATTTACTAAACCGTCCACTAACTTTTGAAAGATTAGTTTGGTGACTATATGAACATATGCAACACACCAAAATATGGGTATAAAGGTACAATAAATAATTAGTACTTATTAAACTCTATCTAAATGAACACAAGAAAGTTACTGCCCAAGTCCATGACAATAAGGAAAATGGTTATGAATATGCCCTAAGTAAATTATTATATTACTACTAATTATCTTTTAGCCAACTCCAGTTAAAGTTGTTAAGAGAGTATATGATTCAAATTATGAGAGTTGAGTAAGTTTTGATTAATATTTAAAATTCAAAAATATATGTTTAGTCTGACTACTAAGAAGAAACCTTTATCAAACAAAGTCCGGAGCTCACAGCATTTTTAGCCAAACCATACACTACCAATCCTGTTGGATATGCATACAAAATTGTTGATGAGTATATTGGAAAGTCGGATGGATCTAATGATGACTTGCCTAGAGTTAGCCAACATTCTGAGCTTTCCTCAAAATTTGATCCCTTTAACAGATCACAAGACTAGCGTTTTCCAGGAAAATATGTGCACATCATCAACAGTAAATCAAAGTTCTATCAAATAGATGTATTTCAAATTCCTAGAGCCACAACAGTACGTCCATATGAGAGTATCTTGATTAATCGTGATAAAGATAGTTTATTTACTCTTCACTATGGAGATAGTTTTGCCTTCATCGACGCTGTATCACGGAACCAGATCGAAGAATTGTATTTTTTAATTATGGGATGGTTCATGACTTTAAAACAAACTATTTATTTGCGAGAGAAGAAAGAAGTTTGTAGGGGGAGTTATTATTACACTAAAAAATTGGTCTTTGAAAACAGTGTTAATAAGAACGAAGATCTCAGTTTGACTATAATGCTACCTAAGGATGTTTATGCGTTTATCAAAGGAAATAATGATATTGAAAAGAGCTATTTACAAAGCGTCTTATGAAATGAAGCCATCTGAAGACTGCGTCCCCACAGTTTCTTCTCTATTAGACACGAAATCATTTTAAAGCATAATTTGAAATTTAATGGAATAAGAGATGCGAGATGTGTTGCAATTACTACCAATATTAAAAACAGTCTTCGAGTTAGTAAAGTAGATCAAGAATGGTATGAAAATGTGTGTCCTACTAAGAAAGCTACAAATGCGGAATATATGAGAGTTGGTACAGAAAAATGAAATTCTGACCCATCTAGGTTAACTGATAAGGAGAAAACTTCTGTAAAAGTAGTTAAAACAATGAAGTCCAACATTGCGAAAAAATATGAAAATAGAAGAGCAATTAAGGGAAAAGGAAGGGAGGAATTGTCAGATGAGTTGAAAATCTTTATGATAAGGTAGTAGCTGCTGCAACACGTCAAAGAAAAAACTCCTAAAGCAATAAGTATATTTTTCTATTTTTAATAAATATTGTCTATCTTAATTAGTTTAATGATTACCTTCGTCCTTGTCAGTGATCCAAACATTCTTTTTCGAGTCAAATTTCTTGGTATTGTTAGCAAGAATTTGTTCTTGTGACTGTCTCAAGAACTGCCAACCTGGATCTTCAGTTTCCATCATTTTTGGTTATTCTAAAAATTGTCTTTGTAATTATTGTCTTCAAAATATAGTTGTCGTCAGCGGTAAAAAAGGCAAAGTATAAGATAGTACTTTTTGTCCAGTCAGTCTAATTTTGAGGTAGCACCTGAAATTATACAAATAAACAATATTATGAAGGACGTAGGCGAAATAACAAATCAGAAAAAGCTTGTTTCAAGAATGTGAATAAGACTTTAAATATCTTTACGTAATCTTTGTCTACAATGATATGATTCGAAAACATATGACGCTCTTCAAGTCTCAAAACGTCATTTACTCTAGATACAATTCACCGTCAAAATGATAAATGAAGTTTGACTAACTGTACTAAATAATAATTGTTAACAAAACTCAAAAATTCGCTAGCCATCATAAAGGATGTAAAAACTGTGATTAGATAAAATTATACAACAAAGACTAGGGGAGGACTTTATATTCTAACAAGATAGGTGCGAGTAACTTTCAATAACTATTTATATATATCTTTCGATATCTTTCACATATTTATCTCAAAATTGTATACTATGTGATCAAATAGAACCTAGCTTCTTATTGTTTCCATCGACGAATATCTCTTATCTCTTTTGTAAAGTTACTTGTACTAGCAAGTAGAACTTTTTAATGGCAAATATACGGGCTTTTATCAGTACAAGTCAGCTAAAACAAGACATCAAGTGAACACGAGTCCTCAGATCTGATATCGTGAAGGAACAAGTCGCGATACACAAACTAATAATTGCTTCTAAAAGAAAAAGATCAAGAGAGTGTATTGTATATGACGAGATAAAAATAATAATGCACTTGTACTAAATCACTTTCAAATAAATACTTAATAACGTTATTATAAAATATTTAGTATTTGAAATTGGAGAGCCTCATAAAAGTTATAGCAAAATTCATGGTCTTTAAGCAAATAATTAAACACATAAACACATACTTCATCAAACAATCACTTCAACAAAAAAGTGTTCGTTTAATATTTATTTATCTGTGAATTATTATGATTAATGGCAAAAAAGAATAAGCGATAAATAAGATTCGAACTTATAAGAATAGATAAACTACAAATAAAACTCAAAATACTATATGTACATACAATTATATGACTTAAATTTTAAAAGTAGCCAGAAGTAGAAAGTAAATGAAAGTCAATTTTTAAACTAATTAAGCTATTAAAAGTAAGGATTATGAAGATATGATAAAGCTGTATAATGTGAAAATGTAATGTCCTATTTATGAAAACTTTTGTACAACCCCTCCTCGACAATCTGAAACATGAGATTAAAAACGTAATATAATTATTGTTAGCCTTTTGATAACCTCTCAAATAAAACACCCACTACTTTCCAAGTACAAAAAATATAAATTGATATACCATTTATCCTACAAAAACAACTTTATATCAACTCGGTGATTCAGACACTTTTATGTAAACAAAGAACTTTCAATAATTATGTACGTATAATAAATAATGAATACTATAAATTAGAAATTATAAGAAGGGGTGTATGTCCATTAGGCCAACCTTTCCTCCGTTAACAATAATGTTGCAAAAATTTGACAACAAATTATTAGCAAACGAAAAAATATTTTGATTCCGTTAATTAAAATGAATATTGTAAATATCGTGCAACTAAGATTTTTAAAATCACTTCAAAATAATTTACTCAAAGGATTTGCCGTCGCTCATTAAACTATAAAAATACAGATTCTTATTTCGTTTTATAGTCCTGAAATATATATTTATTTCAATTCCACTTAACGTCTATCACATTTTAGTGCTTCGCAAATAAATACAGATGCTCCCCATATCTTATCCCTTTACTGATCTTGTATAGTTTATTTATACATCTTTTATCATGTTTCTTTGCGAAATATTTACAAAAAGCTCATAATCACACTTTCATTGGGTTTACAATAAACAACTCGGTGGTTTTGACTTTCAGCATGCCTTCCGATCACGCCTCCACACCAAGAAGTGTATAAAAAACTCAATTTATTGACTTTAAACAACTTTTTGTGAACTTCAAAAGAAAAGTCCTATGAGTCGTATCAAAAATCACATTTTTTAAAGAAAGCTAATAAAGATATGGTGTCAGAAAAAAACACAATGGATGAAATTTAAGAGTTTATTATATCTAAATTAAAAGAGTGATAAAGTACTGAATTGCGACAATTATTGGTGATCCAAATTTAAATTTTGAGCCGAATATATGTAATGTGTGAGTGAATGAATATCCTGTGTCAGCAGCACTATTATCAAATGGAGCACCAAGATACATCAAATGGTACATATTCAAACAAACAAACATTGAATTAAGGACTAATGATCGCACTTGATATGTCTTATAAGTATGTTTGCAGTCGGTGTTGCATCTTTTACATAAACAACAACAGTCGAATTTAGATGCTAACTTTTTTCGTAACTTAATTTCGACCATTGCATACACACCCATTGATAACAAAACCGCAGTTAATTGAAAATTAAATCCATGTAATGCTGACGATATTGTAAAAACGGCAATAGCTGCCTTAAAAGTGCCAAGTTCTGCCAAGTGATCAAACACATCTAAAATTGATAATTAGACATATTCATTTCATGCAAATAGGTGTTTACTTGATTTAAAAAAGTGTGACATCCCAATATTCCAATAGTAAGAAACATCTTTCATAGATCTTGGAAATTCCGTCTTTAAAGTCCATGAATTGCCAGTTAGTGGTTTGACTCCTGCAATTGATGCTAACGCAAATGACAAATCGTTAACAAAATAGTGTGAGAATCTGAATGTTTGAGCCGTCACGTAAGCATACTCTACATTATAGCTTGCGCTCAAAAATGGATAAACACACGAAGACATAACTAAATACACCAGTGATGTTGTGCAAAAGCTTATTGGAGTCAACACATCATAATTTGATTTTCTTTTGTATGTATCAATATGATCTTTGTATGTTATAAATGGTCCAAAAATTACAGTTCCTGGAATTATTAATGTAATATTTAAGTGTTTAAAATTTTGGTACTAGTCTATAAAGTGGGGTCACACTAAAAAACTGCTTAGAATAAAGTTTATTCAAACAATGTTACTAACAGCGATTGCGGAGCCAACTTATGATCTGGTCAAGCAAATGTTTCCAGAAGAGAAAAAATCAGGTAGCTCAATTAATCCTCCAAGACTTTTTAGGTGCCAAAAACGTGTTGATTTAAGGCAGGCTCTCAAATTTACATAATTATCTGTACTTCCCACTATTTTTTAGGTTAATAAATTTAATAGATAATCCACTCACCTGGCGAAAACGCGTAGCTGAATGCATTTACTATGCCATCTAAGGGTGTTATTTGAAACGTAGACATCTTCATAGCCATAATCATTAAGGAGCCTCTAATAGTGGTGTAAAATTGAGCATCAAAAGATAATTGAAACATAACCATCACAAAAATATTAATTGCCAGTGGTAGCAATTTATGATACTCTCTAAAATTTGTTGCTTGATAAGATATTACAAAAAATAGCAGATGAATATTTATAATGTGATCCTTTGCAAATATCCAATGTAACGCACAAATTCCTAAAACTCCAGAAGCCAAATGCACAAAAATGGAGTTCAATTTGAAAGCTATAAAACATATAATTAAATAGAAAAATGACATTTAACTTGCAAATTTCTGCTAATACCCTGTAAAGCAAGGTTGTTACAAATAACACAATTATCATAGGAAGAATAGAGTTGATTGTTGAAAATGCTGTGCCATACAAATCTTGTACACTGATACCAGAGATATTCAATTCTTTTTGCAATTGGATAATTTCCTCATCGGATAAACTGTCCAAATATTTTTCAATATCAGCAATATCATAATTTTCCATCCTCAAATAATAACCAAAAGTTTATTTTTATTTAATAATGTGAAGAAAAGTGGCAAATGAAATAAATTACAAAAGTAGATGAGAGTCTGCACAGTTAAGATTTGATTGTGCTTATAACTTGTATGGTCCATAAAATTATGCCTCGAACAACACAAGTATGTTCATGGCATTAATGCAATAGGTAGTCCGTAAATTGGGATCCTTTCAACGCGATACTTTTGGGAAAGAATGTATACCACCGACATTAATGGCATTTTCAAAATCATTGTAAAAATTGATCCTTTGTATTAAGTAATTATTTTTCAATGATCGCCATAAATCAAATTTGTCAGAAGTATTTTAATTAAGACACTCTTATTCAAAGTTTTTTAGATAAAATTCGATTTTGAGCTTATAAACCGCTTTGTAACGGTTACAAATATCTTCGTTCACCAATTTTTATGCTATAATTATTGTAGTTGGGATATGATTTTTCCATTTAAATTAGGATGTATTCTAAAGCATGCTCTTCATGAATTCTATTTATTGTATTTTCTTTTGTTTATAATGAATATCTGCATATTTGACTTGATCTTTCAATGCACAGAATACGTACAGCATACACTTCTGCGATTAGTTTTTATTAGATTTACTGACATAAAAAATATGTATTTTAATATAAAGATGTGGAGATCATATTTTCGTCAGTAAAATATTTTAGACATAATTTGATACTCGACCTGCGAACGGAAGGAAACGTTGCAAAAATGTTGTTATCCTTCAATTTAATTTTTCAAATATTATTAACAATTATCACGTACAGAAAAGTATTCGTTAGCAATACCTGTCAGCGTTCAAAAACCTTATCACAAGCAAAACTATATCGAAGATGCTATCTACCAATTCCCAACCTTCCTTAGCTCTTAAAAAGATCGTTGGTAACTTGATTGTTAAATCACATTCATCACTGCTTTTTTGATTTGATAAAGTTTAATATTTAATTTATTTTAGAATCATAATGACAAGTGAGACTGGAAGCAAATGGCTTCTATATTCTGCCGTCGCTGGAGCAGCCGTCTTAACAACCGCCGCAGTCCTTGATTACATTCGCAGGTCTGACCCCGAATACAAGAAAAAACTCCGTGAACGCAGAAAGAACGAAACAGTATCAGGTGGATGTAATATCCAACTACCAAAAATTAACCTTAAGGATGCTGCTGCCGTCCAAGACTTCTTTATCCAGGAAGTTCAAAGGGGAGAAGAATTGATGGCTAGTGGAAATATTACTGAGGGAGTCGAACATATTGCTATGGCAGTGAACTTATGCGGATATCCACAACAATTACTCCAAGTATTCCAACAGACATTCCCTCCGGATCAATTTGATTTGCTCCTTGAGAGAATTCCAATTACCAGAGAAGTAGTCAGACAACTTCTTTCCGAAACTGAAGGTGATGTCCAAGATGTTACTGAAGAAGAAAAGGCTAAAGAAGTTAGCAAAAGTGAAGAGTCAAAGGAAGAAATCAGCACTCCACTTTTGGAAGGATCTTTCGGAACAATTACGCCTCTCGGAGATGGAACCTTCTCTTTAGTTGACGAAAAAGAACTTAAAGAGCCTTTGTCAGGAAACGAAACTCCCGAGAAGATTGAATTTGTAGATGAACAAATATTGGATTAATTTTATCTTGACATCGTCCTAGTAGCCCATTAATAGAATCGTTTGTAATATTTTTGTTATCTTAAAAATATAAATCATTATTTAATTCATACATCCCATTTAAATATCTCTAATTAAACGCACTCTCTAGCCAATTAGTAAATAAAAAGTCTTCTTAACGCAGGATCAAGAATAAATATTTATTTATCTCTAAGCAAGTTTAACATAAAAAAGAAGCATGAATTTATTTTTAAATTGACGTTTTATCAGTAGCATTGAACACAATTGATATATCATTCAGTTATAATTTGTTAATACAATTAGCACAGTTAGATGGTATAATTAAAATGGTACATCTTAATAACCCGTGCTTTTTAAGTAGTCGGCTAAAGCTCCAACGGTAGTCGAACATTTTTCTGGCTGAAGACCATTCGAATAAATTCCAATAATAACAGCCTGTTTAGTTTTGTATGCGAAAAATCCGTCGGCTCCTTGTTTTCCGATAATTCTCTCGTCATCAGCTCTGATAACTAGATATTTTTTAGTTTCAAACTTGAGACCAGTTCCGAGAACGCCGTTGTGGTTTGAGAAACCTTTAGCGCATGCGGCTCCTTCGTTTGCATCAATAGAGAAATTATCTGATACTCCCCAAATTGATCCGTCCAATCCAACGATTGCTGCTTTCGAAACAAAGCCGGTTCCGATTAAGTTATCGTTTACCATATCTTTCCATGACATCTTGCAAGCTTTTTGGTATTATTAAAGTTTCTGAAAAAATTATTTATCTTTAAAAGCATCAAGATAATTATAAATATGTGTAACGAATAAAATATATTATATTTTGAATAACGAACTTTGCTAAGTATCACATCTTACTAATTAAATGCTTAATTACTTTAAAGGTTATCCCACTTAAGTTAATAAGAATAAACTTTATGCAAATACTTAATTGATGCCAGAGGTGAGGCCGTTATTTCGAAATATATCTATATTTTAATAGAGGAATAAACAGCTGCCGTTCGCAACAGTGAAAGTGTTTTCGTTGAAATGAATATTAGTAATGGTAACCATTGTTAAGACAGAAAGATAGCGCGATTAGAGATTTAACTTAGGCCACATAATGCTTCGAACATTTGCTGATGACTCAAACTAGATACTATGTAAAAGATACTCTAAAATGACACTTTATTTTTCCAACAAAGCCCGCTAACTATCCGGCTTTCTCTTAAGCCCTTATATGACATGTGGCAAAAATAGTACAACATTACCATAAAATCAATTGCTTTTAATTAGAAATTTAATTGTTTCCGCTTTCCAACGACTACTAATATGTCCTAACAAGAGAACTTACTTCAGGACTGTTAGGAGAAATACAATTATTTGATAGTGTTAAGAAAGTAGGCTTTTATGAACAATACTAACTGTTTAAATAATTTACATGAAGGTGGGAAGTTTTAGAATAACCGTCACACACAATTTCATAAGCTTGCGATCATCTTTTGCATAACGAACTGTTCAAGAAACAGCCTATGGTGTGTTTTTTAAAACTAGGCTTGCTGGTACAAGAAATGTTATCAAGACACAATTTTGCAATACAACAACCAAAATATGGGACAATCTTCAAACTGAACATTTTGAGATCGAGAGAAAATATAGTTATTTAAAACAGGAGAATGAGTTAAGAATTCAGGTAGAGAGACATTCGTTTATTTGACTCATATTATCATAGGTCTGTCTAGTTGTAGAAAGTTGGTGGTGCTTACTCGCACAAATGATTAGTACCTCAAAAAATTGATATAATATTAGATGGCAGTGCTCAATAAGAGTCTCTTTCATAACAAAACGAGGATCAATCGCTTATCCTAACTTTATAATATACCACCAAAAACACAACATTAAAACGCTACAATTAAAAATGTTAATAAATTGGTAGTCGAAGGATTTTGTAAAAGTACAAAAAGCACAACACACACTATTTAATTACGCATATTAGTGATATTTAAAGCTACTCGAGTAGTTATACAGAAGGAGGGATATCTAACTATTTGCTGAAGCAACAAAGTTACGACAGCAAACGTCACAAATTCATATGTCAGTTAATTTTTTTGATCACCTACACTTCTAATGGATAAAGTGTTGTTTTTGCAATGGCAACTGCCACCAAAATATGTTCTATTAATAACAATGACTCAGTCTCAGCCGAATAACAAGTTTAACTTGATAATACTAACAAAATACGTTAAGAGTGAGGCCCATTTTGATTGTTATTATACGCCTACACACTTATCCGAACCGGCATTTCTGACTAATTGGATATTCAGTTAACAATCGTTTTGATGTAAGCGGAAATAGATCTTTTCATTTGCACTTCATTTACTTGAATACTTAATTTAAGTGTAAATAAATATAAGCTTAATACTCTAATGCTAACAAAAGTAACTAGTTTCAGTATTGCTTACTCTTTTGGTTCCAATAGATTTTATTCGTGACAAAAATCAAATTCATTTTCATAGTTTTTTAATTTGTCTTTGCTCATACATTAATAATTTAGTGGGAGCAGCCGTGTGAATCATAAAAAACCAAATCACCCAACAATTTGTTAATAATCGTGCAGATCTTAAAACATAAAGGGCAACGTGTTAATCACCATTTCCTAATCAATGCGCTTAATTTCAAAAAGTAACATGTGATCAGTACATTTAATGACTATGACAATAAATATTGTTCATATCAATCCGATGAAAATGATAAGAGATCTTATTAATTTCAATTAACTACCCTTAAAAATGTGTTAATGCCCATGTATTTGATAAAAATTTAAATAAGAATGTAATCATTGAGCAGTGGATGTTTTTATTTGCATTTTCACCAGTGGATGTATTTGTTTTCAGATAGCAAAAGCCAAACAGTTTATAAGCTTCTTATAATATCCATCCATTTACTGAATAATGTTATGAAGTTTTTCTTAAGCAATGCAATTGCGTATTGTAATATTTATTACGATATGGATTATTTTTATTTTAAATTTACCTAATACAACCCAATTAAAGTGTGACCATTATTGGAATTTTACTATAGATGAGAACCATGAAAAAAGAATTCACGAAATTGTGGAGGATTGTGCTGCTTGTGGATACTATTACTCAAATGCAACATCCAAAGGTAAATATAGTGGTGCTATGGTTGGGTGCCAATTATCAGTTGAAAATATTAATGGTTTATATGGATATGGCAGTATCAAATTTCATGAGTACCATACCAATTGCATTGTATGCTTAATAATTCTATTACAACATAAATTTAATAATCCAACATATTTTAGGAATTTGGTAAAGTAAATAGTTCCTACTATGTGTCTGAAATCTTCACTGATGATGAAAATCAACTCATCTTTTCTCAAATTTCATGCTGCTTTTCTGATTTATGTACAAGGGAGTATATGAACATGTCCTTTGCAGATTCAAATTAATGTTTACTCAAACACAGTTATAAGTTTTTATAAATATGTTATAAATTTGATATAAATACCTTATAAATTTGATATAAATACTTTGTAAATTTGACATAAATACTTTGTAAATTTGACATAAATACTTTATAAACATTTTGAAGAGTCTATATTATGATATCCTTTTGAACAAAACCAATAAAAAAATTAAATCCTTCTCTACATTTAATGATCTTTTGGGGACTTTGACACGATACTACAAAAATTTATTAGTATTAATAAAAATTGTTAACTATTTAGCATGACATTTTTTTTTACATTTATCAACAAATAGTTTTAGTATTTTTAGGTGATTTTTATCATTTGAGGAGTACGTCACTTAGTTTCATTAAACATTAAATTTTACATGGATTTGTTATCATAAGGAGGATTATCACACGTTTAGCATAATGCCTACCTCTTAAGTTGACAGACCCCAATATCAAACATAAAATTAGTGGTCATGACAAAATTTACTAATATTGTACTAATTTTTATCACATATGTATCCTTACTTGTGTGGAATCATAATGCCCTAATGTGTGATAACTACTCTAATTACGCCTTTGGTGGTGTTACTGTTGACAGACCAGATGCCATCACACTTGGATGCAATATTTGTGGATATTTCAGTTCTAATCAAACGGACAACTCCTACATAATCGGAACTATGATGACTTGTTTGGAAAATATTGAAAGCATTGCAGCTCCCAATATGTTCCCTCGAATTAATGTCACTGAATTTGATATTGAGTGTAAGGTACGTTCTTAACAAATTAACTTGAGTACTCTTTTTAGAAAGAAGCAAGCTTCTCTGTGCCTTATTGTCTAGGATCTAGCTGGATCTCAAACGGTGTATGGTTTCAAACACAAATTTGTTGCTGTGCAACACCTCTTTGTACAAGGTAAATACACGTTCAATAAGGGAATTCTTTAAGTATGACAAATTTAGATAACCGGAAAGTGACAAATTTTAATACCAAATATTTTATTAATATATTAATTTACATTTTTAGAAAATATATGGACGGGTCCATACCACTCATCAATAATCAAAATAATAGACATTCAATTTTTAATAAGATATACAAAAAAGACTGATTATGAAGCAAATTGACTATTTATCATTCCTTAAATTAATACCAATGGTTTACTATATAAATTACATTTTGCGATATAAAATAAATGATACTCGTATAAATGTGAGTAATGATTGTTACACAGCCAATTTTGTTTATACTCTTGGGAGATTTGCTCCATTAAGACGGACGGAGCGAGGTCTGAATTCGGGGCAGTTGGCGTCAAGCTCCATGACGTTTCCATTGAGATCATGAACTTGAATCTTGAATGTAAGACCTTCTTTTCCATTAGAAGATTTCAAGGGTTTCCAATAAAGCTTGTATGGTATCATAATTTGACCGCCAATAGTTGTTTCACTTGTGACGGTGGTAATGCCATTAGTTACTTTGGAGTTACAGCTGCCATTTTCTCGCTTTCCAGATCGTTTTGGGGCACTCTTTCGTTGGCTTGTGTGGTCGATTTCCTGAGTAGAGCAGAGAGAACGTTTTTGGGTAACACAGCGTTTATCATGATGTGGCTTTTTCAATGACAAATTACTATTTCGCTTCTTGGGAAGATAAAAATCGGGCTTGTATTCGTTATGAGTGATTGATGTATCGTCTGGAGCTGCGTAATGTTGGAGGATTTTCTTTGCTTCGGATTCAGAGATTTCTTCTTCGTGGCGCCACTCGACTAGCAAAGTTTTCTTGATTTTGGACGATTTGTCAACAGCCTTAAAAGCAGTGGACATAGTTGAATAGCACTCAATACCTCCATATTTTCTTTATTAGCTTTATAAATTATCATTTGGTATATTCAAATGTTATTATTTTTGTTCATTTTCCTAAAATTATTCAAATTTTTTGCACACAATTTTTCCCGACAAGAATTTTGACAAACAGAATGGGAAAGTGTATTGTTAAATCCATTCCAAGCTGCTTGTTTCAAGATGCCTGTTAAGCCTATAAATAGGGAAATGTTGTTTTTAATTGATCTTATATTATTAGGCTCTTAATTAATATAACTTGCATAAGCAAACTTACCAGATTACTTAAAGTAGGCAACCAGAAATAAGCTTTATGTTTATGGCAACAGTACGCATAAGATTTTAATATATAGTGTGTTTTTGTAATTTTTGTGTAGTTAACTTTATTATTTCCTATGTAAGCTTAGGTATTATGCATAAACTTCATCGCTTATGGGAAATTAAACAATCAGCTCCACGATGTTATCGATCGATCTCGCGTTACTCTAACACTTATGAACTGCAGCATTCATATACGTGAGAGTTGTACCATTTATCGTTTGGTACACCTATTTTATTGAATATAGTTTAATTAATAAATCCTAATAAATATGAATAATTAAAATATTTCAGTGCATGGCTTTCTTACGCGTTCCTGCTCACGGCACCAAGCTAACCCCATGGGTTCCAGATCTTGTATTCACACCAGTTTCTCGTGCCTTCGAGAGACTCGGAGTATACTTCTACAACCGTGTCATCTCAAAAACTGAAATCGGTCTTTTTGACAAGAGATGGAACAAGAATGTTCATGGACCTTATTGCCACTGGAGATATTACGGAAGACCCGACACCAAATTGATGGATCTTAAGGTCTCTGAAATTGGAGCTTGGATCGGACGCCGTGACAAGACGCCAGCTGCTTTTTATAACGAATTCATTCGTAACGTCTGGAGAATCCACAACTTGTACTACTCAGGACCAGTTTTCAGCAACACCATCAAGACAATCTTCAGATTCGTCTTCTTCTTCTCGTTTGTCAACTGGGCATGCAAGTCACACAGATACTGGGACTTCCAAAAAGCTAAATACCATTGGTAAAAGCCGAAAGACTTGGGATTCAGCCTAATTTTTGTTTCAAATTGTAGTGGCTTTGTTTCATTCAATAGGATTTCGAATTGATTTTAACGATAAATACAGATTTATTATTTTTATTCGTGGTTATAAAAAAAGTAATTACTTTTGAAATACCTTATTTACAAATCGTTTTCTATTATCTTATTTATTATCTTACTTGTGTTTTAGTCAAAATGACAAATAGAATAAAAGAAAAATTGTCGGATGATGAAAATTACGAGGATCATCCCACAAATGTAGATGGGATAAAAAAGAGAGTTCATTTCAGAAGTCGCCTCAATACCAACGACAGTGCCACAGATGTAGATATTACTAGAATGATCAATGATCGAGATGTGCCTGATGTCACGATGAACTACTTTTATAAACCTCATACAATTACAGTCTTAGGTGGGTGATTTTAAAAGTCAATGACAATATTTTATAAAATTACAAAAGCAGGATATTAATTATGAATGGTATGCTCTTCATAATTACATTCTCAAAGTCCACCCAACATTAAACTAAATATAAAACTAATAAAAAAGAGGAATAAAACTTTAAAATGCATTCTAGGCTGTCTTTGCTTGTTTTTAATATATACAGCTTTCACAAGGTAAGTGAATTCTTTACCTTTACTTTAAACCGTTTTTTAGCGATAACTCTTCAACCACTGATCAAAATACTTACGCTGGTTTAAAAGCAAGCGGGACATTGTTCCTTATCGTCAGTGCCTTAGCATTTCCAAGTGGCCCATTCATAAGACCTCACCCTGTTGTTTGGAGAATCATTTTTGGAGTCTCAGTTATCTACATGGTAATTCTTCAATTTACCGTCTTCCAAAGCTACCGTGATATTAAAGAAATATTGAAATGGCTAGACCCAGAAAGACTTCAAAACGAAACACTCCAGGAAAAGGAATATGCCGTCAATTGTTCGGACATTACGCTCGAAAGACTTTGGGAACACATGGATATCTTCGCTGTTGCACATTTCTTGGGATGGACAATGAAAGGCCTCCTCATTAGACATACCATAATTTGTTGGTATATTTCAATTGCCTGGGAGTTAACTGAAGTTGTGTTTACACATATTTTACCAAATTTCGCTGAATGTTGGTGGGATGCATTAGGTCTTGATGTTATTCTATGTAATGGAACAGGAATCTTTGTCGGCATGTGGCTTTGCAAGAAGTTAGAAATGCGTGAATTCCATTGGGAGAGTATCAAGACTATCAGATCCACTAAAGGAAAATTCAAGAGAGCTGTCCTTCAATTCACACCCGAAAGTTGGTTGAAAATAGATTGGTTTACTAATCTTGCCTTGAAGAGAACACTCTGGGTTTACTTATTCGTGTTAATTTGGATTGCTTCTGAACTTAATACTTTCTTCTTGAAGCATATCTTTGTTGTTGATACCTCGCATCCCGCAGTCTTCTGGAGAATTATCTTGATTGGTCTTATTTCCGCTCCTTCAATTCGTCAATTTTATGTGTTTGCAACAGATCCAAGAATGAACAGACTGGTATTTTTATTAATCAAAAATCACAAAATTTATTTAACACAAAAATGCAAAAAGACATATTGATATTTGAAAACGTACTCATCTGATCCACGTTTTGAGAAGTCATTCAGAATTAGTTGGGCAACTTCAGAGTTTATTTTGGGGTTCATTGCCAATAAGAAATCTGAGGATGCCTTGTCAGAGTCGCTGTTGATGAGTTGACCGCGAAGTTCATCAATGTGGACACACATTCCACGTTTTCTGGAATCTTCTTTGATGGCTATTCTTTTTGCATAACGTTTAGTTTCTTTTCTGCAATAGCAACTTTGTTCAAGAGTTTCTGTTTCTTGTCAAAAACGAGATCCCATGTGAAATCATAGTTGAATTTTATTGTGTGATTTGATATTCTCGTTTTTAATCCAGTAGACTCATTAGCATATTTATGGTATATTTTACATCTCCCGATTTCCATCCATCAACAGGGAGAGCAGGATCCAAAAATAAGTGAATATAACATGCTTTGTCTTCCCTTTCAGCGCTGAGTTTATCTAGTTGTGTCAATTTCATAGTAGAAAGTCTTAAAGAACTGTTGATACGCAGTCTTCTTAAATTTAATACTAAATATCATGGCATATAAAGTAACCAACTGAACTAAATTTAAAACTAATAACAAAAAGAAAAGTACGATTTAAAACCTAATTTACCATTATAGGGAATGCAAGCCTGGGTTTATTGTGCCATTTGTGCTCTCGAAGCAACGATTAATGTGAAATTCGGAAGACAAGAACTGCCAGGTCCTCAATTAGGACTGATTACTCTTTGGATTTTAGTTTTAGCAATGGGAACATTTGCGACTGTGTGGGTAAGTTAAGAGTTTCTGGAGCTTAAAAATTACTTAGGCAGCAATTTATTTAAAACAAAATAGTACAAAATTAATTAGCAAAACTTCCATCTGAAACCATAAAAGTGATTCTTTTTGCCATGACAACAAGCATAAATGCTTTTAGCATTGTTCTCGCAATTCCCACTCAATAATCTACCACCGTCATACCCAGATCTATAGATTCCCATAGTGAACACTTGATAATAGCTACATCCAAGTGATGGCAGTTGTCCATATCGCAAACAAGGAATTGCAATAGTTCTGGCTCAATCAAGTTGAGACAACGGACGGCAAGATCATTTAAAGAAATAGTTCTTCTATCCATAACCATCTTGCTAAAACATTTACATTAGTAATATGATTGAGGGTATTTCTAAAAACTTACTATAACTGTCTTCCCAGTCCATATCCATTTCTTCAGTCATTATTTGGTGTAGGCTAAATTTACTAAAGATGTTAATTTAAAAGTGTGCACCAGTGGTTTTATACCAAACGGAAGATCGGTCCAGAACAGGACATATCTTCACTTGTCTTAGTACTTACTTTTTGTGCACCGTCATTTCTATTTAACATACTTCACCACTATACATTTTTTACTAATTATTAAAAACATGTTCTAGGTATCAGTTTGGTGGGCAAAATATTCCTCCAAAACGAAAGCAGTAAATGTACGCCAAGAACTCTGCCATTATTACCTTGATTCGTCGACTGAGAATCTGTCAACTGCCAAGGATAAAGATCTTCAAAATAATCAAAGAAACAGAACCTGCAGTGAATCATGTGTCAGTGATTAAAATTTACATGTACCTATAATACGCTTTTACCTTGCCCTTTTTAGAGCTTCTCATTTAATAATTTTCATTACGGACACTTTTTCGAAAGAAATAGGCCCAACATTTATTTGTACTTAATAATTTGGAGATTTTTTAATTTAAAGTATTCATTTTCTTAAAAAATTGTTTATGCCAATTAATACTTATTAGTCAACGTAGTTGAAGCTAGTTCATAAAGTTATTTAAATATTTAATTCATTATATTTTGTTGTTAGGTGTTATGCTAAATTTTGTGAGACATGCAGCTGTTAGAGTACGGTTTGCTCCCTCGCCAACGGGTAGTTTACATTTGGGGTCTTTGAGAACGGCACTATTTAATTACTTGTTTGCCAAAAAGTATGGCGGCAAGTTTATTTTGAGGCTTGAGGATACAGATCAAGCAAGATTAGTTCCTGGGACTGGGGAAATGTTCGAAAAAGTTTTGCAAGATTTCGGACTAGCACTCGATGAAAGTCCTATTAAGGGAGGTTCTTATGGAAGTTACAAGCAAAGTGAACGATTAAATATGTATAAAGAAAAATGCGTGGAGCTTATTGACAGAAAGCATGCCTATCATTGTTTCTGTTCAGCTGAAAGATTGGATTTATTAAGAAAAAATGCGATTCGAGACAAAAGTGTGCCTAAGTACGATGGCAAATGCCGTAGTTTGAAAGCAGAAGAGGTGGCAGCTAAATTAGCAAATGGTGAAAGTTCGGTTGTCAGGTTTAAGTTCGATGATCAAGTGTCCACTTTCAAGGTATCTATTAAACCTTGCATACAATGATTTTATTTAATTTAGGACATAGTTTATGGATCAATTACGCAAAAGACGGAAGAAGGTGATTTTGTGATCTTAAAGTCCGACTCCTTCCCTACTTATCACTTTGCAAATGTAGTTGACGACAAACTGATGAAAATATCACATGTTATCAGAGGAATGGAATGGCTTTCTTCAACGGGAAAACATGTGCACCTTTACAAAGCGTTTAACTGGAGTCATCCAGAGTGGCTTCACCTTCCACTAATAACCAAACAAGGCGATAAAAAGTTATCGAAAAGAGACGCGGATGCATTTGTTGATTTTTATACAAGAGATCAAGGATATCTTCCCTTAGGTTTACTAAATTTTTTGATCAGAAATGGAAGTGGAATAAGTGACTTTAAAACCGATCATCTATATTCATTACAGGAAATGGTTGACAAGTTTGATAAAAACTTGATTGGCAAGCGAAGTTTCATGTTAGATCAACAATCGTTGGAAAAATATGGTCAATTATCTTTTAAAGAAGCTGATTTCGAAAAAGATTTTTATCCGCAAGTTGTCAAAAGACTCAATGTAAATGACAAACCATACGCACAAAAGGTTTTCAGCTTTATAAAAGAGAAAGAAGAATCCATCAATAAATTATCACTACTCGATCAAGATCAACCATTTGGATTCTTCTTTGGCGAATTAAAAAATTTAGACAAGCTGAAGGAACATTTTGACTTGGCCAATGTCGAGAGAATGATATCAGAAGCTGCTGCTATTAAAAAGATGAGTCCCGAAACTTTCAAAGAAATTGCACACAATCATGACATGAAGTATGTTAACTTTTTTAAAATGATCCGTCTGGCATTGGTAGACAGTGTGAATGGTCCCCCGATTTCCGAAATGCTTCAGTTTTTTTCAACTCAAGAATGCAAACAAAAATTTGAAAAAGTTTTAACCTTAATACGCAATCAGCAATCCTCATAAAATCATAATCTTTCTTTCCGTTATTTAATATTGGTTTATGTCCAATCTTTTTCTACCTCTATCACTGTTAATCTTACCTTTCTATTACCCTTTAGATGTTATCACAATTTTTGTGTAAGGCAAGTACAATCACCAGTAATTCTTTAATATGCGCTTCACGAACCCTACAACTGACCATTCCTAAAAATGACCGCTTTTCTCGTGAATATTTACGTTCCCGATTAAATAAGTTGAAGCTTGATCAGAAACCTGTCCACATTAAAGAGGTAGAATGCTCTCATAAAGATGTAATTCCTATTCGACCAATTTCTCATCTCAAAACGGTCGTTGCTTTTGCCGGAGCTGTAAGTGCATTATTTAATATCAATTTACTCGACGTTATTTCAGGTGACTGTTGGATCATTTACACTTGCGGCTATTATCAAGTATGAAAGAGAGAAGGAACAAATAAAGACAATTATTCAAAACATAAATGGATACTTTGGCCAAACTCACAATGATGCAGCTCGCCCAAATTCTGCAATTGATTGGAACAGGCTTACATTACCACAAAAGGTTGCTGCTGGCATAATAATGACAAACGCTGTTGTCACAGTCTTATGGAAAGTACCACGCTTAGTTCCATTTATGACCACATATTTTA
Source organism: Rhabditophanes sp. KR3021 (assembly GCA_963281155.1). NCBI lineage: Eukaryota > Metazoa > Nematoda > Chromadorea > Rhabditida > Alloionematidae > Rhabditophanes > Rhabditophanes sp. KR3021. Next base: position 2,958,745 of record CAUJLY010000004.1, on the reverse strand, counting down.
CCAATTCATTTGCTCAAAAGAAACTTTGTTTACCCATGCTGACTTCTGTCTTTTCGCATGCAAGCTTCATTCACTTTGGGCTAAATATGTATGTACTTTCAACATTCGCACCTGTTGCAATGCACAAATTTGCAGGTGTTGAATATTTCTGTGCTTTGTATGCTTCTGCAGGTAAAAACTTAAAATAATCATTCAATTTATTAAATGAAAAAGACAGAAAATTAAAATGGTACCAAATTAAATAGTTTCCTTTTCAATATTTAGACTTGAAAAATAAGAACCCACCAGCGTCTACAATGTCTCGAAATAGCAGTTTAGCGACCTCATCGTTCTTCTCTGGGAACATTAGAGATGCCATTTCATAAGAGGGCTTTCCAGAATCACTATTAGTTGTTACATTGCTAATTTAGTCAGTAATTATATAAGGTCTGTTAACTTGCCGATATCCATCACCTAATCATGGTTCGATCCACAAGGCCAACATTATCATTTATCTTACTTTTTTACAAAAGAAAATAGTAATCATAATATATGTTTCTAAATATACCTTCACTGCAACCATCTTTGCGTGCCTTCTTTGACGTGGGCTCGAAACTAAATGGACTGAGTTTTTAACTAAATCGCCGAACAATTGTACTTGTAACATCCTTAGTACCGTCTTCCATACTTTAATAGGAAACCAATAAGATTGCGGTCTTGTTGCAACTAAAATAATAAGTAATTACAATTTTGTTTAAAGCCATTACACTAAAGAGAATAATAGCTAATGTTTGCATTTTGGACGCATAGAGTATAAAATAAAACTTGGTTTTAAAACCTCATGCATGAAATGGCTTGAAGCTAATATGCATATTTTGAATGCATGAAGTTCAAAAATGAAAAGAAACAGTTAATATAGTTTAAAAGCAATGTCAAAGACACTTGGGTTATAAATGTAGATACATTACCGATGTTCTAAGGTACCATTTTTGTGGGACAATATACATCATTTAACGTAATTATTAAAAGATTAATATTAATTAATACTTGAATTCCTTCTGCAGGTGTAGTATCATCGATGACTTCTCTCATACACAAAGCAATTATCAGGGCTCCATCCCGCGCACTTGGAGCGTCAGGTGCAATCCTTGGAATCTTAACTTATACTTGTATGAAGATGCCTGAAGCTCGTCTTCACATAATCTTTATTCCGGGCCTTGAATTTTCAGCGGAAAACGCGGTAATTGGAATTCTGATAATGGATATCATTGGCTTAGTTGGCCCGTGGAAAATGTTTGATCATGCTGCACATCTTGGAGGTGCCTTGTTCGGCATTACTTATGCTCTTTGGGGAGAGCAATTCATAAGACATTATTTTGAAAATCAAGTGATGACGGTTTACGAAAAAATAAAGAACAAATTCCGCTAAAAATTGAATACTTAATTTATGTTTGTATTTATTATATAAAATAACGTCCGGTTTTTTGTGGTTTTTAGAGTTTAAACTCTTACAAAATATTTTGATTTTATTTACAATCTTGATTTGTTGGACTTCTATTTTTAGTTTATGGCTGACGGAAACATGAATAACGAAGAATGTCCATACGTTTTATGGGATGAAAAGGTAGTTTTCGATGGTCGTTGGATGAGAGCTAAACAAGTCAATTTCAAGAAGGGAACTGATGGGAAGCCTGGGGTCAGTTTGATAACATAATTTAAATTTGACAACAAAATTTAGACTTGACCACACAATTTGAACATGACCCCATACTTAATTGTGACATTATTTAGGCTTGGTAAAATCATTTAAGTTGAGGACATTTTTTAAGCAAAATTAGCAACGCTTGAGAGCATCAATTACCTTCGCCTACACAATTGGTGGTGGATACAACGTGCTTTTTCATATTTTAAATTAGTTTTTTGTTATTTGTAAAGAACATTACACTTCATATTGAGTCAAAAATGCATTTACTAAAAGTCGCAATTACTCTTAACCGCATTATATGACATTGCTTAAAATTACACTTAGTTGAGGTATTGGCAGAACAATGATATCACTTAGTAGTATATTGTGGGTTAATCTTTAGTTTTTAAGTTTCGTAAACATCCCACACTAGTTTGTGTAATGTCCGAAATATCACATCAAATAGTCAAAAGGAAATTGCACCGTATCCTTGGTTAAAGTGATGTGTGCGCGCATGTGAGATTCATTATACTACATATGATGTTGACAAAAAACCATGAGCTTTTCGAGAGCACTAATCATAACTGCCTGCAACATTCAACTGCTTTCAATAGATGATCTTTACAGTTGATCGTGTCACCTTGTAGATTGTATTAAATAATTTTATTAATTTTATTTGTGCAACCTGGTGTTTAACATGCTTGTCTTTGGTGCGATGTGTAAACAAAATACACCAGAATCAGATTAAACTTCAAAAATTATTTGAACAGAAGACATAATATTTTTGTTGTTGCTAATAGAGGATGTCTGCTTACGTATAGAGTACAACAAAATGGTAAGCATAGATACTGACGTATTCCTTTTAGGTATGGCAAATGTCCTCTAGAGCAACAAAGCCAAAAGATGTGGAAGTTGCAGGAATTTGTGTTATAGCTATCCTGAAGAAAAATGGAAAGAAGTTTATTGTGCTGGTGAAACAATATCGCATTCCCGTCAAATCTTACTGTATAGAATTTGCAGCAGGTTTGTAATTGAAAATAAACAAAAATTTGAACCTTAGTCTTTTTGGGTTAGTGATGTATTTGATGCATTGTTACTTGGGCAATTCTATAAAAATGGTTTGAAAAACGTACACTTCAGGTTTGCAGGTCTTGCAGGCATGATCACAAATTTTACCCATAACTTGTTTGACATTCATGATGTCATTTATATATTTTTATCTATTACGATGTAGTTTAACTAAAATACTTTGATTGGTTGGTGCTGATCTTAGTGAAACATTTTTTAAAAGATATATGATGTCATTAGAGTGCGAAATCTTTTTCGGTTAAATATAAAAGACCTAATTACAGTCGTTTTCAGGACTTGTTGACAATGGTGATTCCGTTACCAGTGCCGGACTTAGGGAATTAAAAGAAGAAACCGGCTATACTGCCTCAAAGGTAATCTCTCAACCACGAAATATTCAATGCTTGAATCCGGGTCTCACTGATGACTCCGTTCAATTTATGGTGGTTGAAATTGATGGAGATCCGCCAGAAAATTTAAACCCAGTTCAATGTTTGGAAGAAGATGAAACTGTTTCCGTCATACTTGTGGAGACTGGCGAGCTTTTAACTTATCTTGATTCATTGGGTAAATCAGTACAAGTGGAAGCTATGGTGTATTCATTCGCATTGGCTCTCAATTTTCAATCCTTTTTCTAGATGAAACTTTACCCAATCTTACTCCCTCATAATTATTATGTAAAAATGTCTAAATAAATTAGTCACTTATAAACAAATAAGTTATTTGATGATGATGAATATTTTTTATGTGGGATATGTGTGTATAATACATATTTTGAATTTGAGATCCACGAAATAATCAGTGGGTGTACTAGCATCTATTATTACTTTTTTGTCTGTTTTAAATGAATGATTTTTGTGTATTATAAAATTAGTTACTTTTGTGGTTTCTAAAATATGTGATATTATGTGGTAGTTTTTAAAGTCCATTAATGATGTGGATAAAGTTTTTAGTTATGTACACTATAAGTGTAAGATTGATGACTGATCAAGTGGTATCATAAAAGTTTGTTTGTTCTACAAACTTTGTTGATCTATCAAATGATTTGATATCAAATAGTTTTCTATAAATCATATCACTCACATTCGATCTACCATTAAACTTAAGTAATTGCTAGCACTACATCCTTCATCGTGACTATTATTTTTTGTTTATAAAGTTTAACAAAATATTATTTTGAAATGATGCGAAAAGAAAAAATATGATTTGCAGCCCACTTCCGATTGTAACCTGAGCTTTTGAGCGATGTCTTTTGCTCTTTTATACTTTTACACAGAAAGTAATCAACTTGTGTTTGCAAAAAATTGTTCCTCTATACCGATACCTATTTGAAAAGAGAGAAGTATGTAACGTGGGGAATAATTAGAAATCTTTGCTCAGACACAAACTCCCATTACAAATATTAATTTAATTTAACAGTACTACATAGCACAAAAATCGTCAATCGCCTCAATTGGATTGCACAGCCTACGTTCAACACACTTTACAAACAAACCGATTAATGACATATTCCAAAGACTATGATCAATGATAAGCATCAAAGTAGATCCAACATTCACCTTGTGATTAAAAAACTTCAAAATAACTAGATGGTAATATTTTAACTCAGTGTCATCATAATGTCGCAATATTAAATAAATGAATAAATAAATTGATACATTTTAATTCAGCATTAATTTATTTGGCTCAACATTAATTTATTTGGCTCAACATTAATTCATTTGATTCAGCATTAATGTTATTTGATTCAACATGAATGTTATTTAATTCAAAATGTATGGTATTTAATGGAAAGACTGATGGTTTTAAGTTTAAAAGTTTATTCAATTAACAGGCTTTATAAACCGTAAAATAATAGGAAGTAATTATTAAAGATAAGGACTGAACCAAAAAACAATATTTATACTATTTTCAATGCGTATGATGTCATAAAAAATAAATTAAAATAAAAGTCTATTTTTATACAAGTGGATAAATAACCGGAAGCCGTGGACACTATTGAATATAGTTGCTTGCAACGATTGGAGACATTATGCAAAAATGTACATACAATATATAAAAAATACTCGTTTCATCCTAAACATAATTACTTTGCATATGTTGAGTTGGAGAATAAAGTAGTCATATAAATAAGTTCAATTGTTAATACCTTATTCATTTCAACTGTTTCATATTCACTTTGGTTTGTACGTGAATTCAAGACATTTTTATTGAATCTTCTTAAGTCAATTCATTTTAATAGAAACATCAGAACCAAATAAGTAATCATCCATCGGTTTCATCTATAATGAAATTCCGGAATTTGTGTAAGGATTCAGAAATGGATTACTTGCTGGATTGTTGTTACCAGTTACGATGTTGTTAGTTGAAGTTACCGCCAACATATTGGCCAAAAAAGCATTTTTGTATCTTTTATTATTGTCACACATCATAGCTTCGTTTTTCATTTTGTTATTCATTAAAGCAGATGGATTCATGAGAGCATTAAATGTGGGTAGATCATTTTGGAGGTCTTGCTTTACTTGTGAAAAATTGAGAATCGCATTGTTATGGAAAGCATCCATTAGATTTGGTGATGACGTTGGGATTTGTAGATTTTGTTGTGGGGATTGACGAGACAATGCAGAAATAATATTATTTTGGTTGATTGATTGTTGCTGAACTGGTGGGGAGATTGAAAATGGGTTTTGTGATCCACCGTCACTTACACCAAATAATTGACCTAATGAGGAATTATCTTCAATGATTTTTCCAACTGAAAAATACAACGAATTAATTTAGTTATGTAATTGAAAAAATTATTATTTTTATGCTTAGCTGATCGATGAGTAATGGACGACATTAGATACTTTAAATAGCTAAAAACTAAGCTTCCTAAAACTCTAATGACATTATTGTTTTAAAGATTAAAATAGTCACCCAATTTTAGACCATGAAGACGCCGTAATGCATGCCTAAAGAAACAATGCTCTTACAAGAAAAAATATAACTCATATGACTTTGGAACAAATGAAAAAAGACTATGATGACAAACGTAATCAAAGCCGTTAATCTAATTGTCACTTTTTATCAATATCTCTTCATAATGTAATTTGTCTTGCATATATTTTTAATCTAACTTTATAAAACTCGCACATATTTCTGTCTTTTAATATTATTTTTAATTAAGCGTCAAATGTACCTGAAAAAAAAGATGGAATCATCAAAAGTAATGATGAAATTCGAAGAGAAGCTTCTACGCCAGGGCAATTTTGTGAAAGACAGTTGAAAAAACTCTTCAGCAAAACTTCTCGTGCTTCACGCAACTTATCCTTTGAGTTAATTGAAATTCCGGAAATGTCCGATGAAAGAACTATTAAAGCTTTGAGAACTGAAAATTCGACCTGAAATTTGAGTAATTAATATTGTTCCTTTAAATGTAAATTTTAAATAAACTACATATCAAAGGTATCTTTTTAAAAGAATAATCTTAAGATGGCTTCTGATAATTAATTTAATATTCTTTCCCTTCCAGCTTTAATAAATTTTCTTACCCGTTCAACATTTAATCTACGTAATGGTGCCAATAATTCATCCAACACTTTCGTCACGATATTTGAAACTTCATTTGTGTAAAGGGAAGACAAGGACAACACTTGATCGTCTGGCAATACTATATGTGCTGATGTCATTGATCTTTGAAGAGTATTTAGCAAACTGAATGCAGTAGATGAGTGTCTCAGTACTTTTACTTTGTCTTGAAAATTTAAATCGGGAAGTGGAATCAGCGAATTAGCCCAACTTATCATTTGATTGACACACTTTTGTCTGGCAGAAATAGCGTTTTTGCCATTTTCATTGAGAGTATATGCGTTGTCGATATTGAATATATTTTCGATATGTGCTCTGCTTGCTTCGGACGAATTGTCAATAGGCGAACTACGCTCAGATCCATTACCATTCCACAAGCCATTATTTGATTGCGCTCCGTATGAAAATGACTGAGAACGTCCACCTGCCAATTCGTTTGTGTTTTGCAAGTTTACGCGTGCATTGTTTTTCTTTGATCTTCTGGTACTACCGATCCTATCTCTTTCATTTTGGATACTGGCTCTAAAATAATTGGATAATTAACACTCAAATGAATGATTCGATTAAAATAACATTGCATAATTAGGACATCCATAATTTAATTTTAAACAATACCAATTACTTACCTATTCATTCCTTTTAACATGCATTCTTGGAATCTATAATATCAAATATTTATTATTTGCTTAAGCCATTATTATTACCTGCATGCCCGGCAAGCATTCCTGTGATCTTTGTCAATTACGCAATTTTTATTAAATCTGCATGTGTATTGTAGATTTTGCCAAATACTAAAAGATCAAAATTATAAGTCAAGTAATTAATTCTAATGTTATTTAAAAATCAGCATTTATCGTAACACCAATCAATCAATTCTTTGTCAATTATTTGGATAATCTATGTAAAAGAGTTCGATACCCAATCCCTTACAAAAATATTTTGTTAAACAAATTCATCTTTGACTTTAATATGGTAATGAATATTTATTTTTTATGCACATATTTGATCAGATTCATACATCTGTCATTATTCACGAATTTGTTTACATACAATCTACATATTTATTATAACATTCGGCAAAGAGACTATCAAACTACCAACTACGAGTGTCATCATCCACACCCGTTAAATATGAAATAACTGATGCAACCTACAAATTGGTTAAATTAGTTAATATCACAGCGAGCCTAAGGCTCATTTATCTGATTTGGTCAAATAGGTATCAGGATTGTTATAAAAATCACTTAATTAAAGAGTAAACATCAAACGGAACAAAACTAGGTTTTACGTTGATTCTAGCCATGCTGTTATAGCCAAGTGGGTGTTGTGCACAAAAATGACCAACATATTTGAAACTATAAACCTGCCATCAATTACACCAATTTCTCTCCCAAATAGTCTAAATCGTTTAAAGTGGTGTTGATCTATGAAGTTTGTCTTAACTGAATTAGAATGATCAAATTTATGTATTTATTTGTTTTAATATAATATACCTATTCTAAGAGCCGAAAAACGGCGCTTGCTCCCTTAGTTAATCTACGAATGAATCTAAAACTACATAATAGTCTTTATAAGATAGTGCTCCCACAAATATTAAATACATATGTAACAGATCAAAGACAATTTGTCGCGTAATGTTGAAAAATGGTTAAAAGATCAAGTATAAGCGAATATTTTGGTTTTAATTTGTGATCGCTACAAACTAAAAAATGTGCTTTAATTTTTGACTCATTTTCAACATAACTTTTCCAGACCTTTTGACATAGTTTGTTGAAAAGTAAGTTAAATTTGTGACAACAGCTTAATGATTCATAAGCCCGTAGTAAATACAGCATATGTATTTTGGTATTTTATTATTTCAAAATTATAATGCTGGTGTGTGAGGTAGTTTCTGTGTTTATTTTGATAGATCTTTGTCAAAAGTGCATGCAAATAGAGACAATTTTTATTATCGAAAGTATTTAATTTTAAGCATCATCATCTTACCATCAATATGATGCTGAACTTTGGTATAATTGATTTCAAAAGCAAATGCTCAAGTGTTTGTAGATATGGATGGTAGTGATGTTGTGATATGACCCTAATATCTAAAGACTCGTGACCAGGTGACTGCTAATATCACAAGGCAACAGCTTACTAAATTAACACGCAATCATATTACATGTAAAATGGAGCCATTAATTTGGTCTTCATTTGCACGATTGTCCTGATAACAATCATCTTACTTTAATCATAATATTTGAAAGATGAGAAACTAAGTATGATCAAATGGGTGATATGTGTTTGGTAGATTTTCTTTTGAAAGAACAAAAATAATTAGTAAGATCCTTTGTCAATTAATTGGATACGATTCTACCATTTTAATACAATCTTATATGATGTCATGGTGATTGTTTGTTACGATAATGTGTTTATAGTTTTGAACAAATTAATCTAATTCTTAACTTACGATCTTCTGAAGAAACCCTGTAAACAAAAAAATAAATTAAAACGAGGTCCGAAATGTATGATTTATCACGTATGATTATGAATTTTGAATCAAAAAGTGTGTTTTAGTTTTCGATTCTTCCATAATCTTACATAACAAAACATCCATAAGGGGCCTCGTTTAATGGCTCATTATGAGTGTTATTTATTACTTGACCCGATTTTCGAGTCAACTTCCACCTTTTAAGAATACATCAATATTACAACTTCAATTTTGCATCTTCTGGTTAAGCTTCAGTCTATCTGAACCAATATTGGTTGATATATAAAGGTTACAATATTTTCAACTCAAAAAGTGTCAAAAGGAAAGTGAAGTAGTAAAATTTAGTATTCTCTTAAAGTTTAGAATCTGAACCTCAATCCTCCGGTGAACTTACTTTGCATCCATTACACGATATTACAGAATAGTGTTTGCCTATAAATCAAGCAATTAATACAAAATCATCGGCAACTACATTGTATTTATATAGCAAAAAACTTTTTAGTCAAATTAAAAATGTATTGTTATATGATTGGGAAAAGGAATACATAAAAGAGTACATACCGATGGCTCTGTCTCCGCAAACCTGGCACTTCGAATCGGCGTCACTTAAGACAACGCTTCCTGAATTACTGGATGTGCGTGGAGTGTTGTTGTCGATGTTGTTTTTGTGATTAAATATTATATTATTTGGCGAAAGACTACTTAATTTGTCGATGTTTGTCTCTTCAATATTTTTGTTATTATTATTTGATTCAGGAGATTTACTTTCAATATAGTTCATCCTGCTGTCGATTGTCGTCATAACTGATAAAAATTTAGCAAAGAAACAATATTTAATAATGTGAAATAATATTAAATAGTGCTAAATAGTATTTAACAATATTAGGGCACTGGCGTGGCTGAATATTTAGCTGTTGTTTAGTAGAAAAGGAGGTGATCTAGCTGAAAATGTACTTTACATATAAATATCATAAATGAGCATATTTTTGAAAAACAAACACACATCAAATAAGAAAAATGATAGGTTAAACAATAATTAAGAAGGCTAAAAATAAGTACTCTCAAATAATGATACCTAATTTAAGAAAATATGAGTTGGTAAATATAAATAAGTTAATGCAATATATGTTGATGAAATATAGTTTATAAATTGATGAAACATCATTTATAAGTTAATGCAATATCATTTGTAATTTAATTTAGTGGATGAATGAATAAATGAATTTGTATGCGGTCGAGTATTTTCTATTTAATGTAGGGAAAGTTTAATTTTGTAAACACAAAACACGAAAATGATGTGTATGTAGGATTGATGTTAATAATTGTGATCTGTCGGCGGACGAAGCACTTTAAATGTAGAATTAAAGAATGATTATAACAAAAGTTCAATTACCAAAAGATGATGTTAAACTATATATATATATTTATAATTTACAAACAGGTGAATCAGATCTATATGAAATAATAAAAGAGCAAATATTTTAACAGGGGCACAACAATTAATGCTGATGTATGAGTAACTTGGACGGTATGTTTAAGTTGATCTTTAAACAGAAAGGAAGTGCAAAACATTGTGCATTTGAGGGGTGTGCATTGTGGAGAGCAATAGCCTGAGTCTATTTTAAAAGATTCATTGTTTTGAAGTTTGTAGTATAATACGAATTCTTCTAAAATATACATACAATAACGTTATGTTATTGTGCGATTCAAAAAAGAAATGAAATATGCGTAGGACATCCTTTCTTATGAGCATCATAAATATTTGTGAGGCTAGTTGTACATTAAATAAATATAAATTTTAAAGTTGTTGCAATCATTTGTTGCAAACAATTTTAACCTCTAAGAAAGTCATTTTATTTGAATAGGGAAAGGGTGTAAAAAGGATACATACCTACGAGCCTAGACCAAACCAAGACAAAATCATCTTGAACGAACGTAAATTAAAGTAAAATCAACGCAGAATCAATGAAAAACAACACAAAAACGAATAGGGGTATTATTCCGATATAGACACCACACACGTACCAATTCAATCAAATTTAATACAACAAATTCATTCATATTTATATACAATATGAATAAATGGTATTGAGGTAAACACAAAGTTCAACATCAAGAGTTGTGATGTTTTGTGATGCTTTAAATAATAACATGGTCATAGTGAGATTGATCTTCTTATTGAGATCGGGAGTAAATAAAAATAAAAAGAATAAAGATGATCTATAAATTAATCTTTCGTATGTTATAGTGTAACCCCGAAAAGTGTAGGAAAACCGAACTGTACGCCTATTTTTAAATTACTGCAAACTTAAAATATGCGCTTTTTTATAGAATGCTGCATCAAATGATCTAATGGTAGATTTATTTAAAAAATATATACTACCAACCCCTCCTTTAATCAGCCCTCTTTTGTCCGGTCGCTGTTCTTGTGTATGTGCTGACTACAGGCCATGTCAAGACTAATTGATGTCACAAATATCAGATACATCATTTTCAGTAATAACACGTATTTAGAAGGAGAAGTCAAAGTTAAGAATTAGATGGTAACACTTTTGGGACGTGATATTTGTCCTTATAAGGCCAATCTTTGATATCACCGTAATCACCTTATTACCATTCCCACATTTGCTACACTTCATACCATATTAAGACCATATGAATAAAAGATGGATGGCTATGATACGTGAGTATGGATACATTTTTAATGGTAACTGCTAAGAGTAGAGACCAAATCAAGGATCAAAGTCGCAAATTAATAGATAAAAAGACTGATAAGTAATTTAAGGGTGTCTTGGATGGTGTAACTGCTTTAAAAATGGGAATTTGTATGTTTTAACATTCACGGATGCATCAAACAAGTGATGCTACTATTTTTGACAAATTTGAGAGGTCATCATACTTTTAACACAACTACTCATTAATATACACTAAACTTGATGGTAATGGAAATTTGAATACACTATAATATGTCGACTTTATTATAAAAGTAATTAAGATTATACGTGCAAAAAATAAAAAATTAGATGATCTGTGTGCGTTCAGCAATATCGCTTCGAACAAATTAAAGATTAATAAATATTATGTAGTAGGTGTTTTTAGAAGTATGTGTATGCTTATAATTTTATATCTAATTTTCATGAGGAGCCGTTAGTTGTATAGTGGGATATTTGTATTAGAATGATGGGATTGCCAATTTTTGCTTCTAACAATTGAAAGAGAGTATCGTTATATGGTGTGATTTTTTTGAGTTAATTATTATTGTCAAGGTATGTGTTTTTATGGGCAGAGGAATGTAATAAATATAAAGTTCAAAAAAATGTTTGTTAAACAAGATTTTTAATGACAAAAGGCCTGTCGTAATGAATAATATCTGTGAATCATAAATGTGACAAAGTTTTTTGGACGCCGTTATTAAAAAAGAGTATTGAAATTGCAGTCTAAAATGATTCAATTTCACAGATGAAAATAATGAAATGGAAAGGTTTATTTTAGAATATCTAATAAACAAGGAACCAAAAGTTTAAAAAAGATGTGGGTTTAATTTAAAGAATGATAACAACAACAATATGCAATATTGTTTCCAATAATTAAAAGTGATATCTTTAATTAGTAGCTGTGCAAAAAGAGAAGAATTGTTTTGGATGTAATTAAGTCTAGAAATTGATATGATAAAAGTTGCGTGTAATTATCAACTCTAATTACTCAAAAATAAGTCTGGATAATTATCCAAAATATACTTTAATAATAATACAAAAAACATTATTTAAATATAATTTGAATGAGGAAGTATGGTAATCAGATTCGTAGACAGATTTCAAAAACAACAGGTACAAAAGTTGTTTAAACAAGACAAAATGAAATTAATAAAAAGTTTAACCTATTCAAATAACATCTATAAATAAAAACTTTCATTACCACGGAACAAAAGTACTATGCCATTGACTAGAAGTAAACAAAAATGCCCTAGAGGTTAATATTACTTTTAGAATAAATGTCTATCAAATGTTGTCTGCACCAATTATTCAGCATTTAGAAATTTATATACTATTAATGATGTATGGAATAGACTTAATATAGTTAATGCACAAGTAAACTTATAAAGACTAACAATATTGGTCCCAAATTATGGTTATTATTGACGAACTGAGGTAATTCTTAACTGCATAGGTTATCCTTCACTGCATAAGTTTATTCATAGCTACATAATTTATCCTCAATTGCATAAGTTTATTCTCAACTACATAAGATTTTAAGTCTAACTACACATAGGCGGTAGTTTAGGAGATTAATTGGATACCTTTTATCAAGAAGTGATAAGTATGTTCATCGGATTTAGATTAAGTAACGCATTTATTTTCATTTGACAATGTAACACGTATTGGTAATAATAACAATAATGAAAAAAAGGCATTGATAGGAACACATATTAGACAAATACAATACATAAAATGTCTAATAAGGTACAAAATTCAGATAAAATGCATTAAACATATCTAATCAAACGAGAGTATAAATCTGGAATACAAATTTAAATGAGACTTCAATTTTAAAGAGACCCAAACCCAACTTCAAATAAATTAAATCCAAATTTTTAGGATGTATTTATACATATTTTGGAAAGCTTGTGATGATATACCAAAAATATGAGAATTACAAAACTTAGAAAGAAACCAAATATACTAAAATATAATACTTCTAACTAATAATGTACAAGTGGATAAGGCTCTACATTTAGATCCGAGAAATCCTTCTAAAAGATACCCTACAAAAATAGTTTTATTTTTGTGCCACCGAGTCTGTCATTCTTGAACTTGGTAATTTAATCTAGAAAATAGATTATAGTTAAGACATAATTTAAAATTTAAAATAAGACTTTAGTATGGTGTTCACAAACCGTGGCAAACTTAATCATACCAAACCTAAAAACGAGTGGCGCAGCGAATTTATAATGTTGGATTCTAATAATAAATGCAAAAATTAAAATGCTTTAAGTGAAATTTGTAACGAGGTAAAATTTTTTGCAAAAGTGTGGGCAAAATGATCTGTTTGATAAAACAAGGAAAATGCTTTGATGATCAGAAATGAAAATAGTAATAGCGATCAAAAAGACTCATCAGTTCAGGGTGATTCAAGTGAATTTAAAAAAACGCCACTTAAATTTGTTGCGAAAGGTGCATCTCAAGTAACAGTGATTGACGTAATAGTTAGTAAAAATTACACTCCTGGTCAAATCTTTTATGTTGGCAACATTTCCGTTACTAATGAAAAATGAAAATGTAATATATCATTGTTTGCTTACCTTTGATTTTTTAGTATTAATCACTGATCGCTTCATATACTCTTTTTGTTCTTTGGCAAAAATTATAATTAGAACAGACCGCTTAACGTTTGTTTACTTCTTATCACATTAAAGAGCCGATGACAGGCTTAATAATGATATCAAGACATTTAGAATGTTTCTTACTTTTGCCTAAATATACATTTTCTTCCCTCGGATGCAGTGATGATCGTTTTAAAAACGCCTTCGCAAAAAAATGCTTTCGTGCTTTTTTAAAAGATTGGTCTATGGTATGAACCAAATATGCAATTTGGATGTGACATTTGATAGGGACACTTGCAAAGACTCGAAAATAGGAGAAGTCCTCGAATAGCACGTATGAGGAAGTATGGAACCTTTAGCTATATTTAAATTTGCTAGAAACATCGCTTGCATGCAAAACAGCAAAAGTCGTTGGTCAAAAGTTTAACTATCAGTGGACGCAAAGTAAGACTCACTACTACAATTTTTTACATTTTTGCATTTTTAATAATGGCACGGAATTATCACAAACATTTAATGTCATGAATTGGACTAAATAATATTCCATGAAAGACAATTTACTATAAATTCGTCATTAATGGACAGATTATATGATACGTTTAGAACAAATTACTATGCATTTAAATTTAACGGTAAATAAGGAAGTTTTTGATAATCAAACTATTATTAAATTCGGTTAAAACCGTACGTGTAGTTCTAAAATGGGTGTTTATGAGTGAGTAAATATCAAAGCCTGTTATACTTTGAGTTGGAATAATTATGTTAAAACGGGCTAATTTAGTGCACAGTTAGCTTACTTGAATATATTTATTCTGAGAAATGATTTTAAGGGCAATTGTGTTTCCTGGATTAAAGTTTATTTATACAATAAAATAATATTTCCAAAACAAGATATTTACATGATATTTAGTTGCTTGAATTATTAAACATTTGAATGTTTACAAGATATGTCTGGAGAAAGTGAATGTTTTGATATTGATACAAGACAAATTATTGTACTTTAAGCATAATATTAAATTTTTGATAAGCTCACTACGTGGTGGCGAATAAAAGGATTTCAGGTGTTTACAAATCTTATACGATGATTCCATTTTTTCCGTAGGTGGGATAATGACACAAAATTCTTGTTGTATCTATGGGAAGATATTAATATTTCTGATTATGTCTCAAAATATCTTGTGATATCAGCAGCTTTGGATAATAAATAACAAAAAATAAAATTAAAATAACAAAAAATAAAATTAAAATAACAAAAATTGATATATAATCAAATGAACTTCAATCTAATGTCATTTTAAAACGGGAAAGCCCGTTTGCATATTAATAAAGTTAAATGCCCTTGCTTAAACCATACTCTAGTTTTGCTTAATATCCATTCACTTCTTAAGAGTACGTGCCCAAATTGAGGTAAATTGATGAAAAAATGTAGCTTTTTGAATCGCTCTTTTGAAATCATAATAATCTTATAAGTGGGCAAAGATTTTCGATTTAAAATAAGATATTTTTTATCAATGAAACTAAAAGACAGAATACAATTTAAAAAAAGATTTTATGAATGAAGTTAAAATTTGTATTAAAGTACTTTCTAGTTTTCCTAAATTAAATATTTTAATCGAAAGCATACACTTCAGTAATAAAGTATGGCCGTACTTGTACATTTATTTGTCTTAATCTATTATAAATATAAAAAACAAAATAAAAAAATAATAATATAATGAGATTTTGCCTGATTTAAAGTGTCTTTACAGTTTCACCAACCTAAAATAGACTGAAATAGTATCATGTAACAAAATTTAGCAAGTTGAAGACACATTATTGAGATCGTTCAACAATAAATCGTGAAGTTTTGTGTTGGAAAAAGATGCGCAGTTTCCTGCAGTTTGGCTTTCCCCTGCACGTTTATTATCTTTAACAAATGTTTTTGATAGATTATACATGGTATCAAAATTAAAATGTTAACATTGTCTGTGCAAGTGAAGCAGGCCTTAGGGGAATATGCAAACTTCTTCTGTAGTATCATCATTCGAAATCTCTTAACTTACAATTTCCGATGTTTTATCAATAACAACTTGGCTTTCTTCATTTATTACAATTTGACTTGATTCGTTATTATCACTATCCCCAGAATCTTGAATAATTTTGTAATATTCCCTTTTGTTGATCCTTTGACAGAAATACGTGTATGCGTAATTCTCAATTCCTTTCTTGATGAAAATGTTGATTCATTCTGTTTCATCAGTAACTGATCAACAATGTCAGCCGTATCTTTTTAAAAACCCCCACTTTCTTTTCTGATAAACTTTTCCTCATTTGCAGATCTGTAAAACAATATTTCAGAGAGTAAAATACTTGGAAACTTACCCTGTCATATTATCATGTTTATCTAAGATAAATCGAAGGAAAGAAATAGGAAGTGATGATGTATCTAACTAAAAATAAAAGATTAGCTTTACCAAGAAGAAAGTAGAACCACTCTGATAAACAACGTACAAGGACTAATATGGGATTTTAAATGACACTTTACTTTAACCTAAAATACAAGAAACTGCGGCCACTTTAAAGACATATAAAAATTAGTTTCAACTTACAGCTTTCTTTCTACCTGAATCAGAATTATATCTGGAACAAGTAATTGATTGAACAAGGAAAATTAAAAGGATAATACAAGTTAATTAAGGTGAACATACAAATAACGTGGCAAAAGATAAAATATTAATGTGAGAAGCAGGTTAAACATGGACGATGATTTTGAGTAAGATCGTCATAGCCTGAGTCGAAACAAAGTTGTCTTGAGAGATGGTATATCTCTACTTCTAAGAATTTTGACATGTAAATTCTCAAGTTGCCTTGTAATCGAGATAAGTTTTTACATAAATTATTTTGTTACATTCTGATTGTTTATCTCTAATATATTACTAGATATTTAAGTATGTGTCCGATTTCTCAGAATTGCTATTATCAGATAGTGCGTTCAGACCGTTTGTAATATCCATGTTGATTTGGCAGAGTAAAAATTGGAATATATGAAGGTTTTAGAGGAAATAAATAGTCCTTATAAGAAGGAGTAGTTTTAATTTTCTCCGGTTTAGTGGTAAAACATGAGAGTGTGCCCGAAAAATTAGTTAACGAGTTAGCTCTGTCAAAGACAATATCCGAAAAAGTCTTTCCGCGAACTTGATGATCCTGCCGTTAGATTTAGTTGCGAAACTCTCCTTCTTTTAGGTGTTTGCTCACTATCTAATGGATTGATGCAAGGTTTATGTTTTGATATTACTTTAACTATCTTAAATTGAATAATATATCAGAAACTAAAAATGCGTTTAGATACAAGATAAAAATTAATGCGAATTAGCAAAAATAGTGTGATGCATTAAATCATATCCACACAAGTAATTAGTTATTTAAATCTCTTATTTTGCTATTTAAAGGTTATCCCTTTAAGTAGGCGCCCAAAAAAACTAACATTAAAATTTCAAATATTACTACACGTTTGGAATGTTGTTATTATCTTTTTGCAAATGCAAATTTGCACGAAAAGAAACAATTGAGGACATTTTATTTAGCCCAGATTAACTTAAGTATTTTATAATGTTATATTGTATAATATGTTGATAAACATTAATTAGGATGCAATGAAACATAATTGGGTAATACAATATCTAATTAATAATTTAATTATCATGATTTACGTTTTATCCATAAAGCTTGAAATGATCTGGGCGCATTCACTGGTGTAGATTATTTTAGTATGCCCTAGCTGAAATGACTCGTCAAAAAGAAATAATTCAATATCTAGGCTCTGAGATATTCCGATGTCATATAATGTTTGAGACATTTGATAAGGAATTATCATATCGTCTTTCGAATGGAGCAGAATAATTGGACAGTTGATTTTGATCACGTTTTCGTCATTCTTCATAGAAATGCTGTCCCTGGTCGCTTCTCTACAAATTAAATTTAAAACTTGTGTCGAAAACTTAAATGGCCATAAAAAAGGATGTGAGTAAATTGCATCGTAAGCATTTGTAAATGGCGACTCAAGTATAACACCGCGTAGTCCAACATCCATTTCAGAAAGAAGTGAAGCACACTTGCTCACCAATGAACATCCCATAGAATGACCCCATACATAAACTCTGTTTGGCGCGAAAGTATTAACATACGAGAATAGCACCATTAAATCTTCATAAAGGCCAACCTCACAAATAAAGCCATGCGAATCAGCATACCCTCTATAATCCAGAACAAAGGTATGAACGTTTTGATCACTCAACATATTCATCAACTTTAGACATTTCATATTTCCCCGGTAACCCGAAGCTCCATGACAATAAATAACAACTTTAAAAGACTCATTCCTTAACAACTCTTCAAAAATCTTTTTCTCATTTTTCTTATAACTCAGTTTCTTTAGAAGATCTGATTGAATTTGAGGTAATGAATGCCATACACCCATTTTCATCCCTTGACTTACTTCTAAATAGAAGTTTCTGGTTAGATGATTGACTCCAGATCCAGCTGGATCAATGAATGATTTCATTATTTTAGTAGTAAAATTCATATAAAAGAAGTTATGAATAAGCTTTGGGAAGAATTTCAGTGCCACAACGAACATAACGTAGTAACTTGTCGTTATGCATATAGCAATGGTTAGTAAGATTTGACCTAACATGGAGATGACTATCTGATTTTGTCAAACAAATGCATATATTACACTTTTTGTTGACGAAATTTAAATATTTCAACAATTTTTATTGTCAGGTAAAGAGCAAATAAGTAATACAATTATGAGTGTTATAAAATATGCACAATTACTAATAAAAAGTCTAGGCATGATTTATATCATCTACGTGTATTATTTTTAAAAGTTACATAAAATAATAAATAAACCTAGTAATTAGATGGATAAATATGTACATTATACTACACACTAGTTTATAACTTCTATAATTTGGCCCATTGCTTTAGTTTTTCTTTCTCTGAAAATAATATGAGTGCCAACAGTTATGAATTCTGGATTTTTGTAAAATTCAAAAGTTACTGTGCACCACTTTCCACATTTTATTGAGTCATCGTCAATATCAACAATTGTTACTGTTTGGCATACGGAGCCGATATAAATTGTTCCTTGAAATCCAACGCAAATACTTTCTTTATTATGGCAAAATACAAAGAATTTGGCCTTAAATCTTGTATATCCTTGTACACTTTCATGAGAACCGACAATTATCATTCCCTAAATGGATAGGTTTTTGAATATAAGTTTCTATTTATCTTACCCGTCGTAAATTATTTTTATAATTCTGACAATCACCCTCAATGTTTATTGCTAAGGAAGCAGTTTCACCGGCATTTAATACTCGAACTGGTTGCTTTTTACGATGTATACTTTCAATTTTTGCATTAACAAAAGACTCCTTATTTGCTGGCCCAAAGCATACAACGTCGCCTTCATTTATTGTGCCTTCTAGCAGCGTTCCACAGACGATTAATCCCACTCCTGTAATGTTAAACAATTCCTCAACTCTGAACATCGGATCTGTTTTTAACTTGTTTTCGAATGGTTTGTCAAAATTTAATTTGGATAGAAAGCAAATTAGTTTGGACATATTTGCTCCAGTGACAGATGATATGGCTATGATAGGAACTAATGAGGAGCCATTCACAATATCTTGGGCATTTGCAATTGCATCTTCAACGCTTTCAATCATGAACATCTTTTTGTCCTGACTGATTTTTTTAATTAAATGTTCAACTGACTGCACCACTTTTTCATAATGTTTTGGAGTAACAGCGTCAATTTTTGTTATGACAACAAAGAATGGGATATTTAAGGCAGAAACATATCCCAGATGTTCTCGAGTGATAGCGGTAGGCCCTGTTACTGCAGAAATCACCAAACAACAAATATTTGGGATGTAGGAAGAAATTCCGTAGATAGTTGTTTTTAGATACTTTCGGTCTCCAGCTAAGTCAATCAAAGTTAAGATACGGTCACTTTTTCTCATCAACGCTTCCAGTGTATATTCTTTTTGATTTAACAGCTTGTCGAATTTATCAAATCCTAGAACATCTAGGCAAATTGACGATGTTTTTCCAGTTTTAAACTCATGCAAATGTCTAAACAAGTTTATTCTAGCAGATCCATGGCTGTTATCTAATTCACCGTGGGTCAGAACACCGCACAACGTTGATTTGCCTACGAACAAATATTAATTAAAATGAAAAATTATTATACCGGCATCAGCGGCACCTAAAATTCCTATACGAATTTCTTTGATATTTTCGGGAACACATTCTTGCTCAACAAACACTTCAATCATTCTTCTACGAACTAGTGACTTGGATGAGATAGGTACTTCTCTTTCATTGATGATACTTATCCTCGCATTCAGCTCTTTAGCCATTTTGTGCAAAGTTACCAATGACTCATTAAGCTCACAATCTGTTAAACCTGATATTAGGCCATTGTCGTCAACTCCTAATTCATAAAAGGCTTCTCCCTTACCTTCCTCTAATCTCCACTTCATCTGACTTACTAAATGCTGTATTCGTGTAGATGTAACATTAACTAAACGAGCTTTATATTCTACATTTCCCATTTCTACTTCAGGTGGCAGTGAGAATATGGAATCTTGGCAATGTTCGTTTTCCTTGCGGCTGACTAAACTCTTCATGGACTGCTTTTGCAGATATTCACTGCCCAGGAAATTGGTCCCAGCCATCCAAGGTTTTAAAATACTACAATAAGATCATAAAAATTAGTTTTAATAATTATATAATTCATTAGCTAATACTATTTTTTGTAAATAACACGTACACAAATTGTTTTCACTACACAGGCCGTTTTCTCAATCGATGGAAGGATATTTATTTGAGACTACATGCAAAGTGAAAAGACAACAACTAAATAAATAAATTTGGTGAGACACACAGCTGTGTTGAAATCCTGTATTGAAAAGAGTGCTTTTTGTTACTTATAAATAATGAAATGACAAATATAATGTTCTAAATATTATGCTGTGAAATAAAATATTGTGGGTTGGAACTTAGTGATAATTTTCACTAGTTCAAAAGGTAAACTAAAGGAAGTAAAAAATAAGAAATCACCAATGTCACGAGGTCTGGAGGAAGGCAAAAAGATGCTTCAATAACGTTGTTTAAATGATATAATATAGATGATACATATGATTTATTTATTTATACGTAGGCAATATATTCACAACATAATATTTGATCTTATTGCTATGGTACACAAATACTTATTGTTCAAAAACCATCCATATTTTGAAAAGATATTTCATCATAAGAAAATTTTCATTTGTTTCGTTCTATCGAATGTACTTCCGAAATGGTACATTTATTTCAAAATTTGTTAATTGGAATCTCCTTTCAAATGCCTTACAAATAATAAACTATAAAATAATCAAATGTTAAAATAATGTAATGGATGTAAATTTTGGCTTAAAACTACTCTCAACAAAATCTTTTTCGTTATCTTTTAGAACTACAGATAAAAAAGGTTATTAATATAAAAAATATTGTTATCACAAATTGATATAAAAAATGTTGTTAAATGTTATTAAATTGATATTAATAAATAGTATGGAAAGGTCAAATTGCCTGATTGAAATTAACACAATTTTATGAACTTTAAGTCATTTTATGAACTTTAAGTCATTTTATGAACTTTAAGTCATTTATGAATTTTAAATCATTTCAACTTCTTTTTATGATTTTTTAATATTTTAAGAATTCTTTAGCTTATGTTCAAAATAATTTGGGACTGTTCTTAATTATCATACAACTTTACCTTTAATATTTACGATTGATGAAAAAATAATAGTCTCATTGACATTTTTTAAAAGAATATTTTGATTTGAATCATACGATTAAATCTTTTACTTTGATGATTTTTTCTGTATTTAAATATTTATGAAAAAATATATAAATGGCACTTAACACACTACTAAATAATCAAAAATGACAACTTTATCTATAATCTAATTGACAGTATCATTTAGAAAAAGATATACTTTGGAATAGAAGATACCTTAAAGAATTAAGACCGCATTATCAAGCAGTGTGTCAATTATTATACCCAAGTCTTAATAAAGGACAATAGATTAGATTAAAAAATTCGTTGTAATTTCGAAGATACCTAAATAGGTAGAGTAAAATTTTGTGATAAGCAAAGACCATTTTTAAATAAAATAACCCTTCTTTTACGTATTTGCTTCATTACTACAACCATGAAATCTGTCTCCATTATTTTGTTTTTTGGAGCGTGCTTTCGTAAGTTTAAAACAATTAAATATGTGCATATTATAATCCTGATTTAGTCCTTGCAAATGCTAGACATCCAAAAGCTAGTAATATTTTTGAAAAATTAGCTCAAGACCCAGTAGATTTTGATATCAATGGCGATTGGGAAAACAGAATCGTTCCAGACGATTTGAATGAAACTGGAAAAGACACAGCTTACCGAGTAAAAAGTGCCTGTTTAGATGCCAAGTCCACATACAAAATTGTTGATGGAAACAAATGCGAAGGAAGTGATTTATTAGTCGCTGTAGCTAAGTTCAAGAATACCATTAATGAAACAGGGTGGTCAAATCTTGAAATTGAAACTTTTGATGTTGTCGATGGAAACGATCAAGCTTACGCTGCAGGGTATTTAGAATCTACCCTTTCGCATAAATTGATCTCGTATCATCTTGAAAATGCTGTTTTCAACTATTGTAAGGGATTCCAAAATTATTGTGACCGACTTAAGACATACATGAAGGAAAGTACTGACTGGATTAAATCTGAAATTAAAATTAGACCTGTTGACGATATCTATTGGACCGCTGTTAGAAGAGTATATTACCAATTGGCTGGAGTTATTGCGGGATATGAGAAGTCTGAATTCAAAGTCGACCTTTTCTTCGGCTACCATCCAATTTTGATGGCCAATTTAAATGGTGATTTATACGATTTGTAAGTTTTGAAATATCAACACCGAATATATTACGTTCCCGCTAATTTAATTTTGTGCGAATGACGATGTACATATATATGCACATTTACGCTTGTTTTTAAAAATAAGTGTTATTATTAACCTAAATCATAATTACTATGGGGCTTAACACGCTTTTATCTAACAAAAGACATTGAAAATGGAAAGTTTCAAACTACTCTAAAAACAAGTGTGTTTGGAAGTAATTGTCTGACGATAGTCGGAGACAAGCTAGTTTTTTATATTTATCTAAGTAACTCATAATAGTTGATATTTTATTCGTTCTAATTACTATAAGATGAAGCTACACGGCAAATATATAGTATATCCATTCTCGCATTAGTTGGAGGTATAAATGTAATAAAAATCATTTTTAAGGTTAAAAATATCAAAAAGAATATTAATTTGCAAGAAAACAGGTCCAAAATTATTTAAGTTTAAATAGCTTAAAATGTAGTGTTTTTCGAACTCTACAATATATTACTAATATTATTTAATTTAACATTCAAGAACTTTTTTATCGTAAAAATAAGTAGTGTAATTACAACTAATATGAGCACATTTTTAGGGAAAGAAAGTTCAACAAGACTAAAGATGATAATGATAATGGCGGAAAATGTTCAGGACTTGTCAAAGTGACTCCAGGAAACGCCGATCTTTTGTTTTCTCAAGTAACTATGGGTGGATTCCAAACCATGACTAGAATTTTAAAGTTATACAAGTTTGCCTATGAAAAGGCATTATATCCAGGAAGAACTGTTTCATTCTCTTCTTACCCATCAATGTTGTACTCAAGTGATGATTTTGCTTTATTGTCAAGTAAACTTGCCGTAATCGAAACTACTATCAACGTAATATCAATCCAAATGACAATACATTTATATGCATTTTTAGGTCTTTAATCTCACAACTTATAATCAAACTGTTGCTAAGGAACAACTTCACTGCTGGGTTAGATCGATTGTTGCTAATCAAATTGCCAGAAGTGGGAGAGAATGGTGTGAAGTATTCAGTAGATACAATTCGGGAACATATAATAATCAATGGATTGTCGTTGATTACTCAAAATTCACCCCACATAAGCCTCTTCCAAAACATGGCCTTCTCTATGTTTTAGAACAGCTTCCTGGCTTTACCGAATACAGAGATGTCACTTGGTACTTGAACAAATATTCATACTTCGCCAGTTATAACTTGCCTTTCTACCGGAAGATTTCCAAGTATAGTGGTTTTGACAAAAAGGTTAAAGACTCAGGATATTGGTTCGTTCGAATAATATTTATCATTAAACTATAAGTGTTTTAGGTATTCATGGAAAGATGCTCCCAGAAGTAAGATTTTTGCTAGAGACCATAATAAAGTAACTGACTTGGCTTCATTGGCTACATTGATGAGATACAATGACTACACACATGATGAGTTCTCCAAATGTGAATGTAATCCACCATATACAGCGGAAGCAGCCATTTCAGCTCGAGGAGACCTCAACATCCCTACTGGAACGTATCCATTACCCGGTTTGTTAAATTGACCTTTTAATTGTAACAATAGATTTTATCTTTAAGGCATGGGAAATCAAAATCATGGTTCATTAGATTATAAGGGAGTAAACGTCGAATATTTCAAAACATTGAGCTTTAAAGCATGGGGTGGACCTGCCTACGGACAAGTTCCAGCATTCAAATGGAGCACCTTTAATTTAGCTGTTAATGTTAGTCATATTGGTATGCCCGATGAATGGAACTTTAAGGAAATTGATGTCAAATGGGAAACAAATGTTTCTGATAATTAAAACACCTATTAATTTGAATTAAATGTTGACTCAAAATGAAATACTCCTTTTAAATACAATATAATATATAAATTGTGATTCTAATAATATATATTTTGTTATGCAATAGAGCCTATACTTTTTAATTTTTTTATTGTAGCTTGTGTGACACACTTGGTCCTTGAGTCCTTCCAGTATCGATTCCAACCATCGGATATATTCAAGCTGAATCTCCTTGCATCCGCAAACACTACATTGGCCCAGTTAATGTTATTTCAAGCGCAGACACAGCGAATTGCTATTTTGTTTTCTGTGTTTAGGCAAAATTGTTGCTTATGATTCATTCTCTTTAAATTAAGATAGGATCTTGTGTCAAATTAAAAGACACATCTAAGTCACTAACTTCATTTGAGTTTGAGACATGAAGAAAAGATATTGTAAAATGAAAAAACTATTGTCATTTTTTTACTGACTTCAATCTTAAAATTTGATTAACACTTGATCTAAATAATTGATTTATGGTATGTATGTGCATCATCGTGTTTGCTGTGATGTTTGCAAGGTATTCGTTCTTTTTCCAATGTAAAATGTGATGAATTTTGTCCTTAAACTACTGTTTGTAATCAAATATAAATAAAAATCAACGAAGCATGCCATATCGGATATCCAAATAGAATGGTATATTGCTAAATTTGTCAAGTATGGAAGGTTTAAAAATGTAGCCATCGTTTTAACAATGCTATAAATTTGAAGTAGTAGTAAAGACATAAATGAAAAACTGCTATGCATAACCATTATAGTTTGAGTTTTATTAATACTCCACTTATTTCCACTAATTTGTTTCATTCGTATAATACTCATCGAATTGAAAATGAGGGATATTATCATTAGCAATCCGTAAAATATAACGGAGTAAAAAAATTGATAATAACTAACTGATTTTGAATAATAAATAGCAGTTAATGAACTTCCGTTGTCCAAATTAACATAGTGCGCTGGAAAATGTAACAGAAAACTTCCCATTCCAATTGCAATTAAAATAATCAAAATTATAATCCTTTTAATAATGCGGAAACAAAACCATCTTTTATATTTCATTGGCTTATAAATTGCTGTGTAGGTATTAAAAGAAGTTATAGCGACTGATTGAAACATGATAGAATATCCAATAAATGTAGTCATGTAACCAATGGAAGCAATGAAATCATTATTTGTGAATAGATCAGTTACATCGAAATACGATGTACATTTTGAGAACAAGAATATTGCTATTTGGTAAATTAAGGCTCCACTGACTTTGAGCAATAAAAATGGGTAATATTCATTGCAGATGACATAATCTACCTTTGAAATACTGACACTCATAAAAATTATAAATAAAATCATCAAAACTATGGAAGGTCCAGCATATGCCATTTGAATATATTGAAAGGTGGAAATAGTCATTGTTAAAATAAACGAAATGAAATTGGACATAAATTATTCGAAATAAGTTCGTAAATAATTTGAAAAGAATCGCATGGGAAGTAATTATGACAAATTAAATATAAAAATACCTTTCGCATAAGGCTAATTGATATGTCCGTTGTCCTGAGTATTTTTTGTAAATACGGGCAAAGAATTAAATACATAATTTTTAGACGTTTGGAAAATGATCTTGAAATATTGAGGTTGTATTTTTATTTCCTCAGTTATACAATTTAAATTCCAACATTTAGGTAAACATCAGTATACTTCTTGATTAAATTTTAATTGGCAGAAGATAATACAAATGAAAAGTTTGCTTGTTTCCATGACGTTATATTATAGGACAATTCAGTCTGAAATTATGGCTACTCTTAAAAATATAAAAAGTACATTACATAATCAAATGGTGATCAAATCTATGCATAACGTTTTACATATTGTAAATTGAAAATTCGTTTAACAGATGTTTCATTACTTATATTTATTTGAATAATTTATAACAATTTAAAGAATAACAATTACATACACTGATTATTTGAAATGCGGAGTATATGATAGAATGGTTATCTTCAATGGTACCAAGCGCTTCCAAAATATCAGAAGCAATAAAACGGCCATTAAGAGTAATGATGTCTGAAAGATCATTGTATATTTTGGGCCTGACATATTAAACAAAAAACCACCAATTAGTGGTCCAATAACTCTTGCAAATGCTCCAACACCCTCAAATATACCCATCATTGCATTTTGTCGGCGTGGTCCTATTACGTCCGAAAAAAGAGTTGAATTTGGGTTGAACGTGAAGGGAAATCCGTAGCCAAGGCAAAAAATCATCGAGAAAATGTAAATATATACTGGAACGCGAGTTGTACTTTCACACCATTCAAACTTTCTTGAGCAACCGCCAGTGATTGTTGTATCTTCAATAGACCCATTACCAGGAATGTAGTCAAGAGTCTCACCATAAAATGGGAATGGGTAGTTCATAAAATGAAAGGCAACAAATACTGTTAGTCCAAATAAAAGAAGTTTTCTCTGATCTCTAAAAGGCGATAAAAATATAATATTGAAATAATAGCTCACATCAACTTGACAAACGAATAAGCTTGTAAAAAATAATTTTTGACACCGATAAAAGCTGATGCTGCAATTAGTAGACCATTGTATAAAATAGCCTGTTGATCGTTCCAATTATACATTGAAATAACCAACACAGTCGCCAATGCTTCCAAATTTGTCCCAATTGATGATTGAACAAAATTTATAAAGTTACAAACCACAACTGCAGTCCTGTCATAACAAGGTAGAATATATTGCCCATCTTCAATACACTGCTCTTCAATGGATTGATCATCCTCTTGATCCTCTTCGATTCCAATAAACACTGGTTTGAAGTTCAGCCAGAAGTAAATCATCCCAAAGAAATACATGGCTACTTGCATGATGGCCGGTACCGTGAACATATTAACTGTCAAAAACCCAATTTTGTTATGCGAAACACCTAGTCCTGCAAAACAAGTTTGGATCAGTGGACCTGGAAGATATTTAAAAAATTAACATTGAACAACAACTTTTTTGAACACTTAAAAGTCATGAGATTAAATAAGTAAACTTACCGAGTGTAATGCCTCCAACATTCATAGCAATTGATAAGGAAACAACTTTCCTTCTGTCTTCAGGGACACAAGCCGTAGCAATGTAGGCTCTCAAAATTCCTGAACTTGCAGCTCCAATTCCAACCAGAACTCTGCTTACTAAGAACATTGTAAAAACACTTCCCAAACTACAGTTAGGTAGCACGGCATACAATAAGTTTCCAACCATAATAAAAAGAGACCCAACAATTGTAGGAAGTTTGATTAATTTTGATTTCTGACACCACCAACCAAAAATAGGGGAAGCAATTCCTTGCCCAACGCTTAACGACGCTATTATAACGCCAAGCATATTGATATCTGACGTATGGTCAAGAAATTGAAGGTACGTCCATAAGGAGGTGTAGTAGATTGTAACTTGCACCCCATCCAGAAACAATAACACATAACTGATATAAATTGACTTCCAGTCCGTTAAAACATTGAATCTATGTAACATAGGAATGTTTCTTTCCATAATCAGCGGCTTATTGAAAAATTTAACTAACCAAAACTAATACCTATGACACCCACTTAATCATCCTAATTTGCCAAAAATCAATTAGTTGTTGCGAGGCGCGGCGATTAAACTCTCAAAAAAGAACTTTGATCAAAGTTGAAAGTTTATGAAAGACAAACATAAACTAAGCTTTAAACTATGCTATTTGTATTATGACTTCACACATTTAGATAACTAAACGAAATGAATGATGTTCAAATGCTTAATGTCTTCCAACAAGTCAAAGGAACACGGGTTGTTTTCATTCACCACACAATCCAAATCAGCTGAGGGATGAAGAAGGTGAAAATTGTTGCCTCCACATTCTCCAACCAACTGTGGCAAGGTAACATATTTGCCTTGTGCAAGTTGGTCCGCCACTCTCTTCCATAAATGAACAAAAGTTGGGACGAACCAGTAAAATTGATGGCAGAAAGATGCTTACTATTAGTAACTGCATTTCCAGATGTGGGTCCATCGGGGGTAGAAATGAAATTACACCTTTTGGTAGGCCAGCTCTTCAAACATTTTCACGATAATTGAGTTACTCATGATAGCAGTATCGGATGGCTTCAAAAGTACAACATTGCCAGCTAGGACAGAAGCACCGGTAAAATTGAATGGGGCAATCGAGGCAACAAATCCTTCCATTGAACGTGAATCATTTTGTTGGTGCTGGTTTCTGTACTGAGTGGCTCATACTTTTCTAATCCTAAGGCGAAGTAAGAATTGAAGCGCAAAAAGTCAATCAATTCACAAGCCGCATCCATTTCTACCTCAATAATTGTCTTGCCCTGTCCAAGCATTTAGTTCCATCCGGTACTTTCCAGCGGCAAGATCAGCAGCACGTACAAAGATCTCTGCTCTTCTTTCAATGCCTTCTGAGCCCATGATTCTCTGACGGCTAATGCATTCTCAATCGCTCCATTGATTTGATTAGCAGTCGCATGCGAATATTTGGCAAGTACTTGTGAGTGCTTCGAAGGAACAACTTGCTTTTGATCCAGCGGCCCTCAATTCTTTACCACCAATATTAAGGAAACAGTGTGTGTTTTGGAACTCATTTTGTGTAAAGCATCCAGTAAGTCGCTTCTTTCCTTCATATTGCTAGAATGGCTTCTTCATAAAGTGTTCGGATGTCAAGTCACTTCTAAAAATCAAATATTACTACTTAAAACAAATTTGAACATACGTATAGGTGAGATAGGCTCTTCCACAATGTTTGATTGGACGAAACATCTTAAAAATTAATCAAACGAAACCAATGAAACAAAACACACAATAATTTGTCTTATAACAATATTCGAACACGTTCTAACAAATGCAAATTTCTATAAATTATTATATATTTATTTATATTCATTTAATTTATACATATTTGTAGTATGATACTTTGATTCTCCTTAAATAGTCCACTTATTTTAAAGGTTATAGATTCATTTATTCTAAAAAGTTATAAAAATCAGTAATTATTAGCAATCTTACATTTAAGTAGTTAGAAATATTTCCACCAATGGATGAAATCTTTCCGGCGATTCTTGAAGCTCCTTGGCGTACACTATCTTTGATATCTCCCAATTTGGGAAGATGTTTTTGACTTGGTGAAGATTGCTCTCGACCGAAATACTCGTTGCTACTCAAGCTAGTTGCTCCTTCAAAACGATGTAAATTGACACACATTTGAGGGTCGTCTGAATTTGTTTCAAAGTAAGCATCAGACGAAATAGATTTGACATTCCCGAATTTCTTGACTGCCTCATTTGATTCCTCGTGCATTTTGGGACTAAGCTTTTCGAGTTTATCTCTTACATTTTCCCACTTTACGTCGTCTCCTTGAATAGCATTAAGATATGTGAAAGAAGTAAATGAAGGGAGAGAAACCAATTCACCACTCGTATTTGCATCTGCCTTATACTTTACACACTTTGCTTGATTGTCTCTGGCAGATCTAATAGTAGCTGAAATGGAATGAGATACTTTACTGGTTTGCACGCCGCCAATCCCAAGTCTATCAACTATTCCACATTTATGCCCAGAAGCATTCTCCACATTCTTTTGGAATGTCTTCTTGTTTTCTTCAATTTCGTGCAGCATAAATCTGCCTGGAACCTTTTTGCCCTCTTTACCTTCCATTTGTTCATTTCCCTCTTCGTGATTCTTCTCTTGTGAATTGACAGCCTGCATCTCAATTTGAGCAAAACTTCCCTCAACTTTAATCGCACCCCCCTTTTTCTTTCCCAAACCTACTTTCCTCACTGCATTTTGACTACTCATAAAAGCTGTTTTATTTTGAGTCAACTTTACGACATCAATTTCATTAGACAGTGTTCCTGATTGTCTTCCAACATGAGGCTTAATTAATTTTGGTACCTTAACACCTATTGAAGTGGATTGGGTAGATTGGTTAAACTGAATATCAAAAAAATCATCTTCTTCAGTGGTAATGTGGAATTGATTGTCTTCCAAAAACAGTTTACCTTTGGCTGCTTCATTAGCTTTTGTAGCTAATTTAGACAATTGCTCCCCGTACACCAGACTGCGCATTTCATATTTCTCCTTGGCTTTCTTGTCATTCAGGCCATTTTTTTCGAAGAATGTCCTGGCTTTTCCGTTACCACCGACTTGCATTCTTCTTAGCTGAAGCCACGTCCAATTCACATCCAAAGTAGTCGATTTGACCAAACTTACATGAACGCCAAGATTTCTGTGGATAGAAGAACAGTCCAGGCAAATAAAAATGCCATAAGACAACGAAACCCAAGTTGGGTTGCGAGCCAAACAATCAAAACACGTTTTATTACAGGTTTCACTTTTTAACTTGGTCAGAACCTGCTCTAATTGATCACAAGTTGGTCTACAAATGACATTTCTATAAGTAAATCAGAGATTAATAAGTATACGTTGAACTAAAGGCAGAGAAACACGTAAGTGACATTTGAAATGAGTGATTTGTATAATATTATATTCAAAAGTGTAAACAATTACCAAGTACACAATACTCCAACACTTCGTTCCCTATAGAATGAATGATTCTTTTACAAAATATTTTGTGACCAATACATACTTTCTCTCAAATGTCATCCATAGACAGTTGTTTTAATGGCAAAGTGATAAGCTTTTTAATATCCATCCTTGTCTCAAAATAACATTTAAAGTTATTGACCTTCATCAATTTTATTTAACACTCTTTCACATTGACTTTAAATTACAATTTTACTCATCGAATCGTTGATTTGTAATGTTATTTAATAATTTGTTATTTTTGTTGATGATTGATACAATTATGTCATCTAGTTTATCGTGTCATAAGTCTTAATATAATTAACTTTTTAAACTTATCTTTTTAGTTTATTGTTTGTATGAAGTAATAGCACAGCTATGATGCAGTTTGTTATCGGCTTTGCTTGCGGAATCAGTTTGTTGGCTGGGGGAATAATATTTATTATCTACATCCAATCATCCGCCAAACCATCGCAATTAAATGAAACAGAAACATTCACCATACCCGATGTAGGTTTAAACAACAATTTTTAATTACAACATTTCTAGGAATTGAGACGTTTTCTAAAGTTGGATGAAGGAGGAAAACCATCAGAAAAGGAATCAAGTCTTTCACTTTCCCTCCTACTGCGCTTTTTATTTCAAGAACACAAAGACACTAGAGCATTTCGTAGGTGGCTGCATAAACGTTTTCAGCTTGAACTGAATGATTTTTCATCAAGAACGGCTGCTGCTCACTACGTTGTACATCATCTCCAAGTTAAGGATCTTTCGGTTGGAACCAAATTTCCAGTCATCACCAATATCTCCGTGGAGGAAGTTAAAATTTGTGAGATGGATAACTCAATAGAATCATTAACGCTCTTACTGGACTTGACTTATTGTGGTGACTTCGAAACATCTATCTTTGCCACCACTTTCTTGGGAGAAACGTCGATTGGAGTGAAAGTTGCTAAATTAGAAGGGACTGCAAAGATAATTATGTCAAGACTTCCGTACCCTCACTGGGCTTTTTGCTTCACCAAAACTCCCACTCTCGATCTGCAGTTTGAAACCAAATTTGGTGGAATTGCAGCACACTACTTCAGCCAAGTTGTGGAGAAACAATTTAGGGGGATCATTCAACGAACACAAGTATGGCCCAATTACAAAGTCAAGTATCACCCATTTTTCCCGAACCCTCTCATGAAACCAACTCCTTCTCCTCACACCTACAAGCATGTCAAAATTGAGGGCGCTCTTCAAGTTACCGTCATCCAAGGCTCTCGTTTACCTGGTAAAATGATCCACGACAATGCCAATATTTGCGTATCCATTTACCTTGACACAAAACCATTTGCCAATGTTGCTTCCAAAGCCAATCATTCTTCTACTGTGCGCATCAAATTGTCAAGGAATGATGCAAAGGAGGAGTTGGGATTAGTATTCAGCAAATGCTTCGACAACTTTGGCTTGAGAAAGGTTAAAATTGGGAACGTCGTAGAAGGTTCCTGCGGTCATCTTTGTGGATTCAAAAAGAATGACATTCTCATATCTGTCAACAATATAAATATCAACAACGAGAATCATGCTCTTAAATTGCTTACATTCACTAAAGGGGAGCTTGCAATTTTGGTTGAAAGAGACAATGAAAGTGTAGATGTGCCATTTGAAGATGCCGAGGAAGTGCTCAATTCGCCTATTCAAGACACGCATACTTTGAAGAAAGCAGATTCTGTCAAAATGACTAGACCGATCTCTTGTATTGATAACATTAAAAATGGGAAGGGTAGTGAAAAGCGGTGGAATAGTTGCGAAGACTTACTCGACAAAAAAGAGAAAACGGATGACAGGGACAAAGATAGTATGAGGAGTGAAGATTTGAATTCTATAAACTCACAGGAGGATTCTTTACCGAGCAGCACATCGGAGAGTGTTTGTGACGAAAACGATGTTGTCACAAGACCAAAAGAAACTACGAAAAGGATTAAGATTGCAACAAAATACCAAAAGGTTGCTTCTAAGCTAACAACCGGCAAGCATAAATTGAATGGAATTTTGAAAAGAAGCAGCAGTGGCAATAACAAGGTGATCAAAGAGACGCCCTTGATTGCAGAAGAGTGTGAAAAAGTAAGACAAGAAAAGACACCTACTTTTGATGTTAATTCTTTATTTGACCCATCTGAATTTGTGGATATTGGAAAAGACGTTAAAGTTGGCAGTAACCCGTCAACTGGTGAAACACGCTATTTGCTGACTCAAAGTACAACAAACCTGCCTTTGAAGTCTAAAGTTAAATGGAATCAAGACTTCTCATTTGAATTGGAAAAAGATCAGACAAAGTATCTGAATGTCTTAGTTTACGCTAAGATTCAACCACATTCTGGTATCCAAAATGAAAGTGATAAAGTGCTTATGGGTTACGTATGTTTCATATTTAGTTATTCTTATTTTACGTTGTTTAGACAAGTATTTACATCCCTCAAATCATCGACGATTGCAATTTGACAATGTCCAAATCTTATAAGGAAGTATTTGATTTACGGCCCACGGGAAAATCTAATTTGCAATTTACAAATGATTTCGATATTTCAAATAAGATCGGATTCGATAGAAGATTGTGCTTTGGAGATATCAAACTTGCCTTCAAACACCATGAAAACGGACTACCTGTCGATTTAGTTAAAAGTGAAATGATAAATGCAGACCATCAAACGAAACACGAAATTAGATGTGTTGAAGGGATGCAAGAACATCAAAATTTAATTTTCATTCATCATTGGACTAGTATCACAGGAAAGTCAAGCCAAGGTCTATTTTGTGAAGTGTGTAAACGAAAGCATTGGTTTACTGGTTTGAATAAATGTAGCACTTGCAATATTATTGCCCATTCTAGAAGATGTATTGAAAAAGCCGGTATAGAATTCGAATGCAATCCACATAAGGCACCACCATTGCTCCAAAATGCCGAAGAGGGAGTACTTGCCACAAATGAAGAACCGGTCGGAGTGACGGAAGCTCTTGAAAGCCCGAAAAACCTAAAAAGACGCAAAATAAGGCAAAAACTATCTGATGGAATTAAGTTTATTGGGAAAGCTTACACTGAATCAAAAAACAACAGAAAGAGTGTTATTGGTGTTGAGAACTTAGTTGACATGGCTGACATGGTTTGTTTGGAAGATATCATCCCTGAGGAATTGAATAAATTGGAGTGTTCATTAAGTGTAAGGAAGATCAAAATCGAACCTCTCAATTCATACAGCGAGGAAGTGATCAATGCGGTCCGTGAAGAAGCCAAGATTTGCCTCGATCATATAGAAGATATGGATGGACGCAAAATTGCATGTGATGAGAAAATTAACATTCTTCAGGAGTGTATAGACGATGTTGAGGCCAAGAACAATAAAGCTTCCAAGAGATACAAAGAGAATAAAGAAAATATGGAGGAGGAAACCGGAAACCTTCAAAAAGAAATGAATGGGTATGGCCTAAAGATACAAGCCTTGTCTCTTCTATTAATTTATTACTGCACTTGTCAAAAATATTGTACACAAAATGAAGAAGACTTCATACAATTAACAAATGATCAATAGAAACAGTATTTCTTCAAATAATATTCAACCAAAGTTTATTTTTACTATATTTTTATCTTGTTCTAACATAAAATATGTATTACTTTGCATTGTATTGTTATTAAAGTTATTTACAATTTCAGATCTATAAATCTAATCACAAAAAGCTAGAATTGTTTGATACTATACATATGAATTGGAGTAACATATACACTTGAGTTCATCTAACTTTGAGTATTGAATCATGATTAATACGCATAATTTGCTATAACAACTTATCTGAAATCCACATTTAATTATTTATAGGAAATGGGTAGAAGTAATACGACAGCTGGTGAATCAGCATTCGAAGCGGATAATCAAATTGCTCAATTAGATGGAGAAATTTTAAGAAACACACTATTTAGAAGAGAAAAATACTATGTCACTTTGAAATCAACCAAACAACCTGTTTACCAACAACTCAATGAAAGCCATTTAAATCCTGTTAAAGTGTTATCCACGATAAAAGAAGCTATTTCGAAAATGTGGTCAAGCCTCAAGATTTGGAAGTTCAAAGACACCGAAAGTGAAGTTGTACCAACTCAATCCTATCAGAAAAAGTGTGAGAATAGGAAAAGACGATTTAATGTGACGACTCCTTCACTTTATGAGAACCACAATCAATCACCTATTAAAAAATATTTGGAAAGTGAATCAAAAGCAGATTCCACTGTAAATAACAATGTGGGCAATCAACGTAATGCTAATCTAAGTTGGGAACATCCAACAACAAGAAACAATCACCACAACATCACTATTTTCCAACGCTCATCAGATCAAGATTGTGAATCAAATAAAACTATAGAACTTCCAAATGTTTCTGAAACTGATGAATACTTTAGTTGCAACAGTTTTACTTCTGAGACATCCAATACTATTTTACCAATTTGGGGTAATTACGAACCTTTGTCCGATGACTCAGAAGTGGAATTTGGAAAGAGCGGATCATTGGATTCAGCAACCGTTGACAAGAATATTAACGATCCATTTTGTGATATATCTTTGACAAGCTCTGACGATAGTACAATATTTCTGAATGAATCATTTGGATTATCAGAACACGACCATCCACCAAACCCGTTGGAGTTATCAAATGACTCAATTTTTGGAGACATTTCACAAGTAGTTATTGAAAAGACGGTTGGAATATATATTCAACCATCTGTAGCTACCTTAAAAATCTTAAAAGACACAAAGAAAGATGCTCAAGTAACCGTGAAAAAAGAATACAAGGCGCTAGAAAAAAGTTTTGATTTCGAAGCTCTTGCTCAGAAAGAAATGGAAGATAAAATGAGGAAAGAATTGGAGGAGTAAATATATTTTGGCACTATTAAGTATTAATTGATATGTTTGTTATAATAAACTTTGTTTTTTCTTGCATTCATAAACATTAACAAATATTTTAGTAATTCATATGAATTATTTTATTAAATAACGACTTAAAACTTTAATCAAATTTGTTTGCACCTATAAAAATAGAGTTATTCATTTATTTTGGCTTCCTAAAAATGAAGTATAAATTTAAATGATATTTTTTATAGTATCAGAAAATTTAATACGGAAGTGCAAATTTGATTTAAAAAACACATATAATTTCAAACTTTATTTCTGATGAGACGTGTTCAGTCAAGCTTCAATGACATTTTCAAAAACTACTAAGACAGTCAAAGTAGAATCTAACTCTTTAACTTTGCTGCCTAAAATTCAATAAAATATTAGCTACTTCTAAATATTTACAATTGCGCGTATAATAAGTTAATAAAAACATGTTTCTGTTTTCCCGTTGAATGCCGCTGAAGGTTTTGTAAATTAAACAAGGAACTATGCAATCAAACAAGTCTATTTGGTAATGGTGCTAGAATATGTGCTGGTCAATCTCTTGCAGTATCAGAACTTTAATTAATTTTACCAACTTTGGTTCACAAGTTGGACTTTATCTCAAATGGATTTATTGATATGTCTACAAGTTTTGGTGGTGTTTTGTTAACAAAACCATTTACCTGCAAAATAGGAAAAAGATCAGATTAAAAAGGCTCAAAAAATTAGCTTAAAGGTAGTAAAAAAGGACTTTGAAGTATTAAACATAGATCCGTAAAAGGAATCCTAGTTGAATAGAGAGATTAGTAGTTAAAGAAGGTTTATTTGGCGCAAAAGATACGAGAAATGAAACAACAAGATGTCATAAAAAAGTGAGAAAGATGTGAAATGGACAATATCATCACTAAATATAAGCGCAGCTTAGAAATACGTAATTTATCTACAGCTTAAGCAGATTTCATATATTTTGAACCAATATCTAAACTTAAAAATAAAATTCTATCGCTCTAATTTAATGTCTACTCACTTTTATTTATTATCACAAGATTGCTTTTATGCGAATGAGCATTTATAGCATGTTCATATGACTGCTATGTAAATGATGCTATGATAGTGGCATTTCTGACATCAGCACTTGTAATCTATGCATTCGTAATAGCATTCGTTTTTGCGTATGTAGTATATAATTAGATCAATTTTATTAAATTATCACATATCTTAATTCAACGATTAACATTTATATTATCAACCAATATGGCTTTCGCTAACACTCTCAAACGTATCAAATCTTTCCTCGGAAACAGTTCAGCAGATCAAAAGCAAGGCCAATTATCGACGAATACTGAAAAAAGAGAGCCAATGAGCATTGCAAAATTACTTGAACAAATTGGGGCCAAAGGGCAGTTAGTAATAAATCAAAGAAAATCCAGAACTGATGAAATTCCTTTTATATTCACGAAAAGAAGCTACTCAAGATTATACATTCAAACATTGAGAGATAAAAAAAGAATCTTGGATCAGTTACACAACAGAAGCAATCCTTTGCCTAAAATCGACGAAATCAAAGGCTTTTAAGTAAGTTGTTGTATTTCTTTCTTGTTTGAATAAACTTTTTCTTCTTTAAAACTTGTAGCTTAATTATCTTCTCATCAGCATCGCAAACATTATATGTAATAAAATAATATGGCGAAACATTTAAATCATACAACATTGGCTTCAACTATTATAACAGCAAAGAAGATATTGGACCCGTATCTTTGATTCGTGATCTTGAAGCCGGTAACTATTTTAATCCTAGTCCAATTGGTTTACCATGTCCATCCAATGTATTATTTGGGTAGAAATGGTATAGGCTACTATCCTGTTCTTAGAAATTTAAATTCAAAGTCAGCTGGTGTTCATTGTAGAAAGTATGGAGGAAAGGTAACAACAGTGTCAAGTGATGAAGAAAAATTTGTAATTGGAGAGACTATTAGCCAGAACAAAGGTAGACAACACGGATTTCTTCAGAGTGGTATAAAATGCTTAGAAGAGAGTAATTGCCAAACATACTGAAGATTTGATTTTGGATTAGTAGGTGGAAGCAGATGAAAGAATAAATAGGTGTTTTGTCTTTGATTATAAGACACGCGAATTAAGCGTGAAGATTGCAATTTTGTGTTCAAAATTGTCTGTATTGAAAATCAATTAACAATAATATTAAATGGATAGTTTGATACGCTAATTGTTTTATTTTAAATAATGTTCTTTAATTCGTTAGATTATTTAGACTTTTTAAACTTTTAATCGAATTTATTAAATTATTCTTTTAAAAACAAACTATTGTTATGATAACAAGGTTTATTTATTTATTAATGTAAAAAGATTGATAAAATGGTTAATTATTTGATCTTTGACATACTTGGCAGCGAGAAACTTTAGTTCTTAAATTACCAGCCTTCAAAGTTTGACTTTGTGGAATACTAAATTGAGATTGATCATCAATAGTAGAAAGCCAGAAGGAGAATTTGTTGGCAAAGTAGTTACAG
Source organism: Rhabditophanes sp. KR3021 (assembly GCA_963281155.1). NCBI lineage: Eukaryota > Metazoa > Nematoda > Chromadorea > Rhabditida > Alloionematidae > Rhabditophanes > Rhabditophanes sp. KR3021. The sequence goes on along the minus strand of CAUJLY010000004.1, from coordinate 2,919,844 downwards.
GATCCACGAGCACCATTGCATTCAATGAATGGAGTAGCACGGAAATCTTCAAGACATGATCCTATATATAATAATGATTAAATGTACTCATTTTTGATTTTAAATATATTTATGTGCATATTGTATTTTTTAAAGTATTTATGTCATCCATGCCCTGACAAAACTTCTGTTTCTGTTTTACGTAATTATGGTCGGCATTTTGGGTTGATCCGAGAATACTACGAGGATGCTGATTTTAGCATTCAGTTTGAGGAGAAGCTCAAAGAAAGGCTTAACCTATTGCTGATTCAAGATTTCGAAAAGACTGTCTTAGGACAAGTTAATTACAAGGAAAAGAAAGCAAAGCATGATATTCTGTTGTAGGTCGGAGAGGCACTAAGATTCCTTCAAGAGAACGATTTGTGGAGAATTATGACAAAATGCCAAATCCAAATACTCAATCTCTTATTGTCAAAGGACTCAATCTCAAATGTGAAAGCTGCACCACCACATTCAATAACCTTGACAGTTTTTCATATCATTCGAAGAAACAAGAATGTTGAAAGTTGAGAAATAAAATAACCATAACTTTTAAGGAAAAAATGGAGTTGTGGCTAAAGATTAAGAATGAATTAAAAGATGCAAAGTCCTGCAGTACTGCGATGGCTGAATAAAGTGTCTTGGTGGATCTACCTTCTCATCTCAATGTCAAGGAGTTAATTTGTGACCAATGCATGAAGTCCGTCTTCTACTGCGGCGTTTCAGGCAATATGGAAAAGAGAAAGATGGTAGCAGTTTGTATTGATGCCTTATCTTCAAATGAATCACTTGCTCTGGAAGACTCAGTTATTATGGACCGTCGAAATGTTTTGGCAAACATTGACTCTTTGGGCCAGTCTAATGGAGTTATGCTCAAGAAACATCCTACTACTGTAAAGAGAATCTTACATATTGTTTTCAGCAACATGCATGGAGATTCAAAGAATATTATCGAATAATACGTCTACTTTTAATATTTTTGCCTCTTTTTAATAAACGCTCGATTTCTTCATCCTTGATTGTTTTAAATTATTACCTAGAATGAAGATAAAATTAGACAAGATCACTAAGGGAGCTAAAAACCTGGAGAGGATAAAGATTGACCCCCGCCTTCAGCTCCAGCACCAGTGTGCATAGCGAATGAGTATCCGATCCAGAGTGAGTTCCAACCATCTGGGCAATTTGGAATTGAAATTGATTGGGAGTGAACAGCAATAACATTAGCAGGGGCTTCACAGACGGAACATCTTGAGATATATTTTCTAATTTCACCTTCATTGACAGGCATCATTGGCAGTGGTTCATTTGTAGATAACCAGTATGATTTGTCGTTTCTCGAGGCGTAGTTACAGACATCGTTGAAGTCACAGAATAAGAAAGGCATAGTTGAGAATCTTGGGAGACATGATCCGGCGTGTCCGAGATCTTGGTTATGGGCTTTTTCGTTTCCTTCAATATACAATAATGAATATCCGTCCCACAACAAATTCATCCCAGTTGGACATTGAGGAATATCCAAAGTTTGGGAATGCTTAACGAGTAAGAAGCCATCTCTGTAGTTACCGCCTGGTAATCCTGGTGGTCCTGAATTTCCAGGTAATCCGGGTGGCCCAGCAATACCTTCTAATCCTGGGAAACCTGGCATACCGAGTTCTCCCTTTTCTCCGTTCATTCCTGGGGCTCCTGGGTAACCGTTGTCTCCTTTAGCACCAGGATATCCTTGGTTTCCACTCAATCCTGAAGATCCATTATGTGATTAAATATTAAGTTGAAAAGATAGTATCTTTTTAATTATTGTGTTACACTCTACCAACTTTGGTCTAAGACTTTGTACCTTTTAAACTTGATCATTAGCTGAAAGCTATTTACGTGTTATGCTTACAATTCAATCATGCAGCTTAACTAAAAATGCTGTTTAGTAATAAAAAGATTTTACCAAAAAAGTCGTCTATGATAAGTCATTTGGTGAGAAGGAAATGATTGTATTAAAGATGTGGTTCCAGTCAAAAAAAGTTGCAGAGAACGCTGAATCTATTCTCATCAACTCTCTTGGACCACAAATTATCAACCCCGATTCTGGAAAGCCCTCATTTCGAGAAGCTCACCACATGTTTCCAGAAATAAATGACAAAGTCGTCGATCTCATGCTAGGAGATTTCTTTGAAGCTCACTATTTTACATTTGTAAAAGTATTATTTGATCGTCTTGTTTAATAAGTTACTATTCCCCATTTTTTAAACCCTACGTACCAGGAGCTCCATCCAAACCAGGTAATCCTTTGTCTCCTCTGATTCCAGGTAATCCATTAAGACCAGGTTCTCCCTTACTTCCAGCCATGACTTGGGCTGATGCTCCGGGCAATCCAACGGGACCGGGGGGACCGTCATTTCCTGCTCTTCCTTCAATTCCGGGCAATCCATCGAAACCACGGTCTCCTTTTTCACCAGGGTAACCAGCTTGGCCAGCAGCACCAGGGTAGCCAGCATCTCCCTTTAATCCAGGGAATCCGGGCATGCCCATTTCTCCCTTCATTCCAGGTTGTCCTTCTTGACCAGGTAGTCCGGGGGACCCTGGGAAACCATCTTTTCCTTTTTCGCCATCATAACCAGGTTTGCCACTCAATCCGGGGCTTCCTGGTACTCCGTCTAACCCCCTTTGTCCTGGTAGGCCTCCTACACCCGGTTCTCCTTTAAGACCTGGCATTCCATTGATTCCGGAGTCTCCCTTGAGTCCATTTTGACCTGGATATCCTGGTTGACCGGCATCTCCCTTCATTCCATTAAGACCAGGGTAGCCATCTTTTCCTGGCAAACCCTACAATTTGTAAATAAAAATACACAATGTAACAATATTGCAAAAATGCCAAAAATACTAATTCAAATGTGGTCAAAAATAGTGACTCAAGAAAGTTAATCCGATAACGAATGAAATACTACTTAAGGAGGTTGGAACTTAAAACTTACAGAAAGACCTTCTTTTCCTGGTAGGCCTGGAATAGATTGGCCTGGTTGACCGGGCATTCCTGGTAAACCTGAGTCTCCCTTTTCTCCATTTTGACCTGGGTATCCATCTTGGCCGGGTAGTCCGTTGATTCCGAATTCTCCTTTGATTCCTGGCTGTCCTGGCAATCCATTTTGACCGGGGTAACCGGCATCTCCCTTGACTCCGGGGAAACCTGGCATTCCGCTGTCTCCCTTTTGCCCGTTAAGACCAGGCAAGCCGGGCATTCCATTGAGGCCGCTGTCTCCTTTGGCACCCGGATAACCATCTTTTCCACTAATTCCGGGCAACCCTGGGAAACCGTCTAATCCTTTGTCTCCTCTAATGCCTGGGACACCTCTCAAACCTTCGGGTCCATTTTTTCCTGGGGAACCTGGCAATCCTGGAATTCCAGAGTCTCCCTTTGGTCCATTCAAACCTGGAAGACCATCTTGCCCTGGGAATCCGTCTTTTCCGTTCATGCCTCTGTCCCCTTTCATACCTGGGAACCCGGGGGATCCATCCAAGCCTGTATTTCCTGGGCTTCCGGCTCTTCCCATTTTTCCTGGAATTCCCGGCAATCCTTTCTCTCCTGGGAATCCTGGACTTCCAAACCCTGGTTTTCCTGATTCTCCCTTCAATCCTGGGAACCCTGGACTTCCTGGCATACCTTGTGGACCAACGCTTCCAGGAAGGCCTGGAAAACCAGCTTCCCCTTTAGTTCCGGGGAAACCATCACGTCCATTTTCACCTTGAAGACCTGGAGAGCCTGGGAATCCAGCATCTCCCTTCAATCCAGGGTAACCTGAATTTAATATTATTATTAGTATAATTTCAATATAAATAAACTTTTGTATTTTTATTAATTGTTCAAACTACAGTAAATGTGCCAATTGTTTTTTAGCACTTTAGACATTCAAAATAGGAATATTGGCTCATATTTAAATCCAAAGATAAAACAATAAATTAAAAAGTGCTTATTATTATTTGTTTGAGTATTCCATACATGATTCAATGTTGTTATGCTCGTATTAATCAAACAACAACTTTTAATATTAAAAAATGTGTATGCTTAGTAATTATGTACACCCAAAAGACCCACCTCATGTCATCTGACCCTCTACATTAATAGAGAGCTAAAGATCATTGAGTGTGGTTTGAGAAATATCTAGACGGAAGACGATTAAAATTCACTAAACCACTGGACTATATTCCAAGTATGGAAGGAGAAAAGGAATATCTTGCAAGAATGGAATGAAGGATTGGAATTTGAAGGGAGGGAGGATTAGCGTAGAAAGTTTGGAAATGAAGAATAAGATAGATTGAAGTGACGGAATGGAGAATATCGATTTGTCAGTTGCTCTCCAGAGCTCTTTAAACAAAATGTTCCCTTTGGAATAGCCTTCAAATGGCGGAAAGGAGAAACGCTTTTCGATTAAATTTGCAAGGAGTAAGCTAATGATTCCAATCAAAATTGTTTTTATATTCAAATTACTTACGCTTTTTAATCGCGATTTATTGTGTCATTATTCTAATTTGAATTTTTTTATAGAAACAAAAAACCACTATTGTCGTTAATAAAAAGGAGTTGTCTAAAAATATTGTTGCTACCGTAAATTCTATTAAGAGTCCATCTTATAGTCCACGTGTTACTTCAGATCAGCAACCAATCAAGTAATTTGGTAGTTTTGGAAGAATAAATTTGAATTTGTTTTTAGTTAAAGATGAGAGTTAACATTAAGAACACCGACAACAGGAGGAATAACTGATTTTTACGATGTTTTTCCTTATCCCCAACATCCTAAAGATTCTTTGGTGTACGATGTTTTAAATATTGATTGCTGATGTGGAAAGGGCACCTTCTTGGTGGTTTGAAATAAAGAGTTTTGTTACTAATATGGTCGAAGTTTCAGGTAAGATTAATAATCTCGTTTTTAATAAAAGGATAGCTGATGAGAAAAAGGTCTTACTAAGGTCAATTGACTGTTTTCATAACGATTTTTTTATTGATGCTGAGAAACTTTGGTTACTGCCTTGCTGTCAACAAGAACAGCCTAAATGTGAAGCAAGTGACTAAAAGATGTTCTTATACCAGTCATGAAGGAAAAATTAGAACTGAAATTGAACTCTCTTATGCAGAAAAGCAGTAGACGTGCATCCCAAAGCAGTTGGAACTATTATTCAACCGCATATCAAAGTCTGTTCTTTAGTCTTCCTCAAGTCAGATTCAGATAATTTATATTATATGAAACATTTTGGACAAGAAAAAGAAGAAACAATGAAGCAGAAACCTTGTCTAAGGCTGAAAAGGGTATCTTTTTTAAAAGAAGTGAACCATTTTTAAAGAAGTATGCTTCAAAGTTTATATTAATTTACCATGACCTATGTATCACTACTCTGAAAAGTTTGGAAATTCAATTATCACTATCACTTGGGATTTTTTCTCGAAATACGTCTCGATATAAACTATGATAATATGATTATTATGAACAAATAAGCATTTGAATGTATATTTAAAACGATGGTAGGGCTCCGCTTGAGCAAAGTTATCACTTATTATATCAGGGATAGTGATATCACTTTAAAAATTGTATCATCACCCATTTCCAACAAACGGAGGCCGTGATATTAATATGATATTCATTGTAATATTTATGAACTTAAACCCCTTTTTAAATAAAAACTTACCTGGACTTCCATCTTGACCTTGACCTCCTGGCAAACCCGAGTTTCCTTTGGCTCCTGGAATTCCTGGAGCTCCATTGTGGCCTGGCAAACCTTCATTTCCGTTGTTTCCTGGCAATCCACTCAGACCTGCGTCACCTTTGATTCCCGGGAACCCTGAAAAGATTGATTAATATTTCTGAATTTTAGTGTTTATTAGTTGAAGATGAGGCAGCCATCAGAAACATCGAAGCTATCCTGATCAGAGCCTTCAGACCTCAAATCAAGAACTCAGATTCCAGCAACCCTCATTTGAAGAGGTCCTCGAAATGAACTCGGATCTCAACAACACGGTAGCCGATCTCATTATCAACGAGTTTGTTGATACTTCCGATTTTTCATATTTACAATTTTAATAAAATTTACCTGGTATGCCTGCGTTTCCTTTGGTGCCTGGTAGGCCATCTTTTCCTGGAGGCCCTGAGATTCCTACTGGCCCATTCAATCCAGTCTCTCCCTTTAGTCCGGCTTGACCGGGAATTCCGGGGAATCCTGAGTTTCCTTTTGGACCATTCATACCAGGCAAACCATCTTGACCTGGTAAGCCGGGGCTTCCGATCAAACCTGGCATGCCATTGAAACCTGGTTCTCCTTTAAGACCTGGGAAGCCTGGGACTCCGTTTTGGCCAGGGAATCCTGCTTCTCCTTTCACTCCAGGTAAGCCATTGTTTCCTCTCTTCCCTTCTAGCCCTGTTTGGCCTGGTAATCCTGGCAAACCTGAATCTCCTTTCTCTCCTGGATATCCATTTTGGCCTGGTGGTCCGACAATAGTTTCTCCTTGGGGTCCATTCTCACCGGGTAAGCCATCGCGTCCTGGGAGGCCGGCGTTTCCTTTCATTCCTGGGAATCCTGGAGCACCGTCTCTGCCACTCAATCCTTTGTCTCCGTTCAAACCAGGCAAGCCTGGTGATCCTGGGTATCCATTCAAACCTGCGTCACCTTTGATGCCTGGGCTTCCTGGGGTGCCATCTCTGCCACTAAATCCAGGTGGACCTGAAACTCCCATGGCTCCCTTCAAACCGGGGAATCCATCTTTTCCGGGAAGACCGTCTTTTCCGTGTTGAATTTGGTTCTCAGCTGGTGGTGGGGCTGGTGGACCTGGCTGACCAGGTGATCCTGGAATTCCATCGAATCCACGGTCTCCTTTCTCTCCCGGGAACCCGTTTTGACCAGGTTGCCCGAATCCAGCATCTCCCTTCTGTCCATTGGGCCCAGGCAAGCCATCGTTTCCAGGTCTGCCGGCTAATCCACTCATGCCCATCTCTCCCTTGATGCCTGGGAAGCCAGGCATTCCAGGGGGTCCAGGCAAGCCATCTTTTCCTTGGAATCCAGGCAATCCGCTGCTTCCTGGGAAACCAGCTTCTCCTTTGAGACCAGGATAACCGGGTGGTCCAGGCCTGAGGTTCAATTGGGTGGGTTCTCCCTTTTGACCAGGATAACCAGGGTTTCCGTCCAAACCAGGTGCGCCAGGAGATCCAGGTCTACCGGGTGAACCGACCATACCATCATCTCCTTGATCTCCGGGCAAGCCGGGGCTTCCATTGTATCCACGATCTCCTTGAGGACCTGGCATTCCATTGTATCCTGGAGTTCCTTTTTCTCCTTTGGTTCCAGGTGAGCACACTGAACATGAGCCTCCTCTGTCTCCTTTGGTTCCTGGGAAGCCTAAATCGCCAGAATATTATTAATATGTGTATGCATGTATTCTTTGAATAAAGTTTTTCGCCAAACTATATACATATCAATCTTTGCTATAAGGCTTTTTAAATTTGGACATTAGTTAATGATATTCAATGTCACTACAATAATTTGAACTTTAAGTAAAACTTGGTCATCTTAGACGTGTAGCAAGACATACTTGCTATATTCCTACAATTATTGGATAATTGTGATGCTTATACGCTGATTTTATTGCATCTTTTGTACTTGCCGCGTCATATTCTTATTGGCTCAATATATAAGGCATCTTGCACCCTATAATTATCTTTTATCTCTTTTTGCTTTTACTAGTGGAGTGCAAAAGTCAGAGGAACACCGCCAACTGCTCAAGAGATCGAGGAAAGACAAAGAAAGGAAGAAGGAAGCTAAACCCATCTTGGATAAGATTACTTTTGGTCGCAATTATGATGCAGCTGCATTTCGCACGGAGTTTGTCAAAGTTGAGGCAGTTCTAAAGAGACGGAATGAGATCGTGCAGGTGCTGTATAATAAGCTACTTATTGTCCCTGTTGGTTTGGGCATGCATTATGGAAGAATACTTTAATCAAATGTATGCTAAAGGGCCTTTATGAGTTAAGAATGAAGGGATTCAAGTACTTTGGAGTACATATCTATAATGAAAAAATTGTTTGCAAGATTTACAGGACATGCACATGAAGCTGCATTGATCTTGCGTGGTAATGGTCTGGGTTCAAAGAAAGTGGAGAAGATGATTGAATTGTCGAAGGTGGGGAAGTATGGGAGGTTAGATTCTTCAAAATCAATGGCGAGGCGCCTTACCCCCTCAAACTGCCGATGCAATCGAGGCAATGTGTATTGCTCCATGAAAGAAACTTATCTTCTTAACTCAGTGAACGCATGCGCAATTGGAGCTATCTTAGCTAGAATGGTCTTTGACGCAAGAGCAATAGCTGAAACCAACTTTTAATTTGTTGTCTTTGTATAGTTTTTAATTGACTATTTTTGGCAAACTTTTTTAACTTCGTTCCATAAATTACCTAAAATAAAAAAAATTAGTTAAGATCATTAAAGAATTCGATTTTACCTGGCATTCCTGGGTTTCCGTCACGGCCATCGTAACCTTTTGGTCCAGTTGGTCCTCTTTCTCCGGGAATTCCAGGCAGACCATTCAAACTGTCTCCGGGAGGTCCTCTCAAACCTGGCAAACCTTGTTCACCTTTGCGACCTTCTAATCCGTTCATCCCTGGACCTCCGTCACGACCAGGAATTCCTGGAATCGACTTTCCGTCTGTTCCTCTTGGACCAGGTTCTCCCTTGGGTCCATTGAAACCAGTCAAACCTTGAAGACCTGGTTCTCCAGGGTTTCCAGGTAATCCAGCAAGTCCTTTGTCACCCTTTGGTCCAGGCAAACCTACAAAAGAACATATTTCAAAAAGAGATCAAAGATTATATCAGTTACTTATACTACTCAAATTATATCATGCCAAATTAGACATATACCAATATAATGTTATAAAATCGTATTTTGCACATAAATACTTAAAGGTTAAATAAATGACACGAGAAATCTTCGAAATAACAATAAACTTTGTTATCTAACTTTTGCCAACAAAATCTCCAAACAACAATTAACTTTGCCATTAAAATGGTCAAATAAAAATTAACTATCTTTATCAATAAAGTATTTGCAATAAATATGCATCTAAACGAGTATCTAAATGAATATCTCGATGTGTATTTAAACGCAAAGTTAGAGATAGATCTTGTAAATAAGGTGGCATAAGATATAATTCAAATGATTGTTCATGGTTATTGCTTGTGTAGTGTGCAATTACTTACCTTCTAATCCAGGTAAACCAGGCATACCGATTCCACCCATGAGACCTTCCGGTCCAGGATTTCCTGGCAAGCCATTTCTTCCGTCATTTCCGACTGGGCCGGGTTGTCCAGTTCTTCCAGGGGCTCCAGGAGGTCCTAAACAAGAATAACAATTGAAGTTATATTCTATTTGCACTTACCGGCTTGGCCAGCAGCTCCAACTAAACCTCCACCAGGTGGACCAACAGGTCCTCTGTTTCCTTTGGATCCATCGCGACCCTACAAATTACAATTTTAAAAATAGTTCTTATTTTCTAAACTTACTGGGTATCCTTGGTCTCCCTTTTGTCCTAAGTTTCCGGGTACTCCGGGATTTCCGTCAATACCACGATCTCCCTTAAATCCTGGGGGTCCTGGGTTTCCTGGAACACCTTCTTTGCCTCTAGGTCCGACTGGCCCTGGCAATCCTTTTTCTCCTTTGATTCCTGGGAATCCATTGGCACCAGGCAATCCTGAGACTCCTGGGAAACCGCGTTCTCCAGTAGCTCCATATTCTCCCTAAATGGTACGTATGTTAGCGGAGTTTTAAAAAGAAAAAAGCGTGTTGTTAGAGCCAAGTTGTGTTAAGCAAACCTTGTCTCCCTTTGAACCGAGCAAACCCATTGGGCCAACAATTGTTCCTTTGGCTCCTGTGGACAAAGCGTAACCAGGAGGTCCTGGCATACCACGAGCACCCATATCTCCCTGAAATTTATAATACCTTTAATCCCTTCTCGCCGGATAAACCGCGAGGACCAATAATTGATCCACTTCCTGAAAACTCGCGTGGACCTGGCGGACCAGGCTGGCCTACTGGCCCTGACTCCCCCTTAAAAAGCAATTTTGTTATAGCGGGTTGGGGTGTGTTAATTAGCATTCGAGGAAATAAGGAGGAGAGAAGTGATCAAATTAAATGAACTAAGGATGTGATTAGAACTTACAGCGTCACCTTTAGGGCCTATAACACCGATTCCTCTGTTTCCTGGAATACCGGGTTCTCCAGGGGGTCCTTTAGGTCCGGCACCTCCAATTTCTCCCATATCTCCTTTTTCTCCGGGGAATCCATCACGTCCGGGTTGGCCCTGGAATTCCGTTTTGTAAATATTATCGTAAAATGATTGCATCTTTTAAATTTTTAATCTATGGGGTTAGCGAAACACTCTACTGCAATAATCCTACAATTGTAATGCTTATATCCTAATTTTATTGCTCTTGACACGTATTGATGATGTGCCATACACGTTATGTTTTTATGTCCTCAATATATAAAGCATCTTGTCATCCTATCATACTACTCTTGCTTGTTCTTGATTGTAATAAAGTGTTTTTATACCTTTTGTGTATTCCATTTGTCTACCGGGAGTCTATTATCTACTAACATTGGTCTAAGACTTTGTACCTTTCAGGTTTGATCATTAGCTGAAAGCTATTTACGTGTTATGCTTACAATTCAATCATGCAGCTTAACTAAAAATGCTGTTTAGTAATAAAAAAGACTTCATCAAAAAAGTCGTCTATGATAAGTCACTTGGTGAGAAGGAAATGATTGTATTAAAGATGTGGTACCAGTCAAAAGAAGTTTCAGAGAACGCTGAATCTATTCTCATCAACTCTCTTAGACCACAAATTATCAACCTCGATTCTGGAAAGCCCTCATTTGAAGAAGCTCACTACATGTTTCCAGAAATAAATGACAAAATCGTCGATCTCACGCTAGGAGAATTCTTTGAAGCTCACTATTTTACATTTTTTAAAAGTATTATTTGACCGTCTTGTTTAATAAAGTACTATTTCACATTTTTTCAAACTCTCAATTTTGATAGTTATGTTTAATAGCGTACCGGTAAACCATTCAAGCCAGGCATTCCAGCGTCTCCTTTTTCTCCTGGAGCTCCTGCGTATCCAATAGCTGGTTCTCCCTTGAGACCTAAAAATATCCATTTTTATATGCTGTTTTAATTTGATGCCTTTTTAAATTTAGATTATTACGTTTAAAGATGTTGAAAAATCAAAAACTTAATTGACATTAATTCTAAGCCAAAGGTTTTAATAATATTATTTACATTATTTAAAGGAGACAAAAATGTGATTATAAACACTTTCATACAGGATTTATGATTAGGTCCAAAATATTCTTCTATATAAATAAAATGCACATTTTAAGCTATAAGATTTCCAACAATATATGTTAAATTTTAAAATGATATGTATTCATATTTATGCTATCTATTTCGTATATTCAAATAATGTATTTTAGTAAATAAATTACATAACATATTCTTATCTTATCATTTTAATAAAGATTATTATATTTTTGATTTTGATTTATCAATTTAAACTAACAAACTACTTTTGTTATTTATCAGCTTTAGCTTTTAAAGCATTTTTTGAATATACCGTTTCAGATTTCAAATTAATAAGTGCATGTGTCACATTTTGACAGTTACTCAATCATATATGTAGATGTTTTCGAGATTTTTACGCTTATTATTAAATTTGTAATGTTATTTTCTTAATAATATCCTCTTTTGTAATTATAGGCCAAACTTGCTTTAAAATAACAAAGGTTTGTTAAATTACTGATACAAATAGTAATTGCTAAAATGCCTGGTAATTCGTCTAGTTGAGGCAAAATGAAGAAGTTTAATACAGATTCGGAACTTATTCTTAGAATCATGAGTCTCGCTGGTCAAGTCAAATATCAAAATGTTAGTAGTTATACATTTAATAATTATGTTAATAGTTTAGAGGAGTATTCTGCTAAATTTTCACCTGAAGATATTAAAGAATGGAAAAACTATCAACGGGCTAGAAAGGAATATGCAAACGGAACATTTAAAACGATTGAAGCTCTAGTCAACAAAAAGCATTATATGAGACAACTATTGTTAAAGTTAAAAGGTATCATCTTTAAAAAGATCATCCCTTCAATAGTAGTTGTCACTGTTGATTAGTGTACTCCATTTTCCCGCAATCAATTAAAAACAATTTTTTTTGAGAAAGTTTTACTTGATGAAGATAGCATACTTTATTCTGTAAGTTTAGCTTTGTTAATTTGTGGATTTAAATCAACTTCAACCTTTCAAGAGATTTGATTTAGATATTAATGACAGAGAGGAGTATTTGTTGAATTCCATTTTAAAGGTTTATATCAATTGCAAAGACATTCCTCGATTCAAATTAAGAAAAATTACAGGAGTATTACTAAAGCTGTTAGTATAATATCAGAACTATTTTACAATGATATAATGGTGTCTGGGGAAACAAATGAAAGTTTCACTTATTTAAGAATTTAAATATTAAAGATTTTAAATGTGAATCTTTTCGCCTCTTTTATGATAGTAAATGTAATGTCACCCAAACCGAAACAAAGTCTTACATCAATAGACGAGAATTCACTAATATTGCTGAAGCCTACTTTATGTTATTGTCTTAGGGTGTGAGAAGAATCAAATTGGAATTATCGCTTTTTACAAAAGTCAGGTGAATGAAATGTGTACAGCTATTTAGCAAAAGAAGAGCTTAGAAGGGTAATTAAAATGATAATGTAAAGAAATAATATATTACTATTTTTGTTCTTTAATAAATTATTTGTTTTTTTACTAAATTTTGTTCTCTATTAAACTTTTGATTTAATTATTACGTACCTGGTAAACCGGGTGATCCGGGGAAGCCAGGCAAACCTGCTGGCCCACTCATACCACTAAGGCCTGGCAAACCGTCAGTTCCGTTGCAACCATCCCAGCCAGGATTTCCTGGTGGACCAGGCTCTCCAGGCAAACCATTAGATCCATCGTTTCCGGGAAAACCAGGAACCCCGATTGGTCCTTTATCTCCTTTAATTCCTTGGTAACCTGGAGGACCTTGAGCTCCCTTCTGTCCCTTTGGCCCATTAAGCCCAGAGGGTCCCGGGAAACCTCTAATACCACCTTGTCCCGCTGGTCCTTGAGGCCCTGGTGTGCCCTAAACAATTAAAATATATTTGCCCTTTCAATAAAATAAGATGGATGTGATGCATCAACTACTGACACTAACAGTTGTCATTTATAATAATTCCAAGAATTTGGAATATTTGACTTACCATGCTTCCTTTTTCACCAACGCAGAAACATCCTCGGTTTGTACAATCACGACATGCTTGTTGCTGAAAAATGTATTGCTAAATGGGATAAGTTGAAAAACTTACAGAGTCAACAGTTGAAATTAATATTATTGAAGTTAAAGCCAAAAATTGGGGCCTAAAATGTAGAAGATGAACAAATATTGTAAATCCATTTGAAAACTTACCACGACGGCATAGTAAACCGCGCAACACCCCACATTTTAAAAATAGTTATTGTTTGGAGTTATAATGAGGGCCAAATTTCAGCTTTGACAAACTAAAAATAAATTGTGTTAGTACACTTAATCTGGCTGACAAAACGTAAAATCAAAAGTTAGTATTAATAAATTGAGCGATTTGTAAATTTGCGATGATTGGCAAAGAGGCGGATTGACTATGGCACTACTCACTAACTTCTGTTAAAAATAAGAAAGAGAGAGATTGTGGCAGAAAAGAAATGATTGGAGAGTGATTTCATATAGATGAATGAATGTATCTTTATTCCTTTATATACGTTTATATACAGGGTACACAGGGCATGGCTAAAAATGTTTCTCAGCAAGTGTATAGATCGCCAATATTAATTAACAAGATGATGGCCAGACTTTTTTTGCCAACAGCAGACGCCATTTTATTTGTTGCAACTTCCCTTTGATCAGGTTAGTAGTTAATAGTCGAGATAAAAAATCTATTAGAACAAATTATTGTGAAAAGTTATCATAAAAAGGGTGACGGATATAATGCAACATTTTCCTCAATAAATAATTAACTCAACCAAAATATACAATACCCTAATATCTTAATGTCATATCCTATATTTTAAACAAAAGACTGATTGTTTTCAATAAATGAATAGAATATTTTGGATATACAAATTATATTTATATTAATTTAGTCGCATATCTACTGGCGTAAGTTACAAAAATTAAACAACTTCTGAATATTTACAAAACTTTATCAATCATCTTAATCAATCACCAGTGCATTCTTATCAAAGTAGATATAAAGTTTTACAAAATGGATGGCAATTTAAGATATTAGCCATTGTTTATGCCGAGTTAATGCAAGCTGTGATATGTATATAGTAACATATATACATTTTGCCAGATGCAATAAGATCAACTAGCCAGTGTGAACAAAATATTGCTTTTTAGAGGGCAAATAGAATTGTAGGGCACTAACTACACATTTTTCTTTCAATTAGTGAAATTTTATATTGCTCAAAATAAATGAGTATATCAGTCAGAATTTATTTTTGAGTAATTTGAATAATATTCTAATTATATGAAGAAGGGTAGATATATTAAAAATAGAAAAATCAACAAATCTACATTGAAATACCCAAAAAATCAGAAAATAAATATGAATAATAAAAACATATATTAGCATATTTTTACTAATCACAAACAGGAACAATTAAATTGTCAAGATTTAAAGTGAATATGTTTAATTTAAAGCAAATAAGTTTAATTTAAAGTAAATAAATAAGTTTAATTATGAAAATTGTTGAAATTATTGCAGTTAATTGGAATTAATGGAATTAATACTTTTTTCTTTAGTAACGCTTAATGTATTGTCTCCAATTTGATGGGCCACAGACATCATATACATTTGGATTTTGCAAAGAACCAATTGGATGATTGTTAATTACACTTCCTGTGGGAGAAATACCCGAGGAATTGTAGCAGGAGATATCATTTAATTTGTTAGCTGTCTTTAACTTTCGGCATGTCACAAAGGTGATAGCAGACATTATTGCAACAGCAAAGGACAAAGCACCAATTAATGCCCATACCTTTACATCACTTATCATTTCATTGGAATCTGGCATTGCACATTGCTCAACAGCTCTCGTTTCGATTTTTTTGGGTTCGTGGTCATCATAAATAATAAGCTTCTGTATAACTTTAACATCTGCTATGTCGCTGTCTTCTCTTTCGGTAATAACTGTAGATTGAGATGATCTTCTGTGTCTTAAATGCTCCGATGTCAAACTCGAATTTGAAACCTTTTTGTAGCAAGGATTGCCACATCCTTCAGCTTGTAAACATGTTTCTATCGTGCATTGAATAAATAAAGTAGCTTGATTATTAATTTTGAAGATGCCAAATTTAGTGAAAAATGTGTGCCCATTTATTGTTTTCAATGCGGGAACCAGATGAGTGTAGCCAGTTACGGGACATCCATTTTGTACAATTGTTATTACATTTGACCCAGGCGACTTCATATCTTCTCTGTCAGAAAAAATACATTCCATTGGTGATATAGCTTTGTATGTTGCATCTGGAGAAAGGGTAATAAACAACTCAATTTGGTCTCCCATTTTAACAGTATTTAGTTCTTTCCCGGCAGAGTTTTTGAAAAGCAAACTGATTTTTGGATCAGGTTTTCCGCCTGTTGATTGAATAATTTCGTTATTTGTCTTAATTTCATTAGTATTAATAAAAGTTTTACTTTTAATGTAAGAGCAGAAGGCATGGTTAACTTTGTTGTTTATCGATGGATCACTATCAAGCCCATCTTCTAAGTATATATGCGTTTCGGCCATTTGGTAGTTGTTTCCCTAAAAATAAAGAATATTAAATATTAACTATTGTAACTTACAATGTCGAGTAAATTAAGGTTGCATATATCGCCGTATGGGATTACAAGAGATCCATTTGATGATGGAATTGGATGTTTGATTGAGTTACTACAGGCAGGATTAGCTTTCATGTATTGAACATACATAACAGGGTCGGAATTCGCGTTTGACATCCAACTTGCTAGATAAGGATCTGACCGATTAGGGTAAATAGTCATTCCAAGACTGGTGCATTCAACACTTTCAACTAAACCAATGATAAACAATAATGATATTTTTACTTACTGAAGCCATCTGCGTCAATAAAATGCACAAAAATAGCTGGAATCAGAAAAATACAGAAATAGTGAACTTTCATGTCTAAAACATAAATAAATGGATGTACTTGAGATACTTTATAGGTAGATTTTATCAAATGAAAAGGAAAGGTCTTTATTTTGAGAACATCTGTCAGTTGGCCATTAATATTAAGACTACAACAGCAGTGCCCGCACACCTATTAAATATCTACTACAATCACAACCAACAACTAACTGTACAGGGGACAATAAGAAAGCAATAAAGGAGAGACCCTTTATTAGGCATGAGCTTCCGCTGTTGCCGGATTAAAGATCTAATTATATGCCGTTAATAATTAACCCCGATATACAGCCGAACAGGTGAAGCTTGAGATTAAGCCTATATCAAGCAATCTATATAAAGATTGATAGTTTGAAAGATAAATTGAAAAATGATCGTTTTTCTCGTCCTTATATAGCCACCTAAATGGGGCAGTTAAATATAAGTAAAAGGAGGACTGTACAAATTAATAAACCTTGCTAATAATACACTTATAATTATAATTCACAGTACAGTTTAATACATAAGCCGACTATTTAATTTATTCAATTAGTTAATAAATGTTTTAAAGGTTTAGTTCTTTACAGAATGGAATTAAATGTTTGATTGTACTTCAAAAATGATACCCGTATTTATTTTAATGAAATAGCTAAACTGCATAAGTTTATATTTTCTCAAATTCATTTCTGAATTCATTTGAATGTATTTGAATTTAACCAAGGAATTGAATGCAGTTTTGACGTTCTTGTTGAGTAGATTTTGTAGTTGGCGGTTTGGATGTATTTTTACTACCCACAATATCTTCGTAATTTGACGTCTTTGATGTTCCCTTTGCTTCATCATAATAATCGGTGGCATCTCTACGAACACGAACAACTTCATTTGATAGTTCCTTTAGACTGTCTTCTAACGCGCCAATATCTCTAACAATTCTTTTCTTTAAAGCGACAACAGGCTTTTTTGGTATTCTTTCTTTTTTCTTCTTATCTTTGACAACTCTTCTTGGCGTTTGTACGTTAATGCTACCTCTTGCCCTGTTATTGGCAGTTCTTTTTTTCTTATTATTAATGATACCTTTTGGATTGCCAGTTGTGATAATATGGATGCCATTATTTTTTACATTGTTCTTACCTTTATTAACGGCAATATTTTGTACATTATTATTAGCTGTATTTTTTATATTTTGATTAGTTTTGCTTGATAAATCTCTCCTTGTCACACGAGGACGATTGATAGGTACAATAGGTCTTGGGATTTGAGCTCTAGGTGTTTTTTCGGTCTTCTCCATCTTTTCAGCCCTTTCCTTACCCTTATTTAAGCCATCACCAAATGACACTGACTTGACTCTTAATTGCGTAGTTGTTATAGACTTGATTGGCGACAGAGTAGGCCTTGGCGCCGGTGCAATTTCATGCTTCGATGACCAATTTCTAGAACCAAGTCTAGCTGTATTATCGCGTTCACCGATGTTCGTAATAGTATAGTCCTCATCATTAAAAGTATCCAAATCCATACCATCTTCGTCAACCATAGGTCGATTAGGAATCACAACGACATTTCTACTGTTTGGAGTCACCATTTGCTTGATTGGTTGTACATTAAGAACTCCATTGACTTTGGGGAATTCGTTTTTGGTATTTTTGACTGAATCTTCTTCCTCCATATTTGTTACCCATTTATCGATAAAAGAAAAGCCTTTGGCAAATATCTTACATTCGGGTTCAGATAAACCTGGAACGTAATAGAATAAGTTTTAAATTACCTTGCAATTTTTGTTATTAGTTTTGTATATTTAGTTGCAAGCTAGTTATTTATATGCATGATATTTATTAACAAATTTAATTGAATGTGTACCAATAGTTCGTTGTAATTTAAAATGTATATAAATCATTATTATCAATTATAGAGCTAAGATCGCCCAAATTTGATATTAGTAAACTAAAATGAATAAATGAGACAATAACAATGCGAAAAAGAACTATTACTAATGCTTCAAAGAACGAAGTTGGTAGTCTTTCCCAATTGCTGCAACGGAACAGTCTGAATCTGCTGAAGTCAAGGAGACTCATGCCGATGTCGAAAACTAATATTAATGTATATTTGCTTTAGAAAAAGAGATAGAAAATGGTGATGACTGTCAAATCATCAAGGTTATTGAAAGTACTAGAAAAGTAGCATCAATACAAAATTCTTTTGCAAATTTGGGAAGAAACCTTTATCTATTACTGATGTCAAAGCGCCTTTTTAACAAAGTTATTATTGCTGATACGTAATTAGTCATTGTCTGAAAAAAATATCCATCAAAGGAGATAGCTGAGAAGATGGGATCTATTCTTATCGACGCACGTCATGGCCAACTACTCACAAGCAACGACTCTTGAAAACCGCCTCTTGATATCGTATTAACAATGAACCCCAAACAAACTTGGAAGTCACCAAATTGATCTTAAGTGATTTTTCAAAATGTAGCCATTCAAAGCATATTCTGAAACATCAATATGTTCTTTACTTATGTGTTTTGTATAATTTTTATAATTTTTGATTGATAAAAATCACCTTGCTCCTGGCAAACATTAACGACCATTTCAGGATTTGCGCTAATAGCTTTTCGCATTTTTTTATCACCCATAAGTTGAGCAACTAAATTTAAATTAGATATGTTCGAATCTGATTTAAAGTTGTGCGCTGAACATGATATAAAACGGCAAATTTGGCTATTTCCTTTGCAAAAGGGACTGGCATCTTGTTGGGCAAGTGGGTGCAAGCCTAAAACATTCTCATCTCTCAATGATTTTTCAGTAGGGTCGCCGCCATCATTTTGCAATGCTTTGCTTTGAACTTGGTCAAGCAAGGGTTTAGTTGTTTCAATGATCGGCTTCACCAAACTCAAAGCACTATTAACGAGATCTTCAAACATAAATTGGGCATAGGAATAATTAATAATATGTAGTAGAAATAGTACTTTACAATACTTCATGTCTCACTTTAAATAATACCTAAATAATATCTGAATAATAACTGAATAATAAATAAATAATATCTGAATAATAACTGAATAATAAATAAATGATATCTGAATAATACCTAAATAATAACTGAATTAATATCTAAATTAAAATCTAAAGGGTATCCAAATTAAGTATATCTAAATATGTAGTAAATGGAATTGTATCAATAAATCGGATTATCAACAACAATAAAAGTATACAAACTTGTTAATAAAGTGGTAATAAATATATATTCCAATATCGAAATATGTTTAAATTAATATATCAACAGTAAAAATGGATTCGCATCGATAGATAAATAGGGAACAATTATTATTTCTGTGTTTATTACTTGTCTAGTTACAAATATAGAGTAAATTTAAACTCACGAAAATATCAAGACGTGATTTAAACAAGTAGTGCGGCAACTTTCATCTGATAAAACTATATACAACGTTTCATCACTATCCTTAAAACAGGCTTTCAATTTGTGCTACTTAAAGACAAATTCATTCCAGTTTGGAAAAAACTGTTTCAACTTTAGAAACCTTGAACACTTAAGTTACTCTTAACCTTCAAATTAGATAATTCTACAATTTTTTGCCTATTTAGTCATAAATATTTAGAAAATAATTTTCAAAAATAAGCGATTCAAATTGATTTCATGGTAGTGTTGTCCGTGACCTGAATAGATATCCACAAACTTTTAGACACATACAACATATTATCCACATACATGATATTTATTGACAGATATTCTAAGAACACATGATAAATCAAAAGAGCTTATTAAATTTAAATCAAATTGAAACATCTTTTTATTAAAACAATTCATTATTTTATTATTATTAAACAAATTTATAAAAATAAAGTGAACAACAAATAATTGTTACCGCAACAAAATAATTAAAGAAGATATTACTTATCTTTCTTAGATTCAATTGGCTCTGCTGTAGTATTATCCTTGATTTCCTTTGTTTCAACCATATCTTCTCCAGAAATTCCGTATTCATTTACACGATTGTAATCCACGCGATAAGCCCATTTTTGATAAGAGGTAAACCTAGAAAAAGTACATTATATAAAGATCACGCATCAATTCTTACAAAGAAAATCAGATCATCACGGAAACAGCCGATCCTGAAAAAAGAACTTATTAGCATGTGTACTATTTTTAATAAAGTACCTATATAATGTTGGCATCTTGATAACAAAACTGAATAGATCATCCACGAATGTTGAAAGCGTTTTGTACATTAATTGACGCCATGGAAGGTGTGCTACACTCTTTAATTTGTAATTAATAAATAATTGAGGAGTCATCATGATAAAGCCAAAGGCTAACAAGTATCCATAGAACATATTCAAAACCCACGAGTACCATCCTTTTTGCTCATGATAAACTAAACTATATACTGCATATCCAACCAACAACGGGAAACATAACCAACTGAGATATTTAAAAGCTGTATCGTCATATTCCTTTGTCTGAGACTCAACATATGCCTTCTGATCTTCAATTTTAATTCTAGGGATAATTCCAAATAATTTATTTTCGTAGTCAATTGACACATTCATGCATTTTGGTACTTTCCAAAGTTCAATAATAAGCCCAATACATCCGCTGACACCTAAAGTAATAATGACAAAACAATTATTGCTGTGTTAGAATTGAAACTTACGAATCATGTAATTTGTATCATTATCAATGATGTACAGTAACATGATAAATTGTTGAACGACGTTAATCAAAACAGTACGAACACTCAGTCCTTCTGCACTCTTCTTGTTCTTCCAGAAGGCAATATCATTCTTGAAAGCCAATACCTCAAAGACGGTATGGAGAATTGAAACAATAACAGTTAATCCCAACAAGTATATATTTGTTTCTATTAAAGCCGTTTTGATTGAATCATGACCGTCTCCCTCATCATCTCCTGTATCTTGACCAAGCATTGCAGACCATTGACTTTTTTCACTTTGGGAAGCATACATTTGGAATTTGAAGAACGACAATGGTTGGAATGTCAAGTCAAGAGTGATTTCTTTGACCGTGTCATTAAGAGGCATATATTCAGTATTTAAGTTCCAATAACTGTTGAAATACATGATTGGCTTGTACGTTCTGGTTCTGGCGTCAAATTTAACATACTTGTCAAAAGGAGCTGGGAGGGCATTCGAAGTTAATTGAGTAAAATCATAAACAAGATTTACAGTAAGGTTGTTGTGCCAAAAATTAAGAACTTCGTATTTCATAATCTCAGCTTTCTTTAAATCTTCATCTGAAATTTCAGAGACTCCCGTCAACAAATTGGCCGTTTTCTTGTAATGCTTTTTCTTGTGTTTGTTCAATTTATGCACTCCATAAATAACTTCGTGTTTTTTGTAGGTTGGGCTAGTGGGGTCAGGTGATTTTCCGTGTTTTGTTACGAATGCGTGCAAGTAGATAGAGGCATTATTAATCAAATATTGCGGTGTAGGGAAAGTCTTGGAATGACTGATAAAACCATCTGGATTAAATTGATCCCAATTTCCATAGGATATCTTTTCCTTCTTCCAGAACAAGGCGTCAGTTTGTGTGAAATCATGAAATACATTATCTGAATCACTTAGATACATGTAAAAATCCAGTTGTTGATACATATCAAAAACATTATGGCCAGTCAGCACAGCTGCAGATGGAGCAACACCACCTCCAGTGGTTGATGTTGCAGTTGGGGCTGGAGTGTTTGTTCCCATAAAATTTTTCATTACACTCGTTACCATGTAAAAGAAAAACATTCTCTTGGCAAGTGATTTGACAGTTCCCCATGTTCCCTAAAATAATATACGATCAGTAAATACATATTTATGAGTATTATTGGAGTGTCTTCTTATGCAGAAATGAATTTTGTGTCATTTATTTAAGTATTTGTTTGATTTTCATCTAAATAAATGTGTACCCTACCTCATTGACAGGTTCCTGAACTCCTGGCGCAGCATCCATTGGAGCTACCTCTGTCATAGTCTCTAAAAACAAATAATATTATCAATTTGGAAGTAAATATGTTATCACAAATATTAGTATACTTTTTGTACATATGTTTGGGGTACACTAGTAAGTATTTACAAATGGTACAAATCTTAATCTTATTCGCAAAAAACAACTATTACAATCAATTTAATGTAAAAGGCAAGCATGATTTTTTAAATTAACAGATACGGCTGTCCAAATAAGGGACTCACACTATCATAGAGTATACTATAATAACGGTAGTTTTAAATAATATAAATTTAATCGACAACTGAATTAGTTGTTAATATGCACTTTTATTATAATACTTAGAGTACATTCAATGCTTACGTTGTATTGCATGGCTTAGTGAACATCCTTCCAATCTCAAAGACAGTAATCCATGGAAGACGGCCCCATTTACTTGAAAAAGCAAGTTTAAGATGAGCGTTGATCAGTACTATTAAATACTGTTTGAACACATTTTTTAGATTAAGAATATTATTGTAGAAAGTCATTCAAAACATGTTGAATTCAAAACAAATAACAAACATTTGATAGCATAGCTGGGCCTGATTTTTGGATGCGTCCAAATTGACATATCAGATTGAATTCGGACCTCTTATCAGCAATATGTGACTGGCCAATCGCCTATCTTTTTAACCAACGATACCTTTTTTGTCGAATGTACCCTTTTTGCGATTCAGATGATAGACGAAGGTATAGTGTCTAGGTGATAACTTTGATTAAAACCTTCTTCCGTGACAGGTTTTGCCTTATTATTCTTCATTGAGGTGATACACAGGTATTGTGCATTTTTTAAATTGGAAACAAAATTATTCATTTATTAACATATCAAATAAATAATTGTATCAATTTGTACTTGCTCTCGTAGATATTGCCTTTATACCTTTTGTTACATTCCTTGCATCGTGTTAATTGCTGTTTTAAAAAAATATTTGTACTATGACAAAACGAAGTTCGAGTCTAAATCGCGAAAATGTGGAAGGTTACACAATCCCTATGGCCAGGAATACTATAATCAGACCCTCCAGAACAGTATCAAAGAGTTACTACACCGAAAATGTACCTAACAACTTGGACGCTGACAAAATTTTGAGTAAATTTGGCAAATACGGCTTCCTTCAAATGAGAACTTACGTCTTAGTCAACTTGGCTTCGATTTTCTATGCGACTGAGGCAATGGTTATGTCTTTTATTGCTGAGGATCCAGATTATTTTTCTTGTTCTTTCGATAATAATTCATCATCTAGGTACACGGTGTCAGAGAATAATTGCATCTTAACAGACGTGTCCACAAATTTGACTTCTACCTGTGGGACAAACTCATATTCTTCATTTTTTTTCAACGAATCAACTGCAAGTACACTATCATCCGAGGTGGGTTGTTGCATATCTTTTTACCTTTCAATCACACTTTTGTATCACTCTAATGACCTTCTTCGCGAGGTGTTAAGAATTTTGATAAGAATTTATATTTTTTTAGTTTGGCCTGGTTTGCGACCAAAAGACATGGCTGCAACATGGTACATCGGTATTTATGCTAGGATCAATGATCGCAACGCCGTTTTTGACGCATCTCGGAGACAAACATGGCCGAAAATTGACTTTTCTTATTCCTTTGTGGATGGCAGTGGGAGCTAATATCGGAGTCGCATTGGCACCAACTTATTTTACTTTTTTGATCTTCCGCTTTATATCTGGCTTTGGGACGGGGTCGTATATGTTGATCGCATATACGCTATCATTAGAATCAGTCTCTCTCGAGTTCCGTTCTTTTGTGCCGGCTTTGTCCAATTTAACGTGGGTCTTTGGATATGTTATCGTGGGTGTTTTAAGAATGTACATCACGTCTTGGCGCTACCTATACTTTTTCCTGACAGCACCGTATGTTATCCGTCTAATTCTATTTAATGTTCTTTTTATTTCAGGGTAAATTTAAACAACAACAAAAATTTATTCAAAATAGTATAATTAAAAAGACATGACACTAGGAGATATGTTGGCAAAAAGTGGTTTAAGAGCAATGTCACTGATTCTCTTGACGATCTCAGGATGTTTAAAATACATCACTTGATTAATTTGAAGATCATCAGCATGGATGGCAACTATTTCTCTTTCCAAATAGCTCTAAGTCTTTTTCCTTTTGTATGTAACGGAATGTATCATCTCATGCCCCGTCTAGTTTCGGAGCCATGCATTTGTAATCTTCTTTCACCGCACAAGAGACTCCAACATAAAATATTAGCTTCTTGAATTCAATCAGAGATATTTTGCCCAATTCAACACTAGTAGGAACATTCAATAAGAGATAAGTAGAGTGCTTATTCTTTAAACAATTTCGAGCAGTAGCTTTTTCATGTTTATCCATCAAATGGTTCCATAATTTGACATCAGTCAATTTTCGATCCTTTCTAAACCGCTTCTTGCACTTATCTTTAATTCATCACAGGCTTGGAATTTGCAATGACTCCTCAGACGACAATAATGATTGGTTTTATACTTGCATGCTTTGCGGGGCATTTCAATTTACCATCCTCAATAGAACCGATGCCACTTTGTGGAAAGGTTCTTTTAATGTTATATGCTCAATGATCATTGATAAGATCGTTGTAGAAAGCATTTCCAAGAGCATTGACAGTATCTTCCTCAGCTAACAAAATAAATGTAGACAGTCTATTGTCAAATAATTGGTAAACTCAGAATCTGAGTAAGCAATGCAGTTCTCCATGTCAAGAGCCGTTTTTTCGCCATACATTTGTTTTGAACAGATAGCATCGACAGCCTTACTATCTTCAAAAATTGCAGCGATTTCATCTTCTTTTAGTGCAAATGGCATGTGTACTTGTTGGCCAGTGGGCATTTGGAATCCTTTTTAATTGATGTTCATCACCATGCTCTTCGAATCTTGTATCTGGATCATTTTCGGCCGGTGTAGAAGGTACCTTTGTTTTAGGCTGGCGCAATAAGTAGATAATTGAATCTTTATCTTTACTAGACTTCTAAAAAGAATGATTAATCAAACAACTCAATTAAAACTTACGCGGCTTTCATACAATTCTTTTCTCAAATACTCAACAGACTTTCCCTTGCGCTCCTTCTTTAGTCTTTCTGCTTCAACACCATTGTCTTGCACGATCTATTCAGCTCATGATCTCCACTAACTTCTCTCATTATTCATTTCACCATCCTTTACTGTGTCTTTCTCCATTCTGCCTGATAGGAAACTACGATCACAAAAAAGGCGTGCTGTAAAGTAAAACAAGAGAAACCAATTCTTTCTACATTTTCAGTAAAAGCACCGTGATATTGAACAGTCTTCTTAGTTTCATACTTTTTACCTTTTTCAACAGTTTTGAATCCTAATATTTTGATATACTCTTCGAAAACTAATTCATATTCCCTACTAACACTAATATCTTCATACTCTTTCGTTGAAACTCTTGTCAATTACTGGTTAAATTATCAATTTTAGCTAAAATTTGATTAATAGCTTGATGCTTACTTTCAACTCTATTCTCTTTATGGATGGTTTTGCTTCTTGTTAGACGTGGCGTTATACTCAAGTTTGGCATTTTCTTTGGCTTATCTTCATAACTGTTATTTGCTTTTCTTGAAATTTTGTAATTGCAATTATCAAATCAAAAATAATCTAATGTCATTAGACAGTCGTAGAAGACTCTTTTTCCGAAACTATTTTCTAATTAAGGCAATTATACATAAAATTAAATTACTTGTTTCGAGTTAAACCATATATATTTTTTAATTATTATTCATAACTACTGCAAGTCATATCCATCTGTTATATTTAATTTTATTTTTGTTTCAGGGTAAATTTAAACAAGAACAACAAACATTTATTCAAAATAGTATAATTAAAAAGACATGACATTAGGAGATATGTTGGCGAAAAGTGGTTTAAGAGCAAATCACTGATTCTCTTGACAATGTCCGGATGTTTCAAATACATCACTTGATTTGGCTGTACAGAATCATCCACATTAGCTACTTCATGTATTATATGATACCGTATTCTAAACCAAGTGGTTTATTAATGTGGGGATCATCGATATGGATGGAAACTATTCTCCGTTGTCTTTCCAAATAGCTCTAAATCTTTCTCCTTCTATATCTAACTAAATGATCGCTAGTTTTGGAGCCCATCAGAGATATTTTATCCAATTCAACACCAGTAGAAATGTCCCAGTAAGAGATAAGTTGAGTGCTCATTCCTTACAGAAACGACAATAGTGTGTGTACTCAATCTTCGGCAAATGCGTCTTTGATTGATCAAGAACGGCAATGATCATTTCAGATAACTCGTCATCGTAAACGAATTTGTTTAACAGTCTTAACATTAACCAATCATTTCGTATTTTAAAGTATCGATATACTCTTGGATGAATTGTTCATATTCCTTAAGAAGAGTAATAACTCTGAACTCGTTAGTTGACACTCTTGAAAATTGCCGTCTCAACACATTGATATCATCTAAAGTTTGATACTTACCTTCAGCTCTACTATCTTGACGGATGGTTGGGATTTCGTTAGACTTGGTGTCACATCAAATTTTGACCTTTTCTTAGGCTGTTCTTCATAACTTGCATTTATTAATCCCAACATCTTGTAATTGTAATTATCAAATCAAAAAAATATCTAATGTCATGACAGTCGCAGAAGACTCTTTCTAATTAAGACAATTATACATAAAATTAAATTATTCGTTTCGAGTTAAATCATATATTTTTTAATTATTTTTCTTAACCACTGAAACAGGTCTCTTAACACTTTCTTATTACTGGTTAGTGCCTGAGAGTTTGCACTGGCTAATTAATGTAAATAAGTCGAAGAGAATATCAAAGTACCTTACTAGAATTTCAAAACTGAACAAAACTCGCATCGAATTAGATGATTGCCAGAAAACACCTAGTTTAGTATCCATTGCAAGTCAAGTTGAAACACCCGTACCAAGCAATACCGATCAAAAAGTAACACAATTGGAATCAGAGAAAGAGGCTGAAAAAGTGGATCTTTCAATAGTTGATTCCTTGAATGATTCCGTTGAGGAGCATCAAGATTCTTTCATTGATATGCTTACAAATGGAAAGGTTATCTTCCATTTATGCATTCAAAGTTACATATTTATTTTGTTAAACTTTTCTTATTGGGCATTATCTCTTTACTCGACTGAGCTACATGAAAACAAATATACTGGATATTTTTTGTCGGGATTAATTGAATTACCAGGAGGCCTCCTAGCTATCGTATTATTAATGTATGTTGGAAGAAAATCCGTTACTGCGCTTGGATTAATTGGCCAAGGAGCTTTTATGTTTGCAGCAATTTTCTTTCCTGACAAATCCATGGCAAGTATGATTTGTATTTTGATGGTTAAGTTGTTTAATTGTGCTGTGTGGAATTCAGCTCCATTAATGGCCAGTGAATTGGCTCCAACGTCAACCCGAAACAGATTTTATGGGTTGGTTAGTTTTATGGGAGAATTTGGTGCTGTTTTTGCTCCGTATATTAGCGAACTAAAACGAATTCACGACCAAGGCCCAGCAATTTTAATTACAGCTATGAGTTTTATTGCTGTTATTGCCGTTTGTGCAGCACCCGAGACGAAAGACAAGCCTTTACCAGAGAATTTGGAAGATTTTGATGAAGGACCTTTTTTACGGTTCTTATCACGCAAAAGAGAAAAGAAAAACCTTAGATTAGATACTCAGAAAAATGAGAACGCTGTTATGCTAGAAATCGGAAAACAGTGAATGTAAAGAATGATATGTATTCGGGTTAACAACTATCCATATTTTTGATTTAATAAAATGTATTTGAACACAAAGTTATTTTATAATGCACAAATATCTTTTTCACAATAAGATTTTGGCTTGATTTGAAGTAACCAGATATGGAATACATTTTTCAAAACTTCTTTCTTTTACCATTCTCTTGCAGGCGGTATATCCCAACTCAAATGAGTCTGTCTCTTTTTACATTAGAGTTTTGATTCTTTTAAAATCATTACACAAAAAATATATTTTTTATCTTTTGTGGTTCCACATTATTACCTGCCCCTTCAGGTCACTTGTGGTTTAAAGTTCTCATCTATATCACTAAACTCACTTTTCCAGCTCTACAAATCGGTGGAAAGGTTTTTTCAAAATTCCCCATATATAGTTCAAAAGATAAGTTATCATAGCACGTTGAATATTAAAAAGACATTTGATATCTCCTTTATATAGATCGTAGGAGGCACTACAATAATCCATAAAATTATGGTTGCACACTAACTTAATAATTTACGGAATTTCCGATTTAACAGTAAGGAAATAAATTAAAGCTAAAACAATCATTTAAATGAAGAAAATAAACGAGATTGCTTGTAAATGCTCCTTGTTATCGTTTCTAGTAGTATATTAAATAAACTAGATAAATGTATAATTTGAATATTTTTATTGCATAACACGTCTATTTTTGATGGCATTCTAAGTATTAACACATTTCTTTACATAAGTTTCTAAAAATATTTATTTCACCTTGTTTGTTATATTACCTTTTGGAGTTCACAGTTCACTGACATTTGAGTATAAAAACACACAATTAAATATTTGTTTATTTGAACTTGAAAAGACTTTGCTGAGAAAAAACTTATTTATCAGGACAAAGCAAATTTTTGGATAAAAATATATTTATTAAAAGCAAGCTTGACGGATCCATTTACCAAAGTTCTTCTTGTAAATATTATGAATCTAATTACTGGTACTTATTTGTGTAGTTAATCAAAGTTTATTAATTGTACAATCACAAAAGATAAAAAATTATTAAGCATTGTGGAGTAATATATTGTAAAAATATTCTTAATAAATGGTCACTGAATCAGAGTTTTTGCCTGACATTTAGTTAGGAGATTCTCCATTTAAGATTTTGGTATCATAAATGAAGAGAACGAATTGAACAAACACAAGAACTGTACTGATGATGAAACCGGAAGCGTTGTTACGTTCAATGATAAACCAAATCATAAGAGCTCCAGCGATCAAGAAAAGAACAGTGCAAATGGCTGAATAGGTTTTTTCGAGGGACCAGTTGGAAAGAGACAGGAAGTTGAGGACGAAGAAGACGATGTTTATGATTAGTACCACGAAGTTCAACCCCGAAGCAAAACCAATTCTGGTTTCTCCAAAACAACTGCGACCTCCCCATGCTGTTGCACACATCAACGAACAGATAATGAATCCGATGATTATTTGAAGTATTTTGATAACTCCTCTGTTTGTTGAAAAATATCCTGTGTTTAAAGACAAATGCGCCATGTTTTAGTAGTAATTTGTATCTATAAATAAAATGAATAATTAAGTACCGATATTTACATGTAAAAGAGTGAAACTCAAAATACGAATGAAATACAATATAGAATATCAACCTTGACTGAGGTTTTCGATCACGAGTCATAAAATAGGAGAAAATATTTTCCTAAACAACATTCCGCCTCTTATTTTTGATAATCAAACTTATAATACATCTATATGAGCTCAAAAAATCCTGCCTGCTGCCTTGGACAACAACATTACTAAAACAATAATAGCGTTATTATTATTACCATTATATTTTTAGCGATATATCAACGCCTACTCTTATTCGATTAATTATTTTTGTTTAAAGTAGCAAATGAGTAATAAGTTTAAAATTTTGATTTTATGCGTGATTTTAAAAACACACACATGACATCTTAGAATTCCTTATATGTACAACTTTTATAACTCATGTTTGTTTGATGAACCTGTTACCAAAATAACAAAAATTAATCAAATTAAATCAAATGAAGCTTGGCGCTTGTCAAAAGACTAAATACTAAAACAGACAATCTAATAAAGTAATATTATTTTGATTCTTTAAAAAACCCTTTAAGTTATTTATTTGCATTGAACCAATCAACAAGTCTCTTGCATCAGTGATCATTATACAGCCGCAATAATATCAACACATAAAATAGGAAAAATATATAGAGATGTATTTTGGGGGTTAAATTGCATAAATTAAATGCTTTCTTTTTCGTTATATACGATCGGTGAAATAGTAAAATATACTAATACCAATAATGTGAGTAATAAAACAACAATAACAATAATAATTATAATATCACTAATACTAAATAATAAACAAAAATCATCTGAAAGCAAACTCTACTATCAGATAAATGAATTTCTGTCAATTTTCCTATCACTTTAAATAGAGATTGTGATGTTTGGTTGAATAAAAATATAATATCAATTTATGTTTTTGTTATGACAAAGAGAGGGCAGTGCGCTCGAAATAACAATTGATAAGATAATGATTGTCAATATGTTTTGAAACAAATGCAGTAAAGCTTTTTTAGAAGGGCAATTACACATACATTATACTGCAACAACAAAACGGATTTCTTTGACAAAAGATTAAAATGATTTTGTTTGTCTCCTCAAATATAGCTTTTGACTCAAAATATATAACGTTTGTGACTCAACATACAAACCTTTATTACACAAATATACACCGTTTGTGAAACAAAATACATACCGTTTATGACACAAAATAATACCGTCCGTGAAGCAAAATACACCGGTTGTGTGATAAAATATGTTTAGGTCGGTTATTTGGAAAAAGTTATTAAATATGGATGATTTCTTAAAATTCAACAATATTTACACCTAAAAAGAGAGGTTGACGCAACAGGAAGTGAATATTCTGTTGATTTAATAAGTTATATCTATTAAGGTGATCTCATTGTATAAATACAATTGGACAGATCAAAAGGCTGTGTGCGGAGATATTTCTTTATAAACGCTTGACATTCCCTCTTTGTATGTCTTTTTTAAGTACGATTAACACTTTATTTTGATATCACAAGTTGTCACAAGTTCAAATGCAATAACCATAATGATGACTGTTCAATTGTTTACTTCAATGGAAGAAGGTATTTTCAATAATTTTGATAATTCTGTGGTAAACTCTCTTTTTCAAAATACTTTAAAATATTATGTCAGATAATACTACTATACATGTGTCAAATAACATGTCTCGAAGTGTGACTCACCATTGTTTTACTAATACTCCATGTGTTTTTGAACAGACCAATTATCCAACATGGTTAAAAATAGCACAACTCTTTTATAACAACTTTTGACAACGTATAGCTGCACAAAAACTTACAAACAACCCATAATTTGATGATACGTATGTAATACTGTCTGAAAGTACGAACTTTGCACTTTTTGCAACTCTCAAATTAAAAAAGGTAACGTAAATGACACCTTTCTTACTCGAATCATCTTTTTTTACTGGAAAAATCAATTAATAAGGACGATGTCATGCCAAAAAAGAAAAGTATTTAAAGTAAATTCATTTAAAGTTTTAGCTTACTTTTACGTTTTGCACACTATAAGATAGTCACCAGTTTGTGACTAGAAACTAACACATTAACAAAGTAAGTTTGAGGCTGTTCCATATTTTTTGTAATCGTATTATCTTTTAGCTTAACTAACAATTAACATGGCAAATCAAGACGTTAATGAGGGAAGAAGTTTCCAATCTTTACCGATGCCAGAGGATGAATCATTTGCAAGAGTGGACTCTACGATGCCGTTGCCTCAATATATGACGCCAAATGGAGCAGCACATACTGCAGTACCAACCAGCACCCAAAGATCGAGAACACCGGGAGGTTTAAAGCATCCCAAAGATTCAGACAGAGGGCACAAGGTGAACGGGTGTTTTATGTGTCTGGGAGGTTGTTGGGACTCGTTGGTTAGAATGTTTACCAAATGCTCCGCACCAATTGCATTTGTGTCAATTATTGGATTCATCCTTCTACTAGCTGCCATCCCTTTCTTCATATTCATGATTCAAAATGGAGAAGCTCCCGCCTTCTACAAGAATAACAACGAACCTTTGACCAAAAACATTACAAGTCAACTCAGTCCTTCGGATGAGAGAGGAAACTCTAACAATCTGGACATTCTATTGGGCAAAATTTTACCACCAAGAATCAACAGCTGTAGTGGTTTTGGATTTAATTGCAACAACGAACCGGTAAGTTTGACTAATTTGATGACATCTCATTATGATTACATGTTTGTAGGATCGATTAATTAGCAACTTTCAACGATGCGATGGAAGAGTTGACTGCTCTGATGGTTCAGATGAACAAGGTTGTGGGGCTTGTCATACTGGATTTTCATGCCTTTCTGCTGAAAACCCCGATGTGATGGTTTGTTTGAGAGGCACTTCTCTTTGCGATGGGATCACTCACTGCAAAGATAACAGTGATGAAATCACATTTTGTGCCAAGAAAACATGCGCCAAAGGGGAGTTTTTGTGTGAACAGAGCAACATGTGTGTCCCCATGTCCTACAGGTGCGATGGAGACATTCAGTGCAAGTTCCAAGAGGATGAAGCAATGTGCGACTCCTGTGAAAACGGAGCTATCTTTTGCAATGCCACCAAGTTGTGCATTCCAAAGTGGAATATCTGCGATGGAATCTCTCAATGTCCAGGAGGTGAAGATGAAAAAAATTGTATGTGTGGAGCCTGTTCCGGAAATGACCGTGTTCTGTGCGGGGACGTTAACAACGTCTGCATTTTGTCGAAGAATGTCTGTAATGGAAGATCTGACTGTCCGAATGGGGAAGATGAGGAAGATTGTCCAGGATCTTGCAGCGTCGGGGGTATTCTGTCAAACGATACATCATTAGTATCTGCCCTTAAAAAGAAAGATCACGTAACTTGTAATGATGGTAAGGAATACTTGAGAAAATTCGCTTGTTCTGGAATATTAACTCAATGCAATGGTATTTGCCAAGACTCTTGTGATAAAGAACTTGCCCATACTTGCAACAATGGAGACTGCATTCAACGTAAGAAAGTGTGCGATGGAACGCCTGATTGCTCAGATGGCGAGGACGAATTAGATTGTGGATGTGATGCTGAAACAAGTTATCAATGCAAAAGCAAAACTTCGAGTGGATTTGGAAAATGCATTGGACTCGAAAAAAGATGCGATGGGTATGAAGACTGTCCTGGAGGAGATGATGAGAAGGAATGTGAAAAATGTTCGGGTGTTGATAGTTTCCATTGTAAATCAACGAACCAGTGTTTATCCAGCATTGAAAGATGCGATGGAATAGCACAGTGCCCCGATCAAAGCGATGAGATGAATTGTGAATGTGCTGAATGCCAAGCTCAACCCTTTGCTATGTACATGTGTTCAAACTCCAAGAGATGCTTTAGAACGACGGATGTATGTGCTCCACAAACCAGATGTCCTTCGCCTTCAAATGTCGATAAAAGATTTTGCCTTGGATCAAGCAGTGCATTTATTGCCGTTGTTAGTGAAATGAAGTGAATATTTTAATTGGTCAATAATATGCAAGAATTTCTCATTGTTAAAACTAATTTATATTATATATTAAGTTGCCAATCTAACATTCAATTAATTATCTTATTAAAAGATTTTTATAGATTATTTCCTAAATAAACTTTTATTATCCTACCGTGTATAAACCATTTATTAATAATTTGTTATTCAACTCAATTCCAAAACTTAATATAATGTTCTTGTTGATTAAAAAATATTTGTCATGGTAAAATGAGTGAGGACGTTTTTGGTGTAGTCAAGGAATAGACATCAAATCTATTTCGTTGTTTATTAAAACTTTTTTTATTTTGTATTTAACAAATATTCTGATTATTTCATTACAAATGAGTCATTA
This sequence comes from Rhabditophanes sp. KR3021, assembly GCA_963281155.1. Lineage (NCBI taxonomy): Eukaryota > Metazoa > Nematoda > Chromadorea > Rhabditida > Alloionematidae > Rhabditophanes > Rhabditophanes sp. KR3021. The sequence goes on along the minus strand of CAUJLY010000004.1, from coordinate 2,885,811 downwards.
TATGAAACTAAATCGGCGCGAAAAAAGCCCGAAGAGGTCTGTTGATCAAATTGCAAAAGCTCTAAATACATCAAGGTTTGTCATTTCCAACTATCTATTCGTACAATATGGCACCAAAGAACGTGTTGGAAGAAAAGTTGTCAGAGCGAACGAGAAGATTAATTTGAGTCGAAGTAAGTAACAAACGGATATCTGCGAACAAACTAAGAACAGATTCGAATGTGCCAGTTTCAACCACACTGTCCTTAACTACATTCATACATCCTTGGGTCAGAAGAGAAAATATAGTTGTATATAATTAACATGATGTAATAAATATGCATATACAGTATGCAAATAAGATATGTAGGATAGCTACCCGACAGTAATGTACCTCCTAAAGAAACATTTGCTGGAAAAAACAGAATGATGAAAGATAGCGTAGTGCTTTTATTATTTGTAGTATTTTTAATCCATTGTTTGTTTAAATAAATTAAGTTAATTTAACATTGTACACATTTTTAAATGTTTTAAATTTATTAAGTTCGGAAATTACACAAAAGAGATTGGAAGAAAAATTATTCAATTTGCTCAGCATTTGGATGAACAGCTAATACTGGCTCACGTTCATTTTTATCATCGTGAAGTTCCAAGAGCACACCGTCATCATTGATCAAACGATGAATGACTCTTTCCACTATTGTTGACTGTATCTCGCATTCCTCGGTACTCTCCAATGTTCCTTCGATTTTTTCTAGGTACCATTCGACGAGTTCTTTTTTTGATAAACCTTCGTAGTTAGGCTGATCCACACGAGCTTCTTCTTCTGCGATCAAATGGTGGACTAGCATATTTGATATGTTTTTGTAAACAGGCCATGTGATTTTGAGTTGAGATTTTTTGTTGTGAAGTTGGTATTCTTCAGAAACGTCCATTTTACTGGTGTCGACATTTTCGTCGTTTTCAGCCTCCATGTCATTGTCGAAACCTTCCTCCAAGACAACATCAGGTTGGACAACACGAATTATGGAGGCTCTGATTAATTCAGCTGCTTTCACAACATGCTCAACAGTAACTTCACTCTTGCATCCAAGGCGGGCTAGAGACTCGGACAATCTAATCATAGATTCCAACTGTCTTACAGTGATTCTCCACGCAGCTTGCGCTCCATTTGGCCCAGTGTCGTTTCTTAGACTCTTGTACTGTGCAACTAGTTCAACACATGCCCCAGGAGTTAGTTTAGGGTCAAAGCACTTAGCAAACTCGATGTATTGACGAATTTGTTGGGGAGTATATTCAGTTTTGGGCTTGCAAGCGACAACACAATGTTTGTGGTTACTTAAAATTGCTTGAGCGACTGAATAGTCAATGATTTCATTGCATTCATCTATTAGGACAAAGAATAAATCGAATCTTGACATAATTGGAGCAGACAATTGAATATTTTGTCTCAAGCTCTTTGATTTGTCGTATCTTCCATAGAGAGGATTGGCGGCGGCAAGAATTGAACATCTTGCATTAAGAGTGGCCTTGACTCCAGCTTTAGCAATGGAGATAGTTTGCTGTTCCATAGCTTCGTGGATGGCCACTTGATCTTTCAAGTCCATTTTATCGAATTCATCGATACAACAAACCCCATTATCGGCCAACATGAGAGCTCCTGCTTCAATGACGAAGTCATGTGATTCTTCATCCTTGACGACGGCAGCAGTTAAACCAGCAGCTGAGGAAGCCTTCCCAGAAGTATAAATTGCCCGTGGCCAAAATTCTTCAATTACCTTCAGCATCTGAGACTTGGCTGTACTTGGATCTCCCACCAATAGAACGTTGATGTCTCCACGAAGTGTAATTCCTTCTTTTTTTGAACGTTTAGCAACACCGCCAAACAACATCAGCAAAACTCCCAGTTTGATTTGGTCATTCCCGAAAATGTTTGGGAAAAGAGAGGAACAGAGATTTTGGCTGATATTTTTGTCATCAAACATAGCTTTTAATCCGCGTTTCTCGGCTTCAGTTAGACTGGACCACAAGTTCTCACTCTTAGACTCAGTTTCATCCGAAAAAGTGTTTTTTGATCCCAACTTTTGATTGGCAAGGCGAATGTTTGAAGCCAAGAAAGCTAATCTGTAAGACAAATCTCTAACTCCAAGTGATTTCAATCCTTTCAAGCCTCCTTCTCCAGCCTTTGACTTTCCTCTCATTGTTTTACCAGGATCAGCTCTAACTCCAGCAGAGGCAAGCATAGCAACATCGGGAATGACAATCAAAGTACCTGTAATTTCTACTTTGTCGCCAGGCTGCACTGTTTCTACCAATTCGCCACGTACAATAATGTCAACTGTTCTCGGGACAGATCCTCTCGGTAGTTCATCTTGGGTCTCTTGAATTCTCAACTTTTGAAAATCCACAAACTGACTGTCGTGGGTGTCTAATGTAAACCTGGTTGAATTACCACACTGGCTGTTCATACACTTAGCTGGCATCGTGTACTTGAATTGCTGATCAACATTACGGACAATTGTGCCGCAATCTTCGCAAGAAAAGGTTCCACGGAATAACTCGGGACGAACAGGATGAGTTCTTACGATTTGACCACTAATTGAATCCAAACAGCCAACTTTTTCAGATGTAAGCTCACGGACGCGACTTTTGTGAGGTAAATTGAAAATTGAGCAGTACATTTCTTTTTTAGCCAATTCATGCCTATTCTCCTGTTCAACTGATTCACTTGCAAGCTCATGAAGGGCATTGTTTAGAGACGGAGACAAACGATAATACTCGCGCAAAAGAGAATTTCCCAGACATTCATCAGTTTCCAAGATGTGTGCAAAATCCACAAACAAAGTATTACGATCTGCATTGTTTAATTCTGCAATCATCTCCTTATACAGTAATCGATCGACATCTTCAGGATCCTTGTAACTAAAAAGCAAACCAATTCATTTAAAAATCATCAAAATTAAAAATACCTTTTTAAAAAGTCTTTAAATCTGTTTTTAGTCGTTGTAAGGACTAAATCCTCGACTACCTGGATATTATTCGCTTCAGCCATTGTATAGTTCCACTTTTAAAAGTTAAATTGTTTTAGTTGTTACTCGATAAAATGAAACGGTGTATGTGAATTGGCTATTTTTACCGCTTCTTGTTCACACACATGCAGAATGTCGTTGCAGGATTTTCAAAGTGGAAACACGATTAAGAGTATAAACGCTGTTGCTTTTTTAAAGACATATGTATATAAGAGCAGCTTAATCTGTCATCCATAACATATAGTCATAACTTTATAAAATCGAATCACAACTTAGATCGAAAGTGTACAAATAAAGCACAGTTTTATTTTTGCACGTAACCACTTTTTGTTGTACTTAAACATATTTTTTGCAATATATCAATGTTGTCAAACATCACCTAATTCAAATAGAATAGATTCTCAACATGAACAGTAATCATTGATAACAAGTGTTAACATTTTGCATTTTATTATACGGCGTGAAAACGATAAATAGCTCCTTATCGTGATGTGCTTAATTAAAAGGTGTGCCGACATCATTCGTCGTTGAAATATCCATGTGCGTAGTTACTATTACGTAATTGTTTAAAATAATTCATCATTGTATGGTTGGATAAAAATATAAATTAAAGGTTAACACTTTTGAAAATGACGTTTGAAATGAAATGGCGTCAATTTGTCAAACTCAAAAATACATCAAATTATATGTTATGGTATGGATTAAACATCCAAAACTTCAAAAATCAACTACTCCAAATCATTTTTCCGCCCATACTTTTTTCAAAATTAGCATCAAAAACACAAATGGTGTATTTTAATCAAATACACTACACAGAGATCAAGTATAAATAATACAAATAAATAAAATAGTGCATTCTTAACAATTTACAATATTGTTACACATTATATTCGGCGAATGTTAGATCTAAGTGATTTCAAACTCATTACATAAAGAGTCTATTTTGTTATCAGAAACATTTATTTTTGGCCCTGTGTAGCTGTATCTGAACAGGATACTTGTAGTTACAATAAAGCCTACTAAATCTCATCTTTGTCTTTTGAACTCGTTTGACGTACTGTTTTCAAGTGATAAGGTTATCTATTTTAGAGTGTATTTTTTGTGAATTATCAAAGTAAACACCTTTCTACACATATTATTTATCCAACATTTAAATCAAATGCCGATTTTGTGATTTTTTGTGATAGACATCTATTTAAGCAATTATTATTCTCGTTATTTCCATAAATATGTTGTTTCTTATCCTGATCCTCTTATCTTTATCTGTGTATTTATACAAGTTCCAAAAGCGTGTGTCACGTTTTCCGAAGGGGCCAACGCCATTGCCCATCTTGGGCAATATATTTCAATTTGATCCCACTCAATTGCATTACTGGATTTTGAAACAAAAAAAGATTTACGGACCGGTATTCACCATATGGCTTCCTTCTCCACAAGTAGTTATTGCTGATAATTACACTCTCAACGAATCTCTAGTCTTACACGGTGATCATTTCGCTGCCAGAAATCAACGATTCCCAGATAAAATATTCCACGAAAAGGAAAATGTTGGAGTATTATTCAGTGATGGAGATTGGTGGAGAGATCAAAGAAGGTTATCCCTTCAAATTTTAAGAAACTTTGGAATGAGTAAAGCTACGATGGAAGAGAAAATTATGCTTTCCTCAAATGACTTGATCGAACATTTAGAACAATTAGAAGACAAGGACAACGTTGACATTGCCAGTGGAATTCAACTGACAGTAGGTAATGTTATTAACTTGATTTTGTTTGGATTCATGTATCCGCACAACAACTGCAGTGACTTTTTTGAATTCGTAAAAGCACTAAACTCCACACTTTACCTCTCCAACACTTGGCAATTTATTGTCATTTTAATGTGTCCAGCTATCGAGCATATTCCAATTTTGAAAAGTTTAATATATGACGAACTTGGGAAACCAACAAGACGTGTGCGTGAACTGAACCTAATTCAAATAAACAAAGCAAAAGAAACATTCAAACCAGATGATGAACCGCAAAATTTTATCCATGCAGTATTGAAAGAAATGTCTGATGCAAAATATGCACATTTGACAGACCAACATCTTCAAGCGATCGTCCAGGATTATTGGGTGGCCGGTGCCGAAACTTCCACAACTACATTGAAATTCTTCATTTTGTTTTCAATGAAATATTTGGACATCCAAAAAAAAATACAAGATGAATTAGACGATGTTGTTGGCTTGGATAATGATGTTCAATTGAAGCACAAACATAACCTTCCATATTTAAATGCATTTATTTGTGAAGGCCAAAGAATGGCAAATATTTTGCCAATGGTCCCTGTTCATAGATGTACTAGAGACACTGTCATCGGAGGTAAATTGATTCGCGAAGGAAGTCTTTGCCAACCTTTTTACTATGCCACAAATGTGGATGAAGCTATCATTGACAAACCTGACCAATTTCTACCAGAGCGATTTTTATTAGAAGATGGGGTTACTTTTAACAAGGCCCTATATGACAAGACCATTGTGTTTGGAGCAGGCGCCAGAAAATGCAGTGGAATGGGCCTTGCCAAACCGGAATTATTTCTCATCTATGCCAATCTCATTAAAAAGTTCTCTTTCATTCCAAACGGGCCTGTTGATTTGAGTACCGAATTTGGCGGCATATTAGCTCCTCACAAGTTCACGTGTAAAATAGTAAAACGTACCCATTAATATCTTGAAACTTTATTTCATCTATTCTAATTACATATCTGATTTATTCTATTATTAATTTATGTGATGATTTAAAAGTAATAAAGACCATTGTCGCAATCTAACGTCTCTATAGTTCTATAGTTATCTACTTTGTTTGGTGGTGTCTCATTTGCGGATGTCGGTACGTGAGTGTCTTAATTTGCAATTCGCAACATCCAATGTGGAATTTATTTCGCAGACTATTTGGAAAATTGCATACGCCACATCACAGACATTGTATAGAGCAATTTTTGTGTTGATAGTTCGTAATGTCGTAAACACACCACGTTTATCCTTTTTTTAGTTTTCTATTTAATAGGCAGAATCGAACCCATTCTTTCATTTAGTGGGCTTCTTGTCAGCTGACGTATACATAGGTCTATTTTACGCTTTATATATTCTAAATTATCTTTAAAGGTCAAAATATAGCTAATTGTTTTATCTAATTTAGAAATAATATGGCTCCAAAACAACGTATGGGTGTTGCTAACAACACATTCAACCAGAACATCACTAAAAGAGGAAACATCCCCAAGTCATTGAAACCATCGGAAAGCAAGTACCCAGTCTCCCCATATCTTTTGGGATTCTTCATCTTCGTAGTCTGTGGATCAGCTATTTTCGAATTGGTAAGAACTGTTGCCTTTTAACATGACAATCGGATAAAATAAGGAGATAAGAAATAAGTTCCTTTTATGGTTTTATCTGCATATAAATTGACTATTTATTCTCAACAGATCATGTTTAACTTTTTAACTTTTACAAAATAAATTTCTTTGTACACATCTCATCTTTTTGCCTGTCTCCATCGTTTTTGTTCAATAAAAAGCCTCGAATAAATATGTTAAAAATATTTAGAACATATCTGTCATGTGGGAAGCTATAATGTTAAAAAGTTTATATATTCCTTATCAGTTTGCGCAAAGTCTTCCATTCAAAACAGCAAATGTTATATGCATCCTACTCCAATTGGTTACTAACTAAGTTTATGTTTCATGAAAAATATTAAATAAAGTGTATAGATATGTTTATGTTGTAACATTGATTCGTAATTGCTTACCCTTTAAATGCTTACTAACACTTTATCCATTTGTTTCTGCTTCTCTGGTCAATTGGTCGATTTTTAACCCGCAAAGTTCACCTCATCATGTGGTTTATTTCAGGGCTTGGGAAACATTAATCTAACATTTTATTTAACCAAATGAATAATTCAGGCCAAAACAGCTATACTTATATTTTTAAATATATTATTATTGGTAATTTCATGTTATTAATTTTTCTCTAATCTCTAATTTATTAGGCGACACTGGAAATGGAAAGAGTTGTCTGCTTCATCAGTTCACAGAAAAGAAGTGTATGTTTTGTAACACAAATATTAATAACTAATCATTTCGATGGAATAAATATACGATACTTTATTGCAAATATTTCATTTTAACGCAACTATTTTAAGTTATGGCAAATTGCCCGCATACAATTGGAGTTGAATTCGGAACAAGAATAATTGAAACATCAGGACAGAAAATTAAACTGCAAATTTGGGACACCGCAGGTTCTTAAACAGCTCAAATTATATTTACTCATTATTGATAATTTCAGGGCAAGAACGTTTTAGAGCTGTGACGCGTAGTTATTGTAAGTATTTGTTTGCTTGCCTGAAATCTAAACAATTTTAGACAGAGGAGCAGCTTGTGCATTGATGACATTTGACATTACCAGAAGATCGACCTTTAATAGTCTGAACAGCTGGTTGGCGGATGCAAAAAACCTAACCAATCCCAATACAGTCATCTTTTTGATTGGAAACAAAGCCGATCTCGAAGAGCAACGCGAAGTCACTTATGATGAAGCCAGTAAATTTGCAGAAGACAATGGCTTGACCTTTTTGGAATGTTCTGCCAAGACCGGTTCACAAGTTGAGGACGTTTTCTTAGATACTGCCAGGAAAATCTTCCAAAACATCCAAGACGGCTCCTTGGATTTAAATCAAACGGATTCGGGAGTTCAGCCAAAGCAAAATATCTTACGACCTGCCCCAGGCATTGACGACAAGAAAAACTGTAATTGCTAACCATAATATTTTCAAATAACGAAGTGATTTCATAACAAATCATGTTATTGCCATGTACAACAATTAAAAATAAATGCGTTAAATATAAAATTTATTTTTATAAAAATCCTTTTATTTTTGTATAATGAAAGAGTTAACACAAAGTAAGTGACACTCTTTAGAAGCTAAAATTTACAATAAATAATAACATAAGATATGCCTTTCATAGCTAACAGTAATTAATATATTTAAAGAGTCGGTAATTAATATATCAAACAGAATGTAAATGTGTTTGAGGGCTTTGTTAAACTATTAACTTTGTGTAACCTTTTCAACTACCATCTTTTTTTGTAATCATCCACAGAAACTCCTCCTGGGCCGTATGCAATTACTAATAAAAGTCCACCGATTACGGACCTGAAATGGACAAATAAACGACATTATAATGAATAAATAGAGTTTAAATTTTAAGTAAGTCTTTTTAGGAAGCTTTTGATTGGAGAAACTTTTTTTACTAAGAGTAAATTGGCTTCATTATTTATAAGATTCTTTATATCTTGATTCATATTTTGATAAAATAAAAGGAATTTAGCCAACGCCGGAAGTTCTGAGATACCAATGAAGGTCTCTGACAATGATAACAGCATGCCTGTTAGAAAAGATGCCACAATCGGGCAAGAAGTGAATGCCGATGGTAAATATCAACTGCCAAGTGCCACGTGACCAAGAAAGAAGACTATTTTGCTAAATGCTTCAAAAGGATGAAGATGCTCTGATTAAAGGAAAGATTTATCCGTGATATCGCATATGGTATGGAACATGTTATCGCTTACAGTCGTCCAAATATAAAAAATGGTGCTACCAATAGGATATGAACTGGGTGCAATGCTGTATGGTGATCCTTTCATGCTATTAAGTGATTATTTGTGCAATCATTTTGCAAAAGAAAGTGTGGTACATGCTTATGAATGAGACACTTAATCCAAACAGTGAACAGAACACAATTTCTAAAAAAACCCCTTAAGTGTGACTATTGCGGAGCTACTTTTAAACTCAAACAATCCATTACAAGGCCAGAATGTGTGAGCAGCTGAGAAACAAAATTGACAAGATATACTATGAAGACAATAAATGAAGTATTGACAACTTGATTAGACATTTAAAGAAGGATCTAAATAGTGCAAAAGCACGTAATTCATTCTACTAGATTCGTCCATTTGAATGCTAAAGCGGCGAAAATCAATGATATTTTGGTAGAAGGAAGAAAAATGATGCTATTTATCTTGGTAAGTTGAGAAGTGATGAAGCACTTGCATTTGAATATGCTCTTTTGTCGGATCGTCAAAAAGTCTTGACAAATATTGATGCTTTTAGATGGTCAAATGAGGTTGCGTATAAAAAGCATCCTCAAACTATCAAAAGGATCTCTGACTATGTTTACAAGTTTATCTTCTTATACCATTTCTCTATAATTTGCGTGCTCTTTCAATAAAATTTGTATTATTTTACATAGTAAAAATTTAGTTTTTTAAGTTTGTTTGACCCCACCAACTACTAACATTGTTTGGAAGAAATCATATTTCATGAAATCTCTGTAAAATCTGTCTGAAGGAACCATCCACCAGCTGTTGAGGTAAAGATTCAATCCAAACAACCATACTACAAGGATGAAGGCTGACAGTTTTGTTTTTAATCCAATTGTGACTAGTGTCATAAGCACGACTCCTACAACAATTTCAAGTCCCTTCAATAATGACATTTCGAAGTGAATTAAGGAGAGGAACATGAATACTAGGCAAACTCTTCCAACCAATAGAAGATAACTCTTTGGCTTGTTAGTGTCTCCCATCGTTGGTACTCCAGCAAACAAACTTTTCTTTTCTTCTTGAGTTTCGGCCAAAAGTAAAAGCAAAGCTCCGGCCACAGCAATATTTCTGGCCAAGAATTCCAAATTCCACAATATGTGGTAGGCAATAGTTTGCAAGAATACAACTCCGGCTAAAATAGCACAAGCAACCTTTACATTCTTTCTCAACATAATCATACCAACTGGAACCAATTGTCCAAAGAAGTTGAACAAAACAAAAAGTGTTGCAATAAAGTAACCACATTTCCACGATTCTTGCATGAATGCTCTTTGGTCATCCCATTGATTCCACATTCTAAGACCATCTTCAAGGAAAGTTAAAACCAAACATAATCTCGCAATGTGAGGAAGGTATGTTTTAGTTTTTCTCAAAACTTCATCAGTATAGTCTTCTAACTGACCAATAAATTCTTTTTGGTTCGGATTTTTACGAAATTGATCCATATTAGTGAGTTTAGAATTACTGCAAATAAATACATTAATGATAATATACAGATAATACAAAATAACGATAAAATATTTACTATGTTAAATAATATATGCACACAAAAGATCCATTAACTTAAATAGTACCTTAAAAGTTATGAAGCATAATAAGCAAATCAAAATATTACACATTAAAAAGACACTTATTTACTTAATTTAATAGAAAGTTTTGTGACCAGAGGCTTACTAAGATTAAACAATGCTAAATGCGAGGTTTTGACAAACCGACTCTGCAACGTGTATAAAGATATGCATAAATTATTGGTCAAAAACGTTTCAATCTTAAACTACTAGTCACTGCTTTAATTCAATATCATCATTTGGCGATCAGTTTAATGAACATAATATAAAACACTGAAATTGGGATATTTATAAAACAGTGCAATTTATGAAACAGTACAATTTATAAAACAGAGCAGTTTTAATTATTTCTATTGTTAAGAATGCATTTTAATTATCAAAAGGAAACTTACATCCACGCCACATAACGTGGAATGGAAGAGATTTGATTGATAATACGATGGTGTGATTAAGTAATGGACAGCACAAATAATACTTAAATGCTATTTTCAAAGTTCGATATATGATATTTGGTTACCTGCTACAATAGTAAAAATATTATTTATGCTTAGGTATTTAGATAATAACAAAAAAGTCATTATATTTGATATTAATACAAACTAATACATAATAGTTTATAAATAAGTAGTAAACATGGGCAAAACAAATAATAAGATATAAGTATGCATACTAATTAATTAATATACAACAGATGGCTTAAGATATTGTCCACATTTCGCAAATAATGAAAATGTTGTTTAGTGGAGTATGAAAGTGTATGTGTAATGAAAATGTTTAATATTTCAATTCAGAAGCTGGTGAGTTGGAAGGCTAGAAATAATATATATCCAATACTATTACAATTAGAGGCGACGTGGACATCAGAGAAAAAATGTTAATGGAGAATATGAGGAAAATACATAAATATTGTCAGCCTAGGGCTTGAAACTAATTTAAACGATATTTAAAAAGTTATAATTTTATGGGGATAAATGTAGTTTGGGTCTGTCAACTATATCAGTTGTGTGCACAAAAGTTCGAGTTCGTGAGTAAATAAAAGGTACTACATTTGGCGAATGTATGTGGTGAAATGAGTATTTATATAGATTTATTTGTTTTTAAAACATGCATGGAGGAAAGTTAGTAAGTGGATTAGATTCTTTGATTCGATAGCATGTAATAATCTGATAAATAAACAATAATATACAAAAAAGTACTATCACTGTCATAAAAAAGTTGGCCTTAAACGTGTTAGGCCTTTGGGATAATGTTGTTAGAAAAGAAAACAAAGTGAATTCTCAAAACGGCGCGGCGATCTTGTTTTAAAATGGATATAAAATAAGAGCCTTCTTCGATTAAAAAGTTTGATCACTTGATTGCCGTTTGTTATTGTTTTGCGTCACTTTCAACTGCAATGACTTGTTATTATTAATAACAATGATCAGTACAAATTGCAAAGACGTGAATCATAATAAGTTGTCATATAAGTAATTGCATGACGATCGTTACATTATTTTAACGTGCGACGAAAGTTTATTCCTATCCGGATGTACTAATGTTAAATTAAAACGTTGATATAATTGTTAATAAAAAAATTATTTCCACATTTGATGGCAATCAGGATTCTGAGCAAGCTTTTTATGTGTTGAATTCAAAAATATCTTTTATCATATAATTTGATATATTAATATTTATCTTTAATACATTAAGTGATGAAAAGGATGCCATAAATTAAGAAAAGTAAACATCAACTCAAATTTAATTTATATGTCTCGTTTAACAAATATTATGTTGCACACATATTACTGATATGATATCTTGTAACATATACGTGTATGATATCTTGTTGAATGTAATATCTCATGATCCAGCCAGCACATTAACTTTTGCTTAATTTGTTTATTAATTATTTTTTTATATAAGAAACAATACGCATCAAATGAAATAATGGGCGATACGATGAGCCATATTAGTACCTCTCCTTCCTTCAATTTGTTAGGTAATGAGTAGACGCAGGTAAAAATTAAATCTCACCGAAATCCGGACATCTTTAACTCTTCTCTAGTTTATGGGAAGATGAAATGAACCTGTTTTGGGTAATGTGCAATGTGTCTAAAAAATGTATCTTTGGGCAAATAGTAGGTATCGTTACTTAATTATATTGTATAACCATAAACAACTTTGCTTCTATCCACCGTCTAATATCTATCTACACGAATAAATTCATATCCAGCCTAGCCAATTTTATTTACCTGGCGGCCGTTCTTTGAAATCAGCAGTGCGAGTAATTAGATTGGTTGCAAATCGAACATTGTTGCTCCCATTTCTGCTCCGGTTTATAATATCCTTTCTTAGTTGGAGTGGACATTACTTTCAATTTTGTTATTAGTGTTACGTTATGTTGCCAAAGATAGTTGTTAAATTTATTGTTGCCTCATTATTGGTGGTAGCCTTTTCTAATAATGCCAATGCCTGGTTCTGGGGATGTCCTCAGCCGGGTTGCAATAGAGCTCCTCAAAATCCTTGTACTGCCGGAGGCTGCGGAACTTCTAATATTGCTCCACAGCAGCCTAGTTATGTCCAACCTCAAGTAAATTACCAACAACAAAGTATTTATCAGCCCCAGAATAACTACCCATCACCCAATAATTACCAGGGACAAAACAATTTCCAAGCACAAAATAACTTCCAAGCTCAAAATAATTACCAACAACCCCACAATAATTATCCACAACAGCCCCAGAACAATTATCCGCAAAATAATGCCCAACAACCTATTGTTGCTCCATTCCAACCCCAATATAACGCAGGCCCAGCTCCTTCAAATAGTTATATCAAGCCAACTGCTCCAACTTATAATACCCCAAAATCATATCCGATCCAAGCTCCTATTGCCTCTGTCTACACTAAACCCGTAACTGAAGCTCCTTACATCAAAGAGCCCGTTTATGCTGATCCTTGCTTCATGATTGGAAAATACAAGTGTTGTGATGCAGCACTCTACCAAACAATGGACAACTTTATCGAAAACTACCGTACAACTGGCTATAGCATGTGTTCAATCGGACGTATGGTTAATGGAATGCAAACTGCCGTCCAAAACAGATTCAATGAAACCTTTGAAGCTCTCATTTCACTTGCACATTTCGAAAATCAAAGTCACGGAACTGGCACAAGAACTTGTAAGTTTGAAAAGTATGGAAAAATTTATTTTACCTACCAAACGCCTGAAGCAGAACACGTATATTCCCCTGTTTCCAAAAATCCCTTATCTGACATTGAAAGTGTTGTAAATGTACCAAAAGTATCTGATTTTCCAAGTCAAGATGAGTACGAAATAGCTATGCGTGCAACGGCAGAAGCTAAAGCAACAGGTCATAGTTTCAGTAAACCTAATACCGAACAATCACCCAATGTCTTTGCTGTAAGTGTATTTTATTAGTTTTATTTGTTATTGTTATTTTATAGACCGAAATATCAACAAGTCCTATTATCAACGCTGGTGCCTCTCTGCTAAAAGTCAATGAAGCAAGAATCTAATTTTGGTTCCTAATTAAATCAGCACACAATTTTTAATGCTAAGTAATATAATGTAATATCAGTGTTTTGTCAATTTTGCTTTTTGATTCGTTTCTTTAAATTTCGAAGTTATTAAATAAAAAATGTTGTAATAATCTTCACTTTTGTTTCTACAAACATTTTAAACATACTATCATGAAAAGAATTATTCGTTTAAACGTTTTGACACATATTTAGGAACTTTGAATTTTTCACCCAATTTGTGACTTTGCTTGGCAGTCATAGTCGTAACGAAATACCAGTGGACGCAGATGGCAATGTAAGTTGTATGATCTACATACTAATCTATTTTTACTTGCAGTACTTTATTGATAAAGACCCGGAAGAATTTTCGCAGCAATTAAAGGAATTACGTTATCTGATTTGTATCAAGAATGGGAATACTTTCGAGATGGAAGATATGGTCAATGATACTCGATGTCTTTACCAGCCAGGAGAAGAAGTTTTATCTTTTTGTGGAAGAATCAAAAACATTAATTTGGCAACTATTGCATAAAAGCAGATGTGTAAAAATGTATGCATAAGATGGTCATTTATTTGCACAAGATTACATAAAGATATCAAGTGTAAATAGATCACCGTTTTGTGTTTCAAATAAATGCATTTTTGTGCAATAAATAAGTATATTTACTTAAATAAGCCAATTAATATTTAATTATGTATAAGGGGAAATTTTCCCTTCCAGTGATTTTAAGTTATTTGAACAAGTTATATTATATTTTCATATCATTTTCCCTGTAAATGCTTTCTAGTGTCTTTGACACTTTTATGTTTAGTTTCACTTTAGAAGCGATTAAATTCCCAACACATCAATTTTTATTTAATGACATCATTTATAATTGATATCATAAAAGCAAGGACTCTTGAAACAGCTTCAATGACATTTCTTCTTTTGGTTAAAACAATTTGAGTTAATGTATTTAGGGAAATCTTATAACAGGTAAAAAATTGTGACTTCAATAAACTGATGTGGTTCCAAAAACTGTGTTGATGTGTGTCATTTGTGATTTCAATGAATTGGTGTTCAGATGTATCATTGTGATAAAATTCATATGTATCAGTTGTGATAGATATTTAAATGTGGTTTCAGTAGGTTATGTATATTTTCGAAATAAACCATTTAGTTCAACATTTAATCATTTCCAACAATTAACTACTATCAAACGTAATAATACTGGTATTTATGAGAAAGAAACTTTACATTAAATTGTTGTAAAGTTGATCTAATACACATTTTTATATATTTATTAAAAAAGTTGTTTGACCTTTTGATAAAAGAAAAGTTCATGTATACTTCCAAGGAATTTGGTCTGTAACTTATTGCCCAGCGTCTGTTTATGAATTTACCATTTCATATCCATTTACATAATTGATCATAAATCTTTGACATCGACAACTGAAGCTCTGGCAAATTAATCGAAAGTATTGTATATTTATATGCATTAAGAGTTTATTACTTCAAATAGTTATGGTTTATGCTTTAATGTAAAGCATTTTTATAAGTTAAAGCATACACTTGTATGCTAATCTAATCTTGCTAAGCGATATATAGTTTTCTAAAATGTCTAACTTTTTAGTATCCTTAACTCTGTGATTTTATTTATTGTAATTACCTAATTTAGACTGATTGACAATTGTCTTTTATTGATTCAGTACATTCAATTACAAACTTTACTTTACACTTAACAACATGAATGAAATGCAATGCGTTGAAGCAATAGAAGCTGAGGCTTTACATAAACTCCCAAGAGATATTCGGGACTATATTAGAAGTGGAGCTGATTCTGAAACAACCTTAAGAAGAAACAAGGAATCTTTTAAAAAGTAAGCTAAAGAAATCAAGTATTTCTATATTGACAATTTCAGATTACTGATAAGACCATTTTGCTTTCGAGATGTATCAAATGTAGATCACTCAGTAACTGTAAAATTGGGAAATGATATTTTCAAATTTCCGAGTCCCATTGCAATAGCACCAACAGCGTTCCATAAATTAGTTTGTGAGAGAGGTAATCAAAATTTAAAAATAAAAGAAGACAAATGTTTATTATAAAAAGTTAATTAAATATAGTTAAAAATTACTTGCACAAATAGTCTAGTATCAATCACTTTTCTAACTAAAATATTGACAATTTCACATGCATTGAAATGATAACTTTCTTTCATATTAATATCAAATCTTTGTACTGCAAGTATGCACGACGATGAGGTGTAAACCATTCATCCTCAAATCATAAACAGCCATAGGTTCCCCTTTAGAGTCACTTTCTTCGTCATCTGTAGTTTTAAATGTTTCTTTCAAAAAACTTCCTCCAATCAAATAAGCTCATGTAAAGCTTTAAGTCCATTGCAAGTGACGTTGCTGCATGATACTTATTAACAAAACTAACTTCACAATAAGTACATTTAAGAAACTTTGGAAGTCGGGTCAACATGTCCAGCGTCTGTGATGAGTTCGATAAAAGATTTTTGTTTTTAACTAGTAAAAAATGGATCGTGCAGATAGATGGCTTAAGAGACTTTTGTACTTCCCGACACTGGTAGAATATCCACAAAAAATGTACTCAGATTTGTTTAATTGGTTCCAACATCATAAATATGGACGACAGTTCATTAAAACACTAAATATAAATCGTCTTACAGCAAAATTTGATGTGAAATCTTGATAATGCATTGTTAAATCACAAATTTAAATTTACAAATTAACAAAACTTGTATTCTAGGAGAATTAGATACCGTTGAAATCGCAAACAAATTTAATATTCCTTATATTTGTTCGACTATGAGCAACGCATCTCTTGAAGAAATAGCTGAATCTGCAACGCCTGGTACGACTTTATGGTTTCAAGTATATATTTATAAAGACCGGCAAGTTACAAGAGATTTAGTTTTAAGAGCCAAAAAAGCTGGTTTTAAGGCACTTGTTTTGACTGTCGACACACCGGAAATGGGCAAAAGGAGAGTTGATTTAGTTAATAAATTTAAATTACCATCCAATTTACATTTGGGTAATTTCGAAAGTTCTAAATTTGGTGACAGAGAAGGTACTGGTGATCTTAATAAATTTACTGCCAACACGTTTGATTCATCAATTACATGGAAGGAGGTCAAGTGGTTGAAAGATATTGCTGGGTTGCCAGTTATTATTAAGGGTTTGATGAGAGGAGAAGACGCCGAGTCTGCTATTCTAGCTGGGGCTGCGGGGATTTATGTTTCTAACCACGGTGGAGTAAGTCAACTTAACCAATTTGTGCGTAATAAAACATTTTAGAGACAGCTAGATCATTGTATGTCTACTATGGATGCTTTGCCTCAAATCGCAAGAGTTGTCAACAAAAGAGTTCCTATACTCATTGATGGAAGTTTTACAGCAGGGACTGACGTTTTAAAAGCTATTTACCTTGGAGCTGATTTAGTTTGTATTGGAAGACCGATTTTATATGGACTAGCTGTTGGTGGTAAAGAAGGAGGAATACGTGTGATGGATCTTTTGACATCTGAATTTAAGACGGCTTTGAAATTAGCAGGAATGAAGTCAATTACGGAACTAAAAAGTGAAAAAAATATGATCATTCGAAAGGAAATTGTCTCAAAGTTTTGATTGATATCAACACTACTAAAAAGATAAATTAATATTTGAAACGAGAAAACAATTTATGATTTAAATGATAACAAATAGATAAACATTCATTAATGATAAAAACACTATTATTATTAGTTGCTAACTATATACTTTCTATTAACGATGTTGAACGATTTGGTTTGTATTGATGATTTAGAGAAGAGAGCATATAAACTATTGCCTAAAAGTGCTAGAGACTATTACTTGAGTGGATCAGACTCAGAGGAAACACTTCGCAGAAATATCTATGCCTTCAAAAAGTACATTTCTTTTTCTAGTAAACTTCTCATAAAAACTCGCTTTCAGATTTTTAGTAAGACCATTTTGCTTGAGGAATGTATCTTCAGTTGATTTGAGCACATCATTTAACCTTGGGAAAGAGACTATGACATTTCCCTGTCCAATCGGATTGGCTCCAACAGCCTTTCACAAACTCGCATCAGGTGATGGTGAGATTAGTACTGTTAGAGCTGCTTCCAAAGCAAATTTGCCTATGATATGTAGTACTTTGGGAACTGTCTCTGCGACAGACATAGCAAAACAATCTTTCCCAAACACCATCTTATGGTTTCAGTTGTACATTTTTAAAGATAGAGAAGTCACAAAAAAATTAATAAAGAAAGTTAAAGCTGCTGGATTCAAAGCCTTGGTTTTGACGGTTGACACACCTGTGTATGTAATTAGTTATTTTGTTATACATAAAAGTGACATATACTTTGATATAGGTTTGCCAAGAGACGCACTGAGGCCAGAAATAATTTTCAATTGCCATCCCACCTGGAGTTAGCTAATTTTAAGGGAGAGGAATCAGAAATGGAACAAGCTAAAACAGGACAATCAGGATTACAATTTTATTCCCAAAATTACTTTGATGCTTCCTTAACTTGGGATGATTTAAGATGGTTAATTGAGTACTCACAGATGCCCGTTATAGTAAAGGGAATACTAAGAAGTGATGATGCTGAATTAGCTATAAAATCAGGAGCATCCGCTATCTATGTAAGTAACCATGGTGGTCGTCAAATGAACTCCGCAATCTCTACAATTGAAGCACTGGCAGGAATTGTCGAAGAAGTACGAAAGAGTGATAAGCACATCCCCATATTCTTTGATTCAGGGGTCAGAACTGGATTAGATATATTGAAAGCAGTAGTATTAGGAGCTGACCTTGTGCTCGTGGGAAGACCAGTTTTGTATGGGTTAACATGTGGTGGGGAAGCAGGTGTGACTCATGCTTTAAATATTCTAAAATCTGAATTCGAAGTGGCAATGAAATTGGCTGGTGTTACTTCAATTGCTGAGGCCAGAGCATCAAAGCAATTGCTCATTAAAGAAGATATTGTTTCTAAAATTTAGTTACATTGTGTTAAACATGGAGTCACACGCTTTTTAATTTTGATATTTAGTTTAATGCAATTATACATTTTATTCCACAAATTACTTAACAATGATTCTTTGAATAAATATTCTTTCTCGTATTCAATTATTTAATGATATCATTCATCTATTTTGATTTCGCTAATATGTGAAAGGAACACGATCACGCATAATTTGAAAAGTATCTTGTTTAAGGCATTAACACTTCCATGCAAAGTATCATTTTGACTTTCCAAAGTATTCATGCTTGAGCCAAAAAGCAACGTTTACTTTATAAAGACGTGTTTGTTGTTGGTACTTTTTTAGCATACAAATCTATTAATAGTGCGTAGGACTTAGACCAAATCATTATTCCTTTGAAAAAAGATAATTGTTAGTAAGCATTACAATAAATAGAGAATTGCAAGTTATCTTTGATAATTCGATCTAACGTCACTTTCAAATAAATGATGATTAAATTTCTTCAACTAGTCTATAAACTTTAAATTTTTAGTTTGCGCATGTGAGAAGGAACTATCAATAATAAATTTACCTAGTTTACCATTTCGATTTAATAAATGCATAATAAGGTTGCGTCGTCTTCAATATTGAAAAGTACTTTTACTTTAATGGATGTTTTTACTTACATTTTTAATGATATTTTATCTTCAGAGAGAAATGAATGGAAACAATGGAACAGATACTTCATTTGACAATTTTAATTGTATCGATGATTTTAAAGATGAAGCTCTTCGCAAAATGAGCGTGCCCACCAAAAATTACATTACGAGTGGTGCTGACGCCGAAATAACCCTCCGTCGAAATCTAACTGCTTTTAATTGGTAAGTCAACTACATTTTGTTTTGTATTTTTAATCATTTTCAGTTATGTGATTCGTCCTTTTTATATGAGAGACGTTTCGAATATTGACACAAGTGTTTCTTTCACTCTTGGGGATGACAAATACGTCTTGCCATTACCTTTCGCAATCGCCCCAACCGCTTTTCATCGAATTTTAAGTACAGACGGGGAAACTGATACTATGATGGCAGCTAACAAGTTCAAAATACCTTTTATTCTAAGCACTTTGGCAACTGTCTCCGCAACTGAATTAGGATGCCAAGCTCCACCTGATGCAACTCTCTGGTTTCAAATGTATGTCTTTAAGGACAGAGAAATCACAAAAAGACTAATCGTAAATGCCGTCAATGCTGGATTTAAAGCACTTGTCCTAACAGTCGATACTCCACAAGGTAATTTATTTGTTACTTAAATTCTTTATTTTTATTGTTTATCTAGCTGGCAAAAGGAGAAAGGTCGGCAAGGACGTATTCTCTCTTCCTGACGACTTAGATTTGGCCAATATGAGAGGCATGTTTGATAAAGATACTAAAGAGTCGATGGCTATTTTTAAAAACACGAAATATTCAGCCTATTTCGATGATTCTTTGACATGGGAAATAATTACCTGGATACGACAAGTTTCAAATCTACCTGTCATCGTGAAAGGTGTTTTGAGGGAAGAAGATGCCCTGAGTGCTATCAAATGTGGTGCTTCCGCTATATATGTGAGCAACCACGGGGGTCGTCAGCTGGACACCGTCCCCGCAACCATTCAAGTTCTTCCTGAAATTGTCAGTGCCGTCAATAAGATAGTCCCCAAAGTTCCGGTCTTTGTAGATTGTGGATTCCGAACAGGCTCTGATGCCTTCAAGGCTATTGCACTAGGAGCAGATGTTGTCTTTCTAGGAAGACCAATCTTGTATGGTTTGAGTGTTGGTGGACAAAGGGGAGTTGAACGTGTTTTAGATTTGTTCAAAACTGAATTCGAAAGAACAATGAAATGCTCAGGCATGGTTTCAATTGCTGAAATGAAGAAAACAAAAAATCTAGTCGTTAAGGAGCATGATGTTTGCAAAATCTAATTCAATTTCTGCTGCGATACTTAAAAGACAAGTTACATACTTATATGTTGTTGTTTAGAATTATTGTATCAATACGTTTTTTAATGTGCCTTTACCTAATCACTTATTTAAATAAATTATTTTAAACCAATTACATTTAATACAATATCTGTATCCAAATAGTTCAAAAATAATTGTATAAAGTAGCTTTTGTTGCAACTCTACACATATCACTCAATGAATTGTTATCTTTAAATAATAAGGAAGATTGCATAGTTTTAATGAACAACACCGTTTATAGAGTTTTAATCCTTTGTTTTCCCTTGTGAATGCTAATACAATAAATTTTTGGTTGAAGATTGAGATTACCAATAAACTCTGTTCGAGACATCCACGCATCGCGATCAAGTAGAAATGCACTCGACATTGTTTACTTAATTTGCTGAAACCACTAATGAGCCATGAAGAAAGCAGTTATTTTTTCAAAAAGTCACTATAATTCACACGTCCACTGGCTTAATTGTGATGACGACAAGTATATTTATTTCAAAGACAATTCTATGAAATTTGTTGAAAATACTAAACGCTATACTGAAGAAAATGGGTGGGTTGATTACGAGGATGAGTCTGAAATACCCTTAAAAAGCAGCAAGGGGGATATATTTACTGCTTTCCATGTTTCAAGTGAAAATCTAATTGCTTACGGCAGTACGAGAGGAGTCATCCATTTCGTTGATCCTTTGTCAAAGTTAGGATTCATTGGATCTGATTTGCGTTTAACATCCGACACTAAGGAAAGTAATATCATTTACAATTTGAGATACTGCCATCAAAATCCTAAAAGAATAGCCTGCATTACAAATAACAATGGCCGGAATAACTTCGATACATGGATCAGCGTCTTGGATATTGAAAAGCCGAATGTATATGGAAATGCAAACATAATTGCTAATAGTTATCTGAGTGACAAAATTAAAGGGTTTTCGTGGATTGATGAAAGTACTTATGTCACTTGCAGTAAAAAAGTTCTCAAAATAGTTTCTACTAAAAACAAGGGAGAAAAAGTGGATGAATTGCTTCTAACTCAGCCCGGCTATAAGGTTGCAGGTGAGAATCAAGATGATAGAATTATAGCAATGTACACAGATGGATATATTAACATTTATGATAGACGCTATTTTAAAATGCCCGCTTATGAAATCAATGTTAATATCACTAAAGCTGAGAAAGCAAATGGCCGTGTATTGAAACTAGAATGGAATAAAAACAGAAACTATGATTTAACATTTTTGTATAAAGGAAAGACTATCATGAATTTGTTGACAAATTCAAACAACAATTTTGCAATAAATGCAAAAAGGGAAGAAATGTTTAAAAATTTAAAAAATCTGAACGAAATATCTGCTTCCCAAATGATTGAAGAATATGCTGATCATTGCAAAAAGAATCCATTTGTGATTTTCCCAATTCCAATTAATCCCGACTCAATGACTATTAGTTATGATTGGCATCCCCGGAAAGCTGATTATCTGATTACCTTGAATGAAGCTGGTGGTATTAAAAAGAAATTCGTTAATCATCGAGCAACTGGCAAGTATTTCATTAAATTAAAGAGGGGGTAAAAAATATAGATAAAATTGGCAAATTAGTAATTATGGAGACTTTCCTAAATTAAGTCGTTGATCAGCATCTAAAAACTCTTAGAAGATTAATTTTGCGACTTCATCTTTTCTTTCTTGAAGCAGTTTAATGACGATATCATAAGTTGGTCCGCGGAGTTATTGTTGTGATATTGTCTTTGCAGTAGTCGATTAAGATATCTTTGACTTTGTGCATTGCCTTTTCCTTGTTATTAAACAAAAACTCCCGCTTAGATGCTCTATTGTAGTCCACCACAAGCATTGTGATTCCGTCTGTAATGTGTGTACTCTCATCAACATACGGAACGTGTTTCTTGGCAAGCTTAAGTAATTTCCATTCATCTTCAGTGATATGTGGATGTATCATCCGATAGACGTTGCAGGGCTTTTTATAGAAAATAGATTTATCCTTTCCACCCAGTTCCTTTTTGATGTCAACTGCTGATCGTGAGTTTAGTTATTCTGCGGCTTGAATAGACCATCAAAATTTCTATATTCCAAATGATTAGAAAAGCATTATGGCTTTCCATAATAGCCTCTGCACTCCAAGTATTGATATTCTGTTGTTGTTCTTACATACACTTCTCTAAATTCACAATCATCGGGGTTTTCAAACAATAGGTATGCAGTGACTGGAGTTTAAACAATTATTGAAAAGTTAAAAATGTATCCCAATACACAATACTAATGCATTTATTACTGTTACAGCTCAATTATGCCAAACTACCAGAACAGTAGCGTGTTCGATCAACAAGAATATTAACATATTTGATTCAAACTTAGATCTTTTAAACACAGATAATACGAGACAAATGTCGTATAATAACAGAATTCGTTATCATCAAATTGATATTTCCTCAATTATGAGGAACAGGTGCATCGAAGGCTATGGTTATGGAACGTCTGAAGATCCAATTTTATCAACGATTGAAAAATGTTGCCGAGTAATTGAAATTGACAAATTTACTCCTCAGCGGCAAAAGATGATGCTGGTGAATTGTTGGAATTGGTTACAAAGAATGATTATCCCTGAAATTCGAAAAGATGTCATTGGCGACAAATATAATTCTAAATTCCCAGGTATTTTAGAAATTGCTACAAAGGGTTTTCCAAAATTCTACAAAGCATTGGGACTTCAACTTCCGATGGTTGAAGCTGTGCATTATGAACGTCAACAACGAGCGGAGCATGATTCTAAATTCAGTGAACTAATGGAGAGATTTAGTTATTATAAACATGAAAAGAGAGACGACATCTTAAGAATATGTAATTGGCCTCTAATTGATGATGTCGAAAGTGAGAATTACATTGAATTAAGAAACACAACAGATTTAAGAAAATGTTCGAGAAATATTGCTGTGGCTGTATTTACAAACAATGTAAATTTAGCCAGAGAATTGATATCAAAGTTTGTGTTAGATTCAAGTACAAATATCAATTTCTTGAGACAGCATGATCTAATGAAGCAATTTGAGACATTAATAAAAATGCACAGAGGGGGTCCGATTTCAGATTTCAAAAAATTGTCAGTCATAAAACGATATGATGAGTATATGTTCGCCATTTTACTTTACATTAATTCTTCGAATGTAGGCACTTATGACACATACAAGGAAATATTCTTGCTGGAAAGAATTTCATTGGTTGATAAGATTGCATTTGCTTCAATGTTTTTAAGTGATGACGAATTCTTTAGGATTATGAATACTACAAAGGCAAATATGGTTGGAAATGGAAATATCACGGGAATTATTCTTACCGGTTTGGGAAATAATGAAACTTCACATCAGCTATTACATAACTTTTTGGACCGCACGGTAAGAAGAAACAATTTAAAAATGTATTTAAACAAATTTGAAAAAAATTTGAAGATTAAAAAGAATTTTAGTCAAGATACCAACTAATTTGTACGGATTGATAGGGTTGAGAAGGTAGATCCGTGGGTTAGAACACTTTCCGCGATCACAGTTCATATCTTGCCACTTAAACCTAAAAATATATTCAAGATTTTCAGCGACTTCCTTTGATGATAGCGGGAGTTTGCACATAATTACTTTTTCGACTTCTTCTTCGCTCATTTTTGACTCTTCGCGATCCACATGATCTTTTTGCTTGTCCTTCTATCAAATTTGCTGAAATAGTAGACCTTCCTATCTTCCCTCTCTACTATAAAAGATGGCTTTTTGAAAGCTTCGAAAATTGTTCAAAACATCTGTTTCATTTCCTGAGTCGAGAATTACATATAAGGAAGCAGTATCAGCGAGTTAGACCAGATTGTAGACAAGACAATTTCAGCGTCAGAATTGACGTTAAGTTCCATTTCAGCATCGCGTAACTGCTGGTATAAACGGAGTTGAATGTGATAAACTACTTTTTACAATGAGAAAAATGCGGTGTAGAAAGACTTTCTTCTTCATACTCTTCAATATCAGCGCACTCATCAAAATTTATGGGCCTAGTTAGAAAGCGTCCAATTTTAAAAGCTTGGCAAATTGGCACCATATGACTGCTTAACTTGATGTAATCTAAATAAAAAGAAGATTAGTAAAAAACTAAGGAAATATTATTATGATATAATTGAGACTAATTACGGGACATATTTGCATGTGACGACAAAAGTGAATCCGTGGGCAAATGTTCTCAGATAAAATTGATATACTGTTTATTTTAAAATATACTAAAACATTAATTAAGGCTTATTTTTAACCAATATCTAATTTACAAATTACTAACAGTGCCGTTTTGGTGATAAGCTATAATATATCTCTTTAAGGTCTATTATCAAATGCATTTAATGCAACCTTGTACCATTTTAAAAAATAAATTGTTGTGGGGTTGAGTTAACAAGAAAGTACCCATTAATTTAGTATAAACTAATATATTCACGTTTCAGGGTGATCTCCAAACAACGGCTTTATTATTAATCTTGGGTGATTGTGTAAGCGAGCCACTTAACTTTCCAATTGCTCCAATAATCAAAGTTGGAGTTTCACATAAAGAAAAGATATCTAGACGTAATTCCTTTTCAACTACGCAGAAAAATCTTGACAAGCTTAAAACTAAAAGAAGACTTGAGCGTAGTAAGTTTATTATTCGCTCATACATGGATATTCTTAATGTTTGGCAACTATTTATTCCAAGAACTTTTCTTAATTGTCTGATCACTGCAATTCATAAGTCAAATATTTCGCAAGACGCAGTTTGTTCGAAAATGGAAACAGTTATCAATCCAGCCACTGTCAGTTTATGTTGTTTATTTTGTCGTAAACCTTTTATCGGAGAAGACAAAGCCCAAATAAATGCCGCTAGAATTAATTCACAGACGACACCCTTGACCAAAAAGAATGAATCATTACCGTTGCGGTCGTTTGCATGTGTCTCTTGCAAAAAGCCATTACCTAAATGCTCAATTTGTCGCTTACATCTAGGTACACTCATACCAGAGGATGAATCTGATAAAATAGATAACGCTGTACTTCAGTGGTTTGTATGGTGCTCAAATTGTCTCCATGGCAGTCATATGAAATGCATGGTTGGGTGGTTTGAAGACTATAGCATTTGCTGTGTTAATGGCTGTCAATGCTCGTGTATGAATAGAGATTATAGATTATTATCTGAGGTTAAGAAATTTCGATTAGATGAGTGATTAAATATAATACCAATTTAATTAATAAATAAATGCATCTATATGTATGAAACCATTTTTCCTGACGTGATTTCGTTTTTATATTTTTATATGTGTTTTTTAATTTGTAAGTATAGTTTTAGTTATGCCCCCAGTCAAAAGAAAGACCACAACTGATGCTAATCCTAAACAGATGAAGTTGGCACCTATATTTAATCAGGGTGGTCCCAAGACAAAAATGGGAACATGGGAATGTATGAAGAATATGTGGATCTATACTTCAAATGACGTCAAGTCCCAAGCAAAGGTTGCATCATTTGATATGGATAGTACATTGATAACAACTGCCTCTGGTCGTGTATTTCCAAAAGACCCAACTGACTGGAAGTTATTGTATGATTGCATTCCAAAGAAATTGCAAGATTTGGCTAAAGATGACTTTAAACTTGTCATCTTTACAAATCAAAAGGGACTCGAAGTCGGAAAGGTTAATCCTAATGAATTTAAGAAGAAAATCGAAAGTGTTGTCGAAAGAATGAAAGTACCAATGCAAGTGTTTATATCATTGGGACATCCAACCTTCAGAAAACCATATGTGGGGATGTGGGATTATTTCGTTGGTGAGAGTAACGACTCCTTGGCAATTGATTTCGAAAATTCAATCTATGTTGGTGATGCAGCTGGCAGGCTGGTATCGTCTACAAGAAAAAAGAAAGACCATTCTGATGCAGACAAACTGTTTGCTTTAAACATAAAAATTAAATTCGCAACACCCGAAGAATTCTTCTTAAAGCAATTTACAAAAGAGTTGTTTGCTGACATACCTTTTGATCCTGTCAATTATTTGGCCCAAAAGATGCCCAAATTTGTTCCTGCTGATACACAACTAGGCAAGGACAAACAGGAAATGGTTATTTTGGTTGGGTTACCAGCTTCAGGCAAGAGTTCATTAGCTCAAGAATGGGAAGCAAAACATGATTATGGTGTTATCAATAGAGATACTTTGGGAACTCAAGAAAAGTGTTTAAAAATAGCCAATCAAATGATAGAACAAGGCAAAAGTGTTGTTATTGACAACACAAATATGGATCCCGCCTCCAGAAAGAAATACATTGATCTTGCAGCAAAAAGCAACATCCCCGTCCGGTGTTTTCACTTAAACTTAACTCTTAATCATTGTATGCACAATAATGCCTTCCGTCAAATCATCGGAACAGATGAAGCACATCATGGAATCAACAAAATGGTTATCCACAGACTGCAAAGTTCTTACAAAAAACCCGAACTATCCGAAAATTTCGAATCCATTGTTACTGTCAATTTTGTACCCAACTTTGAAAATGAGGAGCACACAAAAATTTACAATTATCATCTACCATATTAATATTTAAATTCACTTAAATAAAAGTGCATTTCCTGATTTGTTTAATATTTAAAGTTACACGTTTTTTAATGTAATTTACGTATTTTGAATATAATTGATGCATGTTTGAGTAAACTTTTATTATTATTTAAATTTATTTCAAGTAAAAGATACCTCTTTTAATTTATTTTTGCTAATCATGAACCCTCTTAGCCAATCTCACTCTGCCTTTGATGACTTTTCTGGCGTTGACAACGACTTTCTTCTAACTGAAGCTTTGAACATCACCGAAGAAAATGGAACCAAATTGGCTGAAACCTACTTACCAATTGAAATTAACTCAAAGGGGAGCACAAAAATAGTTCAACAAGTTAAGCTCAACAAGAAGTTAGATGACAATGGACGGTAAGTTTAACAATATAATTTTTCTTATTTTTGTCTCTTTTTATTTGCTTTTTATTTGTTTTTTTATATGCATATTTTTAGCTGGATTTGTTTGTATCAAGTTAGATACTTGACGGTCAATTCTGATTAAAACGAACCACAATTAAGCGATAAATCAAGATGCATTGATATAATTTTATTTAAACAAAATAGAACATGATTGTATTTTTAGAGTGAATAAATTCTTAATTGCTAAATAATCGCACCATACATATACGTATTATGTTTATTTACTATAAATAAGAATAGATCATTCTTTTATAAATAAAATATCTAATTAATACCAATTGTTAGATATATTCTCAATATTATTTATATTATTTCTAGTTTTAGCGTTTATTGCTATGATCAAATGCGACTGGTACGTACTATACATATGCTATTAAATATGAATATTGATCCATCATTATATATCTCTCTGTTATGATAAAGTAACTGACAGCTTGAGTGATAAAAGACTTTGAGATATTTATCTAATTGGCTAACAAGATAACACCATTCATTTCGCCACGACGTTTGCCAACACTTTACCACTGCGCAATTAAGTTGATTTAATCGGATGTACAATGCATATTATATTTTGTTTGGTTAGGGGTATGATTTAAAGCATACCAACCATGCCAATAATTAAAGTCACATATATACATTGTCCATCGTCCTATCGTTCCCTTACATCTCTTGTTTTAAGAATGTTTTTGGTTTACAAATTATATGATCCGACAATTTTGTTTTAACTTTTTTGACCTTTTTGTTTGTACCATTTAAATATTCTAGAAAACATTTAAGTAGTGATTACTTGTCAAAAAATACTTTATTTATGTATGGTACATATTTTGTTTGTTGTGATTTTGGTGCTACTCATCATGACTATTATTTTTGATTTTAAATAATGGCTTTGGTTTGATAGTCATAGATATGAATGATACTTGGTTTTACTAGTATTGTGTAAATTATAGTATTTTGGTAATATTAGTCATTCCAAATCTTGATTCTCCCCAAACAGTTTTAAATAAATTATTTTGCCAATAAGACGCGTCTTTTCAAAGATGACAACACAACCAGAATTGTTTGTCTCTCTTTATAATATTATTTTGCTGTGTTTGATAATGTACACATCGCACAAGTTATGAACCAGCCTTGTATCATACGGACTATCGCGGACGATGCCCCTTAGCAGCCTAAACTTTTGCTAAG
Source organism: Rhabditophanes sp. KR3021 (assembly GCA_963281155.1). NCBI lineage: Eukaryota > Metazoa > Nematoda > Chromadorea > Rhabditida > Alloionematidae > Rhabditophanes > Rhabditophanes sp. KR3021. The sequence continues at coordinate 2,856,887 of CAUJLY010000004.1, read as the reverse complement.
ACATATTATCGCTGATGAAGTGAATGATTTTTGGATACAAATCTACACTATTTTCTAACCTCACTCCCTTTCATTTAGAATCGTAAATAGTAGAAGTGTAAATTCATTCGAATAAATTTAACACTATAACAGTTTGACAATGACTGTTTAACAATAAGTTTGTGATTTTATACTTATTAATTGATTGAAGGTAACACAATAAATATAAATACTTGATAGTGTGCAAAAAATTAATATAAATCAGCAGGTACCAATATTTCGATTGAGATACATTGTGTTTATTCAAGTTTGACATAAATATTGTATAAACTACTCGAAAATAGAATGTAAACTGTTCTAGTATAACTTTATTACTTGTTGCATTTTTAGCCTCTACAATATTTGTTGGAGAATCTTTTTTATTCCAACTTGTTCTATTAATTTTGAATGTAATAATTTACCCAAAATTAGACAAATCTGTTATAACTATTATAGGATTACTTGTACATGTTTATTGGTCCGTAAAACTTAGATTATTCTAATGTTATTTCTCACATTTCAGTAAACCATTGTGCCTTTGATTATTTCAATTTGTATGACTGAAAATATAATTGAAAATACCGTAAATTTGTGTTTTGCTAAAACAATACTATTTTCGAGTCACTTGTATAGATGACAAAATCAATTATTTCTTTATTACATCATTTTTTGCATCGTTTTGGTATTGTTTAAAAAGATATTTAAGGAAATATTTTAATTAATAAATTAAACATTGGATCAAATAAAAATTGATTACTTATTTGTTCAGAATTCGCAAATTCATACATCTTTGCCATAAGATATTTTTTACTTGAAGCTTAATAATCGTTAAATATACTTTTTCTAAATTTTAGAATCCTGTGTATATAGACACTTAAACTGGCCGAATTCATTATAAAAACAACCAGAAACTGATAATAACAGTTTAAACACCTAATCAGTAGGTTATTTTATTTTCAAAATTTATTCCTACAAATGCAGTAATATGAGATCTAGTCTAACTAAATTATTACTAATAAAGGATACATACAATGAGATATAATTCGTTAATTATTTTACAACCATTAAATATTTATTTTCAGATATACCTGACGGGAGTTTGCAAATTCTTCCTAGTATACCACCCACAACAAAGGACAAATTAAAATGAGAGAGTTTAAAGTCGTTGGTATGTTTGGATTTAAAGTATCTGGTAATAACAAAGACAAACAGTTCTAGGAAGCGGAGGGATTGGAAAAAGTGCGCTCACAGTACAGTTTGTTTCTAATCATTTCATCGATCAATACTCGCCAACGATTGAAGATTTCTTTAGAAAACAAATTGAAGTTAATGGAGATCCTTGTGTTCTTGAGATTTTAGATACAGCTGGTACTGAACAATTTGCCTCAATGCGGGATCTGTATATAATCAACGGACAAGGTTTCGTCATAGTTTATTCTATTACCAATCAACAGACTTTCAATGATATCAAAACAATGCGAGATCAAATTATTCGTGTAAAGGTAGGTCGTCCCTTAAACATATTCTAATTAAAATTAAAAAAACAGAAATAGTTTAACCAAAACAATATACACTTAGCCTGGATTCTTATCTTTTATGTTTCCAAATCAGTCAACAGAGGTTTATCAGTCTTTTCCACTTCATTAAAACTGTTCGCAATCTTATACAAAACTAGCTTTTCTAGATGTCAAAATATTATATCATTCAAAAAATATCATTAACTTGCCTTCAGCAACTTTGCTTCACTATATTTTCTTCGACCACCGGCGGATTACCTATGCAACATAGTAAACTTGAATATCAAAACGAACGTTTTTATTTGCTCCACACATATCCACTTTTGACATTAAGAGCGAGTTAATAAATAGAAATAATAAGTGATTATAAAACTAATCAAGAGCGAGAAGTGTGTTTACCCCAAAAGATGAAAACGTATTCATTACAAAGCACCAACATTTGAATATACTAAAACATTAGTTAAATTTAATATTTAAAAGTCTTAAACTAATTAAATTAAATGAGTGAGTGAGAACAACTAAATATCAAACTTATCGATAGACTTCTTCTAAATATATCATACAAAAAGTACTCTTTAGATAATTTTTTCAATTACATTTATTTAATTTTTAGGGAACTGATCAAATACCTATTTTATTGGTAGGAAATAAATGCGATCTCAATCATCAAAGACAAGTGCGTGTTGAAGATGGGATGAATTTGGCAGAACAGTGGTCGTGTGTTTTTGCAGAATGCTCAGCCAAAAATGCCCACAACGTCAATTTGATTTTCTCTGAAATTGTTAAAGAAATTGATTATGTTGAAGCAGTAAAAAAATCTAAGAAGTCCAAGTCGTGCTGTAATATTTGTTAAAATCCGCCATCTGATTAAAGGATGTTTAAATTCAACTTCAACGGTCAAACAATTTCTAACAAGCAATCTTAATCAACCATCTAATCTATTGACACAGAATACCATCCTTGATAATAAAATCAACTCTTTGCTGAAACCAACTCACAAGACATATTTCAAGCTCAACTATATATTTGAATATTAATAAGGTTCAATTTATATATTAAATAGAAACAATGTGCCTAATTTGATATGTTAATAATTCAGAGATTGGGTGATCTGAATAAACTATATTTATCATTAGTTCTTTTGATTTTGATTTTATTGCGTTAAACGCACAGATATTTAATTAATGACATGTGTATATCAATTAAATACATTATTTATTTCTGATTCATTTGCTATGATTTACAGTTAATTTAATGGCATCGAGACGAATGAACCCCATGACTGGAGAATGGGTGATTTCTTCGGCTACAAATAGATTAAATCGCCCATGGTCAGGTGAACATTCTATATCTAATCAATCAAAATCAGTAGAAACTAATAATCAAATTAAATCTGTCAATAACAACCCATTATCTCCAGGTGCCAAACGAGGCAATCAAATTGCAAATCCTAATTATGTTGGAACATATGTTTTTGAAAATGACTTTCCGACGTTTACTACCACTTATGTTGCAGACAAGTCGCATAATAATGAAGAGGATATTTTCATTAGTGAAACAAACTTAACTGGTATTTGTAAGGTTATATGCTATTCTGAGGATTCCACTGAACGATTATCAACTTTAAGTATCACACAGATATGTGATGTCATAAATGTGTGGTGCAAAGAATATGAGGAACTTTTCAGAAAATACGATTGGATCCAAATATTTGAAAACAGAGGAAGTGAAGTTGGGTGTTCAAATATTCATCCTCATGGTCAGCTCTGGGCATCTAATTACTTACCAACTATCCCAAGCAAAAAGAATGAGATGCAAAAAAAGTATTTTGACAAACATGGCTCCCAACTTTTATTAGATTATGCACACAAAGAAATGATTAAAAAAGAAAGAGTTATTGTTCAAAATGCAAGTTGGTTAGTTGTTGTGCCTTATTGGGCAGTTTGGCCTTTTGAGACAATAGTCTTACCTAAATTTGTTGTCCACAACATTTGCCAATTAAATGTGGTTCAAAAAACCGAATTAGCTGAAATTTTAAAACTTCTGTTAACAAAATATGACAAAATATTTGATTGTCCTTTCCCGTATATTTTTGGAGCTAACAATTCACCATCTGGGATTTATTTGGACAATGATTTGAGTCATTGGCAATTACACTTCAACTTTTATCCACCATTATTAAGATCACCCACAGTTAAAAAACATATTGCGGGTTATGAAGTTTATGCTGAACCTCAGAGGGATTTAACTCCAGAAGTTGCTGCAAAGACTATTCGCGACATCTAAATATCCTAAATTATGTCATTTAATTTAGGTAAACAATAAAAAAATTGAGCTCAGTTAAATTTTTAAATCATTATGTTCACAATTACGTCCGGACATAAGTCCGCATCACAGCTCCTATATGACGTCGAACCCTTGCAAGTATACTTAAAAATGTTAAAATACTTACATGCGACACGACAACATTACTTAGACTATACTCACTTTGTCTTAAATAAACTTACTTAAAAAATGATATAATATTAAAATGTTCAAAATTTAAGTAATAAAATGGTCGAAATTTAAATAATAAAACAATCAAAATTTATGCTTTACTACATTTTTACAATCAAATTTGTGCAGTTTAAAAAAGTTGACTTGGCATAAATTCTCTATTTTTGTGGCATTCGCAACTTTTATCAATCATGCGCAAAATCGGGCATACCATTATGGCTCTCGTCACCAAAAATAAGAAGGCACAAGACTCACAAACAAGGAAAAATGGTACTAATCGGACCAAAGAAAAAGCTCCAGATATCGCCAAGTCATCTAAGAAATCTGATGATAAAGAACATGAAGTCAAACTCAAAAAAATCGAAGGTCGTGTAAAGAATAAACCCTCTTCACAAGAGTCCAAGAAAAATCAAAGAACTGTTGAAACAACCGTCGAAGAAGAAAATCTGCTGGTACAGATATAAAAGCACAAAGTTTACCCAACATTGCCATAAAAGAAACTTGGTCGCAGATGCCAAAAGGTCCAGAAAGTGCAACGCATCTTGGTGAAAGTAAACGTTATGGAGTATCAGCTGCTTGCAGTAGTAAGAGAATAAAGAAATCAAAAAAGGACAAGAAAGTGTTGGCTGAGGAGTTTACCAACAAGGCTATTGGCACCTCTCTTATTGGATTGCAAGCTATCTTCAACAGCGAATTAAATAATGTTGAGTCGACGGAGAAAATTCTCACCACAACCTTCAACAATTCGGACCCATCAAAGAATAGAAATATGGTAAATTTTATAGTGAAACTTGATGATTTATGCATTTAGAGTATTCCATGTTTGGAATCAACAAGAGTTGTTTTAAAACAAAAGATTGATGGCGTCACTGCAAATTACATTCATGCAAATTTCGTATCTACTACTGTTGAAAAAAAGGATGATTTTGACTCAAGCTCCGCTGCCCAATACAATTGTTGACTTTCTGCGTATGATTCTACAATATACACCTGAGCACATCGTTATGACCTGTGATTTCGGAGTTTTTGATGGATCCGAGTGTGCAGAATATTTCTCCAATCTGGAACAGCCAGGTTTGATTCCATTACGGTGACTAGTAGCAAAAGTGAACCTTGCCTTAAGGACAAAAACATCATTACTACACAACTAACTGTAAGTCATGGGAGTCAAACGGTCATCGTCCTTCACCACCACTGGACGAACTGGCCAAAACAAGGCATGCCCCCCACCCTGGAATCTAGCAGCCATCAATTTGTATGAAATGGTACACAAATCAAAAAAGCCCATCGTTCTTCATTGCACTTCAGGTAATTTAATTCAGTTAATAATGTGTATAAGTGTATATTTTTAGGGGTTAGACGTTCAGCTACTTTCGCAGCTATCCTCACAATGAGGGTCAAATGGATACTGCTTTATTGGAATGTGTTGTTAGAATTAGAAGACAAAGAGCAATGGCTGTGAGAACAAGTGCTGAATACTTATTCATCTACATGCAAATACTGCATTATTTTTTGCATAAGGAATACATTCAAAACTCCCAGGCACTTCTGAGCTTATTTGATGATTACGGTCCTGTCCATGCCAAACAAGTCGCTCGTGAAAAGTCCAAAGGAGGCATTTCGGTTTACGGAGTTCCAAATTCAACACAAAGTGTTACTGCACCTGCTAATCACATGTTTGAAGCTCCCGCCGGAAACTCTCCTGCGATTGGCCTTCAGCAACTACCACCACAATAAGTGACCTCAAATTAATCTAACCTCAACATTTCTATGTTGGAAATTCATGAGTCGAGTCTTAACAATCATTATATGATCCAATACAAGTCTGATAAAACTTTCTCGTGTTCTAATATGTATGAAATCTATATTGAATAAATCTTATTTATTGAGCTTTCCATTTAAAAGTAAAGTATTAGATATTGTATTTTCGGATAAAATAATCTTATCCATAATTACGCGATACCAATCGAAAATATTATCTATATCTTTTTTTCATTAGATTGCTCCTATAAAAGTTGAGATTAACTAATTTACTTGATTGTTGGTATAATAATATGCGCACCTGTATATATTTTAAGCAGAAAACTTGTTATAGATTGAAAAAGTCTAATGATGGTTGTAAGTTAACAAGGTCAAGGCCACATTGTTAACGACGAAGAATTGAGAAAACAGCCGCGATGTTTGCCACATTGCTATGCAAAAATACGTGAATACTCTATTTTTGTGTCGGGCTATTTTAATTTGTATATTATTAAGTTTTTTCATAAATTTTGAAAACGATGTTGAGGTTGAAGAACACATTCAGATTAATGAAACAAAGTTGTTATGGCTAGATTTGAATTTGGATGAACCTGTCTTCTTAAATGACACGTTTAAAGAGGCAATGAGATTGAATGAATTTTTGGGACAAAAATCAAGAATATATTGTTCAAATAGAAGTGTTTTGAACGAGGATACGGATGACTATTACTATTGTTGGGACAAAGAACTTTTAACACAGGAGAAAGGCAACAAGTAAGTATAAAAAGATGTTTGAGAATGGATATATATTAAATTATATTTAGAAAAGCCATGTATTTGTCAGGTCTCGAGAATACTAATATATATTTTCAAAAAATATTAAACATCACGGAGTGGAACATATTTTTAATGGAGTCTAATAAAGTAGTCGATACGTTGTCGGGAGATGCCAATGAATTAAATATTGACAGCATTGGCACAGGTTATTTTGATTATGGAAGTGTCATAGCTTTGATAGCAAATCATAAATTTTTAATATCAAAGATTGAACCTTACTGTGACAAGATGGACAAAGAAAGAAACTACTTTAAAGCTATAGAAATAGTGGATGAATTAATCGGTTTTCTGAACACGCGTATTTTACAAATACAAATTCGTTTGGGTGGGGACAAAGTTGGAGATGTAATTTTTCGGTGGTATACATTGTTATATGAAATGCATGTAAAATATAACTATGTCGTTATCGGAGCTAATTCAAATGGAAAATGTGGTCGTCATCTAAGTGAGTGTGAATATCACGTCACTTTTCTCCAGCAAAAAACTTTTGCATCTGCTCCAATATTTGGATTAGGAAGCTGCGAAGAAGAAAGAAAACGATTGGTGACATTTCTAATGAAAAAATCAAATCGTTGTGCGGGGAAATTGTTTTGTAATTCATGTGCAAGTGAGGAAATTAATGTAAATTTAGGAGACGATACATCGCCTGAAAAGCTAAGTCAGTTAATACAACAGAAAGACTGTCAAGTTGTGGACTTGAAAGAGCGAGAATGGGAGATGATGCATATCATTGTGAATAATTGCCATCTTATTACAAATTTAGCAATTACGATTCGAATTTACTTTGGAGAAGAAGCTGAATATTACAGGCAGTATTATACACATTTGGTTCAGTTGAAGAAATGCAAGTTGGTGATGAATGTGTTGAATGTCACTGATTCGGTAATATTCACCCTTGCTTTGTCCAAACAATGATTTAATTTGGCATATGTAAATAATGATAAATAAAGTTGAATAGAAAAACCAAGCAAAAATAGTATTCATTTTTATTGAATGGAATGTTCAAATTAATTTGTTGAAATTATAAATAATTTCTAGAATATTCATGGCTTGTTTCGGTAAATCATCAAGTATATTTGGTTAATAACTTAATATAATTATTTTTTAATATTTCTTCATTTCAATTTTTAACTATGGTAATATATTCCGTATTTTAAGTCATAATCATTATAAAATAGCAGAAATTGTATCGGAATGTGAAAGTACACAAAAAATTAAAGTAATGAATATAATAATGAATGTTCGTCAGTTTGCAATTATAAAAATTATGTAGTCTCATTTTAATTTCATTGGATTTTATCAATATGTATTATTGAAAATATACTTGCTCACCAACGTACAATTTCAACTATTTGTTGTAAGAGATGTGGTAAAGAAATTTCATTTATGTTGAATTTATTGAAAGTTTTTATATTTTATAATAAATTTAAATGATAAAAATGGCCAAATTGTTATTTCTATATTTAGTTTGATATTTATAATAGCTGTATGATCAACAAAAAATATAAGCATTAAATTGGTAAATAACTTAAACTAAAAAATTGAGATATTAAAATGTTAAAAAAGAATAATAAAACGTTAAAAAAGAATAATAATACGTTAATAAACAAATATACTTAATGATTTACCAAAACAAGCCATGAATATTCTAGAAATTACTTAGAATTTTTCTTTTTGCCCTTGTTTTCCTGGCCTGGGTATATTTCTGAAAGGAATTACTGTTTGCCTACCTGTGGAAATCTCAGTAGAGACAAACTATCTTTGAACTAACTTAGTACAAACCAAGCTCTTAAAGAGATTACTCGTCAGGAGAAGATGGCTGACACTTCTCTTCATTTTATTCATTAACATATCTTTGATTGCCATGTTTGTTAAATGTCACCTTTTTATATTACCCCCTTCCGCTTATTAATTTATGTGTTTCTTTCAGGACTTGTGTCAGGATAACCTTCTGATCCACAAGTAAAGAAACTATAAGTTTACCATCATTTTTAGTTTTATGTTAATAAGGCTTTAGGGTGGGTGCAGTTATCTATTCTTAAGTTGAATAAAAGTTAGTGCACTTTGTAAAATCACTGAAACCTTGTCCCGTGAGTTATTAGTCCGCCCTTAGTACCTGGAGAGTCTAAACCAATTGTTTTTATTTCTCGTATCATACTTCTTTTATTGTTAGGTCACGCAAAATACAGCACTTTGCATAATCACCAAAGTCACAATTATTGATGTCTAACTGCAGTTAATGGTTCTTTGATCAATTCAAAATTTCAAGAAGTACATAATTACGTACTCTTGATAACAAAGGCTAACTTATTTGAACTCCTGCAATTGGATTGGAAAATCGTTTTTTTATCATGTTCACCTTACTCACGGCACGATTGTAGTGGAAAGAACATTTACCGTATTCATCTTATTCACGACACGATTGCAATGGAAGAACAGTCTAAGGCATGTTCAAACTCAATTTTTTGATCTTAACATTTTTAAGCCTTTTTGATTCCCTTTGATGCTTTTTAATCATGTTTGACCCTTCCAAAATAATCAAAAAATTATATTATTCGTCATTTACCCCTGCCCCCAATAAGTTTTCTTAAAAATCTATTTTTATACGAGTTTGACATAATGAAATGTTTAATTTTCTAATATATTTTATTACTTTTTCCTAGTCATTATTATAAAATCTTTACCCACTAATTCCGTTTCTGGCAATATTGGCGCTGATCCTGCTGAGCCGCCTGATGTTATTCCCAACAACGGCAACACAGAAGTTTCTTTAACAGGCATTGCGTTGCCTGAAGTTCCTATGGAAGAAACTCCTTTGGAAAAACCTGCTACGGAAGAAGCTGTTTTGCCAAAACCTCATCGTTTAAAAAAGAGTCGCCCTATGTATGTTTAAAAATTTATTCTTTTTTAATTTGTTTAAAGTTTTATGATTAATGGAAAAAGTTTCTTAAGATAACCGAAGAAGATCCAGGCTATTGGTTTGCCAAAGCATCAAATATTGAGGGCATTATCGGATATCAGCTTCGTAGAAGAGCATCCTTAACTCCTGTAATGACCCCAATCATTCAGAAGAAAAAGGCAGGTCGAAGACATCAAAAGCGTTCAAAGAAGATAGTTGCTTCGACAGAAGATGCGGATTCTCAAAATTATGACAAATAGACCCTTCATCAAAATAAACAACATTACCCACTAACATTCTTTTTAATACTCACCACACCAATAGTTTCCGACGGGTATGTTTAATAATATAGTTTGTATCCTAATTTAACCTTTTGTTTCTTCCAGGTTCCATATATCTAATATACAAATCTTTTTTTGATATATCTTTCTCTTTGTTCGATTGTTTAATAATATTTTCTTTAATTTTCGTAATACTTCTTCATCTTTATAACTTAGATGATTACTTTTTAATACTTTTTAATAAAACTTTAATGTTTGTTATAAACTATTTAATTTTCGTCTGATTTTAAACTTTAAAACATATTATCATTTCAACAGCTAAGAGTATGGATGGTCATTTCCATTACTTCTTTGGCGGATGATCTAAATTTCTTCAATGTGATGTTACTTACTTTCTATTTACCATCAAAGTACCGTCATTGCCAATTTCATCCTCTTCAAGGTCTTCTTCATGTGGTGTTGGAGGTAAAGGTTTGGTTGGTCCTCTTAAAGTTCCATCTGAATTCAATTCGATCGGTCCCACTTTTCTTAATGTTGAATTAGCTGAATTATCTGCAGACGAAGACGAAATTGCAGAGGAAATGGAAGCATCACGCTTTGGCGGAGCTGGAGGTGGTGAGCTGTTTCCATTAATTTGTAAATAAGTTTACAAGTGTCATATTTTTACAAGCGTAAGTTTTGTTTTAAACACCTAATCATCGACTGTTTTTTTCAACCCAATTAGCTTGCTTTGATGTCATGTATGTGCTTGTCAAGCATAAAATGATTGATGGAGTAACACTATTACATGGGCCTTCTGTAAGATTATGGTATTGCATTCACATCAAATTTTCTTCAAGTTTGACTTGTGGGCAACCAGCTTTCTACTAGTCTTTTCGTTCTGAAAATATTCAACCTTAGAGTTTCGGACTTTGGTGACTTTGAAAGGTTCTTTGTAGTCTGAATCAAGTTTTTGCTCCGTTACTTTACGGATTAAGATCTTGTCATTTTCCTTGAATTCTTTTTGTTTAGGTTTTAACTTTCTATTTTCAACCATTCTTTCTCGACAGTGGATTTCATCATAAACATCTTTTATCATTTGAGCTTTGTTCATTAAGTCATAAAATCCAACTTTTCTATCAATTAATTCAATTGGTGCTATTGTCATTCTGTTAAGGGTAAAATTTGGATTTCTTAGAAATATTAATTGAAAAGGTGAAGCATTAGTACTGTGTCGCATAGAAGTATTTATGTGGTAAGCAATCAGACCTAAACAATCACTCCATTCATTGACTTTGTTAATGTATTTCATTAAAATTAACTGCAAGAGATCTTTCAACAATACTATTACTTCTAGAATGGGATGGTGTGCTGAATTCCAAGTCCTTTAATTAATTCAGTATGACAGTTTATTAAAATAAAACAATAAATAGTTGAATATAAATTGGAAAAATGGATACGAATTAGAAAGATGGATATGCACACATCGTTTGTTTTAGTGAAAAAATTATCTGATACTGTTGAGTATAAAATATCATCTATATATTTCATAGTAACACATGTTAAGGAAACATACATATTGAGTATTTATATTATGTTATTCTAGTAATGCATATAACCTTGTAATATTGAAATAAAAACAGTTTATCAGTAACCGTAAGTTTATTTCCTTGTTTTTCTATATATTAATAAATCTCAAGCGGATGTTTGTAATCCGTTTGATCAATTTAAGCTCTGTTAATTATATTTGGATATTTTCAACTTCAGACCAATGATTAATTAACTATTAAATTTGATTTTATGACAGCTTACTAAAAAATGTAGTATGTACCAAGTTTAAAATATTTAAAATTAAATCAATAACTTTGATCATTCTTTCAAATATTTATAGTAAGATGTTTTTATTTCTTTGACGATCAACTAACTTGCAACCCTTAATGTCGGGACACATTGTTTAATAAGAAGTCATCAAACACGCTTTTATACTTCTGTTAGTTGAACCATCTAAGCCATTTCCTTCTTTATTAAGTTAGATTTAACACTTTTGGAATTATTTTAATTTCTTAAATGATATAGATGTATTTGTTTAATCTATCACAATGATGGTTGGGATTGCTTATTAAGTAACCGTTCACTTGGTATTAACCATTAATTTCAGCTGTGTAAAAATCTATACTTTGTGTCTTACCGCTTTTTACATTTAACATGATTCCGTATTTAGTTTAAAAGTCTCTCTAAAATTAGATAATAATTTCTTTAATATATTTTCCAGACGCTGAGTATACAATGTATCGACAGCAACTGGGGAATGATAAGAAAGTTATTACAGGTTTTATCGTTAATATCAGGCGAACCTACATTGGGAAAGGTAAATATCAATTACATTTTTTAATTTTAATGCATTTAAAGACTTTTCAAATCGCATTATCTTTCAAAATGATGGTTGGAAGTACTATAAACGCAATGACTTAATATTATCTAAAGAATTTGACGCAGTAATTGAATTATCTCTCACAAATCAAGAGTATTATGCTAGATGTCAAAAAGAATGGGCTTTTAAAAAGTTTTTTATCCTTGTTGACGAACGAAAAATGTATGAAGAAGGATTAAAGTCCACTGATGTCGGCCTTTTATGTCCAGATGGATTTTTTATGCCTGAGTGTGTTGACTTCTTTAGAGATCAAATGCATCCACTTAATTTTTCAGCATTTTATTATAAGATAATTCAATACATTACTCAATACACTCAGTTATTGTCTTTTGACAAAGATTCTAAATTTCGATCAATTAGTGATAACTCCGACAATTCCAGTGGGTTTTTTGTTCAAATTATTCAAAAAATTCCTACTGTTCACAAAAATTGCCTAGTGTTGCGTGTATGGGATGGTAGTAAAAGAAATAATGCCGTGAAATTTGCTGATTCCAAAACATTTATTGGACCACTGAAAATATTTGAATTTCAAAAGTTACCAATTGACCGCATAAATTACAGCAACGAAAGAAATCAAGCTTCTAAATTTGGTATAAATGGTTGTAATTATTGCATAGACATAAATGTTAATGGTGTAGAGGAAATTGCAAGATTTATGAATGTGAAAGAAGGAGATTGGATATTCATTAAGAAATTGGAAAAAAGGTTATGCGAATCTAAAGATAGTTACTCAATGTCCAAGGAATTATATGACAACTACGTGAATGTCAATAAATTTAAATTTTTGGACAGACTTTCAAATAGTTTGCTTCATGCAATAATGTGGGACTTTAGATTTTGGAAATATTTATTTGGAAATTACAATTTGTTTAATTTAGCGGAATCTAGAAAAAGGAAACATTCCGCATCTTCGTCCTCTAGAAGTGTTTCTCCACTAAGAAAAAATTGTCATCCGAGAATATTGTACGTTGAAGATGTAAGCGATGATGAAGAGTTTAATTCAATAACAGCATCAAAAATAAAACATCCAAGAATAAGTTTTACAGAAGAGAAAAGCCACTCATATATTTCGCATGCAAAATTTCATCCAGTAATAGAAACGCCATCACCAAAATATGTTTCAAAAAATTTATCAAATGCAGATGCTTTGGAAAAATTGTCAACAAGGGATATTCCGAAAGAATTGGCAAATATAAGTATCACCCAAAAAGTGCCTACAAAAGATGTTCCGGAGAAATTGTCAAATGAAAGAGTCGGGAAAAAATTACCATCAAAAGATATTTCAAAGAAATTTAAAAACGACGGTGTCTTGGTGAACACTTCAACTAAACACTTTTGTGAGTCAGTAAGTGATAGTGTTTCAAATGAAAGTGTCTTGAAAAGAATGCCGGTTGGAAATGATTTGACTCATAAGAAAATAGATCAAGGTGTAACCCAAAATAGTAGGCTTATTGAAAATAAAAAATTTTTAAGTGAATGCAATAAAGTTAGAAATGATGCAGCATCAAGTACTACGGAAAATTCTATTGAAGGAGTGGATGGGTTACTTATACAGGATATTGTAACTATAGGCGCCTATCCTGTTTCAGTTAGTAGCCAAATTGATTTAGAACCCTTAAGTAATTTAGAAGAAGATAGCGTCTTATCCCAAGTAAATAAGTTAAACACACCTTTGAAACAGCATGAAACTTGTGATTCAGTAAGAATTGAATTGGGAAAAGAGTTGAGAACGTATTTCCATTCTCGGAAATCAACAGACCCTTTTATAAGCAATAAAACGAAAGACGAACAAATTTTCAAATGCAATTATAAAATTACTTCAACGAACTCTACACTCGACAACGGAAGTTATAAAAAAATAGAGAATTCTTTATTTAAGAATGGAATTGTTAATGATATCTATGCTATTATTAACAAGTTAATGGCTTCCAAGATCGGGCTTTTTAGTAAGCAATTGTGCACAATAACTGATCTAGGATTGCTTGAATACTTGGTTTGCATCAAGAAGATCGAAAGCACCACTAATCCCACTAATAATGTTGTAATTTTGATTGATTTAACTCAAAAAACTCGCAGCCGATTTTAAAAACATATATTTAATACTGTTATATACTATTGCATTTGCTTTTTAATAAAGATTTGACTTTTAACATTTGCTAATAAAAATAACTAGTTTGAATTATAAAAATGTTAAACCAATCGTAACGACGGTTCTTTAAAATTCTATGGAATAATTGATGATAATTCTTTGGGAATTCTCCATTTCAGGTATATCAACACTTGTATTTCGACCACAAAAGCTAGTTTTCAGATAGAACATTAATAAATCCCAGTCAATAGCATGTGAGATTACAAAACTCCATCTCTTTAAAGATTAAATTTCTTATAAATCCATGACTGCAAGAACCCATCGTATTATATGAAACTGTACAGTAGATACTATGCTTATGATTGAACACATGTATGCGAGTTTTTAATGACATTGTTTTAATAAAATGCTACTAATTAAACGACAACTTTCAAAATGCACCGGTGACATGTTAAACTGATCGATGTACTATGATATTACGGAGATGCTTTGAGATGCAAAAAATAGATAAATAAAGGTGTATATCTTGAGACGCAAATGCTAATAATTTGGTACATAAGTGAAGGATAAAGCAAACTAAATCATCATTAATAGTTTAATTAACCACTAATTCCTACCATCTTAATCTCAACATTTTCACAATGCACCAACAATATTTTCTAGCTAATTTGTACTACACAGAATTAGTTGATGAATTTCCAAATGTAACTTTATGCAAAAACTATTATCACAACACGGAACCACATATGGATCAATCATGTAATCTAACTAATTCAATGACAAACACATTTGGACCAAACTTTGAACACACATCACATTTTACAGAAGAATATACTCAAGAACAATTTGCCTATAATTATAATCCAATCGAATCAAACCATTCCGATGAAACAGATATCAATTTGGATTTAGACTTAGAGAGCCATCATAATCAAGGCGTTCAGGGCAAAAATCAACCGACATATGCTAATGGGTTTGTCAAGGAATACTCTTATGAAAACAATCTAACCCTGTTTGATGAAACAGTTATTCATCCAATTATAAGTTGTACTAGTGCTCCTGATATATATTTCCACAATCAGTCAGTCTTTGAAATCCAGATAACGGAAATGAAAGAAAATGAATCAAGTGAAATTTCACAAATTACAAGCACAGCAAATGGAACTAATACTAAAAAAGGTGATCCAAAATCATGCGCATTTAGAAATGGGATCAAAATAATCTGTTCAAATTGCAAAACCGATGAACCAAGACAATGGAGAAATTTAAACGGTGAAAAAATGTGTAATGCTTGCTGGTTATACCAAAATTCACACCACCGCAAAAGACCTTTTGATTTATACAACAAAACGAGCAAGAGTAGAAAAACAAAAAAACTCATGATTTAACAATTTCTTCAACCATTTTACTTTTTTTAGTTCATTATAAAAAGTTAATAAAATTCCATTAATAATGATGGCATCATTACTTTATTACATTTATATCTATCATCTCAATGTAATTATGCTTCTCTTATGTTGTTATCCTATTCCCTTACGGACCTCCGTCTGGCTATTAGGGACCGGCGGAACAGTCATATAATAAATGATTTATTTAATTAGTTTGAAATTAAAACACGGAAGTCACACCCAAAGCAATAAATTCGTTTGTTAAAATTATATAAATAGTTAGAGAATGATGTGAATATCATCACACTAATAATTTATATCTATCATGCAATTCTTTAACATCATCTTGGCTGCTGCCTTCTTAACAATTGTCGGAGCCCAAAATTCAATCAGTGGCTACCTTTGAAGGTGGTAATAGATTAATGATTTTGATAGAATTTGCTAAATTACTGTTGTAGATAGTCTTTATTTGGGATCTATGGAAGCGTATTAAGATAAATGGAAAGTTAAACTAAAGGGTATAACTCAACACCATGCTTGCTTACGCGTGGTGGGTGTTGTTCCAAATATCTCTATTTAGAACGCGCATAACAACAATCTGACAGCTTCTTAGAGCCGATGGATATTGTGTAAATGATACATACGCCAGTTTAATTATCACAAATTCTTCCAAGTCGTTGTTTTCAATTTATTTAAATGTAATAATCGTAAACTTCAGAACCTGTGTTAAACTATTATTCCATACTTCTACTAATTTTCTGTATCTTTAATAAATTCAATTCTAAAGAATACACACTTTTATCTAAATAAATTTTGAAAACCAAAACACGGATAAGTATTGATACTAATACTAGATGTTATTAATACGAACCACTGAAATAAGATTTTCAGAATTATACCATCCATTCGAAGATTAAGCTTCAAAGCAGTTTAATTCAACACAAATATGATAGCTTGTAAATGAAATACATACCTTTACAAAAAAGATTTATTAGTATCTAATTGAAATGGAATCTGATCAATTTATTTTTTATTTAAAATAGCTTCCGAACATCAGTGAAAAAAATAGTCATAATTGGCAACGTATTGCCTACAAAAATGAATAATGGAGAAACAATAATAGTTACAGTAAAAAACCCTCTTAAAAGACGAGGAATTCAATTGTTGACGGTCAGATCCTCGGAACTCAATTGTTGACGGTGGATTTCTCGAAATTTAATTGTTGACGGTGGGATTCTCGGCGCCGGCGGAAGCCTTTTCAGTTGATGGCAGATTGTTAACTGTATCAGTTTTGACGGAGGATCTTGCAGCGGCCTTTTGCTTGAGTAAGGTCCAGTCAAAAGTGTAATCATATTGATGATTAAGAGTACGGAACAAAATACGGAACAATTGTCTCAAATACATATAATCAGGAGCTTCGTCAAATCTCAAGCCTCTACAGTAGTTCAAATACATGGAAAATTCAGCGGGGAATCCTTTGCATAAGACCTCCACAGGGGTTGACATTTTCTAAATTAAAAAAATTAGGTAAGTACAAAAAGAATATTGTGATATCATATAGTTCAAAATTTTGACACTACCTTGTCGCTGATGCGCTCGTATTTTTGTTTTTTGTTGGCGGCCTTGAGTCCTTGCCATGGAAGTGTTCCTCTGTTGAAGTACATAAGTACGTATCCCAAAGATTCCATATCATCCCGACGACTTTGTTCGATTCCTAAAAAAGTCGTATTGAATTAAGTGAATTAAAAATATTTATATCTTTTATATAAATGAGTACAAATTCATTGTTTAACCATGAAATCTTATCAAATCATATATAGTAACTTACCAAGATGGGCGTTAATTGATGCATAACGAGCAGTTCCGGTTAAGTTTTTGTCTTCTCTGTAAGGAATGTGGGCTCTTGATCTAGAGTCTCTGAATTTCTTTGCAAGTCCAAAATCAACCAAGAATAGCTTGTTGCAGTGGCGGCCAATTCCCATCAAAACTAAAAAGGCGTCATTACATTTTCAAGAACATTTGGGTAAAATATAAGTCCATCATTACAATTATGAATGGGCTGAGTTTGGATCTAGTTAGAAATGCAAACCAACTCATATACTTTTGAATACTAAAACAAACGAAATATTTACAATTAGTTTGGTTGTTTCTAGCCAAACAAAAAAGTTTTTTGGATTTTTAATTTGCATAGCCTTAATTTATGTTATCTCTTACAGTTGTCTGGTTTTATATCTCTGTGGATAAAGTTCTTCACATGAACGTATTCGATTCTTCCGATCATCTGATCGACTAACATAAGTACTGTTTTCATTGTGAATCTTCGCCCACAGAAAGTAAATAGATCTTCGAGAGATGGTCCCAATAAGTCCATTACCAAACAGTTGTATTCTCTTTCGACTCCAAAATAACGAATATGTGGAATTCCTACTCCGCCAGTCAAGATTCTGTAGACCTAAAAACAGAAACAAACAATTAATAAACGATAACTTCAGAAGTAATTTTTAAGTAACTTTTAAAGAAACACATTTTTGAAGTCTTTTGATCATACTAAACAAAGGAGTTCTCTCCAATTAAAGGTATGTCGATGTGTTTGATGATTTTAAAAAGTCCTTTAGTTGAATTAAGCGAGAGTGTCGCCATCAGTTTCTAATATAAAGGGACCTGAAAAATACATTTAAATGATCTAAACTTTTGGCTAGAAAAGACAAACTCAAGATAATTCAGTGGTAGTTAAAAAGCCTAGACTTTGGATGCCCCTAGTGTTGTTGAAGAATCTAAAAGGGTTATTGCAACCAAAGCAATTTAAGGGAGCTAAATGATAACGAAATAAAGAACAAGATTACTACTCGGATTTCTTTGAAAGAAAAGCTTAAAATCAAGAAACAATTTGTAGTTATTAAGAAACATCTCAATATATCTGGTTATGGCATGCTCAAATTGGCAAATGGAAGTACAATGTCTGCTGGCAATGCTCAGAAGCAACTAGAGATCGATAACTTAACCAAGTATTACAAGTGTAAATCGCCTGAATAAATCCAGTCAGTACTCACGATAGCTTAATAGCAAATTATATCCTCCTATTTAAATCAAAACTTATTTCATTCAAAAGCTTTCTAATTCATTTAGTAACATCCATAACTATCCAAATCATTAACAACATGCATCTATCTAACCTTTGGCACTAGTCTATATTACAATCATAAGTCCTTCATAAAGTGACATGTATTTCTTAACTTAACTTATATTTAGTTTAGTTTAACTTGTAAGCTAGATGACTTAAGTTTGTGAGGATGGTAAAAATTGATGGACAGGATAAAGATGACTAAGCTCGTGAACATGGCAAAAATGCTAGTGGCTGAACCATTCTAATTTTTTAAAATAACCGGATTTAGAGTATTTTTGTTTTAATCCCAGTTTTCGTTTTTTTGAGCCGTTCTCTTCACAGTTCCCGCAGGATGTGAGGCTTTTATAAATTTATAAACTCTTGGGTAACATAATTTATATTCGTAGAGGAGCTGAGGATGCCTAGCCTAAAAAAGGAGTTAAAACGGTTAAAAACGGTGATAGGTACGTACCTTGCAGGACTCCATCTTGATAGCTACTTCTTCGCCATTCGTTACATTGATTCCCAAAAAAATATCACCAAAACTGCCGCAGCCGATCTTGCGCTTGACTCTATACTTCAATCCTACAACAAAATCCTTCGAGGAAGCCCCAGGTGCAGTCGTTAGTGACATTTCGCTTATCGAGAAATATTCTAAAAAGAGAGAATAGAATATTAAGTATGACAAGGGAAATCGGCGTCTTTCCCCAAAACATATCGGCATAAGACATTTCTAACAAATGGTGAATACATACACGGGTGTAGTATTCGATTTGAAAGAGACTTGGTAGTAGTAGACGCAGTCAATGCATAGCGAACAAGCATTTAAATAGAGATATAGAGAGGAACTTCCATTATTTGGACATAATTAAGAATAATTTTTGGTTTGTCAAATAATAAAACACAGATTGGAATAGTATTAGAATAAAATAATTCAAATTTCACAAATTTAAGGGTTCGAAAATAGTTGATGAAACATTTCATAGAATCACGCGTAATAATATACTAAAAAACTAAAAACAAACGAATTATGGTGTTTAATCTTTAATAACATTTGGCGTCATTTGAAGCAACTAGGAAGCAGATTATCACGTACATTAATCTAGCACTAAAATATTGTCAAGTGACAAGACATGAATCAAAAATTACCATATAAGAGATTCACGACAAAAACTACAATATAAAACATTCTTCAGAAACATTTCAATATTATATAAAAGTTTTGGCTAATTAGTAAGGACAGCATTGCTTAAAGAAATACTCCGAGGTCAAAAATTCAATAACAACACATAGGATAAGTCTAATTCTTCATTTAAGAAAATGAAGATAGGGAAATATAGCTGTTAGGATAAATTATATCTTTTTATATTCAAATTAGGCTTGATTTATTAACACTTCTTGATATAATTTTTATACACTTAAATATGTATATTTTGTACATTTAAATATGTATATTTTGTACATTTAAATATGTATGTTTTTGTACATTTAAATATGTATATTTTTAAATGCTTACATAAGGAGTTTGTGCTTCCAAAGAAGTATAAATTTAATATTAAGAACGTGGAATCTTTGGTGAATTTTTTAGCTTGAAAGAAAATTGGGTATTCGAAAAGTAAAAGTCTTGGTATCTAAAAATGTACTTTAATAGTAGAAAGTAACTTTGAAACGAAGGCTTAGCTGTCTTACTAAAAGAACCACCACATAGAGTATAGTATGGAGATGCACGATGAATGAATACGAAGCACTCAACAATGTGGCTGTGGTATAGTTAAAAGACGATATGAACAACGCGCCGTCTGCCACCGCTCCCTCTGATCAGAAGGAGAATGAGAGCGGTTACCAATGCAGAACGATATAATTCATTCGATTTGATAACACATTTCATATCAATTATTATAAAAATGATATCAATTATATATAACAGAAGTATCTTCAAACAGTATTTTTTTGTACATTTTAAATACAAAATTTGGTAGAAGACATACGTATATTTGTACGAATAAAAAGTTGTTTGAGGTACTATTTTGTATTATGACCGATAATATACATTTTCTTATCACGCAAAGGTGTTACCAACTATTTTATCAATGATTAATTAAGGAACTAACTATTAGTGATAAAAGTTCATTTTTTAGTTGCATTTATAGCCATGTTTTTGGGTTAAAGATTGGAATCAATACTATTATACATAATACAGATAAATACACATCATAAATACGCATATATTTAGAATATATCTAGAATGTGGACCAGACTGATACGAACAGAAGTAAAGTAAATAATCTTATGATTGGTGGTGTGAATAAAAGACAGTAACATAATATGTATCAAAAAGTAAAAGAAAAATATTTGAATATATAAAAAATGAAATAGGAAGTAGGAAAACAACAGTAAAATGTCTTAAAATGACATACATTGATACGGTGAACAGTTTATATTTCAATGTGGGCAAGAGATTACGTAAAGTTGGCTTTCACAATAAAAAGTGCGGGGTATGACTAAGTATTGGGCATGTCTCACAATGATATTAGAGATACTAATTATGCGATCAATAAAACTCATCCAAATTGAAAGAACAGGTATGATTTGGCAAAATATTTATTAAACACAATCGGCAGGCATGAATGATTCAATAAACAACCAGCGCTACAGGATTATATAATGTAATATCTGCATAATAAATGTACTTACTAAACGCATAATGTAAATTTAAAATAAACAATCAAAAATCGGTAGATGATTGCAAATAAATTGTTATTATTTAAAATCTAAATGACTACATGTAAAAGATACTTTAAATAGAAATAAGTAAATACTCGATTTTAAAGAAGGAAGTAAATAATAATTTTAAAAAAGGAAGTAATCATTTCATATAGCTATTTTTAAGAATGCTTTAGATCATTGGAAATTTATTTTAAAAAGATGTAGGCAATACAAATGCGTAGCTAGTTCATAAAAAGGATGTAAATGGAGCTAGCAATTAATAATACACGAGTATTATTAAAGAATACTCCATTCGTTAATATCCGAGATTCTTTAGCTATGTCTACTTATAGAGAAACGTAGACGTAGTGTTTCGAACTCGGTCGAGTTGATTATGGGGAAACAAAAGTTTGTGTGCGACATGTGGTCGTCAAAAAGATTGAATCAAATAAGATTTAGTATTCAATTACACAAAATAAAGATACTGGTATTAATTTGTCTACGATGCTGATGTTTAAGGTACTTTTCATAAGATCATGAACGATCGCGATCTTTGGAACATTATCAACCAACTTGCGAGTAATCACATTTTTTACTGATTACAATTTTTCATTATCACACAATGGACACAACAATTTAGTATAAATAAGCGCTGAAATATTATTTCAAGTATTCCATAGACGCACTTTAAATTGGATTCCAGATATCTTATATTTTCTGTAATAAATGCCCATATTAAATTAGTAATAATTTTAGAAAATGCCACTTATTCCTGCAGGCAAGCCTAATGAAAATACAGTAACTGTCGCTGTAGCCAAGAGCTATTCTGAATTCGCAGATCCAATTGCTAAATATTGTGCTGGACTTACAGCCAAACTTACGGAACTGGAGCAGAATATTGCTCATGATACCCTTGCTTACCATCAAAAAGCAAATATGCTTGGTAGGTAGCAATTAATTTAATAGCAGATGGTGATACAAGCCATTTAAAATGAAATAGCAATTTAAAATATTGTGTACATAACATTTCTATTTTAGGTGCTCCAGAGGTCTTGCAATGCGGAAAGAATTTCATCAAGCTTATAAAAGCAAAGAAATGTCTTGATATTGGTAATAAAAATGTAAAAACAACTATTTTTATATCCCTTATTTATTATAGGCACCTTTACTGGGGCTTCTGCCGCATCTTGGGCAACAGCTCTTCCAGGCGATGGCAAAGTTACTTCATTTGATATATCGCATGATGCCTTAGAACAAATTGGAATTCCACATTTAAAGAAGGCCCATGAAATTGTTGAAAAAATAGATTTTGTAAAAGGATCGGCCTTAGATGGATTAGATCGTCTTATTGAAAATGGTGAAAGTGGTACTTATGACTTCGCATTTGTTGATGCCGATAAAGTTAACTATATTAACTACCATCACCGTTGTATGAAGCTTATCAGATCCGGTGGCGTCATTATCTATGATAATGCTCTTTGGGGTAAGAATTAATACTAATATTTTTTTATAAATTTATCATTTAGACGGAAGTGTAATTGACCCTCTTGCAAATGATGAAAGCACCTCTGCAATCAAAGCTCTCAATGAAGTTGTATTTCAAGATCCAAAATGTGAGAGTATGCTCTTAAACAGTGGGGATGGCATTCACGTCTGCTTTGTTAATTGATACCCGCGTATCACTCTAGTAACCAAAATGAATCACCTATGTTTGTTATCACTTAAATTGTACTAATACAACATATATGTATACAATAAAAGTGTTATGAGATGTTTAGTGAGTGATGTATAATGAAATTGATAATACAAAACAGTGTTAAAAATAGAATGCAGTATTTACAAAAAGATAAAAACGTACCTGCTTTATTTGATGAATAAATAGATTCGGTTGTTTTATCACAATAATTCACCCATATTTCGGGTTTCCACAATTCTATAGACTGAGCTGGCATTGTGCGATAACAAAGTTTATGTACTGGCAAAGTTTCTAAGAGATTGTTCTCAGTATCTGCAATTACAAAGATAAAAAATATACTAATATGTTGCACTTTTAACTTATTATTATAAAAGACTATACATCAATACACACACCAATTTACACAATATTAAGAGTATCAAAAAGGTTAAGCTTGACAATTTAGAAGCCTATAATTTAGAAATCTAAAATACTTTTGTTACTTCATGAATATATAATGGTTTTCGTACTTAGTTTTTTGAGGTAAATTGAAAGAGCGTTTCTTCAATTTCTTTTATTGCTGACACCTTTGTTTTATGACGTGCTTTGTGCATTCACATAAGTACATTCACATTAATTGGTACTTATTAATAATTGCTAAATTTTTATATTCCAAGCCGTTGCTTTAGACAAAAATGAATTAATATTCCCAAAAATAATTAGATATTTTTATCTGCTAAAGGGTATTTATTTTTGAAATTAGAAATCCAACGTCGTTTGTGACGTAAAATGTTAATTGGTATATCTCAAAATATTTGACAATTTTGACAAAATTTCATATAAATTGATAGAATTCGCATAAATTGATGTAAAGAACATATAAAACACTTTAATATATACACGTAAACATAATTAATATAAAATACAACTGTCGTACTTCCTCATCCTCAATGTACTGATACATTTTGAGCATTCTTTAAGAATGTAACACAGTTCGAAGAATTTAAGAATATAAGGGAGAAAGAAAAGTCAAGTAAAGATGACTAATTATTTATTGATATTTTATATATTTAATTGCATTCATTTCGTAAATTAATGTAAATAAATATACTGTTGGCCAATTATTTTCCTTTTGTCTAAATAAAATTTACTATTTTGTCTGTTCTTCATTTTTTATCCCATTATTTTTAATTGTATTTCTTTTGTCTTAAATAAATTATTCTTTTTATGATTTTTTAAATGCTTGTTTACAGTGTTCATTTTTTTGTTCATCTCAAAAGTTGATAACCTTACACGAGTACAAACTCATAGACATTTAACAAAGATTCATCTTTAAAAGAGAAACACCACAACAATTCATTTTCAATGACATCAATTACAACATATTCGTTACAATCATTATAAATGCGACTAATATGTGAATAAGCTGCTTGAATATAATTAAATATCTTAAAGTATCATAAGATGGACATGAAAACAACTGTTTACATCATTTTTTAAATTTGAGATGGCGCATATCAATTTGAAACAAAAATCATTGCACAGACATTTTAAGGTCACGAAAAATGAGAAATATTCCATTATGTAAAATTTCTTTCCGTTACTTTTTGAGCACATAATTTGTATTTAAAATGAAACAGCTCAGTATTGTATATAATTGCAGGTATATCAATAATAGAACTAAATGCGTTTTATGAAATTAACATTTTTTAGGTAGATGATAGAATGTATAAGCTTAAAAATAATCAGCTTTGCTTAAATAAAATAATATAAAACAATTGACTAGCGTCATTCTCGGACGTTTCCTTACACAAAATCATCTTGTCATAAGCACCATCTAGTTTGTTTTAAAAAGTCAAATTTTAATCATTTACTTCTACCATCACCTAACTTGCATACATATTATCATACACATTATCGTACACATTAGATTACATTTTATCATTTATCTCAAAAAAACAAAACATTTGGATAAACATGTTTTGCTACATTTCAACCAAAAAGCCAATCAGGGTAATTGCAGAATACTCATATTTTAGAAACCTTGTCTGATAAGCTTCTTAAATTATGATCACTGTCTTCTTAGGCTTAAAATTATGGAGCTTTGTTATAAAGAGTGCTATGATTAGTGTTATGATTTTTTAGATATGTGATTTTGAATAATTGTGAATGATAAAAATAGACTTTCAAACCCACCAAATTCACCATTGCATACTTTTTATCGTGTAAAAATCATAAACATTCTTAATTAAAGAGGCTTGTTAACATATGTGTTTAATGTAAAGGAAGTGGGTAATGTTAATTTATAAGAGTTTGGTCCTTATCTGATTGTTAATTAGCCTACGCATTATTTCTTACAATTTTTGAATACCACTTTTTTGTTACACATTTTTCTATCTTTAGATAAATCTGTTTATTTTTATATTAAATTAGTTGTGCAAATATTTCTAATGGCAATAGATGTGTTTTTAGGGCTGAATTTGTTATTATCTTTACATTTAAAGTAAACTCTCCCATTCATCATTTATATTAAGATAATTTTGACAAGCGTTCATTTTAGCTGTCAAATATTGTTTCTTATTTTCGTTCCCTATAGATTTGTGGTGTATATTTGCAAATATTACAATCTCACACAACTATTTATTTTTGATAATAGGACACTTGGGTAAAAAGTTTAATTGAAGACAAGTTTGGCTTGATAAGCATAAACACATATATTTATTTATACCAACTTTTCCGGTACTAGTCACACTTTACTTTACGCAATTGTCCAACAGCTACATATTCTAAGCATTACAATCATTAAAGATCTATTATTGTCTATTATGCATCACTGATACTTTCATAATTAAACATGACACTAATCTTATTATTTCCAACTTCGTAAATGTACTCATTAACTTTTTTACTCGGACCTCTTTCCGTTTATAGATCTGTCATTTGCACATGTTTTAGATATTAAAATCAAACAAAGACTTAGCTAATAATTTGAGTAATGATAATTGATGGAGACGATTCACTCATGCTTTAACGATAAAACGCTTTTTTAGGCTTCTTAACACTAACAATTTTTGGGTAGGTCTAGTAAACTTGTTCTCCTCCCTTTTCTTGTGATCATTTTGTTTTCATTATTTTTGTTCTCATCATTTTATGGTTATTTGATAATAATTTTTCTAAAAATACCCTCCTTCATAGACTACTACTCTCACTACCAATTTACATATTTATTATGAATATACGAATTGTTCAATACCAATGTTATACTTTAATTAAATATTTAACATTTTCCTTACTTGGCAGATACAAAATTTGGTGTGGGCTGTTGGATTAGTTGGATCCTTTATCAAATTAATATATTCATACCCCTCTAGAGACTTTTTTAAGACATGTTCTGATTATCTATCTCTATATTCGATCCGTTGTTCTTTCTTCGTATAACACTAAAAGATAGAAATGTAAAAATGTAGAGAAGTATATACAAATATAAATTAAGCTCTCCATCATCTTCTTTTTTGAATTGTTGTTACCGGCACATCATATAATTTATCATATTATTATAATATAAATATTTTGTTGAACGATTATTATTAACAAATATTTTTATTAGGAATAAAATGTGTGCATTCACTTATCAAAAAATATCAAATCATTTTATTATCATCCTTTAATACAATGTTGTCACATATCTTTTATTTTAAGGCACATAATATGTCTTAATCGTGCATATCACTTTAAATCTTCTATTAAGCCTACGGATCCAAATCAACCAACTCTTCATATGTCCTTATTGTCGGCGACAGGCCTTGTGCCTATTGAAAATATTAAAACCTACTACACACCATCAATCATACAACTTGCACCAATTGCCGTATGGCCATTTTGCTACTACTGCAAAATGGTTATCACTACAAATTTTACCCATTTAAATATTTAAAATTCATTTTCAATAAATAACAAAAAATATGTAACAACAATAAATAATATACAGAATATGTATTTAGTACTTCTTTATTTATGCATTTTGACTTAAATCTATTTATCTACTTTTATCTTTAAATTTTATTAATGTTCTTTTGTAGTTAATTTATTTTACATATTTATCACTTTTGCCACTAATTTGTAAATATTCTTTAATATGCATTTACTCACATATCGTTCTATACCTAATTTTATTAATGTCCTTTTCTATAATTACAGAACAACAGAAGATAAAAAGAAGCAACGCTTTTATCATGGTCTGGATAGAGACCTAATTTTTAGCTATATTTAAAGTCATTTCCTCAAACAAAACAACATCACTTCCAACTAATCCCGTAAGTTTCATTAAAAACAAACAAAATCATTTATATTAACATTAAAATATAACATTATTTGCAAAAAATGCAGCACATGTTCTTGTGAAACTGAATATATGCTGCCTGTCTTTATATTAATTTCATTGATTCGCCAACTTACATATTAAACATGTGCCAAAGGCTAATGGTTTGTATACTTTTCAGAAAAAGAAGTGCTCCCGTAAGCGTTTAATATCGCATTTCCTCTAATTCAAATACACAACTTTCCCTGCAACATACATCATTTTATTTGGTATAATATATTTTGTCTAATATTGTTTATATTCTGGAACTTATTTAAAAAAAGAGATACTAATTTTAAAATATCACTTTTGTATATATTTGAACAAAATGAAAGGTAAGTACTTTGGATAAAATTTTTATATATAACAACCCTTTCACAAATATGTATTTATAATATCGTATAGTGTGCCCTTTTTGTCGTTGTTTTTATTTACTCCCTGCCACCTGAGGCAAGCTTAAGACAATGGTATCATTCCAGGTGACAATTAATTCCCAAATATGGTGAAAAGACTGGATAACAATTCTGTTTACAATAAATTTACGTATAAATTCAAAAATATATTCAAAATATATTCAAAATGAATTCGTTTTTGTAAAGACGTTAATTATTAGCTTCAATTAAATATCTGCATACGCATTTAGTAGTAATTACTTGAGGTAAAATTTATTGCAGGTACTAAGCAGAATTTGATGACTACTCATTATTACCCCCCTTTTCCGGTATATGAATGCCCATTATTGTTAATGGATGTGATAATTTAGATTAACTGCCATTAATTGTTGATATAATTAGACGACACTGTAATCATCGGACAATCATCTTTTTATATCGAAATGGAGCAGATAATTTAGTGCATTACCTCACATTTTACCTCACAGCATACAATTTCTTTTATCTAAATGATTCATGTGTGTGTATTTGTTTAAAATCGAGTTGTCTCCAAATGTTGGGCGCTTATTTTCATTCTATATTATTTCTTCAAATTACCATATAAATACTAAATGCAACTTGCCAGTTTGCTTATTTCACCGTGGTAATAGATATATCAAATTACATTACTGTCTCTAATTTTGAACCAACTAAACAATTTTTTAACTTACTTCAGTGGATCTCTTTTTTATGGTAAACATAGAATGGAAATTAAATGTATGTAGAGTAACTTTAAGAAATTCAATCTTCAGTTATTTAATTATTACGCAGTTTTTGTTAGTAATAAAATTTCCCTCTAAAAAGTGTTGTTATTGGGTTTGGGTCTTCTTTTGTCTTTTTTAGATAACAAAATGTTGTGAACAAATTCATGTTAGTGCAAAGGTGACGTATTTATGTTGATGGTTATCCTTAATTTAAGTTATCTCGACTGTATTTTGTGTTAGTTTATAAAGTTGTAAGTTGTAGACAGTATACAAACTAAATCAACTTGAAGTCCTCTCTTTAGTCACCCTGCTCAAGGGATCTCACACTAAGGCCTCTTTGATTCGTTCATGTAACAACTCCTCTGATTGCATTCTATACCACATATATCACATACTCATAAATAAGTAAGACTTGTCCTGACAATGAGACTTAAGTCTAGTATAATAATCAAAAGGCCGACTTTGTTTTTACAACCATTTACATTTCTATTGTACAAATTCATCTTGACATTAAGGTAAATAGTAAGGAAAGCTTAAACGCTCATATCCGCGCGAGATATCGGATTAATTTGTTCCAACTTCGTTTTAAATTATCAAATTTAAACTCTCTTTCGCATTTTAATCTCACGGAGGAATCATTTGATTGTATTTAGAAACACATTTAAATAAATATAAGTACCACATATAGATTTGAAGACCCATTTCCGTGATTGCACAACAACCAATATGGCTCAACCAATTTGGCTTTTAAATCTGTTGTATGACAAGTGACACGAACTGTCCCTTAGTTTTATCTCACTACCAAACCGTACTTCGTAAAGATCTTATTTAAAGTTTCCTTATATCACCAATTATAAAAGGCATGGCCGATTAAATCAAGCACAAACTTTATTTTCTCTCACTGTTACATCTTTTTCATATCATTACTTTTGCTAAGTGCTTTATCAAGTGTCCAGAAGGCAAAAAATATGTTATGTATATGTAATGCATTTATTTGATCTAGGCTTGCAGAATGCTTACTAATTTTAAATGACACAATAGACTTTTACTACCACACTTGCAAAATCCTTTAAGGAAACTACAAATTTGCCAAATTTAATTATCAGTTGCCAATTAGTTAGATGTCTTTTATTCCCTAATAAGAACACTTTTAAAATTGCTATAAATTGCTGTAAATTGGTATAAATAACTGGGAATGCTAGAAACTACTAGAAATACTCAAAAGCATCATATTTGTACACTTGGAATAATTGTCAAGACTTAATGAAACCATATTTTATTATGCCGCTGACTCATTATACTAATTGTTTTATGTGTTTGTGTATTTGTTTTGATGAGCTCTTTCAACCAGCACTACCCAATTAACACTTTCTTCATGTTTATGGTGTTTATTTTATCTAAGTTGAATATTTATAGTATTTATTTGTTTGCTTTCTTAATAATAAATAATAATGCTTTCTATGGGTTAAATAAGTATAATAAAACAATAATTGCGCTCTCACTACCAAAAAAGTGTTATCAGCTCTTTTTAATGTCCTTTAATATTATTTAGTGACAGGGAATCTTGAAGTCTCTAAGACCATTCAAGATAATGTATTGTTACATTTAATTTGATGTACTTATCATAGTCACCACTTTGAGCCTTAATATTTTTGATTAACTATCATCCACGACAACACTTTACCATAATTTCTAACAAAATAGCGTAACAAAATTTGCGCACAACTTAATTTAAAAATAAATATATTAAGAGCCTTCTTCCAACTTTTTACTTCACTCCTTACATAACAATAATCACAAAAATATATAATAATACTCTTCATGTATGAATTTATATATTGTGTATTGTATGTATATTATGTCTATTATATATATTTGGTTAACATATTCAAAGGAAAAAAGAGAGAGTCACTCTTTTGATATTACAAATTCGTATATCCCCCTTGTCAAAGTTGCTGTTAGTCATCACGGCAACAAATATGTATTCTGATAATAATCAAAATGCACAAGTTGTCTTTCTTTTTTACCCCCATTATAAAGCTATTTGTCTTGGGGTTACTTTACGTACCAAAATAGATTTTGGTAAAACAATTCATCGCAATCTTTTTACTTTTTTGGTGGAAGTTTGTGAATGTCCCTTGAGAATATTTTGATTGTAAATAGCTTAGGCCACAATAATTTTTCCAAGCTGTACTAGTTGAATATTTATTAACCCGCAAGATAAATTCCTTCCGTCAATTAAACATTTCAAAAACCTTCTCTTTATCAATTTAGTGCCTCCCAAATCAACTTTATTAGATAAAAAAGTTCTTTAAAATGAAATTAATCTCCCTAAATATCTACGCCGTTCTTCTTTTTATTATCATGGTATTCTATCAAGTCAAAAACAATTCAACCCTTCAGGCACTAATGTCCCCTTTTGAAGTTTAAACGCTTTTTAAACTTTCTTGATAACTTTAAGCTACAGTTAAAAGTTTTATTGACATTCCTTCATCATTTAGAAAAATGAGGTCAATTTATCATTTAAACAAATTTTAGGAAGATTTAAAATAGAATAGAATTTAAAAGAATTTAACAAAATATATCAAAATGTAACAAAATTTTAAGCTTTTTATCTAGATAGGAACTTTTGTTCATATTTAAATCTTTATTTATAGTTTTGTTTATATTTTTTGTTCATATTTAGTTTAGTTCATAATTTAGTTGACATTAAAATTTTGTTCCTATTAAAATGTTTTTGTAAATTGGCTTTTTAAATGTCAAAATTAAAAGTCACATTTTATCATTGCCTAATAACAATTACATCTTGACGTTTCAAGCACCATTTACAAACTGCTAAACTGGTCAATTTGAACAATGACTGTGTAAACTCAACATATGTTCATTTGGCGTCACCCCTCCCAAGAGTGTTTTCAGATTCCAATAAAGATATTGTCCTCCTAATAACAAGTAACTTCTTTCATATACCATATTTTACTTAATACCAAATTTCTCTTTAATACAATATCCTTTCCCACCGAACGATGATTCTATTTTATAATCTAAATGACCGACCTTCCGGCCAAACTTGAAATTCAATCCGTAATCTTGAATGCTGGATATGTTATTTGAATGTATACACGTCTCTTTGTCTTCAATTTCCTCTCAGTACTCCTTCCACTTCTTTTACAGTCCTCATTACTTGCAATCATCAGTGTTGACTTAGCTAGAACTGTCGTACATTGCATAATGCCCGTTCCCCATTATCATTGAAGTCCTTTCTAATTGGGGTGAACAATATTTTTAGGGCTAAATATGACTTCGCCCTCTACAACTTATTCAACTTATTATTTAGGTCATAATTTGGACCCATTCAAGTCCATTTATACTCAAACAATTTAAATCTCATTACATTTTGTAAAAGACTAATCAAAGCTTTCTCTTCTTAATTAACCCTGTTCCCCACATCATCAATCCTAGCTTATTTCATTTTGTTAACTGCACTCAACTTATATTCCGAAATAAAAACGATTCAACTAATTTAAATAACTTTTTATTTGTTTTCAGTTCCTAAAATAATGCAGCGAATTTCATCTTGGGTACGTTTTACTAATCTAAGTTACAACAATTTTAATGGAAATTGTTTAGTTTGAAGATCATCTTCCACAGCCTCTAAGGCGACGAAGGTCCTACGCCAGACGCAGTGACAATTCAAAAAAGAGTAACGGCCAAAAAGCATCCAAATCAGCAGCACCTGAATTCAGGCATATTAGCGGGCAGCAACAAGGTTGTTGTCAACAACTACAATGCCCAAATACAGGTCCTAATTATGGATACTACCAGCCTTCAATGGTCCAATCTACATACAACAACCAACCCACCAGATCTTATAACAACAGTACATCAAATAACTACGCGATGAGCACAAGTTTCCATGGATTCTCAGGTCCCTGTTTAAACTACCAGGAACTCTCAGAATCCTCATACTACGAAAGACCTCACGCCTACAACAGAATGACATCAAGCTCTATTTACCCACCAGCGCAATGCTCGGCAGAAGTGAGGAATACTTCGTTTGGTCCCTTTATTTCGTCCTCCTCTTCCACAACATCCCACTCCTCATCCACCAATTCCTTTAGACATCAGGTTGGTTTAAAGAAAAGGCAATTACATTAAATTAATTGAATATTTTGCATTATTTTCAGAAGATACGTACTAATCCATGGATTAACCATCCTTGCCAACAAGGGTTGTATCATTCAGGAAGCAAGAGAAGTATCCTTAATGGGACCGTAAAGAGAGAAATGAGTAATATTAATGGGCAAGTAAATGGAAGTGGTGGCAGTAGCACTTGTCAGAAACCAAATTTAGAGATGTTGTATGCTTCTGTAGACAGGTCTGCTTCCTTGAGAGTTAAATCTTTGGACGAGTCTACGACTTCTAGTGGATATGGCTCGCAAGATAGTAGCAGGTAAGTGTCGCTTCCTTTTTATATTTTATCTTTTTTGTCATAAGTGCATACTTCCTTTAAAAAATGGATATTTATGTGTGTTTTCTATATTTATCAATTCATATTTACAATTTCATGTATTTTAGCCCCGAAAGCAGTGTTCATAGTCCGAACTGGCAAAAAAATGGTGAAAATGGTATTAGTAGTCATTCTAAGATGACGCATTCGGGTTCAGAATTTACTTTATATGCTGCAAATAGACTGAAACAAATTGCTTCCAAGAAAGAAGGATATGGTTTAGTAAATTCACCTCTTTCTATGAAAGATGATACTTTTAGTAGTGGGATAAGCGGTGTCTTCAGTGAAGAACCAGTTTATCATGAGCTTGAAGTAAGTTACAAGGTTCATATATGTTTATTCATTTACAATCACTATGTTTTCAGGTAATTAAACGACTTTCAATGCTCGAAGTAGATGAAGATTCAGAAGATAATGGGTTCTGTTGCAGTGATACAGAATTATTGATGATCGACACATCCTCCTCATCTTCATTTGATTGCTCCTCGCCAATTTATGCTGTTCCGTATGAAGGAGAAATGTCCCGTTCATCGAGAAAACAGTCATCATATCAAGATGACGAACCGATCTATGCCGATGTCATTTCCTTGGAACTTCGTAATAATTGTCCAACTCCACAGCCAATTATTGACGAAGCCAAGCACATGGAAACAGCTCTAGCGATGGCAAAGGCTTCCAAAGCCGAATTTGATTTCCTTGAGGAATTGGATAAACAAATAGCTGACTTGCAAATTCAAAGTGAAGCTATGAAGAAACTAGTTGAGCAAGCTAAAGAACGAGATGAAGCTAGACAAAAAAATAGACAAATGTGCTTGAAAGAAATTTCACAACTCCGTAATATGCGGTGGATTGTAAGAAATAACTTTGAATTGTGTTTGTAAACTACGAATATAATCTAAATATTTAAATAGTTTACTTAATTGCTTCTGATGAATGTGTTTTTTCAAATTTAATAAAAATAAGTTCAAACTTTATTTGTGCTATAAATGATCAATAAAGGATGACAAGCATCCTTTTGAGAGAACCTTTTCGATTTATTTGTTTTATTATCATTTTTAAGAATAAATACCATCAATTTATTTGTGTATTTATTGCAATTTGTCTTATGTATATCAACCTTAAAAGTTTGTATCAAATAATCCGAATGTTTAAAGTATATTTGTATCAAATAATCCGAATGTTTAAAGTATATTTGTATCAAATAATCCGAATGTTTAAAATTTATTTTTATTAAACAATTTGAGTGTTTAGAGTTTATTTATATGAAAGAATATTCGAATTCACTCGTATTAGTTTTGATTAGTTAAAATAAATGTTTTCACTGGATAAAGTCGTCACCCAAAAACGAATAACACATATTATAGCAACGTTCTTCTTTTCCAAAATGTTTCAATGAAAATTCTTCATTTGTTGCTTTAACTATTCTGGGCAATTTTGATAAATATTTGCACAATTTGACTCGCACTTCTAGAAACATACTATTTTCATTGTCTATAATTTATGTCCAAATCTTCCGATTCCTCTAAAAAGTATTTAAATGTATTAATATTTATGTGTGTATGAACAATTTTTACCATCTTATAATATCTCTTCGTAAAAGGTCCAAATATTTCGTCAACAAAAACTGCACGTGGAAGTAGAATATTCGGATCTTGAAATTGATCGGAGTAACTTGAACAAATCGAATCACAAGTTTTCTCATTGTCAAAGAAATACTTGGAAAATTCCTCGTTAGTTATTTTGGTATTCTTTACTTAATGTGACTATAGCATACCGAAAGCTTTTGCTTTGTCTTCAGACATCTGATCAATCTATAGTTCCCCATCATGATGGTCAAAGTAAGAGTATATTTTATGCAAATCTTCTGAAAGAATAAAATAAGATCCAGCAGCTATTTTAATTATTTACCTTCACTAAAGTTTAGCTCAATTTCTGGAAGGGCTTTTTAATTCTATGTGTTGAGCAAGTTAATATGAATAAAAAGGATTAAATTTACCTTGAGGGCTATAGAGTTTGCAACAATAACAAAAGGTAAACTAATCCAGTTTTTTAATTTCTCGGAACCAAAATGATGCCCGTGAAATGAAGTTTCCCATCTTCTCATAATTACCATTACTAAAAGCTTTAAATTTAACATACATTCAATAAAACATTCTATATCACATAATGCAAGAATCGTCATTTCAGATTAGAGTCAACAAGGCTTGATATGCATAAATCAAGTATGCATCTAAGTTGCATTATATATTGACATTAATTATTTGCGATTTTAATTGTTAGATTGTGCAACTACACATTACAAAAAACATGAAAGGATGAGTTAAAAAGTGTCATCGTCAATGAAACTACTACATAAATTATCAAAAAAATCTGGATTCTTATCATTTTTCAGAGAAAATTCTTCGTGCGATATGTCCTGAGATTTTATTATCTTATGAAGCACCTTGCATACTTTCACTCGGTTTTCAAACTTTATCACTTCATCGACATCTTTCAAAATTAATCTATTTAAATTTTCTAGAACGGAAATGAACTGTGTGTTAATAATTTAGTTACCTTCTTCAAAAAACTTCTTTACATCGGTTTTTGGTTTTACAATTTGTTGCTCTTTTAGAGATTCAATAGTTTCTTTGAAATATTGTATTAAAAATAAATTTAAAGTATTACCTAGAGTCGGAATATCGCAATAAATAAGAAACGTAATTAGCAATGGTATTGTTATATACAATGAGCCTTTGATCTTCTTGGAAAAATAATCAAACCATGAAATAGGTCTTTTCCGCATTTTCATCAAAACCATTTTAGATAAACAAAAATGTATAGTCGTGGGTGAATGAAAGTTTAATTTAAGTGAACGTATATCTCTTAAAATTGAAAGCCATTTGCCAATAATATAAAATTAATATCCGTCGTGTCTGGTGCAGTTAAAATATAATGGTGTATATTTTTAAACACAAAGAAACAATTAATTTTTTAAGTTTACACTCTTCCAACTGTACCAAGGAACATCATAAAAATAAATATTTTGATTTAGCTGTTGAAAGGAATTTTATTTGAAAAAAATAAGTATCAAATATGTTTACCAATCAAAAGTAATATTAATCTATCTATTAATGTATTTGAGTGGTGGCTTTAGATCTCTTTTTCATATTATTACAAAAATTCATTATTTTTAATGGATAATGTCTTCAAGATGCCAAAAAGATGATAATATCAATTGCTATTGAAATGTGCAATGGTTATTGTTTGTATCTTAATTTCATAGTATCCTATCTACACACCAAACTCTCAAATTCATAAAATACTAACTGGTAAGTTCATAACACATATACATTCTTATGTGATATTCTTATAATAACTCCACGTAACATCACTGGTGTAGTTCGAAATAAGCTATTTAGTGGTATTTAAAATAATACATTTACAAATAAGTATGCTTAAATAACGAGACTTTTTAATTTGTTGAACAATACATTTATTCACAAGTTTGATAAAGAAGGAACTGAAAATTTGTTATTATTTCAATTTATTGTTTATTATAAAGATTTTAACAACATTTTATTACAAAAATATTCAAGCATACATAGAGTGAAAAAGGATAAACCCAAAATAAGAATAACATGAAAAAGGATATTTTAGTAGGTTATGTCAAAAAATGAAGATCATAAAGCATTTTCCCACCAAAAGGTAGGAATTTCAAGTTAATCTCTCTACCATCTACCACCTCCACCATAAGAGCCACCTCCACTGTTTCCACCAAAACGAGGTCTCTTGTCGAAGTTGGATCCCCCACCGTTGTTGTAAGGTCTCTTGAACCCACGACCACCACCACCTCCTCTAGAGTTGTTGGCCATTTCGCGAAGCCTTTCTGGAACCTTTTGTTTAGCCTCGTCCAAAATCTTAATGAGATCACGAGCCTTTGGACCATTGCTGCTGGTGAAGAAAGTGTAAGCATCACCAGTCTGGTCAGATCTACCAGTACGTCCGATACGATGTACGTAATCTTCAGAGTTGTTAGGATAATCGTAGTTAATAACATACTTGATATCACTAACATCTATAATCACAAAAATAAGATTAGTTTAGTTTTTTTGGTCAACTGTAGATCCATACGACGTACCTCAACTCAAAACCCGATCTGGAGTGCCAGTGACAGCGACAATGGTGAAACTTCCTCCTCAGACATGTACTCCTTTACGGAAATCAGCTCAAGATATCAAATGCACTTACCTTCTTCTTGATACACTGATAATGTAAATGCGCACACGAAAGATATGTTTAAAGGAAGATACACTAGTATCTGCAGCACATACTCCTCGACATCACCAAACAGACATAAGGGTGAAATTTATTGTGATGTCAATCAAATTAAGGATCGGATTCGAAGAAAAATGTATGGATCGTTCGGCTCACACTCAAATCTAACAAAAAGCAATTACGCCTTCCGATAGCAGCACCACCCTATATAATACCGCCTTGGCTCATCCAAAGAATGGATAGTATATGAAAACCTTGGTAAGGTTCAAATATTGCCAGCATGTTACTCGAAAACAAATATACCTCGAAGGATATTGTCCCCAAATAAGTTCTTAAAAAAGACATTTACCAAACTAATATATTATATAGAATATATTGTTCACAAATGAATTTGAATTAAGCCCATGCTTGTGTTCAAAATGAGTATGAATCCCTACTATTTTATTGAGTTTAAACAAAAACATACCTAATCCACGTGCAGCGACATCTGTGGCCAGAAGAACTGGATTCTTCCCCTCCTTGAATTGTCTGAGAACCCAATCACGTTCACTTTGTCCTTTATCTCCGTGGATACACATCACTGGCCAGCCTTCACGTCTCATGTTCTTCGTCAAGTCATCAGCCTTTCTCTTCGTTTCGACGAAGATGATTGTTTTTGGTTCAGTAGTCTTGAGGATTCCATCTAGAAGCTGAAGCATACGAGGTTGCTTTTCATTTTCCTCTATCAATTCAATATGTTGGGTGATGTTGTGATTGGCGGCAAGTTCCATGGATCCTACATTCAACCAAGCTGGGTCAGTTTGGAATTCGGAAGCCATGTTTCTAACTTCCTTTGGCCACGTCGCACTGAACATCATTGTTTGTCTGTCAGGTCTGATTTGCCCAACGATCTTTCTTATCTGAGGTTCGAATCCCATGTCGAGCATACGATCAGCCTCATCGAGAACCAAGAAGGCACATCTTCGGAGGTTCGTCGTGTTGGTTGCAATGAAGTCGATTAGTCTACCTGGAGTGGCAACGATGATGTCGACTCCCCTTTGGAGATCACGAGCTTGGCCTCCCTTTGGAGCTCCTCCGAACAAGCAGCACATGGAGATTCCACTAGCCTTGCAATAGTCGCGAGATACTTCTTCAACTTGTTGAGCCAACTCTCTTGTTGGTAACAGAACCAGCACAGTAGGTCCGTCATCGCTTCTTCTCTTTGGAGAGTTCAGGATGGTGTTGATAGCAGGAAGCATAAACCCAAGGGTTTTTCCGGATCCAGTCTTGGCAATAGAGATGATGTCTCTTCCACTCATGGCAATTGGCCATGAAATTCCTTGAATAACGGTTGGCTTCTTGAAGTTCCCGAGTAGCAAAGAGAGGATTGTTTCTGGCAAAGGAGCCTCTCTGAATTCAAAAATTGGTTTTGGGATGTTCTTTCCTTGGAGAGTTACTTGGTTGTCTGCCAGCCATTGATCCACCTCGAATTGGTCACGTCTAGTGACAGTTGCGTGCTCCTTGTAGTATTCCTTAACTAAAGGTTTCAATTGGTGTTTCTCCCAATCGACATCTTCGAGTTTGGCGGGTTGGCCTGAAAAAATAATGGAATTAGTAAATTAATCATCCCTGAGTAATTAGTTTTTAAAACAAGATCATAACTAGAGCTTTGAATCACTCGACAGAATATATGTAAGCTTAATAATTTATGTAATCCTAATAGCCTAGATTTGATATCGCTTTATATTTTAGATTGATGCGAGTCTTATCTTTTAGATCTAATATGAGCCTTTTATTTACCTGAATCTCTGCCATTAGATGCCCGGCCGAAGCCTCCTTGGCCGCCTCCACGACCTCCGTAACTGGAGCCTCCACCTCCATATCCACCTGAGGAATATCCGCCTGAGGCCCCGTATCCACCGCCGCCTCCTGAAGAGTAGCCACCTGAGCGAGGAGCACCGCCTGAGTATCCTCTGCTTGAGTTGTCGTGGGAGTCACTGAAATGGAAAAATGAGTAAAGTTTTCCAAATAGGTAAAAGTTTTCAAAGTAAGTAAAATGAAAAGATACTACTTGTATAGGTTGTCTGATCCGATAAAATTGCAGAATGTCTATTGTAAAGTACAACTGCGACCGTCGTAATCATTTTTGATGTTGGCATGTTTTTGAACGATACCAGTCATGAATCACTGGGTCGCCTTCGAACTGCCAAGTATCGGAATTACACATTTAAGCAAACTCACTATTTGTTTTCGCGTCCTGCTCTCATCTTTTTAAACTGGTGTTGTCTGAATTCTGAATCTTGATCTGCTAGTTGAAGTCGATTAAAAGCTTGGCCTGTTGATCTTATTAAATGTGATCCAACGAATAGAGATAACCCTGTGTTTGTAGTTAACCTAAAAATAAAAG
Source organism: Rhabditophanes sp. KR3021 (assembly GCA_963281155.1). Taxonomy (NCBI): domain Eukaryota; kingdom Metazoa; phylum Nematoda; class Chromadorea; order Rhabditida; family Alloionematidae; genus Rhabditophanes; species Rhabditophanes sp. KR3021. Next base: position 2,817,086 of record CAUJLY010000004.1, on the reverse strand, counting down.
GATGAATTAATTTCAATGATCAAATATAACTGACAATTTCGAAGGAAGATTGCCATGAAAGATACATTGAGAAAGTAGACGGGAAAACATCTAAGCGAGGTACTATGAAAGAATGAAAGATACAAATGAATTGTAAACTGAGAATGGTTAAATAAAAATGGTTACGAATTCAATCGACATAAGCCATTCCAAATCTGTCTGAGAGTCAGCCTGTTTCGATGCAAACTGTGTTTCTTGGGAAAACGCACATTGGGAAAGTCGCGATAAAGCAAGAACGCAGAGTACAAAGAGCGTATAAACAGAACATATGAAGAGAGTACATACTAGAAAAAGCCTAGAGAGTACATATTCAAAATGTATGATGAGCAGGCACTCAAAGTGCAAGCCCCTAAATATATTTCAAAACTGAATAATTTTTTGAATTTAAATGATAAATAGCTATTTGAAAAGGCAAAACAGATAATATTAAAGGAAATAGCGACAAAATAAATAACATTAAAGGAAGTAAAGACATTATATGGATGCAAAAACAAAGTATATGCAATGACACACAACAACTAAAACACGATTTATAAAGACGTGTAAAGCAGGAGTATACAGATTTTAAACAACATTACATACGAATAGTTAAATATGTAGTAATTCTTGGAAATACCAAAATTTTGTTATGTCATACATGTTTACATCATCCAATAATATCGATGACAACACACATTTTAAAATAAATTACGTCGAAATTTGAATAATAAAAAAGATCGGATGTTGGATTAATCCAATTTACCACAAAATCTGAATATTAAACTGGACTGCAATAAATAATAACAACGTTTTATCATTAACAAAGCCAGACTACTAACAGAAAAACTAATAATTTTAATTAGTTGATGAAATTTGATTTTTATTATGAGAATGGCCTTCCCCAAATAATGGTTGTCATGAAAATAGGAAGATAACAGAACTCTTTTTCAGATAATGAAAACAGATGTTTCTTAATGAATGTCATGAATGTTATTGTTAGAAAATTACAGTGTTAAATAAGATAGTTTGTTGTTATTCTAATGTTTTATGAGACGTGGGTAAGATAAATGCAAGAGTCCCGAGTCATCCTTTTCAGTGACCCTTATATAGTGGTTAGTGTGATTACGTGTAAGTTATGGTTTAAACCGCTCAATGATCTTTTGACCGAGGCAGTTATTAAATTTGAATTTTACAATAAGGAAATATGTCAAGTAGGTAAAAATGACTATCATTTGATAAATGTCGAAAGTGTGTATTGGATGATAATTTGAAAGAAAATTTGGCTATTAATACATTATTAAAATATCAATTTGGATAAACAACAGATGAACACACATTTATAATGAAAAACACCATTTATTAGTTAAATTCAATATATCGTTCAAAAAATTTATAAATTTTTAATATATGGGAACTAATGGTGCCAACGGTATTCTACGTTTCTTCATTCTTAGGCTCGTCCCATAACAGTGGCGTTGATTTTGTTGTAGAGAGGCTCGATGACTTTGTTGTACAACTTCAAAGCTCCCTTAGTTCTTGGCATTGAGAGGTACAATAAGAAAAGAGCCTAAAATATGGTTATTAAAAGTATCCAAATCAAAAATTACCTTGAGGAGCCAGTAAATCGGGAACCATGAAAAAAGAGACTCGGCAAAGAAGTCAACGAGGGAGAAAGCTGAAAAAACACACCAATAGATCAACCATTGGGTGTCGTCTTCTTTGTCAACACTCTTTACGGCCGTAACAGATCTATAGGCAGGGTATAAAGATCCGATGAGGTTGCAAACAAGGGATGCAGCGGATCCTACAATCAAATAGAGACTGAGTAGGCCTCCAATTCCATAGACAAGGTGCTCACGCTTAGCTCCAGTACTTTCCTCGAACTTTTTGAAGAACATCGCAGTGTTTGGATCTTGAATTCCGTAGATGATGGCATTCAACTCTGTTGGAAGATTCACCAAGTCGATTTCTCCGCCGTCTTGAGAAGGAGTAGCTGATGGGGGGCCTTGTTGAGAAGTAGTAGTTGGTGGTGGACCTTGCTGAGGACCTCCTGGAGCTGCAGGAGTAGTGACATTGGCAGTGAGTACTGAACCTGGAGCTGATGGTGGTGAGTCGGCCATAATGGAGTTAGTAGAAACGTAAAAAACCTAATTTAGATTTTTGTAACATAGTCATTAAATGCTGCCTCTAATATATTTGATAAAGGTTCCTAAATTTGAATTATCATCTCTTATTATTCTAATATTTTAACCTAATATTGAAATTTTATTTTGTGACATCACAAGACCTTTTTACACACATGTGAATAAACGAAATTCCAAGTTGTCTTGAAACGATAATACTTAGCACGCACAATAAGTTAAGTTTAACACAGCTTTACTTTTACTTCATTTCCAGTCATCAAATATGAGTGTTGCTAAATCACCTGATGCTAATTTACATTCATCTCAAACTAGTAGCGCCAATAATTCTGATGACAATAACGGCAATGAAGAAACTACCAAGATTGAGAACTTTTTAGAAACGATGAAAAAGCTAGCTACTCCAGAATCTAAGAGCACTGCGGCTCCAGCGCCGAAATTTGTCTTTGGACAGTCTTTGTTTAAAAGTAAATTGCAGTATGAACTACCTTTAGCCAAAACCGATAACAAAAGCAGTGAGCTCTCTTCTAAAAGCATTCCGACCACAATATTTGGACAATCATGTGTGTTTGAATTGGTAAGTATAAACAATCTAATATTAATTTAACAAGTATTTCAGTCTAAGAAGATTGGCATGACTGAAAGCCAAAATCATTTATCAGCTTCAGATATCTTAACTCAATTGGCCAAGTCATCCTCAAATGTTGTGCCGATTACCAAAAATGATAATGCCTCAGAAAGTGAGAAGAAAGACTTTGGCACACTTGATCTGGGCTTAGATGGGAAGCAAGAAGCATTTCTATCAGTCAAAGAAAATAGTTCACTTGAAGACGTAGAAATGACTACCGGTGAAGAAAAAGAGACTAACATTTTCCACATGAATTTTCAAAAGATGCATAGATATGACGCAAGCACCAAAACATGGCTTGAAAGAGGCGCCGGAGAAATTCGAGTTAATAGAATTGAGAATGAGGAAGAGGGGTACCAATACAGAATCATTTCCCGTGTTGGCGGAAATCGCCGTGTTCTTATCAATTCAGGTACTTTCGAGGGTATGTATTGCGAGCAAACTTCAAAGACAAGAGTCAAATTTACTGCCCTTGCACCCGAATCGGAAGTTCCTAACATCTTTCTAGTTAGTGGCAATGCTACTCTAATTAATAAATTTTGCGAAGTCATGGAAAATCATTTGAACGCTCGAGTATGCTATCTCGATGAGGCTATAGTAAATGTAAGAGAGACCCGTTCATTAGGGGAAAGAAAACGACCAGCGGAAGCCAACGAAGATGAAGAAGGAAGTAGTGTTACAGCAGTTAAAAAAACAGCTTAACCACTAATTATTTCAATTGTCTTCTTTTTAAAGTTTAATTTTATCATTTTTGTAAATTTAAATAAACCTCCTTTGTCGAATTGTTTAATAGTGTACTAGTAGTCCTTTGCTGACTTGGTTTAAAGTTTAATATCGATCAATATTTTAATGCAATGACTCTCTTTAAATATTGTACTTTAATAGTGGTACTTTTTAGTCATTAAAATACTTTCGTAAACCATAAACTTATTAGTACTCTCAATGACTATACCTGCCATATATAATAATTATTGCTGCCAATATGTAGTATAGTCCATTACTTTTTACAATATTGTATGTAGCACTTTTAGGTGGTGGGAATTTACATTTCTCTCGATACCATTGTCTTTATGTAACAGTTTTGTCATTACTTTTTTCTTTGACCAGTTAATTAAAAAGAAACGATGATGCTAACAACTTTTAGAAACTTTGAATCATTTTTTGGTAAATTTTGTCAGCGTGTCGTCGTCTGCCACCATGCGTGTTTTGTTCTCTTTCTCTGTCCAATGCTCAATCTAACAGACATTTGACTGAAATCAATGGGTAGATTCAAGTTGTATCTCTCGTTTTATCTATTACTTTATCATCAAATCTAATTATTCGTGTCCTTATTTATAGGGTAATTGCCACACATTCAATCCTACTTCTCAACACACGAATGGTTCGCAATCAAAGACGTCAATGCTCCCTTAAAAATGAAAACATAATGGAGCAAAGTATCGGTAAAAGTCAAATTACAACAAGGTCTCAATCCAAAGAATCAAATAAGATGGTAAAATGTGAAAGATCTAGGGTAAGTCGCACCTCGCCATTTTATAATTTTATTCCTATTAATTGGACCTCACCTTATCTAATTTTATCGATTTAGGCAAAAAGAAAATCAAGCGAAGCGGAGCTTGAATGTTGTTGTTGTAAGAAGAAACCCAATCTAACCACTACTCGAAATGACAACCATCACGCAAATGGAATTAAATTTAATAATATTCACTTTAATGATAGTTCTAGTAGTTGCCAAGGCAATAATAGTCAATTAATAAATTATAATATGGATCGTCCTACAACGTGGATCACAACCTTCCAAGAGATGTCTGAGGAGGAAAAGCAACATTCACTGGGTATGCTTATTCAAAACTCAGACATGGAATCAAGGCGCACTCTCAAGACTCTAGTTGAGCCTTTCTTCAAGAAGGATTTTCTGAGGCTGCTGCCAAAAGAAATCTCACTCCAAATACTTAAGCATTTTACGGCCAATGATTTAAGCAAAATTGCATTTACCAGCAAGACGTGGAACATTCTCTCCGAAGACGTTGGTATTTGGAAAAACTTGTGCCGTGTAGATGACATCAAACTCTTGCCACCACTCATTGCCAGGTCGCTGGGTTGGAAAAATTGGGTAAAACCAGTGAAAGACGATGACAGCAACAAAGGTCCTTGCAGGGCAATTTTGTCAACACCGCTCTGTACACCAGAACACACTCGATCAGACCCCGATGCAGAAAGCAAACAGCAACTACAGGTGTGTTATGACAGATGCACGTGGAAAGCTGAATACCTTAGAGCCAGGAGAACGAGAATCAACTGGAACAAGGGTACACCCACCAAAAGGTGCGAACTAAGAGGACATCAGAATCACGTAATTACCTGCTTGCACGTCCATACTAATATTATTGTCACTTGTGGAGACGATAATACTTTAAAGATCTGGGATCCTGTTGACGGCTCCGTAAGTCTATTTTCCTATTATCGCATTCACTAACTCTTTTTAGTGTCGATTTACGCTGGATCGCCATAGCGGTGGAGTTTGGACATCTGAATTGTCTCCAGATGGTAAAATTCTAATTAGTGGTTCCACTGATCGTACAGTCAAGGTAAAATAAATTAAATAATCTTTATTAAAAGGCACACAAAAATAATAACATATGTAGCTTACAATTTAAAAGCAATAAAATCAGAATATTTATGCACTGTTCTGAGTGCTATTTTATTGGCAATGGAGGGATTTTTAAGCCATATATGAAAGTATGACGATGTAATCAAATTGTCATTAAGCATTAAGGAAGACTTTTTTCAAAGATTTCATGAAGACATTTGAGCAAATTTATAAAACTGCTTACTAAAAAACATTTAATTCAAATAATTATAATTAATCCTGAATTGGCATTATTTCAGGTCTGGAATACCGAAACAGGACAATTGATACACGAATTAACAGGCCACTCTTCAACTGTCAGATGTATGGCCCTAAACAAAAAAATCCTGGTCACAGGATCCAGAGATTGTACCTTACGTGTATGGAACATTGAAACAGGTAAACTGATCAAAGTTCTACATGGTCATTTGGCAGCTGTTAGATGTGTTCAATTTGATGGTGAAAGAATTATCTCAGGTATCGAATTGGTTATAAAAAATAATGTAGACATTTAACAAGCTTACTTTATTAAATTAAAAATAAGATAATAATGGGGATTAAATTAAAAATTATATAGTAACGGGGATTAAATTAGAAATGTAGATTAAATTCAAGATTTTTTTGAGATCTCTTAATTTAACTGTTTGATTTGCATATAAGAAGTCTTAGAATACCAACTGAGTGACTTGATATATTCCTTTCAAGGAACATTTGAATGATCATATGCATATCATATTAATTCTTAAGATGATTGATCTCGCTTTTGGCAAACTCTGACTTCCTCAATTGCTTTTTAATAGCATGGAAGTTTCTTTGTCTTGTTTCCTTTTCTGCTATAATTAGCTTGACTTGGGTTCCAATTCTTTTTCCACAACTAATTCGGACCATTGTTTTCGACTGTCTGAAGTGTTTCAGATCTAGACTTTTCTTCTTGACGATTATAAAGTAGACAAAGTTCTTAGTATCCTCATTCCACACTTGCACTCTTATCCATTCTTGGCACATGCTCCTTCTTTCCATACTTCCAAAATATTCCAGAGGTAGAGTAGATTTTAACCGTCTTCCGTCTAGATATTTTTGAACAATACTCAATGATCTTTAGTTCTCTGTTAATGAAGAGGTTCAATTGTACGTAGTGGGTATTTTGGGTGTACGAAATTACTAAGCATTTTGACCATGCAAAATCTTTAATATTATAATTTGTTGTTTGATTAATACGGGTATAACATAGCAACATTTAATCATCTACACATGTGATAATTAAACAAAAAAGAATAAGTATCACCCAATTTTTCAAATTTTATTCTTGATTTAAAATTGTGACTCCAAAAATGACTTTCAGCAAATATTCATATTTTGAATGTGTAAAGTGTTAAAGAACAGATATTATAGTTCGAACAACTATTTGCATATTAAACATTTATTACATCAATTACATCAATTATTAATGTTTTTCTATCTCAGGAGCTTACGATTATTTCGTCAAAGTATGGAATGTCGAAACAGGAATGTGTATTCATAATCTAGTTGGACACTCAAATAGAGTTTATGCTGTATTGTTTGATCCAGTAAATGATATCATTGTAAGTGGAAGCTTGGACACGACTATTATGATTTGGTGTGCTCGTACTGGGCATCCACTACAAACTCTTGTTGGTCATCAATCCTTGACTTCTGATATGATTCTCCGAGGTGAAACGTTGATATCAGGAAATGCTGATGCGACAATAAAAATATGGAATATCAAAAGTGGAGAATGCATTCATACACTGTCCGGAGAGAACAAACACGCTTCAGCGGTGACATGTGTCAAGCTAGTTGACAACAAGTACATAGCTTCTAGTAGTGACGACGGAACTGTCAAATTATGGTGTGCCAAATCAGGAGTTCACATACAAGACCTTCTAAAGTTAGACACGGCTGGCAATGGAGGCTGCATATGGAAGATTTCAACCACAGACACGATGCTAATAGCAGCTGTCGGTTCTCGTGGTAACAACCAAACCGAAGACACCCGGGTGATTATGATGGATTTTGATGCTGGGTATCCAGAATAAATAACTTTTAATCATTAATCTTATAAATCAAAAAAAACTTGCCTTTCAATTAAAAAGAAGCAGAAGAACTTTCAATGAATAGGATGTTACGATGGTTTTTATGTATATATGATCACCTTTTAAAACTTCAATGCTACTTAATACATCATTATAACTCTAACATTAATACTTTATTTTAAACTTTGATATTATGCCTAAATAAAAATGTGCAATTTTCCTATCAAATTTCCATTAACTGAATATAATACCTTTTATACTTTACAATAAACCATTTTCAATTAATTCGTTTGATACTTTTTTAAATTTCCTACTTTCTACAATAAGCCACATTAATTTAATATACCTTATACTTTTTCAAAGGGTTATTTTAATACAAAGCAATAGTCCAGTAATAAATATTTCAAGCAAATTTGAATAAATTTTATAGTAAATAATTATGAACTTGCTTTTTAAATATTCACTTATTCGTATAATAACAGTTTCCACTTAATGGAGGTCTATTTACTTTATTCAAATTTGGAAACAGAAATAAGAACAGTCTCAAAGCGAAAATATCGTCTCCTTTCCCCAATAGTTTGACGTGTTAATATTTGTTCGTTTGACATTAACTATTCTATTAGTTACTAAAAGACTATAATTATGGCAAATAACACCTTCTTTGAGATTCACAACGCATATTTCTTAGGAAATTACCAACAATGCATTCAAGCTGCTGAGGTAAGTCCTTAAACTAATTATTAATTCTATTTTGTTTAGAACTTGAAATGTAAGGATGACGAAGAGAAGGCTGAAAGAGATAGTTTTATGTATCGTTCTTTTATTGCTCAAGGAAAACATGCCTTGGTTTTGTCTGAGATTCCACAAACCACTACCAACCTTACTCTTAAATGTTTGAGGAGATTAGCCGAATATTATAACAAACCAAGTGAACACGCCACTTTGATGGCTAAATTGGACAGTGAGATTAAGAGTGCTGATGTTTCCAACGAAAATTATTGTTTTTTGACTAGTTTGATTTATATCAACGAGAACGACTATGAAAACGCTCTTAGACTTCTCAACAACTGTTCGTCTATGGAAGGTGAGTGAATGTATTAACATAACGGGGGCTCAATTAAAGGATCATCGTCTTTATCCTCCGCTTATTCTTTTATCTTTGATTCATACAAAAGTGATCCTTTTTTATCCGCATTCTTTTCACTAACATTTGCTTGAATCAACTTTCTGAAGACAAGAACTTTTTTTAAGCCAGCGCAACGTAATCTCATTAAATAGATTGTGTATAGAAATATCTATCCAATCCTTACAATAGACATCTTTCTCTTTGTCATCAGGATAAATAGTTTCAAACAAATCATGATCAGTAAATATCTCTTGAACGTAATTGTGTTGAAAGTGTTTTGAGGGTCCTCATTCTTACTTTGCAAAATAAATTGTGTAATCCCTTTCAGTCTTCTTAGGAAAAATAACAAGAAAGACCATACTTTATTTGATCTGTGAGTTTTCTTCATAGTCCAATCCTAATTCATTTGGTTCTTCCCAGTCGGGGGCTACTTTCATGGCATTCACCATTGTAATCAGCTTATGCATGACCTGAATTTTGATACTGCCGTCATCTTCTGGCATGGCAATAGTACAAATAGTGCATTTAATGCTAAAACTGGATTCTTCTGTAATCTTTTTGGATTGCTTCATGGTGCCATTTTCCTTGATTTCCAAAATAGAGACACTTGGATGAAATTCAATTGCAAAATCAGCATTAACAGGTTTCTCTAGCATGTCACTTCTTTATAGGTCTAAAGAAATTAAATTACAGACAAATATTAACAATTTACTTCAATATCCTCGTGATAATCAAGTTAAACAGCATTTCATCTTCTTTAGCATCATTAACAGCAAGGCAATTTTCTTAGCCCCTTGAAAGAAACATTCTTTGACAAACTAAGAGAAGCCTCTCTCTCAAACCTGATAAAGGAAGTTCATTAAGTTGTCCTATACATGGATGAAGATAGCATCTGGAGACATTTTTGGTTTGTTGAAAACATCCTTTTATTTAGGTTTTACAAACTCTGACTGTTCTTCTTCACCTATGCCTGACAACCGTTGTTCTAAAGAAAAGAGAATATAATTATTGCCAGTTGAATAGTTTGTGTCTCTTCTAACACCCAAGTTACTCTCATCAGCTTTTGTAACCTTTCTTTCCCTCACTTCTAAGCTACTATTTTTCATGAGTCAAGCAACCTCTTCAGAGTCCCTTTTGTTTGGATTGTTTTCTCCTCCTCTTTCCATTTATAGATAAAATAAGTCTCAAAATGAGTGCGATTTTTAAGGTAACTAAAATAATAAGTTTCTCTAATATGAGTTAAATGCAGTCTTTGACACGAAAGAGCTTAAAACTAAAATTGAAACTTCCATAAGTCTTAAAGATACTGTTGATATACAGTCCCTTAAATTTAACACCGTCTTAATTTCTATTTCTATGAAGGTTATGCCACTACTATCTTTGTTCTTCTTAAAATTGATAGAGTCGATCTAGCCATGAAGCAGCTAAAGATTCTTCAAGAAATCGATGAAGACGTCACTATCACACAACTTGCCCTAGCTTGGGTAAATGCTGCCGTTGGAAAAGAAAAGTTGAAGGACGCCTTTTATATCTATCAAGAACTTATGGACAAGTATGGGGAAACTGTTCAATTATTAGTTTCCCAAGCCTCATGTTTGATTCAACAAGAACGATACGAAGAAGCTTCTACCATATTGGTTAATGCCCAACAAAAGGATTCTGACAATGCCGAGGTCATCATCAATTTGTTAATGCTAGACAGCAAGTTAAGTGGTAAAGCCAATGAAAAGAGGGGAAGACTTATCAGTCAAATGAAACAATTCCATGCCGGCCATCCATGGACTATTGCCTACACTGCCAAGGAAACTCTTTTCGACAGATTGTGTAGTGAATCAAATGCATAAAGAAAAATTATTATCACATAAATATATATAATCACATTAAATATTAAATATTTGTAAGTTTATTACAGAATTGAAGTATAAATAATTTATCGAAATTTGTTAAATCCATTCCTTCTTATAAATGTTCAAAATACAATTTACTTTAAATATTACTTCTGTTAATAGTTTCTGTTGTTATTCGATGATTGTAAAGTGTCTTCTAAGTTCAGTATAAAGGAAGATTACATCAATTAGGTCGGCTACAAAGACAGGAGCTCTTTTAAAAACAGTGTGTTTGCCGTATTCAACTCCAATACAGACATTGTTTTTAGAATCACTAAATTGTTCACTCAACCAAGCTAGTGTTTCTATTTCTTCCCCTTTTCCGAGTTCTTTGTATTGGCATTCGTGTAGTAGCTTGGCCAAAGACAAAGACAGCTGAGGATCGACGTATTTGTTTGAATTACCATACAAAATTACAAACTTCTGTTTTGCTGCTTCGATGTCCTTCAAGTATTCAGGCACATCTAGAAAGCTAATGTTTTGAATAGTTTTGACAGTTGAACTTCGTGATCCGGCTTTCAAAAATCGAAGTCTTGATAAGTTATTTGATTTGTAAACTAAAATAAACGGATAAAACAAAATTAGTGTTTCGTACCTACTAATGTCAAGCAATGGCTGAATTTGATGAGCGCCCAAATCCTTCAGTCCCATGATCAAGTAATGAATTGTGGCAATGAAGTTATGTCTATACTTGTGCTCATCATTAATTCCATAAGGAGAAACAGCAATACATCCGACGGCACCATCATTCTTGTATATCTCAGTCATCTTTATTGCTGTTTCAGTACCGCGGCCATGACCCATAAAAATGATCTTCTCGTGAGGTTTGATTAAGGTTCTGCAAATAGTGGTAATGAATTGCTTCCTTTCATTTCCATCACATTCAAGGCGACTATCATACGAAGAATATCCAAAGCCAGGTAAATTAATCCCCAAATATCTAGAAAAATTAAATTTAGTTTTATCCAAATTAGACCGAAGAGACAATTACCTGATTCCACGTTCTTTGAGGGGCTCGATTATTGGGAGGAAGTCCTTTTCACCCCTTCCGGGCACATCATGTATTGCAACCAAGATTCCCTTGTAGCTGCCATCTGGCATTGAATCTTAAAACAAAAACTGTTGGACACATTTAAAAAGATTTAAACTTATTCTGACTATTGCATTTATTTCTATCTCCTTCTTTCCAGAAACTTCGATATTCATTGTAATAGGTTTTAAAACACTGGTTACTTTAGGTTTGCGTCCATTTGTTAGTATAGATACAAAAGATTTAATTATGCTAGTCTTCCTCATAACTTAATTTTCTTTGAAACAACAGGTATTTGTGTGCTTAACTGATTGAAAATTACAATTTTAATATAATACAATTAAATGCAAAATTTGATTTGAAGAAATTTAAATAACTCAAGTAAAGTACATTGTTTTGTTAGTGAAGTTTATTGTTTGGTTAATATATAAGTTTAGTGTAACGGTGAAAGTATTTGATAAATTTATCAAATGATGAGGATATCAACGCATTTGAAGAATACGGTTCATTTTTGGAACACATTGTTCCAAGGAATCACAATCTTGAATCCAGAAAAACTGTCTTACATCATTTGTGTGGCCTTTAAGCATGATTACATGACCATCTTTGCATTCGTTAATCTTGTAGACGGTGTATTCGTTAGGAACTGTTTTGATTTGGAGCTCTTTCTTTCTAGTTGAATTATTTTCCCACATAATATTCAAAGCACCTCTTTCGTCAACTTTCATTCTCAAATAACCAGGTCTTTTATCACACTCAATGTGACCAGTATTTGCACCAGCGTTTTTAGTAAATGTTGATCGACCAGCTTTAATCAAAAACATCATTCTGTTCTTTCTGATCACAGTTGGAGATTCATGAAATAATACAAATTTTTTGTTGGCTTTCTTTGAATTTTTAAGAGTAATGAGTCTTGAAACTAGTGGTGTATTCAAGGAATTGGTCGTTGGCACACTAATTAATGAGTTAGTTGAAGGTTTAGAAGAAACATCTTTGGAAGGTGTTTGGGAAGGCATTAGAAAGGAATTAATTTTATTTCATTAGAGGATCTTTTATATATTCTAAATTAAATTTAAATTTCCTTTAATATACACACTATTATCTAAATTAAAAGTAATTCTTAGACAACTGTTATTTTGAACAAGTCACGTCAGTTCTTGTCTATGCTATAGTCTAAGACGGCTTACATACATATCAAAATGAACATCAATCACTGCTTATCTGACGGAAGTGTTGAGATCTTTGTTAAGAGGAATTGGAATGAGGTATATTTTTATTGTTTCAGATGGCAAGCTAGTTTGTCTTTTTAAAAGATCTATATTTTCTAAACATTTACTAAGCTTTTAATAATAAATATTTACATTACTTGACACTATTTTAAACTGTTATTTGATTTTAGAATGCCTCGAATAGAAAATGATCCGAAGCTTGACTTCAAGGATGTCTTGATCAGACCAAAGAGATCTACTCTTAAATCGCGTGCGGATGTTGATCTTGTCAGAGAGTTTACATTCAGAAATTCCAAAAAGACATACAAGGGCATTCCTGTAGTTGCGAGTAATATGGATACTGTTGGAACTTTTGCCATGGCTTCGATTTTAGCCAAAAACAAAATGTTCACTACTATTCATAAACATTACACAGTCAAAGAATGGACCGACTTTGCAGCTTCAATTGAAAATAAGGAAGAGGTAGTTAGAATAATCGTTTTTACATAAGAATAGTTTTCAGTTTTTCGCTCATACTGCTATTTCCGCCGGAATGGCCGATAATGATATCATCAAATTGAGAGAAGTATGCGATGCAATTCCTGAACTTGAACACATCTGTCTTGATGTCGCTAATGGATATTCTGAGCATTTCGTTGACTTTATCAGAAAGGTTCGCGAAGAATTTCCTAGATATACCATTTTAGCAGGAAATGTGGTTACTGGCGAAATGGTCGAGGAATTAATCTTGACCGGTGCTGATATCGTCAAAGTAGGAATTGGTCCAGGATCCGTCTGTACGACCCGAAAAAAGACCGGGGTTGGCTACCCTCAATTGTCTGCTGTCCTGGAATGTGCTGATGCTGCTCATGGAATGAATGGACATATTATGTCTGACGGAGGTTGCACCAACCCAGGTGACGTAGCCAAGGCGTTTGGAGCTGGTGCTGATTTTGTCATGGCTGGAGGTCTATTTGCTGGCCACGATCAATGCGGGGGTGAAATCATCCAAAGTAATGGAAAGAAATACAAGCTTTTCTACGGAATGTCTTCAGACACTGCCATGAACAAACACTCTGGCTCAGTAGCTGAATACAGAGCTTCTGAAGGAAAAACGATCACTATTCCTTACCGCGGGGACGTTTCAACAACAATTCAAGATATTCTTGGGGGCATCCGAAGTGCAAGTACTTATGTAGGCGCTAGTTCGCTTAAACAGGTAAATTTTGCACCATATCTCAACCTTTAATTGTATCGTTTCAGCTGTCGAAAAGAACAACTTTCATCAGAGTTACCATGCAAACTAACGAACAATATGCAGCCTTTGAGGTTTAATTTAGTCACGTCTTTTCCTTTTAGTTCAATTTTAATTTGTTACATTTTTATTCATTAATCTTCAAATTGAATGTTATGATAAAAAGTCTAATTACTATATTTTTAAATGCTTACATATTTTTTATTTTCTATTTTTCGTTAAAAAAGCTTAAGCTGCTTATTGAAGGATGGTACAAAAAATGGAGTCCTTGAATTATTCATGTATACAAATTTATATTTATCGAAGTAATGTGAATTTGTATTTATGTAATACATTTTATTCATGTAATATAGGTAAACTTATTTTCACACTGCTGCTTTTCTCATAATTTTATTATTTACAATTATTTTGTAATATTAAAGTTTGTACTCCCTTATTGGAAAGACAAATTAATTTGTTAAAGTTACTAACGCAAAATTTGTTATTCAATTGTGTGAAAGTATTGGCAAAAGTTGTTGCTTGAGTGTCTGTAGATGGGTAAAAAATCTACGGGAAACATTCAAAAATTGAAGTAGACTTAACGTTTTTCGTTTTCGATTAATTTATGATTGGTCCTTATAACTCCCAATCTTTGATGTAGTACCTTATTAACGTCCCGATAAATCAAAATAAGTATGTTTATAGTAGATTTCAAAAGGAGATTTAAGCATATTATCTTCGACATTTATTTTTAAACAACCTAAACAATTCAACATATCCCTGCTTTTTGTGCCTTTATTTGACTTTCACCTTATCTTTTATATGATACGTCAAAACAAGATTTGTCCTATTTTTGAGATAAGCTCCTTTAATTGTGTCAATAAAAAATAACTTAATGCATTGAACAAAACTTTTTCATTCATTTTTTATCTTTATAATAATATGTCATCACTCTGCCTTTTGACAACACGAATGCCTAAAGTTAAGGAGCCTTTTAAAGACACTTCCGTGTAATAGGAATAATATTTATTAAGTGAGTTAAACTTCTAATTCATATAATTTTACTCCAACTATTTGAGTATTGCCGACCTTTTCTTACATGTTTATTCCGTCATTTTATACCCAATGAAATTCAATACAGGTTCCTTCAAATTCAATATAGGTTTCTTTCAAATTGGATATAGGTTTCTTTTCAGCATTAGTTGCCCTTTTTAAAAAGATTTGTCAGAAATAGGTATAGATGTCCATATATGTCGTGCATAAAAATATTATTAGCGATTAATTTGCACAAACTATCTGTATACTTTAAACATACTTGCCTCTAAATTACGGCAATATATAATGCCAAGAATAATTATAAGCATCTAAGCATAACCAATACCAAATATGTGCAGTCATTATTGTAACCATTATTAGAAGTATTAATAGCAAGTATTATGACAATCAGCCAGCCAGCATACGTCACATCCTTTTCAAATGAAATATCGTTAAGTATTAATTAACCTTTTGTGTAGAAATAAAAAATTCCATGCTATACTAACTTCCTCGAGCCTTTTTTAAGAATGGTAACTGCCGGCGCTTTATAATATTCAGACAATTGTTCCTTCATTTCCTCATATTATCTTTTATTCAGGAGACATTTTAGCTACATAAAACGCCACAACAACTCACTTTTACAGGATAAAATGTATCCTTACTCTGGATATACTATATATTCCAAGATATTGTATCCTTTATACTATCTATCTTTCCATCTATTATACTATTATGTTATTATATGACTAATTTTGTGAATAATTCCAAATTTAAACCGCGGCTTCTCATATTCTTTAAACAATTTAACTTTTAATAATTTTTATCATTTGAAAGTAGCGGAATACATAGGGTATAGGGCACGCCACCTCTGTGAATTCATTGAATATTCTAATCTTGTTTCATTAATGATTGGAGATGTCAGAAAAAGATAATTTGTGGTTGCAAGAACATATTTTTGCCTTAAATAATTACTACTTCTTTGAAATATATAAAAAAAGACTTGTGGTGGTAAAAAATTGATGGAAGAAGCCTTATCTCACAATAATAATCATTATCATACACTTGAGTTGAAATGTTTTGAGAGCATATAAAATTTCATAATCTTCCTCCCCCCTATTCCAACCGACAGTACTGTTGTTTTCTGAGATTCGAACTCAAAGTCAATATAAACCGTGACTTTTATTTATAATATCTATCATAATATCTTTTGTGGTAATATTTTAATAACATTTCTTGTTATGTCCGCTATAATATTAATTGTTATGTCATTTATGATATCATTTATTTATTCATCGAAATTTGAACATGACTACAATAGTACGCACCTACTTTCAATAAATTCAACACATAGATGCCATTTTTATTTTATACATAAATTATTAGTGATTTTTAAGAATATCTTTAGTTTGTCATTTAATTTTAGTATTAAATGGATAAGAATGGTATAGCGCATTCTTATTTGAACAATAGTTATCGTTACGGTTATGCATCGCCTTCAAATCATAGTCAAGTTCATAATCAACATGCATTTGGTTCCGAATCATCGTATGGAGCTTTTAGATCTGGACAGTCTATAAGTAATATTTCTAATACATCAACCAACTCCTCATACATTTCACCCAATTCCCAGCCTTCGAACAGTCGTGGTTCAAATTATTCCCTAAATCAAAGATTAAGACCACCACCGATTCATCAAATTTCTCAGGCAAGTTAAAGGACATAAAAGTTATTCCCAAATTGTAAACTTACACCACTATTATATTCAATTAGAATATCTTAAAAGTATATCATATACTGGCACATCTTTTGTTAAAAAAATGTTGCGATTCTATAATAAGATAAACTTATTTTATGTGTCTCATATTGCCAACCAACTATGGCTTGTTAAATGAACTTAAATGTGATATTTTTGTCTTAAGCTTAAAGACAAAGAAACAAAAAAGAAGTTGGCTGAACATATGTTCTTCTGAAATACACATTCAACGTTAAGCGGTAGTCATTTATTATTGTCATGCTCAAACATTCATACTCATACTAATACTCATAATAATACTAATATTAAATATAGTAAATACTTGCTAAACTTACTAAGCAATGTTTATAAGATTGCCATGAAACTTCAATAGTATATCAACAAGTGTGATATTTAATTGTTTTTACATTTCTGAATTGTCATTATTTACATTTGCCATTCTGTTTTTAATTATTTACTTGCTATGAACTATCAGTAACTTTAGTTATTCATCCATATTTATTAACACTTGTTAATACTTATGGTTTTTTCTCAAATTTAATCCTATCAATTGAATTAATATAATGATAATTGAGTTAAAAACGGTTTGACTTATAAATTGAATTTTAATTTTTGCCAAACAGAAAAGTTAGTTACCAATTTATTTATAGCGAGTATCATAAATACTAACTTACTTATGCCTATTTTTACATTAAAAGATAAATAATGTTGGGAATTGTATAAAAAATATGATGATTGAAAAGTATAGATATAATAAATAAATGTAAAAAATAGGCAGTGATGCGTGAAAGTTAGGAATCGTCAAAAAGCCTACCCTTAGGCACCACAAACTTTAAATATCAATTGTGTATCAATTGTTTTGGCACCACTTTTTATTGTCAAAAAGTTGATATTGAATGGTACATTCATTGTATTTACAATTTACTTAGGAACTGATAATTTAACAAACAATGTTATGCTTTTTGCTCATTAAGTAATTGGACACAATATATTCTTACTAAGCCTTTTTTCCTTTATTTAGATTTAAATTATATCTCAAAGTTTGTCTTTTTCGCAAAGTCTTACATTCACCCACTATTTTGCATTAACATTTACATTTCCGTTGTCGGAGTAGTGTCCTATTCTAACAATATTTTGCTGCATATATAAATACACGTTGCTTTTCTCCTTTAAGTGCAATGGATAATATATTTCAAAGTATGATGCGAAGGTTGTCATCTCTTAATATTAGAGGTAACAATCGTTCTCAGTATGGTTATTCATTCGAGTTGATGAAGAGTTCGAGCTCCAATAATTTGAGATCTTCACCTAGTCGAACAAGATTACCAAGATTTTATAGTTCTTATGAAACGAATTTACTTGCTTCACAAAATACAACATCACCGCATACATCCAAAAATACGTCCACACATACAACACCACAGAGCAATGATGGCCTATCTGAAGATAATTTATCTCAGGCAAACTCATCACAAGCCAATTTATCTGAATCAACGGTGGGTTATAATACACAAAAAATACTATGTTATCACACACCTGTTCCTTTAGATGAACACTTTAAATTGCTAATTGGATATTAGCAACTTACTTTTATCACTTTGATCTAAACATGTATCAAATAGTGGCAAAACATATGTCATCAAGGAAAGGTTCCTTATTACTAGGATTATTTATTACCACCTATTATTTAGTTTAAAAATAGTTTAAAAAGTGTCTATAGCTTATATCTAGGTTATATCATTTCATTTTAATATTCATTACTGATATGAATTCATTAAATAAAAAATTAAAATATCCTTGCATTTCTATTCAAAATAATCATATATTTCCTTCAAAATTTGGTGTTATTAAGTATAAAATTGTGAAGGTAATGAAGATTTGTATTTTTAATAAGTACAACATATGCATTTTATCAAAAGTATTCTAAATAGGGGCAGATATATTTATTTGTTATATATTTTTGACATTTTGTTTACTAAACTTATGATGTACTTTTAGAACAGTGAAGAAGTCGTTGAAATAATTGGAAGAGACAAATTGAGTTCAAATGATTGCACCATTTTGTTGGGATTCTTGGAGAAGGAATCCTTAAATTCAGAATCTGATGATATGTTTTCTTCATTTAAACAATTTGGACTGGTTGATAATGAAAATAAGGTTAGTTTCATATAATGTACTTTCAAAAAATTAAAAAGGCATCTATCTAAGATGTACTTCGAAAAGAGATGAAGTCGTGTGTTAAAATCTTAAAGAAACAATTAAATGTTAAGAGTTATTGGTTGTTTTTGTTATCTCATGCGAGTAATGCACACATAATAGTGATAAAAAGTAACATGTTTGACTTATACTCCCTATTTCTAAAGATTACACACAAACGATACTACTCTTTGAGGCTTCAACTATTTTCCGAGGCTTTTTTGTACTTTAGAAGAGAAATAGAGGGTTATTGATAAACAAAGTGCGATCAATGCTAACTTTTATTGGTTTCTAGAGAATAGAAGCCTTAGATAAGGCTATCGCTCAATGCAATAATGTTCGCAATTTGCCGAGATTTAAAGAAGGAATTTTGTTGAAATGTCTTGATAAAAATCCTACATTTCCATATCTGAACTACAGCATCTTCAAAGGTGATTCCTATGCAGAAAGAACAATGACAATTAACAACTACATACATAGTGTTTCTAATTATTCAAAAAGTCAGTACGGACCGTATGAAGAGGTATTTACAATTAATAAAATGGGTTCAATTGGAAGTTTCAATTTGCCAACAAATAGACATGCTCATGCTGGGTAAGTTATTTAAAATTATCAATAAAGCGCAAACAAAAAAATATCTTAAAACAAATTCAATAGGTGTACATTCAGAAAAATCATTTAAGAATAATTGGGCCAATTCTATATTTTTCGTAGGACCAATCAGGTTGATAAATAAAAAAGATGGTTTACCACTGTAGGCCTCCATCAAGATAACTTCTACGTTTTCAGCTATCATTTTTGAAGCATAGGTCTTCTTGACGATGCGCAACTTTTGTCCTGCATTAGTCAACTTATGGAAGAATCCTTTCTTTTTCCTAAAAACTTAGCCCATCTATTAGCAAAAATGTATTCATATTTATGCCTAGCCATTCTGTTATAAAGATTGAATGTTTCGCCAATATAAGCAATAACATCTCCTTTTCTGCAAGATCCACTTCAGATCCAACGACTAATAGTTATGTATTAATATTATTTTTGATATAATAAATAAGACTAAAATTCTTTTTAAATATTGTGTGTACCCTTGTAACTCGATCAAATAGTGCTTAGCAAAACAATTAAGGCAGAACGATTTAATGATATAAACTCTATTTGATCTAACTTTAGATAAGAATTAACTAGCAACAAAAGACGAATATAAAATATGCTGTAAAAATATATAAATAAGGTATCTCGGGGTTAAGCATAGGAAGGCCAAATGTGTTGCTGAATTTGGTGTTACTAAGGATGGGTAAAATGAAAAACAAAACGTGTCTCATTTAAGCATAGTTTCGGTTATTATATTTGAAGTTAATTCATTATATTATTCGTCAAGTTGAATGTGGATAAGTTGATCATAAAAATGCGTGATAGAAGTAAAATATGAAATGATGTAAATAAGATTTAACACTTTTACAAAGAATAAGAAGTTGTATAATATTTAATTTGACTTTTAGGTTCATAATAAATTCATTCAAAATCATAGATTCTAACAGAACAGAATCTCTAGAAGGCTCATGGTTGATTTGGAGTGGAGCAAGTGTTATATATAAAAGTTCTCCTAGAAATTGGAATTTAAGAAAGATTTCTCTGGTAAGGTGCGCAGGAAGGAGTGGTTTTAAGAAAGACAATTTCGATTATGTCTTATTATGTGAATTTGGCAATATTTTTCACCCAAACAATACAATTAAAGCGCTGGATATGTGTGAAAGACTAAAGACAAGAAATTGCGGACACATTTCATTGTATCAAATTAAATATGCTTTTGAGAGTGAACAAATTCAAGGGATGGGTTCAATGACAAATTATAATAGTCCGATTCATGCACGACCTTCTCCAACAAGTCTTCAGACTTCAAAAAGAAATCCATTGTTAAGAGGTGTTTCTCAGGATGTCGGAAGTACAACATTATCCAGATCACCTAGGCATTATGCCCATAAATTAACAAGTATGGGAAGTGTAGATCAATCTTCTTCTCGCTATGACCCGTTTTATGAAAGTGAAACCATGGATTTTTAATCGACAGCGGGTCAGCAATTACAAAAAAGATATATTAAAAAATAACATAAATAAATATTTTGTTCAGCATTGGATTAATGAAATAAATTAACTTTAATAATAACATGAGCGTATATTTATATATTTTAATTAGCAAACTCAAATGAAAACACGAATACTTAGTGAACATTTTATTAACAAAATAAATAATTTTTGCTTAGTATATGTGAAATTTGCTAAAATGATCTTTTTATTAATAAATGACGGTCAAATAAACTTTAAATGATGAAAAGGGTGAAAATTATTTTGAGATACCACCTGAGTAAAGCTTATTGTTGTTGACATTGTACTCCACCGGGATGGCCGCCAGCACTTTCATATTCCATTTCTTCTTCAGAATCCTCGTGATAATTTTCACGTCCCTTTCCACCACTATTTAAAGTTTCATTATCGCAATCATTCAGTTGAACGTGTTCAGCATCTTTGGTTGCTCCGATAGAAACAGGTCTTACTGGAAGGCAGCTTTCAAGAATCTTATAATCATCATCTTTCTTTAAGAAATAATTTTCTGGGAACTTAATATCAAATTTAATATATAGATTTCCTTTCTGCGTTTTGTTTTCAGCCCAAGGCATACCTTCACCGTAAACACATCTAACGGCACCAGGTTTGATAACATTCCCTGGTTTATTTTCAATCAGTAGAGAACGACCATCCAGATGAACTAAGTAAAATTTAACACCGCAAAGAGACTCTGTAAGACTGATAGTTTTATTGTACACCAAATCACGATTTTTCCTCTTGAAAAGGGCATGGTCTTCGACTTGCAGAATAATTTTGATATCTCCAGTTTCCATTCCGGGGTATTCATCAGCTTCTCCTCTAAAAAGAAATGCTTGGTTATGCTTGGATCCAGGTGTGACATCGACAGTAATAACTTTGGCTTCCTGAACAACTCCTTCCCCGGAACATTTAGTACATGTCTTATCAAAGCATTGACCAGTTGCATTACATGAGTCACAACGCACTTGCTGAGAAGAAATCATGCCAGGTCCCATTCGTCTTGTCATCATGACAACACCTTGGCCGTGACATTTGCTACAGGTACTTTGCTTGTTCTTGCATGGGCCGCAAATAACCTTTCTGTTTAGCTTTAGCTTGACTTGTTTACCTTTGTAAACTTCTTCTAGGGTTAGTTTCAAGGGGTAGACGGTGTCTTTTCCACGACGAGCTCTTCTTGGACCACCACGCCCTCCACCTCCAAACATACTTGCGAAAGGTGAGTCACCTCCAAACATTTCAAACATAGATTCAAAACCGGAACCACCGCCGCCGCCTCCTTCTCTTAACCCTTCTAAGCCTGCACTATCATAGATTGATTTCTTATTTTCATCACTAAGAACATCATAGGCCATTGAAATCTCCTTAAATTTGTCACCATGATCTGGGTTCTTGTCTGGATGGAATTCTTTGGCAAGCTTTCTGTAGGCTTTTTTAATCTCACTGTCATTAGCAGTAGGAGCTACTCCGAGTAAATCATACAACTTGGTGTCGACAGGTCCACTGCGTCCACGGCCCATATTTTGCCCGAAAAACATGCTTCAATGTTAAGGATTTGAGGTTGAAAGATCTAAAATATTTATCAATAATCAATATACAATAAATTAAAAAGCTTGGTTGTGAATATAATTTGGTAAGCACAAAACGAGTAGAATCACTATTAATGGTTAACAAAAAAAATTACAAAGAAATGGGTATGTCTAACACTATACAAATCTGTAAAATGCACACATCACATACAGAACAGAGAGCTCGGTAGTTTCCTCGTATATTCTAGAATATTCTAGACTAAAATTTCCCAAGTTTCTATACACGCCCTTACTCATTGGTAATATGTAGCTTTGAAAAAGATCACGCATCGTTGCAGGAATGTCTCATTTTTAAAATACTGAAATAACAAGAAGGCTGGAAAATATCCTGTCAGAGCTAAGCACATTTATTATAGGCGATGCAAATCTTTGTAAATTTGAATTATGTTCGTGCATATTATGAAGTGAAATTAGATATTAAAAGATTACATTCCAATATTGCAATTATCGGAAATGGGAAAGTGGATTCTCTGCATATGATGAGTGATGCAGGTGCAGAATAGCTTACATGAAAGAGATACAGAGTATTATTTTCATTACCAGAAGTCGTTGTCACAATTTAGTGTGTTATCAAAATAGCTTGTCAAACAGATGTCTTTAAAATTTGTTTAGTTGACAAGGTTGCTAAAAAGAGCCGATATTATCAATCTCGTGTATTAATAAACTTTAAACTTTGTATGAATCAATAATAAATTGATACATGCATTAATTAGAGACTCTAATACATAATTAACTACAAGCAATATATGTCCGAGACTGAAAAAGGTAGTAAGGTTACAATTTTCGCTTCATAGTAAATTAACTTATCATCACAGAACTAATGGCACCAGATCTATGTCAGGTATGTTCAGATGCTTCAACTGGAAATCACTACGGAATCCAATCCTGCAATGGGTAAGAGATATCTTATTATTGTTAACAGTTAACGTTATCATAATAAGTCATGATAGTACTAATACATCGTTATTTTCAGGTGCAAAACTTTTTATAGACGAGCATTGGTGGTAAGTTTCAATAATATAAAAATGCCTAAATATATCGAAAAATGGCCTCTTTATTATATAAATTGAGTATTAAACAAATTCCAGCATATGTTGTTTTTAATAGGTAATAACAATTTTAGAATAAAAAGCAATACAAATGTGCATTAGATGGAAAATGTGCCATTTTGAAGGGGGCAAGGTGTGCTTGTAGAGCTTGTAGACTGGCGAAATGTGTGGCCGTGGGAATGTCCAAAGAATGTAAGTTAACACACAAAACTAATGATATTGAATATATTCAAGGCATCCAAAACGACAGAGACAGAATTGGTTACACACAACGAAAGAGAAAGCTATTAAATACAAGTGAAGTAAAAGAACAAGTTCAAAACAATAAAAAAGAAAATTCCAAAAAGGAACAAGTAAAAGAAGATGAGGTTGTTGTTGAAGAAAGTATTAATTTAGAAATTAAAAAGGAAGTAAGCGAGACAGAATCTAAACCATGGCTAGGAGAATTGTGTGACCAGAATGTGAATTATAGTCAGATTCCGATAAAGAGTACCAATGAGATATCTGAGCTGGAGAAAACGGAAAGCATCTTTACTGTTTTATTAGCAAGAGCAGATTTACCGCCTTATGATAAACTGGATTCTGCTCTAGGAAGGCACTCGGTTTTTGAAAATGTTGTAATCAATGAATTAACTGAAACTTCCTTGATCAGTCGTTGCAAATCAAAGGAGAGACTCGAAGCACTGCCATTTTGGCGCCAGAGAATTTTAACATTGTATATAGATTGGATTAAGTCCATCGGGGTTTTCCGAAAGCTACCGCGTTCCGATCAAGAAATATTAATTAGAAATCATGCCAGTTCATTTATGATAATGACGGAAGCCTTTCGAACACCATTAGATATTGTTGACAAAATCGTACATCCGGATGGCCATTATTTTAAAGAAGACGACAGTGATGGTTTTAGATATTTAACATTCTCTTCTAGGTCTAAAATTTGCCGTGTAATGCATATCGTTATTCAGTATGTGCTGAAACCATTTCGAACAATTGGAGTCACGAAAATGGAATACACACTCTTAAACATTATCATGTTTCTGGATAGTGATGCGGAAAACCTGGATGCCGCTTCAGTAAGAGACATTGGTGCTGCTCGTAAGAAGTTTACCAAATGTCTTGAATCATACCTAAGAAAGGGGTACAACGAAGTAGACGCTGACTTGAGGTTTGCTTCGTTGCTTCTCAGAATCACTACTATAAAGAAAGCTGCTGCGAAAAAGAATGAAGTATACGAGTTGATGCACATGTTGGATAGAAAATCCCTCCAGCTACCTCAACTTTGGACAAATCAGACTGGTTCGGAACCAAGCCCTGGAGGTAGTAATACAGTCAAAACAAACGAATCTATGTAATAAACTAGATTTGCTTAAATTACTTAAATAAAAGCAAGTGTTACTTAAAAGTTTATTTTAACATATTACTTAAAAAGTTTAGTTAATATTTTAAAATATTACTAAAACAGTTAAATAGTCAAGAAAAATATAATTTATTCAGATCTATCAAGCTTGCCCTTGGTGAATGCTTCTGCAATGGCTTTTTTGATCTGAGGGTCTCCTGTGTTATACATTTCTTTCATTAAGCTCATGATACTATCTTCTGGCTTTATTTCATTCCCATCCTCGTCAACTTTTGGAGTAGATAAACTTTTCTTTTCTACTGGCAAAACATCCGTCCATTTTTCATTCTTAACTTTTTTCAATGTCAAAAGAATCATGTCTGTTTTTCTTTTGAATGAGCAACTGGCAGGGACTATGCTGGCAAACAATCCTGTCTTGGAAAATTTAAAGTGCTCATTTTGAATGTTTTTTCCAGTAAAAACAAAGGATGTGGAAGTGCAAGAAAGGTTAAAATCTTTATCGTCGAGTTCCTTAGCTCCTTTGACTGTCAAATAAATCTTCATCGCGGATGGAGTGTCCTCGTATGCTAAAATATCGATAAAGAATATGGTTTATTTGATGACTTACAAAACAAAGTCATAGTAGAATAGAAAATGTTGCTTTCTACTTTCTTTGGTTCATGCTTTTCACCATGCTTTCCGCTTTCTTCAGCATCAGCCTTCTTAGCATCATTAGCTTTGGTCGTAGCTTGGGCTTTCTTAACCTTGGCGACTTCCACAAGCTTTCTTAAGTCATGTTGGACAGAAGATATCTTTGACAAAGCAATAAATGTTTCATACTCGTCGATAGACTTTTGAATCTAAAACTTTTATTATTAACTAAACGTATATGAAACTTGCCTCTTCAATTGATGCCATTTTAAATGAATAATTAATCCTTTTAAAAGTACCAACTAATTTCAAAATATTTTGAAGTTACAGCGAAAGTTGGAAGAACGACATTGTTCGAATTTGGGAAAAGTGGCTGTAATAAACTATATAGAATGAAGGAGTAAGTGTGCGGCTGTGCAGTAATTTTTTAAATCCCAACAACAACTATAACAAGCGAATATTTTCAAAAAAGTTGTTGACATCACATGACTCCACCGCAAAAAACATTAAAATTGAATAAATAAAATGAGATGCTCCATGATTCTCGCATGATTAGATCGCATTCATGTAAAATAGAATTTAGTTGTCGATGATAATCTGGTTGTTATTTACTACTTTACAGATAATCACTTTAACAATTAATATTTAAATACTATTCCATTCGGTTTGAGGTTTTTTTGGAAATATTATTTTTGATTGTGGAACTTATCTTGTTTTTCAGTTTTATGTTCGTAGATTATAATGATTTGAATACTTATTTTTTATATAAATAAAGCGATTCGAACCATATTATTTCACTTACAATTTAGTTTAGCCTTTACAAGCCATGTCAGCTCAACCACTAACTTCGGATTACTTTGATTCAAAGAATATTGCCGACCAATTCGTTGGCAAAAGTTTTTTTGAAGACGCTGATCCAGTCACCAAATATTGCGTAGCTCATACTGTGAAGCAAACTCCAATTGAACAGGAAGTGATGGATGCTACTATTAAAAACTGCCAAATGAGCATTATGGTACCTTTAATTTATTGGATCCATTATTACATTATTCTTATTACAGCTCGGGGCCCCAGAAGTGCTTGCAACCTGCCAAAATTTTATTGAATTGATTCAAGCTAAGCGTGTTCTTGACGTTGGTAAGTCCAAACAACTACAGAAAAGGAAAGTTTATCTATGTTCCAGGATCTTTCACCGGCGCCTCCGCCCTTTCATTCGCCTTAGCTTTACCAGAAGATGGAAAGGTTATTTCTATGGATATCACTCATGATGAATTAGATAGAGTTGGAATGCCGATTCTTTCTAAGCACCCTGAGATTTTGAAGAAAATCGACTTTATCAAGGCCCCAGCCATAGACACTTTGGAGAAACTTTTGGCTAACGGAGAAGAAGGAAAATTTGATTTTGCTTTTGTTGATGCTGATAAGGAATCATACCCCAAATACTACCCTCTTGTTATGAAACTACTTAGAAAAAGAGGTGTTTTGATTTGTGACAATGCCTTGTTCTTCAAGCGTGTTTTGGATCCAAATACCCCATGTTTAATGGCTCAAGGAATAAGAGCAGTCAACTCCTTGATTGTTGCAGATCAAAATACGAACTCAATGCTGATCAACATCGCAGACGGCATTCATCTCGTATTCAAAAAGTAAATTAGTGATATTTAGCCAACATAAAATACATCTATCATATTTACTAATCGTTGAATAAAATAGTAATGAAATAACATTTAAAAATACTTTATTTAACTTAAATTCAAAAATATTATACTTCAGTAGTAAGGATTTCTTGATCCTTAGAAACTTTAACTCTTGCTATTGAAAAGAAACTGATAACTTCTTTCCGGACAGCTGGATTACATTTATAGTAAATGACGATTCGCATTGAACTTGTCAGCATATAAACCACACTAATTGAATCCCCCAGGTATGTGTACAACAGGCTTGCTTTATTTTCATCTTCCGAATTTTTCAACATAGAAGATTCAGTTCTTTCTAATGTGGTTAATATTAAATGTAAACCATTGCATAATAGGTAACTATTAGAAAAGATATTAATACATTATAAAATATGTTTAACTTACCTGAAACAAATTGCTAAAGTTGAATAGACGGCATTTCCAACATCATTCATACCCTTAGTTTCATAATGAAGGACATGCAAGTGAGTTAAAGCAAATCCGGCCATTGTTTCCTTGCCTGTCGTAGAGCTTAACTAAAAAAGTAAAGGATAAGAATAACGCCACATTTTTCACCATTTCAAAATGATATGATAGATGAGGCTTTGTAAAGAAGCGACTATTATTTGATTAATTGTAACTTACAATAAAGGACTTTTTTCTTTCTCTTCTCTCTGAAGCTAGCTTATGTACAATAATCATATTTAGGATGAGAAGAGTTACAAATGGAATAATTTGTTGAAGAACAACCATTATTTGGAAGTCATAAATTGGGTACCATGTGGACGACTAGACAAAAATATGTAAATATAAAAACAGTAGTCTTTGCACTTACCTGTGCCCAGGACGAAAGCTGAACTGCCAGACGTCTGAATGGGGAATCGCAATTAGGATATTCGTCTACGGTGATGGAAAACATGGATGGCCCTCTGATTAAAACACACATAACTACGCATACCGTCAAAGTTAAGACACGGGCTTTGATAGTAAATAAAAATGAATTTCGAATTTCCTTTGTAATCCATGCGTATCTTTCAAATGTTGTCAAGATTAAGACGTATGGAATCAACAATTGGACGATTTTTGAGAAAATAAAAGATGGTACGATATACTGATGATATAGTGTAAACAACTCTATAATTTGATTGAATCCAGCCATAATATCAACACCAAATATAAGTATAAAAAGGCAGCAGAGGAAGAAATCCAACAATGC
The DNA here is from genome assembly GCA_963281155.1 of Rhabditophanes sp. KR3021. NCBI lineage: Eukaryota > Metazoa > Nematoda > Chromadorea > Rhabditida > Alloionematidae > Rhabditophanes > Rhabditophanes sp. KR3021. Next base: position 2,788,534 of record CAUJLY010000004.1, on the reverse strand, counting down.
TAGAGCGATGGGATATAATGTTTGTAGTGTATTTTGAGATTGCTTGCGAAATAGTTGGAGTAAAAAGATTCGAAACAATAATAAATTCAAAAAGACACCAATTAAGGCAACCAGTGATGCGAGAGAAATATAAAAATATCGAAAAAGTGTAATTTCTTCTGTCTCCCCGCACCTTACAGAATTTGTCAGAGCCTCATCCTTTAGCGTCATAAACTTATCATAACTTATATTGATATGCTCAGCTACTTCCTCATAATTGATATTTAGAGTATAATTGGAAAAATCACCATCGGCTAACATAGTAAAATATTATAGACTTTTAAATAGACGTTTAGCTTAGCTTGACAAGATACGCCAACCGCCTAAAGTTACTTGATTAAAAAATATATTTTTCTTTTGATATAGATCTTAGATATCAAAGCACTTCATATTACAAACTATGATATTTCTTTAAACACCTGGAAAGCAGTAAAAAATGTAAATTAGAGTAGAAGTCGGGTATAAAATTGAGTGAAGGGTTAATTTGAGTTCGCCGCTACTAATATTAAAATAACAATTCGGACATACTGAGTTGGTTGAAGGGTTGGACAGGTGTGGAGCATGATAAAAGTTGTGTCGGTTACTTGAAAGAAAATAAATATAAGATGAATATGAAGAAATATGACTACTAAAAACTACAAGCAGATGTTATTTTCCCCTTGCCTACAAAAAACATAACCCATATTTATGATAAATATACATACACATGAAAGACCAAATTCCGAAAGTTTTAACATCAATTATAAGTAAAGATAAATATGGGATGGTTATGATATTAATAAACAAATGAGGCCCACATATAAAATGAAAATTAATTTTAAAAAACATAGTTTGTTTTGGAATTTGTTTGAATAGTTAAAGGCGGTGGCGCCATTGTTTGCCAACTAAAAAATGTAGTTACTTCGATGAGTTTATATGGATGCCAATCTAAAAGTAGTCTATAAATTTAAAGCTTTTTTGTTATTTAATCGAAGTTATTAAATAGTATTCATATAATTTAATTGGTAAATATAGATATATTGTGTTGAGGAAGCGATAATGTTTAAATAGTAAATTGAGTTTATAGATAATAACAAAATGAATTTAGGAGATACTAAATTGTTTGGACTTAGATGATGTCAAACTGAATTCAACTCAGATTGTTTCAAAGATATAAATGGAAATTTCAGGGATGGATTGTTGTAGAGGAACTGACATTTAGCATGTACCAAGAAAAAGGAAGGTATGTATAATAATTAATGTTACAGGAATCAAAGAGAATCGGAAATGGATAGACAGAAATAGTTCAAAGATGCATATTATAGTAAAAAATTAGAATAATACATGTTAATTAAGTTCCATAAGTTGAAAGATTTTCGTAAAAACATTCGCTAAGATATGTTATTATAGGAAAGATAATTTGGTGAAATTATATGAATTTTTTCTTAGCTTAGCAAAAACAAAGATATGTTACTTAGTTTGTTATTTTTGTCTAAAAATGACAATCCAACCATAGAAGTACGTATTCAACAATGAAGAACGGAAATGATGAAGATACCTCATTTTATTTAAATTGGCATTTAGGATACGATTTACGAGCATTGTCATTTAAAATTGCGCCATTAGACAAGTATAATGAAAAAGCATTTATTTTTGAAACATCCGTCACAAATTACGATATTTAAGAACAAAATTTAATTAAACACATCATATTCAGTGATTTTTGATTTTTCTAAATGTCGTGATATTTCTTTGATTTATTATGCTCTATTTTTAAGCAACGAAATTAGACACAGTCATTAAGTGCCTCACTTATGATTAATAAGCTTAAAGTGTTGTGGTATATTTTACCGTCTATTCAACTTATTTTATTGGCGGTTTTTTAAACCCATTAAAGTAATTTCATGCACATTTATAGCACCAATTATTGAATAGAACAAAGTAAGTACACACCAGGATAAATTTGATACTACGAATCTGAAATCTGGAGTGTGTGGATTACATTTGTCACTAAGTATTTTTATGTACCAATCAAAAACAGCTGCCAGTAAGGGGTGAAATTGTTGTGTTGGAACCACACAAAATGCTATTAACCAAACACTTATAGGGTGGCTGAAGGTTAAAAATAAATTTATTTAAAATGATATTGATCTTATAAAAAGGTTTTGGAAATGAAGAATCCAAAAAGTTTGTTTTAAAAGACGGCAAAATATAAAGTGGCTGTATTGAAGACGCCACCAAGGTTGTTAACAAATTAATGCTCTGGAGAATAAACTTCATTAAAATTATGAAGTATCGAAATTAATTAAGCATCGTTTAATAGTGAAATATATTTTTAATGGCAATGACATATTTTTATATGAGCATCAATGTAAGAAGCAAATTAAACTTAGCCGAAGCATGGCAATTCTAAATTTGCCCCGTTATTAAGTATCATCTATAAAGAGGACGATTTTGAGCCTTTTTCAATCTGATATAATAGTAAGCAAAATGTGTGTCTTAATGTGTCTTAAGTTACATTAAAAGACGAGAAATTCCAAAAAGTTGCCAGAGTTTTGTTGACAAATTAATGCGAGCTATGAATCCCCCCTTAATTAACTGTAGTTATCTTGACGGTAGAATGTGGTTAAATTTTAAGAATGAACTAAGGCTACAATGATATGATAATGACTTATAATACTTCGTCAAACCAATCAAATGGAAATTTGTTAATACGGCAAAAGTATTTTGAGACCTTAATGCCAAACACATTATAATATATAAATGATTATGTTTATTTTGTAGCACATCATCCCTATTATGTATGCTTCACTTGTTTTGATGCTATTTTGATTCATGTAAATATATTAATGTGCATTTATTATTATTATAAAAATCAGTGGCATAGTATTTGTACATTTCAAGATAATAGAATGGAAAATATGGCTTCAAAACCTGGATACAATTACTTTAATGCGATAATATGAATTTGGTTTTTTAATTTTAAGTAACATGAAATAATTACGGCAGTTTATCGCAATTTATAACATTTGTTTGGTGAAATAATTTCCATTTTTCAAACATAAAATAAACATAATGAGAAAGTGATTTTAGGGACGTTTATATATAATATATTTACATAAAATTTATTAGTCAAAATAATAACTGCTCAATTATTTAGAGGTACATTTTTATTTTTATTAGAATTAGATTTCAATGGAATTACTCTTTCACTCTTGACTCTATCACTAAATGTGTGAATTTGTTCGAAATATTCATATGGAGAAATCTCTTCAATTGAAGATGATTCTGAATTGGCAATAACAGGAATTCTAAATATCTTTTTGAATTTCGAATGGTGAAGAAATAGCCGTGGGATAGATTTGTTGTTGAATATATTTTTATTCAACACTTTATCACTTAACCTCCAATGTACATTTGTTTTTTCTGTTTTTCTACCCTGCTGATTAGGAAAGACTCTTCCTGTATTTTTGGTTTTATTTGAAATCTTCGATGCATTATTTTCAATTAAACCAAACAATTTTTCCTCATTTACTTTTTTTTGGTATTGTTTTTTCAACAGTACTCTTCTTTGTCGATAATTTTTAATCAGAGTTGGAGCAACAGTCTGTCTGGTAATATTAAATTTTGGTTGTTGTAATATAATATTTTGCCTTATTCCCTTTCTCGTAATTGCCTTAACAAGCAGACGATTTTTTGGTATTTGTTTGGAAGGGAAAACAAGGTCAGATAATTGAGTTGAGTTGGCAGTCATGGAGGGTTCAGTTAATATTATGGCTTTTTCAAGACTGTTACCATCATCATAATTAATTATTTTCACACTTTCTTCTGAATCATTGGAAAAAGCTTCATAGACATTAGCTCTTGGACTGTGTTTGAGCTTATTTCTGTTTATCAAGTTTAGTTGTTCAGTTTCCTGGCATTAAAATAATAATAATAATATTTATACAAACTTACTAAAGTTAAATTCAAGTACAATGAGAGCAAAATAATTAAAAATTTGACGTCCATACAAAACATAGTGAAATGTCAGAAAAAGACTCATATTCTGTTTAAATACTTCTTGTTGATTAAACCAATTTGAGACTAAAAACTGTTATCTCAAAATATGACTTTTTCATAGACGCAATGACCTGAAATTTGTGACGAATTCATTTAAATAAGTATATAAATTAACTTGGCCTTAATAATAATATGATTTTTATTTTATAAATAATTTATATACAAATTGAAGAATGTAAATCATGGATAACATTAACAATACAACTTATTTTGATAAAGTAATTTGATGTTTTTACTTTCCCATACTTGTCAAAGTTAGTATTTATGTGACAAGGTCGATAAAAAATAAAACTGATTTTGATCTCTTTTCCAGAAAGAACTAATGCACATTTGAGATCTTTTTTGGTTCGTTGCACAAAAGGCTATCATTACACATTTTTGTACATTACCTGAATATCGTTAAATGTTATAAAATTTGATAATTATCAGTGACTAAAAAAATTATCTTTGGTTGTATCATTCTTTTTATTACATCGTCCTCTATCCTGATTTTTTGTTCAAACACAATTGACTTTCATTCAACATTAAAATGATATTTTTGGAAATCGCTAAAAATGATCTTCTTCAATATCAGGAGACTCTTAAAAATCAGGTAGATTTATTCTTCGTCTACCATTCTGTTGATGCCGAAGTTAGACAATTGTTTCCCGTAACTTCGAATGTATTCTACAAAGCAACAATTGGTAACAATACGCTTCATATTGTCTATCGAAAGAACCTTTATACAATGTCACATATAATGCTAAGTGTTTCATCAGGCCATACTTTTACTGATGATCAGTTGAATGAAATATTTGAAGCATTCTTGTCTAAGAACCCTGAACTGAAAACACAACAATCTATGATTTTCAAAGGTGCAGAATGTGTGACTGCTCAATTTACTACTTGGATAAAGGAACGTGTGAAAGTCGGGGGAGTATTAAAGAAAATCCCTGTGTCTACTATTATATGAATAGTGAACAAATTGAACTAACAAAAAATCATGAATTCAATTTGCCTGATGGTTATTCATTTTGTGATGATATTAGTCAAGAGGACGCTCTCTTAATAAATTCCACTTGGAAAAACGCTAAGCCGGGTGATGAGATACAAACTGCGTAGGTTTTAAATATCATGATAACAATAATAACTACTTTAAGTGCAAGAATAAAATACTTGCCTTTCGCATGCATCAAGAAAAATTCACAGCCCGTATCATATGGTAAGTTTATTTGTTTTCTGATGCAACTCTTAATATACCTTATAAAGTCATTTATGATAGTTGTGGCACGCTAAACCACCTCTATACTGATGCAAACCACCGTCAATTGGGATTGGGATTAGCAGTTGAGTTGAGAGCTTCACAAAAAGTCATCCAATTGAATAGAGTACCAAGTAAGTTGATTGAACAATTCAACCACACTTTTTTGAGTAGCACAAATAAAGGAAAGTACTGGACTTGCTGGAGGGAAAATAATAATGACCCAATTAATTATTTAGTTAACGTCTGTTATCCTTAATATTAACTAAAGAATTGTTTTAATAGTGTTGAAATAAAAAATTAAAGTATTTCTGCACATCTTGTACTAATTTATGTCCATACATACGCTCATTCAATGCCATAATTTGAATATAGCCATTGAAATAGATCAAGTAATATTCCATTTAAGATGCAAGAGGTTGGTAGTTGTTCGAATCATTCATGGTTTTGAGTTACTCTTTATTTTATGCAAAATGTCTTACATCTTTAATAAAGTCTCGGGAGATAGTAAGCCTCGTACTATTTGGATATCAACCTTAATTTTAATTCAGGAAACGGGTATGTAGACATTGATATGAGTGATGTGCTAGAAGCAAATGATCTTTCCCAGCAAATTGTCAAAAGGTGCTGTGAAGAAAAGGACAAACTTGGGAAATTGTTTGAAGGAAGATATGATGGGAATATTCAAAAAAAGACAGATGATGTATCGAAATCAGAAATGGGAAAGACGATAACGAAACATCGATAGATGAAATCGTACCTGAACATTTTGAAATATCAGCCAAAGGACATTGTATAAATAAAGGACCTGTAATTCTTAGAAAAATGTATGAAATTGACCATATTACAGCTAAAAAGCAACTAGAAAAAATTAACAAATGGTTATAAGCCAAGTATAGCCAGAAAGACATGAGATTCGCAAATCACCCTCTAAATTATTAATTATTTCTAAGAAACTGCAAACTTTATAACTTTAAATAATATTTTATCCATTGTTTTTTTACTTGTTCAATAAAGTAAATTTAAATTAATGTTGACACTTTTGATGATACTTTTATCAAATGTCATTAAATTTATTTTTAGCAAATATTATATCTGTTTTACTTTGTTTATCATAAACTTTCCAGTTTGACATTTGGTATAAAAATTGAATTTTTTAATTTGCTTTCAAACTATTTGATTGTCTTTACTTTTTTAATTGCCTAACTTTTTCTCATCAAAAAAATATAATGTATGTCCTTATTTGAATAATACTCTAATAAAGGATCTTTTAATTCCTTAGGCCTTTATAAAGCCATTACATAAAATATTGAGCTTAACATTTTGATGTGCTTTTAATTATTTCCACCAGAACTGACATCATATCCCATTTCAAGCTTAATTTCTGAGCATTCAATTTTTTAATTTAAAAAATAGTTGTTTTTTTCCTGAGATTTGATATTTAGGTTAGGCCTTCAACTATCTAACCAAAAAACGAAGTTTGATTAAAAAAATAGATTAAATAAATCTATACCAATTTATAGCAAGTTACAACAAGAGTCTTTGTATTTGAGGAAGCGTAAAATGGTCTTAGATTGCCAATCCTAAATATCTAGCGGATTTATCCCGTTTTACGATTCAAATAACTGACAAGCCAATTTGCAATTATTAAGATTTAAAGGCATTTCCTACAACTTTTTTATTGATATTAATGCAAAGATACAACTTCTATGAGCTTCTGATGAATATTTAAGCTTTAGTTAATGGTGTCGCTCGTAAAACTTTATTTATTATTCTGAAAAGACTCTTCTAATTATTTTTCTATCAGCAACGTGCCGAAGGTCTTTTGATGCGTGCATTTACTCAACTTTTACAACCGAATCTCTATTTAAATCTATTTTTGTCAAACAAACCTAATTGCTATAACTTATAAGAATAGGTTATATTTTTTATACATATGTTCTCAGTACAAACTATTATTGCTATTGTTCATGCCATTATTCCTTTCAGCAATTTCACTTTCTATCATTATGAATAAAATTTACGTTTTTCCCTCATTATAAATAAATTTACTATTTCTTTCATTAAAAAATAAATTTATTCCTTCTCTCATTAAAAATAAATGTCAGGTAAAATTAAATATTTATGGCTTAAAATTAAAACTATTTACTTCCTCATATTCTTTAGTTCATTTTTGTTTTTACTTTAAAAAACAGCTGTCGTTTAATGAAACAATAACTCATAGGGGTTGTTAACATAGTTTATTTTATTTTTACAAAGTCATAAAGTTTATTATCAAATATTTGATTTTTGCTTAATTTAAAAGCTCATTCATGGCTTATAAAGATGATGGTAGATTAATACAGACCAAACAATTATATTCTTTAAGAGTTCAAAAATGCATTCTAAAATAATAGAGATGACATTGAAGATAATAGGGGAGGAAGTAATGGAATACTTATCTAATACTTACTTTTGATCAATTATATTAATCTTCGAAGCTAAATATAATCTAGTTGGTGCCATTATTACACCTAATCTCCTCAATAAATAGACCACTAAACAAATTATTCCTAAAACAATCTACACTATTAGTGAGGGTGTAGAGGGCTTACAAAAAGTATCACAATTCCCAAGCTACTTCATCCATAACCACAATCCATCAATGTGAACATTTTCATACCATATGGGATGCTCTTTCTTTGGCTTCTTTTCATACTTTTACAAACTTTCCCCTTTTTTCATTCAACAGTTTAATGCATCAAAAGTTTTGGCTACTTGTAGGATGGTAGATTGTCTTTTTGACTATAATCCTTTTGTCATAAAATATAATAGGTACCCGGCAACATTCTATACCACATTCATTTAATTAAACAATTTTTGTCAGCTTACAAACAAATACATTAAACTTTATTTCTTCTAAATTTAAACTGTATCTTGCTCGAATGCTTTATTTTTAGCTGAAGTTTATGTATATCCATGACGTTTCATTCACTCCCACATCACAAATGGCCATCCAACTTTTTGTTTGCTCAGGTATACCCTAATGTATTATTTAAAAAATGAACTATATAAGGCTGCCACTTAACAGTACTCGTTCTCATACAACTAAGTAATTGACATACGTTTTATTTATTCTTTACTTATCATCATCTTATTATCCATACTAAATTTCCCACCCCTATTCATTTCATTTTCCTCTTATATTTAATGCTGCCACCTTGTACATTTTTGACGTCACATAACTACTTTTGAAATTTCAAGTCTTTCCTATCTCTTAATTTCCTTATTTCTTAGATTATTCAAAACTTATACATTCTTTAAAATATGTACAAAATAGTACATTCAATATTACAAATTATATACGCTTAAAGTAATTATTTAATACGTACAAAATGTGTTGCATCAACTTAATTATGTGTTGCTTCAATTTTGTGATTGTTACAAAATTTTATTGTGCGTTTATTCTAGAATATGGGTAACTCTGAATCTTCTCTAAGAAATTCCTTTCCTTCTACCAAATCTTCTGTAGCGGAAAGCAGTCGTAGACCAGCCAAAAAACAAGTAAAGATATTTACCACCCATTCCAATTCTAGCTCACCCAACCCCGAGACCGGAAGAAAAAGAAGTGATTCAGCTAATGAAGTATCGTAAGTTAAAAACATTTCAAAAACAAGTCATAATTACTTACAGTCATTTAAGCAGAAACTCTACGTCATTAAACTACCATCAACAAAAACATTCAACTGATAGGTCAAATAGGAGGACTAAATCCTTTAGAGCAGGAATAGGAAATACTGGTTAGTGGGGGGATAGAAAATATAATGGTATGTTCCGTATTCGGAATAATTGATCAACACAAGATGCTAGGCACGATCGAATAAGAATATTTATTAAATACAAAAAAGGCAAAAAACGCCATGTGCACGTATAATTTTCTTTAAATGAGTCCTCGATGTTCCTTTAATAGAATCACAAGTAGCTAGAGAGTAGGACATATGTCATAAAGAAGCATAATTTTCTTTTTTAACGGAAGCATTTTCTTTATAATGGATTAGAAGCCTTCCATCGTCTATGCCAAGAACAGCAATGCAAATATTGAAGGGGTAATTCCATGTTCCCAAAAACGACTTTCAGCTGATCATATTGAGTCGATGCACTTTTCTTCAGCATGTTTTCATCTAACCATTTCATCATTGAATTTATTTGAACAATTATTTGGCCTTTCCTCTCAAACACTCCTTAAATTTAGCAACTTCTTTTTCCAGCTTTCTTCGAACAACCAAACTATTTTCCTCCATTTGATTACAGATCAAAATGATTCCATTTTCCCAAACGTAATAGCTTTTATACTCATCACTGGTTCAACTCCTGTAGCTTCACAAGATGCTTCCTCGGCGTTTCAGCCCAACAGTGTTCATTTTATTATCAGTTTTTATGAAATAAAACCCAGTAGGTTAGATCTTGTGTAGCTAAAATAGTATGATTAGTATAGATTAACAATATAAATAATAAGGAGATAAAGACGTATTAATCTTATTAAAATAAGAACGAGATGACAAAACGTCTTAAGACATGTATACGCAAATTTTGAAGCAATGTAAACTTAACCAGAAGCTTGGGAAGGGTGTTGACTTACATTTTAAAGCACTACAAAATATACATAATAAAATTAATAGGAAACATATTTCAAAGTCAGAAAAGAATTACTAATATTGTACGTATTACAGGTTCCTTTAGACACCGAAATGGTCTTGGCAGTGCTGCTGAGCTAAGCAATACTCAAAAAAGGTTAATTCAACTGATTTTTGAAGAAACTGACAAGTTGACATTCTATGACTTCGTTCATAATGTTTTTCAAACTATATTTTCACGAGACAAAAGACTATTAAAAGTAATTGGTTTAGAAGTTTGTGAAAGATATCAAGACGATGTTTGGGAACAGCATATAAATTTTAAGATGCATAACCAGGTACGACCAATACTTTATAATAATATCTTGATTTTTTTAAAGAAATTTTGCAACACACTGATAGATTGCATCGAAAATATTTTTGATACGACGTTAGTTCTTGATTGCTTACGAGAATTCGGAGCAACCTACGCGGTCGACTTCAATGGAACCGTGAAAGTACCCACAAATTACTGGGATCGACTCGAAGCAGCAATCACGAGTAAAGCCAAAGAATTGAAACAATTAGATATTACAAAAAACAGTGTATTTTTACTCGGAAATAAGGTAAGCATTGCATCAAAAATCACATATCTTATTTCAATAGATTATATGAAAATAATATGTTTGCTTATTTTTAGGATCTAATGTCAAGTGAAACCAATAGCACTCAAGGCATCGTATCAGTTGAGGAAAGAGAAGATTGTCAAGAAACAGACTTTTCTTCCACTAATTCCTCAAATGAAACGAACTATTCGTCACCTGGCAAAGTTCATCCTTTAATAACAATTTCAAAAAGTAGTAGTATATTAACGCAAACAAATGAAAGGGACAAAAAAGCAATAAACTATTTAATTAGTTCTTTCAAAAACAGCCCAAACCAACTTACTCATAGCAAATCAAGCAAATTGCTGACATCAGATTTCTTGTCAACATTCGATGGAGCCTCGGTCAGAAGAAGAAGTAAAAATTCACCCTTATCAAATAAAAGTGTGTGTCCAGTTAAAGCGCAAGCTTGGTCATGTTTTTCGATGTTTATAGCTGAGCAAATTAAATTTGGTTATGAGATGGAACTAATCTTGCAATCAGAAATGCGCAGACTTGGTCTAAAGGATGTGTTTGTACATAGTTCACCCTTTGGAAGTGCGACATCATCACCTCGAGCAAAGAACGAGTTTTTTAGTATTCCTTGTTAATATATTAATACTTGTAAAATTTCTTTATCATATGATTTTTTATCGTCCACTGCAAATGATTTTTTGTCATATTATTCATTTGTATCCATTATTAATATATTGAAGTGTATATATTATAGACTTGTATGTTTATGGCGTATTTATTGAAATAAATATTTAACCCATTTGATATTAACATTTATTCAAGGCAAGATTACAAACACTTATATCATTTTTACTCGGCTGCGGTAGTTAAGCTTTCAAAATTCCTTTTAACACTTTTAATGTTCATGAGAATAGTAGCTGAGGATACATTTCCATCTGGAACAACAACCATGATAAAGGTATTTTCAGTAAAACTGTCAATAAAGCACGCAAAATCCCTATTGCGAATCTCTAAGCATTCGAAGTGAGAACCGATTCTTGAAACTGATAATTTGAATTGTTTTATAATATTTGACAGTTTCTCAAATCTCTGTAAATCATCGTGGTGTTCCACCTCTGCTTTAGCAATTGACAAAAAAGTGGCTTTTTCAAAGAGGAGCACTTCACTGAAACAGATATATTATTGTAATTAATTTTATATTCGAATATGCTCATTTTTGACTTCTATAAATAAACACATACGTGCCTTATGTTTTGCCTATATTTTTGTGTATTTAAATTAATAAATATAACGAACCTTGCTTCCATAATTTTGGCAAATTCCATCAAATGCTTTTCGATTATATCAATAGATGGAATCAAAAGATGAACAATGGCGGACCAGGCCTTGTACAGAGTTTCGTCCCAAATTGATGACATGAAGCAACATTGTCTTAGCAACTCTAAACGCTCATCCGGCATTCCTTTTGTAGAAGCAATGACCTTGTTGACCTTTTCACGATAAACCTGGTCTTTAATTTCAGGTGGAATAAGATCAATTTTGTGCAGTAGAACAAAAACCTTCGCGGTTGGGGAGTTTCTCATTAAGGAAGCTACACATTTTGAATAATATTCAAAGTCCTTTTCATCCTTTGAGTCAATATCGAAGACATAAATTAAAACTTGTACTCCCTTGAAAATTTGATCCTTTTGAGCATTTAAAAAGTTCTCCATGAAAACTTCCTGACCTACAATCATTCAAAATGAGAAAATTATAGAATTAAATCAATTTAAGTCATATTGCATACATTTGATTCAAAGCCACTACAGTTAAATGATGTAATTATTATAACTAATTATGTGCAATGTCAATCTACTGTGTAGATACAATAAAGATAATCAACTTAGCTGGTATTGATTGTGCCGTTGTGTTAAATTAATGAACCGTGCATCAACAACAAGTAAAATAATGTATTTAAAACATCCTGGTGTTATTAAGAGAATCGGTCACTATGCTTCAAGAAAATTGCATCAAATAGATCATCAAACTCAATTCTTGTTTAAAAATGTTTGTTATATTTTGTATTTTTCGTTTGCCCTTAAGACTTACCACCACAATCCCATAAATGCAACACTAAATTACCTAGAAACCTAAAACAATCATTATTAGAATAAAGGCAGTTATTTACCTAACATTTTTAAACAAATTTGTATTAAAGGTAAGATAAGTTTTAAGTAAATATACACCAAGAGGTATGGTTTAAAAGAATATTTTTTAAATTAATTACTTTCAATTTTGTTGTTGTTATTTATGTATTTATATGTCAAGTACAGAAGCGACAAGTTAAGAGCTCAAAGATGTTTATAGAGAACAGAAGCCCTCAAGGAAGTTATGAAGCTGAAAGGATGCTGCCGAGAACATGTAGGAGCTCAAATATGCCATTGTTAGCCTAGAGGACTCTGATAGTACTTTAAAGGTATGCCAACGATGTTCAAGGATGCTGGTTTTGCTGCACATCAAGCTTCGACTTTATTTTATGCATTTTGTCGAAAAGCATTGCTTCAACCTACAGAATTCGAGGTACCATATCATTTACTGTAACTTACTAAAAGTTATTTTATCATTTATCATACACATTAGCCAAGGTCGCTGATTTCAAGACGGGGATACTACAAATTGTCATGCTGATTAGGAATGCCGTCGACTACTACACAATGCCCAAAGAGATCAAAAATGATGATTATGAATTGACTAAGTGGGAAATTCGACTTGAGCTTAACAAAATACTGGTGTTACCAAATAGTACTGATCTTGCAAGAATGAAGTCTGCGTTTGAGGAAAGGTGTAAACAGGCGAAAATTGGGTATTAAGTAAAGCGAGTCCTTAACAACACAAACGAATCAGTGACTGAAGCAAAGGAATGTGAAAAAGAAGTACATTGCACATACTGCAAGTTGGTTATGAACGGTTATGGTAAATTAGCTGAACACATCATCACTCGTCAATGTGAAGAACTGTGTATTGCTGAATACAACGCCAAGTTCAAAACTGCCTATGAATGGTTGAACTATATTCTCTCCAACTATCCAAGATTCAAGAAAGGCATTTATTATATTAATTGAAAGATCCAAGCACCAACTGTGATCATGGCAAATGCTCTATGCCGGATGTCTACTTGCTTGATAGTGTTAATGCATGCGCTGTCGCTGATCTCTTGACCAAACAGATGTTTGATTGTAAAATTATGGCTGATGAATAATTTAATAATATTTGGACGCATGTTAACTATGTAGTTTTAATAAATTTTTGCTTACCTAAAATTAAAATATTATTATAAGGACACCGTAAAGCGTTACTCACTTGACATGTGCATGTTCGACATCGATAGTTGCTCCTAATCTACTGGTATCTCGAGCTATATAGTTAGCAAAAATTACACTACGCATTGAAGTCTTGCCGGAGCAACTTCTACCCATTAGTAGAACTTTATTCTTGAAGTTCGTCATTTGTAGGACTGCTTAAATATATATCCACCTAAAAGATGTAATTTTGTATAAGAAGATAAGCTTTCCAAAACAAGAGGTCAAATTAAATTTTTCCGTGTTTACATTTCGACTTTCACCGTTTAAAATTATAACCAATATTTGAAATGCATGTAAGACGGAGAATATGTAAAAGTATTAATGAGATTGTTATAATATTGAAAGCCATTAATTAGCTTTGTGATAAACGAAATAAAGTAATGGCTGAACATTCAAACGTTTATGTTTTCAATTGTCAAAGTGGACTTTCAAAACGAGTTTGGAAAAATATCTCTTTCAATAAAATATTTGTATACCTAGAATATGACTTTAGTTTACTAATGACTAAATTTTATTTCATATTGATATAACTAGACAAGCATCTCAAAGCTGATTAATTTAAAAAAGTTGGCAAGTATAAGCTAAACATTTATAAATATTGCAGATGATATTTGCTAATATTAGATAAAAGCTAGTTACAACGAATATTGCATAATAGACTTGGTTTAATCAGTGTTTTTTTTATCAATTTAAAGATGTATTGTATGTATAAGAATTGAGATACAATATAAGTAAGATTGATTGCCTAGTGCAAGAATCAACGGTTAATTATCAAGATTGGTCATCAAGCAAATATAGCTGTCTTTAATATCATTAGTGCCTACTTTAATTACCAAATTTTATCATAACAAAAACGTTAAGTAGAAAAGCAATGGAAAAACGACACTCGCATTGTTTTAATCTCTGATAGCTTGAGTTATGGTTGAGAATGATAAAGACAGATAGTACCAGAGAAATAAGATTGTTTATACTGAAAGGGTGAAACAATTTTTCAATTTGATTTATGACAGTATAAATATTTATTTTGGCGTTTTTGTTTTGATCATGTTGGATGTTATTTATGTGTCTTGTGAAACAAAATATGTTATTATTATACAATTATTAGTAATTAAACAAGCAAAGTATCAACAAACATTCTGGCACAAATGTCAATATTATTCTCATTTCCAGGTTTTTGCCAGTACAAATTACATACAGATCTTGAATATTGAACAATACCACTCAAAACGTCATCAGCCAAATTTTCCCCCATTGAGTCAACTGCTTTTAATAGCATGTCAAGTACATGATCTCCTTCTCCTATTAAACCCGTTGTTTCAGCAGACGGATTTTTATTTAAATCCCAGTATAATCGCAACACGTCATTTACGTAATCTTCACATTCTTCATGTGTAGGACATCGTTCTGCCATTTCTTTCGCGTAAATGTTAAATGAAGTATGAAGCTTCCTATCACCTAGCCCAATTTTGGATGTTATCATTGCAGCCCTAAAATAGTTCTTATCAGGATTCTTTTCATCAAAATGAATTGTCAATGAATCTACTTGATTAGCAACGAAATGCTCAAAATATTTGTCAAATTGCTTGTTATATTTAAAGTGGTTTTTTTGAGTGGAAAAACTTTTGAAAATTTCTTTGAGCGTCAAAAAGAAGCTTAAAATGATATTGGTATTACTTCGTCCTACAAACCCCAATTCCAATGTTTTGTCAACGATATTTTTTAGCGAAAACAACATATGGTCGGACTTAGCTCCAGGCTGTATGAAGCAATCCCATTCATCTGCTAGTAAAGTTTTCAAAGTAGTTGAAGTATGGTATCTTCTTTCGTTTAATATTTTAAAGATAGTTCTATTGCTATATTGAACCCTTCCATAAATTTCTCCATTTTCCCTGACAGGTAAATAAGACATGTCCGAGGTGACAATTGTTTCATTGGTCAACCACAACAATTTTGAACTATGGCTAATAATTGGAATCAAAAAATTGGTATGTCTTTCTTGTCTAATATTAAGTTCATTTGTATGATAAGCAACTTCAATGATAGGATAACCTTCATGCTCTAACCAATTCAAAAAGAATTTTTTGTTCTCTAAAACAGTGTCTCTTGTTATGAAAATTTCGAAGTTATCCAGATCCAACTGCCTGTCTGTATTTATCAAAAATTTGTGAATATTTTCCGTCAATTGTGAGTCACCAATAATATTTTCCACCATCTTCATAACATGGTACTCCTTTGCATTCAATGTGGAAATTGTGTACTCTCCATCGTACTGATTTGTACGATTGTCTCTTACACTTTCAAATGGCTTCACAATATTTACCAAACAATTGGTAATTTCCTTCCATTCCGGCTTAACGATATTTAAGATGTTCCTAACAAAGTATTCAGGTAATCCTTGAATCAGAATAAGATATTAGATCAACACATTATTACTTTATTAATTTTGTGTTTAGCTGAACGTTACTTCTTTATATATCGTTTTATTTAAAATCAAATTTAAGAGACTGCGGAGAACATCTAACCCATGTACCTTATGAAACCGGTACAGACGATCGAATTGACGTGCCAAAAAGTTGGTGCAAGTCACGGATACTCCAAATGAAACGTGGCTAAAGCTGTACAAATCAACAAACAACTGGATAAAGTCAAAGAGGGAGACAAATCATGCTGTGTTTATACTTCTCAGAATGTGGATATGAGAAGCACCTTATAAAGTCTTAATATCTATTTTTGTTTTTCACATATTTTAATTTTTAATAATAAGTTACCTTCAGTCAAAAAACGGTGACTCAATTTCTGTTTTGATACACTATAATTGAAATATTGTCGAACAACACCTTTAATAATGTGTTTGTACAGACCGATTTTGTCAAATGTTCCTTTTGGTTGATTTGATTTTGTTGTCAACAATGTATAGTCAATTAAAATTGCTCCGGGAGTCATGTACGTAGCTGCATTATCAGTAAGGTCAAATACGGAAATAAAATCAACATTTTCAACTATCAAACGTGTTTTAGTATAATCATCCATGTAGTTGAATGCCTTTATAGCAACATTTAACAACTCTGTTTTACTTGCGAATAACTTTAATGCTGGATAAGTAATTAATCTCACAGTAATTCCATTTGATGTTCTGGCTTCTTCAATATCATATGGTCCAACAGCCAAAACCAACTGATCCGGATGTAAATGTTGCTTGATATTTATTTTTGTCGCAGATAGTTTCGATTCATCATGCTCAACAACTCCGAAGCCATTTGAAAATCCTGAACTATGACCGCCATGATTAATTGTAATATTCAGAGTACTCTTTTCATTCCTTATCCCAATAGGCGGTAGTATGCGTTGTTTTTGTCGTAGATTCGGCTTGCTATAAATATATACTTTATTTTTGTTTGCAATTGAGTAGTAATTGTACACAATTCCTCCACTTCGACTATCAAAGGGCATAACCACATAGGCGAATGACAGGTATAACTTCATTATTCTCCCTGGACGAACAACTTCGAAAGGTTTAACCGTAAACAGAAGTTTATCTTCATCCATATAAACGTCACAATCTTGTGTTTTAATATCATCTGTGATGTCATATAATTTAACATTTCTAAAAGTAAAATTTTTAGCAGCATCAAAGGTTAAATTTCTACAATCATCAAGTATGGTAAATATGACTTCGTCAGTTCCCTCCATGTTAATTTTGAGATTTTTGTCAGTCTGATGGTGTGCCATAAAGTCAAATGAAAGCTTGATATTGTGGCTTTGTATTTGAAAGGAATTGGTTGGGAACAGTTCCTGATACCACGTCTTATGGGTGCAATTCGTCACTCCAAGTAATAGAAAAAGAACGGATACAATGGATAAGAATGTTTTGATTTTCATCGCTAATTAGTAATTAACTTCATCACCATCATTCATTTTATATTGTATTTTGTTTCCCTAAACAAACACATCACAAATATTTGCATTCCCTACAAACATATTATTAATCTCTATTCATTTACAACCTAATACTTTCTTACACCTAATAATCTAGCACGTTATTTCATCTTAGTATGGATAAGTATATGTTTGTGCATACTAATTAAAGTAATTAAGTGATAAGTATGGATGATAGTCAACAAAAAACAATATCTTTTAGGGATGTTACTCATCTTTATTGCAAGATTCGACGACTAAATGTGTTCTGTTACGATTATAATAAAATAATAATTTATATGTAAAGTATTATTAAGACTTTTATTTGACGTCTTATAATACTAAACTTTTAATTAATTAACACAAAGTTATATATACAGCATTATATTTAGGTTTGAAGAACATATCATACAATATATTACTTTGGATCTAACAACTAGGTTGAACAATAAATTAAACATAAAAGGGGACATTGAAACTTAATTTGAATAAAAAAGTAAGTTGGAAATTGAATAATAAATTAAGTTGAAAATTGAATAAAAAGTAAGTTGAACATTGAATTATAAATTAAGTTGAGTATTGAATTAAAAATTAAGTTGCCATTAATGTGAAGAACTTGGTATAGTAATATATTGTCAAATGTATAATTTTAACCATTTATCACAAGAATGCAGAATTATAGCCAATTTTGTGATGCTTAATTGTTACAATTTATTTTAGATCGGTATAATTTTTGAAGAATCTAGCAATTTATTCGAAAGCAGACATCAATTAGGCAATTTACTGTAAATAATATAGCAATATATCAAGCATTGGTTACAAATTAGAAACATCAAGAGTTCAAATATCAAATTTTCAATGCCATCGGCTTAAAAAGTACCAAATACCTTTAAACGTGCAAAGTCGTGTGCACCCCGTTTAATAGGAGCGCAAAGTTGTCTTAAATTATTTTTCAAAAGGCGCTCATCATAAATTACCTTTGATCTTTTGATTTTGCCATAGTTACGAAGAATTTGATTATTTTTTTGATCACATTGATATTATACAAAAAATGCATAAAATATGAAATATACACATATGTTGTAAATTGTTTAAAATGATTTATAGTTGATGATGCAAGGACATAAAAATGTTGACGCCTTCGATCACGTTATTAAAGTTTCATCAACTTGTATCAAAAGTCTCCTATCATAAGTACTTTTGACAAATTTGGTAGCTGGAATTATGTAGCAATGCGAATAATTTGTTTTCCATACTTAAAAATACTTTATTTTTGATTAGTTTGTTTGTGTCTACTTTATTGTTAATTCATTTATCTCAGGGCAACGAGTACTAAAGTGGTTACATTGTTATGATGGTTATATTACTTTTGTTAAGGTCGTTCACTAGACTTTATAAGGATTGTTAAAAAACTTTTACTAATACATTTTCATTCATTTTTTTAAGATAGAACATGGCGTACACAAAACCTTCTGCTTTTCAGCACAACCAATTTGTGATTTTACTTGGAGTCCTCCATGTCATCTTCATTGTTATTTTTGGACTCTTTGCCAGATATTCTGAAAGCGCACAGCCATCAGGAGTTGCAAATCAAGAGATGTCGGATTTTCCGCTTTTTGAAGATATCCATGGAATGATTTTCATAGGTAAGAAGAAGATTCCTTAAGGGACCACGTTTATTAATTTTAACTCGTAACGTTAACACATCATCGATCCTTGTAGGCTTTGGCTTCTTGATGACCTTTTTGCGAAGATATGGATTCTCAGCTATCTCAATAAACTTGTTCTTGGCCACATTTGTGATTGAATGGGCGATTATCATCCGAGGATTCCTTAGTGAAGAATTTCACGAGCATGGGATCTTTAGTATTGGAATTAAAAACATGATTACTGCTGACTTTGCAGCTGCCGTCATTTTAATCACCATGGGTGGATTGCTAGGCAAACTCTCGTAAGTTCGACTCCAAGTTTTCATCGCAATTATACATTTAGTCCATCACAATATTTGATTATGGCTTTCTTAGAAACACCGGTGGCTCTCGTAACCGAACATATAATCGTAGAGGTAATACTGCGATGAGAAAATAATAATAAAATGTTTAAGGTTCTCCACGTAAGTGATGTAGGAGGATCATTAGTCGTTCATTTGTTTGGAGCAGTTTTCGCTTTCGGAGGTAGGACAGACTCAAAATTAACATAAACAATAATATTTTCAGTTGCCAAAGTGTTAAACAGAAGCGGCATTGCCCGTTCAGATCACGAAGGCTCGATCGTTCATTCCGATCTTTTCGCAATGGTTGGATCCTTAATCTTATTTATCTACTGGCCATCGTTTAACGCGGCAGTTGCTGTCGGGGATAACGCCAAGCAACGTTGTATCCTCAACACTTATCTATCGTTGTCAGGTGCCGTATTAGGTACATTTATCACTTCTCAACTAGTCAATCATAAGAGACATTTTGATATGGTACACATGGCCAATGCGATTCTAGCTGGTGGGGTAGCTATTGGAAGTGTTGCTAATATCTCCTTACACCCTGTTTTGGCTTTAATCATTGGAACATTCAGTGGAATTATATCTGTCATGTGTATTAATTGGCTTACTCCTTTCATGAAGAACAAACTTGGAATTCACGATACTTGCTCTATCAATAGTTTGCATGGCGTCCCTGCTTTTATTTCCGGAATTTGCAGTGTTATCTTAGCCTTAGTTTATACAAAAGAACAATTTGGAGCTGAATATGCTTACATATATCCTGCATCAGTTGGAGATCATCCACGCAGTAATACCGACCAAGCCCTCTACCAAGCTTTGGCAATTTTAATCGCTATTGTAGTTCCAAGTGTTGCCGGCTTAGTCACTGGCGTAATTCTAAAGCTCAAAATTTGGAATCAAGTTGCGGATGAAGAGCTTTTTGCCGATGGTGCTTATTTCCATTGTCCAAATGACTACGATTTCACAACAAAAACTATCAGTCACATTGACCACATCGAAATTACCGAAGAGGTAAAAATTGCTGCTTAAATACTTTATTGTAAAAATACATTTTTGTTTAATTCACCATTTCTTCTAATAAAACTTTTTCTTTTAAAACCATACTAAATACATCTCTTAGGAAAAAGAGATGACGCTACTGGTCAATAAATCTAATAAGACTAAACCAAGCCATACAACAAACAAATAAGTTATTTAAAATAAAGACACTTCTAAAAAGATGTCAAATTGCCTCATTCCCTACTATAAATCCAGTAATAGGTCATCATAATTTATATAGGCAATTCTAATTCATAAAAAATGGATGCTTCTGTAAATAAATTAACGTAATAAATATTCAAGTTATTCGAGGATGTGGTGATTCAGTTTACCCTCAACTGGACATGGACGAATCCTACGAAATTTCTAACCCGATAACTGAACACACTGGCTTCATTGTTAGTAATACAATTTGGGGTGCTTTAATAGATCCAGAATCATTCTCACAATTGGTATATATTGAACTGATAGTAGTAGTTTGCTTAGTCAAATCTGTTTTTATCCTATACAAGCCTCGATTCAGCCACAGAAGAGTCATGATTGACAGTTCTCGTCATTTTATTTCTCATTCTATTATAAGCACGTAATTGGTCTAATGGCTCAAAATAAGTTTAATGTATTCCATGGCGCATTTAGTAGATTCTGAATCTTTCCCCTACGAATCAACCTCATTTTATTTATTAAATATGGGGCTGATTGTGATAGCATTGAAACGACGGGAACATATTATCAGCTAAATATCTCATTTATCATAATAATATTTCAATTTACAGTGGGATCCACAAGGATTTAATGAGACACGAGCGCAAAAAATCTCGTAATTGGTGGGCAGGCTAATATTTGGGGTAATACATATCTCCTAATTCACTTTAATTTTGATTATATTTAGTAAAATTGTTAATGCTTATACTTAGGGGAATTTGTTGATGGAACAAATACAATACCAAGACTTCTCCCAAAAGCAACTGCAGTAGCAGAAAGATTATGGTTTGATGTATATCAAACACAAGTTTCAACTGCTGCCTGGCCAAGATTACAAGAACGCAGATTTGGTATGATGAATAGAGGTTATCAAATTATGTATCTGATAAATGAACAACTCTTAAAGGATATTATAATAAAAAGTTTATTTGTTGAAAATAAGTTAAATAATTTAAAACAATTAAAATTTATACATTAATTGGGTCAAACATCCTCGAAACGGAGTATGAATCTATTATTATTATATTTTTAATGGCACAACAGCCGTAGAAATCTTTTTCGGCAAATTTAGGAAATATTTCTATTTATTTTTATTATTTGGTGAAAATAAATATTCTAATTGAGGTGGCAATGTAGGAAGTTGTAGATTCTCAGGTGGGTTATAGTTCTTAGCAAGCTTCACAAATTGTTCTTTAAAGATATCCATTAAATTTCCTGTATTCGCTAGCCTTTGGATTCGTTGCAAATTTTCTAAACCGATCGTTCTATCTACGTGCCCTAACAATTTTGCCTGACTGTCAAGACGTTGGCTTCCCAAAGCTACTTCAAGTATATCAATGGCTGCGGTTTCAACTGGAGTTCCTCTTTCAAAATGTGTAATAGCTTGATTCAATCCTTCGTCAGCTTTACTTAAGATATTTAGCAAAGCAGATGGTTTAACTGTAGTCGGAACATTTCTGGGTCCCTGCTCAAGAAGATTTCCATAAGGCGATGCTCCTGAAGCTCCGCCACCATATCCAAAACCATTTACTGGTGGTGGCACTGCTGCTCCTTGTGAGATTGCGGGACCATAACCTACAAAATATTATTTATAATGTCAAATATTTATTTAACTTACCGTCCCCAGTTGGGCCTTTTGAATTAGTATTTAAAGCTGAATCACCTTCAGAATGGAGAAATATTAGTTAAATAATAATTCAGTATATTTTGGAATAAACGGTATATCAGTTATATCTTTTCGAAAGTATAATATTTAAAATTATACTTTTGTTGGTCACTTGTTATCACCATCCTTTCGGTGTCACACGCAAATGAGTCCCTAATTAATCTCACATATCTTAGTTTAGTTTTTTACTAATTATCTTTTTATTTAGATTATGCACGTTGGTTAAAACTAAAATTTAATGAAAAAAGAATCTGCATAGTGGTTGAGAGGACAATCAATACCAAAATTTGTAATAAGTAGACTCTATATTTTGACATTTAAAGATGAGTCATTATAGGTCGGTTGTTGTTACAATCCAAAACATTTGCATGGTAGACTCGATGTACGCAATTATCAGGTTTGAAAAAAACTAGAAAACGGACTCTTGTCAATTAAACAAGAAATACAATTAAAAACTTGTTAAGACAGAAAGACCGCGGATGCAAGATTTTTGAAAATTGGCAAAAAGCTATATTATTGTGCTGAAACCGCTCTAAGCCTCGGAGGATCATTATTGCTACTTGTCCAAGTTTGATGAATTTATCAATGAATAGTGTTTCATTAGAAGTTCCAGATGGCTTGCATCCATGTCAAGTTAAACACTTATTTGATGCCAATTATAAAGCAAATTAAGTTGGATAAGTTACAACTAGACCTACACGTAATGATGAGTGCACTTATGGTGGAGATAATAAAAATAATCAATCGGATGGTGAAGATGAGGAAAATGTTCCTACTGCAAAAAATTAAGTGAACGTAGTTTGTCATCCCACATTGAAATCCGATCACGCGAAAGGCTACGCAATGCTGAAAAGAATTTCAGCGCCGACTTTGATGTCGGACTTGTCCTATCTTCCATTTGGCCTGGATGGAGAAATCTTATTCTTCATGATCGGCTCAAGTAGTAAAAATAATGTTTCGGGTAATTTAGAAAGCCATATTCTATTTGGCGAGTTAGAGAACGATAATAGAAAAAACATTCATGTCAAAAAGTTCCAAAAAAAGATGCTCCAACAACGTCTTTTTGATCGCAATGAACTAATAATGAACAAAGCAGGCGTCGATATAATTGTTATGTGCAAACTCCCAGTGCCATCGTGTGTAGTTGCTGTGAATCTTGGATCTATTTTTTCTCACAAATTTGAGTGGCAAGTACAAACTGTGATCATGGAAAGTACACTATTCCGGCAATCTACACACTCAACTCTGTCAATGCCTGCAAATTAGTCGAGATCTCGACTACAATTCTATTTGAACTCAAGCTTATTATCTGAGCTTTTAAAATATTTTTTCATCTACTTTTTAATTGTTACTTCTTATAAAAATGTTTGTCGATCTATTTTTAATATTTTAAATGAGCTCACCGGTGAACATAGTCTCTTGATCAAATTTAGCCTCTTCTTCTGGACCAGTTGATTTAGATGGTTTGTCAAAGTCGCTTGATGGTTTAGTTCCTGTTCCGAAAGCACTGTCACTTGAGTCTCCTGCGCCAAATGATTCTGGCATTGGAGGAGGTGATTTTTCGCTACTTCCACTATTTCCAAAAGCGGCACCAGCGCCACCTCCGAACCCTGATCCACCTCCTCCCCCAGAAGATCCACCGGCACCTCCTCCAAATCCACCTCCACCACCTCCGAATCCTGAACCACCTCCAAATGGTGAACCACTACCACTACCGCCTCCGATTGCCGATCCAAATCCACCAGTACCAGCAAAATCAGTTGGTGGGGCAACATTTCTTAATCCAGAATTTTCCGAAATAAAAGGTGTTTCCTCAGGTGGTGGTTGTTTCCTAAAGTTATAAATGATTTTAATTATATACCGACTACTTGGAATTAAATAGAATACTAGTAATTGTTTTGTGAGTTTAAATTATGTCTATTATCAATTTTGTTGTGTGTATTCTGTAGTGCTTTAAAATCAAAGCCATAAAAGATGGTTTGCAGCAATTACGTTGGTCAAGATAATGCTACTTCAAATTCATGTATAACATGTTTTATCATCTCATTTTTATTTTATCGAGGCTACTATTTGTATATTTCCTTATTATTTATATTGTTCATCTATTTTAATGGTACTATTTTAGTTGCGTAAGGTCTAACCTACTGGGTTTATTTCTAAAATAATGACGATAAAAGGAGCCCATAAATGCGGAAATACTGAGGAATCGTCTTATGAAGCCACAGGAGTTGAACCAGTGGTGATTAGGAAAGCCATTACTTTTGGAGAAAGGGAAAATGTTAAGTAATGCTGGAATTTATAATGTAATTCGTTTTAGTCAATCCTTAACTCCGACAGTCAACATTGGATGCTATCTATCATGTTATTTTATGTCTTATTCAACCTTTCGTTGCAGTTCCTCTTAGGGGACTTTTATGAATTACTGAGCAGAATGAGTTCATTAAAGTTACCTATTACGTAGGAGAATCTGAGTCAGATCCAAAAACTCCACATTTTCACAGTGGAATAAATGTACACCACAAGCAATACAAACTTCACGTTAATAAAAATCGCGTTCTTTCCAAAAAAAGAAAGATTGAACGAAACAAACAACACCAAGAAGTCACATGATTCAATGGTTCAAACCATTGTCGTCAAGATAAAGGTGCCTACAAGATAATTAAAAGAAAAGTTAGAATACATATTAACAGTATACTTAGCAGTCAAGATAGGAACGTGGTTTATGGTAAATGCACCATTGAGGATGTTTACATGACCTCTCCTAAAAATGCCAAATTGATTGGTCAACTTTGGTAGAGAAGATGTTTGAACTCAAAAATGTTGTTACTACTAAATTTTAATATTGCTGTATACTTTATATCTTTTGCCATCTAATTTTAATAATATTTTTAAATATTCATTTTTCAACGTACCTTTTGTTTGATTTGGTAGGTTGAGGTGGAGGTTCAACTTGAACATCTTTATCCATTTCTTCACTGTCGAATTCCAACTTATTAGGCCCATTTTCTACCCCAAATCCTTTTCCAAAGCCAGGTGGGAATGAACCTAAAGCAGGAGCGGGTGGTGCAACATCTAATCCACTCGGTTCTTCCCTGCTTTTCTTTCTTTCAATAGGCGCAAATTCAGCTGGTGGTGAAAATCGACTTGGTGGTGCTATATTTTGTTGAGGGACAACTTTTCTTGCTGATTTAGGAATTTCCGGATAAGGAGAATTTGAATCACTTCCACTACCAAATCCATTATCAGAAATAGGAGTCAATTCAGGTAACGAAAGAGGGTGGGCTTTATTATTACTTGCCCCGGCAGATCTTGCTTGCTCCCTAACATTCATTTCATTAAATGTAGGTTGTCCACTTCCTAAAACATAACCTCTTAAATAAATTCAGTATAAAAAGATGCGAACGAAAATACAGAAATAAGATGATAAAGAATGCTTCGACATAAAATAGCATGTACCTGGACGTCGGATGTGCAAACGTGGTCTAGTGGCCAACTTGCTCACAAACTTGATTCTACTTTTAGACACATCATCAGTACCTGAGTTAACTTGTCCATTAAAATTATTTAGATTTACTGCTTGTGCTGGAAAGAAACCATTAATTAGATACATTTACGATCAACCTAAAATTACCTAACAATGACATCTTGTTGTCAAAAGTGGTCTTTGGTGATTCACTTTCAATTCCACTTCTATAGTTACCTTGAAGTAGTGGTCTGTGGAAGTCTTTATCGTCGGTCAAAGTCTTTACGGAATGAACGACTGGTCTTTCCTTCACACTTTCCTGGTAGTATGAATCACTTTCCACATAACGAGTGTCTGAGTTTTGATCCAACATAAATGTCTTTGGGGTGGTTGTACTGAACCGTCTAATTTCCTTCCCAACATTTTTTTCTGGGCCATGTAATGAAGCTAATCTGGCTTTGGAGTATAATCTATTAATACGATTTTTCAAAATTGGTCCGAGCCTATTCCAATGGGTACGCATCAAATCTGCACGTTTTGCAGCCGTTAATGGTGCAGACGTTGTAGTGGTAGTTATGATTGGTGCATAAACTTCGGCTTTAGGACTATTAATGACTACTTTATATTGAGAGTCACTCACAAATCTGTCATTAACCTTGCTATTTGAAAATTCTTCGTCTGGAACAGGATGAGCAACAATTTTGCGGCTTTGTGGAAATGATCCCGATTCCTCGTATGAGGTCATTGCGGGACTTTCAATTACAATTGATTGAGCCTGAGGCCTATGATGATGTTTCACCTTTATAACATTACTTTTGGAATTGGAAGGGAAGTATGTATCATCTGAGATGACGGGCATTTGCCTTGGTAAATGATATTCAGAATCAGTTTGGTCAACAGATTTGGAAGCTTCATAATTTTGGGCACTAACTGATGTCGGCATTATCTGATTTGCATATATCTGTTGTGGCATCTGATTAATTCTTTGCAACTTCTGTATCCCTCTCAAGTGCCTCTGATCATCACTCTGAAAATCAATTATTTAACCAAATCATAAACACCTTCCCCATAAATTTGATAAATGAAGACATATTTAGACGTCTTTATACATATTTTAACATCTTCATATAAATTTTGACATCTTTGAACATATCTTACAATGATATTTTTAGTTGACCGACAAATATGTTTCCAATTGAAGATGTCAAAGAGGCACATAACTATTTTTTCAAGTACTTTTGACGTGAATTAACTATATTCTATAGCTGTTACATCGTATTGTCTTTTATAATATGCACGTCATAAAGAAATGCATATATTTATTCTAATTTATCATAAATATTCTAAGTTGCAGATGGGGTCATATTAAAAAGTATTAATAAATATTATTGAAGGCAATCAAATATTCAATAAAACATATTAATAGTTGATTTTGTAATACTTTTTATAACGCATTTTGTAAAAATTGTTAATAGTTTATTTTTACAAAAGGTTATTTTATAATAAATAACTTACCTCTGACTCATATAATTGACATTTAATTGATGAAATAAAAAGTGACAATAGAACCAATTTAAGATGAAATCTGGCTTTGAAGCGCACTGGACCTGTTGACGTCATTTAATGTTGGCCCTATAAATGTGAAGATGTAAAAATATTTTTAAGTGTTAAATTAATTTCTTTTTTCAGGCTTAATTAACGGTCAAAAATGGCAGTAAAAAGAAATATATCAGTTAAAAGTGATTGACAGAGATTTAGGATTGGTTTGAATACTATGATTTAGCCGGTATACGAGACATATTTTGGTATATGGGTCAAATATCCATAAATGGTAGTATATCAGTGATAATATTGTGTCAGATTTTGTTGTTTAAATTACTGAAGGTATGGAGAAATCTTTGATAATTATAATTTAGTAAAATTGGTGAGTCGTGACATTTTAGTCGTCGTCAGGTTATCCGATTTCATGGTAACGTGATCCATGAATATGTTTTGGGAAGAAGTAATAGTCAATAGAAATTAAGTATGAAGTTAAGATGGAAATTGAGAAAGAAATTAAGATGGAAATTAAGAAAGAAAGTAGATGAAATAGTGAATTTGGAAAGTTTAATCGCACAGGTGGGGAGCAAATTGTAAGAATGAGGTTATATGGATAGACAAAAAGATGAAGGTCTTTTCCATTTCGGAAATAAAGACGCTGTTGCTACTTTGAAGTGGCGAGGTGAACGAAATGGATATTGAGATGTGTAGTTGTGATTGAAAAGGAAAATGAAAGGGTATAGTAATTTGCCATCCAAGATGATAGAATTGAAGGAGGAGAAACAATTTACGTATAATTTAGTAGTTATTCGAATCAACGCCTGTTCGTATGTCTCCTTCTTTGTCAAGAAATGCTGTTGGCAAAGTGGATAGTTACTAAACAAGTAGGATAATGATCTTGAATACATGAAAAATATGCATACAATTAAAAGTGGTAATCCAAACTTAGTGAGAGTGACACCTAGAGGGTCATACCGGAAGTTTTCTTTAGTCGAGGTGTGGAATATACGTTGCCGGTTCATATCGAACAAGGAATCTGAACAATCGAATAAACCTTTAAGATTTCAAATATTAAAGAGAATAATGGTTGTAAATTGCATGGTAAACGGAAAGCTGTATTAACAGAGATTACTAGTTCATATTTAGAATGAGTAGAGATTATTAACAAAATTTAGAAAGAGGATAAACATCTAGAACAAAAAGGACTTTTGATAGATAAACGATTATTATTATTATCCATTTCGATGGAATGAGGTAAAAAATGACGTAAATGATTATGTTATCTAACTAAATATATGTCAATTCATCAGTTACAAATATTTTCATTCTTTGCGACCTTCAGAAAAGTATATTTGAAATGAGGACAAAAGTAAGAAGATCCTCAATTTAAGGAAAGATAAAATATTAAAGCCAATAACATATTTTAACGACCGTCCCTTTTGACATCAATCAAAAAATAAGTTCGAAAAAATGGAAGGATAAAAATAACCGGTTGTTGATTCATGAACAATTTTAATTCCACAAACTTGATCTTGACTTACAACTTTTACCAAATGTGTAATTGTATTGATAAAGCTTAACAGGATTATCTAATGGACGTCAAGATACTTTTGCCAATCATTATTTTCCGCTTTCATAAGAGAAATCCACATATTAATTTGTATAATGGGAATGCAATTAAGGATGCATACCCGTTTTAATAAAACATATGTTTAATTAATAAGTTTAATTAAAATTCATTTTCATACGACCTTGAGTATAAAAGGGGAATAAGATAGAAAATGAAAAATAATTTTATCGATAACACAAAATATTTAAATAAACGACAAAGGCACTTCTCAAAAATTTAATTACCAAATGGATCCTTTTTTGACAGAACGATTGTTGCGTGACCATGACTGATATATCCTCGGATTTTTTTCTGGAAAAGAATTTGTATACATTATATTACTAGTTATAGTAATTAAATCACTTACATCGCTAACCATCACTGCTAACAGAGCTTCTACTGATCTCTCGTCGTATTCATTATATCCTTGTGCTATTAATGCCTTATAAAAAGCTTTGATCGGAATTTGATGGTAACTATTGTATACATCATAATAAAGCTTCTTAAATAAGATTAAAAGGGTAATTTGCTTTAATTTGTCCAAAATAAGTAAAATTCCCAATTTTATGAAGTAATTTTCATACCGATCGAGTGTTTGATCCAATCTTTGGACATCTCCATCGTGAACAGCTTTGATGACTGGAATGAAAGCTTCCAATCCTTCTTCGTTCAAAAGATTCAAGGGTGGTGACTTTCCTAGCAACAATTTCACAGTAATCAAGTAAATTAAAATTAATTTTCTGTTGTTTTTGTATTCTCTTGGATTGTGGAACAGAGCATAACTTAAACATTTGTCTGCCCTAGCCAAATCATCTTCAAACAGACTATGTTTTCCAAGATAAAAATTGTAAGTAACAAAATCCTTATTTGTAGCAAATTTTTGCAACTCCTCGTCATTTTCAATTAAATTAATAACAGGCGCCAGCCCAGTAAAATTTGATGTCAAAAAACCCAGATGCATGCAATGGTTTAGAATATTTATGAGACCGACTCTTTTTGATTTAGGTTTCTCAGTTTTGGCATCTCCTGAACACATGGTAAGGATAGAACGAATGGCCTGACTGCAGTTAGTGTATGCCTCAATTCTTTTTGGATCGCTATCATTAACGCCAATTTGCATTGCCAAATGCTTTTGATTATTAGCAAGAGCATACACAATCGGCAAGCACCAATTTGTTTTGTTGTTGTTGGCAAACTCTCCTGTTAATATCCTTATTGCTTCCACATGTTCTGTAAATGCTTCTTCGTATTTCCCTCTTTCGTGCAACTTAAACACAGATACAAGCTTTCTAATCAGCTTTCTAAAATCGTCTGGTAATTTGGTTAAATCATTTAACGAACTTTCCTAAAAAAATAATAATTAGCCATTGACCGTTTATACTACTTACCATGTCACGAAATTGGGGCCATTTTGTTACCATCAAAACATGACTCATAGAAGCAGCATTTTCCCATGTTTTGCTTCGGATATGACTTTCAAAAAAATCAGCTAAGCTATGTTGAGCCATTTCAAAAACAACAATACTATTTAAAAATTTAAAGCCTCACGTCAAGACTCCAAACTCTTCCGTGCAAGATATTGCATTTGCGTGTACCCATTCGAAGATGTGCAACATTAATTTAAACTTAACACTACAATCACATTATAAATTAGTTAAAGAGCATTAGATGATATAAATTGCTTTATAATTAAAATTATTCAACGGAATTGATCTTCAAGAGACTTAAATAATCTATCCTATATGTGAATAGATCAAACATAACTACATAATATTTCAAAGGAAGCCGCATTCAACTACAACGTTTAACTTGCAAGTCTATATTCATTTGACTGAGCTATCTTAATTTACAAAAAAGCTGCATTCATTGTGTAACATCTTTAGTCGTAAAATCAAAGTGCTAATTAATATAGATGCGTTTATAAAAATGACTATATAAAGATTCCGTTTTCAAGTTAGATCATAGTTTTTGAGACTCATAACACATCTAAATATCCTACACAATATATCTCTAATTAATATCATAAACGCTTTCTCTCGTCTTCCAAAATATGATTCAGGTGTTGAATCAGATGGTAAAAGCTTTGAATCATGTCATGGATCTCACAATAAGAAAATTTCAGTTATTACTCTAAAGGCTTCAAAACAGCTTTAAACTTCTTTGGCGGGAAAAACAAATTATAGGTCATTTTCCTTTAAAATAAACTCATAAACTATTTTTTGTATTTTTACTTCAACTTGTCAATCATTTTAATTTGACATCTGCTTTTAAGCACTTAAAAATGCCTTAGATGCCAGGTGTCAACGAACAGAAAATAATATAGTGGAAATACTGAAGAACAAAATACCTAATAAATGTTGAATAATCACAAGGGTTGTTATAAATCTTATTTTATTTGAGTTAGTAGCTTCGTGCCAAAGGTTATTATAAACCATATCAGAATTGATAAAACTCACACTTGGCAAGCATTTTCAAATTTAAAGATGGAGAATATTGTATTTAAATCGAATAGAACCTATTTGATTAACAAATTTCAGGCTATTTTTCCGTTTATTACAGTTCCAATTTACGAATCAGAAATATTCATTCAAATATTTATTATATTAGCGCTATCTCTGTATTTATTATTTCATTTCTTCCAACAATCGATGGATATGACGACAGTCCGCCTTACTTATCTTATTTTTTGAGAAGATGGTCGTCTGATGTAAGCTTGATTGTCTCGGCATTATCCTTATTACTTTTAAGTATCGAATTACAAAGACAGTTTTTAACTTATGTTGGAATCCAACGAGCGCTAAAGAAAGTCATAATTCGCCTAAGTCAAGTATCTAATTTATCAACCTCGGCATAATTAGATTCATAAATTTAAGTAATAAATATACATCTTAATGTGCGGGAGATCGTCATTTTATTTGTATGTAAATTTTGGACCTTTAAAAGCACACTATTTTGTGTAATCATTCTATTGGCCAACACGTCATCTAGTGGACAAAATGAGTGCCTTGGACAATCATTTCGTTGCCCCCTTCGATGATTTGACAAAGGATGTCGTTTTAATTGCCGATGATCTCAGAAATGGTGTATGTATCAATTCAAATACTCTTGCCAAACATTGGCTTAATTTGTTTGATACGGACTATCACATGGAGATTAGAAAGTATGGGACTTATGAGCGATTGTTTATAACAACAGACATTCAATTCAAGATGCTGGAGATTATCATTGGACATTTGGAACGTAAACCATTGGTGTTGAGAAAAGCGGATCAAGCAAATGAGTTGATATTGCTTGCAGATAAGTTCGGTTTGAAAAGGTAACTTACATGCACATAATATGCATATTTATTTATTAAATAACTTTTAGCTTGATTTCTAATGCTCTAGACTATTCAATTGCCAACTTTTGTTCCACCAAAAAATACTTGCTTATTTGGATTTGGAGGCTTTGCAAACATCATGATCACAAGCGTATGCTGTATTGCTGGAATGAAGCTTTATACTATGTTCCGTTGCTATATAAGATAGACGAAGAGACAGACAAGGGATTCAAGTCACTGTCTTTTAATGAATTGCACCACTTTCTAAAAGATACACATCTCAATGTTTATGAAGAAAAGCAGGTTCTGGAAATGGCACTACATTGGTATGAGAACACATTGCAGCACAGAAAACTTGATGTGCACATTTTCATGGACAAAATATTTGAGACCTCCCGCATCTCACTTGACATCGAACCTATGTTCGCCAGCTACCTTCTCAAAGCGTACTATTTCAATAAAAGTGAACACAGTTTTGGTGTATTG
This sequence comes from Rhabditophanes sp. KR3021, assembly GCA_963281155.1. Lineage (NCBI taxonomy): Eukaryota > Metazoa > Nematoda > Chromadorea > Rhabditida > Alloionematidae > Rhabditophanes > Rhabditophanes sp. KR3021. The sequence continues at coordinate 2,755,429 of CAUJLY010000004.1, read as the reverse complement.
GCGCCTAATCTTCGTAGACAACCTAGAGATATGATGTTGTTAATGGGTGGATGGTTGAATGGTTATCCAACTAACAAAATTGAGTTTTACGACGAACGTGATGGAGTATGGAAGTCTTTTGTCCCAACTAACTTGCCACTAAATCTTTGTTATCATGGAGTTGCATCAGTTGACAACAAACTTTATATCGTTGGTGGCTTAGATGGAATTAATCATCTCAATAGTTTGTATGAATTTGACACCAAAACAGTCAAATGGAAACTTTTAGCTCCAATGACTCAAAGAAGAATTTATTTGAGTGTAGTTTATTTGGATGGATTCATTTATGCACTTGGCGGACATGATGGAGAGAATAGACTAGCTAGTTGTGAAAAGTATTGCATCAAAAGTAACAACTGGATTCAAATGCCCGATTTATCCTCGAAACGATCTGATGGAGCTGCAACAACTGTCGGATCTCTTATTTATGTGTGCGGTGGCTTTGACGGGCAAACTCTGCTTAGTTCAGTAGAAATTTACGATACCAAAAGCGATAAATGGCACGACGGGCCGGCTCTAAGCAATGTTAAATCTGGTTTTTCACTTGTTAGGTTGAATAATAAGCAAATTGTGGCGATTGGCGGTTATGATGGAACTAGAAGACTTGCCACTTGTGAAGTTTTGGAAATTGGAGGCAATCAGTGGAATTCTTTTCCCTCTCTAAGTACTCCAAGATCCAATTTCTCTGCTGCAGTTTTAGCCGGAAAAGTATATGCTATTGGAGGATATTTGGGGTCTGTAGTTACTTGTGAAGTTGAATATTTTGATGGAAAGAAATGGGTAATTGGAGCTCCTATCAAAAACGCAATGAGTGCTCATAAAGTGGTTATTGTTGAGAACATTGAAAATGCAAAGTTTTTTTATGACTTAGCAGGCATCAACAGATCTCCAAATCTTCGGCCAAATTTCACAAAACGTTCTTTTATCAATTCTCCGGTTAACAGACGTTCACGTGGTAGACAAACTATAAATAATTTAAGTAACATTTACTGATAAACTACGCACAATAATACATTTTAAATTAACCAGTCTTTGAAAATTGTTCATTTATTTTTAATTTAATAAAAGTGATTAAATTTGTATTAATTCCCGAAGAAGGAGTTGCCACCTAAAACAAAAACGTCGTTGAAAAAATGGCTTCATACAACCTCATCTCAAAAGATGTCGAAATGAACAGCAATACCGAATACGTTTGAGCCCAAGAAGAAGACAACTTCAGTGGATGATGGGCGTTCTTATTACCATGGCCCAAGCGCATACATGATACACAAAATCGTAAATTTTACCAAATTTCTTGCCCTCTTTTTATAACAAATAGGTAAAATAATATTGTCAAATATAAACGAGAAATGATTGATATTTTACAAACATGAAATAAATACTGCAATTGTTTATCATTAAAAAATATTAAACAAGATTAGCAAAATGCTTTATTTTATTTAAGGATAAAAAATAGTTTACATTTAATAATTAATTATGGGAGTTTTCTTAGCTAATCTCATTATCAGAAATATTGATATCAAATAATCACATGTCCGGGTTTTAGGAAGCTAAAATAATGGTTAAAAAGGCAAATTGTCATTCAAAACTTACAAAAACACATTCATCTTATTTGTTGTCATTAGCAAAGCAAGTAAGATTCATGTAAAGATCTATGGGTTTAAGTCAACCAATGATTAACCAAAAGACAATTTTGATATTCATTAGTATAAGTTTGTGTCTTAAAGAAAGTTGAGACATGACTTAATTATTGGTGATTTTAAAAGAGAAAGTGTTTCTATAAGGTAAAAAAAATTTCCATCAATTTTATTAAAGGAAACAAATTATAAAAACAACAACATATTAATATAATACAAAATAATTATTAAAATAAGTAAAAATAAATAACTAAAATTAGTCAATACTGTATTGAGAAGAGGAACTCGAAAAAAGATCGTCATCTGAGTAGGCTTGTTTCACATTAGTTTCAACTAAAACATTTTGCTTTGGAGGGATCATTTCTTCGTCACTTTCAAAGTCACTACTTAAATATTTTTTAGTAAGAATTATCTCTTCATCACTTTCGAAATCGGAACTGTCATTTGTTTTGGTATCAACCACTTCTTGGTCCCTTTCAATAAATGAATTATCAGAACGATTCAAGATTATTTTATTCCCATTGCTTTCATTTTGATAAGACTTTATAGAATTGTGCTCATCCTCACTACTACTTTCAGAACTAATACAAACACGTGTTTCCATATGCTTTGACAACTTAACTTTATTATGGGCTGAATCATTATAATACTGGTGGGAGTTCTGTTCCATGAATGAGATAGTTCTGGTATTCTTCCGAATCGAAAAGTTAATCTGCTTTTCACCATTATTTTTACTTCCCTGGTGGTTAGAGGATTGTTCTGAATCAGGTTCTACAAGTGTTGTTCTTGGTCTACCTTCCCCAAACACTTCTTTTGCGGAAATGTCCCAAGTGTTTCTTACTCGATTACTTTTTCTCTCGCCAACATCAACTTTTTTATCAGAATTAAATTTGTGTCTCATGATATTTGATTTTGCAAGATCAGTTCGATACTTGTCGCTCTTCATATAGTTAAGTTTGTCCTTGCATTTATTGAGATACTCCTCCATATTACACAACTTCTTAATTTTAATTGGTTGGTTTGGGAGGTCAATTATTTCAAAGACTTCAGTTAAATGATACTTGATCACCTTAGCAAACTTAGAACGAACGAAATACTTCTTCAAAAAAGTCCCATTGAAGGGAAAACCATACAATTTTTCGAAATTTTCTTGAAACTCGATAAGTTCAAACACATCACCAGCACATCTATTGGCCAATTCCAAGATCATTATTTTTCCATGTAGAACACTTTCACTTGAGTCAATTTCTAACAACGTCTTATCCAAATATCCCATTTTTCTCTGATGTAGAAGAGCATTATCACGACGAAGAGAAGTGATATCAAATCTCAAATTTTTGAACGCTTCATCACCTTCATTGATGAGGAACGTTTCAATTTCATTGTCCCAGTAAATTTTGAAGTAAGGCTTGCAGTGAGGATGCTTTAAAAATGATCCAAAGTCAAGATTTGTCAGCTTTTTGAATTCTTTCATTGGAATTCCATACACATCCTCGAAGATGGATTGCAAGCAGGTAATTTTGAGTGCACCCTTAGAAGCGACGGTGTTAACACAAGTGTAGATCATTTGAGCTAACCGGTTAAATAATAATTTTTCTTGGTGTTTTGTCCTTGGATTGATGTCTGAAATAAACATTTATTATTCTAACTATAAACTTCCACTTACCACACAAAGAATCAAAATTCAGATCGAAACAAGATGCAATTGGAGTGGTGAAAGTAATCTCTGGCAATTTGTAAGAAGCAAAGAATTCAGGAGTTTGTGGTGATACTGTATCATCGGCAATCTCATTATTGAATTCATATTTCCTCCAATAGGTTTTATCAACGTCTTCTAAGAAATCTTTTAGAGGAACTTCCCTTTCATCTTCAATTGCAATGTTTTGAAGAATATGAGTTTGCAATTTTTCGTCGGCAAACTGATCAGAATACTGCCCACCTTCATCACTAGTTGTCTGGTCGAGAATGTACTCTCTGTCACTAGAAGAATCCCCTGATTCTGATCGACGGTACACTTTGGATTCAGGCTCCTTAAATTCATCTTCAGAGCTGTCTTCTTCACCAACCGACGTGTTTTGGCTCATTTTACTGCTTAGACGCTTCTCACGTTTCTGCTTTCGTTCTTCTCTGACAGTCGAGGATACTTTCTTAGATATAGGAAAACAAATAGCATTTCCTTTGCTGTCTTCAGTCACCAAATCCGACAAAGTAGAATCAGTTAACACGATGTCATTACACGCATCATCATCCGACGTAAAAATGTCGCTACTATCCCCGATGGTTGTTGTGGGAATAGTTGAGAATAGATCACTTTCAACAAAATGATCAATTCCAGAAATGATATCACTATCAGAAAAGACATCACTGTCATCGATGCCAGTTGTTAACACGGAAAAACCCCCTAACATATCTCTGAAACAAATACAGTTATTAAAACATTTAAGCAAAGTAACTATAAATGTAACGTATGCATGAAATTATTCCATGCGTTGGCATACTCATTAACACACATATTATAACATTTGGGAAAATAATTCAAATGTATAATCATTTTGGATACATATGTACAAAAAGTTGTCAAACGTTGTGAGAAATAATTTGGTTGTCAAAGTGTCGTTTAAAATTAAAGTACAATACGTTCATAAAAGTTAAAATGACTGTAAGTATTTAAAATATAAACTTACTTTATTTAGCATGTATAATTGACAAAATTGAAAGCCTATTGTTCTATAGACGATTAATAGTTTAATTAATGTGATAAAAATTACCGTACATAAATATCATGCAATATAGATAGCTAATTATAACTTAATATGTACAAAATATTTTCTCACATGGAGATATTTCAGAAGGTGACAAAATACTTAGAATTGCCTTGAAAGATGGCCTCTTACTAGAATCAGATTCAAACACATACTTATTACATTTTTGTGAAATTGCAGGGACAAAAATTGGGTTTGGCCTCTTTGCTAGTCATCTTGAGAAAAGGTTATTGGCCACGAGTCATCATTTCGCTTAAAGTCACAGTAATCAAACAAGATTGATATGTACCACTTTTGCCAAATTCAAGTCCACAATAATTACTGGTGGGTGTTACAGTGTCGAATTTGCATGTACGATACAAGAGATTCAAGATGTACTCTAATTAAACAAGTGACTCTGTTAAATACAGATATGTCTCATAATTCTTCACAGATAGTTGGTGAAAATATTTTTGTATTTGGAAGTCATCCAAATGGAAAAACAGTGGAAAGACAAGATTATTTTCGAAAAGTTTGATAATTGAATATTACAGGTTCAACATTCAAGTGAATAAATCAAAAACTCTAAATCTTGATTGTCCATTTGCTAGACATTTTCTATCCAGTGTCGTTACAAATGATCGAATGTTCACAATCGGTGCATTTTGCTTCAATGAAATACCGAATTGTGTTAAATAGTATATTTAATGAGTTTTATTCCATGTAGAATTTTATTTACTTAACAAATTTGCTTATAAAAAGATTATTTAACCTAGAAAAATCTAACAAAAGCAATTACATTTTCTTGATGTCAAAAGCCACGCCACAAAATCTAACACATCCACTGCCTTTTATTGTCATAATTTAATTACATTTTATGAAGGGTCATATATTTATTTAATTTTTTCGACGTTAATTAATGAAGGTTTATTGCCTTATCATTGGTTCCGCTACATACTTGATAAGAACTACACTAGTTAAACAAGTGTAATATAAAACATTGGACAGATAGTTGACTATTCATTAACCATGAAATTACTTTTTGCTTCTATATTGACTTTCTTTCTGCTAGCTAATGGTTACGAACTGTATGAAGGCTACAAAGTTCTAAATGTTGTTCCACTTAACAAACAACAAGTTATCGCTTTAAATGATATCAATAATCAGATTAAAAGTAAGATTGATTTCTGGAAAAGATCTACAAATATTGGAAAAGCTGCACATTTGATGGTTTCTCCTGGTGATATTATTAGTGTTGAACAATACCTTAAGAAACATGATTTGGAAGCTGCTTTAGTTGTAAAAGATGTTTCAACAATTTTCAATAGAACATATCAATCATTGAAATCATATAAATTATATGAAAAACACCACGAATTGGATGCATTTGATTTCAATACATATCATACTTTTGATTCTATTGAGAACTATATCACCAATGTTGCCGCTCAAAATCCAACCTTTGTTTCTATTGCTTCTCTTGGAAAATCACACGAAGGCAGAGATACGAAGTACCTTAAAATTGGATACCCAGCAGCTGGTGCCGCCGTAAAGCCTGCCGTTTTCATCGACGCAAACATCCATGCCAGAGAATGGATTTCAAATAGTGTGGCTCTTTGCACTATTAATGCCCTTACATCTAATCCTGCTACATATAAGGACCTTCTTACGAAGATTGACATTTATATCGCTCCAGTTGCTAATCCAGGTCTGTAAAAATACTTTATCTTATAGTTATTGTTCATAAAGTAGAACAGGACTGTCGCTGCTATTTATTTTTGCAAATTTACATTCCATTTACAATATGATCTTTAACATTTATGAGACAGTCTGTGTTTATTAACCGTAAAATGTATTCAGATGTAGTAATATTATTTTTTAGATGGTTACGAATATTCAAGAACCAAAGACAGAAATTGGAGAAAAACTCGATCGGGACCTTATGCAGGTGGATGTTATGGAGTTGACCCAAACAGAAACTTTCCATTCAAATGGGGAGTAGCTGGAACATCGGACGATCCATGTGACGAAACATTTTTAGGGCAATCGCCTCTTTCAGAAGTTGAATGTGCGAATTTGGCTCATTTTATTGACGCTAATAACAATTCAATCAAAGCGTATGCTACCTTACATTCATATGAAGAAAGTATTTTGTATCCATGGGGATATGCCATGAGTTCGTTTAGAATACGAATTGGTAATAACAATTTACATTTATTTCAGATACATTACCTCCAGATGTTGCTGATTTAAAGAAACTCGGCAATTCAATGGCAACTGCAATTCATGGAGTTCACAAAACTAAATATGTTGTTGAAAATTCTGCCTTGCTTTATCCAGGTAAATAATATCTTGAAAATATTTTGCAAATATTTACACAAATAATCACACTTTTTTAGCTGCGGGAGCGTCAGATGATTATAGCAAATCGAAGGGAGTTAAATATGTTTATACAATCGAATTAAGACCAGGTATATTTAAACAATCATTATTTTCTTAGTTAGGATTAAAATATATTTGCAAAACGTCTTCTAATTATTTTAATTGATAAATTATTTTAGGTACCGGGGATACTTCAAATGATAATTGGTTTGGATTTGATCTACCAGCACATTTCATCAAACCAACTTGTGAAGAAACTGTTCCTGGGCTTTTCGTAATATTTAACCAAGTTGCAACTGAATTTGCTAAATAGTTACTCAATAATCTCTGATATATCAAAGATGTCATTTTATGTTATAGACGCTTTTTACTACGTTCATAAATATTTGCTCTCATTTACTTAATATATTTTTTATTAGTTATGAGTTATCCAAATACCAGGTCAATTGCCAATTCTTTGACCACAGAAAAACTGCATGAAAGTACGTGTGTCAAAATAAATCCATAACTAATATTTGTGTAGAAAAATGTAAAATGGTAATTTACACAATTATTGAAGGTGTAAATAGTAATTAATGTATACCACTGGAATATCTGAATGTGATATTATAAGTTAATGACCATTGTCAAGGTTGTGTTTTGGAACTCGTATCAAATGGAAATACCTTCGCTTTGAATAGGAGGAAAAACACCCCTATAAATAACGATAAGCTGCGGGAAGGTCGATGATTTAAGAGACGAAGTTTTCACGAAATCTTTTGCATCTGTTTAATAATTTGCTAATATACGCGAATAAATAATTATGATCTCTTTTACTAATTCTATATGTTGTTCTTTACATTTGATTTTTATGTTTCTGTTCATTTACATATCTTAATTACAAAGTGTTTATACAATGAATTACAAGTAATGAAATACTAAATGCGTATAAATTAGAGATTTTTGTAGTCTCAAACCTTCCATATCTTTATTAATATGTATCTAAAAATACGATACCATGCTTGGCCTATGGAAAACGTGCGGAAATGTTTTGAGGTTGCTGGAAAAAATCTAAGAACACCTTTAATTTAACGATTAAAGTAGTATGTTGTGTTTTGTCATCATCATTATTGAGATCTTATTTTTTCCGCAAGAATATAAGTGTTAGTATACGTCTGACAACTAAATAATCAAAAATTCGAATCTCACAAGTATAATACGAGAAGATTGTCTGAAAATTGTTTGATTGATGGAGTATATTATGTATTGGATTATATCTATATAACTATTTTGCATTTCTAATTTTATGATGCATCACACGCTAAACATCTCACAACACTTTTTTTGTGCAGAATACATTTTATTAGTACAATTTAGGTGATAACAAACACAAGTTGCACATTTTGCTAACTAAAGCGATACAAAGACATCTCATCAATTAACAAAGCAGACGTGAATGCCATCTCCGCTGTTTAAAAGCATGCTTTCACATTTTGGGTCTTGAAAAACAATTTCATTGAGGGCTTTAATGGCAGATGTGCTTTCATCATTTGCATGAGGATTAATTACACTTCCACCTAAAAATATAAATTTATTAATCGCAAAATTGAATTTCTTACCCCATAGAGCATTGTCATAAATAATGACGCCACCAGATCTGATGAGCTTCATACAACGGTCGTGATAGTTAATATAATTGACTTTGTCGGCATCAACAAAGGCAAAGTCGTAAGTACCACTTTCACCATTAGCAATCAGGCGATCTAATCCATCCAAGGCCGATCCCTTTACAAAATCAATTTTTTTGGCGATTCCATGAGCATTATTTATTTGTGGCATTCCGATTTGCTCTAAGGCATCATGTGATACATCGAATGAGATGACTTTCCCATCGTCCGGAAGAGCTGTTGCCCAAGCTACGGCAGACGCTCCAGTGAAAGTACCTACAAATAATAAATGATGATATTGCTTATTGTCTTTTTACCAATATCAAGACATCTCTTTGCTTTTATAAGCTTAATGAAATTCTTTCCACACTGCAAGACTTCTGGAGCACCTAAAATAAAAATATTACCCGCAACTTCAAACAATAATTTAATTTTCGTGATACGCCACTTATTTAAATGTTACCTACCAAGCATACGTCCCATTTTATGGTTAGCAAGAGTACTATGAGCAATATTTTGTTCCAATTCCGTAGGCTTAGCAGTATGTTCGGCACAATATTTGGCAATTGGATCTGCACGTTCACTATAACTTTTAGCAACAACTGAAGAAATTGGCTTGTCACCAGCATTGACGCCTGGAGGAATAAGTGGCATTCTTTTTACTAAAAATAAGGCATTAAATTGAGCATATACATATTTAGTTTTATTCATTGAGAATCAATTTAAAGGGTATTTATAAGAATGCATACACAAAACTCTGATGTCATCTGTTTATTTATAACATTTTTTTGTATACATTGTGTAAACATGGGACTATTTTTATGGGTAATAAAAGTACGGATACTCCTTCATTGATTGATGATGTTCTATAAAACATTATTGCTCCAAAAGCAGTACAAACATCAACATCAAAATCAATTTGGTATTGGTATCTTTCATTTTAAAATGTACTCTTATTTTATTCATTTCTTTTGGCGACCATTTGTCGCACACAGATTTTTGTTATCCAAAAGTCGGCTTCCGAGTTTAAATGGCTACTTCTGTAGTTAAGTAAGCATACATATTTAGTGAATAATCACAATCGGAACATGATCAAATAATTTTTAATAAGTTTTACACTGATTACAAAGCAATTTTGAAAGAAAACTTAACATTTCTTTTAATACATAAAACACTTCCTGATAATATTTAAAAAAAGATCTGGATGACGGATATATTTAAAATAATCTACTACTCTCAATCCTACTTGACTGTTCCGTCAACCGTTAGTGTTGGCTTCAGCTAATCAAATCAAACAACTGATATTTTAATCGTCTTTGATAAGGATCGTTGGTCCCAATTATTTCCCACAGCAAGTCTATTTCGGAAGTTGAATGGGGAGATATCAATAACAGTCTGTGCGAGAGTAATTCAAGATTTGGAGTCATAAATACAAATAATACGTAGTTTTGATGAAACACGGCCTCCTCCTTAAAATATGCATTATCTTAGATAATTAGTTTTATACCAACTCTATTAATTATATTTTTATTTCGTTTAAAGTGAAGTTCTTATTTCTGACGAAAGATTAACCTTAATGAGCAATAAAAATATCTCCATTCAATTTGAATTAATTTATAAGAATACTTATCGAAGCAAATTACACTCGCTATTTATGGCAACTGGCATTGCTTCATGGGACATTTTCAAGGCTTCACCATGATCGCTCAAATAATTTACATACACATTCGAAATTATCAAAACTATCAAACGCAAGGCAGGTTGCACTCCTACGCATGTTCACCAACCCAGATAATTAACAAATATTCTGCATAATAAATGCAACCATCATTTACCTCCAACAGTTGCCGTTCAACAATTAACCTTTTCCCAATCCGTGATGATCTGTCTGAGAATCAGTTATTTTAATTCATTTGCAGTTCAAGTTTCTGTATTATTACGTCATTTCATTCCTTGGACATACCAGTTATGGAGTACACCCAAAAACAAAGCCCTCAGATGATTGAGGCAACTCTAGAAGATATTTTAGAATCAAGGTAAGTAAGAGATTTGTTATTATTTGATTATCCTTGTAAAGGGAAGATAGTGGAGAAGGGATGCCAGCGGCTATTGAGGAGCAACTCGACGGAGAGATTGATGCTCGGTTTTGTGATGAAGAGAAAAACACCCAGGAACATATTCCAAGAACCACTTCTGTATTTGACTATCCTGATACAGACAGTAGTTTTTTGATCGTTATACCTCTCGAAGACGAGTATAATTATGAATTGATTAGTGCCAATGTTGCAGTAAGTTTGTTATCTTGCATCTTTTTAAGTAATTGCTTTGTAGTCGGAAGTGGAGGGCTACTTCCTCCACAAATCGATCATTAATGTTGTCCTGCCGATCAAAAAGCTTCTCACAAATCTGAATCTGTTAACAACGGAGGTAAAAGTTCTTGTAAATATGGGCGAGTCGAGTGAGCTGCTATTCAGAACGGTTAGGGACATTTCCACTTTTTTGTTTCAAAAGACCAAATTAGACTGTACCGTCAAAGTCAGTCAAACTTTGTACACATCCACCGTCTTCAATCCAAACGATGGTCTCCTGCCTGTCCAAGAAATGTCCTTTGGAAACGTGTTGCATCCAAAAAACTACCTCTGCCACAGAAAACATCCAGCCTCCGAATTCGACAAGTACCGCAACATGCTCAATTCATTTCATGGTTCTACCAACTTGACCAATAGCATCATCTTGGATTTGGAGCATGACAAGGGTCAATTTAGTTTGAAGTTTGGAACCAGCATATTCCTAAAGGGAGACCCATACAAGGATCAAGGCGAATACAAGGACGTTGTCATTAACTTATTCGCCAACTACAGCAGCTTCCGAAAGTTCATCTTCTCAATGAGTGACAAGCCAGGTGGATTGTTGGATGTCGACATTTACTTTGTTCTGAAGCATCCTATGCAAGTTAGGTGCTGGGAGCACGCCAAGTACAAGAGTGGTGGGGGAAGGATGACTAGGACTAACATGCAACGTCTTGCTACTTGGGATAGTTCTGATTCTGACCATATTGCCATCAGCGAGGCCTATGTCGTGAATGTGACTCTTACGGACTTGAAACCTGATCAACTTTACTGGGTTGTCAATCGGTTCCTGGCAAGATCTGGTTGTGAAGCTGAGTATCGTGTAATGGAAACGCGGCACATTTCGAAAGCTGACTACCTACTCGATCCTGTCGAAGATGGTAAGTACCGGACCAAGATTACTGAAAAGCCTTTTGACTTCAAATACCTCATCTCCGCTATTTTCTTAAGAGGTGGATTTTTGCGTGACGACTTGATGATTGATGCGGAGAAGAGAGATCAGTTTATGGATATGGTTTTAGGATATTACGAAAGTGACAGCATCCTTACGATTGATAGTTTGGAGCGTCTGATCAGGCAAATAGACAAGCAGGGGATCACCGATTGTGTTAGTTCAATGTTAAAGTATCTTTACCATCAATTTGAGGTTAGCGGAAAGCAAATTATGCAGGTCCAAGAAGATCAAACTCGAAGTGGGTTTGTAAGACTCAGGAAGATTGTGATTACTCCCACCAGAACGATGCTGATGCCTCCCGAATACATCATGTCGAATCGTGTTTTGCGCCACTTTGACACAAATGGAGAGAGAACAATTAGAGTTGTTTTTAGAGATGAAGACGGTCTCAAGATGAGAACTACTAGTACTGGAGATTATTTAATCAAACTTACTGTTGGAAATTGTCTGGCCAAGGGCTTTATAATTTGCCATATCAAGTTCTGTTACTTGGGCTCCTCCAACTCCCAAATGAGAGATAATGGATGTTACTTTATTGAAAACCAGAGTGGTCTTGAAGTCACTCATGTTAGAAAGACGATGGGACAGTTCAGAGTCGAACCCATTCCTAGATTGATGGCTAGAATCGGGCAATGCTTTACTCAAGTTCATGTTTGCGATCAAATTGATATAACCAATTCGATGATTGGGTTTATTGAGGACAATGAAGGTGGGTTGCTCAGAAAAGGAAGGCCGTACACTTTTTCTGATGGATGTGGCCTGGTTTCTTTGAGGATGATGACGCGTATTGCTAGAGACATTGGAGTCTACCCAGTTGTTCCTTCGTGCGTTCAATTTAGATTTCAAGGAATGAAAGGTTTGTACAAATCGTAATTTCAATGTTATATTCAAAGTGCAACTTCTTATTGATTTTGATTCGTTTTAGGTGTTCTTGCTGTTAGTGAAAAGTTGGGATTTATCAATAGTGCATTTGATAATTGCAGAGGAAAAGTCATTACTCAAGCTGCTTTCAAAAAACTGGCCTACTTGACTGAGCTTGATTTTCTATTCAGACCATCACAAGAAAAGTTTTACGCTCCTTGGTCGTCAAAAATTGAAATCGTGAAGCATTCCTCACCTACTCCTGTTTGTTTGAATCGTCCCGTAATTAATATCTTGGATCAAGTTTCCCTTAAGCAAAACCCCCAAACAAATCAAAGAATCCGTCAGCGTATCCACCAATTGTACGATCAAAACATCTTTGACGCTACAGAGCCACTCATTGATGAGTTCCATCTACGTTCCAAGTTAAATCAGTTTCCGAAGTTCTTAAATTTCAAATCACTCAGATTCGAGGATGGTTTTATTCTGACTAGAGAGCCATTCTTTAGGCAACTTGCTACTGCCTCAACTGTCTTTACTATTCGAAATATTATGAAGAAAATGAAGATTAAAATTCCCTTTTCCCAAGGAAGAACTATGTTTGGGATTGTTGACGAAACGGGCCTTCTCAACCCAGGTCAAGTCTTTTTCCAATACACTCACGACATCGACCAATACAAGGATCAAAACAATGGCACTTTTGCAAAGGTTCATGTCGGAAAAGTAATGGTCTCAAAGAATCCATGTACTATTGGCGGAGATATTCGTATGTTCAACGCTGTTGATGTCCACCAATTGCACCATCTCCGCGATGTTGTTGTCTTCCCAAGCACTGGACCTCGCCCACATCCCGATGAAATGGCAGGCAGTGATCTTGATGGAGATGAGTATAGTATTATCTGGGATGAACGGCTGTTTTTGGATAAAAGTGAAAGAGCCTTTCTTTTCACCAATCCATCCCCCAAAACTTTACCCAATGCTAATATCAAGACCTTGGACCAGGAGATGCGAAACTTCTTAGTGGAACATATCAGACAAGATTCAATTGGGTTGATTGCTAATGCCTTACTAGTTAATTCGGACATTTACGGGATCGATAGCAAGATTTGTCATACTATAGCTCAAAAGCACTCTATTGCTGTTGATTTTGCCAAGAGTGGCGTTTACCCTCCTCCATTGACCAACAGAGGAACCAGAAGAAGCCCACCCGAATTGCCGGATCGCTTCCCAGATTACATGGAAAAAAGGCGCTTCCAAAGTTATGAAAGTCCGCGTTTATTAGGACAGTTGTACAGGAGATTAAAGAAGGTTGATGACATCCTAACTATTTCAATTAACCACTCTGAGAGAGAAAGCGTCGAAGTTGATGGAGAGCTTGAAATTGAAGGATGGAAGGAGTATGAAGAAACGGCTGCCAAGAACTATCGTTCCTACAAAGCAATGTGTGGAAGTATCCTGGAGTCCTACAATATCGAGCACGAATTTGAGTTGTTCTCTAGCTCTTTCTTGAATCTGAAGAACAGAATCAGTGACTCGGACAATGATCATCTATCTCAATACAACACTTCCCATGTCATTGAATCCCGTTTAAAGAATGTAATTGCTGACGTCAGAACAAACTTCTTCCAAGCATTTGAAGACGGCCGGATGTGGCTTCAAAGAACCGACAAAAAAGTTGGCAACGAAAATCGCGAAGTCTACAGAATTCGTCAAATTCTGGATCGTGACTTTACTTATCCAAGTCCTGAAATGATGAAGATGGCTAGTGCATACTACATGGTCGCATATACTGATCATCGTCAAAACCAATTCTTGTCCTTCCCTTGGGCATTGAGAGATGTGTTAGTTGCAATGAAAGTCAAAGCTCGAGCTAACCCAGAAAGAGTCATCGGTACCAGACAACCCTTAGCTGAGGAGTTGACCGAGAACATTTACAAATTGACTCAAAACAATGCTCTTTATGATGAATTCGTATTGTCGTTCGATGAAGAAACTGGGGGATTTTGTCGCATGTTGGTAGATTACGCCAAAATGTACAAAGGGCTTACTGCTCTACTTTATTTTGTATGTAGTTGGGCTGCCACCAATGAAGAGTTGGTAAGACACTTTGATTGCCACCAAATTTGCATCGTTTTCCTCAAATTTGTGACCAATAATTTAATCAAGATGGATTGTGAAGCTGTTTCTCCAAACTATTTGCGTCACCAATATCTGGCATTGCCAAGTGCTCAAGTTGATATGAAGGAGATGAGACATAGTATTGGAAGAAAGTTTTTAGATTTCTTAAGAGTAATCTCGCTCCAACGTTTTAAGGATCTTAAATGGTTGTCTTTAAGTGAACCCAATACAGGATATGATCTTCTTATGATTAATAAAGAATGGGCTCATTTACACAACCATGGAATGGAGACTTATCTCAAAATCTGTTTGTCTAAAACATTCGACCATCTTTTGCCCTTCCTATGCCGTCAAAAGAACATGGCGAAAGAGGCTGAAGTTATTGCGGACATGGAGCCTTTTGTAGTTGAAACAAGCGGGTTGTTTGATAAAAGAGAACTTGACATGCTCATTTGTGCCTTGAAGAAAGTAAGTGGAGTCAAATACCTTTCCCTGAGAAACATTTCTCGTGGTGCCAAATCAGGCGCTCAAAGATTTATGATTTCTGCCGTAGGGACTCTAAAACAAAGAAACTCGATAAAATATCATTTATCAGGATCTAGATACCGAACAATCCCATTCTTTAATAGCACTGCTGCATTTACTATTAACAACTTTGCTGATACTGATTTGATTCTTCATCTTGCTAAAGACTGTTGATCTTATTTACTTATAATTACTTTTCCTAAATGCAATTTACCTTTTTCAAGTATTGTAGTGCCATTTCATTAAGACACGCGTTTTTAAATAAATATTTGAATTTGTCCTTCTTTTAATATTTGCATTTACTTTATTTTTAAATTTACATTTTGTCTATGGTTATACACTTTTATTCAATTTTATAACATCAGAATATTACTGTTTCTTCTTTAATGACAGATTTCCAATGTACAATACTTGTTTAGCTTGAATAGAAGGTTCCAGAAAATTCGATATAGAAAATATATAGGAGTAACTTGAATTTGCACTATATGTCCGACAAGGAATTTCTTTGGAAAAATACATACATACATTTTAAAAGAACATTGCTAGTGTATAGTAGATCGACTTTTAAAAGCAACAATCTTCTGAAGCGTATTAAACATGTCTGGTGAGAAAAGTAAGTCTATATCATTTTGCGAATCTTTTTAAACATTTATTGCAGCTACAAGTGAAGGAGCACCCATTCCAGCCGGTGCCAACAACTTACAAAACCACAACAATTGGCATTGGTAGGTGATTGTCTAAAAGAAGTTAAACACAATTAACTTAAATAAAGTTTTGTTAAAATTAATGTAAATTAAAGTTTATCTTCAATTAACAAAAATTAAAGTAAAATTATGACACAACAAATTAAACATCAGTCATGTTTACAAAAACGAAATATATTGGCAATTATTAATATGTTTTTTAGGGTAGAGAAGAATGCTGATAGATGGTCCAAGGATGTTTTCGAAGAACTTTTCACTGGAATTGAGGTCACCAGAGGTCCAGTCAATCTCAAATTCACTGGAATCAAGAGTAGCATCGGAGAAGCTAGAGCCAACAACAGAAAGGCCAAGTTGATCTTCCTTTACGAATGGGTCATCAAGGTCAACTTCATAGCTACTGTTACCGGATTCGATGCCGAATACAAAGGTGAAATTGAGATTCCAAATTTGTCCGATGAAAACACAGCTGACGAAATTGACTGCACATCGACCGTTGAAACCAAAGGTCCCCACGAATCCGACATCAAGTCTTTGATCAACAAAGAAGGAACTGCTCTGGTTCAAAAGCAATGTGCTATCTACATCAATAGATTAAAAACGGAATTCAGTAAAGGACTCATTTTCCCTGTTGGTCCAATTAAAGAACAAATTGTCATCAAAGGAAAGAGTTCCGCCGTTGATAAGAAATCCTTCCAAAATACTGTCGTTCAGTCTGGAGAAGAAAAGAAACAGGAAGTTGTTACTGGACCAGTTGAAGTTACAACTTTCACCGCAAAGGATTCTTTCAGAGTATCCCCTGACAATTTGTGGAAACTTGTCTTTGAGAAGGAAAATGTCGCTAGATGGTCTAATTCTAATCCAACTCAATATGATTTCAAGGAAAATGGAGCTTTCAATCTGCTTAACGGTCAAATCAGTGGAACATTTACTAAGATTGTAAGTAGTTTAAACGTAATAATATAAACTAACTCTCCTTTTAGACCGAAAACGATCAAGTTGATTGCAAGTGGAGAATCAAATCTTACCCTGGAGATCACCACGCTGATGTTAATTTCAAAATCGTAGATCAAGGAGATAGCAGCGACCTTATTATCACTTGTAATAACGTCCCCAAAGCCAAATACGATGAGACCAAGGTGGGATTGGAAAGATATTATTTACAATTCGTCGGACGTACTTTCATGTGCAGCATGAGTACAGTTTATTAAGATTATTACATTTTATTGTATTTGTTTTCTGAATGATAAATGATATAATAAAATAAGTTATTCAAAAACTGGGCAATCTCCAAATTTAATGCAATCACCGTCTTCATTTCGAACAAAACCTAGGTCCCAACTACAAATACAAGACGCCTTTTTGGTACATTCGTTTTCGCAGTGCTTTTTACTCATCACGTTTTTGCAACTGCGCTCACAGTTCTTACCGCACCGCTCATATACTTCATTTTCTGGGCAAGAAGTTCCGATAGGGCAATCTTCTGTTAAAATGCAATCTTCTGAGTCAGGCTCACGATACACATAATGTTTCTTGCAGTAACAGCCTGGCTCTAAACATTCCTCCTCAGTTACTTCCCTAATATCATTTACTGAAGAACAACTAACTCTAGGTGGGCCACATTCTTCAAAAGTTTTATTGCCTTTACATTGGTGTTCATCAACTTCGTCTACAGGATGATGGTGAGTATGGTGATGTTTTTTATGCGAAAAATTATGTTTTTTCTTATGAACAGTAGCTTCCGAATCTTTGCAATCTTTAATTAAAACGCATTCTTCATTTTTGTTTCTTGCATACTCATTAATACAATAACAGTCTGAAAATCTATGCTCCTCAATACATTTAATTTCTTCATTTTCGCAGTGGTTCTCACACTTGCCATTTTCTAAATAAGTCAAATTTCCAACGCATTTCTTAAACCCATTTTCTTCTTCACTTGACGATGACGAACCTCTAGATTCATGGTGCCTTATCGTTCTATAGGACTTGGCATGATATCCGTCGTCACTGTGGTCAGAATGTATTTTGATTATGTTGGAAGAAATGTAGCATGCACTGATAATTAACACAGCGACTAACCTTTTCTGTAAAACAAGAACAAATGAGTAAACAAATAATTGAAAAAAGATTGTATCAAACAATTACTTATATAAGCAAATTTCTAAACTTACTATTAGGTGTTTCATATTTCTGGACACGAGTAGATTATTCTTTTTGAACTGCTTTGTTTATAACTGTTTTGGTGGCCTTATAAATAGTATCTCTACTCATTGTAAAAAAGTACTCATTTTCAACTTCAAACAACAAACCGCTATTACATATGTATTTTTTGATTATACAAATGTATACAAATACTTTTTATAGCAAACGAACTATTACAACAGTAGCAATTATTTACACAATAAGTATACATAATATTGTGTTATCTGTTTGGTTTTAATTTTTTTAAACAATATCCACATGGCGGCATACAATCTCATTATTGTTAATGACCTCCCATTAGACAATATTGCAACAAGCCATTATTTTTTACTAAGAAACGTTATTTTCACTTTATCCTACTTTATTGACTTTGATTTCGTTTTTATTATTAATAATATTGTTGTCTTCAATCCATGTTAAGTAATTATTTTTAACTCCATATCAATTATATGACGTGTAGTTAAAGGAATATTTCTTTGATCTAGTGGTGTCAGGAAGAATGTGTGTGTCTGTGCATTTCGATATTATTATTATACAAATATGTTATATAAACTCTCTATCATATTTTTCCCTACACTGATTCAAAGTGGCTGTAGCACATTTGTGATTGTACACATAGACACATCTACACTAGATCGGAGACATTATCATTTGCTCGCACATATGCATACAACTCTTCTCTTTTATTTATATTCAACCATTTCATATGACTAATCGTTATTTTTTAATTCTTTGCTTCCTGCGGCTTGATCACCAAACAGTCAGATGATGTTCACCTACGCGATGATTCATACTTATTTAAGGATACTTTTAATACTCTTTGCTTTTTTATTTTTCAATATATATTTTGATTAATTAGAATATTATGATGAAATTATTTTGTGTAGTATGATCTCGCAACATCAACTATATTTATTTACCAAACAAAAAAGTTTACTAAGTATTGTACGTACTAATGGTTTCATAAATATTACTTTGTTGTTTAAATTTTATGCGAGAATATGATGTACAATCATGCGTCCTATACGTTCTATAATCATCCTATTATTTTGTTTGCTTTTTCAGACCAACAGCTGATTCTTCACATAACGTACAATTATTGAAGTAATTTTTAAAATGAAAACCAGAGAGCCATCTGTTTCTTCTTCGCATGGAGAAAATTCATTTGAGGATGAGGATGGCAATTCCTCAGACCAACAAAAGGAGAATCATTCAAATAAGGGTCGTCGGGGAGGGAGAAAGTCAAGAGAAAGTATGGAACCAAATGGTGAGCCCATAACGCGTGAAGAGGCTGCAAAACGTAGAAGACGCCGTGAACGGAATAAAGAAGCTGCTGCCAGGTGTAGACAAAAAAGATTAACTAGGATGACTGAATTGCAATTGGAGTTAGATGCTGAAAGAGCCAAAGTCGCAGAATTAAGGGCTCAATTGGAGGTTGCTCGGAAAAACGAACAGACTCTGGTGTCGGCACTATCACATCCAAATTGCGAACTAGGGGGAGATCGTCAACAACAGCAAATGATCTCTCGAATGCAGAACAACTTTCAAAACGAGGAGTCCGTTCAAATGCAAAAAAATAAAAACGAAACTTTTGTTAATGCCAATCTTTACAATAATTACCCGCTAGACAATGAAATAGGTCAGTCCAGCAGTAATATGTTTGCAGCGTGCAACAAAAGAAAACACCTTCCTTCAGATTCTAAGATTGAAATAAAACACGGGCCAGTATCTGCCAAACCACAAATCAACAATAATTGCAATGGTTATGTGGTAGATAAGAAAGTTTGCCTGAATGGAGACATCCGAAAGCCAACATTAGATTTCATCGAGAATAATGACTTAGGATTCTCAATTGTTTCCCCAGTCGAAGTTGCAACTCCTCTTAAAAGGCCAGACTTTTTGAGATTAGATAATGGGTTTACGTCTGGGACTCGTAGACTTATGGAAACTCCATTCGACCTCGAAACTCCTGGTCAGTCAGTATTTAATATTTTTGAACACAATGGAATGAATTTAGGCGGTGGAGTAACTGGATTGACGCCAATTTCTTCAACTACTAGAAAAATCCAATTTACTAATAAATATTCAGACCTTGAAACTCCTACTCCGATGGATGATAAAACAATCCAACAATTATAATTTCTATAATATAATATTTAACCATTTAAACTTTTTTGTGATCATTATTTACTTATTCCAAACATATTACTAGAAAAAGTGCTGCATACCCAACTAAATCCAATACATATTATTCGCTTAAACTTTAAATAAAAGTAATCGTATTATTTAAATTACACCACACCAAATTAGTTGCTCGATCGCGTCAGTTAGTCACAACAAATCATACTTTTTGTGAGTCTAAATTATTCTCCCGCCTTAAGATGATTATAAAAGGTTGCCAAATTATCAGTAAGAAGATTCGTAAGTTTAGAAAGGGTAATCGTGTAATAACTGCTCCTTCTTCGCCACCTCCCGTCCCAACTCAGGCATCACCAACAAAAGTAATGCCACCCACAACTGCTTCTCAAAGAAAAGTGACTTATGGTGGCTTCCAACACTTACAAGATCTCGGAGACGGTAATTTACCTATTTTTTGAATATGAATGTCATCATTTCAGGTACTTACGCTGAAGTCAAGCTTGTTGGAAACAAGGAAAATGGGGTGGCCGCTTTAAAAGTATTTAAAGAAAGGAAAGAATATCATGACAATGGAAAAGGCTTGTATGAAAAAGAGTATCACATATTACAATGTCTAACAGGGAATGCAAATATCATCAAAACTTGGGGCAAGTACGAGGGTACACAAGGTTTTGGTATCTTTCTAGAATATGCAAACGAGGGTGATCTTTTTAATCATATTAGTAAGTGATTCCTTTATTAGGTTGCTTAATTGTTATTATAGAACCTGACGTTGGGATGAATCCAACTGATGCCAGAAATTACTTCTTTGACTTGATGAATGGTCTGAGCTACATCCATGCGCAAGGCATTGTGCATCGTGATTTGAAACCAGAAAACTGTTTGATCAACGACAAGGTGCTCAAAATTGCTGATTTTGGATTATCGACGGAGTATATGAGTAACGGTGAAGAAAAACTTTTACATGAGAGAGTTGGTTCTCTGAATTATATGTCTGTAGAAATCTTTCAACCCCCATATCGTGGTCCACCAAATGATATTTGGGCATGTGGAATTGTTTTCTTCGCTATGCTAACTGGAAAATTGCCGTGGCAAAAGGCGGAAACATCTGACAAACGCTTCCATAATTTTGTTACTGGCCAGCAATTTAGTCAAGATATTTACGCCACTCAAAAAGTCCCTCTTGAAGCTCTTTCCTTGATTCTTGAGATGCTCACACTTAATCCTAACAGAAGAGCAACTCTAAAGAAGATCAAAGACCACCGTTATGTTACTGACCACAGAATCGAAGTCACAAATAATAATGGCGGCAATCTAAGAAATAGCCATATCTCTCGTTTAATGAAAATGGAAGGAGGTCATGCTGCTTATTCTTGTTCCATTCCTGTAAAGGCTGAATGTAGAGCCATTGAACCACCTCGCAAGGAGATTTTCAATCCATTCCAAACTCAGCGTATTCTTGATAATTCATTAAATCTCAAAAAGAATTATGCCTTGTCTCAGCCAATCCATGACAAATACGCCTTAGAGTCTGATGATGAAGGTGTCCTTAAGGACGTAAATGAACAAAAGCGAATCTTTGAAAGTCGTGGAACTCGCTTTTTAGTCAATGCCGACCGTACAACTTTCTTGACAGGAGCAATTGAGTACTTTAAAAACATGAGTGCAAATGCTTTCCAACATACAATTGAAGACTCAACCACTATTAAATTCAGTTGCAATGTTAATGACGAGTCTTTGATCTTCCAAATGCGTACTTTCAAAGTTGACAATTTTAAAGAAAATGTCACTTTGGTTCATTTCCGCCGCTTAAGAGGAAGTGGGTTTGTCTTCCTTAGCATTTTCAAGGATGTCAAGAATGCCTTAGTTAATTGTATTCGCGAGGAATCGGATGATTTATATGCCGCCTGAAGCGTTCATTGTATTATTACTAATTTAAATTTAATTCCTTATGCTTTCTAATACGATCATTTTATTAAATTACCTTTATCAGATATAATAAAAGTTCTTTAAATTAATAAATCCAATAAAACACATTACAAAACATAGTTTAATAAATTATTTATGTGTGTATTTATTTAGGTCTTTTAAATTAATTACTCTGTAAATGAATTTGAAATTTAGCAGCAGGAAGAGTTTCTATTGATGCTGTTACAACTGCCTTGACATTTAGTGCTGCTAAAGCTCCACGAATAATGCCGGAAGGTAATGCCAAGTGAATTCCACAACTTTCAACAAACTGTTTACCCTTTGAGAAGTTTACCAGGAATGAAAAGGAATTGTCAAAGATTACGAATATGCCTTGATTGTTCGTTTTAAGGTTATCTGCTTGCTTGGCAAATGCATACGACCAAAAGTCCTTGCATACGAATTTCATGATTTCGAGTGATGAGGATAACCTAGCTACTTCTTTCGAATTTTTTTCACACAACGTCTTGCCTATTCTAAATCCCATTGCTTCTAAGCGCGTTTCTGCAGATCCCTAAACAGTAACATTAGCAGACGAGGTTTAAATACACAAATCATTGATTGACCCTATACTTACATGAGTAAATAATTGCACAATAACCGAATCTTCCTCTTTTAAAATGGCGCATGCCTCCATATCTTCTTCTTTTCTTGAAAACATTTGCTTTCTCTTCTTGTCCGCTTGTTCCGCTGCATCTTTTTGATACTTCACAATTTCCATTTGCAATAAATTATAGGCTAATAAGGAGGTGGAAACAGACGACATTTTGGTTTTTAAATAAGTTATAATCAAAACGATAAATTGTAAACAAGGATATTTGGAAGGCCGCGTCTCTATTTTTATAATGTGCAAAATAAAGTTTTATTAAATGAATGGAATGATTATAAATAAATGTAATTACTAAAAGATATCGCTATTTAATATGTGGATGGTTGATTTAGAATGTTCAAAGGTCTTCGTTGTAGTCATCATTAAAATGGTCGTCTCTAGGTGCGTCTCTGAACAAGTAGCAATTAGGTGAGAAAGCTACATCTTTTAGCATCCGTTTATTTGGTGTTGTTTTTGTTAAAATTAATTGAGTGTTTCTATTGGGTGTAATGTTACCAGTGCTAGTACTACCCTCTGAAGGTGCCAAATGGTTTTGATATGAACCAAATATGTGCCTCGATCTAAGTTGACTTAGCCTACGTGATGAATCAGTATTTCTGGGAATGAGAGTGCTTATTCTTCTAGGAGTAGTTTGACTATGCGGGAAGAGATTTGCAATTGGTTTTTTTTCTACGACGCATGGTATAACAGGCTCAATATGCGGAGGAATGTAAAAGTCATCATCATAGAAATCATCGTCAATGTCGTCTTGTTGTAAAGGCATCTTTGATATTCCTTTAATTACACGACATTTAACTGAATCATCAGTAGTCTCTTTTACGGGCTCATTGCCAACAACAGGTTCTTCAATTTTGATAGGCGTAATATTTGCAGACGGCTTTTGAATTGGAATGTCTTCTTGGACTATCACATTCTTTTCCGGGATTGCAATACTCTTTTCTTGGACTTTAGTATTGTCTTCTAGTTCCTTGGGAAGTTTTGGATAAATCAACTCTTCCTCAAAGCTATCGTCTAATTTTTGGGCAGGAATAATGTTTTCCACTTCTTTGGTTAAATCTGAATAAATCAACTCTTCCTCAAAGCTATCGTCTAGTTTTTTGGTTTCACTATTTTCTTCGGTGGTAATGATGTTTTCCTTAACCAAATCTGGATAAATCAACTCTTCTTTAAAGTTATCACATACTTTTTGAGCTTTACTGTTTTCTTGGACCCCATTACCTAGCCGAAGCTCTAATGATGCTTCAGTTGCATTGTCCTCCTTTTCAAGTGTACCACAAATTACCAGTTCTTCATCAAAACTGTCATCCCAACCTTGAACAATTGCGTCATTTTGAACTTCTTTCAATGTTCCAACCTTTTCAATGCAATTCGCCATTATGGCTTGAGGTGAGTCTACTATTATAGGTTCATCACGATGTTCTTCAGCTTTCTTTTGACTTATTTCCATGCGTACGCGTATATATTTTTTGGCTTGATAAGAAGGTATAAGAGGCTGTGATCTTCCCAATAGACCATTTGCGGGAGGGGTACTTGCTATTATGTTTACATTTTGTTCAATTGCTTTGAGAAATTGGTCTGAATCAGAAGGTACATCCAGTCTTTCTGAAAAAGATTTGGAAATATTCCCTCGTTTGGATAGATTACGAACACGAAAGCTAGTTCTTTGAGTATTATCAAATTGACTCGAGTTATACGTACTTGATCTGTGAAGGGATGATTTGGACGATTTAGGTGATTCATGAATGTCTTCTAAACACGTATTCTTTCTTTTCCTACTACCAGACTGAGGAACATTTAAATTTATGGAATCTTCGTAAACCTGGTATGTTTTGTTAGGGTCTGTTGGAAAATTATCTGGGTTAGACAAAAGTAGATCTCCTAAAATCAAAATTATTATGATCGTTTGATGGTTTATATAAATTACTTTTTAATATCATTTCTGCTGTTAATTTACGAGGCGGAGAAATAATCATCTTTAAATTATCTTCGAGAACTGGTACATTTGAATCTTTGATAGTATCCAATAGGCTTGTGGTTTTATGCATGATTTCACTAATTAGACACCTTACCTTCGAAATAAACTCAATTTCGTAGACAATCTAATAATTGGAATGTCGTTTTTAAATTCACTACGGGAGTATTAAGGTTTAAATGTTAGCGGGAGGATGTAGGTGACATGGCCAATATACACTGTTGCTTAAAATAGAATAATTAACTTTATTAATACATTAAAGATACGTGTATAGTGCAATAGTTATTTTATTTGAATGAGTTAAAAACAAATATTTTATCGACGCTCGTTTAACAAACTAAAGTGATCAAGCAAATTTTTCTCAACTAACATTTCTTCAATGTAGCCAAATAATTGCTTTCCAACGGCTTTAATAATTCCCTTTTCAAAAGAAGTAACACATATTAACCTTCCAATTTTTAAAGTAAGAACTTTTCCAAATTTCCAAAAATTAACCTCTCCAACTTCTTCAAGTAACCAATTTTTCAACATCTTCTTTCTTAATTTGAAGATAAGTGAGTTCTTTCCAAATATTTTGCGCGAACATCAACCTAAAAGGATTAATGAAATGATAAATATAGCATTTCCTTACCAATCTTTTTCTGCTAACTCTTCGTTGTTGATAAAAGGATATTTAACCAGAAAATTAATTCCTTGGCGAATGTTGTTAACAATTGCATCTACTTCACGATTTTTATTTCTAACATTCTTAAGTTCTCCATTTCTTGTAAATTGATTACCCTTGTGCTTTCCACTTTTGATCCAATCAAGCTTTTCTAGCATTTCATTTGGTGTTTTTAGAACCGACTTTAACAAAGCATCCTCTTTGGCCATCAAGGCTTCGCTCGGAATAGTTCCAAATTGCTTGTAAATGTCTTCGTCGTGAACATTGATGTAAGCAAAATCCATGGTAACAATATGTGATGGAAAGTCAACTTTTGAATATTCCTTAGCAAGCGATTTTTGATTGTTCTCTTGATCATCATACAAAAAGTTAGATTCATTTGTAATAAAGTTGATCTTTCTAGTTGTTCTTCTATCTGTCAAAATATCAAAGTTGCTACCCTTTGCAGTACTCGTAACTTTGATGTTATCGATGTCTTTGCATTTATTGGCACTTTCTCCACTAATAATTTTTGGTATAACAAACCAAGGATCAACTTTACGATTGTAACTTTTGTCAGCAAACATCACTTTGTAGGCATCGAAATTCAAATTATCACATTCTTCCCGTTGAGTTTGACTTTTTATTTGAGCCAACAAGTCAATTTTACAAAAAACATCATTGTTCATTTCACGATTAGTCTTGTCAACATAAACCAAGACTATGTTTGTTTGCCGGTTCATGGCGATATCTTTAAATCTATTAGGATACTTGTGAGCAAGACCTCCATACAAACCTTTAAAGATCCGATTTCCATATATCAGTTGTTCAGTCAAAGCATCCATCTTATAATTGTCGGCAACTAGCATAACCGTATGACTGACTGATAATGCAAATGCTAGGAGTTTCATTTGCTCTACTTCAATCCATTCTTCAGTCGTCATATCTTTTTCCTTGCTAAAGTAATCTTTTCCTCTTTTGATAAAAGTGGGAATACTTGATTTGGGTAAAATGGCCTTCAAGTCAATTACAATCAAACTTGACTTCGTTATAAACATCTCTGCCTTAGGTGCATTTGGTCTAGGTAGTTTGCTGGACGTTGAATTGTATAGTCTAAAAACTGGCTTTTTTGGAAGCTCATACGCTGTATTTCCACACAATAGGCTGGCCATTGATGATTTTCCACATCCTTGTTCGCCAATTATTGAAACAACTGTGTAATCGGTATTTGTGTCAGAAAGTAAATCCTTCAGTGACGCTTCAAAATCGGAAGAATCATTAATAAGTACAGAGGAGTATTTGCAGAGTTTCTTCTTATTTGCTCTATTAAGCGACATGTACTCAGGCTTCTTTGGAGGTGCTGATGGTGTAGTGGCTGATTTCGATAATATTTTTATGTTAGTCAAAAATTTGTGAGATTTGCTTTTGGTAACATCTTCACAAACGTCGACTCCTCGAGTATTTGGTGGAATAAAATTTGACCGTCCATCAGTGTACTCTCTTTTTTGCCACGTTCTTGTGCCTCTTCCACTCGAATCTCCTTTCCCAACTAAAACCGAAGCGTCTGACCAGTATGTTCGAGGTGC
Organism: Rhabditophanes sp. KR3021; assembly: GCA_963281155.1. Taxonomy (NCBI): domain Eukaryota; kingdom Metazoa; phylum Nematoda; class Chromadorea; order Rhabditida; family Alloionematidae; genus Rhabditophanes; species Rhabditophanes sp. KR3021. The sequence goes on along the minus strand of CAUJLY010000004.1, from coordinate 2,728,356 downwards.
ACCTTCTCTTCCAATTGTAACTTCTGCATCATATCTTCGAGGTACATCCCCTCTTGATTTATTGTATGTATCTTTCGATCTGTGTTTAGACCTTTTTTTCTTATCGTTTTGAAATGAATTTTGGTCATAGTTTAGACGTGGATTGTCGCCTTCACTACATTTCACGTGATATGGTTTAGCATCCATTAAAATCTTGTCTGAATCCAGTTTATGTGCCGGTCTATCTGTTGCCTTCTCAATAGATGAACCCAAATCTCTTTTTAATATTTTAAACTTCGACCCATTCCCTACCTCTGGCACAGGACTTTTTTCCTTAGTGTTTTTGAGACCACTCGAGGTTATCCTATTTACAAAATCTCGATTATCGTTCATGACAAATGATGGTTCTACAATATTAAATTAATCTTTATTTACTTTTTTAGGTGATATTTGGTGTCTTAGCCCGACAAATAACAACACCAAGTTTTGTAATCATAAAAAGGACATTATTAAAAGCAGTTATCAAGTAATAAATCTGTGTAACTTACCCCAAAGTATGTAGCCGAATATGTTTTGGCTTCTTGATAGCAAGGAGTAAGCGAGTAAGCTATAATACACCAAGTGACTAATATAAATTATATACAACATGATATGAATAACACAGAAGGTAATTGAGGTTGTGAAGACAAGCTTGAAGTTACGTAGGGATTAGGTCCATCACTCAAGAATAAATAAAAAAGATTGGGAGATAGAACGGGATGATTTTAAGAGATAACTTTATTTACAGTCGAACAGCAGGTTGCTGTGTAAAAGAAAAAGACCTTATAAGTGTTGGAATGTATTTAATATATCTCAAGACCCATAACAACTGGGCTAGAATAGCGATGTATGAAATGCATGTAACGTTTTGTAATATTAATTATTCTCTTTTCAATTCGCCAATCCAAATGCTTGTTCCAAGTGTGTTGGAAAACTATGTACTGGTAAAAAGTTGTGACTGTGGTGATGTTGATAAGAAAAAATAGGATTAATCATTTTGCACTGAAAATGACAGATGTAATTAAGAGAAATAATGAGATATTTGGCTTACCGGGACACCTGATCATTATTAGTGTGTTGGTGGGTGGCACGCCATCAGTAGTACTTTTAATGGATGCCAGCTTAATAAGCACGATGCATGATGCTGCTGTTAGTTAAGGGTCATGGAAAGGTGTATGTGGTTTATGTTGCCTTGGCAACGCATATTATATCTGTCAAGATGGTTAAAAAGAAGGAAGTTGATTCGATATTTTGTTTTGGTTAGTTTAGATCTGCATTTCTTTATTGTCTAATGTTCTCAAAGTCTAAAAGAGGCATAGGAATGGAAAGATCACAAAATGGAAATGATTTGGTTGTTCGGGGCCAAAAATACCAACAACCAAATGTTTCTACATCTATATTAAAAAGAAGTGCTTCCACCGAAAGTAGAAGCTCAAATATTACAACGCCGCCATCTAAAAATACCAGAACTAGAATATCTTTAACTCCGACGTCTAGACCTTCTCATATTACACTACCTCCTAAATCCATAACTACTACTAAAAATGAAGCAAGAGTTACGTTGCGAAGTACTGATAGCACTGCCAAATGCAACCATTCCTCTCAAAATGTGGAAGAGTATACATTTCTACATGATGTATATCTGCAAAATTTACAGGAGCAAATCAAACTGTTGGAACAAGAGAATACTTACCTAAAAAATAAAAATGTTGGCAAAGTTGAATCACCTTCTAATTCACCAAAAAAACCCAAACCGCTTTCTCGTGTCTATGAAGACGATGAAGTTTCAATTGCTGTTGCTGACCATATAGAACATCTTTCAATACAGGATTCCCCACGGAAGCGGCTTTATTTAAGGGAGAACTCTAAAAGCTTTGAAGAGCCTATTTTTGACCAACCTAAGAAGCATGATTACTCTCAAACATCTGGGGAAATTAGTACAAATAGAAACCAGTTTGATAGTTACGACAGAACCCATAGTGAACGAAATCACTCTGAAAGGCACAACGTTGAAAGAAGTAATATTGAAAGAAATAAGATCGATAGAGGTCAAGTTGATCAGAACCAAAAGGATAGAAACCAAATAGAAAGAAATCAAAATGAACTAAGTGAGAGGACTCAAATTGGCAGAAACACTGAGAGAAATAACAACTTTGATTATGAGTCAAGAAGTGGGCAACGATCTAAGTCATCCATTCGTTTTGACAATTTTAGCAATAATAAAAATGATACTGAAAGGCTAAATGCTAGAATAGAAAGTCTTGAAAATATCATTTACGAAAGAAACGCCGAAATTAGAGATTTGACCAAGGATAAAACTAATTTGGAAAGAAAAATGTATGATTATTCAGAAAGAGTCGTTGAAAGTGAAGGTAATTTTATACTAAATGTCTAATTGTAAACCAATTTAACCTATCTAATAATTAACATTTAATAACTGACTGCATTTTTAGACAAAATTATACGCGAAAGAAGAACAATGATGGAGGAGAATGGGAGCTTAAGAAAAAGATTAGACAATTTAACGCCCCTGATGGCTCAGAAGGAGTCTTTGCTGCAAAAGGCATTGGCCGAAAAAGATACTGCCGAGTCACAATTAGTTGCGGCGAAACAAGAAACCCACATGCTGCATATTCGTTTTGAAGAAAGAAGCAGGGAAAAGCAAGCATTTTCGGATATCGAAATCGGACGTAGAAATGAAATCGAAAGATTGAATGAAAAAATACGAGAATTAGATACTGAAAATAGTGAGTTAAATAGAAAAGTAGTCAAAAGTTTTTATTAAAATATTACAAAGATATGATACAATTAAAGACATTGTTTGCCTTTACATAAAATTTGGCAATGACTCAACGTTTCCAAGCCCAGCACTCCATCTTGTGAGAACATCTGTCAAGATTGTTTCGATGTCTTTAGCTCTTGAGTGGGAGATTCCAATAAAGTGAAGTCGATTGTCTTGGCAATACTTATTTTTCTTTCTATCATAACATTGCTGTTTCTCGAATCTGGCAGCTTCATCTTGACGACCTGATGGGTTGAAATGATAGCCACCATCGATTTCAAGAAGCAAATTCGTTCCGATAATGAAGTCAGACGATAAGTCATTGCCAGAATCTCCAACTAGCCTAGGATAACTTTTTTCTGGTTCAAATACGAGCTTGACTCCTCCATTTACTTTGTAATCATCCAAGAAAGCTTTAGTTGCATCATGTAAATGAGAAACTTTAACACAATTGGGGCACCCAGATCAGATCGTGATTGCACACTAGCCACGTAATGTTTTAGGCACTTTCATTAGTACAAACAAGCAGGCTCTCAATTGGCGTTGTCTAAAATAATAAAAGATTATTCGTATTACTCTTATTTTGGCGGGGATTAATATTTAAAATTTTGTATAATAATTATTGATTCAGGTCAAATCAAAGTTGTGGAGCAGAACCTAATTGACCAAATAAGTTCTTTAAATAGAAAAATAAAAGAAGATGAATTGAGAATAAAAAAGGAAAGGAGCTTTGCTGAAAGAGTATCTGATGATAACAACAATTTGATAAAAGATAATTCCACCTTAACTTCGCAAATTGGCAAATTAGCTATGATGATTGAACAACTTGAAAAGGAACTTTCTGCCAAAAAGGGATTTGAGATTCAAGAAAAACAATTTATGGAGTTACGACAAAGGGAATTGGATTTGCGAAGTGAAATCAGACTCTTGGAAGACAAATTGTACACAGAGCATGAGAAAGTTTCTGCTTTAGAAAGCAAAATAAAGCAAAAGGAAAATGACGAGAATAAAATTCGAGAAGACAAAATGCGAATTCAACGGGAGTTTGAAGGCCTATCTGTTTTGTCAACTAATCTCTCGTCAGAAAACAAAACAATAAGAGATGAAAAGTTGAATCTTGAAGACAGAATCGCTATTTTAGAAAAAACAATTAGAGACAAAGAAATGGCAATCGTTAAAGTCAAAGAGGAAAACGAATTATTAAATGTCCGTCATTCTGAAGTCATTGAAAAGATGCGAAAAGAAATATTTGCTCAAGCTGAGAAAGGCAACGAATACGAAGCTTTATGCAAACGTTTAAGAGAACTATCCGAATCTGCGTCCAAGTTGCATTCCAGGGAAAACTCCACAATCAAAGGATTAAACGTCATAAGCCCGCGTGTTAGCTTTGAAAATGAATTAATCACAAGACCTGATCCTTCAGGAAGTATGAAAGATCTAATAAATTATAAATATGAAGGCAGTACTATCACTGAAATGATGAAAAACTTTTCGGAAATGATAAGATATGACAACTCAAACGATAATTAACCCAACTACCCTTCTGTAATATCAATGATTATTTTAAATTAAGTTATTTGTAATTTTATTGAGTGAAATAAACTTTGTAACTACTTTTTTTGTAAATAATATTATTTTATTGGATCAAATAAAATGTACAATATCATTTGTGTACATCTTAATACGTTTAGCGCATTAATAACAATGGTGTTGAGTCTGAGAGAACATTCTTCAGATATAAGTTTCTATAATTGAGACAAGTAATTGACAGAATCATTATACACGCAAGAAAAACAAAATTCAGAATTGTTGAAAAAGTTAAAAAGATCATTGAGCTTTCAGCGGCCTCATTTAATCCATGGCAATCACTTGTCCATTTTGAACTACTATATTCTTGATATAAATTTTGGAATTTCTCAACTGTGCACGGACTTCCACAAGTACTTGATAAGTTGTAAAGTCGTGTATCTGCTGGGTCAGATCCATTGTTAAAAAGAATCTGAATTTGGTCTATTCCATTAATATTGTGCAATTCAATTGCTAAGAAAGAACAATATGGTGCTAAGTTTTGAGCTAAATCTTTGATTTTGTAAATATTTGCAATTGTCATAATATTTGTATCATGTCCGCCATATAACATCATTTTATGATCTGTTCTATTGCCGATAAAGTTACGAATATTAGTCATAATGAGGCCATGATGCCAACCACCACTTGATTCTATTATCTTACCAATAAATCCCGATTGTAATCTATTGTGTATATTTGCAATTTCATCCCTCATTTCCTGTGTTTGTGAAGCCTTGGAAAGAGGTAAAAATGATAAATTATATCGCGTAGCAATATTTTCAATAATATCTGCTAATTGCGTCGCATTATCAATTTTCATTCCTATTAAGTCGGAGATAAAGGTTATATTATCCCTGAATTCACCATTCAAATCATTCATAATCTTTTTTATGTCAAAAGTTTGCATCATGTGAGGACATCTAGTTGTAATACCTAAGCCAACTTCATCCAAAATCGGAGTTGTCGTTAATGCTATGGGTTTCCATGGTAAAAATGAATTCCAGATTTGGGACGGACCGGGTATAAACATTCCCGCTAATAAGGCTTCTGTGCTTTCTGACGTTCTATTATCAATTCCAGAAACAGCACTCAAATGCTTCGATACAATGAAATCATTTAAAAGCATACTCCCATAACGAATATTCAATCTTTGGCCCAACATGTAAATATTATTAATTCCTTCCTAAAATATAAAAGATATCATCAGTTGAAAGTAAATATTAAAACAAACATTTGTCAATTCACCCAATGAATAAGGAACAGTCGACATATTTAGCGGTGGATCATTTGGAAAACTAAGATAACGAACCGGCATACGATTGCCATGTCTTGTGAAAATTTGGATATGCTTCAATGTTCCAATCGAATAACTTATTTGCAGTAACGAAAACACAATAATATAAAAAAGCATGTTTATTCAACAATAATTTAATGAATGACTTTGTAACTTGCTTCCCTAGTAGACACATAATCTTATCTCTATGTGTTTTAAGATAAGATTCCGTTATATCTGTACTATTACAGATCTACTTGACATCTCATTTCCTTTAAGCTATCAGTCCAGACACCACACTTAGCCATTTTCCGTTTTATAAGCAGTAATTTTTTAATATCATGCCCATCTTTTACCAAAATATTTACGGACTGTCTTAATAGTTGCTCCCTTTCATCATTCAACTCCTTTTTACATTTAATAACATTGTTTTTACCGGTATAAGCAGTTATGTTTTTCATTTCATTTATCACATGATCCAGTATTGTGTCTTGTTTGATGATCGCAAAAATTGACATATCTTTTAAAGTGGTCAAATCAGTCATTAAATCACTTTTTGCATTCATTGTTTTGATTGTATTAGGATCGATTTGCCGAATTCTCATACTATTTCGAACCAAACAAACATCTATGGGAATATCAAATATGATTTGACGGTAGGTTACATTTGTACGATTGCAAATTCGTTTAAAAGGCCTACGCATACTGGCCAAGTAAAAGTTGTCTTCGACAAGAATAAGAAATGCTTTTTGTGTAGTGAGAGAATTGATAATTGATTCAATATACCTTTGCCAAGCAACTCGCGTCTCTCGTCCACTCAAAATGTCTTGCTTTTCATTGGACTTTACAAAGTTGTCAAATGAGTAAAAGGTACATTGGTTAATACACTTGACAGCTCTTTCGCACAAATAAGTTTTCCCCGCTCCTGATAAAAGATTTATTAGTGAAAGCATTGGTATGCATACCTGGTAAACCGCAAACTAAAACTAAAGCCATTATTCCCTGTATAAATAAATAATATGAATTAATTTAATAAAATGCACATATTAAATATGCATAAAATATATGGACTTAGTGATTCATAGATTGTATGTAAATAACAAAAAATACAATACGAATAAAAATACACTTTTATTCGATTAAAATTATTAATTCAAATGATAATACCTGCAACAAAATATAAATAATGTATTTAAGTAGGAATATCATTCAAATTATCCAATCTAACAATGATTTCTTCTCGGGATTAAACTCGAACTTTTCCACATATTGGCAAAGACACCATGAAGTTAAGTGATGCTTTGGGGCAAATTCAGACACACCTTCTCTAGGGGAACGTGGGAACAGAAGTCTGTTTTTGAATAAAGCTTTTAAGTATTCGTACGAGTGTTTTGCTAACAAACAAGTGGCCATTCCATTAATTGAAGCTTCTTCTAGGTTAATCTTGATGGGGTTGTGGGCATTGTTAACTCTGATGTGTTTCATCACATCGGTATGACAATCATCTAGTTGATATTTGACAAATACTAGGCCATAACGAACACAAATAGTATCTCCACAATCATTGGCATATGAAATTATTCCCTCTGGAATGATTTTCATATTGGCTTCCTTAATGCAATGTTGGAGACCAAGACGAAGCTAAAGAAATAGTTATTTATGTTTCAATTAGTTTAACAATTTACTTACATATCGTCTTGTAACTACACAACCAATCAAACCCAAAAAGAAGATAAGTAGCCATATGATCGAGAATATAAATGTAACAGATCCAGCTTCAGACGAAGTATACAAAACACCTAATAAAATGGTAATAGAAATAAAACTCCATATTGGCAAAACTTTCGTAAACAAAGTAGAATATAGAATGAATCTGATGTCACTCGTTATGCTTAAAATATATAGTTGTACCACATTTGGTGCCACACCAGACTTCGTTATCAGTTCGTTTGTGTTTGAGTAGGTTGGAGGTGACCAAAAATTCAAGAAACCTTTTTTGTCTGGCAATATAGTGCTGAGGATTGATCCATTGTGAGGATGAATACTACCTTCGTTAATCATTGGCTATAAATTAAGGCAAATGAAAGGATGTATGATAAGGGTGATAGTGTCAATAAGGTAAAAATACAGGTAGGAGCATAGAGATAAAATTAGGGTATGTCTTGGTGCAAAAATCAATAGGAATATAATAGTAAACACAAAAACAGGAAGGGTGATTGAGAATTAGGGTAAATCGAATGGATCATTTGATGGGGCAGGTTTCATGGCAGTAGTCGATTAATGAAAATTGATTTGAACATACAATATTGTATGTTTTTGATTCAACGCATAAGGGTAAGCAGAAGTGCGCAGACAAAAAAAGAAAAGTTCAAGGTGACTTGTAATTGTGAGATCTAAACATTTAATCATATAATGTTTTTATATATTCTTATATACGAATTGTATATAACAACTGTATATAACGAACTGCGATGCAAAGCGATTCTCTCATTTTTGAAAATAGGTTAGTCTGAAAGGACGAAGCTTTATTTTACCTCAACTTGAAACGAGTTTTCGTTATTAAACTCTCTCCGTGCCATGTTTAGAATGTTTTATTAACTGCGTAGTGTAATTTGATATTTTAATTTTATTAGTGCTTTAGATATGCTTATTCTTAGCTGCCACTTCCAAATTCTTCGGGTTTACTACTTTAGGTAATAAAATTATTAAGCAAATTGATAAGCAAAACTATTAAGTAAAACTGTTAACCAAAATTACATATTAAGTATTTTTATATGAATCATTATCAAATTGTTTTGTTAACTAATAATATGCGGGTATTAAATGGTAATCCTTTTTACAATTGTTTACCCATTTTCAAAATAGCTATCAGGTTATGAAATTGGTTACCCTTCAAACTTAATTCGACTCAACTTTATCACCGGTCCTATAATGAACCAATTATTTAGATACAACAAATTCAATATCACGGGACCAATTAAGAAGCATTGCAGACCTAAGCATACATAGCTGAAAAGGAATCGTATTTTGTAAATTAGTTGTTTTATGCATGTATAATAAAGACAGACTGCCAACCCAGATTCATTCAATTGAAAAATCAAGAGTTGAACTTATTGTCACACATCAACAATAGTGAACCAATTGTTGTACTTAAATATAAATCCTTGATTTAATACAAATAAGTACTTGAAATAATACTGAAAATATTGCATTCATTTAAAATAGCATTTAAAGAGCAGAATCTTTCAAAACCAAATATAAAAGCATTACATAAAAATATAAATAAGCGAAGTGATTTACATGCCAAATGAATTCAAAAACTACTTATCACAATTAAGGAAATTATTTGTCTGCAAGTAAATATTATAATACATACTTCTCACGTTGAAGCAACGTTTATCTTTATCCATAGTAACTTATGCCCATTTGCCTTAAAACCCAAGTTAGTCAATTCGAATTGTGCAACAATTTTGAAACAATAGCGAAGATACTTAAAACGCTGATCATTTAAAACACACTGAGCAGGATAAATAACTTTGTAAAGAAGATTGTCCATCTTCTAATATCTTCATTTTCGCTTAAAAAGTCTGTTTACTCAAATTTTGACCCCAAAAATCTAAAAAAGTCAAAAATATTATTTCCTCTAACGACACGTTCTTTCAATTGTAGCTTTGAATCAAACCATCTTGGAAGTTACTGATGTCAAAGCCTAAATATGCAAACAACGCCTTACAATAATTAACTTTTAAAATAAGTCATTGCAGGTCATAATTAATATCAGTTCAACCATAAAAAAGAAATTCAACAATGCATTTTAATTTAACTTTAAATAGCACAGCGAAACAATTTAAAGAAAAATCTAACTTTCAATCACTTTAATTGGAAGGAAGAGATTCTAGCTTAAATTATATTATTTAAATTTAGCATTATTTGGTTAAATTACATATTTAATCTATTGTTGCATTGTTTTCTTCAATTATAAGTATAGTCATTGTTTTTAATCATATTTGTATCCTTGCATTATCTCTTAACTCCTCTTGTCGTGCTAGTGTATTATTGTGTAAGAAAGTTATTTTAAATTTGCCTTTAGATATTAATGAAGAATTTAAGTGATAATTAATTTATCTTTTGAAAGTAAAACGAAGAAAAAGCCAAAAATGCATTATGTGAAACTCTAGAGAAATAACACAATTGTACATTCAAAAATTGTTTGATTTAGCTCAAAAATATAAAAAATAATTAACGATATTCAAGGAATGACGATCTTCTGGTCAACGGTTCAAATTATTCTTTTTCGTTTCCTTCGATATAAACTCCGGTCTCGATCTCCCGAGGCAATTCAGAGATGTTGACATCGAATCTGTCTTGAACGTCATTCAAGATCTTGGCATCAGCTTCATCAGCAACGAAGGTGATGGCCAATCCTTTGGTTCCGAAACGTCCAGCTCTTGCAACTCTGTGAAGGTAGGTGTCTGAGTTTTCGGGCATGTCGTAGTTGAAGACGATGTTGACTCTTTCAATATCCATTCCACGTCCGAATAGATTGGTTGCGACCAAGATACGCTTTTGGAAGTCCTTGAATTGCTTGTATCTTTCGAGGCGGTCAGGCTGAGTCATTTGGCGATGAATACAGATACTTGGGAAATTCTGGTCCGAAAGCAGTGTGTTAAGGGCAACGCAGCGTTGAACGGTCTTAGCGAAAATGACAACTTGGTTGAATTCCAAGCTGTCTAGCAATTCCAAGAGTTTACGATTCTTCTCAACTTCTCTCAACTTGATGTAATGTTGCTGTAATCCATGAAGAGTGAGCTTGGCTTCATCATCAACATAAACTTCCAATGGCTGAAATGAAAACAAAATTAGTCAAATGTAATAGACATTAAAATTTTTAAGTCAGATTAATACTTTTGTTCACAAACAATAACTTGAATTTGGTGTCTTAGATGATTCTTCACACCCTATTTGGCATTGGCTCATGGTAATTAATAGATTCTAGCAGAAATCTGTCAGATTATGTGTTCCATCAAAGACCGCGCACAAATGCACCTCACCATTCAGTGTTACCGGGTGGCAAAACATATTTTGTCTACTGTTTAATTGTTATTTTGTCAGTTTAAAATTCTTACTTCTTGCATAAACTTCTTGCAAACAACACGAAGTTCTTTTGGAAGGGTGGCTGAAAACATCATAACTTGTTTTTCCTTTGGAGTCAATTTAAGGATTTCTTGAACGTCCTTGCGCATATCGGCATCACCGATCATCTTGTCGCATTCGTCAAGAACAAAGTACTTGATGTTGTGCAATTTCAAGTCTTGACTGCGAGCCAAAGCCAAAATACGACCTGAAATAGTCCCATAATTATTATTATATAAAACATAGATATATGAAGATTTACAAAAAATTTGCATAATAATTCCCACCAAGTATAAATAATATGATCATTTTTAAAGATCCCTAGCGAAAATAGAAGGTATGCTCACTATCAAATTTTAGTACATAAGGAGTATAAAATACCACCAATTCATTTCAATTTTTTGCCGTCCATCATGTTTAAAATAAAAGCATCATCTCAAACTACTACTTCTCGGATCAAGAAGGCAACAATATAAGTGATTGTACCTTAATTTTGTAATATTTTAATAAAAAGCTTAATTGTTCTTTTGAATTTTACTCAAAAACATAAACTTTGTATCCCATTTGCAGTCTGTTTTGTGTGTGATTAATCAAATTTACCAGGTGTTCCTACAACAATGTGTGGTGGAGATTTTCTGAGAATCTCCTCGTCAGTTTTGGTTGGTACGCCACCAAAGAACACGTGGCATCGGACATCATTCATGTACTTGGTGAATCTTTCGTATTCTTTTGAAATTTGGAAGGCCAATTCGCGAGTGTGGCACATAACGAGTACAGAAATGGTCCCATTCACAGCCTGCAATTGTTGGAGTGTAGCGAGGACGAAGACAGCTGTCTTTCCCATACCAGATTTGGCTTGGCAAACGATGTCCATGCCGAGGATGGCTTGTGGAATGCATTCATGTTGAACTGAAAAGTAAATAAGTAATTGGTACAAACCTTTGTACTCTTACCTTCTGATGGATGCTCAAAACCACAATCGATGATGGCTCTCAAGAGTTCTGGTTTGAGGAGGAAATCTCTGAATCCACTAGAGTGGATGGAAGCGTATGTACCCTTAAAAGTGTGTGTAAACAAAAGCGCGATGACACTTGCTGAAACTTACTCTGACTTTTTGAGTTTCGACAACAGCTACCTTGGCTGGTTCCTCAGTGGTCTCTGGTACGTCTTCTTCGTAATCTAAAAGTTGATCCTCATCCATGTTGAAAGTTAACGTTATTCTAAAAAGCAATAAAATTTAAATATGATTTGATAAAGAAGGACGCTTAAAAACAAGTAACGTCGATGGCGAGTAAAAGCAAACTAATGATTAAATGCTAAAGTAAAGGTCGTATAAAAAGACTGAGTCCAAACAGCTTACACACCGGTCGATGTGGCATATCTGTCTACCAAGGCAGCTAAATGCGCTAGTCCTATTTGGAAATTCAAATGCGATAATGAGTGGAACAACGTCGATCTAAAAAAACCAAGTTTCCGTGTAGGACGAATCAACTGTACGCCACCCCTTTATTATAAGGCGCCATTTTATTTGCGCACACTAGTAGCTTACCCTTTTTTAAGACATTTTACTAAACTTCTTGTTAAAATAGGTATGAGTGCTACTCCAGACGTCACCTTTGCTACTCCAGCTATTCCGGCAACAAGGAGCCGAAAACGGCGTGTTATTGATGGCGAGGAACTAAGAGAAGGAACTGCTTCTAGAAGCACCAAATTACGCAAGGAGAACAACTCAGCTACACGGAAAGCTAGCGTTATACCAACGCACCAAGAAGACGAAAATAGTCTCAAGACTTTATTTGGCAAGATCAAGAATGGCAAAAGTGTAGCCACAGTGGCGGACGAGTGGATTACTAATTATAACTCAAATCCAGAAGGCGCCTTGCAAGAAATATGCCAATTTTTGATATCTTCCTCCGGCTGCAGAGGAGTCCTTGCCCTCAATTTGATCAAACAAGGCAATTTTAAGAACATTTTGGTTCTGTTGACGGACTGTTTTAATGATGAAACAACAGACTATCCTTTGATTTCGACATCGGTACAGTACAAGAAGTTCAAGCAAAATTTTGGGGACTTTCTTGTTGTAAGTTATAAAAGACACTTCATAAATTATCTTTGGCGCATTTAGGTATTTGCAAGCAAATGCAAGTCGAACATCCTTTACGATCAAACATTGATGGATAGTATTTGTCAATTACTTACAGCAATGGCAGATTCGGAAGTTAGAGCCTTCCGCCACACCTCGACGTACGCTTCCATGAAATTATGCTCTTCCTTTGTTGACATAGTTGTTTCTTTGATTGTGCTGAAAGAAAAGAATGCCAAACAAATCGAAACGGCTTCTAATCGTACGACTAAAGAACGCGACACGGAAAGACTTGCTGCCTTGACAACTGTCTCCAATGATTTCAATTCAAGGATCTCAGACTTAACTGACATGATGTCATATCTCTTCCGGTCTATTTTCGTTCATCGGTACAGAGATTATGTCTCAGACATTAGATGTGTCTGTATCTCACACTTAGGTACTCTAAATGCATTTAATTAATTCATTTTATTTAATTTTTCACATTTTAGGATTGTGGATGTTAGTTTATCCTGAACATTTCCTTACTGACTCCTACTTAAAATACATCTCATGGAGCATTTACGATACTACCTTCGAAGTCAGATTGGCCTGTTTGAATGCACTTGCCCCTCTTTATGAGAAAGCTGTGAATGCTTCTAAATTGGAATTGTTTACTACTTCGTTTTCTTGAAAGAATCTGCTCGATGGTTTCAGATGTCAATATCGATATCGGGATTAAGGCTTGCCAATTGTTAAAGTCTGTTGCCATTATGTTTCCAGACGTCATGACTTCCGAGCTTTCTGAACCGATTTATGAGTACGTTTTCACTTCCAATCGAGGACTCGCTGCTGCCGCAGGAGAGTTCTTGACTTTCAAATTGTTTACACCGGCCTCCAATTCAGAAGGAGGAAATGAAGAGTTGTTGCCTAGTCTGTTGATGTTTTTGAAAGAAGCGAATATCCATAACCACGCATCTTATCTCGTTGACTCTCTAATTGATCACCATCCAATGATCAAAGATTATCAAGCGATGGTTGACATTTTGTTGTCTGATGATCATGAAGAGTATGACGTTTATTTGTGCCAAGTGTTTGCTGCTGCTGTCAAGCAAGCTTGCACGGGAGAATATCCAGCAGGGAGAGGTCTCCACGTCAAGAAGCATAATACTGCCCAGTCAGGAAAAGATGCCAAAGTTCAGAACGACGAAAGGGCTAAGGTGTCAGAAGCCATCATTCCTGCTTTAGCCAAGCTCTTGCAAAAGCTCATCACAAATGAGGAATGCTTAGTTGAGTTGTCTTGTGTTGCCACGTTTATTCAAGTAGATTTGTTTATGGCTAAAAGGTGGGACAACCATCTGGATGAAATCATCGAAGTATTTGGAACAATCGTCGAACAAAGCATCAATGTGGAAGTTTTGTCCAATATTGTTCACACTCTCCATCAATTCCAATCTGATGCCTCAGTAACATCTAAGATTCAAGTGTTCCATCAAACAATCACTCACCGACTTACAGTTCAATTAAAGCAAGATGTTGCCAGATACGTCAATGAAGACATGTTGGATGATGATGAAAGATGCAGCTTAATAGCGGCTTTGACTAAAGTTTATGCCTTCTTAACTAGAGATGTGATGTGTAAATGGGAGATTTGGGAGATTGTCGCACCAATCTTCAGAATGCAAAACAAACAACATGCTCTTGATATTACCATCCCTGCATTCAACTGCTTATCTCAGTACATTGTCAAGCAATTAAGAACTGTAATTGCAGCCGGAGAAGGCAGAGATGATAATGAAAATTTGAAAGATGTCAAGAACTTAGATACTCAAGTTGTTGAGTTGTTTGCTATTTCAAATGGTATCTTGGCTAAGTCTGACCCAAAAGTGGATGATATATACTTTGGTGTAGTTGACATTTTGATTCTCATCGACAATAGTAATGTTATCAAGGCTTCCGGAGCAAAAGTCAAAATCACGTTTGACATCGACACTACTCTTGCAACAACTCTCGTCAATTACGTGATGACAACTTGTTTCGGTGGCGAAGGAGTTCCTAGAAACATCAGCCAAGAAGACTCATTTTGCTACGTCCACAGAAAACGTGCTGTGTTGACTTGTTTTTGCAAGTTGATTGTTTACGGATGTTTGCCAATCACTTATTCTCACCACATTCTCCAATACTACCTTCAGTATCAAAAGGAGTTTGGAGATATTATGAAACATGTCGTTCAAAAGTGCAGGGAAACCAATATTGCCCAATATGCCAAGGCTATCAAGAAGGCTATCATCACGGCTTTTGAGAAAGTAAAGGCCGAATCCGGGGATAAAATTGATCCTGTTACATCAAAGAAATTTGGGGAACTGAAAGAATTGGCCAAGAAGTTCAATCAATCGTTTGGATTAGATCAAATCAAAAACAGAAATGCAATTGCAACGATCCATCGAGATGGAATTCTCTACTCCCTAAATGACAATGATAACATTTTATTTTTGGAAGTACTTCTTGAGTTTTCTCCCCGGCTTTTACCACAAGATAAGAGCGTAATGTAAGTTTATAGCATTTTTATTACGTTTCCTGATATGGTTTTCCTTTTTATAGTTACAATTACCTTATCAATCATTGCGGAAAAGATGAATCTGAAATTACTGAGAACCCTCTCTATCAACCCTATTTATTGTACAAACAATCTCTATGTTAATCTTTTGCTTTTTTAATATAACTTTCTTGCATTTATGTTAATTAAACTTGATTTTGAATTGATGTAATACAATATAAGTAATGGAGATGATAATCTTTGTTACTTATGGTCGTCTTATCTGAGACTTTGTGATAAGATGGTCAAATTATAGATGATTAAGTGTAATATTATTTTCGCCATCACAATATGTATGTGGATTTTATTTTGCAGCGTAATAGTATATGAATGTTATTTTCCACTTTCAAATACATGCATAAGGTAGGAATATTTTTGAACGTTAAAGTATGTATATTTATGTATAACTGATTTGTATACAAAAGTGTGAAGTTGTAATTTATGTATTTGTAAAAATGATTTAATCCTACTTGTATTAAAAAATGAAATGAACAGGTCAAGGATACTTGGTTATTTGAGGTCAAAAGAAGGTGATTGTATAAATAGATTATTGTCTTTTATTGAATATAAGTGATCAATAGAATTGGCTTAATCTATACTACTGACAAAAATGGCCAAATCAAAACAGTTTATATAAAAGTTATAAAATTATCCTCATTCGCCCAAAATATATCATTGTCATTTAACATATTATTATATAAGAACAAAAATAAAGGGTAATAAATGTGTATAGATCGTTAGATTCGGTGTTTAGAAGCATTTTCTGTGGACGATTGATGGGCCAGATTCGTCATACTCTTGCTTGGAGATCCACATTTGTTGGAAGGTGGAAAGGGAAGCAAGGATGGACCCTCCGATCCAGACGGAGTATTTACGCTCTGGTGGAGCGATGATCTTGATCTTCATTGTTGATGGAGCAAGGGCGGTGATTTCCTTTTGCATGCGATCAGCGATTCCTGGGTACATTGTGGTTCCTCCGGATAGAACAGTGTTGGCATACAGATCCTTACGGATATCAATGTCGCACTTCATGATTGAGTTGTATGTTGTTTCGTGGATTCCAGCAGATTCCATTCCCAAGAATGAGGGCTAAAAGTATAACATTAAACACCGTTTACCATATCAACAAACTTACTTGGAAGAGAGCTTCTGGACATCTGAAGCGTTCGTTTCCGACAGTGATCACTTGCCCATCGGGGAGTTCATAAGACTTTTCCAAAGATGAGGATGAAGCAGCGGTGGCCATTTCTTGCTCGAAGTCCAAAGCTACGTAACAGAGTTTTTCCTTGATGTCTCTGACGATTTCTCTTTCAGCGGTGGTGGTGAAAGAATAACCTCTTTCTGTCAGGATCTTCATCAAGTAATCAGTAAGATCTCTTCCGGCCAAGTCCAAACGGAGGATGGCGTGAGGAAGGGCATAACCTTCGTAGATTGGGACGGTGTGGGTAACACCATCTCCAGAATCGAGAACGACTCCGGTCGTTCTTCCGGAAGCGTAGAGGGAAAGGACGGCTTGGATGGCGACGTACATAGCGGGCGTATTGAAGGTTTCAAACATAATCTGAGTCATCTTTTCTCTGTTGGCCTTTGGGTTAAGGGGAGCTTCGGTCAAGAGGACTGGATGTTCTTCCGGGGCAACTCTGAGCTCATTGTAGAAGGTGTGGTGCCAGATCTTCTCCATATCGTCCCAGTTGGTGACGATTCCGTGCTCAATTGGGTATTTAAGGGTTAAGATACCTCTCTTGGATTGGGCTTCATCTCCGACATAAGAATCCTTCTGTCCCATACCGACCATCACTCCTTGATGTCTTGGTCTTCCTACAATTGAAGGGAATACGGCACGAGGGGCATCATCTCCGGCAAATCCGGCCTTGCACATGCCTGATCCGTTGTCAACAACGAGGGCAGCTACTTCTTCGTCACACATTTTTTAAGGAGATTCAGCTAAAACTAAAATAGAAAAAATTAAAAATCAGTAAATAGAGGAGCATTGGAAAATAAACGAAGCGTAATAGATAACAATGAAGCTGCTTATATATTTGACAATTGTAAAGCTATTCTACGAATTGGCTCTCGTATCTATGGGCAAAAAAGCAACGCGACCGCCAACCTCTACAATAGAACCACTACATAATGCTAATACTAATAATACACGCCTATGATCGTATAGGAGCGTCCAATTTAGGCGACAAGATAACAAAATAAACTAATTATGTGGTGGTGGTACCTAATGATGGTAAGAACATTCAGCAGAAACACATTTTAAATACTGATTATGCAATGTTAATAATCCATTCATATACTACTTCGTTCAATGTGACATGACTGTACAGTGTTTGGTGAAGTAAAAGTAATGATGAATCATTTGTCAAAACAACTAATGAATCACAGTTTCACACATAACCCTACTCATAACTAAATATAGATATAATAACCCACAGTGAACCATACAAATCATGGACAAATCATCATTCGATAAAAAAGGCATAGTCATCAAAAATATGTTGGACGTGGGATATGATGTGTGTAATATGTCAGTTTTGTATGTCCTATCAATAAATATCAAATGACAAAATGCCCAACCAAAAAATGAGCTGGGCCATTGTTGAGGGAGGTTAAAAGAGACAAAAAGATTGTAGGAATAACCATTTTTTGAGGAAAAGTGGTTTGGTATTGCGTGATGATGATACAATAATGCATACAATACATGCTGGTGAGGCAAGTAAATGTGTAGGTATCAATAAAAAGACATATTTTGAGACTGTGTGGGGGTTTGCCCTAAAATGGTTGAAATGGTGATTATGTTGTTCTCCTCATAGTCAGACAAAAATTGGTGCAAAAAATGAAGGGATGAGAGCGGGCGATTTGGTAAGAATAGAGTACTGACGGACGAGTGGAATGAAAGGCAGCCTGATGGTACTTGTATGATACTCTCTTCTTTTTTGGTTACTCATTCCAAATTTTTCTTGGCACGAAGATGTGAACTGCGCGGACTATTTCTTGTAACTACTTGAGAAAAAGCCCAACTTCCTGTCCGGCATTAAAATTACTTACAATTATGTACGATTACTTGTACATCGCACATTAATACACATTATATGACAATTACACCACAACCACGTACTACAACAACTCTAACCAAAACTAAACATATTCAAGACATTTTTTGGGTAAAGTAGCGATGGCGACCAGCGAAAATGGGTGAGTAAAAAAGTACAAGACACGCACGCCACCACATATGAACCTTCTAGAAGTTCCTCTACTTTTCGATAAACCAACCAGCATGCACATGTACCAAAAATAGTTGGTCACTTTACCAACACATTTTGACATTACAGTTGACATTGCAGCATTACAATTGCCAATATAAAAGACCAACAAATAATAAACGATACAAGATCATGGTGAATGACAAAAAACGAAATAAAAGGATCTTTTAGACATAGGAATGGTACCAGTTCTAACAAAATATATTTATGTAATTGTGTAAAAATATTTTGAGTCTAAGTAAACTGTCTTTTCTAAGAATTGAAGCTTTGACTGATTCATTTGCTATTCCTAGAACTGAATTGTTTATTTAGTATTGTTGTGCTACTTTGTGTATCGCTAGGCCTGCGAGAGGCAGATGCATCTTAAGAACAAATATTTCCAACTCAATTTCAATTTAAAATCATTGCCGCCAATTTTCATTTTTGTAAACTTCCACATCACACATACTATTCAACTTAGTATTTGATTGATGGTTTTGCTTCTCAAAACACTAGGCCTTAATTATTACTTTTATTACTTATCATAAGTATCTTTTACGCAAAGGGAGCTTCTAGCGGGAGTACAAAAGTGTAGTTAAAGCATTTACCCCTTGCTATTAGTAGATGAATAAGAGTTCATAAGCAAACAAAGAGTACACAATGTTTGGGACTACAAAAAATGGGAGTAAAAGATAAGAGTACAAAAGGATAGGTTGCAGAAGTGTAAGAAGTTATAAGAATGCACAATTAAGAGGACAACATCAACGACGAGGAAATATATAGCTAGGTTGAGTAAATGATGATCTGTATTAGAAAAGAGTTGATGCACACTTTATATTTGCTGAGGAATTGGTTGTCTATTGTTGACTTGTTTAACCTTAAGTCGGCTTAGCCAATGCCTTCATCAATGACAAACAGCTAAAAGGTGATGGAGGTACAAGAAAGACAACCACAACGATAAGAAGCAATAATGACGGTGTACACGCGATAAGGACATTAAATCAAATATGTATCTTAAATGTCTTTTCAATAATAAGAGTAATAAAATATGGAGAGAACAAAGTGGAGAAAATGATATGGTGACGTGATGAAATATAAATTTGTGACATTCCACAATAATGACTGCCGGAAATAATCTTGGTGATTGTACCATCGATCGTACATGGAAATAGACACAAATGCATTCAATACACACAATTATATAATGTTGTATATACATATTTATTATTTTTGCTGAAACTGCACCTTTAAATCGACGTTACATTGAATTTAGGTTTAATTAAGTGGCATGTCTGAAAGGTTGACTATACAAAGAATACAAATAAGAAGTGTGGGTTTAAACAAACAATGAATGGCATGTAAATAGAATATTCAAACATGTGAATTCCTTACTGTAAATTTCGTCTAAATTCAGTACAAAATGAAGTAGGAACTTACTGGAAAGGTCAGATCAGGAAAATAGATTTTTAAAATAAACGAAAGAAAGTGTTACTGTATAAATGTAATGGGATATGTCCTTCTTTAGTCTCAGCATGTAATTAGCAGCTCAGTTAAGTTTGAGATAAAAGATCCACACTACTGATTATCGGTGAAACTTTTCGTTGTGTCGTCCTCATCAAAGGGAATGCGATATGCCTGAGACAGATATTTTTTAAAGTGTAGTTGAAGTGTATACTTTTGGTTATACAATTGCATCACTAACATTTTTATTTAAGAGATTTAATCAAGTATTTATAAGAAGTATCATATGGCAATAGTGCCAAAAAGAGTGTATGAGACAACATAAATATATCTATTATAAATAAATTTGGATATAATATAACAAGATCTGTATATGCATATGCATACACTGGCAGATGGCAGTTAAATAGTTTATTTATTTGAAAGCGAATTTGATATTACCCTCTTACTTATTCAATTATTTGAGTCGTTCATTCACTTATTACACTCACACTCAATCAAGGTTTGGCAAAAGCACAGCATGAAAATGTTTGATATTGTATGTTGAATTGACAGAAGGCCCCCACTGCAATTTTTGATTTTGAAAGGGAACAATCGTCAATAGAGGCCGCAGTTGAGGGTTTGCATGGTTTGCTTAGACTGACATATGGGCAAAGAGGATCTGAAGATAATTAAGATTATGTTAATTGTCTGTTTAGTGGTGTCAAAAATGTTATACTGACCTTTGCTTTTAATCCATTTCTTCGACACAATTAAGGGTCCCAATTTCTTCGTACTTTTAATGGCGCTTGTTGTGTTAACTGTCTTAATTTCTTTGTCACTCTTCTTAATTTCCTTGTTACTTTTGGTAATTTCGTTGTGAGTGTTCTTAGTTTGGCTGTTTTTAATTTGGTGATTTGCTTGGTTGTTCTCAATTTCTTGGTTGGGTATGTTGTCGTTAGTTTCGGCGATGACTTTTGTCGTGTTAGTTGCACAACACAACCCATACTTTGACTGAGGATCCTTGACATTTGAACATGAGTAATTTTGTGGACACAAATCATTATTACCCTTCTCACATACTTCACCTTTTTTGGTCAGTGCATTCTTTAAATATAATCCATTGCAAATTCCTTGCTCGTTAACTTGCGTAGAGCAACAAAAACCAAATCGAGTTGTTTGAATATCCATGACGCACTCAAATTCACGGGATGGGCATTGATAGTCGTGATTCAATATGCTACATTTTATAACAGATGTCGATGAATCATCTTTATGAGCCAATGCACTAACTCGCCCTATTGGACATATTTTTGATTTGGCAGGGCCTGGTGAGCAACAAAACGACGACGAACTAAACATATTCATTTTTTGGGTACATACAAAATTTTGAGGGCAACTGTCAAAAGAATTACTAATGTTGCAAGGTAAAGCAGATCCTGTTTCCAAAGACATATAAGGAAGTTGGTGTTTAGGACATTCCTGCCTCTCATTGGAATACCCGCAACAAATATATCTTCTGAAAATATTATCAAAACGGCAATTGTAATTATAAGGGCATGTACTCTGACAGAATTGCAAACTACCAAAATAATCCGTATACAACGGAATTTCACCTTCCTCACAAGCCGAAGCCTGACTAAACATATCACATTCTTTTTTTGTTCTAAATTTATTATCATTCAAACCTTGGCAACCAGCAATAACAAACGACTTGCATTGAAGGGAGAGGTTGTCAAAATAGAACATAAATTGCATTTGAATGTTAATATTATCATCTCTTCCATCGCAGCTCCCATAGCCAGGTGAAACTGGTAAATTCAAAATGTTCTCTAAAGACATACAATATATCTACTTTGGAAAGGAGATGATTAATGAGAATGTACTTACGTTTACTTTTACAACAAATTCCTTCTTTTTGAAAGCCATTTTTATAACAAAATGCATTTAAAGGGCAGTTTTCTATGTGAATGCATGAGATGGCTTGGTAATGAATGTCTTGGCCAGGGAAAAAAGGAGCTGTTGGCGTTTTGATAGGACTTTTATTAAAAGGGCACAATATTTCTGTTGTTTGTTTGATAATGTTCGTTGTGGTGATTTTAACAAAACATACATTAATTAGCAAAGAAATACATACTAAATTAGGAGTCAACATTAAATTATGAATCATGGCTTTTGAATGGTCAAATAATGAAAATCATCTTACTTCCTCTCCATTTACCTTTACTTTGAAGTTTGAAAAAATGATTTGGTAAAATTTGAAATGTAAACAAAAAATATAAACCGCTATGCAATCAATCAAATTGAGTTATGTATAATAATTTGGGCTTTATTTAAAAGATCAGATTAAAGTATTATATTATATTTAGTAAAGCTTTAGATATTTTATTGAAAGATAATTTACACTCATTTCTTTAAGCAAATGACTGTGACCAGTATTGCTAAAAGAGAAGAAGAATGGTCATAATATAAAAGTTGGAAAAAATATGGACCAAGAGTAATTGATGTATAAATTAGTTTCCTTGAGTAATAATGAGGCCTTTGGATTCACTGGTTTCGTTGCATGGAATTCCCAAGGAAGATGCATATCCTCCCCTATTTATTTGCTCATTTGTATGAACTCCCAATTTGATATTCCATCTGCGACCAAACTAAATGAGTGGTGGTATTATTAATAATTATACTACAAATTATGCAACTTACAGTTTCAAAGACAGTCAAGTCGTCTTTCTTAGTAATGCAATACCAATTTATTATAAAAAAGCAGAGGACAAAAAGAATTAATGCGAAAATGAGTGCTACAACGACTGGGGCCATGTAGTCAAGATAGTTGAATTCTTGCATAGGCATCTTTTGTCAATTATTACTGAAAAATGAAAATATTAAATATTTTCTAGAGAAAGATATAGATAAAAGTTTGTGAAAGTGTATTATTGCCATTAAACGGAGGCAAACAAAAAATAACAATAAAATTAATCAAATTAAATTTTATTGGAATGGGAAGTGAATAAATTTATTTATATACTTATTAAATAACACTATGGTAATTATATTATTTATCTGATTAAAGGTTGGAATTACTTAACAACTTTCTTACTATCCCGGAAAATACATTTTAAGCCAAGTAACTAAATAATAAATTAGAAATTTTGAGCATTTTACGTATATTATGTATATTTATGTTGGTGTTGTCTTAATTGGCAGCATATGATTTTAGCATTTATTTGCATTATTCAGTGTGAAAGGATTTAATATAGAAGCGGTATGAAAAGATTGCATCAAGGAGTATAAAAAATAGTAGAATTAATATTTGTATAGCTGGTAGGGATACACTATAAATGAAAATGATACTAATAAATCTAATGCTTTAACATGAGAAGGCACTTATTTAAGAATTATTATTTATGATAGTTGTTTCTAATTTAAATGTAGTATAATGGCTTAATGTGTTATTAAAATATTGGGTTTTGATATACCAATGGGACACGTATATGAACAGCTTTGTGATTAATGGCAGAAAATATCGCATTTACATCTCAATAATATTCCCTCCAATTAGTATGTATATACAATTGTGAACTAATCATGGGAGCCAAAAGGTGTAGCGAGTATTTGATGTGAGAACTGACGATATCAAAGGGAAGTCCCTACTAATGTGAAATGATATTGCCATAATTAAGCTGAATATTGCAAAAGGAGCTGGATAAAATTGATGCATAATAAGTTGCAATTTAGATGGAATGAAGAAATTGGACGAAGAAGTTCTAAGTTGGGTGAGATATTGTATAAAGAAGTTGTATATAGAAATTGTGTACAAATTATATAAAGAAGTTGTATGGGGCAAGAAGCATTACATTTTGTTAAATGCACTTGAAGATATATTAAGAATTAATTAAACGTGTGGTTGAATTCTCTCTAATTTAGATGGATGCCTCAAATTAAATAATACATTGGCAAAAAATAACATTTGTATTAAACTCTATATAGCTTATTTGTTTAGGTTAATGAAATATTAATTATAAATATAAATTTAAAATATAAAATTAAAAGCTGAATAAGGACAGCATGTTGTAAAAATGTTGTGGGAAGTTTGCATTCATAAAGTTCGTGTTTATAAAGTTCATATTTATAAATATAGTCCTTTAATCTAAGGATTCCGTCATATCCAGACTGAATAGTGTAAGTAAAATATAAACTTTCTCATTTGGCAAGAATGGAAAGGGTTTTAAATATGTAAAGGAGTCGTAAATGAAACCATAGATTATTAAAAACAATAAATAAAATATTGTGTTATATTGAGACAACTTTACAATGTCTGGCATCTATTACCTCTATTCCTCATAATTATAGTAATTGCGAATGAGGGATAACCTTTCATTGTTCAATGATCGGCAAATGTTACTTTTTTGTCTTTTAAATGTTTATAAGCGCTGTTTGATTTTGTGATTCTTTGACGTTTTGATGCTTTGATATTTTGAAAACGGGCTAATTTATGACTTTTCTATGTAATGCCTTTGATATTCTTAAGCTCTTATAATTTATGATCAGACCTGGTCTTTCCCGCTTTCTTGTGCAATCCCCATTTAATAGCAAATATTTTTTCTTTGACTAAAGTAAAAACTTTTTGAAAAATGAAACCTCTTTATTCAAGTTATAAATATATTAAATCCATTTGTTTAGTTGAAAATATATTTACTTTTTTTGAGTAAAAATAAAAGAAGGATATTTAGCGAAAGTGGTAAAAAATAAAAGCTGCAGTTAATGAGGAATAATTATATCTTAATAATAGACAAATTCAACCGAAGGGGGATTCCCATCCAATTTGGTTCCTTGTAATAAGGATCTTGTGATAGATATAATTAGATATCATATTTCCAACATATCATGTCTTAGTTTGGTAATTGAGTTATGTATTTTGATTAAGGAAATTATGCCCTTGGATATTTTTATTTTAGATAATTTATTTACGCATCAATTGATATTTATTATGCCTGGATATTTTTCATTCAAAATGAGCTAAATATAGAGCTTAAGTGACTAAAAGGTGGCTGTTACTATTCACCAAACCTTGTAGTATTGTGTACATTGTCAATTCTTAACTGTTGTTTTGGATAGAACAAGCTAAGGAAACAAGCACTTTCATCTATTTTTAGCTCATTGGTATCATGTACCTTTGGTACCTTATGATAAATGGTATGAAAGCATTCTGCTGACTCATTCAGTTAATTCAAAATGGAAATTCTACCAACTACAAACCCATCGCTACTAGAAACGAACATTCACGTTGCGGACAAGCTAGGTATGTTTGTGGTATATTTAATATTTTGATGTTTATTTATAGTTCAATGTAAAAAAGTCGTGCTAACACTCATGATTCAGGTCACATCAATATTTATTGTATACTTTAAAATACTATCAATAAACGGCGCGAAAGGTTTTTTACAACACTCCCCATGGATCCTTCTGTCTTTTTTTGCGGCATTTATGACAACGTACTCGTTTATGTTTGTTTTTGCAAAGAATTACCCTAAAAATGTAGTGGGCTTTGTTTTGTTTAGCGCGGCACTTGCTTTTTATACATCTAATTTAAGTAAGTTAAATAAATATCATTTAACGGTTAAATTTTCATTATTATTCCGCTTATTTTAGTCTTTTACTTTGATCTGGAATTCATTTTGCAACAATTGGTTGTTTTATTGGTGTCATTAACTGGACTCTTAATATACTTAACATTCTGTGGAAATGTATTCGAAATTGTAAAAGCATTTATTTTTATGACTGTATCAATAATTGTAGCTGCTATGTGTTTAAAAGTGATAATCTTCAATACATTATTCGAAACATCTCAGAATATCATTGGATGTACAGTCTTGAATATGTACATTCTTTTTTACATCAAGAATGCCCTTATTACTCAAAGACAAAATTACACTAAGGCATGCATAGAATTTTATTGCAATCCATTCAAATTTTTTATTAAAAAGGCTCTAAAATGTATAGGGTAATTGTATGCATCGTAAGATGATTATAGTTGACAAAATAAAGTTATTTGATTCTTATCTATTTAAAGAGTGCTCCCTTTTCTTGTTTAAAATGATCTGATTAGCAATTATAATTAGAGTGTGCTACTCATCATTATTTCATCAAAAATATGTCAAAGTTTGCTTTATATTTTTATGCCTTTGCTTTAATTGCAACTGCCATCGCGACTGATACTCCAGATGGCGTTTATAACGTTACCGAACAAATTCCTCTTGAGAAATTAGAACAAACTTTGGTTGTTACAAATGGTTTGGCCACTAAAATTGCTTTGTAAGTTCCTAATTGTTATGAATATAAAATATTGTTTAAGATTGAATTCTGAAATTAATGATTTACTCAACAACATAAATGCCACTCAAGTTGCATACAAAAGTACCTTGGATGATTTGAAAATAAAGGCACAAACTCTAAAATCTACAATTGTTGGAAATCTACAAAGCCGCATTGCCGCCACACAAATTCAATTAACAAATTCCACTGTCATTCTTAATTTTGTGAGCAGTCAAATAACTTGCATGAGAGGATCAAATTGTGCATCAAATTAAACATTTTTAAAATTTTTACAGAATAAATTTTATCAATAAAGTGCTACTATACCTTATCACCTAATTAAACTGCACCCTTTTCTAATTAATAGTTGAGAACAATTTGTTAGTTTTCATTTTGGCCAAGATGAATAAATCCGTTTTCTTCTTATTTCTTATTGTAGCGCATGCATTTTGTGATTCTCCTATAACAATTACTGTTGCCCCTCCACTTAATATTGACCCAAAGGATGTTGTTCAGAGAGCGTATAACCTTGGTAGTCAAATGCAAAGGTAATTTCACTAACTAATCAGCTTATTAATTAATACAATTATGAATGTTTAGCTTATCAAATAACATGACTTCATTGATTTATCAAATGAGTGCTAATGGCAATTTGAATCAGAACATTATGAAACTCCAAAATGATTCACAAGTACTGACTGATAATCAAGCATCCCTCGCTTCTTTAATTGCTAGTGTCACTGATACTTATAATATTGTTCAAGGAAGATTAAACAACTACACTGCAATTGCAACTTGTATGAGAAACTCAAATTGTGTTGAAACTCCTTCAACGACTCTTCCCCCACCTACCACAACTTTGTCCTCAGTTACGGATGGTGCTTGTTCTAAGTTTGATACAGGAAAAACAATCACTTCAAGTGGAAGTTTCCAATCTATTTCATGTAAATACACAATAACAACAAGCACATCAGTTACATTGACATATATTATTGTTCAAGGGAGTTCAACTTTGACAATTGGAACGAAAAAATTCAGTGCCACAAGTTATACTCCACAAATAGTAGACTCATTGAAGGCACCTTTTGATATTACTGTCACATCACCTACCAAGTCTGATGGAATTATCTTTTCATTGAAATACGTTTAAGATGGTTATTATATTGTAATTTGAGAAAATTTGAATATATGTGATTATGTTATTCTAATAAATTTTACTCCTAAATGAATTTAACAAGGGTTTTTTATTTAAACGCTTCAAATACATTTCGTGACGCCTAAGATGATTTGTTCTTTTATATTATCTTTTACTGCTTTTATTTCTCTCTTACACCTTTTTCCTAGTTGTGGGGGAAACAAAAACATGAAGATCGTGTCGACTGACAAGACTAAACCAAAAGGCCTGTCTGGAACTTCTTCCAAATCAAAACCCTGGACTTTAGGAAGTACAAAGAAAGACAAGAAGGATAAAGTTGATATAAAAGGACGTGGAAATGATATCAAAGTACCTGAACAAAAAGGAATTGCTGGTAAATAATTTAGTATACAAACTTTGGCTTCAATTAAAATATTTTCAGGAACCAACGATGCTAACTATCAGACACTCGCAAATCTTGCCGGCGATTGCTTTGGAGCTGACAAAGGTGCAGGTAAAGCTGTCGGTGGTCCAAAAGTTCCTGCTGTAGGAGGTGTTGCCGGAACCAATGACCCCAACTATCAAACACTCGGAGGGCTTGCTGCCGATTGTTTTGGTGGGGACAAGAAAGCTGCAGGAAGTGCCCCTGAAGGACCAAAAGCACCAGCCGCTGGTGGAATTGCTGGAACCAATGACCCCAACTATCAGACTCTTGGAGGACTTGCTGCAGATTGCTTTGGAGCCGACAAAAAAGGAGATGTTGCTAGAGGCCCAAAAGCTCCAGTTGACAAAAACGCTAAAGCTGGCACATATGACAGAAACTATCAAACTTTAAATGATCTAGGTGTTGACGTCTTCGGAGCCGACAAGAAAGGAGGAGCTGCTAGACCAAAAGCACCCACTGATAGGAACGCCAAAGCCGTAACCAATGATCCTAATTACCAAACTCTTGCCGGTCTTGGTGGTGATTGTTTTAAGAAATAAATGATGGACGAGATGATTAAGCATGGTTTTAGATAAATACCGTGTTCACTTTAATTATTGTTTTAAAACAATCTCTAGAATAAAAGGATCTTATTTTCATGAACATGGAGTCAATTTGTATTGCATTTTAAAATATTAAATAAATTTAGCGACTTTAGTGGGTAGAATTGTGATAATTCGTATAAATATATTTTAGGAAATTATAATTTTAAATAACATGAAATTTATCCATTTCACTATAAAAATATTTTCCAGTAAACCATTTGAAAATAAGGAAATGTTTGATGCCTACAATCCAAATATCTTTTGTCAATCAAATACTAGAATTTGATATTGTCTATATTCATAAAATTCTTTATTGACTTTTTAAATAATACAACTCGTGTTTGTACTTTTGTCAATTTGGTAAAAAATATATTTTTTTGAAGGACCATGAATAATCTATAAAAATATGGTAACACCAACGTTATATTTCTAACCTTTTTTGATAAAACAATGACTATTGTTGAATAAACTGATTAAGAGACTTAAATTGAGTGGTCATACAACATTGCCGATGCATTGTTTCTATTTGGCCATTTAACTGCATTAGTCATACGTTGTTGTTATGGAAATTGAAAACCATATAAATATTTATTTGAGTTGGCAATGTTTATCATTTATACGCGGGATAATTGTAATAAAAGGCACTATTTTCCTCCTTACTTCTATTATTTATATTGTTTTCATTCATTCAAATTTTGAAAGGTTTATAGGATATAGTTTCTCCCTTCATTTCATTATTTTGTCTCTGCTAGTTCTTATTTTATTTTAGTTTAGAAAATTGCCTTTGATTAGTAGACATTTCAATAAAAACTTTCATCTCAGGACCATTGGAATCAAATCATTACGTCATCTAGTGGATGTCCAATTTCCCAAAATTGCATGTTCTACTGGTCTTAAACAGACATTGCCTTTTAGATCGACGTTGCCCCAAAAATTTGAGCATTTATGATGACAAGTTAATCTGTTGCATGTCGATGCACAAAATTATTGTAAAAAAGTTTCATTTTACTGTTTTTCCTCTTTCTTAATGACCGTTTGTTTATTAGTATAATTTATAACCAAATTTAAAGCCGTTAGACTTATTAACTTTTGCTTTTTTATAGTGAATTAACTTAAATCTCCTTCAAAAATGTGTGACGAAGAAGTAGCTGCCCTCGTTGTTGACAACGGATCAGGCATGTGCAAGGCCGGATTTGCCGGAGATGATGCCCCTCGTGCCGTATTCCCTTCAATTGTAGGAAGACCAAGACATCAAGGAGTGATGGTCGGTATGGGACAGAAGGATTCTTATGTCGGAGATGAAGCCCAATCCAAGAGAGGTATCTTAACCCTTAAATACCCAATTGAGCACGGAATCGTCACCAACTGGGACGATATGGAGAAGATCTGGCACCACACCTTCTACAATGAGCTCAGAGTTGCCCCAGAAGAACATCCAGTCCTCTTGACCGAAGCTCCGCTTAACCCAAAGGCCAACAGAGAAAAGATGACTCAGATTATGTTTGAAACCTTCAATACACCCGCTATGTACGTCGCCATCCAAGCCGTCCTTTCCCTCTACGCTTCCGGAAGAACGACCGGAGTCGTTCTCGATTCTGGAGATGGTGTTACCCACACCGTCCCAATCTACGAAGGTTATGCCCTTCCTCACGCCATCCTCCGTTTGGACTTGGCCGGAAGAGATCTTACTGATTACTTGATGAAGATCCTGACAGAAAGAGGTTATTCTTTCACCACCACCGCTGAAAGAGAAATCGTCAGAGACATCAAGGAAAAACTCTGTTACGTAGCTTTGGACTTCGAGCAAGAAATGGCCACCGCTGCTTCATCCTCATCTTTGGAAAAGTCTTATGAACTCCCCGATGGGCAAGTGATCACTGTCGGAAACGAACGCTTCAGATGTCCAGAAGCTCTCTTCCAAGTAAGTTTGTTGATATGGTAAACGGTGTTTAATGTTATACTTTTAGCCCTCATTCTTGGGAATGGAATCTGCTGGAATCCACGAAACAACATACAACTCAATCATGAAGTGCGACATTGATATCCGTAAGGATCTCTATGCCAACACTGTTCTATCCGGAGGAACCACAATGTACCCAGGAATCGCTGATCGCATGCAAAAGGAAATCACCGCCCTTGCTCCATCAACAATGAAGATCAAGATCATCGCTCCACCAGAGCGTAAATACTCCGTCTGGATCGGAGGGTCCATCCTTGCTTCCCTTTCCACCTTCCAACAAATGTGGATCTCCAAGCAAGAGTATGACGAATCTGGCCCATCAATCGTCCACAGAAAATGCTTCTAAACACCGAATCTAAAACACTTATTGCCCTATATTTATGTTATTATAATAATGGTTAAATGTCAATCTTATATACTGGACTAATGAGGATATCTATTATAAATAAGCTCACTCAGTCTTTTATTTCGGTTGTTCTTTTTTGGTAGTATAGATTGCTGCATTTCTATACGAATTATTTTTCTTCAATAAATAACAAAATGTAATTTAAACTAATTCTTAATGTATTTTAATTTATATTGTGGTTCAATAAAGTGGCATCATAAACATTATCTTTATTTGTTGAATATCTTTGTTATAACTAGCTTCGATCAAATATCTGTCTTTACTAGATAATTTAACTTTATAAGATATTCTAACTCCATAGGGTAATCTATTTTTTAAATAAAACAATACAATTCAAATTTTTACTTTATAAATGCTTGTGATTTTGTCAATTAATTCAAACTTATTGCAATGGCTGCCATCAATCCAGAGCCGAATCGGCTTCCAGGCACTACTCAGCCCATCAACAATAATCCTCCAGTTCCTTATGTCAGAAAGAGAGGTGCGGAAACAGTCATCTTCGACAACGCCACATTTCCTGTTCCTTTGAAAGACGAGGAAGAAGACCTCAAGACACTAGATCACACGTCCCTTGCTAATACTTTTATCGATAAATGGAAGATTGGACGCGGAGGCTTTGCAGTGGTCTACAAGGCAACTGCTACATTTGCCGACGGTGTCGAGGTTGCTGCTGCTTTTAAGGCTGAAGCTAGATCCAAGTCTGCGCATGCTGCTAATGTATCAAACATCCGATACGAGTCCTCTATTCTATACAAACTCACTGGAAAAGGCCATACTGCTCACTTCCCATCTCTTTTCGCTACTGGAGAGAAGCCACATTTTGATTATATGGTTATGTCTTTATTAGGCCCTAATTTGTTCGAAATACTAGCCTTAGTTCCCAACGAAGCCCTAGACATCTCAAGTTGGACAAGAGTAATGTACCAAGTGTTGACTGCTATCAAAGGACTTCATGATATCGGCATCATTCATCTCGACTGCAAACCGGCCAATTTCGTCTTCGGACATAAGGATGATGATCTGAGGCAAATTTTTCATCTAATCGACTTTGGACTAAGCAAAAAATTCGGTACAAAGGAAAAACCTAGTGACAAGATAATTTATAAGGAAGAAAAGAAGGGTTGTCAATTTATCGGCACAATCACACATTGTAGCCTTTTTGCTTACTCAAGAGATACTCCAAAGACTATCACTACTTCTAAAGTTGGCAAGAAGTTCAGGGATAAGATAGTCGCAAAGGTTTGTAAAGGGATATATGCTATCAACTCTTTTTATATTGCTTTCTAACAATATTCTTTTAGTTTCTCATATCATACTTTATCCATGTTTTATATATCGTTGTAGTGTAGCAGCAATTGGGTCTTAAATCACATTTGTATACCTTTATATATATTGCAAGATGATCTTATATCACCTTTGCCACTTTTGTTGTATAGATTATAATGTTGTTATCACAGCATTAATGCTCATACCTAAGAGATCGGGATCATATAGCTTATTTCTATCTTACGTACTAAAGCATTCTTAACAAAAGTTATTGCATATCTGACATATTTATAGGTTATTAGCAAGGAAAAAGTCGGGCCAGTTAAAGGGAAAGTTGCTAAGAAAAAGGTTGGACAAGGACTGTTTGGTGAACGTGCTTCTGATATTGAAAGGCGAAATCAAAAGTTTATGACCAATCAAGGTCCCAACAAAGTCATCCAGAAAACACTAATGAACGATAATAAGAAACTTCAAGCTCAGTTGGATAAGATGAAAAAGTTTACGGCTGGACTCGATGACGACTGTACCCAAGAAGATTAACATGGCGTCTTTATTTGAACTAATTATAAACTAACATATCCTTAATGCATATCGTGCAGAACAATCCAATATTATTCGTTAATGAAGGTTATTCAACCTCTAATTTATGTGCACCAATTTGCCTATTCAAATAATTTTAAAAAAGTAAATCTATTTGCTCTCAGATTTAAAAATATATGCTTATGTTGCATACGAACATATGACATTTATGGCATTGCCGTTTTTACGATGGTCAATTGCTTTTCATTCAACAAGCAGATGTTGTGTGATCGATGTATTATTTATGACCCAAGCGCACATAAACTAGGCCATCACATACAAAATAAACGAAACGCATATGTTAAAATTACTTTTCCTGCTGTATAGCGGTGTATGATGAGTTATTTCCCGCCAAACATATATTGACAAATTAATCTTCCTGTTGTATAGTAGTATATGAAGATGAGTTGTTTCCCGCCAAACATGCATATATTGGCAAACTATTTCACCGGTTGCATAGGGGTATGTGATGATGGGTTGTTTCCCGCAAAATATATGACCTCTCGAAGCAAACAGAATAAATACACACTCTTGATGAAAAAGACAATTTTATTATTAAAATAAAAAAAATTATATTACAAAAATAGTAGTCCTAAAGAGGACTGGTGGGATAAGAGTAATAAAAAGAGATCAATCAAAACACTTTTTAAAGCGAATTTACTTGGAGCTGGTGTACTTGGTGACAGCCTTTGTTCCTTCGGAAACAGCGTGCTTGGCCAACTCTCCTGGAAGAATAAGACGAACAGAAGTTTGGATTTCTCTGGATGAGATGGTGGACTTCTTGTTGTATTGGGCGAGTTTGGAGGCTTCTCCGGCGATTCTTTCGAAGACATCATTCACGAATGAGTTCATGATTGACATGGCCTTTGAAGAGACTCCAGTGTCTGGATGGACTTGCTTCAATACACGGTAGATGTAAGTGGAGTAAGATTCCTTTCTGGTCTTCCTTCTCTTCTTTTCTCCTCCAACACGGACGGTCTTGGTGGCTTTGACAGCTTTCTTTCCTTTAGCAGCGGGCTTTGGTGGCATGATTGAATAAAGTAAATGTATAAATACAAGTGATCTTGTTTAGTAAATGCGTTGTCTTTTATACAAAATGTAGATAGCGATGGGTGGAGTTATTCCGCTTTCCCGCATTTAATGCCCTATCTTTAAGAACATATGTGTGTAAATAAAATAGACACGCCCACAGCGATAGTAAAAGTGGAAATATACAACTTTCCCGCATTTGTGATGTATTTACATACACATGTGTCTGATTAAAAGAGACACACCCACAGCAGAAAGAAAAAGTATAAAAGAGATAGTTTGTGTGTATTTGGTATCTGAGTTTAACTCAAACTTTAATTCATTCAAATCAAATAATGTCTGGTCGCGGAAAGGGAGGAAAAGCTAAGTCCACAGGAAAAGCCAAGTCGAGATCTAGCAGAGCTGGACTTCAATTCCCAGTTGGTCGTCTTCACCGTATGCTCAGAAAAGGAAACTACGCGGAGAGAGTTGGTGCCGGAGCTCCAGTTTACCTCGCCGCTGTTCTCGAGTACTTGGCTGCTGAAGTTCTTGAATTGGCCGGTAACGCTGCCCGTGATAACAAGAAGTCCAGAATCAACCCCAGACATCTTCAATTGGCCATCAGAAATGACGAAGAATTGAACAAACTCTTATCCGGAGTCACCATTGCTCAAGGTGGAGTTCTTCCAAACATCCAATCTGGACTTGTTCCAAAGAAAACTGCCGCTGAAGCTGCCTCCACCACTGATTAAGTCTGCATTTTGTCGATTATATTTGTGTTGTTTCAATTTATTTTGCCCCAACAGTCCTCCTTAGGACTACAGTTTATGATCTCTTTTGATTAAATAAAACTTATTATTTGCTAGACATTTCAGTCTCCATCAGAAAATATCCAATCAGATTTAAGGATGATTTCGTGTATAATAAAATTTTATTCATTACATTCCTCTTTTTTTTGCCTTTTTGTGTTCTTTTAATATACGCGATTACCCCTAGACGATTGTATGGACTATCAAGTAGTACAGGCTTTTCAATTTGAAATAGCATTTAGTTTATTGTTATTGTTTTTGACTATTCAAATCAAATGTCTTTATAAAAATAACTGTTTAGTTTGTGTCAACAATATTCTTCAAACTAATTGTAAATGGTTTATAAATTTATGACAAAGTTTTAAGCTGCAGATTGGCGTTGGTATGATCATCGGTATAGGGTTGTACGTATATTTCATCAATTACCTGTATTCATCAAATTTCCTGCACAAGTTTGTATGACATAGTCTAAATTTAGGATTGACAATATTTTGATGATATTACGGAACAAATATTTGGATGGGACACAATGTCATCCCTTTACATAAAAATGGTGAAACACCTACACACTTCACATATGAATAATTACATAAAAACACATTTAGTTAGAACACACATTTTATTGAAAAATGGGAAGAAATGGTGGTAGCTCTAAATAGAGCTGTTGGTATATTATGAGACCATATTAAAATATTAATAAGCAACAATATGAAGAAAGCTAAGTGCGTTCTCCACGGATTCTTCTGGCCAATTGCAAATCTTTGGGCATAATGGTTACTCTTTTGGCATGGATGGCACATAGATTAGTATCTTCAAAGAGTCCAACTAGGTAAGCTTCGGCAGACTCTTGAAGGGCCATGACTGCAGAGGATTGGAATCTAAGATCGGTTTTGAAATCTTGAGCGATCTCACGAACTAATCTTTGGAAGGGAAGCTTACGGATGAGGAGCTCAGTAGATTTTTGGTATCTTCTGATCTCCCTGAGAGCAACTGTTCCGGGGCGATAACGATGGGGCTTCTTGACTCCTCCGGTAGCCGGGCAGATTTACGGGCAGCCTTGGTGGCCAATTGCTTTCTTGGGGCCTTTCCTCCAGTAGATTTACGAGCGGTTTGCTTAGTACGAGCCATGTTGAATGATGTTTGGAAAATGAAATAACAAAGTAATGACTAAAAGTCTCTGCTTTTATACCCTTCCTTGCCGGTCAACACGCCTTTTCAATATTGTTTGTGTCTGCAGTCTCTAATTATTGATGATTACTTAGATGACGCAAAAAAAGAGTGAACACGCCCTGACTGTATATGAAATAGTATTTAAGTGCAATATTTTACATATTGGGCATCAGTCTTTTAGACTTTACTTTATATTTGTTTGCAATCAATTATGTCTGGACGCGGAAAAGGAGGAAAAGGTCTTGGAAAAGGTGGTGCAAAACGCCATCGTAAGGTCCTTCGTGATAACATCCAAGGCATCACCAAGCCAGCTATTAGACGTTTAGCCCGTCGTGGAGGAGTCAAGAGAATCTCCGGATTAGTTTATGAAGAAACTCGTGGTGTCCTGAAGACCTTCCTTGAAAATGTTATTCGCGATGCTGTTACTTATTGTGAACACGCTAAGAGAAAAACCGTTACTGCTATGGATGTCGTCTACGCTCTCAAGAGACAAGGAAAAACTCTCTACGGATTCGGAGGTTAATTAAGGCAAACAATTATCATATTGTCATTTCATCCCACAGTCCTTTTTAGGGCTTTCAACTGATCTCTTTTATTTTTTTTATGTAATAAACTATTTTTTCATCAACTCTGTACCATTTTTATTCTTTTCATTGCTTAATAAAAACTATTATCATTCTTTTTCTACAAATAAGTTGCATAAAAATATCCTTACCACACACAAGTTGAATGTAAAACATATTTGGTGTGAATTAAAGATGACACTCTGTGCACTTTTAAAAGCATTTGATCATATACTTATTTTGTGTAAAGAATTAGGATCAGTTTCATCAAAAACTGTAGGCATTTGATAAATATATTTAAACTCCTTTCAACCAAAGAGATGGTTTGAAATTGAGGCGGTTCACAAGTATAGCTGATATTGGATTGACATACACGTTATGTGGCGACAATCCAAATGTATGTCTTGCGTATTTTATTCCATCGAATCAAGACGTAAGTGCGTTTCCATTTATCTGTACCCACAAATCTGCTTCAAATATGTATTCTGGTGTAATACCTACCTTTAACAAGTTTAATGGTCCATTTAAGACTTTGAGACGAGATACATGCTCTCCTATATATGGACGTGGAAACGAGGAAAATTACCCTCCTTAATAATATGCATTTGCTTTTAATGATTCTACCTTAAATGATACTATGAATAAAGGTTATTAAATAAATTGACAAGCTAAACAATTGTGTCACCATCTTAAAAGGATTTTTGTTTAGAGATAGTTTGGAAAAAGGATACTGTTGTAAGATTGGTCTAGCAGAATACATTTTTACATTCAAAATGATCAAACTTTCCCTCTTCTTATCTCTCATTTGGTGTGTATTTGCAGTTCCTAAGGATGTATCTGTCAGTTACTCGATATCTGGTAAGCCAATGTTTACAAAATGCTTATTTATTTTGTAGATACGGAACACTTTAAACCACTAGGTGTTATCAAGTTTAAATCTTCCCCCAATAGAGAAGCCGATATTGGAACTAAGTTCGATGTTTCAGCCAACACATTGACTTCTCTTAAAAGAGACATTCAAACAGGAATTCAATCCAATGCCGACTTGTATTATTTATCTTTCGACGACTCTACTTTTATCACTTCACTACCATTGTGTTTGATATCAGATTCAAACTTAGCTCACAAAATTGATATCGTTATCGGTAAAGACGAAAACAACATTGCCTCTATTACCCTCCATCCATACAGCCTGGTCGAAGCCTCAATCAATGGAACTTGCGTTGATTCTCACGGCGTTTCAAAAGACTTCAAGAATGAAGCTGAATTTGTAATCGAGGTAGTGAGACCAAATCAAATTCCACCTCCGGACACTCTCACCTTCTTGACTAGAATCGAAAAAGAACAGAAGGCCAGACAAGCTGGTGGAGATGCCGACAACCGAGGATTCTTCCAAAAATATTGGGTTTATATTGCTGTTGCCCTTGTTATGCTTGTTGTTAGTAATGCAATGGCTCCTCAAGAGGGTTAAAATTTGTATTATGCTTTAATAATAATTATTAATTTTTTAACTTGTCTTAATCAAGAGTTTCCATACTCATTTTCATATTTATGCCAAGGCAATGTCTTATTAATTAATCGTCTTTATTATATCATCTTTTAGATGTCCGAAATTGCGGTACAATCTGACAAGGATTTTGAGCAATCAAATCTGCATGATTCAGAAACACCTCCCAAGTTAACGCCCGAACAACATATAGATCTTCCAGGATCGTGCACCAACTCAAATAAAGATGACGACGCGGAAACATCAGATCCCAATGAGGAGAAACAAATCTTTCCTTCGAAAGTAACAGAGCTATTTCAAACTGCCAGTATATGTTTTAATAAGTTAGGAGATATCGCTCACCAAATCAAAGGAATCCAGGAAACCGGAGGTCAACAGTGGTTACAACAGGATACTCACAAGTTACAAGAATGTATTACGGTCTTTTCAAATAATTTAGATGAAATCACGAAGGACATCCAAAAACGACAAACAGAACATAATAAGAGTGATATGATCAGGAAAAGTAATATATCCATGCCCACTGTCATGAACTACACTCATTTTAATAGGCCGCGTGCAATAGTCAATCAAAGGATTACTCCAAGTCAAATGAATCAAATTAAACCAATACCAAGACCAATGGCCGTACCTAGCCGAAGTGCCCCCAACGTAGCCAGACACCCTCCAATAAATGTGACTCACACCGATATCAGCCACCAAACTGGTTTAATACCTGCTCGCCAGCAAAGCCTTAAAAGGGCAATGCCATCATTAGTAAACTCAAACCAAGCCACCGCCTCATCAGTATTTAATTCAGGCGGAACTCAATACCCACCTTATAAAAATATATCAAATGCCGTGCCTTACCATAATACCGCAACAGGAGAAATGAAAATGGTTCCTAAGTCACAAGTTGACTCTATGCAACGTAAGTTTTAATTTTTTACACATGAATTACTATGAATTATACTAATGTGTGTAATCCATTTATTTGTTTAACTTGAATCAAGTTACATATTACAAAATTTAACTTATTAAGTTGAAATTACAACATTTAATTTATTAGTTGCAAATTACAAAACCTGAATTAGATACTTTACTTATTTGACACATTTTAGGTAGTCGTATAATAAAACACCCAATGCCTTCTACCTCTCAACTCAGGTCACAACATGTAAATACAACGAGATACGTTCGAGCACCGCAGCCTATTAAAACAATTCAAGATATGGAAAGTATGGCTAATAAAACAGGTTTAAAGCCTTTATCAGCTTTGCCTAAAAAGGATTAATTGATACTCACAATACATAATTTAACGCTTTTGTTTTTTTGTTTATACATAAATTTTATCTCTTGAAAAGTACAATTATTACATCGTTCCCCAGTCTTTTACTAGATAGGTGATGTTGGTTTATAAACGAATAAATTATGTGTATATTATATATGATTTAGCATAAGCGCAATAGGGAGTTAAAATATGGTTTGAGCTAGAGTTTTCCTCTCTAGAGTATATGGTGTAGCAATTAACATCAAGTAACGTGGCCTCTAACACCAGCATGATCCCTCTTCAGTGACAATTTGTCTTGGTTTGATTGGGCCGATGTCGACGACTTGCTTGGCTTCAGATGCCTTGTCGTTGTCGATTCCTGGAAGAGCATTAGCAATTCTTCTGAAAAGTTGCTTGACATTGTATCCAGCTTTGGCCGAAGTCTCGATAAACATAACATTCAGCTCCGTGGCTTTTCTTTCTCCCTCGTCTGTAGTGACTTGACGCTTATCAACCAAATCCGTCTTATTACCGACTAACATGATGATAACATCCGATCCCCTTTCTGTCCTCACATCATCGATCCACTTGGACGTTTGATGGAAAGAATTTGCGTTGGTAATGTCGTAGACAACAACAGCAACAGTCGAGTCACGGATGTAAGAAGGGATGAGTGATCTAAATCGCTCCTGACCGGCTGTGTCCCAAAGCTGGAGACGAACCTACAAACAAGGGATATCTTAGATAATTGTGATTGTCTAAACGTACAGTTCTATCTTCCAAATACATGGTCTTACTCAAAAAGTCGATTCCAATGGTAGCTTGGTATGTATTATCGAATGAATCATACATAAATCTTGTGATGAGTGAAGTCTTGCCGACTAAAATTATTATTTATCAAATCATAATTGGAATCCATTATCTAACAACTTTAATTTGTGTTGTGTTGACTCAAGACAAAAATGAAACGTGTCAACTTACCACTTTGTTCTCCCAGAAATACAAGCTTGAATTTTTTAAGGGGGTTTCCGAAATCGCTAGCCATTATTCCTGAAAAAAGATATTTAGGAGTTGTGAAATAATAAACAAAAAATATTAGTTGTCAACAAGTTACCATACAAACCAATACCTTCAAAGTCGGGCATGTTTTCGTGGTGAAAGGCTTGGTAAACAGTGATTGGAGTAAAGAGATGCTTAGAATGCACAAATATTCAACTTTGTATCAAATGATTCAATTTAAAAACTTGTTTTCGAATTTAGCTACCTAAATGAGAAGTTTGATCGTACAAAATAGTATTTAAAATTTATAAGATATAAAGTTAAAGTTTATTTGAATGACTTTTTAGTAATTTTGTCCATTGGTCGTGTAATTTTTGTAAAAAGGTTGGCCTATTACTTGTTGATATTAAAGCTTTTTTGCGATCTCGTGAATCGCAGGTTATGTCATTGTGTGTTGACTCAATTTATATTGTTTTGCAGGTCAAAAAGAGAGAAGGTACTACCCACAGAAATGAGTGAAACCTTTGCGGACTTGAATATTAGATATGTAGGAAATAAAGAGAAAACAGTGAACCTTGTTAGAAGAGCCATCAAAATGGGTTACTCCGCGGTAGCTATTAACATCGATGTAGGCATGTTCTTTTGCCCAGATCAAAAGGATTCTGTAAGTGTGAAAGATATCAATGGTTAAAGATGTCAATTCGTATTTTTAAATTACGTAACAAAATAATTACTAGATTTGACTGCTACTTATTAGTTTACAAGTACAATTATTTACTACTTACTTATTTATTATATCTTTTCAGAATTTAGAACCACCTGCCAAGAAAGCGAAAAAGAAGAATAGCAGACATCCAACTGAGGAAGAAATTTTACCGGAACCTTTTGTTGTAGATGAAAAACTGTTAGATCTTACAAATTTAGACAGACAAGGAATCAAATTTAGGCAATATTCGCGATTAACTTGCGATCTGACGGAATCAACATCAGTCTTCAGGCTACAAAATAATCCGAAAGTGGCGAAGTTTGACATTGTTGCCGTCAGACCACAGTCACTGGATATTTTGACAACCATTGGGAAAAAGGGTACGTGTGTAGACATTATTACGTGTGATCATTCTGAAGGGAAAGCTCAATGGCTGGGTAAGAGCAAGGCACTTCAAGCTGTTGCCTATGATGGAGGTTTAACATTCGAAATAATCTATAGTTCAGCTCTTAGAAACCGGGAAGCTAGACAAAATCTCATCACAAATTCGAGATTATTGTTCAATGTCTTCAATCGTGGAAAGAACGTTATTCTATCGAGTGGAGCCGAAGAAATCTCAGAATTGCGTGGACCTTACGACACCATCAATATTACTTGTCTCTTTGGCGTTGAGGCAAGGTTTGCCCGAAAATTTGTTACTGATAATACAAAACTGATTCTCCAAAGATCCGCTTCTCGTGCCACTATTAAATGTTCTATTCTCGAAGTTCCTCTAACCAAGGGGAATCAAAAATTCGGGGATGTTATTTGTTTGGATAAATTATCTGCCATTCCATTTTTTGATGAGCAAATCAGTAAATAGAGATGTATTCATATTGTTATTTTCAAATGTTGTTGTTTCATTTTTTATTTCTAAATTCGTTGTTCTTTTCTTATAAAATTTATTATAATGAAATTTTATTATAGTCAAACCATATTATAGCGAAATTGTATTATAGTAGTTTGATGTCGTTTGTTTTTGAGAAGGCCAGAACTTTAATTGGGAACTATTTGAACAAAAATAGGTCGCTCTTTAAAATTGACAAACTAGTTGTTTGGAATGGAATCAAACTAGAGAAAAAAAATTTACCAAGCCAAGAATTTAAATCCAAATTAGACAGTGAAAGGTTAGTTCTGCTGGATAAAACTATTGCAAGTGTCCAGACAATTAGTGGTTATTATGATTTTTTCCCATCCAAAATAAGCGACAAAGATTGGAATTTGTTAATGAATTGTTGCAATACAAAACAAATTTTTGATCAGATCAAGTTT
Organism: Rhabditophanes sp. KR3021; assembly: GCA_963281155.1. NCBI lineage: Eukaryota > Metazoa > Nematoda > Chromadorea > Rhabditida > Alloionematidae > Rhabditophanes > Rhabditophanes sp. KR3021. Next base: position 2,686,226 of record CAUJLY010000004.1, on the reverse strand, counting down.
ATGAAAAAGAAAGAAATATTGAAGTTAAAAGATGTTTTAAAGTCCGAAAAGAAGGTGAAAAGGAATGTTGAATTAGCGGTAAAGGAAGATAAAGATTATCAGGAGTTATTTGATCTCCATTATTCACAAATTGACAGAAAATGTACTTTATTGCAGAATCAAAAATATTACCAAAATTGGGTCTTAAATGAAACACCTAAACTTGTTGTGGATTGCAGATATCTGTCGCAATTGTCAGTGAGAGGACAAAATTTAACGACCATGCAATTGCAATATTTGATTGCTGACAACCGGAATCGGCAAGATCCTTGGCCAATGACGTTTGTTAATTTTGATGATCATGTCAATGAGCGAGCAATGAATCATATTGAATTGATGAATAGTGGGAATTGTCTGGTTGACAGAAGTAGTAAAAATTATTTGGATCTTTATGATAAAGACAAAATCATTTATTTGAGTCCAGATGGGGAGGAAGAACTTGAAAGTGTTAATGGAGATGAAATTTTTGTAATCGGTGGTATTGTTGATCGCGTTGTTGAAAATAACATTCCGAAAAAGGCATCTTTAGAAGCAGCAACTATGGATAAAGTCAAATGTGCCAAATTACCACTAGATAAATATGTTAAATGGAAAAGTGGCACTAAATACTTGACATTAACGGCCGTTGTTGGCATTCTACAGGTTTTGTGCTTCCTTGTTGACCTTACCTAATTTAATTTTAATTTTAGGTAATTTTTAAACCAACCATGGATAATGAAATCAAAACATTTATTAGGAAAGGGGAATATTAAAAGCAGGCATATCACTCAGTACTATTCTTTACGTTTTCATGCATGTTACTGAGAACAATATGTGAGATTGTCCATACAATAACAAATATGCTCATCGAATCTCTTTCCGACATTTCCGGCAACGCCACAGTAGAAGATTAATATCATAAATTGATGAAAGGTCAACTCATTGATATTCAGATGAAAAGATAGATCTAACAAGACATAGACACTTCAAAATCAGTACTTCCATTACTTTTTGATGAGCCTGATTAGTTGTATAGATAGCTTTACTCTTTTTAAAAAGTAAGCTCGATAGAACATCAAGATTTACACAATCCTTCATTTTATTGAAATTTTCTATAAATCGTTCTTTTGATGGAATTCTGGTGCTAATACCGACTTGTAAAAGGATGCCGTACTTGGCTGTTACTTCCTTGTAATTAACTTGAGATTATCATTTGGTCGTTTCATATTTGACTTATCAAATTAAGGGAGTAAAAATTTGTAATGACGAAGCTAATTTAAACGTCAATTAAAAAACGCTCTTCCGATTAACATCCTCTTAGAACAACATTTTATTCTAATAAACATAAAAATTGAATTGTCATGGGTGATATAAATATTTGACGAAGCACAAAATAAATACATTTAAAATCAAACAGTACTTACATTTAATCATTATCATTCTACAGGACCTTCATGATTCTAACAATGACTGGGAAGAAACGTTAAAAATACACATTCCGGTTCGAAATACAAAGGACACCACTGATAAAAATAAAAGGACGTTACATGATGTTATAAGATCGTATGATAGAAAAGTTATCAAAGCTGTAGATGAAAGATTAGACAAATAACCCGATTGTTATAAATTGTTTACTTGATTGTTAAAAATTAGTTACTTAATTGTTATAAATATTTGATTGATTGTAAGGAGTAATTAAAAATTTATTTAATACATAGCTTAAATACAAAGTAAAGTTTTACATGGATAAAATAGATCTTTCCAAATCAAATTTATAATTGTCAATATTAAGTGATTTCAAATAGGGGATTTCCGGAATATTGTTGCTATGTCTTGAGCTTGTCTTATCATTGCTTACAATTAAATCATTTAACACAAATGGAACTTTTTGAACAATTTTTTGTTTCTCATCCACTGTCTTAATAGTAAAAGAATGAACATCATTGGCCAAGTTGTTGTAATCATTCATATGGTTGCCAATTGAATTGGAAGGAGTCGGCAAGTTTGGATATAAAGTGTTGTCTAAGACGGGATTGGAGATACTTTTTGACATACCAGTAATACAGACATTAATTGGTGTTGCCTTATACCAAATATAGAGTCCATCGATTTCTCCGGCTGGCGTATAACCACGATACGGTTTTTTTGACTTGACAATAATAATTTCAGTTATGGCATCAATGATCCTTTCTTTTGGTAGAAAACTGACTAATAATCTCCTTTTACGCAAGGACCTTTCCCTGGAATCAGATGTTGCACTTATTTCAGTAAAGCCATGAGGAATAACTGCGTCTTCCTTAGTTATTTGAATGTCATGCAAAATTTCTGATTGCTAAAAGTAATTTGAAGTAATAATTAGTAATAAAAGAAACCAAATCACGGGACTTACTCCATTGATTTGTGTCTTTGATACACATAAATATCTAACCGGTCTATTGAGAAAAGACATAAATCCGCTTTCCTTCCATAAATCGGCATCTGATGAGTCATCGAATGTTTTGATTATTGGAGTAAAATGAGTAGGAGCCTTGTTTTGATCGGCAATAATAACAATTCCGTAAATAGGTTTTGTGCCATTTTCGCCATCTAATTCAGATGTTCTGGCTAGCATTATAATAAAAATTTATTAATGCAAAAAAATTATTATTAAAATGCACAAGATGCTTTTATAAATGAGATTGGAATCGAATAGCTTAGGCCGCGTCTTCGTTTATCCAAATAACACCAGTTACACAGCTTTATGATTAACAGTTGACCTTAATGTAAAATGAGTTATCTTTGCAAATAAGTATAAACTATGCAATGGATGAATAAAATGACTTAATAAACAAATAAAATTGCTAATAATTTATAAATGTTATTATTTAAACAATCCTATGATCACCTAATTTTCTTGATCCAACGGAAATAACATTTATTTTGGGATAGTTGAGTACGTTTAAAATAGGTTTGGCAAATGTGATCTCGTCCTGTTATCATACTTTTCTTGATGAAATGCACCATATTTTACCACATTAGTTGTAAATCATCGTGAAATGTTATAACAAATACAATTTGGCATTATGTTACCCATTCTGAATCCTCTTCCAAAGAAGCTTGAATGCATTAGAGATTCTTTTTGCTACAACTTTTGCATAATTCCTAGATTTAACAGCATTTTTATTTCTTGATAATATTTCATTATAAACAAAAACGCTACAGAAGTCCGAATCTTATCAATGAACAGATATTTAATAATTCCACTTTAAGTAAATATTGTTCCATTAAGTCCAGTATTTTTGGATATAAATAAGAATCAACTATATTCTATGAAATTGTCGTCCCTTCAAAATCATCCATTCTCTCACAAATTTTCTTGTTAGAAGAACTTGTCCAATTATTTTGCATATTTATTAATTTCATCAAATCTGGGAACAAGACATTGCATCTACTTTACTTCATAAGCCGACATATCCTCATACATGAAATCTACTTGTGCATTGTGTGGCAGTTTTTGGACTCACATATTCTCCATGAGAGAAAATATATTTGCAACAGTATATTCGATCTAATCATCAAAGTTAACTTCAATATCTCTATCATCTTTGACCAATCATTAATTCAGTGTCCTGATAAGTATATTGGGTATGGTAAATGCATATCTACGGCAAATTCTATTTAGATCATATTTGTAAAGATATACCAGAGTCTAGTAATCAAATTATAAGGTATTTCTTGAATCAAGTTGTCATATTCCTCCATAAAGTCAAAAATAGCTGGTGAAGTTTAGCAAACAATAGTTTGTTGAGAAAGATAAATTAACAGAGAATTACCATGAGTATGTTACTTGTTGACATTGAGAACAACCAATTGCGGTATGCGTATTGAAACCTTATCAAAATCAGTACAGAATATTTGGATTCATGTTAATAACAAAATGCCATAAATATGGCGCATGCAAATGTTGTTGAAAAGGTATGCTTTTCATTCTTAAAAGTTTATCTAACATAATTATCCAATTTCTCAAAATGCTGTCAATTAACAGTAAAAGATAAGTTTACAAGAATTCAGTTATGGGATTTTATGTCATTCAGGACTAAAACAAAGTTGTTGATCATATGGCGGCATTATTCAATTGAAATGCTTTTTAAAGAAATCAAGTTTGTTGTAAATTCAAAAATATTTACCAAGACAATAGTGAATATAAATAACAATTCCTTCTCTTGTTATTTACAAAATCAAGAAAAGTGCTTTATGTGTTGAAAAGCTAAGAAGGTTATTGCAACGAGTTGGCAAATTATTTGTCCATTCATAAAGTCATCTTCAAATGTATTCCCAATACCAAACATTTAGATGAAAACATTCTTCGTATTAAATAAGCAGTTCAATGGACATATTCTAAATATTGTGCATTGTATTCTTAATTTTTTAATAATATTCATTGTCAACTAAACCAAGAGTTCCCAAATATAAGTGATATTCTAAAACGTGATTGTGTATGTGCGGAGGTCCGGCCGACACAGTTCAACAAAAAGGAAATTTGTTCGAACCAAATTATATATTGTACAAATTGTCAGTTAAACTTGGATGTAAAGACTTTTATTTGTCAATGATACGATATAGAGGTAACGAAGGAGTTTAGTTGTTGATTGTGTGCATAAGACCACATCGAAAGGAGGGAGATACGAGGATTATTTATGTCTATCTCTTAGCATTTCGAAACTTGTGACAGGGCTTTCTATCTCGAATTGGTGTGATAAAGTTATTTTCGTTCATTTGGACTGTCACATTTTGCTAATTGAAACATACACTTACTTATCAATGAATATTTGCTAATTTCATTTAACAGAAAAGAATAATTTTTGGAAGTACTTATATTAACATACCCAGACAATTAATACTAGCACAATTATATCTATTTGTTAACAATATGGCTGCTGTAAACGAGGGGTTATTGGGAGATACGTGGAATGCATGCACCATAATACCACATAAAGCTCATGAAACCGAAGAAGTTAGTTAATCCAGCTTATATTGTTTTATTAGTTATATTTAGGAAACATTAGATATTGCTTGGTGGACGAATGCAATATGCCTTCCGATCATCGCCTTCCTCGGAATTTCATGTAATCTAGTAAATGTGTTTGTGTTAACATATAATCCCTCTTCTAAACGGATTCCTTCAAGAAAACTACTATTGACATTAGCTATTTGCGACTGTTTATTCTTATTTTTCGCCGTGTTGGAGATTACCCCAATGTCAATACGTTCGCTACTGTCTTCTCCGGTGATCAATGAAATCTACACTAAATTAGTGCTCTACATTCGAACCTTTGCCTCAACTTTTTACAAATCATCTGTCCTTCTGGTTGTTGCTTTTAATTTTGAAAGATTTATGAATGTTTGCTATCCATTAGCTGTCAAACCACCTGGAATATCAACAAACAAAACCATTATATTTTGCATCATCTTTTCATTTTTCTTTTCGTTACAATGGCCTCTTGCTTACAAAGTAAATGATTGCTACGATCATAGTGGTAATCATTCTTATTTTGTAATCTCAATCACACAAATAGCTCCACTGCAATTTTATTACAAAATCATGGATTATTCTGCTTTATTTTTGTTTAACATTGTTCCTATAGTTGCCTTGTTGATTTTAAATATTAGAATCATTTGGACTATTAGAAATATGATCAACAAAGATTTGAGACAGCAACAACAGATTTCGCCTAGTGCTCAGTCTGCAAGATTACTTAACTCGGGACAAAACTATCAATCTAACAAGCATCGAAATGCAAATGCCATCTTATTTTCAGTTGTTGGTATGTTGTTTATTTGCGTAGCTCCACAAGCTCCTGCTCGTTTGCTGTATGAATATTTGGGACATTACAATACTTTTGCAGTCAAATATACATGCATCAGTCAGTTGGTATGTTTCACAACATTATTTTTTATTACAACCATTTTTATTATTTATTACAATTTTGCATTATAACAATTTTGTGTTATTGCAAGCAATATTTTATTGTTGAAAACAATCTAACTTTACCAACAAATCTCAGACAAACCCCATATCATTTTTATTACTCGAAACAATTTGCTTACTGTATTTTGGATATATCTAATTTTTAATTATTTCAGCTGGTCTTCTTGAATGCTTCCTTAAATTTTCTACTATACTGTCTGGTGTCAAAGAGATATCGCAGTCTATTAAAAGAATCCTTCCGAATGCTTATGAAGTCACATCGAGATTTGATGTCATCATCCGCAGCTACTCTTCAGATGAAAACACGGACCTCGTCACTACATGCTCCATCTACCGAAGATCACCTGATTTAAAATACGGGTCAAAAGATATCATATACCACCCTCTTATAATAACGTTCCACCATGACAATGTATTAATTTGTAAATAAAAAAAGACTATTTGCTTACCCTTTTGTTAAGAATTGGATAAACCATCGGTCACGTATAGTAATTGATGACAAGTACCAGACTATACGAGAATCTTTTTAAGAATAATAAAGGTTTGTACGAGAGTCTATTTAAGAATAATAAAATGTAGTACAAGAGTCTATTTAAGAATAATAATATTTATTTACGCACACCACTAGATTGTAGGAAAATTAAAAAATAAAGATGTTTAAAGAGAGAGTAATTTGTGTAAAGATTAAGAAATATATTATGACATCATCTCATGTAATTCATCATCAGAGCTTTCATCTCGTCGATTTCTTTTTCTAAAGAAGTGGCTTGTTCGATGAGAACGGCGTTACGCTGTGTTAAAAAAGAAATTTCCTGAGATTCTGCTGATGTGACTTCCTTTTGTTTTTGGCGATATCGTTGTGCGGCAACCTTATTTTGCTCTTTCTTGCGCATGGCGATTTCTTCGGCTGTCAAGCCACGGAGAGAATACTTTTTCGATTTTTTTGAACCGCAAGCACAAGAGGAATCGCAAGAGCAACTTGAGCAGCATCCAGACGAGGTATCGCTCGAAACAGAGGAAGTTTTACGTTTAAGGTTTGAGGGGATGTGAGTTTCTGCTTTTAGTTCTTCCTTAGTTTCAAGAATTAAAGCATCAATCCACTGGAATTGGTTTGATGGTGATGATGTAGATGAAAAGTTATATGATCCGTCCAACGAAAGGGGCATTTCATAGTCGGCGGGAGTTTCATAATAGAAATGTGGAGGAGAATATGATTGTTGTGGCTGTTGTGTGGTTGTGTTTTGATTAAGATAGGGAGACGATTTTTCACCGTTGAACTCAATAACGTTTTGAGACTCGCTTCTGTAATTTTATTAATATATTTAAATGTCTTTTTGTGAATGAATTTTTTGGTGCAATTATATGCATATCGATCTTTGCTGTAAGACCTTTTAAATATCAGTTAAAACTATTTAATGTCATGACAATAGTTTGAACTTTAAGTAAAGCATAGTCATCTTAGACATACTACTCCCTATTTGGCCCCTAGTTTCAAGAAAATATCTTTTTATTTTTACCTTGGAGCAGTGGTGTTTATCACAGGAACGAAGATGTACTGTTGATTGGTTTTGCATGGAATTGTTGCGATTTCCCCCAGACCCACAACAGGAGCAATACATGAAGGTGGGGAGGCCGGTAGTGGATTGCCAAATGGTCGGTACGTTCCAAACGATATTGGTGGGCACGTTTCTTTGTTCAATAGATGGCCTAAAGCATTGTTCTTCACCGTAGGCAAGGGCGGTGGTGAAAGTGGCACAGGCGAGAGGGCTGGTGAGACCTTGCAAAGCTAAGTCCGTTTGGGGAAGCAACGGTGAGCCAGTATCGAGCTGGTCGAGCGTTATGGTAGCGTTTTCAGAGGTAGCAAAGACTGTTGGTGTGTTACCATCAGCAGTGACTTGGAAAGTTGGTTGGACGAAGGTAGTGTCAAGGAAGGAGTTTTGGATAGTAGCGAACATTTTTCTTTTTTGATTTTGAATGAATATTGACTTGGTAATCAGTGAATGTAGAACTTTTAAACTTGTGATTTAAGAGTGATAGCGAGCGTGTCTTTGTAGTTAGACGAAAGAGAATTGAATATTATCTGAAAGTATATAATTTATGCATAAAGTAAGTATGTATAAGCTCTTCAAAAAATGGAATCTACCTAAGCGTAAAGTATGGACCCTTTAAGTAGGACTTTTCCGACAAAAAATGTGCTACCAATGTTATAAAGTAGAAATGTCAAAAAAGACAGAATATAAAGAAGGGGAAGGTTATCTTGGTGTGTGAACAATAAACGCATGCACTATCTTAATTGTATACGCAGCAACTACACCTATCCCATTAAAATGGCAACTACATTATTGTCGTCTACGTGAAAGCATGTTTAAGATAACCCATGACGATCAAAGAAGCCTCGATAGGTTTAAAGTGTAGAAATCAGTAGATCAGAGTATATTATGTAAAACACGTGAATGTCGCATATGCACTATAAGACGAAGTAAACTTCTAATTATGAATAGTTTAATAGAGTGATAGATTAATAGCGAGTGTGGTTAGCCAATCGTACCTAATAAAATGACCGCACTTCTAGTCGCATATACAATTATATATCTACTTTTTTGATATGTTATTCTTAAGACCATGAATGTCTGTACAGTCGCAATCAGCAGGAACCGGTACATAGAAGTATTGATTAATTTGTTTCTCTGCCACAGATGTGAAACAAAACGGAAACAAAAATTTTTAAATCGCATTAGACTGGCGATGTATCGTGTGTAGAAAATGATCACATCAAATGTTAACTAATTGACAATTGATGTGCTTATTTCCATCAACTAACAAAACCATCTGACAACGAAAAGATTAAATGGACGAGAGTCTTCTCTCTATCTCTTTTACATGCAACTCTTTACGACATTAGGATACTGATAACGTATTAAATTCAAATATTTTACTGTAATATTAAACGAAGTTAAAATAAATATCAAAGGCACAAAACCTTCCCAAAAAATATATAAATAAACCTGAAATTTGGTCGGCTGCTTTTTTACGTCAAATTGGGAATTAAATATCAAATAAATCAAAACAAGTAAAGTTTATTACGAATAATTAAGGGACGGCGATTTTTAACTTGGCCATTTGAGTTTTAGCGCTGTATATTTGGGTTTCTAAGTTGTATACCACACCCTTGAGTTCTTTATTCTTCTTCATTAATACATCCATAGAAGCCTTATCTAGTTGAGAATTGACTTTTTTCTTTTGTCGATATTTGGCTGCCGCCTGCCGATTCTGATATTTCTTCCTTTCCAGTATCTCATGCTTTGATAATTGCTTTAAAGAAACACGCTCATGGGTACAATGTTTAATATTGGTACATTCGCATTTTTCAGCTGCTAATTCAGCCCTAACTTCATCAATAATTCCGTCAATCCAGCGTTGCACCTGGCAGCACTTGTTGTTTAATTTTGATCTTAAATATAGATAATTAAAAGACTATAATTTTTGATAACAAACATACGTATAGTTTTGAGTATGACGTTGGTGACATTGTTCATACGTTAATGGTGCTGTCAAATGTTTAATTTCAACTCTAGAATCACACGAATGTTCCTCGTCACATTCGTAGTCGGAGCAAATGAGTGTTTTGTTGCAATATTCAGATTCACAGGCAGCAGATTCATGTGAAGAGTCTCCTTGTTTAGTGTATTGACATTCTTCGGGAGAAAAAGTTTCCGTAGATGGAGATTCTTTTTCGCAGCAGTGGACGAATTTTAGTTGGTTTATTTGATTATTATTGTCCAGACAGTGTAAGGACTGTGTAACCATGGTGTAACCTATAAAGTATGGGTAATTTGTAAAAGATCGCAATGATAAAGGAACTATGATATATACACTGGTGCGAATCGTTTGTGGTGGGGTTCTTTAAAAAGTGATAACATGTCTTCTCTTTCATCTAGAATATAACGATAAAATATTGTCTAATTCGTTTTTTTAAGATCTAAAGAATGGTGCTGATAGTGATTCCAAAGGGTCATCTTATAATATACAGTTTGCATAAAAATCAACCTTTACATTGAGATTAACGTTTTTAGTAGAATCAATGTTTATCTTTATAACGTTTTTACTAAAATTAATGTTTATCTTTATAACGTTTCAATGCTAATTTTGTCAAAAAAGCAATAAGTTTGGGAAGCGTCACTTAATAAATCAAATTATATGTTTAGAGATCATTTTTTGATCAAAATGGCACAAAATAAGGCAACAAGGTTGAAATAATCGGTTAATATGGAAAAAATATTACAAATCAGGATTGTAACTTAAAGATTGAAAAAATAAAAATTGTCACGCCTTTTTGTTTGCAACAATATTTTACCTAAAATTCTGCATTCTGAGCAGAAATTGATTGGGAGAAAGGGCACGACATTCCACACATTTAAAAAGAGTTTTAATTTTCAATATGGGTTCTTTTACAATTTTCGATGAATCATGGCTTTCAGATTCTCTTGGCGTAAAGACAGACTCTTACGCAGAACAGGTAAATATATTTTTGCACCTAATTGTAACACATTTTTAGAGTTGGACGGAGACTGACATTCAAGATGAATATGATTTCATGATCGGCTACCACAAATTAACTAAGGAAAATGCTTGTGAACAAATTGAATTGGCTAGAGAAAAACATGCAAACTTTGCTCTTCGCAATCTTAAAAGGCTTCCTGGTAGCTATGGTTCAATGGATTCGAGCAAAACGTGGTTTTGCTATTGGTGAGTAGTAGGAGGGTTAAACTTTTGTTTAAAATATTGCAAAGATATGATACAGCTAAGATATTGTTTAAAAAGCTCATCATTTTATTTATGTTATTTATAATAATTATGGTTCTGATTTAGGGCGATGCATACACTACGTCTCTTAGATAGAGAGGTAAGCGATGAGACAGCAAACAATGTTATGGATTTTATTGAATGCTGTCAAGATAAGAAAGGTGGTTTTGCAGGGGCTCCTGGTCAATTACCCCACTTAGCTCCAACATATGGGGCTTGTATGGCCTTGATTGAAATTGGAACGGAAAGAGCATACAAGATAATTAACAGGGGGACTTTATTTGAATTTATCAAAAGAATGAGTGTGGGAGATGGCAGTTTTCATATGCATGAAGGTGGTGAAATTGATATTCGAGCAGTGTATTGTGCGATTTCTGTTGCGTCAATGTGCAATTTGAACTTGTCATCTTTGTTCAAAGGAACGGCAGTTTGGGTTAGAGATTGCCAAACATTCGAAGGAGGCTTCGGAGCGTTGCCCGATGTGGAGGCGCACGGGGGTTATACTTATTGTGCCGTGGCTACTTTGGGCTTCTTGAATCGCTTTGATATGATTAATATGACTAGATTAAACTCCTGGTTGTATTCAAAGCAATATCGGTATGAAGGTGCTTTTTGTGGTAGAACTAACAAGTTAGTAGATGCCTGCTATTCATTTTGGCAGGGAGCCAGCTATCCAATCCTTGAGATGTTCTCTAAAAATGAAAATAAGCCATTTTTAGCCCCTAAACTAAACCATATTGGGTTACAAGCTTACACCTTATTCATTTCCCAAGATCCTTTTGGAGGTCTTAAAGACAAACCGAAGAAAAGCCCTGATTTGTATCACACATGTTACTCATTGAGTGGATTATCTATTGCTCAACATGCTGGAAAGCCAGATGAAATTATTGGCAAAGAAAAAAACCTTCTTGTTGAAATCGAACCACTCTATAACGTATCCAAAGGCTTATGTGAACAGGGATTGAGATATTTCAGAAATTTATAATTGTCTGAATAATAAAATTTGTAATTAAAATATTTATTCAAATAGAATTCTAATTTTTGCAAAAAGATTTACTTCTTCCTGATATCTCTATTTAGCACCATTGCTTATAATTAATTAAATTTTAGATGACCAAGAAGCCAAGTACTGTCGTAAAATCAAAGGGAAAAAAGAAACAAGTTTCCAAACATGTTTTGATTATTCAACATCCAGCAAACACTAAGTGGTATGATAACACGTACAATGACAAAGCTACTTGCGAAGAGGATCTTCTAAAGGGAGAAGAATTGGCAGCCATCGAAAGTGAAGCTGAGACTATCTGGCAGAAGGATATCGATCTTTATCACCACAATAAAGATTCTGGAATGAGCAGCGTTGCCTGGATGGAAACAGTTCTATCAAAAGGTACTTTCAATGATAAAGTTTCTGCTATGCAATTGAATATTAGAAAGAGCCCTGTTCATTCTATGAATCATTTGAAAAGTTTGGTCGCTATTTGTGAAAAGAAGAAATTGAGAAACTTGTTTTCTTCTGTTAAATTGTTGAAGGATATGTTCATGGTGGATCTTTTGCCAACAACCAGAAAGCTAATTCCTTTCTCTAAACGTCCATTGGCCAAATTGGTGGAAGGAAATGAGGATTATGAAAAGAAACTGGTGATGTGGAAATTTGAATCCGACCTCAAGGATATTTACTACAAATTCTTGAAAGCATTGGATGGTTGTAGTGGTGTAACTGTGGAAAATGTCTCGACTCAGAGCAGTAACTTGTTGATGGACTTGTTGGCAGAAAGACCAGAAAGAGAAAGTGAAATTCTTTCTCTGATTGTCAATCAACTTGGTAACCCAAATCGCCAAAGTGCTTCCCACATTATTGCACTGTTGAAGAAGTTATTACAAAAGCACCCTGACATGAAGGGAATTGTCGTTAAGGAGATTGAGGCATTATTGTTCAGAAGAAATATCCCAATCAGAACTCAACAATACGCGGCTGGTTTTTTAACTCAAATTGAACTGTCTGTCATGGACAAAGATCTTGCCAAGTCAATTTTGACCATTTTCTTTTCTCTCATCAAAACATTAATTTCTCAGAAGAATGTCGAATGCAAAATCATGGAATTGTTGATTGTTGGAGTTTATAGAATTTTGCCGTTCATCAAGGAGAAGATTGAAGAAATGGGAACCGAATTAGAAAGTCTTTACAAATTAGTGTCTTTGTCAAAGTATCCTATTGCCATGAAAACGTTGAGACTCATTTATAGCACCAGTGTTGTCAGTGGATCTGTCAGTGATCAATTTTATGCCTCATTTTATCGGTTCTTGTTACGTGAACCTAATCAAAAGTTGCAAAAAGATCTTTTCTATTTGTTGTTTACTGTTGTTAAAGGTGACTCAAACTTCGAAAGGCAACGAGCTTTCATCAAACGTCTCCTTCAAATGGCTTTAACAGGAATGCCTGACTTTGTCGCTGAAGCATTGTTCACAATTGGGAAACTTGCTGAAATTAATAAAAACTTGGTCATGAGAAAGAAAGCAGCAGACTCCAATATTGCTGTCGCCAAAGATGGCACAATTATCGTTAAGGATGAAATTGAAGTGGAGGAAGATGAAATTTACTACGATTATGACGTAGATGCCGATGGCAAAGTTGTAAAGATCGAGGCTAAAGTTGACCACTCCTCCTTGAATAAGGGAGGTTGGAATATGAAATGTGAAGCTACAGCTGATAAAAATCAATCCAAGTCATATAATGGTCATGGTAAGTTTGTATTAAATTTAAAAATCAAAAATATTGGGTTATCTATTTGAGTAATTCGCATAATTTATCTGTTACTGTTTATTGATATTTATGCGTTTTGTTAGTAAGGTAAAGAAATTCACATTTTTTGAGTAAACTTAAACGAAGAAGAATTAAAACTTTTAAATAAAATAATACGAAAATTGAGATACGGTTATTGATATTGTGAGTCTTTACCAAGAACTCCCCCAATGTCCTGCCTTATTGATGATCCATCTCCAAATTTGAACATAGTATAAGATTTACATAATCATCATTACAATTACTTCCATTCTTGGCTTTTTAATAAAAGAAAAGAAGTACCTTGTGATAATCCTTTTCTACTCATGACGATAAGCCAAAATTAGAAATGAATCAAATGCCATTTTCTACTCCTTAGAAACCATAGGTTACTGATGAACACACCCTCTAATTTTTGCTATAGGACCTCTTGAAATCATCAATTTACTTTTATTTGGGAGCAATTGTTTAATTCAAATTTTGGTCTAAATCGTCATTATTAAGATCAAACGCACGCAAGTTAAAAGGCGCTAAAAGTGTGTTGTTTAAAAAAAGTTATCATTTATTTATGTTTTGTATTATAATAATTACGTTCATCTATTAAGGATTCAACCCTCTGTTTGCTAATGCTCACAAAGCATGTGATTTGGAACTTTTCTACTTGACCTCCCATTACCATCCAGTTGTTGCTGATTTTGCTGTGAAGCTTCTTGAAGGAAAGAAATTGACGTTTGAAGGGAACTTCAAAGAAGACTTGTCGATCATTAGATTCTTGGATCGTTTTGCATTCCAAAAGGGAAAGAACAGAGCTATTGCCCGAATGGACAGACAAAAGAAGACAATCAAGAATTTGGCTGTCAATTCTGAGGAATACATTAAGACTGAGGAACAAGATATTCCATTGGAAGAAAGATACTTGCACAGATATGCTTGCTTGAAACTAGGTGGAGCTACTAAGAAAGATGATGATGACAATGATTCTATCAATTCAGATGAATTCAATGATGTTCTCAACAAATACACTGGGCAGCTCGACAAATTCGATATGAATGATGATGTCGATGACGATGAATTTGCAGACTTCGACAAAGAATTCATTGTTAAGGAAAAGAGTGGAAAAAAGAGAAAGAGAAGTGACGAAGCCGAACAAGATCTTTCTAAAGTTCTCGAAGGTCTCGACAGTGATGGAGAAGAGGGCGATGATAGTGAAGAGGAAGTCGGGTTTGAAAATCAAGGCAGTGATTCAGATGATGGAGCTGATTCCGATGAAGAAATGGACGTTGACGATTCCGACGATGACAATCCATTCCTTGGAGAAGCACCACTTTCAAAGGCCCCAAGATCTTCTAAAGATTTGTTTGCTGATGCTAGACAGAATGTTGACGTCTTGGACGATATCATGGAAGATTTGGACAATAAGAAAGCCAAAGGTCCAACTAGAAAGATCAGCTACAAGAAGAGATTAGGCAAGAAGAAGTAATTAAAAAATTGTTGTTTAGTTTTACAAGTTTATTTGTTAAATTTTGTTGTTTTATTTTTGTTATCTTTGGTTAAGTGATTATAATTGTTTCACCAGGTTTATGTTTGTTAAAGTAAACATCTTTTTCAATTTTTGAATAGATGAATAAAAATATGATTATTAAAAAAACTGGACCACATAGTACTTGTATTTCATTGTATTTGGTAACTTCGAAAATATCTGAATGCGTTTTGTTTGCAGTCGTTGACATGAAATAATCTTGCATTAGAGTAATAAAACCATATTCAACCAAAACTGTTGAAATAAAATAAAAGGTTGACATTATTATGATGGGCAGTGTCATTTCAGTGTCGTTCCATACTTTCCATTGCATTAACATGCTGTAAGACTTTGTTGAATCTCTTATTTTAAGACTATTGTTCTTGCGATCATAGATTCCTACTTCTTTGCTCAGAAAATGGTTACTTCGATTAAAGATGAGTGAGGTATATACGAAAAGAGCGATTAGTTGAATGCATACTAATATGTTAAAAAGTGTTTTATTGCGAAAGAATTGAAGACTGTGAAAACTGCAATGTGGAAATATCGAGTCTGATTTCTCGGTTGGGATTAAAAATAAAAATGTCGATGAAGGTATTAACATCTGAAAACAATAAAATATTAAGTACATATCATGAAAATATTATTCACAGCAAAAAAGAATTGGCATTTTTGTTATAAGAATATATTTTTGGTAGAAGGATATATTTTTGTAAAAGGATATGTATTCGTATTAGCTGTCATTTTACCTGTCCTAATAACAATGCAATTGATGTGAATGCGCCTGAAGTCTTGAATTCCGATATCAACCTTTCTATCGCCAAAAATAAAGGACAAAACAAGAAGTTAACTACTCCAAGATTGTAAAGAAAGTATAAGCCGATACAATCTATGTATTTGAAATTCATCCACATACATAGTGTTTCTCCTGGTTGAATGTAAATAGCTTGCAAATAATATAAGGAAGGAGTTAATATTCCAATACAGATTAAAAAAATTGAAAAATTTAGCCCAAATAATACTGATTTCATACTTAAATCGAGACGTTCATTTAAGTAAACTTTAATTCCAATTAATGCAAATAGTAATAAGGAAATAAAGGCTATTATTGCTTGGCAGTTATAGATGATATGTATAATATTTGATTCCTCAAAAAACTTATGGGCAAAAAGGCAGTTTGAGACATTTAACATCTTAAAATTCAGACTGCAATTAAACAATGATTAAACTATTTGTTGGTTATTCATTTTATTAGCGAAATGGGTACTTTGATTTTTTTAAATAACTTGTTTGATATAGGTCATTTATTCCTTAAGTAAAATTAACTTTGAATAATTGCAATTTATAATATACAGTTTATCATTGTTTCTGGTTTATTATTTAGATGTCTATTTGCAATGTTTCAATTGGTTTCTTTCAAATACCATGAACAATAAGTGTTTTGATTCTTTTGTAAGCAAAACCTCAAGCACTTTCCGACTAAACGGAAATGGGTGAAACTTGTGCTTTATCGACAAAAATATGTAGTAGTGTTTAAAATATTATTGAAGCTTTTCAGTTAGGTAAGAGATTTAAATTATTTGAGTGCAAATCATTTAAATGGTATGATCATTGTGGAATGAGAAAATGGCTACGTTAGATCAAACTATAAATTATAGTACCTTGACATTAACGATTGATTAGATTGTTCTACCCTAATCAACAACCTATATTAGACACTACTTTTTTGGTATACATTTTGTAGTTCTACTTTTATTTAACTCAATTTACTATATATTAGAAGCCATGTGGAGTGCATACGAATATGTTAAGAAGCATAAGAAAGCTATAATTGCAACAGGGGCAGTCTTGGCTGGTGGGACGGTATTTGCATACAATTACTGGAACAAAGAAGATGAAAACAAGCAATCTATTCATGAACAATGGGAATCTGAGTACAATAATAAAATTGACATTCTAAAGGTAACATTTTTGATTCGATCTTTGTATTCTTATTTTTGCAGAAAAAACGAGAATATTTGCTCAATGCATACTCAACATGTGAGTCAAGAAAATAAATTCAAAAAGCCTAAAAAATAGGGTTTTTAAGTTATCAAAAATAGTAAAAAAAAAAGACACAAAATTAGCTGTATGATTAAGGATAGAAAATAGGTTTACAAGTAAATAATTATAAAATAGATCTAAAGTTGAATTTCCCCTTCAAAATAGTTATATTCGAAGCTATTGTCATATGTCCATCTTTAAGATATTTGATCATAGTCCCTCATGTCACAGGATCTAGCAGCATTCGTATAGGTTCATGTAGTGTGGATCCATTCGTCGTTAAGACCAGGTTCAATAACAGTTTTTGCGCTACCATTGAGGATATTCTTTATGAGTTACAATTGAAATTTTAAACTTTGAAACTCATCATAATTTCTATGATCCGAGACAGAAAGATTTTGTCCGTTGTTTATAAAAATTATTGCACTGGTCAGTGAAGATTAATGCGTTTTTTGCCACTGTGGAGGTTAAAACTATAATACTCAGTTGTACAAACAACAGGCATACATTTTACTCAGAATTATTATATTTGACAACCCAGCATTGAAGATAGCATAATACTTTACTCCATCATAAACAAATGTTTGAGCTTAATAATAGCACGTTACTTCAGTTGGAATAATATCTGACTATTACTATCCCATTTAAATTTATTTGCATTCATTTTGGTATATTTATCAAGCAGTAAAATATAGAAATTATAAAAATTTGATTGTTTACTCATCTATAATTTTTTGATTCAGCTAGGGCGAAAAAAATGCAAGAATTTTATCCAAAGATACTTGAAGCTCTTGATCTACATTATGATCTAAATGTGATGAAGGAAAAGTTTAAAAAAGCAGAAAATTCAAGTAAAAAAGCTGAATTATTCAATGAGCTTGGAAGGTTGGTCATTGGTCGAATTGTTTCATTCTCTGTGACCAGTGTATTAATGCTAACGGCTTTGGAATGTCAAGCAAATGTTATGACATATGAGATGACTCATACGTCTAAGAAGCCTATTATTGGGGACCAAGATTCTGAGGCTTTTTTTACCCAAACATTCTTGGAAATGATAACTGTTTTTGCTTCGTCAAATAATTTGGAAAACATATTTACCAAAATTGATGAAATTACTGCCCCTGATATTGAAGCTTTAAGCTTAAAGAAAATATTCTCAGAAGGTGAATTTAAAGTGCTATTGAGGTCGTTGACAACAACAGTCTTGGAAAATGCATTCTTCGAAAGGATTGATGAAAAATTCGTACCACATATGAAGTTTGTTAAACAACAGCAGATGGAACTTGTTATTTTGTTTGAAGAATATGTTGATTTGTTAGAAATGGCCCAGAAAAAAGATGTAGTCAACGATGTTTCTATTAAGTTTGTCAATCTTTTTGCAGCCAATGCATTTAAAGTTATAGAATCAGGATCTTGTCATTACATTTCTCTCATGCCAAAATTAGAAGCTACGTTTGCAGACTCTTATAAAAAAATTGTTAAAGCAAATGATCCATATTTAACTGACGAGATTCAACAATTTTCATTTGATAGAATAATGCACATGACATCTTAAATATACTTACTAAATACTTATTAACAGATAAATTAATGACAATAAATTGTGGATATGAGTATATATTTTAACCGAAACTAAGCAGATCTTGCTTTAAAATGTTGCTACTTTTTTAAATATACCACAATAGGAATACACCTTTCCCAGACTTCCTTTCTTTATCATTGCCTTTCAGGCGGCCTAACCAAATGAGATTTTAACTTTCTACATAAGAGCGTTGATTAATATAAACCTATTTTGACACTTATAAACATATTACAAAAAAATATTTTTTACCACTTGTGGTCTACCTTATTAGTCGTCCTAGCAAGCGAACCCCGTAAGCTCTTGATTTTATGCCATTAAATTCAGTTTTTCCAGCTCTACAAACTGGTGCAACGGTTTTTTCATAATATCAGTTTAGGGCTCATTCCTGGAGCAAGTCTGGGAAAAATCAAGGTCTTCAGTCTTATTAGCCAATTTGAACTTATTTAAGGCCTGTCCATGATATTTTGACTATACAACTGGTTTTAATCAAGAAGAAATCAGAATTTAATATTGCACTAAAATGTATGATTTCGGTGGTGGAGGAATTAAAGATATGCTTATCTTTTTAATAACTCAACTATCAAACACTTTAAGTTCAACAACTTTTTAGGCTCAGAACATTAAAAAAATAAATACCAAAAAATCAACATTTTTGTGATGATGAGTTTTAAAAATACACTAAATGTTAATGGTTTTTCAGGGTTTTTAAGAAACGATGGTTGTGACATTCATCAAACTCATGTATATCGTTTAAAAAGTTATTGTATACATATTAGGTGTTAAAAAAATATATTTTATCATCTACCAGCGTAATTATGATCGTTTCGATAATATAAATTTTGTGTGTATATTAATATATTCTAAGGATTTCCCCAACGAATTACCTGCTAACAAAACTTTGATGTCTATAAATCCTGGTGAATTGACGAATGTAAGTATGTAATTCTCTCTCCGTTTAATATTAAAAATTGGAAGGAATATAGATGTTATTAAAACTTGGACAAAGACTAGCTGTAACATACAAAACTAATATAAATTCATCTAATTTTACACTTTTTGGCAACTTAGTCGCAATCTCGAGTCTTCAAAATAGGACGGCTGAATGTGCACTTGCTCTGCTTGGAGAAATGTTTCTTCCGGCGGATTATCAGATTTGAAACGAAAAGCTTCTTTAGAAACCTATTAGCATCAAGACAAATTATACTTTGGATCACGTAGGTATGTTGAGGGATTTCGTATCTATTTTTAGGAATTTGTAACAAAATGTAATATCCATTTCAATGTCTTAAGAGGGTTTAGATGCATATTTAATTATTTATTGTTGTAGGTCCTGGAATGTACTTCCAATGTCCATATTATTGCAAGCAAAATACAGCTTCATTAGCCAAATTAGACGATATGCTTGAGGAAGATACTAAAAAATGGCCAGAACTTTCTTCCGTATCCCCGTTACCTCCAAGAATCTTCAATCTGTTGTAGAAAGTGTAAAATCTAGGCAACATTTGCCTTCTATTTTATGACTTCCTGCTTGGCAAACAATACAGAGTTTTTGGAGTACACAAACAAGTTGACTAGTAGAGTTGAATCGGCTTATTGTGATTTGCATGCAAAATATTATGACGGATGGCATCACGGCATCCTTCTTGGCAATATTAAAAGCAAAATAGGTAGCAGAATTCATCATAAAATTGCATTGTATGGTGTTTATGATATAAACATTCTCATGTTTGCTAAGGCTTATTCAATTCCGTTTTTAATGAAAATTTGGGTAAATTTTGACTAAATATTTACATTGTTTTTTAATTGAATTAATTTAACGGTTCCTTACGGAAGTTACTTTGCTTTTGAATTGCATCTGATAAATGATTCATATCAAATTAAATTGTTCTATAAAAATGGGATAAATTAAAGAATAACGGAAATTGAAATAGAAAGCTGGGGAGGTCCCTGCATGTTATCAAAATTTGAAACTTTAGTCGAGGAAGTTTCATCAAGTACATGGTTGTATGATTCTTATCCTTCGTCTTCAATTAATATTTTTCTATCAATTTTAAACACACTCCTTTTTATTTCTTTAATCTATATGTCCATCTTAGCTTCAAATTACAAAGCGCTTTATTCAAAGTACGTAATAGATGATTCGACTCCATTAATAATTTCATCAAATTGAAATGAAATATATACTCTTATTTTTGCTATATTACAATTCAAATATTTTCTTTTTCACAAAGCTACTACGCAATGCGAATTCCCATTAGCTATTTCCTTTCATAGTCCTTTTTTGCCAACTTTTTAAATAAACTTTACTATATTAACTTTTTTTGTAACAACTTTCCCATTTACTTTATACAATATTTCATGTTATTTAATGTATGTCATATATCCAGTGTAATCTAATCTAGCTTTTTAAGGAGAGTGTTATAATTTTATTAATTTCTTTATTAACTACATATTTACTTTTTAATTATGCATGAATAATCCAACAATATTTAAAAAAGTCTGTAAATTGTTTGAGCCGTAATAATTATCCCAAAATGCGAATCACTCAAGTAAGGGGCGATAAAAATTAACTGAACATTGTGTGGAGACAGTCAAGTGCTATTTCTTTAATAATCCGCTTCGTCATTTTTTTGAGACTCTACATCAATTGTTACAACATACTTTCAAATAGGCGGATTTTATAAAAAATTGCATACTTATTTCTTTAAAGGTAATTATAATAATGTTTACCTCTTTAATGTATGTATTCATTAAATTCACAAATATGGCAGTCATGTTTTCATAAAAAACATACCCCACTTTGCCTCATTATCCTTGTTTACATGTGCGGCTTAAATGATTAAATTATAGTATGCTATTAATTGATAATTCAATCATTTCATAACCTATTTTCCTAAATTTAAGCTCTTGCCAAAAAGGATGTTAACCTATATTTTATAGCTTCAACTTTTAGAAGCACATATTTTTTATAGAGATATTTAATAGTTTGTTTTATATAGTTACTTTTATATGTGCTTACAATTTAGAGATAATTAAAAATAATTATCTTTAAATGGCAGATGTATTCTTTATTTGCTTAATTTTAAGAAATTGCGTTGATATAGTTGTAGTAGTAAATATCTATCATTAATAGGTGACCATATTTGGTTAAACTTTTTTTGTTGACTGTAATGTGAATGGCCTTGTACCTCTTGAATAGAGTCTAAACAGTGTAACATCTAATACAATACATTCATTTTTGTAAAAGGACCTTTTTAAACAAATCTTTGTGTAGAGTGTTATTGCCATGATCAAATCATCGCCTCACACATTCATCCCACCTAATGCTCGACTGACATTTAAAGATACAGTTGAAGTTGCGGTATAATATTTTAAAATAAATACTTATAGTGCACAAATCTTTAAAAAGTATTATTGCGTTTATCGCTAAAAAATGTTGATTGCTTTGTAGATGTTAATCTAGCACGAATATTTTTAAATATTTGAATACAAAAAATAACATTCATTGTTTTAATGTTATACAGATTCTTTACATGACGCTTCCCTAATATTTGTTTATTCTTTTTTTGTATTCAGCTTATACAAAAATGTAGTTTTTGTTTAATTGATATCAGGTTCTGTTTTATATAACAAAAGTTGGATGATAGTTAGATGATAATACCAAACAATATGTTAAATGTCTTTATAGGTTGATCAAGCAAAAGAGGTCGTTATTTGTAAGTTATTAATAGATCAAGGATCTTATTTGTTAATTTGATTGTTCGTTGGTGGGATGATAAGATGATGGGAAATATAGATGCTATTGGAATCTATTATCATTGATTTTCGAAATAAACCCTGTAAACGCATCATCATTTAGATTGTTTCCACGAATTGGCTCCGAAATATTTAAAAAAGTATTCGATCTCTACATAAGTTGTCCCTTTGCCAATTACTTTTTGTAAACACCAATCAAGTTTACAAATAAAAAACGTCACCCTGCTTATTACAATGTCAAAGGGTTTTCTTGTGAGTTTGCGCCTCGATTTTTACGTCTCCGGTCTGTTCTCATTTGCTAGTAGAGACTCTCTTTCCAACATATGTCTATAAAACGATAGCATTTTTGATATAGATTGCAGATGGTAACGTCTTTTTGCACTCTGTTCTAGGAAGGCCTTGCAAAATGCTTACTTTAAAAAAGTCAAGTGGACGTTTTGTGTGGTGCCACCAAAATTTACCCAATTTGGTAATATATGGCGATTGATAAAATTTCCCTAAATTTCCACTCTAATATCGGAGACTTGCTATAGGACGGTGGCCCAAAAGTCGTTACATTTGCCATCTATCTTAATTAGTTTTTAAATGACTTTTTAAATACTTGTAATGGCATAAAAGTCACTTTAACATTAAATTTACTTCCACTAAAAACGAATTGCCTTATGTTATTTATTTATTTTAATTAACTATTCATTTCATTTTAAGTCACCTTAACTTTCACCAATATTTGTCGCCTTTTTGATGTGAATTAGATTGGATCTAACTAATATTTTTGAACAAATACTTTAAAATAACACTCTTGAATGATGCTTTTTAAACTATACTTCCTAATAATAGTTTATGACACTTTTTATAAAGCATCTTTAGACAATATTTGTTAGATTGATTTTATTTACATAAAAAACGATGTTGCACTTAATTGCAAATTGATTTCTTCTTTAAACTATTTTTAAATCATCTGATTTCTAGTTTTAAATACTAACAGTCTAGCTACTTAAATTCACTTAAATCCAGTTTTATCTTCCCTTTCCACAAAAGATTTAAAATCGTTAATTAAATTTTAATCTTTTAAATTAATTTACCATTCTTCCATCTGCAATCTTAAAAGATATCTTGTGTGAATGGTATGTGCCCAATCTTTCACAACAAACCAACTTTAAAGCTTCGTTTGTTTATGTGTGTATATTATATACTTACACTAATAATTTTGCATTGTTTTGGATGTGTCATTGTTTTGTATAGCGTGATTAATTGATATGTGAATCGTTTGCGGTATGGTGTCATGTGCTAATACATTTTTCCTATTTTCTAATATCCTTCAAGGCTGGTTGGTGTTCAATAAATGGTGGTAATTAACAAAAATAATAATCACAGAGATGGTCTTTTGTCATTCCCAACAATTTCATTTTATAATACAATTCCTATTTCATTTTATAATACAATTCTTATTTCATTTGCAATTTTTGATGCATTTCATATTTTGTCGTCTTTATTATTATTTACACATAGCTGATTTTCCCATATTACTATACGTTTAATACATAACTATATTTATATCCATTACTATTTGCTTATATTTACTCATTTTCTTACTTAAGAGATATAAATTATTTATGAACGGTAAAGGTGGAACACGGTAAGTTGAGGCAATTAATAATAATCTCCTAATAATCACATTTTAGTGTTTTTAAAAAGACGAGTCCAAATGGCAAGATAACAACGTACCTAGGTCGGAGAGACTTCATTGATAGAGGTGATTATGTAGATTTAGTTGATGGTATGGTGCTTATTGATGATGAATATATCACTGCAGGTAAAAAAATAACGGTACATTTGCTGGCAGCTTTCCGGTATGGACGAGAAGATTTAGATGTATTAGGATTAACCTTTAGAAAAGACTTAATTTCGGAGCAAGCTCAAGTTTTTCCGATGGGAGACACTTTCAAAGATAGACCATTGACGAGGCTGCAGGAGAGGTTAAAAAAGAAACTCGGTGTCAATGCATATCCTTTTTGGTTTGAAATTGCACCCTTCTCTGCGTCTTCTGTTACACTCCAGCCAGCTACTGGTGATACCGGGAAACCATGTGGTGTAGATTACGAACTTAAGACATATGTCGAGGGATCTGTTGATGCTAATGATAAACCGAAAAAGCATAATAGCGTCCGATTAGCTATTAGGAAATTGACATATGCTCCGTGGGTCAAAAAACCACAACCAATGATTGATGTCAGCAAGGAATTTATTATGAGCCCAGGTAATTTCTCCGAAAAATTTATTGTTAAAAATCCGTTTAAACACAAAAACATCTTAATACTCCGTAATGTACTCCTCGCATCCACATTCTGAGAAGTCCTTGAGAATTAATTCTCGCGAGTTTAATTGAGGGTTCATAGCCGATACAAAATCTAAGGATGACTTCCTACTTTGGCTGTTGGTGAGTTGGTGGCCAAGTGCATTGAGGAGAATGGCTTCCACGTTTTTAGCAATCTTTTTGGATGGGTACTCCGTTTTGATAAGATATATAAATAATTAGTATTCAACTAAATACAAAATTAATAGACAGCTGATCTAAAAACTTATTTTTCATGTGTTTCCAGGACTAATGCATTTGGAAATGTCTTTGGATCGTGAAGTAAGTTTCCTCTTCTATCTAATTGTTACTGGTTAATTTGTTTATAGATGTATTATCATGGTGAATCAATCGCAATTAACGTTCACATCCAAAACAACTCCAATCGCTCAGTCAAAAAGATAAAAGTAGCTGTTGTGCAGACGGCTGATATTTGTTTGTTTACAACAGCTTCCTACAATTGTGATGTTGCTAAAATTGAAAGCACTGAAGGCTTCCCTGTGGGCCCTGGAGCTACTTTGTCGAAAGTGTACTCATTGATGCCATTACTCGAAAAGAATAGAGACAAAAGAGGTTTGGCTTTGGATGGTCAATTAAAGCATGAGGACACTAATTTAGCTAGTTCTACAATTATAACTAAAACCACAAACAAAGAAAATTTGGGCATTGTTGTCCAATACAAGGCAAGAGTAAAAGCCTACTTCGGCGGCGCTTTAGGTTTGTTGATCTCTCTTAATGCTAATCTAGTTTTTATTTGTAGGTAACAAAACAATCAAAATTATAGAATCAAAAAGGCATGACATTAGAAGATATTTTGGCAAAAAGTTGTATAAGGGTTAATTCACTAATTCTCTTGACAATGTCAAATGCTTCCTAGCTATTCAATGATAATATTTTAATTCCCCTGCCTTCACTTCACCTTTATTCATTCTATTTGCTTTGAAATTTGACAAGTTTTTCGAATCACCCATAAAAAAGTCATGATATTGAACAGCTTTACTTGTTTGATACTTACCTTCAACTCTATTATCTTGAAGGATGGTTGTACTTCTTGTTATTTTTGGGTCACGTCTAAGTTAGATCTGTTTTTGGCTTTTCTTCATAACTATTGTTGCTTTTTCTTAACATCTCGTAGTTGCAATGATCAGATAAAACATATCTGATATAATTAGACGGTCATAGAAGACTCTTTTTTCAAAACTCTTTGCTAATTGAGACAATTGTATGTAAATATTTTAAATTAAAGTAGACTTTGAGATCAAAGAAGGTGATTATTAGTAAAACAATAAGAAAAAGTTAATAATGGTCTTGATCTAATAAGATGTATTGGATATAACGCACAATGATTTGCATATGTATTTATATGATATAATTGGAATGTAAATACATTTTAATTGGATCGAACCTCATCACAAATTACTCGCTTCGAGTAAAAGAATCAAACTTTTAATAATGTTAACCTTTATGACTGTTTAGGTGGGGACATTGTAGCTGAGCTTCCGTTTACTCTGACTCATCCAAAACCAATTGATAGCCCAGTAGACACAAAGAAAAGCTTTTCAGATGGTCTGCCTAATTCGTCAAATGGATTAAATGGAGAAAAGATTGAAGAGGAAATTGACTTAATTCAATGGGACTCTGACCCAGAAGAGCCAGTTCTAGACAAAGAAGAAACTCCAAAAGCAATCGAAACGGGCAATAATTTAAACAGCAAATCAATTGACGATGTCTTTTATGAGGAAATTGCTAGATTGAGGTTACGAGGAAATGAGTACGAATCTCCGACTGTTCAAAATTTGCTCAATTAATATAACATAAAACGCCTAAATAATTTGAAAATGTACAATAAATAATTTGATACAATTTAATTTTAATTTAAGACACTAACAATAACGAAAACATTTATTTTTATTTATTCAGAGAACCATTTTCAGCCTGTCTCTCAATTCTGGCTTGTTTAGCTTGAGCCTTTTCTTCATCACTTGGTAGCCACCATGAAATAACACCAAGGCCAGTATCTGCTAATGTTCCGATTACTTTCATTGGCGGTTCTGAAGCTTGATTTAAATCCAAGTTTACAGGAGTATCATCCCAAACAGTTTCAATGACCTTGAATTTAACAACCATTCCTTTATCCATGAATAATTGAGCTGCTTCTTTCCCATCTTCGTCTTCATAAGACCAGTACCAAGATTTCTGAGTAGTGCAATATTTAGATACCTTTGGCAGTTTGTCTTTCGGAATAAAAATATCGCTAAAGAAATATGTAGAAATGGTAATTCCATGTGGTTCTGATTTTTGAATATATCCTTGAATAACTTCATTTAAAATTGGCCTCCAGACAAGATATTTGAAAACAACGGGTGTAAATAAATTACCATCTCCAGGCAAAATAAATGTTTCGTCCATTTTTACAAATGACTCGAAGCAAATACACAAACCAACATTTTGAACTGTCTGAAATGAATTAATGGTAAATAGAAAATCTTGTCAAAGTTACCTTGGCACCATATTTTTTGTTGATATTTCTAATCAGGATAGTAGTAAAATCTTGTCCTAACTCTCGACTTTCCACTCTAATAGTATCCTTTATAATGTGAGAGAAAAACATTCCTGATTCTAACTTAATTCAAATAAATTTGAGTGCATCAGAATAGCAGTTGCTTGTTCCAAACTTTTCTTCTTAAGACAATCTGGGTTAAATTTTGTCAGCTAAATGTCAAATGATCAAGTAAATCAAAAGATAAGTTGCAATTTCAAAACAATAATATATTTAAAGAAAGCACCTTGTAAATTCAATTGACTTAAATCATAAACATCAATTAAAAATGTGAACGTACACGACATAAACATTAATAAAACAAGAGAATATTTGTTTAATGCCCTTTTGTGTAAAGTAATATCAAAATGGAATATATCATTTTGTTTGTCTTCCTGACTAAAGACAGCAGTTCTAGAGTTGATACCTAAAATTGTACATAAAGAAATAAAGAAAACATATTCTTGTAATTTAGGTTTCTAGAAGTCATTACAAGTGTTACAAGTGTTGTTATCTCTGAATCATCAGGGGTATTCCCGTTGAGATTGTACACTTTCGATTCTTCTTGTTATCTAAACGTCAAGAATCACACTCGGACAAAAGTGAATCTAACTCCTCCCATTCATTACCAACTATAACCATTATTATAGCCGTAGAATTCGGATCATGAAAACATTGTACTTCATTTCCGAATAATTAGTATCCAACAAACCCGTTCTTCTCAAATACACAGATTACTTTGATAACCGATTTCATTAAAAATACTTTATTTATCTGCTTTCAGTTACAATGTAATAAAAGAATACTCCCGATAAAAAGGAATGGTATCTTTAGGAAATTGAATTGACTAAAAAATACTGTTTTCATTTAGCCGTTTCAACGTACTAATTAAATACACGTTTAAAATTCTTGACTACACAGTCAAACTACTAACTGCACTTTAAAAGTAGCTTATAAAAAGTTAAAATACAAAATTTTCACTTAAAAACTTTATTCTTCTTGAGTCTTTCAGCAGCTACCTTTTATTATGCTGCTTTTATCATAAAAAAGTTTTAACTCATCAGACAATTTTTCTCCTTTTTACTCTTAATTGCCTTTCTGCTTTCTGATTTTGTAGCTATGTTTGAATTTACTTTAATTAATGCGTTTACAGCCATCAATTCCTTAACAGTCAATGTAGTTGGATCTTCATTTGATTTGCTCTTTCTGGACGAGCAATTCTATCGTTAATACACAAGTTTTCATACCATTTGTCGACAACTTCACTGACAGGAGATTGTTCTTTATTTAGTGAGGAACTTCAGCTCTTCGTGCTGTAGCTTTGGCATTCCATCTTACAACAATATTTAAAAAGACAGCAATTGACCACATTAAGAAATAGAAATAAATTGAACTTAGGTTGATATCGTAAGCAACTCAGTATCTCAACTCACAAAATTATTCTCAGAAAACAAATTTACATTGCCCCATTAAGTTGACAAAAACTACACAAATAATTATATGCAAGGTAAAATAGTACAAATAACGCAGATCACTTGTAATATTGAGTTGAAATGTTGATACTAGAGGATTTAATGCACCCGAATGAACAATAAGCATAATTAGAATAATTTTGTATATACAAAGATTACAATAATGTTCCATTATATCAATAGTATGTTTTATAAAATTAGATTAATATAAGGTTAGAAAATGCAAGATTAGCTTTTATTAAAACGCAGTGCTAAATTATCTAGTCATGTATAGAGGTTTTTTAAAATTTACATTATAAGTTCTTCCTTTAATTCGTGTCCTTTGAAGCCTTCGAGAATACCAAGATAGGATTGGGGTCTGGCAAGATCAGGGAATTTGCCAATATCAGGACGATACAAGAAACGCTCAGTTCCACTTTCATCAATAGCAGCAATTCTAATCACACCTCCTGAACATCCATCGCGGCTGGTAGCCAGATAAACGGCACTTCTGACAAGCCAGATACATTGTTCCCTTGTCAAATTTGGTCTCCAATTAGAATCTAAATATGTATGAACATAAGTAGCTCCAGACCCCAAAGCCGTAACAGCTTGCCTTGTTAAGACTCCGCCAGAAGGAATTGCATAAACTTGTCCACCAAGTTGTTTGTCATAGCCGGCAATAATCAAAGCAGCAGACAAAGTTCCCCGGTTGTTAAATAAAATCTTTCTGAATTCATTTGCCGCAAAGGAAACAGTGGTAACTTCTTCATTTGTCAATTCATGTACATCCAAGGTATATTTAACCATATCGGCTACAGCTTGTGTATCGGCAGCAGACCCACAACGACAGGCAACAACTTGCTTGCTGATAGGTGTGATTTTGTCAGTAGCACGACTAGCAATAAAGCTCCCACTAGATGTGCGAGAATCTGTTCCAACAATTACACCATCTTTATACTCAACAGCAATCAGAGTAGTCTAAACATGTTGATACAGTTTCTTAATATTTTAAACTTACTCCTGTTGTGATTTCATCTTGATAAGGAAAATGTCCTAAAGAAGGAATTGAGAGGGATGCTTGCATTTGATTGTTCATCGTTTGGGAAATATCATCATAAATTGTAACTTAAAAAGCAAACAAATTTGCACATAAAATATCTAAATTTTGGCACATCTAATTTAAATTTCTTCACTATTAAATCCGAAATTCCGTATCTTGGTAAGTGTGTTTCTGCAAATGTTACATATATTTAAACACAAATTTCTCCTTAAGTGATAGACAATTTTTGTTTACCAGGAGTGCATTTGAACAGAGAGTACTGACAATAACTATTTACTGACACCTTTTATTAGATTTTATAAACACATTATTTAACATAAATCTATTCCAAGCATATTTATAATATTAACATATATCTTAAATCAAAATGGTTGTCAATCAACCAAGTTTACGACTTAATCTGTTATGTATTTTTGACTAAAAGTGAATGGCAATAATTCTAAAGTCTTAATAATATGACATCATTGTATTGCAAAATATTTGCTTTTTGTAACATATTAAGTTCCATGGAGGCAATCATTTACGTTTTACTGATCAAAGAACTTTTTTAGATCACTAATATTTTTTATTACAAATACTTTCCAGACTAGTAATATTTGTTTCTATCAAACAATTATTAAAAATGGAATTACGAAAAAGGAACCCTGTAAAAGATGCTTTATCACAATCCCAAATTATGAAGATGATAATTGAAGCAGCGAGTTTTGATACAGCTACTAAATTGGCAAAGACATGTCGCAAATTTTATAATTTAATTAACGAATCTAGTTCAAAAAAAGTTAAACTAGAAGTTGATCAACTTTATCACTTGAAAATGGATTACACCCACGAAAATATTCACGAAGCTCTTTGGAACTTTTCCTTTCAAACAGAGGAGCAATTTGGCCAACTTGTACAGAATTTTCCCAGACATTTTTTTACAGACTTAGTTACTTTTAAAATAGACTTAAAACTGAAAGAGGTAAAGAATCTAGATGACCCGATGTTTCTTCTTCTCAATACAAGGCTAAATTGTTTATGGGAAAAAATGGTTGGTGCAAAAAAAAGTATATTTGATGTTGGATTTTGAAAACTTACAAAGCATGGATGACAATGCACAAATTGGAAGATGCCTTAAACTGTTTGCTCTAGACATATTTTCATCTGAGCAATCAAACCATATTGAAGATTTTACAATATCTGTTTCAAAACTGGATATTGCTATATTTTTGCTCAGAAGTATTACTAAATGTAAAAGGAAATTATTTGGAAAGTTCAAACCTTTTACAATTGAACTTAACGACATCGTCTTTTTTGATACTCAGGAAGAAAGTAGGAATGTTAAATACTTTTTTTCTTTAATCAAATCCTTATATTCAAAAAAAATAGAAGTTCGAATTTCCATCTTTAACTCTGAAAAGTTAAAAAAGTTTTCTGAATATTTCTTATCTCAATTGACTGTAAAAAGTATCAACAAGACAATGGTGACATATCAAAATTTCGGAATAAATGTTTCTATCGAAGGACTTCCAGATTACAATTATACAAAATGTGATACTCGTTTCTTGAAAATTAGATATCCGGAATTTGTTAGCCACTACTTGTCCGATATTAATTTGCCGAAATTTACAAATGTTATTACACTTGTTTTGGATTTTTCAAAGAAAGGAAAGTGGGATATTAAAAACCTGAGGAATCATTTCGATGGGTTGAAGCAACTTGAGGGATTAAAATCCTTCGAGTTAAGTAGTGATTTATGGGGTAATGTCCGGGTAAAAAGAATTCATTTTTTGAGAGATTTAATTTTGGCGATGCCAAAAACTATTCATTCATTGAAGTTACATAAAATTGCTGCGGATACATACGGCCAAGCAATTGCCGATGCTTTTCCAAGTTTGAAGGAGTTCCAAATATTTTCAGATGAGTCGTGGTCATCTATCAGAAGTTACTACTCAGAAGATGCCATCAATCCCGAAGAGGACAATGATTTACAACAAGAAGACATAGAAGGAGAACTTCTCCAACTAAATTTGGAAGATGAACAACAAGTTGACATAGACCAGAGGGATATTGTTGATCCAGATGTAGAACATAATTTGGGTGATCAAGTCATTGCTGAAGATGATATTGAACGTAAGTCAAAAATATATAGCTTCAGATAAATTCATATGCCCCCTTTACGATAACATATTTTTTTTGATTCCAGGTGTTGACCCGCATCTTGATTTTGAAAATGTTATTGATCAATTATGGAGATTGAACCCCAATGACCTCGAACATCATAACGTTGCTGATGATGCAATGAATGAAGATATTACTACAGAATCTCAAAGAAGTAGTCGGAGAAGTTCTATCAATGAACAATATCTACAACTTGATACAGTGATTCATTCTAAGTTCGTTGAGAGAAACGCCAATGTTCATAATCGGTATTTCATTTACAAGCCGATATACTTCCTGCCTTTCCAAAATTTAGAGATCTTATCATTAAATTGTCTTGGGCATAGTAACTTTGAGTTTCCACCAAAAATACGTATACTAAGGGTAATATGTACTGCTCAAGAAAATACTACTTTGTATGAGCAGTATAATGAATATATAGTTAAAACATCCATTCCCGAGCTGACTAGATTCCTTACCAAATCAAAGATATTTGAATTACATGAAAATAATGGCATGGATGCCAGAATATGTAGTTGCAATATCTTGAAGCCCCCTTTCCAAAATATTGCTGTTTTAAGGGACTATTGTAGAGCTTTAACTTGCGTTAATTTACGTCAAATTACGGATTGGGATCTTTATGTAAAGTTGTTTGAACGTGATACTGATACTTTTAACCATTGGATATTCAATTGATAACAATAAGTGTTACAAAGCATTTTTGATTTGAATCTAAATCATTGTCCTGATTACCAAATAAAAATACATCACTTATTCAATAAATTTATTTTTAACTTTTATGAACAAGATGATTAAAAATGCAATTTCGTTTAATTATTAAATAGATCAGATGTAAAAGTCTGGTTCGCTTATTTTTTTAATATTCTTGATCATTGGACATTGGCCTGAGTCGGCATAAATTTCAAGTGTAAATAATAGCTGTTTATTTACTAAGTCTTTTTTTAGTTTATTCATTCGTTGATTTGCATCCTCTTTGGCCTTTTGATTACCTTCTTTCTTTAGTTTTTTAGCTTCCTCAGTCGTCATTCCGATATATTTTACAAGGAGGTTAGGATCGATTTCACACACTAATGTTTTACCTATGAAGTCACTCAATTCAACTTTCATAACCCACTTTTTCTCAATTATACTTATGTTTGTGACTATCTGGGAGACTTTGCCTTTAATGCATGTTTCGTGATAGAAAAAGGCTTGTTGTACAGAACGCATTGCTTCATCAATAGTTTCGGTCTTGAGCGTGGCAGCTTGACTAAATACTTGTTGCGTCGACTGAATCTTCCTAACAGGTGGTCCATTAAAAGTTCCAATATATTCAATTGAAGGTGATTGCTTTATTCTTTTAGTCCCAACTTGACTTGTCAATGATTTATTACTAACTGCCTGAGACTGCAACACCGGCGAATCAGGCATTTCCAGCACATTGTTCCAAAAAACCTTGTCTTCTTCTGTTTTTCTATCTTCATTAGAGCGGAATGTGTTGAATATACCTGCTGGTGGATAAACAGTATTTTCTTTAGCAAATGTAACCATGGGTTTTTTCAAAACATTAGATCTATAATTACTAGCCATTACAATATCTGCTTCTCTATCTACATCATTGCTCATAGTTCTAGCATAGAAGTTTTTGAATTGGCTTACTGAATTTATCCCTTCCTTCAATTGATCTCCAAATTGAATTTTCGGTGTATTAAAAGATGACGGTGCTTTATAATTGCTAACATTATTACTTGTTGGTTTTATTTCACTGAGTGCGATTCTTTTAGTTGTTAAATGATTCCCATTTCTTTCCAATGAAACAATTGGTTTTTTTGCATTTGGTGGAGTAACAAAATCTTCTTGGAACATGTGCAAATTCCCATCGAATGACGAATTAGGAATCGGAAGGCAATGGTTGTTCAGAGGAGTTCTTTTTGTGCTGATAGAAACATTAAACAACGACTTTTGTGGAGTGGAAAACATTGATAGTTGGTGAGGAGTAGGAAACAAGGATGATTTTTGTGGTGTAGAAAATATGAACGATTTTTGTGGTGTAGAAAACATGAACGATTTTTGTGGTGTAGAGATCATCGATGATTTTTGTGAAGTATTAATACGATTAATGACTTTTGAATAAATTTGAAATGATGGAATTGTCATGATTTTTCCACCATTTACATTGTTTGTGGGTCGTCGTGTTGTCTGGATAAAATCATTTATTTCAACCGCATTACGATTTGGTAGAACAGGAGTAGCTGAAACATTGCTTTTCTTTGGCCCAAGAACATTTGGTTTGTGGATCTGTTTCATATTCTCTGCCACTACTTTCTTTATTTCGCATTTAGCTTCATAGCATTTGTCTTGCGGAATATTGAGCCGTTCTTCAAGTTTCTTGATCACATTACTTTTAGCTTCCCACGATGACACACCACTACTGCCTAACACCTGAATATTGTCTTTTAGAAGTACAAAAGTTTTCGATGAGCACAAAATAAGACCGTTTAATAAAATTTTAGTTCCAGGCACAAGTAATTCGTTTAAATCTGGTATAAGTTCCTTTTCAATCCCATAATAAGTGTTTACGCCATCTGTCATTTCGATTTTTAATACTCGCTTAGCTAACACATCATTTGTTTCATTCCCATCTTTAGTGTTACAAAAAGTGCCATCATGTTCGGCAAAAAAATGGATGCTTTTTCCTTCCTCTGTCAATTCTAAATAGTGTGAATGCAACGATAGATCAATTCGCACAATTGAATTGATCTGAAAAATATGTTTTGCATTGAACGACTCAATTCCATCCTTTACAACTAAATTAATTTGTTGTGATGTTATTGTTAGTGAGATATCTTCTTTTAACCATCTTTGGAATGCGAATTCAAAGACATCTACTTGAGACTAAAACGATAACAATTAATAGCAAGATCAAGTCGTTTACATTAACAGATTTGTGCTGTTTGAGCACTTCTTGGCACCATTTGGAAGTTATTGGGATATCCCATTCGTTAAAACTTTTCTTAAGCGAGTCTAAACAGTTATTCATTCCTTGAATAATTAGAGAGAGCCACGAGTAATTGATAGTAGACTATTCTGAACTCCTAAAACGTATACGTGATATTTAAATTTAGGAAGATGAAAAATGTATTCCTAAACGATTTTATTTATGTATCAGGAAAACTATAAAATGCAGAGAGCATTGGAATAAAGTTTTAAACATCACAAATTAAAATACAACATTTTCTGTTTAAGAAAAAATCAAAATCAAATAATAGAGTATTTGAATAATGCCATGTTCATATTACAAACTGCAAGTAAATGCCTTCTTCCACCACGCAAATACAATCACTTTTCTATTTTTTTACTATATTTGTTAAAACAATATAAATTCGCCCCACCAACCTAGGTCGATTCTAACATTTTAAAAAGGTCAGGTCAATAAGGCCAATGCTTACAAAAAGTGGACTTAAAAACCGACTTCCCAACTATAGTTTAATTATATAAACCTAATTGAATAATATAATAATTCTAAAAATATAATTTAATAGTGCACCTCTGTTTTATTCTTAATATCATAACAATTATTGAAAAGAATGAATGACCTAATTGCAAACAATATACTGAAAGAATATTGGAATATTTAAAAAGATTTATTCAAAATAAACTTATGCAAAACATAAAAAATTTAAACTCAATTTATTTAAGAGAAGCACATAAGATATCATTTAATGTAATACACTTTATTGGTGAAATATAATATCAATTATAGAATAAAACATTATATAGAATTGTTAAATTAATATGGAACGTGTGAATGTGTTCTTGAGATTCTTAATTTTCTTTTAAGACAATTGAAGAAGGTAGGAGGTGAGCAATTTTCATTGCAGTCGGCGGAGCAATCAACGAATAAATACATACTCAACAAGATAGCCAAAATGGCAAAAAGAAGAAAATAAAATTTGAATCTTTCATTTTGAGGATCTTCGTTGATCAAAACTTCGGCGTTGTTCTTAGAATGGGGTGCTTCTTTCACGATGGTTGAGACGTTTTGAACATCTAATAGGTCAATTTTGTTATCGAAATCAGTTGTCCACCTCTCTTCATCCAAGGTAGGTAGAGGTAGAGAAGTATTATCGGGTGTTTGCTTTTCTTCATCATCCAAGACAATTCCAGTCTCGACATTATCTTTAAGCAATTCCTTTGTTTCCTCATCCAAAACAATTCCAGCCTCAACATTATCCTTTGGCATTTCCGTAATTACTTCCTTCAAAACAATTTCATGCTCAACATTATCTTTAATCAACTCCTTGATTTCTTCCTCCAAAGAAAATTGGTCACAAATAGAGTTATTCACAGGAACTCCTATTATTTCTTCATCCACAGGAACTCCCATTATTTCTTCATCCACAGGAACTCCCTTTATTTCTTCATCCACAGGAACTCCCTTTATTTCTTCATCCACAGGAACTCCCTTTATTTCTTCATCCACAGGAACTCCCTTTATTTCTTCATCCACTGTAATTGGAGCACTATCTCTAGCTTTACCTTTTGTTTGTTCCACCAAAATAATTGAATCCTCAGCTTTACTTTCATAAATCTCATTCATTTTACCTTCCAAAACAATTGGAACAGAAGTAATGTCTTCAGGAACTCCACTTCTTTCTTCATCCGAAACAATTGGAACAGAAGTGATGTCTTCAGGAACTCCGCTTCTTTCTTCATCCAAACCAAGTGAAATTGAATGACAATCTTCAGGAACTCCGTTTCTTTCTTCATCCAAACCAATTGAAATCGAATGACAATCTTCAGGAACTCTGATTTGCTTTGCATCCAAAACGATTGAATCCGAAGTATTTTCTTCACTCATTTCTTTTGGTACATTATCCAAAACCCCTAGATCCTCGGTGTTGTCTTCATACTTCTCAGTTATCCCTCTTGACAAATGAGTTTGACTAGTGAGAAGATTATCTAGAGGAACAACGGTTGCTTTTTCATCTGAGGCAATTAAATCTGAAAAATTATCTTCAATTACTTCCTTCCTTTCTTTATCCGAGGCAACTGGAGATGAAGTACCAACTTCAGACGTTTCATTTGTTATTTCATCCAAAGAAAATGGACCAAAAGACGTATCTACAGGACCTCCCATTCTTTCTTCATCGACGACAATTGGCGTATTATCTTTGGTTTCCCCCTTTGTTAGGTCATCCAAAGTAATTCTATTCCTAACATTATCTTCATAAATATCGTGTGTTTCTTCTTCTAAAACAATTCGATTAGAAAAAGTATCCACAGGAGCTCCAATTCTTTCTCCTTCCAAACGAATTTGGCCAGAAGAGCTATCATCTACAGAAACACCCATTTTTTCTTCATACAAAACATTTGGGGCAGAAGTTTTATTTTCAGTCATTTCTTTAGGTTTGTTACCCGAAAGAATTACATGATTGGTATTGTCTTCGCCTATTTCATGAATCTCTTCTACCATACGATTTGGATCTTGCTTCATGAATTGAGACACATACATGACAATTGAATTCTTTTCAGCGGTTAGGTAAAGGATATCTTCTACATCGAGAAGTGGTGCGATTTTGAAATACTTTTCAGCTGTGGCAAAAACACTTCTTAGATTGTTTTTTGGAGATCCACGCTTGACGAGTTCCATGTTAACAAGCATTGGGCATAAACGATGCAACAACGCATTGAATGCTACTCCATCCTTCCATGCATCAGAAAAATTGTTGATTGCCAAACCATATGGCTCATTAATCTCCTTTTGAATCCACTTGAGCATAACCTTGCTATACAATTCTGATTTCTTATCCTTCTTGCTTCTAAATGGAGACGAGAAGAATTTAGTAGTCTTCTTAGGAGTCTTTTCTTCGTTTTCTTTCAAACTTCTGTCAGGAGATCCAACACTCATTGAACAGACTGAAGCTTCAGACCCAGACTCCATAATCGCCATAGGTACTTGATCAATGTTGTATTTGACTTCATAGTGCAAAATAATTTGCCAGACAAGACCCAAGACAATACTCTCCTTTCCTTCTACAATATCGGACGGGTTGTTGTTCACCAATTCCAATCCTTCTCCTTTGAAAGCATCCAGGACAATTTTAAGATTGCTAACACAAACACATTTCTTATTATTTCTGTTCTTGCAGATGCTAAGTGTAACATCTCTGAAGATTTTGAATAACTCGGCAAGGATTACCCCATCCGCAAGATCATCGCAAAGTTTGTCTACTTCATGCTCACTCCCCCCATTCTTGAGGATGTGATTTATCCACTTAGTATAAGTTTTTCGTTGAATCGTATCCATATACTTGCGATCATCTAAAAAGATGATAAAGATGAAATGCAACGAGAATCACACGACAACATACCTTTCTTTAATGGTGAATCTCTTATATCATTGACATTGTTGTCTTTGTTCTTAAAAATTTGCTTGAAAGTATCCATGATAAACACAAAATAACTTAGACGACCTTCTGTTAAACGGCAAAATTATTTGAATGATGTCGTTTTTGAATTACATCATTTTAAGTTGTGTCGGAAAGTAACGATCTACCAAAACAAAAAAAGGGGGAAGAATAAGTGAGTTTTGAGTAAAAAATAAGGCATGTTCAACCGACCCGCGTACATGCTATCTTGCGACTTTACGTCAAATTATACTTTCAAAATTAATGATTTAACAACGATTAATATAAATACAGTTAATACACGTACTCTGAACTTTAATCATCAACCTTTCAGTTCAAATTTTGTAAAGACCACATGGGTAGATGTCTTTTGATGAGTTTATTTTATAAAGATGACATATCAAATAGCAACTATTTATTCACAAAACGGTTGTTAATAATGCAAATTAATATGTAGGGAAAGTTGAAATAATACTACAACTTATTGAATCACATAAGTTGAAATAAATACTTAATTGCCATTTTTTAAAAACTAATTAGACTATAAACTAAGGGACTAATTTGATAAGGTTATTAACTTGTGACAATGTCAACGTCGGTACCCATTAACGACGTCTAATAAAAAACTACATCTTTTGCAAGTCGCCATCAGTGAAGTTTGATTGTTTTGGACGGTGCATATCCACCTTATCAAAAATTATTTGTTGTCTGATCAGCAGGAGTGTCTTTTGTTGATTTAAAGTTGATTCGTTACCAAAACATGTATTATCATTCTGATTACAAAAATGGTGTCGCCGTCTGATTATCTTTATCTAGCATTTGCCGGTATTTTATTTTATTGCTATAAATTTTATAAAAAAGTTGCAACTTTGCCTGAAGGTCCTTTTGCCCTGCCTATATTAGGAAACATTCACCAAGTAAGTTGGGTATATTTATCACTGTACAGCCAACATTTAGATTGATTTCACTAACACACAGGAATGGTTAGAAGAAGTGTCTAAGCAATTTGGAAATGTTTTTACCATTTTCATGCCAGTACCAATTGTTGTACTAATGGATTTTGACTCTATTAATGAATGCCTTCATTTAAATGGTATTGACACGTGTGGCAGACAACTCCGGAACCCCGAGATTTTATTATCAATGATCCCAAACGGAGGAATCTCAACTTCGATGGGTGAGAATTGGCTTGAACAAAGAAAAGCTACCTTGCACTTTTTAAGAAACATTGGCTTAAAAACGAATAAAATTGAATCTAGTATCTTGAAAAGCGTGCAAGACTTTGTCACAATGATCGAATCAAGCAAACACAAGCAATCTTTTGATATTACGTTCCCAGCAAAGTTTTTTGTAGCCAATGTTCTCCATGATATCATATTTAATTATCGATATGAAATTTATAACAATTATAATTTGAGAACTTTTATTGCAAATTTAGAATTGACTAACCAACAATTAAGAAGCCATGTGACTTATATATTCGCGCAATATATACCATATTTTCCGTATTTGTATCACATTCTCTTACTAGTCACAGGGAAACTTGTTTTTCGGGTCAACAAGATGTTTCAATTTGTCAAAGATGAAGTGAATAAGAGTCGGGTGTTCTATGACGAGAGGAAGGAGCCGCAGAGTTTCACCGAAGCTTATTTAAGAAGAATCGCAATATCCAAAGATTCTCATAGTTTGTTCACTAAGGATCAACTGGAAAACAATGCCTTGAACTTGTTTACATCTGGTCATGATGTGACCAGTGAAATGATTAGAGCATGTATCACCCTTCTCGCCAAAAACCCGTCAATACAAGTAAGTGTGCATATTAATTTTTGTTTATATTAATTAATGTGCGTATTATTTAATGTGTATACTATTAAATGTGTAGATTATTAAATGTATAGATAAATTAGCAGTATGTAAATGATGTTGTCTGTCTTTTTAGAATGAAATGAGAAAAGAAATGAATTTGAATAATAACGCTGACACAATAACTTTATCAGAAAAAATTAATCTAGTTTATTGTTCTTCAGCTATTTTTGAATTAACCAGGTGTGCAAATATCGTTCCATTTAGTTTACTACATGCCGCGACAAAGGAAGTAAAGCTTAAAAATCACACCATACCAGCAGGCACTGTGATAATGGCAAATTTGTGTAATGTACACAAAAATGACAAAAACTTCACCAATCCAGATGCTGTGGTAGGTGATCGCTTCATCAACAAAGAAACCAACAAACTTAACAAAGCATTACTTGATAAATTAATTGTGTACGGCTGTGGATCTAGAAAATGCGTTGGCTCAGACATTGTTTCAATTAAACTGTTTTTGCTGATTACAAATCTCGTTAAACGTTACAAAATCACTGTAATTGACGAGGAGTTTTATGAAAAAGAAGAGAATGTACATATAAAGTTCAACAATATAACAAAAATTAACTTGAAAAAATTTCATTTCGACAGTGTTTGATGTAATTAATTTGTAAATATATTATCAATTAAATAAAAACGATTGTACCTTAATATTAAGTTAGATTGTCTCTTGCAAACAATTAATTGTTTCAGGTTAACAAGGCAGTCCTAATTTTTCACGTTCAATGCACAATGCTTTCAAATCATCGTGGAAACGTGCTTGAGACAATACCAGTGGTTTGTATAGGGTGACTTGAAATTCTGTGGGTGACAAGCAGACACGCTCCATTTTCATGACGTCATCTTGCCATGTTCCACATTCGCTTATTTCTCCAATTACATTCTGAGTACAATCTAATAGTAGATCTTTGCAACTGGGTATTTGTTTCTTAGCAGTTTCACGTCTTTTTCTGATAAATTCTGTATCAGATGGCCTATATTTGGCTAACAAAATTTTAAAATTACTGCATAATTTAAACCCATTATTTCCCGCAACTTGAAACAATTCCTGGGGACTTATCTGCTTCATTATTTCAATAATTTGGCTCTTTTTGGCTAGATCTGTTGAATGAATTAAATAGCATATTTTTCGATTAATACTTTTGATTAGTGTTGCATTCTATAAAAAGGAATGAATGTGATATTTTTAATCACCTACCTTTTCTGGTAAATATAATTTAAAAGATTCATCCCATTTTAGTTTAATAGATGACTCATCATTATTAGCCGTAAGGTTTAGATTATTATTAGCATCTCTTGGTTCCATAGTCGAAGAACAGCAATCTCTTTGATGGTACATATGATTAGCTAATAATATGACAGATAGCGCTGATCCCACAGATAAGCATATTAGGGTTATAGTGATCACCACTTCGGAAGAAGATATAAACTATAAAAACAATTTAGATATAAAGCAATTAATTTAAAACTAACCTTATTTGACATTTGGGTAGAATAATACTGGCTTCGATAACTTTTAACCTTTACCTGGAAGTTGACAAATTTAATAGACTATAATTATCTATGTAACCAATTTAAGCTCGAAAATTAGCTTAAAACAAGAAATTGAAGGTTGTAAAAGGTTAGCTAAAACAGGCTTTATTGAAACAACTTACTAAAATGTTTGTTAAAAGAAATGATAAATAAATAATTAAATGTCTTTTTATTTATTCAATTCAAAAATAGATCAAATTCAATCTTAATTTTCAAATATTGAGATTGACTTTTTTGATTGAATTTTTATATAAAGATTCATACACGATTAATGTTGCTAAATTGTTTTTCCTTTTTAAAGTGTGTCAAGATATAATAATCTGATAGTTTTATTAAATTATCATCCAAGATTACATAATTAAAATCAAATGTATTTAATTTTTGCAAAAAGATCCATGTTTTTGATTATTTTTAATAAAAAGAGCACAAAATAATGCTGAAAATAATACACAGTAAATTGAATTTTTGCATTGTGTTCGTATCATTCGTTGCTTCACATGCCACTGTAATATTAGAAGGAATATAAGAAGAAGCGACGTTTTCAATAATTTCGAGTTTGCAATAATCCTTTGCATTACATCCGTTAATATATTTGGTAATTGGTTCAAATGGAGCGTCGGAGTCTTTAGCATATAAAACACACACTTCGTAATCATTTCCATTTTGATACAACTCGAACATTATGGTTGAAGCAAAAGCCGGTAGATCATCTCCAAAAATAAATC
Organism: Rhabditophanes sp. KR3021; assembly: GCA_963281155.1. Classification (NCBI taxonomy): domain Eukaryota; kingdom Metazoa; phylum Nematoda; class Chromadorea; order Rhabditida; family Alloionematidae; genus Rhabditophanes; species Rhabditophanes sp. KR3021. Next base: position 2,643,679 of record CAUJLY010000004.1, on the reverse strand, counting down.
GTTCTATTCCAAAAACATTAAAAGCTGAAAAAATATTCATATCATGTCCACTATTAGCATAATACTTTATTTGTGAATTCGGGTTTTGAATCTTTCTATGAATGTTATCGAAAACATTCTTCATTATTATTCCACCACTGACGGTAATGCGGGTGTTGTTTATAGGAGCTCCGAGTGTCTGAACACCATATGCGAGCGCCCAATACTTTTTATTCAGTTTACCACACTGATTCAAAATAACATCTGTTATCCATTCAGGTACTGGATATCCGAGAGTTTTTTCAATTGTAACAGTGTCATAGATTGATAGTAAATCATCAAATGTTAATGTTTTGTTAGATACCAAAGTTCCGTATTTTATTATTTCAGTAAGAGCCGATTTGAAGGGATCCAAATATTTATTTATGTGAGAGTCTTCAACGTAAAAGTTGATCCTAGGACATGAAAAAGCATCCCATGTTTTAGAAGTTCCGAAAAAGTCGGTATTTACTGTTACTGGATCAATGGGAACTATAATTTGTGTGGCATTTTTAAAGTCACTAGTTTCATTGGTTACAAATCCCTGAAACCTCCATATGGCACTATCAATTGTTCTAAACAAAAATTAATCTTGACAAAAAGTAATAAAACTAACCTGGTCATGTTTGTACTCCGTACATAGATTTCCTAGATATGTGGGTTATTTTAGAAGATAAAAAAGGTAAATTACCTTGCTTATAGTGAAATTTGATTCAAAAAATTGTAAGTCATCGACGTATCTTTTTCTTTCTCTTATACCAGCGTTATATTCTTGGAATTTTCCTTCTTGTAGCAAATGACCATAAGGAACTGGCCAATCAGAGCCTTTTACTAAGTCTCCAGGGAAAGGAAATATCGGGGTTCTAAATGAAAAATGTAGATAGATATTATATGAAAACTGTAAATAGATATTATATGATAAACAGTGATATTGCACATACCTTAACCCATGTCTAAATATACTCTGAATCAAAAGCAATTTGCGGTCAGAAGCTCCGACAGCTAAAACTAAATTAAAAAGTAGCACCACTAACCGCATTTTCAAGTTAGAATGAATTTACATCCATGAACGAATGTTTTTGTTGATTACCTTTTATGGTCTTTTTGATTTAAGAATTTATCACCGTTATTGAATTAGTAATGAATGTTTAGATAATTATTTTATAAGACTACAAACGAACCCGTCATTATGGATTTTTTATGATATTACAACGGAGCACATTAATCTATTTATTTTATTGGACCGCAAAAAACCCTCTTTTAAATGTTCGATTCCATTAATTTGCTTTCCACGATGATTAAAACTTCTGTGTCAACGCCATGATAAGAACTAATTTATCTATGCTATCATTTTTTAAATAATTTATTTAGGATTCATTAAATGTTCATATGATATTGCTAAAAATAGATATCCAAAATAATACAGAAAATAACAAACAAGATAACCAAAATTAATACGTTGAGTAAACACTATTAAGCTACTTAAAAAAGTCCTAGACTTTGAGTGTGTTTATTAATATCAGAGGCACACGTTCCATAATTCTGAATTTTTAGAATGTTTACTGGATATTCAGTTGCAATTTCCGGTTGAACTATGTACATATTTATATTTCTTTCTTCATCATTTGAGGATTCTTTATGATTTAGACCGGAAAAGAAGAAAGCCCGTAGTTTATAGTTAATTTGGGAGTAATTCTTTTTGTGCACTTCAGGGAGGAACAGCACTAAAATTGTTGCTAAAATCAACGCAGGGATTGAAGCCATATAAAGAAGTGTAAATGATCCTAGACTCTTGTTTATAGTGGGATATAAATAAGTAACTACTCCAGTTGCCATCAATAAGCATCCTGTTGACATTGACTGTGCGATATTTTGAGAATGAACTGGAACTAATTCAGATGTCAAGAACCACGCTGGAATGGCATGTTAATAATTAATAATATGTATATTATAAATTTGAATATATAAGGGATGTTGTGTTTTAAAGAGATATTGAAAAAGTGTCTTTTGTAGATTACTTGTTCATTTATAAGTTGTATCAGCTCAATATTATCGCTATGAAGCACAAGTTAGAAAACGCTACACTACATTTAAATACCGAATGGATCTAACTCATCGCTGTAAAAGAAGAGTCTGTAGCAAGTTGAGAGCTGAAGTTAAAAAGATATTCAAAGAAGACAATCTATTAGATCCCGAATAATTGTTGAGTAAGCTAAAGGAAAGTCTAAAGAAATCTGTTTCTAGGAAAACAAGCAAACGGAAACAATCATTATATGATTTGCTAGACATTAAAGCAAATGTTGATCATAAATTGTTATCTTCTAAGCAATTTATAGCAGCTATTTTGCATTGCGGTGTGTCTAGTATTTTGCAATCAAGATTATATAACACAAAGTGCTAACTCAGCGTCGCTTCTCAAGATTCATACCTTTGGATGCAAAAGAGACCAAGATTATGGATATTTTGCATGGTAAAAGGCAATTGGTAGTTATGTGTCTTGACGACTTAACAAGTAATGAAGACTTAGCCTATGAATATGCAGTTATACTTGATCTTCAAGATACCCTGACAAATATCGATGCATCTGGACAATCCAACCAAGTGATGTATAAGAAACATCCTACTACTGTCAAGAGAATTTCAAAGATCATCCTTGATAAAGTCCACTTGTCACAAAAACATATCACTTGGTTAATGTTTGGTCTAATTTTGTCATTTTTATCCCTTTTCAAATAAATGTTTGATTGTTCCCTTGCATTACCCTAAAATGAAATATTAGTAGATGAAAACAATAGAAATAACAACCGGTCCTCCAGCTCCTAATCCAATAAATACTTTTGATAAACAAAAGGCGAGAGCAGTAATATAGAAATAGCCAGTATAATCACCTATTGAAGCGACTGCGTTAGCAATTGCAGTCCCTATCAAGCCATAAACTAAACTTTTTTTTGCTCCATATTTTTCAATCAAAAAACTACCAAACACAGAACATACTAATAAAATGCTGCCAAAGAATACGGCTGTCAAATCAATCCACAGATCAGCCAGATGTGGAAATGCACTTCTTATCATATTCGATGAGTATGAATCTATCATATCATCTGCTGTAAATGCATATGAAATGGCTGCTATACATCCAATTACCAAACCTTTCCACACATTCCTTTTGGTAAAAGACTTGTTTTTAGTTTTTGCTGAACTTTTCACTCTTTGAAACATTTGTTCTTTCAACTTCATTATGTCACCTGCCTGATTTCCTCGATAATAAATAACACTCTTGGCATAGTCTATAAACAAATATCAACTTTCATTTATGATTGATACCAAACATACGAATTGGATTATAGTTTTTCATCAATATGAAAAAGGGCGTATTTGGAGCAAGTGTTATAAAACACCAAAACAATAAAGTGGGAATGACTCCTACGATTTGTAAAAACTCATACTTGTACTCTGTTATCTTAAAAATTTCATTTGATCCAATCAGCAGTCCTAAAAGGTATACCAGAACTTATATTAGGGAATTAATTTTTAATTACCAAGTAGAGTACATGTGGCTTGCGATATTTGCTGGAAGGTACACAAAAATGAATTCTCGCTCTCCTCACTGATCTCAATGATAAAAAGAGGGAGAAGACTTAGTGAACATCCGGATTGAATGCCGATTAGTGTCCTTCCAACAATGAGCAGTATCGGAAATATTTCTTTGTCTGAAATTAAGTATAAATGTTGAACGACCTATTTGATTTAATCAAACAAAATTAAGTTTAAAGTGACTTCTGACTACATATTTCAATAAATTATTGTAACAAATATGTACGAATTTGAAAGTAAAACAAATTTGACATCTTAGATGATATCGTTGTAAAAGATGCGTGAACTTACAATCATAGGCAAAGAATCGAGGTAAAGATTGCAGAAGACAACCCAAAATGGCTGGAATGCATGAGTAAGCAAATGAAGCCCGTGTTCCAAAACGATTTATCATGTAGGGTACTATCACAAAGCCAATTACTGTTCCCGGATAGAAACTAGATACTATTATGCCCCACCAAAATGAAAAATCGGCATCGTCAAATGGGACGCTTTTTGAAATATCATTCGGAGAAACCGATATGTCTTCGGCAAACTTCCGAAAAACATTGTAAGCAGGATTTATATATGTGATCTAAAAAATGTCGTTTATTTGACCGTAACGATCTGTTTACCTGGTAGCCAAATTGCCAATTAGCCGCGAAACTAACAACTATAGTTATTAATAATAAACGTATATTAGGAAGCGTCATTTTAAAAACACTAGCTTTTTATTATGTTATTGCTAGTATTATTCGCTGAACTTTTTACTTTCCTTCGAAGTGCATATTACTTTTGCTTTATCTACTATTTATTATTAAAAACATCATTATCTAATCTTTGTTTGTGTGTATTATTATTTTGCATACGTGAAAGTAAGCAAATAAGTGACTCGCATCAGATTCCTTATCAACCAAAATCTTATATAATAGTAAGATAAAGATATTACATTTAAAGTATATAGTAACGGAAAGATAAGTAATTTTAGACATCAATCAAACATTTTTTGATTTCCTTGTAAAAATTAAAAAATATGTTTTTCAATTACAAGTAAATATCCAATTAATTTTAGACAAACGTAGTTTAATCATCCTTTCCCTCTCGGCTAATCTAAATAGAAGATCTGTCAAAAATGCATAAATTATACTGATCCCAATTATCCTTTCCCTCTCGTCTTATCGAATGTAGGAATCAATGACAAATTTCAAAATTAGGACAACCATAAGCTTATCGTTCAGTCGTATCTATGGTCTAAGATGGCAAGTTATTATGTCCACCTAAATATAGTGCAAATTTAATGAATCCTCCTACTTTTAATCGGCACATCAAATGTAGTATTTTAGTAAATTATTTAACTCAGTCTCCAGAATAACTCTTCAACTGCAGCCACAAGCGCTCATCATTATTTTATGATAAACTAGGTTATTTTTACCATTTAACTTTTTCATGTACTCTGTGAATACTACGTCTTGTGTCGAACAAAAATCTACTGATAACTTAAGATTCAGAGAAAATACTAATACTAGTAGTCAAAAAAATTGTAATCAAGAAGATATCTTAACTACCAAAGACTCCTGTCCTTCCTTTCTGTCAAAGATCCCTACTCCTTTTGACGTACTTAAGTTTATTTTTTCATTCCGAATTGCATTCCTGTGTTTGTACTTCGTTGCTATCCCTATTTCGGTCCCACTTTCTTGCGCAGTTTGGTGGATTCGTCGTGAATTGTTTACAGAAAAATCAGTTGCCGGAGATTCGAAAGCATGCAAATTGTCATCATTCACCCAGAGCAATGGAACGGAGGCTCCGATCGCTGCACGATTGCCCTAATTAGGCATTTTTCTGCTGCTGGGCATAGAGTAATTTGGTACACTACTATGATTGACAAATATTGGAAAGACGAAGATTTTAAAGGAATAGGTAAATCAAATTTATTTGCTTATTATAAATTATTATTTTATAGAAATCCGTGAAATAAAAGTACCCTGTCATCCCGGAGATTGGTTTTCACAAAATGCCGCCCTCGGTATGCATATGGTTTGTTCTTCTGACCTAAATCCTGACGTCATCATCATGGACCATTCTGCTTCCTGTGTGCCAATGCTCAAATTCCGTTTTCCAAAATGTAAAATTCTCTTTTACTGCCATTTCCCACAACAATTAGTTACTCCTTCACGTTTCTTCTTATATCGTTGGTATTCTTCCCTTATTTGCTTACTTGAAACTCATCTCTTCTCGAGTACTGATGTTATTATGGTCAATTCAAACTTTACGGCAGATACATTCCACCGTGTGATGCCTACCGTAAACCGAGACAAAATCATTGTTGTCTATCCTCCATGTGATGTCGATTCATTATCTGTAAATTGCAAGCCAGTTAGTAGAAAGTGCCGTCCAGCTAACAAGCAATACATTTTCTTGTCAATGAATCGCTTTTGGCCTGAAAAAAGACTTGACATTATTGTCGAAGGTATGCAAAATATTTATTAAAACAAAAAATTTAGGAACAAAAATATTAATATGCAAGATTGCATAATGCGCGTTCATCGAGATCATCAAATGGGAACTCTTTTAAGATTAGTTGAGCCACTTCTCTGTTTCTCGAGGATTTATTTGACTGACAAAATCGAGAGTGGGATTTCCACTTTCAGAGTTGGTTAATTGTCCACGTAGAGCATTAATTAAGATTGTACAATCCCGGCGATTTCCTTTGATGGATACGTCTTTTTTACAACAATCAACTCTTACCCATCTTAGTTACTTCGTGAACAAATCGTTCTTTGTCGCTAAATGGAAGTAGCCATTTGAGATTGAAGTTAAAATCTGACCTATGCTCACACGTTCTTTTATGGGTGTTGTAGCTTTGGCCAATCTCGTCCAAATCAAGGTCCCATTCATCTGTGAAATCAAGAAGTGATGGGTCCAATTGCAAGTAGACGTCACAAGTTTTCTCATCTTCAGCTGCTTTGATCCTAGCATTTAGTTTTCCCATAATACTGGCTTGACGAGCAAATTCACGCATTCTTTTCTGGGTTTTCTTTTCCAGCAGATATAAAATACACCAGTTGAGGCGATATTGTAGCACTAAAATAATCTAAGAATGATTAACATAGGCAAAATTTGATCTTAAATAGGACACGTAATAGCTCGTAGGCAATATTCAAGTTTTAGTTCAAAGTCTTAATGAACTATTGACGGCATTAAATTATTTATTTGATAATTTTATTACGAAAACGTAAATCTTTTAAAAAACAACAAATTTATTAATTGAAAATACTTCAAATTTATTTTATATTTTATTAATTCTTATTGTCGAAGGTGCCGGTAAGTTTTTATTTTTAATTTCAAATAACGTTTGATTTAGCCATCTTAAAGAAGAGAGGATACAAGGCCAAAGTTCAATTAGCAGGATCCGTAATGCCACACATTCCCGAATCAAAAATTTATTACGACCTTTTGAAAAAGATGGTAATTGAGTTGGATGTTCAAGATATGGTTGAATTTATTACCTGCCCGACTGAGGATGAAAAATTTGCTCTTTACAGACAATGCGATACCACTTTGTACACACCACCTGATGAGCATTTTGGAATCGTCCCCATTGAAGCTTTGGATCAGAGGAGACCAGTAATTGTCTGTGACAGTGGTGGTCCATCTGAAACTGTCTTTGAAAATATCACTGGAACCAAAATCAAGGAGCCAGATGCCAACTTGTTAGCTGACGCTATGATTCATCATATGCAAAAGGTCACCTGGGAACATCTCGATAACGATGATAAGTACCAATTCCAGAGAGAGCGTTTCAATAGAGAATATTCCACCAAAGGATATGGGAATCGAATCGATGAAGCAATTCTCAAGGTGATGACCGCCGATGACGAAATTCTCCAAGGAGTTCAAACCGATTCTTTAGTTGATGCCACTTCCAAACAATTCTCTAGTTTAAAAGTAGACAGATCACATGCCTAAAATTATAATTATTCACTTTCAACCTTAAATAATACAATTAAAAACTATTTATTTATAATACACACAATATCTTGTAATAAAATGTTACAACAATCAGTAAATGTAAAAATTTAGTCAAAAATAGTTGAATATAGTTAGAGTTCTTTTTATGAAAGCAGCTGCAGTTGTTAATTTTTATCATATTTTCTCCATGTTTTCACCATACTTCCACAATACTTATTATTTTCCCATATTCTAATTGTCTTCAAGTTGTTTATATCCACATTGTTATTCAAAAACAACAATTTTTGGATCAACGTTGTTTCCTAAACGTTGAATTGGCAAAGATTCCGCATTGATAAAAAGACATAAGAATGTATTAAACAAAAAGTAGAATGCAGCAAAAATATTTCTTAAATTTAACGACCTCATTTCTCAATAAACTTCCGGAAAGATACAAAAATAACCAATTCACCAAAATATAAAGAGATAATAACTTTCAATGTGTAATTTATATATGATTCACTATCCAGGTGTGTAAATCGAAATGTTTTATTTGTAGATAAAAATAACTTTAAGAATAAAATTGAAAATAAACTGAGAAAGTTTAAAATAGAAATAATGTATACAATTCAAATGGAATAATAGAAGTCAACAAAAGTATGTACCCGAAAGATAAAAATAAATGTCTGTATCCACAGTTCCTCATTGTGTCTTGAAACACAAGTAATTTGGCAAGTTATTACAATTTATTTTGTATTTGTTTCCAAAAACTCCTCATCTGGTTTGCCGTGTATCGCGAATATTGATAGTGAAAGACAACGAATTCAGTTAACCAGTGGTGATCGAATCCTTCCTCATGCTGGTTTTTGATTTCGAGACAATTTGTTATAATACCCATGAAAACATCATCTAAATGCACAAAAGGGAAACGACAAATATTGTCATGAATTAGCTGAGCTGCTGGTCTATTAATAATAAAAGATGAGCCCTAAATAAATTAGATAAATAAATAAATGCTTTCAACTGTATTGCTTACTTGAATAAAGGGTGGATAACATTTATGTTTGTATGTTTCCGATGACACATACCACGGAAGCCATTTGAAAAATAGACGTGGATATCCTCGTGATACCTTCCCAATCATTGTTGGTTTGGTATATTTTTTCCGCGTCAGCTATAAATAAATAAATGCTTTTGTTTGATTATTTAATTAATTACCTCTTTTAAAGAAGTAGCATTGACAATCGTATCATCATTTATCACAATAATTTCCTCAACTTGGCTGTTTTTAATGAAATAATCGTAAATTCCCATCATTTTCAAAGTCAAGTTTTTGTATGAATCAATGAAATCAAGTTGTAATATATCTTGATATACGCTTTCCTCATTCTTCAAATCGTAATTTCCTTTTCCACAAACAAAAACTACTGGTATTTCAGGTTCAGACGTCTTTTTCCAAGTATCTCGAATGTAATCTCTGTAATCACCTGCTCGGGGGAATTAATAATTAATAAATGTTATGAATATAATGCATGTTGTGTTTTAAAGAGATATTGAAAAGTGTTTTTTAGAGCAAATTGCTTGTTCATTTTAAATTACCTCAACTCAATTATCAACTTTAACGACATGTCAAAACACAAATTAGTGGAGGTCAAAAGTTCTGATATACCAAAGAAAAGAGTGTTCCAGACACGAGTGATTCAAGCAAGAGTTTCCCTCAGAAAAGATGGGATGCAATAAAACCAGCAGTTGTCGAACAAGTAAGCCAGTCTTTTGCAAAGGTATCCACGAATGAACTTGAGAGGGAAAAAGACGAGGTACAACTAGATTTGGTAATTGGCCATTTTAAGGCTTTGTTGGAGAAAAACAAAGCTGACATGACTAAACCTCACAACGATGATTTGTCAATATTATGCCACAACTACTTTAAAGATAAGATTGAGTTGTACGGACTTGATCTCGCTAAATATAGCAAGGCATTTATGGACAGATATATTCTTACCAATTTTCTTTTTAAAAAGCCCCTGGAAAAGAGTCTAAGTGTGAGACTGCTAGTCGTTTGATATGATAGTGAAGTACAAGCAGAATGAGGACTTTAGATACTTAGTTGATGGCAAACTAACCGAGTGGATGAATCTTTTGTTTCTCAAAGAAAATGCTAAGCCAATAGTTGGACAAGATTAAGGAAAGTCTAAAGGAAGCAGTCATTCTATGTCTTGCTAGACCTTCCAAAGGGGATTGACGTTAAATTGTTAACTTTCAAACAATTTATGGAAGCCATCTTCTATTGCGGTGCCTCCGATGTTTTGAAAACGAGATTTAATATGCACAGAGCAGTAGCTCAACATCGTTTCTCAAGATTCATACCCTTGAATGCAAAGAAAACAAAGATTTTGGACGTTTTGCATGGTAAAAGAAAACTGGTAGCTTTCTATCTTGACAACTTATCTAGCAACGAAGCACTCGCCTATGAATATGCTGTTGTACATGATCTCCAGGATATTCTTACAAGCATCGATGCCTCTGGACAAACCAACCAGGTGATGTTTCTAAACATCTCACTTATCTCAAAAAACACATCATCTAAATAATGTTTGACCTAATTTTATCCGTTTTCCAATAAATTTTTGATTGCTTCTTGATTGATTTTTTACTTACCTAAAAATAAGTGTTAATAAATGAAGACAATAGAGACACTCACGGGAAGCCGGAGCACTTCTAACAACTATAACATTCTCAATACTTTTTGATATATTAGGTTTTATTAGGGGTACCAAAAAAGTGTTTAATTGACAATCGGTAGGTTCGGATTGTCGGTTTGGGAAAAACTGATTTACACACTGATTAAAATCTCCACGATATGGCTTTTCCACTGATAATAAATTTGGCTCTGTGTAACATAGAAATCTGAATGGTAATAACGATCGTTCCAAATAGTTTGTTACCTAGACATTAAAATAGTATTTTCACGTTAAAAAAGCAACACTTACCATCAAATAAGGTAAAATCCACAAAAACTGTAATAGCAGTAGATTTAGGGTAATATTGCTTGTAAAGCTGTATAGCTTTTTTGCCCAGGTCATTCCAGAAGGGTGCGACGACGTTGACATCAACGTACTACACATTTTTTGATTCTTATCTTTATGGGCATTTTTCTTCCCAAAGTGAATACTACCATAGTTAGTGCCAGCAAACTGTTGACATGTCGTGTAACAATTGACGGTAGGTGAAGATGATGTCGTCGTAGTTGCTGATGATAGACGCATCATGAATAATATAATTGTGATGACTCTAGAGAAGGTGCGCAAACTGACGAAAAAGGAACTGAGGTGGAATTTTGGCATGTATATGTCGTGGGCCTCTGAACCCTCCTTCATTTAACACATTCCTACGAGCCTATACAAATTTACATACGCATTTATATGTGATTTTAGATCAAATTACTAGATTACATTGTTACAAACTTCGGACTACACATTTCAATGATACATAAATTAAATCAAGTGAAATTAAAGTAAAATAATCTAATACTTTCACCCGCCTTGGCCGTCATTTATTTAAATTGATCAAATAATAAACTAAATTGAATTTAATAATTTTTGATTTATCCTCAATAATTCTTTATTTAACATGAAACAAAGAAATCTACTTATTATACAAAACAGCACAAAAACAATACAAAACATTTACAAAAAAAATCGGACTAAGCACTTTAATCATAGTAAAGGACGGACCTTTCTACTTTGGTTTCTTTCCGCTTTGATTCTATTTTCGGTTTTAGTCCACGGAGCCGCTTCAGTCTTCATTATGAATATAAATATGATATTTACAACCTAAAAATGTTTGTATATTATTTAAAAAGATTAAAGGTGAAAATAGAACTAGATATATCCTCCCCCAAAGTCAATTATTTTGGGCTAAATAAATAAAACTCATTAACGAACTTCAATACCAAAAGATATCAACCAAGTTCATGCTCGACTTAAACTTCCTGAATGTATAAAAAGATCAAATCTATTACACCCAAAGCTATTATATGTGGCTATGTCTATGAATAAGATCTGATGGTTCTCAAGTAAACCACAGAAATGGAAACATACATGATAATCGTGCTATTAACTTGGAATGGACGTCATCAACAGATTATATCCAACACTCACGTCGTACCGGTCTTTATGGAAAACACTCTGGGCCAGGTGGGAGAAACTTTGAAGAAATCGACACCAGAGACTACTCCAGAGAAATCTGGAAGGTTCTTTTTTGGCATGGTCAAAAACTGTTTATAAAGTGTCAAGTCTGCGAGGCCGAATTAAGAACTATGTTTATGGTATTAAGGAGACCTTTCTGAATCTGATGAAGGGGAAAGCAGTGTGGATGGAGAGTGCGGAGAAATAGATGATAGTGATATTTGTGAAGGAATTAAGTTGATGTCAAAATACAAGAAAACTATTTAGAATATCTCGCTTAATGATTTTTTGTATTTTGACTTTTTTTGTGTGTTTCTTCATTCTTTTAATTAAATTTTTAATACTTACTACTGTTATGCCTCCGATTCCGAAAAAAAAGATTTTCCACTGAAATAATTCAAGTAAGTTAAAAAAATCAAAAAATGTAAAGAAATATAGTGAATTCAAAAATTCAAACTAATGGAATTCAAACTTACTCCCATAAGTTCATATTCTGGCATGATAAATCTAGCCAGTGTAGGAACAATAATTAAAGCTACACTATTTGCAATTGAACAAATAGCCATAATAAAGTGGAAATGTTGCCTAGAAACTAGTTGACAAATCTTGAATATGGATCCCGAAACCATGGCGCCAGCAGAAACTTGAATGGTAAAACAAATAATATCTAAAACTGGAAATTGAGTAGCAAACATTCCCATTACAATGAACGAAACTCCTACTGTGAGCTGTGTTGATCCATGGAGAAATTTGAGCTTGAGAACTGGTGACAAACAATTGCAGCCCCGATCCGACATATAGCCTGCAAAGAACTTGCATACTATCGCTACGATGTAAGGCAACCCAACGACTATGCCAGTAGTACCGACATCGAAATTTAACTTTTGATTAAAGCTGAAAAAGTAATAGACATTAAATAGTTGTAGTGTTAATTATAAATTTACTAAATTCCCGCATACTGAAGCCATAGATGGAATCCGAAGAAAAAGACAAGATATGACGCATTTCCTAGCAATAAGGTAGGATTGAATAAAGCTTTAGCATACGGGACTGGTTCCAAGTGGAGATTCTTGTCTTTTGAGTTGTTATCGTCTTTCCCTTCTTTGATTTGGTAGATCTCAGCTGACCCATGAGGAATAAATCTATTATTTTCTGGCTCATCACTATGAATGGTATAATAAATGCATAAGCAACAAATAGAAACAATTGCGTGAAAGTAGAAAATACTCCATGATCCGAACCCATGTGCACAAAGTTGGCCAGAGACCAAGCTAGTGAAGAGTGGTGCTATTTGCCCATGTAACGAAAGAGAAGTCATGTATACACCCCCGGCACTGAGTGTACTCCAAGAATATGTCGTTGTTCCACTAGCAATCAGCGTAATTGCCCAGGAAAATCCTTGGAAAAATCTAAGTGTCATTCCGTACCAGTAAGATGTTTGTAAAGCATAAGGTAGCAAAAAAGTTGAAACTATCGAAATCATCAAGTAAATCGAAACCGCATTTTTTGTTCCAAGATGAGTTATCATGAATTCGCAAGGAATGGCTCCAGCTATATTTCCGATCGCCACAATTGAAAAGAAATAATTCATATCTTTGTCATCATACGGTAATTTTTCAGTACTATTATCATTGTCCATGCAAACCATAGCGAAGTTCAGTGTCAATGTATTGGAAACAATACAACTAAAAATTATAGTTGACAGTAATAGAATAATATACCTAATAGGAATCATATTAAAAGACACAGCGGTGAAGTGACATTCTCAATCAAATTTCAAATGCTTTATATATTTAATCAAATTGGCAATGACGCCCAAGGATTTCCATAAATTATTCAACTAATCACGCTTAAACGTGAGTTTTTTATATTGCTTTACATTAATAGCTTTTTATAGAAGTTATTCATTTTTGTCAGAGTAGCTGCGATTAATATTTCGGACTTTCCCAGTACGTTTGTACTCTTTTTGACGTTTCTTTGAAGTGATTTTGAAATTAACAGAAATAATACTTTAGATGGTGTGTGCTTGAATCTATAAAACATTTAAAGTTCAGTGCAAATAAGTAATTTTAAAGAGAGTAAAAAACAAATTTATATCATGATGCAACATTCAAATTATTATGTGATGCAAAAAAGAAATTATGTGATGTAAAAAGGAAATTATGCTATATACAGGGATGGAAATACTTTGTATCTTTTGTTCAAGAATGTTAGAAAAGAAAATACGCAAGAATCAACCTCAGTAGAAGATGGTAGTGGAAACAATACAACTCAAGATGGAATTGGTAAGTTACATTCAATTAAAAAACTACTTAGCAGTACAAACTTTGCCAAATGGTTTCAAAGAAAAGCCTACAATTATTAAAATATCAGACGATGAAGAAGTTATTGTAAAAACTAGTCATAGAAGGTTCTGATGTACGAGGAATTAGAAGATAAGTACAAATTGTTATATCCCCTACATCGATGTCATTCGATAACATGAAAGCTTTGAAAGAGCTAACAAGTTATGAATTTATTGACTTAGATAATCTAGATTTTGAATTAGGAAGAAAGTCCTACTGGGATATTGATGAAGTTTTACAGCCCCATTCTTTTGATTTAATTAAAATGCCTAATAGTATTCCATCAAGCTTTTCTTTGCTTAAAATGATTTGTAGTACATACAGAGCTTCTTTGACACATGAAGCTTCATCAGCGTCTCTATTTTTGAAGTTTAATTACTTTCGGAGTCAAGAAAAAATAAAGGAATTTGATTTATTTTTGACGGAACATAATTTGTATGCAGCAATTTAATTTTACGTGTGATAAAAGCATTTTAATAGGTTATTTAACTTGTTTATTCTAAATACGAATACAAATAGTTAAACTTATAAGAAATATTAAAATTAAAATCCATTGAAGATTTAAAAGCTATATAATTGGAAATCCAAAATTTATAACAAAACTTTTATAATTGGAAATAAAATTATAACTTGCAATAACGCATATGTACCATATAATAGATTAATGAGTATATTTATTGTTTATCTTCAACCATCACAAATTCTTCCTCACCTTTCTTGATGAGTTTTTCGCTTTCACTGACATCAGACACACTCCCATCTTCTTTTTCGGATTCTTCGGCATCACTATCCTTAGCTTTTACTTTTTTGACTGCTTTGGGTGCTTCTTCATTTCCACGGTATTCATATGTATAAATTGGCTTGAACGATTCAAAGAATCCACAGTCCTCTGTTAAATTTGGCAAGAACCAGAATCTGTGTTTTCCGAATGTAACAACGAAGATCACCAAGAACAAGATTGATCTCAACACAGCTAATCCCATCAAAGTTCCGATAAATCCAATAGCAACCATAGCCAAGTAGTAAATTAAAGTTCTCATCCATTCAGGCCACAAAGGCATCAAGCAAACAACAATAGTTCCGACCACTATAAACAAGAAACCATTAATCGAAGTGAAATCATAAACTAACGTAATCCGACTCCGATAATTTTTTTGTACAAAGGTGTAGGATTATAGTTCCATACATAAGTATCTTTGTTGTCGATGAATGTTTGCACATGATGAACTGAAAGTTTGACCTTCTTTTTGGTCTTTTCAGTTTCAGTTTTTGCGTCAGTCTCTTCCACCTTCGTCCCTTTTTTTTCTTTCTTCTTTAAAACAGTTTTCACACTTCTAAAGAAAAGACCTTTTTCTAGGAACATTTGCATATAGGCAGCAACATCTTCTCTGGTCATAAAAAGAGGAGTCTTTGAATTTGGACCATACTTGGAATTGATCAAAGTTGTAACGGCCTTTTCTCCCACAAAATACTGAACCTCATTTTGATTAAACATAGCAGTTTTATTTGGCGTATCAAAACGAATAAGCTTGGCAATTGCTTCTTCGTCTTTCCCCATTTGGGGTGTTCCATGACTGTGTTGGTCTGAACCCTACAAAAAGTAATTTAAACTTAAAATATCGATTTAAACATACGTGATCACAACATCCTTCGCCCATTTTTAATTAAGATTATGAATTACTATATAAATTTAATAATAATAAATTGTGTTTGTTTGAAACCACGAGTTGTTGTGTCGATTCTACATACGTGGACGTCTATCAACAGAGTATCGTGATAAGATTAACAATGAGAGGGACTTTAGATAGTTAGACCAACTGCATAGCTACGACCATGACCTGTCTCCTGCACTAGCACATACAATAACAACATAAATATCTATACTCGAGATTGACTTTAAATTGAGTCTAACTTTAATTAAATGTGTGTAGTGAATAATATTGGCACTTATTTGCGTGCCCGAATATTTATTCATTTATTTGTGTGTACGAATATTTATTTATTTATGGTTAAGAGTATGTATTTATGATTTTACAAATTCAAAATCCAATCAGAGTAAGTTTGCTGCCCAAATTGTATTTCAGTTATCTGATTAAACAACTTATTCATAATATCAACATCTGCATCCTTTGAACGAACAGTGTAATGAACACTTTCTTCTTTACCATCTTTCAAACAAACCAATGTTTCGATCGGAGTAATAGTTTTTAATGTACCAGATCCGAACATTTGATAAACCTAAATTAGATTATATCATTTAATTTTACCTAACAATGTCACTTACTCTTTCTTCCTCGATGGCTCGGATTAATTCGTGAAAGTAATAGTTCTTCCAGATACTTTGACATAAGGATAATTACACGCCAACTCCAATATACTTTGTCTGGTAGTTCCGTTACTTACACCCTGGTCGTTCATAGGTGCCGTTATCAGTTCATCTATTCCGGCTTCGTTTCGCATGAAGACGAAGAAATGCAGGGCTGACGTTTGAGAGATAGTGTTGTTATCTCCGTTTAGCCAAAGAAGTTCAGAACAATTGTGACTGTTGGCGTGTTTTTTAAGGAAAGATCCTACTGCACTCGGTGCATGTTTAATTTGAGCTGAAGCAATATCGGTAATTCGTTTATGTATTCCTTGATCAACTAACAAATTTGCACATTTTAAATTGTATTTGGTGATTTTTTCGGAAGGGATCGTGACAATGGAAAATTCGACAGCATTTATTTTCGAATCATCAAGACGTGCTTCTGTCTCAACAATATTAATCTTTACATATAGAGCTTTTTCTCCAAATTCTGGTAAAAGGTGAAAATCGAGTTTAATCAATTCACCCAAAATTTTCAAAAATTGTCCGTTATTGAAAGTCTACAAATGTTTTTTAAAATAAACCACGAATTATAACTTACTGGGAAAGAAGCCTTCCTGGCTAGAAGATTAAATCTCTTGATACTCAAACTTGGTCTAAATAGACGAATTTTGTTGTCGGCTCCTCGATAGACCTTGAATCCGTCAGTCAAAGATTGGTGTAAGCCAAGGACCGTTGGATTAATTTGAGGATCTTTGCAAGGTTTGATTGCGGGAGCTGCCCATCCCTCATTTCTTGTCCAATTGACAGCCACCATAAGTCTTCCTGTTTTGTTTTCAATGTTTGTGATATTTTTATTATCATCTTTAATAACGCACAAATCTTCCTTTCTCAAGTTTTCCCAAATAAAAGATTCGAAACAATGAACCTTACGATCAACACTATTCTTGTCAGCAACACAAATTGACTCAACACCAACAGCAGCCTTGGCAACAACTTCACAATCTGGTTTAAGTAGATTCATAAAGTGATTGAAATTATCGCGACCAAAACCATCGTGATTGTCAAAACAAACCAAAATATTCAACTCTTTCAATTGTTTTAATCCAATTTGCAAACTAATCAACTTTGCATTGTATTCAATTGTTCTTTTTTCATAATAAGTGCCTGGGACCTTAACAAATTCAACACCTCTTTCATTAAATTTTTGGTAGTTTGAACGATGTCTTTGGTACTGAAAGCAATAGATTGAGCAGTTGATCCAATAATATAGTTAAGGATTTCACATTCTTCCTTATTAGAACATTGTGTTTGTCGTTCGTTGATTTTGACATTGATATTAAAAGCGCTGTTAGCAACGACTATGGAATCCATTGGAATTGTTTTGTCAGTTTGAGTTATAGGATTGTTGGAATTGACGAATTCTTTGAATTACAACATTTGTTCATACCAAGTAGTTTGTTTTGACAAACAGCATACGAAACAGTAGCAAATTCATTTTCCTCAAAACCTCCGTAGGCAACACCAATTAAACTAAATCCATATCTAGTCCACAATAGTTCTGAAGATTCCTTTGCATTTTCAACGTAATATCTTACATGGTCAAACTTAACAAATTTAGCAGCAAATGGTGTTGAGGAATATTTTGCAATTAAACTTTCACTAATAAAGTTAAGAGAAACCATATTTAATAACAGAAATTGAATATTAATAGATTAAAATGGTATCTATTTATACGTCTGAAATTGTAATTATTTTTTAATTTAACTATGTGAATTTACTTTTCTCCCATAACAATATTGTTTAGAAACAATTGCAAAAACAATAATATTAATTTAGGAGATTATTTATTGAGCAAATACTGCTGAAATTAAAATACAAGTATTCAAAATTCCATTTATGTACCAGAGATGTTCTATAGATTTACTTTTTAGCAAAGAAACTGCTAATGGTTGGTTGGTGACTTGATGGTTTTGCGGATGTCTTGGATGTTGGCTTGGGGGTAGATTGCGTGGATGTCTTTGATGAGCTAACTCCTTTCTTTGTAATGGGCTTTTCAACAATATCCTTTTTGATAGTTTCTTTATCTTCCTCTGTATCGCTTTCGAGTCTAGTAAAATGTTTTGCTGTAGAAGGTATTTCCTCCGTAACTTCTTCAGGATTTGATTCTTCTTTGACAAATTCACCAGTTGTTGCTTCTTTTACTTCTTCGGCAGTTGACTTCATCTCCTCCTTGACAACTTTCATTTTTTTGATATCGTTTGGATCCTCAATTTGACATATTTGAGCATAGTTATCTCGATGCATGTTGGCAGTAGGGTTGAGTAAAGCAGCGCCTTTCTTCTGAACACTGTAAATATACTTGCCCATGACCTTCGCCAATTTCCTGGTTTGATCCTCAACTTTTGACTCTTCAGCGATAATGGAAACAAACGAATTAGAAGGCATATTTGGAGCAGTTTGAGAAGCAAGCCCCATCTGTCCCATTTGCTCCAAAATCTCTGTTTCCGTGGGAACGTTTGTCATTTCCCCATGAATGACCCAAGCTGTACTAAGTTGCTCCTTGTGCTCTTGATAAAACTTATTTAAAATGAAATAGCAATCACTGACTGTAAGATTGTTACTAATAGATTGTATATGGTAGTTTGTAACAATGATAGCTTCGTCGAACACACATTTCTTTACCTTATTAACCCAATCGTTCTGGTCTCCTTCAGACAAAGTGGTACTAATATCCATGATTTGACGGCAACACGAGATCGCACAAAGCAATACAGGTAAAATAGATGATTCTTCCCTTCAATGAGGTTTGGAGATGTATTTGTGTCTTTCCATTTGAGATTTTGGGTAGTTCTTAAAATATTGCATATTTACACAATGTTTTGCCTAATAAATCAAAAAGTTGGTATCGCTGTCTTCTCAATAATTAAAAATATCTCTCATACCCTCGTCAATATCAATGTAATGTTAAAATAAACAATGATGCATCATTCAAACAGTCAGATAAATGATCCTTAATAAGTCAAAACTAAGCCAATTTAATTTTAAACGTTCTGCAGTTTTTTTCACGAGTCCATCTTAAACATAATTTGTTTATTACTTGGCAATTACTTTCTCAATTTTATTTTTAAAACATGGATGTTCTCAAATAAATACTACTTTGCATCATTTTAAATGTGATATTGCATAAAAACAATTTTGTTAGTTCCTCGCCATTTTTGAATACCTTTTCCAATCTTAGATGGAAAGTTATTTGAAAAGCGTGTATTGCTTCATGAAAATGTCGCAATAGTTTGGAACGACATTGCCATACTTTATGCTATCAAGTTTGAATTACTTAAAGCTTGGGTGTTCAAGATTCTTATCAACAGCTATTAAGCATTCGTGCACAAAGAAATTATACGCGATGCAACCTATCGAACCCATTACACTTAGTATCAGTGAACAACCTGAGTTTAAGGAGTTATTTGTTGAAGAACTGACTATTCTCGGTGATTTGTTTAAGACAAATAATTACGAATTAAGAATGGCAGGTGGTGCTGTTCGTGATCTCATGATGGGGATCAAACCTTCAGATCTTGATTTTGCTACAGATGCTACTCCTGTTCAAATGAAAGATATGTTTACGAAGGCAAATATTAGAATGCTTAATAAGAACGGTGAGGCTCATGGAACCATTACATGTAGGATTAATGATAAAGAAAATTTCGAAGTGACTACTTTGAGGTAAGTTTCCAAAATATAGATTTAAATGATTATCATTTTAGAAACGACATTGTCTGTCATGGAAGACGTGCTGAAGTTAAATTTACAACCGATTGGCAGCAAGATGCTTTTCGCAGAGATTTAACTGTCAATTCACTGTTTCTGAAACTAGATGGAACTGTCGTTGATTATACTGGAGGGGTTGCGGATATTAAATCTAGGAAAGTCCAATTCGCTGGAGATCCCGTTACAAGAATCCAAGAAGATTATCTCAGAATATTGCGGTACTTCCGCTTTTTTGGAAGAATCGCTACTACTTCAGATGACCATGATGAAAGGACAATTACGGCAGTCATTGACAACGCTAAGGGTCTTAAAGATGTTAGTGGTGAACGACTATTTTTGGAATTAAAGAAGATTGTGACCGGTCGTTTCGCTAGTGAAATTATGGAAATAATGTTGAACAAATGTGATCTAGGAAGATATCTCGGTTTGCCCGAGAATTGCGACATGGCCTATTTTAGAAAGATAAATGATTCTAACAAGGCAAAAAATATCAAGCCAATGACACTTTTGACATCATTGTTTAAGAATCAATCCGATATTGACACTTTCAACAAAAAGTGCAAAATATCAAGAGCCGAAAAAGGTGATTTGCGAAATCATCAACGAAATTCGCAATGAAAATGGTCATAAGATTAATGATCCTACTGTTAATCAACAAGACTTATGGAAGAGAATTTTGACATATGAATTTTACTTCGGAGACACAACTAAAAACGGACCTTTGATTTGTGAACGTTATGAACAAGTAGCTATTTACTTTTGTTGCACAAGTGATATATTTGAGATGATTGAAACTTTCCATTTCCCATACTTCCCAGTTAATGGAATCGACTTTATGCCAGATACAGAGCAAAAAGAACGACCAGCGGGTAAAGTTCAAGGAGGACCATCTATTAAGTATCTTTTGAGTAAATGCTATGAAAAATGGGTAGAATCAGAATATTCCTCTAGCAAAGAGGAATTATTAAACTATGCTAAGACTATCACAATTCCAGAAAGCATTTTAACTGCTCACAAAAAAAGAAAGTCGACTGACAATATTTGTTCTACAAAAGTCAAATCTAAATAATTTCTTTTAAATAAAAATGTTTTGAATTTGGTTGTCTATTTTTTCCATTCCAAACAAACTTGACATACATTTATATAAAGAATTACAAAATTTGGATACTAAAACGATACAAATATTCGTTTACAACATATCATAAAAAGTAAACTTTCCTATCAATAAAATGACACCTTATCTTTTTGAAAAAGGAATTTGGTTGCTTTTATCATTAATATTTTTATCTATAAATATTAACTCATAAACTTTTACCAAAGATTAACCGAACTGCGGAGTTCTCGATATATTTATTTGTTACTTTGAAACGTCATTCCCACAGCCCCTTATTTAAGTGTAGATGAAAATGACAACTTAGTCACATGTATAAGGCACGTTTTGTACTTACTTTTATTAATTTCAGATATGAGTTTCTTGTGTTGTGCTAATACTGTTGGTCAGAATGTTCTCGAAAACGAAAATAAAGTTATCCTGAAGCTGATCACCAAGAATGAATTAACACCAGACACGCGTCTATTCCAATTTGCTTTTCCTAACAAAAGTGATGTCCTTGGAACTAAAGTGGGAGAGCATATTGCCATCCATGCTACCATTGATGGAGTGGACATTTTTAGAAAATATACTCCTGTTTCTTTCAATGACACTCAAGGCACCGTCACCTTCTTTATCAAAATTTATTCTAAGACACCCAAATTTCCTAATGGCGGCTTGATGTCTCAATACTTGGAAACATTGAAGATTGGGGATTCTATTACGTTCAGTGGACCTTATGGACTTGTCAATTACAATGGATTTGGCAATTTTGATGTGAAAGTTGCTGATAAAAGTTCTTTCACCACTAAAAAGTTTGAAAAGCTCACGGCCATTGCCGCAGGTAAGCCATCATAACTATCCATTTATTTTAATTAACATTTCTTCAGGTACTGGGTTAACTCCTATTTGGCAAGTCATTACACAAATTCTAAGAAACAAAGAGGACAAAACAAAAATACATTTTATTTTCGCCAACAAGTCTGTCAAAGACATCATCATGAAGGATGAAATTGAAAAATTAGCTAAGAAAGAAAAGGAAAGATTGAGAGTTACTTTCATTGTCACGGAAAAAGATGGGCATTACAAAGATTATTATAGTGGCAGAATTAACAAGGAATTACTTGAGAAATTAGTTGATAAACCTAGTAATGAACATGGAATCCTTAAGTGTGGAAGGCCACAAATGCTGGATGATAATCTCATACCTAACTTGCTTGCATTGTCTCATGATAGAAGTAATTTGATTCGTTTTTAATGTTCATAGTACATTTTATAAAAAATTATATTTCTTGAATATTCCCATGTAAAAAATTAAAATCGTGTATTAAAGAATGTGACTATGTATACTTATTAATAAATATTTAGTCCTTGAATCTTGTACTTATAATATACCTGCCCTGTTGCATATATGCATATACGTGGTTGTCTTGTATTTTTTGCATATAAATTGTATTGGTTCCAACCAAAACTATGTGGATACTCTAAATTTAATTCGAACGACACTAGGTTATGTCTTAGCTAGCCTTCTGATAGTAAAGAAGCTGTCTCTCGTTTGGATATAAAGGCACTTTTTCCCAACAGGGTTTTGATTTAGTCGAATAATTAAATTATCGGATAATAATATCTTGAAGTTAAAATATTTTTACTCAAAATGGATGACCAATCACATCATGGTATCATTTCGGAATGTATGTCACTCACGGAGAAGGATTTTTGGTCAAAAGTAGCAAGAAAATCGTATTCTTGGGTTGCAGCTGTACCTTACGCTACATACCTGCTGCTTTACAAAGATCATCAAATTAGTTTGACTTGGTCAGAATTAGAGAGGCTTTTTTTGGATACGCCCTCGGAACATCGCTTAGAACTAATGAATGGAACAACGGAGAACAATCGATGTCAGAAGATCAAAATTCTTCAAACCGATTACGTCACAAATTGGATCACAGAACGTGGTACTGTTAAAAAGCAGAGCTCGATTAATGGGAGATACTACAAAATTCGATTGGTTGCCTTGATTATACTTCGGCGGTTTTTAGAACCGTCGTACAAGAATTTGTGGTTTTGCTTAAGCTTACTTGATACTTCGTCCATTTCCTCAAAAAAGATCTTTTATAC
Organism: Rhabditophanes sp. KR3021; assembly: GCA_963281155.1. Classification (NCBI taxonomy): domain Eukaryota; kingdom Metazoa; phylum Nematoda; class Chromadorea; order Rhabditida; family Alloionematidae; genus Rhabditophanes; species Rhabditophanes sp. KR3021. The sequence goes on along the minus strand of CAUJLY010000004.1, from coordinate 2,620,324 downwards.
GAGCTCAGAAATAATCAGAATGTAAGTGAACATCTATTTATATCGATAAACTCAATTGTTTAGGAATTCTCTTTTTAAAAGATACCCGGATTCTTTGGGAATGACTCCAGAAGGTCTTTTGTGTGACGAATTTATGGAAAGTCAAGTGCCTGGTAAGTTCTGTTGTCATTATTCATAATATATTCATTTATTTAGTATTTGTTTCAAAACCGAAAATTCTAAACGCTGGTAGATCAAAGGAACCTTCTAGTATGAAGTCAAAACCTACTACACAATATCCCGCTTTCATTCCAATATCATTTGGACTTTCTGATAAATCAAAAGTTGGGACCAAGAGTAAGACTTCATCAACTACTTCACCTTTAACTTACAATAGATCATCAGCGAGCAAAATGTCGTTTCGTGAACCAGTTAACAAAGTTGACTGTTACCAAAACTCCATGACACCGAATGAGTTTCTCAATTCAACGTACCGAACTAGTCGTAAGTTTTAATCATAGATATCCAAATAATAATTATTTTTAGCGGCCGAAGCTCTTAAAAAAGCATTTGCTTCACGATCCAAGAAAACGGAAAAACGCAAGACAGTTAGCAGGTGGGAGGCAGAAAAGAGGAGTCTAATTGGTTATACGGTGGATTTCAATTCTATCAACCAGCAATATCGTGATTGGAACCAAAAATTTGAATATGATCAAGTTGAAGAAAAAGCAAAGACGATAAATGAAGGCTTAGCCATAATGAAACTTTTGGATATGTGCGCCAAAGTTTCGCGTCTCAATGAAGTGCTTGCTCCGATGGAATTTAAGATTGATCAGAATTATGATTTCACAATTTACTCCAATTTGGCAAAAAAACTTTCCTGTGGAGGTGTCAAGATGTATCTGCCGCTCGTTGAAATGTGTCGAAAAGCCAATCCAAGATATCCGGAGTCAATCAGCGAAATCACGAACTGGATAAATAAAAGAAGTAATCACGGGTTTTGTATCAACATCATGCTTGGAATACTTTCGGATTATCTGTTGCACCCTGACATCAAGAATGAAACTAAGATAGATATTTATGTTAAGATCTTCCGGAACCACATTAAGTACATCGACCGATATTGGGGAGAGTATGGGGAGAAAGTTAACTGTACCAATGAGTCTTACATGCAGTTTTGCTCTTTGGCTTATCAACTGCTCAAAAAGACTCCGACAAATAATTCATCTGCCTATCAAACAAGAGATTTTGAATACGATATTATTAAATATTTAAGAGACGCTAGATTTGTCACAAAAGAGTTTAATTTAAGAGAATTGTCTGAGAATTATGAAAGAAGTGTCTTGGATGAGGTAACAGTAACTAATTCTGTCCTAAATACAAGAACACGTTTTTATGGCAGTATGGATGTAATCAAAGGATTCAGAGATAAAATAAGTAAACTTTATGAAGAGAATGTAGAAGTTATCAATGGTCTCAACAAATCAGTTATTGTGTATGCTAAGAAAAAGAATAAAAGATTTTAGGCCCTAATATTTATAGTAATATATTCCTTTATCTTTTTAATATTTATTAGTTTAGTATTTAATAAAACATTTTTTTGACATTCAATTTGTTTTTGTGTATCTTAACCAAACAGTCACATTAAATATTGCATAAGTATACAATAATCTTATATTAAAAATTACAAAAGTGTAGAAACTTCAGACAACAATGTTGCATCAAACAATACTAAAAACTTAAAAATGAAACATCTTTACGTAATGTCACGTAAATTATTATCACATTTATTTGCACTAATTATTCAGTAAAAGAACGTAAATAAGATTTATTTAATAACAATAAATGTTTCCATATCCTAATTTCGATGCTATTTCTTTTAATGTGACGTTCATATCTTTAGTGCCGCAGATTAAACAAAAAACTTCTGAACTTGGAGGAGGCATATGCTTTACAATTTTGTCCTTATCAATTCTGCCAGTTTCTCCTTCCCAATTGTTTTGTTCAGTTAGCCTTGTCAAAGTGTGGATAACCTTCAGTCGCTGTTCATTTTGTTTTTCATATGTGTCTAGTTGTTCTCTAAAACGTGTCAAAAACAATTTGTAACATGAGAAAGAATATATTTTACCTGAGAATTATATCATCAACTTGTTTGTTTGAATAGAGAAGAGTAATTTTGGTTTGGTCACTTTGATCTTCTAGAATACTTTGAATCAGTTGAAACATTGGCGTAATGCCACTACCGCAAGCTAGCATCACTAAATGTTTAAAGTTTACTTTCCTTTGTTGTGCTTTGATGAAAAAAGTTCCCTTTCCGTAATAAGTGATAAAACCGTATGGCCCACTTACAGCAATTTGCTCACCAACCTTCTTTGATGCCAAGTAACGTGAAAAAGCTCCTTGTTTTTTGTTTAGTAACTCTTCTGGATATTCCTTGTAGATAATTTCGATAAAACCAGTTAAGTCTAGCTTATGTACTGGTGAATAAAAGCGAACTCTAAATGCAGGCTTGATATCAGCCATTAATCCTTGAATTGAAACATGTTGGCCTGGTGATAATCCACTCAACACATCACAGTCAGTAAAACTTAGCTTCATTTTCCTAACATTATGTGCGATAATTTCATTTTTCTCTATCATTAGAGAATGCTTATCAGTTGGATTGGTGGGATCAAAGAGTACCTTCTAAATTGAAGTCATTCATTGAATAAAAAACAAGAAACAAAATAATTACCTTTTTCTTGAAAATAAGTTTGTAAATAACATATCCTAAGATGGATGATGCCACTACAGCGGAAGCTATCGTAATATTAGAGGAAAGTGACATGACTAAAAACAAAAATATTTATTATCAGAAACATGTGCTTATCATAAAATATAAAGAGAGACATTACACTCCAACAATGTTCGAGAAAGTATATTTTATATTTTATTGTCAAACAACATCTCCGTCCTCTGCAACTACCTAACGTCATAAATAAATAAAATTTTACTATTCTCTTGAATGATTAATTCTGTCGTCAATTTGCTTCAAAGTAAGTGCACCCCCAATTGGCTTCAGTAACTTTTGTTCTTTTAAGAAAATTAGGTCTGCAGCCTCTAAAAAGTGCTTGATAACTTAGTAGAAGGAAGTAGAATACTTACTTTTAACATTCTGTTGGTGATCACCATATATTTTTTCATACTGATAGCCTGTTGTCATCACAATGCATACAATGGGCAGCGAGTATAATTTGTTTTTCGTAATTTGACTGATAAAGATAAAAGCTGCAGTCAGGGTTGAAGCACCCATCGCATGCCAACCGAACATTTCTCTTGAGGAAGCGATTTCAATTGCTTTTTCCCTTTCATTGATCAATTCATGAAGTTTGATGTCTGCTTCTATTTTTTTTGTATAATAACTGTTAAGATAATCTGATAGTGACATTGTTAACTAAAATGTGTGTAATGGTAAAAAATGGTAAGCTGAAGTAGATGGAATTAACCAATTATAAAAAATTCATTTATGATTAAATATAAATGCTTTAACAACTAAAAGGATTCTGAACTATTTTGTTTACTACATTTTTTTCTTTCTTCCACATCTTCGACTGTAAGTGGTTTCAAGGTAACAATATTGGAGGAAGAGTCCATTAACAAACGTGCTGCATCTTCTAAAAGCACATTAGATTAGAATAAATAACAATAATTAAACAACTTACTCATGATAAGCTCAGTTTTATTGCCAAAGGCAAAATGGCTCTGGTACGCTATGAATGCAATGGCTGGTCCGATCGGCAACAGATGCAAGACATTTTTATGATGTAAAGTTGAGAAAGCTGATAGGCAAGAAATCAAAATTCCTGTGGGACATGTCCAAAAGAATTGTTCTCTTGCTTCGGCTATCTTAAATGCTCTCTCTTTTTCCTCATAGATTTCCTTAATAGCTAATTCTCTTTCAATCTAAGACATTAATTTAATTAATTAAAGCAAATAAACTAACTCTTTTATCTTCTATCTCTGCAATTATCCTTTTAACCTGAGATTCGCTAAACTGCTCATAATTGGCTTTTCCAAAAAACCATTCAAACATTCTAGTTAGTAAATGTTTGAATTGACATTTTAGAAGCTACTAAACTATTTCAATACGACGTAATCCCAATTTCCATTCAAAACAATAAGAATGATTTGAAATGACTAAAGTTACTCTTTTACACACGTTTCATAGATATTAAAAATAATTAATGCATTTTATTTAAACAAATTAGGTGATTGTAACATTTTTAAATATTACAGCTGGAACAGTTTCATTTTCCTTAATTTTCAAAAGCATCACAGAGTATGTAATAATTACACTGACAATCTAAAAATGAATGTTTAAACTACTTTCTTAATCTCAATTACCGTAAAGAATGTATTTCGCTCTAGCGGCAATATCTTCCATAAGGACATGCCCCATATGTATTGAGTTTGCATTTTGTGAATAAAACATTGCACTTGAAATCTATCGCTTTCACAATCCACTACAGGGACTAACTCCAAGATACTTTTAACTACCTTTCTCGTCTATGGAAAGATTCAAAACAAAAATATTTTTAATGACGCCAGAATAAGTGCTCACCTGCTCGTTTGTTCTCAAACCGGTATAACATATCACACAAATATATAAAAGGGCGATAAATATTTGAAGTGTTGCCCAGCCTAATGTAAATTTCACTTTCAAAGTCAGATAGTCTCGGAATGTTTCGTTCCTTACTTGGATTGAGGATAACGGTTCAAATAGGGAATTGTTTTGTTGGGTCAAAAAGTAAATGGCAAATACCACTAACAGTAATGAAAATGCCATTGAAAAAAATATAAAAGGATTAAATACTCTTCCAATGAGTCGTTGTACTAAATAAGACATAATACATGAATTGATAAACACATCAATATTATGAGACGTTATTATGAGCAACGTAAAACCTACCTTTAGTTATTTTTAAAAACTGTATGTAATAAAATCTTATATTGAACTTTCTGAATTTGTTTTCGTTCTCAATATTCTTCACCAAAGTACGACACCAAAAGCGCACCAGACGATTACAAATCTCAAAGTAAAGTAATGGCAAGACATTCCACAGTGTTAACAAAGGAACGAGACAATAACTAATGTTGACAAAAAATGACGAGTACAATTGGCTGAAAGAAAATTTTTGATTTAAGTTACTTTTTAAAACTAACCCATCTACAGCCATAACTTCAACGACTCTCAAGGCTAAAGAGGGAATTGTTGCAATTAGTACCAAAGCTATTGAAACAAACTTATACACACAAATAGAAGGATAAGTCTTAAATGCATTCCGGAATGATAATTCTATATCATCGAATTTTTCAAGCATAAGAACATGTTTTGCTGATTTTATCAAAAATATAGACAAGTAAAAAATATTAATAAGGGGTTTAAGGCCAGATAAAATGAAAGAAACACACGATGGACTTAGAAAGCCAAAGGTGTTGTGGTAATATGTAACGATATTTAAGTTGCTGATGAAACAGGTGACATTGATTGAAATAAATGTCAAAGTAATACCGTAGAACATAATGTTTCGAATAAGTTTTGACCGAAAATTCATCCTTTCTATCCTTTTTTGCATTGGAAAATAACCCATGAAGCTCAGGAAATACAGGTATGGCTTGAGTTGAAATGTTATACTATGAAGATTTCGACTTAGCCCGATAAATTTATTATTACCGAGTAGTGTTGAGGTTACGGAAATCTTTCTGGAATTCAAATTACTTACAACCAAATTCTTGTAGGCATTTTTCTTCTGACAGTTAGCCTCTTTATGGTCAAGATTTAAAGCAAAAGACTGTTTTTTGGCATTGTTTTTTCGCACCTGATCTATCAGAAGTTTAGTTCCATTCTTTTCATTTGGCTCATCCCCATCAAGTGATTCAATCTGGCATATTTCATCAGATACGGATGTCTCAATAATAGTAGGCTTGATGATATAATTTCTTGTTGTTTCTTCCATATTTTTAGGAAATAAAAAGTACAGCCGTATAGAGCTTATCTGGGAAGCTATAAATATTGCCAAATATGTAATTTCTAAAGTTTAATATGCACCTGTTAAGTTAAGTAAATGGAATGCGACTTGTTATTATCAGACATTCTCACAACCACCCAACAACATAAGATTTGTTTTGCAGTTGAGGTTTATATTTTTTATTAATAAGAATTGGATTAATTTAAAGCTTTCAATGAAAATGTTGTATTTAATATGTTAAAGAGTGAGCACGTATTTTGATGTATAATAGCTTAAATATAAAAGCATTAATATATGGCATCGGAAATAAGATATAAAGACAAGAAGATATGTGATGGATATAAATAAATTTAAGGGTACTTAATTTGTTATGAACCAACAAAAAATGTAGCTGCTCTGCCCGTCCTAGGTGTTGGAGGATCTTTCTTGTCCTCGTAAGTAAGGGAATATGCCCTTCTTTTAGTAGACGCATCGTTTTCATTGATGCCTTCAGACTCTTTGCCTCCCAAATTTACACCATCTCTCAAGAAAGAACTTCTCGCCTCCTTATTAATTAAATTTGTTTGAGTGTCGTTTATTTCATTTACTTCATTGTTTCTTCCTGGGTACAAGTTTAATTTATTAATAGCTCCATCTATTAAGGCTGTCCTATGCGCGGCTGAGAGTAATGCAGAGCACACACAACCATCTGAAGGCCTCGACATCTAATTAACATATTGGATAAAAATGACTTTTTAAGAATTCACTTACCGTTGATGAAAAAGAATCTCCACGCCCGCTATCCTTCCTAGAGAGTGATAAAATAGGAGCAGCTCGAAAGTTGTTTGGCCACATATTTTTAAACGAAAAGTTTTTTAATCTGGATGATGTCTAAAATTGTATTTTTAATTAGATCAGATAAAGTGAGGAATTAAATACGCTTGAATAAAGACTCATATATGATCATAAATAAAGACATCAAAAATTGTAAAACAACAGACGCACCTTTTCATTTTCCTTCTCATATTTTCCCTTATCAGTATCCTCTGAGTTCATTGAATTTGAATTTTCTGATATATCTGCCATATCTGGCTTAACACTAATCCTGGATCTAGGAACAACGGACAATTTTCTACCATTCACGAATTTGGCAGTCTCTGCGGCCTTAAAGATGACCTCATCCTGGAAAGACACTCGGCTAGATTTCCTTGGTGCCAAATTATTTGTTCTTATACACACAGGAGCGTAATTATCATCACACGCTGATTCAATTTCAAATACGTCTGATAGTGGTGTTAATGGCGGGCCTAATAATGCAACGGATATCGGACTTCGTAATGACGCACTACTCCCGAAAGCATCTGGAGGTTGTGAATTATAAAATCTGGATAATGAATTTGATGTGGAATTTCTCTCGTTAGCTAAAGATAGTCGGGACAAAATTGGTTGAGTTTTGTTTTTTACTCCTTTTTGAACCACTTTAGACATGAACACATATAGGAAGGGATTCAAACAGCTATTCAAAGGATGGCAAAAAAAGAGGATATGCTTCGCAGATGTTAGAGAACTGAATGATAAAATATTAGTATTATTAAAAGCCAACAACATTTTTTCTGTCTTATCTTTAATAAAAAAGACATTTTGAAACAATACAAATTTCTCTTATCTTTTCAAAAGACTGATAAAAATACAAACTTACATTAAAGGAAAATTCAAGGCACTTGTTATCCCAAAAAAAAGCGTAGGCATCCAGCATAGCATATCTGCTCCAATTAAAAGACCAGTCCTTATAAGCATTTGTCTATCTTCACGGCGGCTTGGAGTTGAGGACGTCTTAATTAATCTAATAATTAAAATATAGCAAAATAGCATTCCCAAAAACGCAGTCAAATTGAAAAACAATCCGAAAATGATATATCCCTGATCCCAATAATTTTCTATTGCTAAGGGCAGACAAATTGACGTTCTTTGATAAGAAGAAATTCCCATTAACGGGAAACTAGCCATTGTAAAAGCAAAAACAATTGCAAATGTTATCAATCCATACGCAAAACTAAAATTAAATTAATGATTACAAGAAAAAATGATATTTTTTTGAAAACTTTATGCGAATAAATAATGCTGTATGCCGTTGTAAAGGGTATAGTCTAACCAACAAACTGATGATTATATTCAAAATATTATGTATTGTATAATATATCTAATCAAATCACAATGCTGTATTGACAATCTTATGCTGCTTTAATCAATTTTGTACCTTTATTATCAATTTTATGCCGTTTTTATCAACTAAATCGACCTCTTAATCAACTTATGATCCAGGAAATGCCGAAATTAAAAATGAAAGCCAATAAAATCAACTCCTAGGATAAACAATATTTAATCTGATTTTTACCCCTCCACCTTTTCGCTCTAAAATTACTTGACGATAAATTTATACACTAAGTTTTCATCATTGTTGAGTAATTGAGTTATTCCAAATAATGGTCCCCACCTTTTACAGACCACGTTATCATATTATCATTATTTATTCCCCGATTATTTTAGCCCAATTATCCCATGCTTTAACCGCTTTATCCTTCATACATAAAGTGGCCACTCTATCGAAGACTCTAAGTCTCGTTTTATTTATTGTGATATAACGACGTTTAATTAAAGATAATTTATTTCGCGTTGTATTCTTTTCGTGGGTAAACGCCAGTACTATTTTTTACTAATAAGTAGATTCAAAAGTAATTAATCACATCTTATTTAGACAATACCATAGGCTGCAATATATCTCATGAAAAAGGTTCCAAATACTTATTTATCTTCGAGGAAGCTGAGAAGAAAGAACTCACTAATTTAGTAATGGCAGATTTACTTTATGTCTCCAAACGGTCTCCATGCATTTTTGAAAAAGAGTTTCATCAAATGGAACGACAATTTGGGAGGGTACATGTTACTTCTTTCAAGGGGAAGAATGTAATCGGAATTTCGTGTTATTGATCAACCTCCCCAAAATCTCAAGAAATTGTCAAATGAAGAATGGAATAAACGGAGAAAAAGTTTTTTCAAAAAGAAAGTGTGGCTGAAGAGGACGATGGGCAATGGTTGTTTGACGGATATGTCAATGTAATGGCTAATGGGAAACTAAATCGAGATAGATATGATCAAGGCAGATCCAGCCTCAGCCAATTCTAACCCTAAGACTGAATGACCAAAAGAAGGAAAGTAATCAAAGGACTACAAAATAAAACAGTCTCGTTTAAATTTGGAGAAGGAAGATGAGGACTGTCGAAAAAGGTGGTGTTTTGAATCATGTTCAAAGAAGAATTTAGCAAGACTTAGAAATAAAAAAGCGTCAACTAAGAAGTTTGTGAATAATAGTCCCAGCGGAGGCGAGATCTATAATGCAAAGAGAGCTGCCACTAAAAAGGAAGCAGGGGCTTTATTATTAGTTTTTGGACTTGGAAGCACGAAAGGCAGTTTTGGCAATAGATATAATAAACACCCGAAATATAACTAATAAGACCCACTCATTTTAGTCAAAATCAAAGAACATAATGAGAAACGTCTTAAATTGAATTAAATACTTATTGTTAACGTAATATACATGACATATTTATTATTACTATATTCATTGCTATTTATGTGTAACCTTTATTAGTGATAAACCAGTATGTCTAGTTCCCACATTGCTTATTTTTTTAAATAAATATAAAAAATCATAACTCACCGACTCTTCATTTGTTTCCCATAAATGGCATTTCTGGTATTGTAGTAAATTTCGAATGCAATTAAAAACATAGATATTATTGAAATTTCCGATGCAAAAACAGATAAGAAGCCTGCTATTGTGCAGCCGTAGCCTGTTTGCCAATCGACAGCGTGGTTGTAATATTCATTAGCTGTCAAACTGTCTTTAATTGCTAAGATGGCGAGATAGCATCCTGTTAATAGATCAGCAAAGGAAAGAGTCATTATGAAAAGATAATGAATTCGCATGCGTTTGTTTTTAACTGAAAGAAGAACAATCCACACACCGATGTTTCCAATGATAGCCAATATCCAAACTATCCAAATTATGATTCTCAAAAAAGGGTATCCAACAATATCTTCACAAGGATTCAAAATATCTGGCATAGGGTTACACGTCTAATTAATATTATATTAGTGTATGTTGTATAATTAACATATATTTAGTTATCATCCAAATTTTGTGTTTATTAATTTATTTACACTGTTGTTTTTTTGGCTTAATAAAATGTCTACCCTTTGCTCGGTTTATTGCCGTTGGCTTTTTCCAACAGTGTAATAATTATGTCTTTAATTTTAGTGCAACAACATCGCGCCATACTTGATGTTATTAACTATTATGGCTCGACAAGCAAAAAAGAGGACTATTGTTCGTGATTCAGAAATAGAGACTGTCAGGAGTGCATTGATGAATGCAAGAGATATAATCAAAAACCATCTGCAAAAGAAGTTTTAAAAGTCATCAAAGGCAAGGATACTAAAAAGGGAGACTTCCATCTTTATTTATTGCTGGACCCAAGAAAACGCGGTGAAAATTGGATGGTAGGTGGTGTGAAAGATGCTATCAAGTACATTGGCAAAACTAAAGTATTTGAAGCAAGAATAAAGAAACATTGTAAAGACTTTGAAAACAAGGTTAATCTAAAGAAGCTTTTCGATGGAAAGGAGGACTTCGTGAATGATATGATTCGGATAAGTCTTTTGGAAAGAATGACATTCCAGCATTAATAATGAAGTATCATCGGATGCAGTCATTGAAGATATTGAATCGATCCTGATCAGAGCCTTCGAGCCTCAAATCAAAAACGCGGATTCTGGCAACCCCTACTTTGAAATGAACTCGCAACTTAATAGAGAGGTAGCAGATCTCATTATCAACGAGTTTGTTGATACTTCTGATGTTTTGTATTTTAAATTGTAATAAATAATTTGTCAATAGTATGTCTAACTATCATAAAGCTCATCCTATTATACTCTTAATTTAAACAAAACACATTATATGAAGCTTACAATATTATGGTAGAAATTTTGAACGGCCGTATCACTGCACTTATCATCTTCTTCAACTTCCTCTGTTTCCAACTCATCAAACAAATCCCAATTTAAAGCAATTTCCTTAATTGTTGGCATTGCATCTAATAATGGTTTCCAAAGCAAATATTGTTTTTGAGGTGTAAAAGCTAGGGATGAATTAGCTAACATGTTAACAATTCGTTCCTTTCTTTCCACACTTCGTTTTGTCTTTTTATGAGATGCTTTTTTCAAATCTTTATTGCATACTCGATTTTGAATTTCCTTGTAGTTATTGAGAAAGGTTACTTTTTCGTTTTCTATCATGTTTTTAGCATACTTAAAAAGACAACAATGGTGCGGATAAGTAAAGTCTGCACGAGTCAGTCTGGTAAACGTTAATATTGGAGGCAATTGTTTAATTTTAACGGTATTTTTGATTGACAGGGTAGTTAAATTTCGTAAGCCATTGATAGGTAATTCCGTAATTGATGTGGAAGATAAGTTTCTAAAAGTGGCTTTTATATAACTAAAGAGACAAAAATCTTACAATAACCGCAAGCCTTCTAATTTGTCAAATACTTTTTTAGACATTCGTTTTAATTCAATATTATTATTCATGTGCAATTCCCGTATGTGACAATGGGCAAATACTTGTGCTCCCGTTTCTTTCAATTCATTGTTGTTTAGACGAACAACGCGACTTTTTATTAATTTTAAATGGCCATCACCTAGATACTCAATGTGGTTGTGGGAAAAATCAATCATATCCAAGACGTGAGGATGATGCTCTGACATTTCCAAGCCTGGTAATCGTTTCAGTGAATTGTGAGAAACAATCAATGATTTCATGCGGAAGTTCTTTTTCAATAAGACACCTGTCAATATTTTTAAATTAATATTTATAAAATAAATGTATTTAATGTTGAAATCCCGATTTTATATACTTTTAAATGACTCGTTAAAATTAGTTTTAAAGGTCTTGAAAAATAATTGAAAAATGAAAGGTCTTTTTGCAGTAAGTTGGTTGGTTTCTAATTACTTTATAATTAGATTTGTTTTCTTCAAAATGAGACAAAAAATAGCTCTATATCAAATGAAGACCCAATAAAGGTTGGTAAAGTTGATGAAGCTTCTAGTATGTGAAGAGACACAACATCAAGTAATCAAGATGAATGATTGACTCAATGGTATGCTTTATGACTCTGATGATGTTTCAGCATTAATTCAAATTGTGGGTCAGATGGATGCTAGGGAGTGGAAGATGGCTCATATGTTAAAGCAAGGAAAAGCCGTTCTAGAAATCTACACAAGGAATCTTAGTCACAACAATATTGACCTCTGGAACAATCTGATGGCTGAGTTAAGAGTTTCTAAAGTTCTTGATTATGTTAAAGAAGATGGTCAGTCTATTTACATAATACTGTAAATGAGGGAGACGTTAATCATGAGTCCTTTCAAGAATTCGTGAGCAAGATTGTGTATGCGGGTGTTAGTGGTGGCATCACAGATCGAGTTTACCACCATTGCACACAAACTGAATTAATAGCTGAAAGGGGAATTCCGCTAAATCTTAAAAAATGAAGCGCTGCTTGGCTGAAGAAGGAAAAAGTTGTTGCCGTGCATGTTAATTAAGCTCTTGGAATCGAGTATGCAGCTATTATCAAATTGCAACAGTCACTAGCTAATTCAGATACTTCCTGACAGTCAAACAAAATAATGTACCTAAAACATCCATATACTAGCACTTCACAACTTACATCAATCATTTAAATTGATTGCCTTATAGTATATGGGTTTTACATTTTTTCTAATTTTATGCCCGTTCCCAATAATAGTTTTTAATTTGCATGTAATTTTTTAGTCAAACCGGTAATTTCTTCGAGTTTACGGCAATATGTAATCGATCTAAAAATGATAAACAAGAAGTAATAAATACATTGATATTAGAGATAGAAATGTTTAGGAATTAATATTAAAGATATAAGAGTTAAATTAATGTCAAACATACACTCGTAAAAGATTTGGCAGTTGTTCAAATGCTGATCCTTCAACAATTGTTAAATGATTGGAATGTGAGATGATAATTTCTTGCAAACTTCGAAATGGTTTTAGACTTTCAACAGTAATAGCTTCAATGCTTGTATTGAGCAAGAATAAAACTTGCAGTTGTTGGGTAAAATTAGCAGGTATTTGATGAATTGAGGCCCCAACAGCACAACACCTGAATTTGTTTTTGCTATAACGGCAATTTGATGTCATCCCCTGTGATAGTAGTTCCAAACAAATTCGATCTTTCAATGTGTCCTTTGATATAACATCATGTAATTTTTCAGGATAGTAAAAAGACTGATCGTTACCACTGGACAGTGTTATACAACCCAAGCATACGACAGCAAAAAAAATGGCCAGAGCTTGATAGGATGGAAAACAAAAGCTTGATGGAGCATAACGACGTTCCATGACGTCAGCTTTCGCTTACAATACGTATATCTGCTGCCACCTACAGTTGAACAGTTGGCGTTTGAATCTGAGGGCAGAAAAGAAATAGATAGCAAGTAATAAGTTAAAAAGTTTTGTCGATGACTGGGTGTGATCACAAGTATGTATTTGGGTGTTGATGAGTAGTAAAAGATAAGAAAAGGGAATCAGTGATATGTATAAATTGTTATCAGCTTCAAACAAGACGAGATTAAATATTTTATATATTTTTGTATACTTCTAATATTGTTCAATATTTTTAAAAAATTGTCTGTATTATTAAACGTCTTACTTGATGAGACTTATTAAAAATAGATCAAAATTTGTGATACTAGTAGTAGACGCAATGTAATCCCAGATCATTAACAAAATAGACATGTAAACATATAGGAATAATTCTTTAATTTTAATCAAAATTATGCCAATTATTTGTTAATTAAATTAGACAATTTGATTTAAAAAAGATTAAATTTGAAAGAGCGCAAGCGACAAATTTTGAGGGAATGTTTGCGATAATAACAATTAAATTTTTTGTCGAACCATCAAAAAGCCAGCACACGCACAAAAGCTATTATCATCGGCAGCGATGTGACGACTCCTCTTTTACATTTGTGATTTAAGGTGGCCGAAACCATATTCGAGTGTCATCAGCTCAGCGTTATGTTAAGAGGGTACCTTACTGCAAATTATAATTCTCATAAAGTTGTGCATCAACAAAAAGTTTTACCTTTTTGATCACCAAAACCAGACAACTTTATTAAATGAGGTGGAGATAACATTTATTATACATCCTTTTTAATAATTTGCACTTTCACTAAATTTATTCGACTAACAATATATATTTCACGCATAAATATATTTGATAATTAAAATATCAACTTTACTTTAACCCTCACATTTAATAAATCTAGTCATTCAATTAATTGGTTTATTTTAAATCTTAAAATTAACACATTTATTTCACTTAATTAAATTAACACATTTACTTAAATTCATAACTTAACAATACATTTCATGACAAATTTAATAAATATGCAAACAAGCATCAGGTTCTAATCCAAAAATTTGTTTATGTTCATGAAATAATGTATTTAAAGCAGATATGTATCTTCGGTGTAGATCGTCTATTTCTTCACTACTGGGGTTTTCAATCTTATCAACTTTAATTGGAGTCCCCATGACGGCGTATATAGGTTTACGGTGTGGTAACATCCCGAATGAGTAGTTAAATATACCTCTGCCTTTTATTATAGGTGGAACAAATCCAAATCTTTTCACAATTTCCATCTGCATGTCTCTCAAATCTGATCCCCGTTCAGTGTAATACTGATTGTAAACGTCGTTCTCACCAAAGTTATACAACGGTACTAGATCTGCACCATACTTTAAAGCATACTTGCAAAAGCCTTTCCTTTTAGCAATTTTTAAGACATTTGTGTTTGGATGAGCATCATAAACTTCCTGTGCGCCTCCTAGTACTATTCCAACAGCATTTCCTTTCCCATTTTTGGTTAGTAAAAATTCCAAAGACTTTTTGCTGCTTTCAACACCGCCCAATGCTAGACCGATTTCTCTTCGAAAGGGTATCCAAAATTGACCAGACAAAGTCATCAAATATGATCGTATTCCGGGGAAAAGACTTCTAAAATTGGTCCCATTAGTGCACAATGTCGTAAAAGATCCGATACAAAGTATTCCATGCGGATGACACCTAAAAAATATTTAATGACAATAAAAATACTCTATTCATTACCCGACAATGTAATTCCTCTCTGGATCAAGTTCGCACGTTTTGACCAATTTCATTGGAAAGTAATCAGCAAACAACTTCCATACAATCGAATTTCTATATCTCAATGATACTCTAGAACCTTTCTGAGGTGTTTCCCAATCATAAATAAACCAGATGAAATAGATAGGTATACTCCACCAAAATGGTGTATACATAAAGATGTAGAAAGGAAGCCATAGACAAGCTATAGGGAAAATTAACCAGACTACAATAAAATGAATCACCGCTAATGTTTCCAACCGCCTATGAACCGGGATATTAAAAGGAATCCATTCAATAGATGTTAACGAAATGCTCGTAAAAGACATTTTAAGACTATTTTTTATAAGATCTTATTTATTGTATGATGATGGTCAACAAATCGAAACTACTTTAGATTACATCTTTTTTTGTTGACAAAAAACTAATTAATAACAGGATTTTGTTCGATTACCTTTTGCAACTAAACACGTGCGTTAGCTAATTAACGATGGTACATCTCCATGTGTCTATTTTTAGTAAGAAATCAAAGTTTGTACGAGAGACACATTGCAATAGTTTATGTCATCAAATATCTTAATAATGTGTGTAATAAGTCTCATTTTAAATTAAGTCTTTTAAAATATAGCAGTTTTAAATATAACAATTAAAGTTTTGGAGTCAATCTAATGATAAAAGAGCAGTAAAGTTTTGATATGACATTGAATCAAGGCAAGCAGCTCCAATGCAAATTCCACCCTCCCTTGTTGTTTCTTCCTTAGTTCTCATCATGTAAGGATATACATCTGAAAATTGAGATTCATAAGTTCCACTTTTGTCAACAATCAAATAACCGTAGATCCCTAGTTCTGAAACTACTTTAGTCTTTTGGATATCTTTGTTTGAACGAACCAAATAATTTTCAACTATTAAAGGAGACAACTTTTGCATCAAGATATAACTTTTCATCTCATTTTGTGTTAACGATTGTAATAATCTTGGAATATCTTCATCGAAATAGTTGCCACCACCTCCTTCTGTTTGGGGTTTCAAAACATAATTTGATGGGTGTGTGATAGCATCTTCAACAACATGTCTGCATTCCTCTGAATCTTCTCCTAAAAGTGCAATTATAAGTTAGTTATTTACGAAAAGAGATTTCCATGTTTTGCTTCTTTAACAAATCTAATTTTATATGTTCCTTACAAATGTCCAATTATAAGTAAATAGCCACGTAAAAAAGAATGCATGCTTTTATTTTTTTAACTACTGTGTTAGCGAGAATCTGTGCAAACTCTGGATTAAGACCTTTTAGATCAAATTCAAATGACTGACGGGAGGAATTGATAGGATCATTGAAGCTCCTACATCTCAAATCACCAACCCAGTCTCTGGAAAACCCTCTTTTGGTGAAGTATGTCACCTGTTCCCGAAATGAATAGTCAAGTCGCAAATCTTGTTTGGGATGATTTTTTGAGACCAAGGATATTTGATGACTTCCTTGAAAAGTCTTATTTTTATTTTTAATACATTTTTGATAAAAAAGATATTTGATGACTTATTTAATAAAATCTAATTTTACTTACCCAAAGCCCATAGTCCGGCAAAGCACTGATGAACAAAATCTAACTTTGAGTCTTCCTTTAGGTACTTCTTAAGAATACTCTTGTCAGATAAGACTTGTTGCATTTTCTTAGTATTAGCTAGCTGCAAAGCAACAGAGGGACATTTCACTGCTGCTGATTTCTCGATCAAAAGTCTGGTACACCAATCCATTTCACCATTATATTGGTTTTCAGAATATCCTGCATCAAATTAAATTGAGTTATTACTTGATTTTAAATGTGTATATACACTAAATTTAAAAAATTGCAGCATATATTTTTAGAATAAATGCTTCAATAAGGTACTAATTGATGAGACATTTTTTGCTTCATGTTAAAATTAGCTCAGTAATTTAAAAATATGCGTCATTTTGATAATTAAAATATGCTACAACAAAGTAAAGATGCCGACGGTTATAGAGGCCAAAAGAAAAAGTTCAAGTCAGAGGAAAGTGTTTCACTGGAAAGAAGTGCCACAGTTAGACAAGAAGTAGATGTTGCTGCCGGTAAGTTGCCAATTATCAAACATAATCATCAATATTGCAGAGATGGACAAACTTACTCAAGCCTTATCAGGAGTTTCAACTAGTGGAGAAACAGAATTAACATCGTAGGAAGAGTATTTGTTAGTGTGAAAGGTATTAATGATATTCTGGATGAGGATAAAGATGATACTCTTAAAAGTTATAAGCACGATGATGCAAAAAGTATCACAATCATTTTGTTGAAAATGTTCGTGAGTATGGAGTTCTTATGGAAATGTTTTTCTTCAATCTAAACTTCACGATTTTCTGAACAATTACAAACCTGGTCTGATATCTGTCTTCACATCAACTAATTCCTGTCGTCACTTGGAGTTATCAAGAAGTATTATGAAGATCCTAATTCCCGTATTCTACTTGATAAGAAGTTGATAGAGTGGCTCAATTTATCATTGATTCACCATCTCGAAAAGCCTGTCAAAGATCAAGTAAACTACAGGGAGGCAAAGACAAAATGTGATATCTCATTCTTAGCAGCTAAAAGTGCAGGAATTCCATCCCGTGAACGTCTCTTAACTAATTTCAACAAGTTAAAAGGGAAGTAGATTTGATATTCATATTAGAGAAGCTAAACGTCACTATTCTAGATTCATTCCTCTAAATGATAAAGACACAGCAATCATAGATAGCTTAAAATATGGCAGGCAAATTGTTCCCGTGTCAATTGATGGTTCAACTACTAATGAATCATTGGCTCTTGAGTACTCAGCCATTATGGACTTTCGACATGCCTTGACTAACACGGACTCTTCTGGTCAATCTAATGATATAATATGGAGAAGCATCCAAGAATTGTTGAAAGAATAGCAAGTATTGCTCTCAGTAAGATGCATGAACTTTTGACTACTACCGATTAATACTCTGATTTTAGTATTTTCTCTTTTTAAATAAACGTTTGATTATCTTTTTTGAATGCTTTTAAATTACCTAAAATAAAAAAATTAGTCAATGTCATTAGAAAGGCATTTTTACCAGTTCTCCAATACACTAAGCCAATCTCATACTTTTCATCGAGAATCAACTTTTTGTTGGCATCTAAGTGCAAGCGTGAGTGCAGTTTTGACAATGGTTCCCGCAAAATCTTTGCCAACCCACGTGATTGCTTTTGTATCTCCATTTCAATATGTCTTTGATCAAATTGGTTTCTATTGACATCTTCAACAATGACAAGAATATAAGCCGAATGATATGTCAAGTCCCTGGTTTCAATAAACATTCCGTGAACAGAATCTTGTTTGTGATTTGAGACATGGTACAGTTTCAACCCTTGAACAAGTCCTGCAAGACATATTAAGTTTTGTCCGTGTTTTTTATTAGCTTTATATTTAGTTTAATGTCATAATATTTAACATCGAATTTAAAGAGACTGCTTATCAACAGTTCGTTAAGACAACGTACTTTCAAATTTTAACGTTAGCTCAGGCTATTTACGAGTAGGCGACTATTTGCGAATAATTAAAAAAGTCTGGAAGACCAAATGAATTAATGGAGCTGTTAGCTACTACTTGCTATTCACTAAATGAGAACCAAATGTTTAAGAGTCTTCCATGGGAATTTTAAATCAGTCGAATGTAAACTATCGCCATTTCCTTTACCTACTGATGATGGCAGCGTCAAAGTCGAAGGTATTCTTATCAATGCACTCAGACATCAACTTGCAGATGCTGATTCTGGCAACCATCTCTAGACTTTGTATTACCTATGAACCCCAAATTAACTTAGAAGTTGCCCAACGTATCCTAAACGACTTCTCAAACTTGAATGTAAAGAACACATTATCCGTGGTTAATATCTTTCTTTGTAATTTAATAAAATATTGTGATTGGCTTTTAAAAAACGCACCTTCTGCACACATCTCTGCAGGTTTGTTGTTTTGTGGTAACCACAATTTGCTTTGATTTAATGTGACATGTTTATAAAAAACATCCATGATATTTTGGTGCATCGAACTTACTACCTGCCCAAGACCACCCATGCTAACAGCAATATTGTTTACTTCAACTTGCTTTAATTCAAGTTGTTTGGTGGCTGAGTTGATATGAGCCATATAATCACTTCTTTGAATAATCAGTTCAAACATTTGCTCAAAAGGATGACTAGTAACCTCTTCGTAAACACTCAAAAGTCTCTTAATAAACACATCGGACGAGGCTAATTCTTTGTGGACACTGACAATAAAAGCCCGATCTTGTGACACTCGGTAATAAAGGTCCAGCATTTCTTTTTGTAATTCTTGAGCGTATAAGTGAAGAGCCTTGGGAAAGTAACTGGGGTAGAGTGCAAAGGGTGCATGTTCTATTACCTCGGATTCATTAGGTGTGTCGGCAGTTCTCATTCCAAGACCATGGAGAAATGCATAATCCTTGGCGTACTCCAGTACAACGCCGTCGTTTAAAGGAATTTCGGGGGATGGTTGTCTAAGCATGATCTGAAACAAACCAAATTACCTTATAATAAGAATGTAACAGTGGGTGAAATAATGAAATATAGCACTAAACTAAAGCATTTAAACGAAATATTTTAAAGAAAGTGTTTAAACTAAAGTATTAAGATTAAATATTCAAATGCAACATGCAGTTAGTATCTCAAAACACAAATGAACATTCACTTATACAATATCATTTGTAAAATATTATTTAGACAAAGTGGATGCATTTTCAACAAAATAGTTTTAGTGATAATAAAAGCATCTATATTTAAATGTTACCTTCCGATAAACGAAAAGTAGTCTTTATAATTGTGAACAAATTGATTGGGAAGCATAATGCTTCTACGATCCGCCTTTTGAAAGTATAATGTTGCTAGTAATGATGCACCAATGTTTCCTATCAGGTCGTTCAGAGACTTTTTATCTGTATGTGCCAATGGTCGGATTATATTAAATTTTATATTTTTGTACCCACAAATTCGACACAAAAAAGATACAAAATGAATTTTGATTGTTTCAAATTTGTTCCAAATGTTTACATTTCAAAACTTTAATAAATTTCATTACCAAAAAAGAGGATAAAAATGAAACGCTTAGTTCCTTAAGAACATCCACCGACATAATAACAAAACCAAAGGCAGTCTACTTTATTCTATTAATCACAAGTATATAAAATAAATAATACACTAAGATTAGGAAACAATGCATAGTACACATATTAGACATGGTAGTACTTCACAATATCAAAGTACATATCTTAAACCGAGTTGCCGATAAAAAATGAAAAGGTTTAAATCAAATACGATGTCTTACATGGTGAAGCGATGGTACAGTTTTAGATGATTTGCCTATTTGTAGCGATGTTTTACCAAAGTTCACAATTTGGAGAGCATATATAAGGGCAAAAAGGATTAGATGAGATCATACACTAAAATGACTAAACTAATTAACACAATCCGCAACGCTGTTTCAACTGTTAGAAGAAGCAAGTACCACGATTCTTTAGCTGGAACTATATTGCCAGTATGCGCTAAGAAACAACTCAAACTCAAGAAAGTAATAGTGCCAGTTGGGAAATCACCAATATCAATATCAAAGATCGTTAATGATGAAAAGGTAATTTTATTTTGACTAATTTTATGATGACTTATTTCTAGGAAGCAATGGTAAGAAAGAGCCAGATCCAGACTGTCATCACTTACATTCTTAATTCATGCACTGCCTTTGATATTGAGTCGAGATGCTGGCCAACTTTTGATGAAAGAAAACATATTTTAGCCGTATATGCCAAAATCGATGACATCAAGTATGTTTTAGACGTGGTAGTTATTGACAAAGATCCTCAATTTAAACAATTGTTTCTAATTGAGCATATGATCAACACAATTCTAACCAGATTCAAACTATCATTGAAGAGTCTAAAAAGAGGAAAGCTTGACATTACAGAAGAAAGCTACTCGATCCAGTTATCGAAGAAAAATCTAAATTCGCTGTTCTTCTCTCAAAACAGTCGCCTAATGAATGCCCAAGTCATCTAAAAGAAGCATTCATGAAAGTATATTTATTATCTATAATTGAACTTACTTAAAATTTATTATTTCTATAATATCCCACATTTGCAATGGGTAACTAATATTTTATTTAACATGTATTTTTTGAAATAAAGTAATTTACATCACTTAACTTGGTTGAGACGTACCTATTTCGACAAAAATTCGAAAAACGTAATTTTTTGGCTTCGTTGTTTTTTAAATTTTAACTTTTTTGTTGTTTGGCATAAGCTTTGGATAAAGCATTATAAGGTCCACAGTCATCTCCTTTTGTTCGTTGACAATTTTTTCATTGAGTATATGTTTCCCTACTTTTAAAAAATTTCTTTAACTTCATTATACTTTGCCACAGTTATACGTTGACTAAATTATTGTCAATGTGAAAGTACATCAATTTAACAGAAAATGCTCGTTTGGCATTGTTTTTCCGTGAAACCTATAAATGTTATAATTCTAACTGCTAAATTATGACTCCCGTATCAAGAACAACGAATAGCAAAGCAGGTACATCTCTGTATAACAATGTATCGTGTCCAATTCTAGATAAATTTCTCGAATTAGTATGTAATTTTTCAAAGGAATTTGCAATGTTTTTGTGAAGTAACTAAATGTTCATGATTTTGGTTAACAATTTATGAAATAAATAAATATACAATAAATCCATTTAACAAATAATGACATAAAATTACATTAATTAATGAGATAAATAAGTTAAATACAAGGTAATACATTTTAAGCAACAGCATCACTGATCGTTGAATTTCATTTATTTATTAAGTAAAAGTTGATTTTGTACAAAATGAAAGAAAAGAAGTGGTAATTCCTATAATTGAATTAGCAATGCACTTAATCCTGATAATTGAACTCACGAAGGAGTGTTAGCAGAAGTGGTGATGTTCGGAGTTGTAATATTAGGATTTCGTAAGTTAGCCGTTTCAGGTGATGATCGGCAATCTGGACAATACCACTTACCCTTGGGTTTGATTTTGATGTCGACACATTTAAAGTGAAACCATTCTAGACTACAATCATCATTATCACAGCCAATCATGTCGCCAAACGACACTCTATGACAGTAACAATATCGAGGTTCCGTTGGCCCAGCATTCATTTCAGCAATAGTTCCTTGATCCATAGTCTTTCTGTTTCGACTGCCAACACGTTTAAGAGGACTAGAATCAGACTTTCCAGGCGTCTGTTTAGTTGATGAGGTCTTGTTTGCGTTTGGAGGTCTTCCGCCTCCTCGTTTTTTCGTTTGTTTTGGTGATAATGGTTCTTTATCATCAGGAGATCCTATTGGAGATTGGATAATAGATCCATCACCACTTGCCACTGCCTTTTTATTTGAACGTCGATTGCTTTTACTGCTCTTATCCTGATCTTGCATGTCTTCGTCTACTGGTGGTTTGCTCGTAGATTCTTGTAAGTAACTATTGGAATCAACGTTTAAACTCTTACCTGTAATAAGAATGTTAGTAATTTAAACCAAAATAAGCTTTTATGTTTTTTTAATAACTGTTCAAACTAAGACCACTATACACCAGTACAATCCCTAGAAAGTGGACCGTGACACTAGGAAAAAGGGATTAGACCCTCTGTTTACTAGACCTCAAGTTACTCCTGATGCTACATTTGATGACCGAAAGACACGATGGGGAGATTTTATAACACTTCTTACTGGCGTCGGAAAAAGAGTAATGGACTATTGTCTTCGTTCTTATTAGAAAATATGAGTGTGATCACTAATTACAGAAGTAAATATTCTACAACATCGATTATGGGCAAACTTTTAAACAGCCTTGCTTTTACGTCTTCCGTTAATGGAAGAGTTTCAATTGGAGTTTGCTCAACTCTTCAGAAAAGTAATTCTTATCAGCAGAGGCCCGAAATTGCCTGCCATTTATTAGTACGAGGATGAGTGATCAAATGACTGACTACAACAAAGTAGTTAAACTGGATAAGGTGCGCACTGAAAAGGAAAATACCATGGATGAAGTTTTCAATGCTGGTCAAGAAATGATTGCCATGTACAGGCGTTATGCTACAGAGGAACTTGCTGGAAATATCGAGTCTATCCTCATGGACTACTTGAGGGGTGAGAATACCAACAGTGACTCTGGCAATCTATCCCTTCAAATCGCCTATCAAATGTTTCCTGAAAAAAAGTCGAGATCGCAGCACTGATCTTCCAAGACTTTTTGGATGGTAATGCTTGTTTTAATTTAAAAAAGTCGCGGATTAACGTTTGAATTTTTAAACCCATTTAATAAATGTGTATAGTACCTGCAGTTGTGTTTCTTGTTTGCTTTCCCTTTGTGCTTTTCCTTATTTCTTCAGGTTCTTTCCTACTTGCTGGATCCAGGTTTTGTACTATCGTTAATTGGCCCTTACACAACTGATCTACGGCCTTAACTTTATCATGCATTCGTTTCATTATTTTTAAGGCTTTTGAGTTTTGCTCATTCAATACTACAGGATCTATAATTTGAGGTTGAGGTAAGTTTTTTATATCCACTAGCTTTTTATTAAAAATCATAAACAAATCACATAGATCCTTTCCTATATGGTGATGTAGCTTGTTAATATTTACAGCCAATTCGTTACATCTTTGAATAGAAGCATAATATTCATCAGGTAATACCTTGCGAACAAATTGATCTGAAGAACTCATGTATTCCAATACTTCAGACTTATTGCGTGAGAAATTTAAACTATCTAGAAGAGGTTCTAAAGCCGCAAATTCGGTAACGAATTCAAGACCCACTTTTGAGCAGTAATCAGTATTGTAATCAATAGTAATAGAAGCGATTTCTCGTTGGCAAAGTTCACGAAAATGTTGGATCATTTTTGCCAGATCCTCTGTAACCTCCATTGTATCATTAGTCAGCATAATTATATTATTTTAACCAGAATATAGGCAAAAAAGAGTTTAAATGCAATGTTTAAATAAAAAAGATTTGAATCACTGCAACATTCAAATCGTATGTATGCATTTTAACACTATTGGTAATGTGTTTTTTTCATCGTGCCGGGATTTCCTAAAAGGATTTACACACTAACCGAAATAAATTTATTATGCTTTAAATAAGGTGAAAGTATAATATCAATGGAGTATTGTAAAACTGCAATAACGTCAATTGCTATAAATAGACAAACCCCTGACAGGTAGGCGTTATATGCGATACTTTTATTTGATGTGTGTTTAGACTGGAATATTCCACAAACATTCCGTCCGTTAGTCATGTTGGCACAACCAATATCGAAGATACGTTATCGGATTTTAATAAATCCTTTAATGGCCAAATTTATGTGAACAAACATTTGCAAAAAGGAGATTTTATAAAACAAATCGAATTATATCCTGTAGACGGAACTATACAAGGATTATTAGTAAATCGGACTAACCACAACTCAGTATTGATGTTTTTTACAACAGAAGGTTATTACGTAGACTCGAGTATATTATTAGATAATTGTATTGAAATGTCCTGGAATACACACGCGGAAGGATCTCATTTATTGGGTTGCTTATTAAAAAACACCGTTCATGTATTTGATATCGAAAAAGGAGCTGTTTTACATAATTTCGTATGTAATAATGGTCTTGACATTATATGGAGTGGTTCTAATAAAAATGTAATTTATTCCATTACTTGCGAAGGTTATTTACTCAGAAAGGATATCAGAGAACCTGATACTGGTCAATTTGGGGAAGATTATCAGCAAAGTTTGGCAAGTAAAAATAGTCAAATTGAAATTAGCAATAATTTCATTTTTGTGGGCAATCAAGAAGGACATTATAATATTTTTGATCTTAGAACCAAGAATAGAATTCAACATTTTACATTGCAAACTGACAACTTTAAAAATGCAGTGTCGGAAAAAGACAACAAAAAGGGTAAACTTGAGACTTTGGAAACATTAGTAAATATTCCATTGTTTGCGGTCGAGACTGAAAATAGTGGGAATAAATTTAACTTTTGCTCAAAATATAGTGTTGATTTTCTAATGAAGAAGTTAGATTTGAGTCAAGAAGAAGATAAATCAACCGTCAATTTCATTCAAACAAGGCATGTGGACAATATTCTTGATTTTAAGTTTCACCCAACACTTCCTATCTTATACTCTTCTGGATTAGGATTAGATGTAACGAATTGCAAAGAGCCAATTACCTATATTTAATTACACATTTATTTATTTAGTTTATTCATTTAATTATTTTCATTCATTTGATAATTAATTTTTGCAACTGAACCGTGAATAAAATAGATTGTACCCAACCAGAGTAATTTTCGAATTTTTCATTGAATAGATTTTGAACGACTACAATATCTCCTTTTGAAAACTTCTTCTCATCCAATTTGGGAAGATAATTGTTTTTAACCAATCTTTTAACGTGAATGTCGCATGGGACTACTTGGTAATGACGAAGACCCATGAGGAGAATGCAATCAGCGACTTTACGTCCTATTCCTTGCATTGCCAGTAAAGAAGCTCTGGCATCTTCAAGATCTTGAGATTGAATTGTTTCCAAATGTTTGTTGCCTCCTAACTTATCAATTCTTTTAAAAGTATTAAAGAGATACTTTGCTCGGTACCCAAACATATTATCTCTCAAAGTTTCCTCCAAACCATTAATTTTGGCTAATTTGGTAACACAGGGAATTGAGTAAAAGATCATGTTATTTTCGCATTTAATACCCTCACCATACAACTCGCAAATTTTCTCGACCATTTTTGAAATTCTAGAAACGTTATTGTTTGCCGAACAAATGAATGAGATAATAGTTTCAAATAAAGACTGATTCAAAATCCGTATACCCATTAAATGGGGATGTTGTTCGTAAATTTTGTTAAAGTACTTATCCTCATTCCATTTAGATATTACATCACTAACATTGACATCCAAACTAAAGTAATCTGTGAAGACGCTTCTATTTTTGTCTTCAGTAGTTTTGACAAAGGAATGGAGAACATTATACTCTATTTCATTGTCATTTTCTCTCCATAGTTTCCAAACACGATCTCGGGCAACACCGTAAAAATAAGTTTTGTCGTTCCTTTGTACCTTTTGCCATCTAAAAGACTTGATTATGTTAAATAAGACTTAAATCAAGAAAACTGAACTTACTTGTCCATTGAAGAGAGTTATTTCCAAATTCAACACATTTTTACCAATATTAATTTTCGGCATTTTGTGAACAATATCATATGATAATAACACTGTTAAATATTTATGTGTGTCTAAATATTATACCCACAAAGGTTTTGAACACAATGTCTTTTTTGGGGGAATCGAGTGGTTCCTACGAGGATTAAAAAGACGTTTCGCCAACATTACAAGTTGGTTAAAAAGATTTTAAATGAGAAGCATAATCAAATGTTGAATTGTTTTTGTGGTTCGAATAAAAGATGATCACCAAAGTAACTATGTAAAAATAATAAATAAATTGTCAGGGTAATTATTGGATTGGCTTATATTTAGTAAAAATGAGGTAATAAAATAAATATTTAAATATACACTTTATCAATAGAATTTATATAATTAAGACCAATATCACTCATTTTTGTTATGAACCGAGGTCATAGAGTTGGTATTTAACTTTACTGTAAACTGAGTTGCACTTGAAATTCCTTGTTTTGACATGGGAGAAAGGAAATTAACCCAAAGCCACAAAACACCATCATCAATAAGCTGCCCAATTTCAATGAACTTCCCACTGTATCTGATATACGTCCAAGCACAGATGGTAATGATGGTCGAAAGAAGTAGAGTTGACAGCAATGATGCGAATAGTTCAAGTCCGATGATTTGAGCTAACTCATGCAATACATACATTACAATTAGCGTAGCAACGAGAACAGTGGGTGTCTTCATAGATTTGAAGAGATTCTTAGATGCATTGTTCTTCACAAAGGATGCCCACTGCTCTTCTAAATCGTTTTCAAGATTACTTAAGAAATTATTGGAATACTCCAATCCACCCATTTTCTTAGCATTCTTGAAGGACTCTAGAGCTGATTCTCTGATCATCTCATGGCGTTTTTCAAGCTCGGCACTTTGCATGTAAGGCTTTCCACCACCACAGAGTTCTTCCATTGCCTTGATATACAAATGTTTGGCATGGCAGACAGCAGCATAATTGTTAGCTTCAGCAGTTGCGAGTAACATACTCTTTGGTTCAGGAAGTTCTTCACCTTGAAAGATGGTCACATAAGATTTAAAGTATTCGAATAGGTCACCACAAGTCAAGTCACACCCATTAATGCTTTTTGGAACCAAATTGTTCTGATCAAAAGTATGCTCCACGAATGTTTGTAAGTTCATCCTAAATTCCTTTTCCATTTCATCCAATTTCCCCGTGAAGTTTGGATTGGAACTGACGGTTAATCCAGGATGAGGCATCAAGAAACATTCCAACTTTTCAAAACAATTTTGAATATGCTCTCGCAAAGATTGGAGGGATGAGTGGTGACATGGGTCAATGTCCAATCTGTTCTTTAATATGCGGCGACCACCATTGAAACCATACTCAAATTCGTAAGGGTAACTCCAATCACGAACCAAGAAGTTTAAAGCTTGAAAAGGCTTAGCATCAGAATCGGCCAAAGCAAGTCTCCCATATTCCGTGAAGAGTTGGAGGTGTTGGAGGTCGTCTTCTTGGATATTTTGAGAAATATTGAATATTTGAAGCGATGCGAGCATGGTCGACAAAGCAAAGATAGTCGCGTTGTCCTTGACTGTACTTTTGTTGTCAAAGGCCCCTTGGGTATCCATCAAAATCACCACTACATCTTCTCCATTTTTGTCCTTTAAGAAGAAGGGTTCGCCCCAAATCATAATTCCAGTAGTATCTCTTTCTGAACCACCTCTCCAAGAGAACCCTTCCACTTTTTCCCCAACATCCATCCAATTTTCACCAACTTCCCCATCTGTGTTCCCATTTAGATACCTAAGGAAGAAGTTTAGGATAAAAGACTTTCCTTTTCTATAACTCCCAGCGATTGATACAACACTGACCTAAACAAATATTATTAAACTATCCATATAAGCTATGGTACATTACTTTTTTCCCAACACATCTTTCATCCAACAAAAGCTTTTCTAATTCAGGTAAGTTTAACATGTAATTGTTAATGCCAACTGGCTGGACAATACTGATGGCTTTGACCACGCTATTTTCTTCTTCACTTATCAAACTATCAACATTATCTCTCTCCAATTTAATTTCTAACTTTGACAAGGGCTTGTTTTCATGACCAGTATTATTTACGTCACAGACAAATCCATCTTTTACAAAAGACCCAGCCTCCTTATTCAACAAAGACTCCATTTCAACCTTAGGAATAGCCCTAACTTCTGTCTCATCAGAGATTTCTCGCACAGCTTTTTTCATGATATCATTGATAACGGCCTTATCGAGAGAAGGCTTAGATTGGCCCATGTTTTCCTTATCAGAATCTAGATTATCCATGTTGCAAGATCTGAAAATTATGAAGGGTATAAGAATGTGGCACGTGTAAAATATGAATCGAGGCAACGACTATAAACAAAAAACAAATTAATTTTTAATTAAAAGGCATATTTATAATAGAAATAGTTTTTCTTGGTAGTTGATTAATAAGGATATTTATATAATTATTTATTTAATTGTCGGTCTCCGGTATCCACCAGCACCATGAGCTGTTGTGTAGTCAATGGTGTTAAGCATGCTTTGGGCTATTTCTATGATCTCATCACAGTCGATTTCTTGTTCCTTTTGGTAGAGGAATTCGTTTTCAAGGTCAGCCACTTCATTCAGAGATTCAATAAGCGTGTTGAAACGATGGATTATCATCCCTAACGTCTGAACTATCAGAATACCCATAAGGAAGACGATGATGATCATGCCGAGAGGATCTATTTTCAAGGCTTCTTGGGTGGCTTCAAATTGACCCGTTTCATCATTCATTTTGGTCCACTCAAACCCTTCTAAAAATGAATGATTAAATAAACAATTTGAAATTTTGTTAAAACTTACTGAATGGGACCCATTCCATTGATAGAACATTCTTATGCTTTTGAAGCAAATACACAGCTAACACCAACAGACCATTTAGAATAATGATGGTGAAGGAAACCTTATTTCTCAATCCAACTAGTGCGTCTGCCGCTTCTTGATTTTCTTGCTTCGTTGTTCTGAATGGAGTCAGGTACTTTTCAATAAGATCATTCCAGAACGTCTCTTCCGACTCTTCAAGCACTCCTTTTGTGCACTCGCATACATTTTCACAATTCATCCACATGTCATCTCTGTACACCAATTCTTCAATTTCATCAGCTTCTTTAGACTCAGTGGCTGAGTCGTTAATATGATGGTCGCCGTCCATATCAATGACCTCATTGGATGGTTCAATTCTTTCTTCTAATCTTTTCAGAGCTGCACGAACTTCTTCTAACTCTTCGTTTTTACGGCCATTAAAAGATTTGCACCATTTCCAGAATTTGTCCAACCTTGTTTTTTCGACACAACTGGTTAAGAATTTGTTGACTGGGGACTTGAATTTGTCCTCATTGCCAGTCGCCTTAGCAATAGCTTCACGAGTACCCCAATTAATAACATTAAGATTAATCAATGAGTACAAAGCTAGGAAGATGTATGTTGAAGGAATCATGAGGAAGAATATTGACCCATACATGATATTTGTGAATTCCTTAGGATGTATAGCTGCAGCAAACAGGAAGATCACAACCATATTAACGACGAACATTGAGGTTGGTGAAAATATGGTTTCCAGAACAATTTGGGAAGTGGTAGCAACCATAACAGAAAGCATCACGAAGGCATACGCAATTGAAGCCGCTTTTGCGAATTTGAGTTGCGTAGACGATTCATACAAGAAGCAGCAGGCAATAAAGGCAACGATGGGAGTTGCATTCCACATGATCATCTTATCAGAACTAATGCCGAAGGCAGCGGTCTGAGCAAACACCAACATAGTGAAAATGATGGCTGGTCCAAACATAGAGAACCCGATTACAATCATCTGATAAAAAATGTACAGATTTGAGATACTATTGTTGTTTTTGACGGCAACTTTGTAATCCACCAGCAAATCAACAGTATTAGCTATAGATGATGGGGTCCAGCGACGCCTTTGGTTGAAGAATTCCTCGAATCCTTCAGGCGCATACGTCTCAGCGTCCGAAGAAGCAACGTACTCGATACGGTAACCTTTCTTCAGTAGCAATGTTGACAGCCAACGATCTTCACCTTGATCGTATTGAACGTAGTGTCTAGCTTCTGTGGCAACTTTGGTGTATTTGTGCATAATGTTATCATCCATTAATGCAGATGCTCTGAACATCGAAAAACATCCTGGCGCACACAGGACGCAACCAAAGACGTGTTCGGCAGCTTTTTGGAACCAATGAGCGATGGCATACTCAAACTTTTGGTACCACACCATGATTCCTGAACCAATAGGGTGAATTCGGCCACAAGCACAGCCAATATCAGACTTCTTCCTCATCAAATTAAGCAACCTCAGAACAGCTTCAGGCTTGAACTTTGAGTCACCGTCCATTGCAAGAATGTAGGTATTATCAGCCACCGTTTTCTGATCTTGAACACTGACATCAGAAGCCATGATTCTGTACCCCAGTAAGTAATACATATACATCACTTGCGACCATCTTTTCTTATGCCTAATCTTCTGCTTGTCTTTAAGATGGACATACAGCACAGACCCATTAGGGAATTTGGTTACAAATCGACCTGGAATGCAATTAAGTGTTAATTAATATTAATGCATTGAATCTTTTATATTTTTAATAATTACGTTAAAGTGCGTATCTTCTCCCACAACGGTGGTACCTTACAATATTAGTAATGTATTTGTTAAAAATGTCTCTAAGATATATTAACTGAATTGCATTAGCTACTATCCTAGGGTGCTTGATATTGTTGGCAACCATAATGAAAGTAAAGCAACGGCAGAGCTTTCCAATCGATCGGGCAAGTTATTAGTATTGAAACTACTGCAGCAGAATCTCTAAAAGAAAGGATATATGATGGTACAGTAACTCAACTTCAAACTATTTTTGGGAAAACTGAACTCCAAAAACGTTTTAGGAAATGAATTGATTATTGTGAACATTTTTGGAAATTATTTTATATCATTTGGTCTCATAAACCAAGGATTGCTCACAAGGAAAGGAATTATTAGTGTCGATGGTGTGGTTTCGAAGTTGCTAGTCCTAAACACATGAACAGCTTCACTGTCCTGAATCACAAACTTATATGAACAAAATAAGAGGTTGGTAAGGTCATTTCCAAGATATTTTAGACGCTGTCCATATAAATCCTGAACATGTTTTCTGTTCAAGTCCAAAGACTAAATAGAAGAGAAGAGGAAAGTATTTAATTTGATACCATGTTCTTTTTCTCCATTTTTACTTAATACATTTTTTGTTTCAAAAATGATTGGCTTACCTAAAATAAAAATATTAGTTAGAATAAAAAGGTGGGTGAGTACCTCCATACGCAGTTGGGATCAAAATTCTAACGTGAGCCGTTTCTTCTTCTGCATCGCTTTCCTCATCATCGCCTTTCTCCTTTGCTTCATCCCATTTGAGTAAGACACGCAGCAATTTATACAACATCTCGAAGTACTCATTAGGAACTCTCTTGCAATACTCGTTGTCTACCCACGCATCATCAAAGAAAATGTGGGATTCCAAGTTGAATTTGGAGTTTTCACCAATCTTCCTCGTTTCCAGCAGTTTTCTTTGCTCGTCCAGGTTGATGACAGATTCAACAAGTTGCTTCATCTCATTCATCGTTTCATGCCACATAGTAGCACAGGCGTAAATTGTCGGCACGTTATCATGAGTGTTGTTGATAACATTTTCACTCTTTGCTCCATTTTTAAAATGGTAGTCTCCAAGCAATGCATCCTCATCTAACTCAGCACCGTCATACAAGCTGGGATTTGACTTTTCACCGATTTGGTGACTAAAAACTAGAATGGATTGGTCGATGAATAATCCGTTCGAATTTGGAGCCACTGCCTCAATATACTCGTGCAGCTTTGTGGACTTTGGTTTTTCAATGAACGAGAAAGCCCAGACAACATACGAGATAAACCAAACCAATCCAACTACGAAGTCTGTCAAGTAGCCAAACTTTCTACCCTCCCAACGGTCTCCTCTAACAGCGAGTCCATAATCAGAGAGTAGTGTGTCAAATACACATTTTGTATCTTGATACTGACCAACATGGACAATCCAAAACAACATTACCGGCATCAGAACAAAAGGGTGGCATATGGCTGTAATTTGCATCTTCATGGCTGACAGTAGACGAATCGAGAACCGGAGCATTGCATTGACAATAATCACTGCAAATGCTAGCCAGAAAATTGCAAACGCTTGTGTTGAAAACTGTAGTTGAAGCAGAAACTCGGAGACAAGGATATCTTGAGCACCATGTTCCTTTACAGCCATTTGAAAGACGACCGAAGATACGAACACTCTCATTAGTGCCGTCAGAGCTCTTGTCTTGCTATTGACTTTCAGCAATCCGTATTTGATTTCGAACAGTGAGTTAAAGCCGCCTCCTTTAGATTCGTGGCTTATCCAGGACTCCCAAAAGCTGAATGCGAGAAATACCAAACTCCCACCAAGGCACAATCCGTTTGTCAGGTTCCCGCTCCAAATGTAAGTGCTTGAAAAGAGAACGCAGAAAAGATATGTCATAGGAACACACACAAATACATTCAGGATTCGCTCCATAAAACCAATTGTGTTTCTGAAGATCCTTGAGAAGAGTTCCATCTTTTTCACCAAAATCGGCGCAAAGACAATCGATGAGCTAACAAAAAGACATCGAAACAAATCCAATTGGGGGTAGATAAAAAGCACCAACGTAAGTGAAGCAGCAGAGCGAAATGTCTCCAATAAAACGTAAGACTTGACAACCGGAACACTTTCGCGCTTAGTTGCAAAATAGCTCCAAACACTCCCGATCACTTCAATAAAGTCAGGCGCCGTTTGAATCATCCATAAAGAAATGATGATTGCAGCGATGACATCATTTTTCTTCTCCACATATTCTCCAATATCAATTCCAGAGTCAGATACATTCGCTTTGCATTCTGTCAGCAAACTGATCTCTGTCTCCGTGATGTTTGAGATATTGGTACCCAAAAGCATCACGGCGGATCTAGACAGTAAGGATCCAAAACACAGTGCCCCACACGACAGCAGATAGACAGCGAGCTAAAAGGAGAAATGATTACAAATTAAGAAATGGCTTAAACGTACTCTAAAGCATTGCAGAAGGTAATTCGATGTGTCTTTATTTTGAAGGTGAGCAGAATAAATAGCCCTGGGATATGACTTGAAAACATCCCATCTCCCCACATCTTCTTGACGACCTAATTCAACCATACTTTAATGTTAAATGAAGTTGAAGGCAATTTAATGAAATAAGTATCATCAAATTGGTACATCACACCTCCTCATTACTCTACAGGTGAATATTGTACAATAGTATAAAGATCATAAACTTCGAATAAGTACGCGTACCTACCGACATACCATGAAAAAAGACTAAGTATTGGATGTCTACGCATTTAAACAGACACTTTTGGAACAGCTAAACAAGAAAATGTTGGCAACAATTATGTAACAGATCATTTTTGTAAACTATTTAAATAAAATGGCTAAATATTTTATATAATGAATTAAAGAGTTAATCCTTCAACGTTGTTTGATCGTTATGAATAGCGATAGATAACTTCATATATGTTCAAGCAACACTCCCAAATCGGGATTCGTTACGTTATGATCATTGATGTACCAGGCATCATCACTGTAATTTAATACAATGTGCTTCAGCTTTCCACTAGTATTTTTCAGCTTCTGATCTTGGAATGAGATCGTGATAGTAGTCAAGTTTGGTTAGTCCATTACCAATTTCAGCCAACTTATCAGATGACATGACAAATTTGTGCGTTCTCGAGTCACCTCTGCAATTGTTATCAGAATTTACTGGAAAAAATGAAATTTACGGTAACTGAGTTGATTGAACAGTTTTGTTCTGAGAAACTTCATTAGCTTCTCGGCCAGCAGTTTTAAAATTTGTCATAGACTGCTGTACACAGGCATTCTTTTTGGTTTCTTAGTAACTACCTCCACGAATGCCTCCTTTAGTGGTTGAGGAATAAACGTTGGGAAATTGCCGCTCTTTAAATTAGCTGATGCCACATTCTTCTTGACAATTGCGGAAACTTCTTCACTCTGTTTAAATAGGGTTTTTGGAGGTTGAAGCAAAGCAGTAGGAGAATTGAGACTAGCACAATTAGTCGATCCAACATTCTCCTTTTCTTTTGGTTCTATGGCTGGAGGAATTGACATGGAAGAAGACAAATGAAACAATGATTGAAATGTGTCTGTTTTAAAACAAAACAATTTACATATAAGAATTGGAAATAGTTAATTATATTGATATTTCTAATACGCGGTTCTAACAAAAGCAATTTATTCAAATTAACGAAGAATGCGTAATCATGTTATTTATTTTTTAGTTTTTGTAATAGATTCTACATCACACGTAAGTAATATCTGCAAAATCATTATAATCTTGTTAAGAAAGAAGAAAAACTCACGTTAATAAATAAATTATCGTTTAAATTTGTAAAAGATATTTTTGTATGCATTTATCACAAAATTGAGATCCGATCGGCATTGAAATTAAGTTAGATTTTTTTCTACCTTTTACCACAATTGAATAAATTTTTTTAGTGAAATAAGAAAAAGCACAGCACATGATTGTTACAAAGAAGCACTGATTTGCGTCATCGCCGTTTTTGCTTTTTATATTATTTACAACAAAAAATATTGTTTATTGCTTAATATATGTACGTCTATATGCTTTGCATATCACTTAGATTAAGAATTATATTATCTGGCTGGTTAGGATAAGGGAAGTGATTGTGCTCAGTTCGTGCCACTTCCTGAAATTGTTTATAAATACCTATTAATAGAATATTCAAATGAACATTAAATATTTACCCACAAACAAATTAATAATATTGGTTAATTTTAATGAGATCGAAATCAACTTGTTAAATAACAGATTTTTGTAGACACTTTGTTATTGATAGAATAATTTATAAATATAGGAATCAAGCAAAGCACATAAATAATATGTGTAGTAAAAATCACATTTTATCAATTATTTTCTGGATAAGCTGCAAGAAATTCATCAGGAAAGAAAGTGAAACTGGGTTTGTAGTCATGTTGCATTTTATTGTATTTCACTTCCTTACTCTCCAGTTTTCTTATTTCAACAAATTTAACATCAGGATCCTCAAAATGTTTCATAAGTTTGGATAAGAATTCGGCAATGCTTTTCATAGCAATTTCAGGCTTTACACTCGATTTTTGTTCAAGTTCTTTTAATTTAAGAATCTTAATGTTCGTAACAATATGTGGGCCAATATTACTTTTTTAATCTTACTACAACCTCCTCAGTACCAGACAAATATGACTGAATCCAAATTTTTCGTTTATTGTTCCGACATGAGTTTTAGCCTCAAAAAAGTCGCATGATCCTGAAGATAATTAAAATTGTATATACGAGGTATTTTAATTATATTATCAAATTAGAGTTTGTTTTTTATAATATTCATATAATAAGAATGAGTAAAAATTTGTGCTGGCGTATACCCACTAGAAGAGAATAACGCGAAGTTAAAGTACCAATTTTATTATGTCATGTCCTACACGAATAGAGTCGAAAAATATGATGGCGTGATCAGTAAAAGGTACCGATTCATCAATGAACGTAAATTTGGAATGTCTCAATTACTCAACTATGATGAAAACTTAGTGTATACATTTATGGTCAAGTAGTTTTAGAGCGAAAAGATAGAGGGGTAAAAATTAGATTTAATATTGTTTATCTTAGGCGTTGATCTTATTAGTGGTCAAAATGTCCATGAAAAAAGATAAATTTTGAAACGAATTTGAAGCAATTTGCTATTAAATGATTACGATAAATCTTGATAACAAGCCGCCATAGCTCAGTCGGTTAGAGCGTGGGTCTAATAAGCCCAAGGTCGCAGGTTCGACCCCTGCTGGCGGCAATAATTTTTATCCTTTAAACAACATTTCCTTTGCTGCCTAAATATATTTTTTACAAAATTCGAGAATAAATATTGCGTCTAAAAATAACTTAAATCTAAGATTCCTGATTGCAAATAAATACTCACAAAAAACCGTACATAGGCATATTCGACAAATTCGAATGTTAATTACTAGAACTACATATGATTGTTATTTGATTGATCCTTACCAAAAATATATGTGCTTATGTTTATTAACGAATAACAGTCCATCATCACTAATTTTTGAATAATCTTATTTTGATTTGAGATATTATTCTATTCTAAACCAAATCCTGTATTAAAAGTTTCTTTTTAAAACGAATTATTTACATATTATTAGCTAGACTTCTCATTTTCAAAATACTAAAACTCCAAAATTAAATGTTCGAAATCATAAGTGATCATAAGTAATAGCACTACCACATATAGAGACGACTTGGTGATTAAAACATTTTCATATGACAAAAAA
The DNA here is from genome assembly GCA_963281155.1 of Rhabditophanes sp. KR3021. Lineage (NCBI taxonomy): Eukaryota > Metazoa > Nematoda > Chromadorea > Rhabditida > Alloionematidae > Rhabditophanes > Rhabditophanes sp. KR3021. Next base: position 2,583,350 of record CAUJLY010000004.1, on the reverse strand, counting down.
GAGAGTATTAGTAAAATCAAAGACATTTTTGGGAATATTTGTACTTGGACAGCATAAAATCAACGTATTTATTATTTTCTGGCATTCTGAATTAGAATTATCTGACACCTTATAATATAAATTGCAATATTTTTTGACAATTATAATTTTTTCAATCAACAAAATGTACTTGAATATTTAATTTTAATCTAACGCAATGTGTTATTCCTTTTTCTTCAATTTGATAATGGAATTTTTGATTTCCCTGCTTATTAAATCATCAGTAATCATACTTTTCCATACTACAACAGAAGCTATTAAATTATTCAAAAGTGATAGATCAACTAATGACTAAATACATGACGACTCCTAAATATAATACATGTAAAATTGAATGATAAGATAGATTCAGAAAACATTGTGCACTTTCAGTTATCATTTTATTAGACTAAACTAAAAAGTATGGTCCTGACATCATTTAGCACAGTATATCACAAAAGGTTTCTAATCACAAAATTGTTTATTCCGGTACATGAATAATGTCTGTCATTAATCTATTCTAAGATATCTTCAAGACGGATACAATGCTTTGGTTTAAGGCAATAAATTAATCATAATCACAACTTATAGCTTTTACAGTTCCGTATGTATCCAGATTGCTATCAAAAAATTGTTCTTCTGATAAGACACCCAATCTTCTTATCTAATTTTTAAAGTCTTTAAATGGTAGCAGTAACTAAAACATTATTCATTGCAATATGGCACCTAGTGTAGTACTCTTGGTTGTAACAGCTTTGGCTGTCTATGCTGTCAATGGAAATGTAGTTTCTGACAGATCTATTCAAAATAAAGTATCGACCACCAGTTTCGATGATTACGTATCACGTTGGAGAATGATGCCACTTTCCGGTAACATATTATTTTAAAACACTAACGAATCTGTTTTAGGTGCCGCTTATTCTAGCGACCCACAAGCATGTTTGGACAATGTCTTCGGGCCAAGCACAGCAACCGTAAATTAATTGCATATAATTACTTTTCTTACATTTATCTTCTTTAAGATTACCAAAGTCATCAATGTCAAATGTGACGAAACTCCCGAAGATACTTGTCAAGTATTTTCTGGTGTGAATCATATGGATAAATCTATTATTATTTCATTCAGAGGTTCTTACGGAAACCAACAAATTTTATTGGAAGGAGTTGATAGTATCTTCTTGAAGAAGATGAGCTGGCCAACTGGCGGAGAAGTTGCTCACTACTTTGGAAATGCATTTAACATGATGTGGGCTGAAGGTAAGTGTAAACCAAATTTGGTTGTAAAGCTTTCTTTTATTAGTATCAAACAAGATATAATCTTAGCAATCACTTGAGGTTAAGCTAAGAACGAATGTATCTTTATTCAAAGTGATAACATATCATTAAAGATTCTATATTGAATAACACTTTTAGTTACATTAAGAGAGGATCATCTCGCAATATTATGAGAAGATCAAGAGATGCTAATGTATCTAAAAAATTTACAAGCTAACAAAATCAAAAATTTAATATAAGACATGGGATGACTTATGAGTAGCAACGAAAAACTCATCTAGGATAAGTTCAGCGACTTGACTCTTCATTTGGGAAAATCGGTGACATACTTCATGAAAAGACGGCTTTCCGGAGTTCGAACTTGTGATCTGTCTTCTTAGAGCATCAATGAAAACACTTTCAACGTTTTTGGCCATTTCCTCTGGCTTGTATCACATTCTTAAAACAATAATCTTTTACTTTTCCATGTCTTATCAAAAATCACTTCTTTGATAAAATTTTCCTTATCAGAGAACAATAGTTCTAGATGAACAGCTCTCGGGAAACAGCCTTTGTGATCACTAATTCTCTCATTAAATTTTTTGGTTTCACCGACATAACGAATCCCTTGAATGACAGTAGCTCTGGCCAGTTAATTTAAAACTTAAAAGCATGACATTTTTGCACGTAAATATTTAATTTATATGTCTTTAGGACTCAAGGACGACTTATTGGCATTAAAGAACAACTATCCAGACTACAAGGAAATTTGGTTTACCGGTATTTTTTTAATCTAACTTTTTATAATTTATTTTGTAGGCCATAGTTTGGGTGGCGCACTCGCCAGTCTTGCCGCTGCTACAATCATTCATATGGGATATGCTTCAGCTGACAATGTTGTTGTTTACACGTAAGATATTGCACTTGCATAAACAGCTTTATTAACTGGTATTTTTAAATAGTCAGGGAGAACCTAGAGTAGGCGACCACGCTTACGCCAGAGGATTTGACGCATTGTTGAAGTATGATTACAGAGTTGTTCACAAACACGACCCAATTCCCCATGTTCCATTTGAGCTCAAGAAACTCGACTATTTCCACCGTAAGTTACAAAATTACAAATTAAATAATTTTCGCTAAAGACAAACAAGAAATTTGGTATGATAATGACATGTCCACAGCCCAATATACTGTTTGCCCCGGTGACGAATCAGATAACTGCAGTAACAGATACTTAGATCTTGCTCCAGCTGATCATGCTATTTATTACGGAAAACATATGAACGATTTCGGTAAAAATGGATGTATTGGATTATCACCACCTCCACCAAGAAGTTAATTAATTATTGTTCATCAACAGTATATCAATAAAAATAATTTCAACCTTAGTCTATCATACTTTTTAACATTCATTCAACAAAAAGACATTTATTTTTAGATTATGTATTAACATTGTAACTAGTATATTTTGCCATACCTAAGTTGGTGACCGAGGTAAATTTTTGGGATGTACATGAGTGTGTTTGAATTGACGGAGCAATGGCTTTATAAGGAGCAAAATTTGAATAGCATACATTTTGAAACATTTACATCTTGAAATATGTACATTTGATAATATTCAAGTTAGATTATTATTCAATTAGACATTTAAATCATTTGGCTGTTATTTTGTTGTGTACACATTTAACTGCAATGAACTTCCCACTATATGAAAAAGCTGATGATAAAAGTACTGGTCCAAACCAAAAGTATTGTTCAGAAGAAACGGCTATCCTTACGATGTATGATGATATAGAAGATAAGGATAAAGAAAAAGACTCCAACTTGAAGCAAATCAAGGAAGTCAACGACAATTTTCAATTTCAGCAAAAAGAAAAAACAACACTCCCATCTCCAATATCCTTTGGTTTTGCTAGTCAACAAGTAATTATGAGAATAGATCCTCTAGAAAGACTGTTTAAATTTAAATTCAATGGAGTAAATAAAGAAATGGCGATTGATACATGTGATGAAACCATTGTAGGTGACTTGCCGTATTCCTCTTCAAACTCTCTTTGCTTAACAGAAAAACCCGATTGGTGCTAAATTGAAAGAAACCATCTTTTCGTTTAACTTGGATGGATCTACTTCATTATCTTCGCTTGAGTTGACACAATTGTTAAACGAGGATGCAAATGATTATAATAACTTAACAAAACAAAAATGTGATATTTCTGATTCAAATCAACACACATATCCAGTTATGTCCAAATCAAAAAAGAAAACTGCAGCACTTATTTGTTTGGCCAAAAAAGCTTTGAATGAAGTCGTTGGACTTGGTATAGATTGTTCCGGCAATTCTGAAATTTTCCAAATTTTAAAACCGGTGATGTAAGTACCGATCTTAAATCAACTCAAGATTTAAAAAAAAATTGGAAAACGTTTATAATATACGATTGGGTAAAAGAGCTGAAATGATATGAAACAAAAAACGAACCAACGATAAATGAAGATTATTCAATAATTACATAAAACCCATTGGTATAAATAGTTAAATAATTATTTTTTCAAGTACATTCGAAACAATACAAATCATCGAGGACAATAAAAACAAATATTATTGCAAGATATTTTGTCTGTTTTTCACATACCGCTTAAAACGAAGAATATGTTTGTAATATTGTTTAGCAATAAATTAAATCAAACTAAAATATCTTTACCAATGTCTTTAAATGACGAACAAATCAAATTGTTAAGTGAAATTTGTTTGTGTCAAAATCTTGTTTAAGTTTTATGTCATTATTTCCTTATAGTTAAACCTGAAATTCTGTAAATTAGTAAATTAGTAAATTAGTCTGAAAGTTTTTTTTTGTGAAAAATTTAAATGCTTCCCCTGCCCAGCAGAAAAGAGATATTGAAGATCTGTTTAATGATTTAGGTATAAAAAAACCGTGGCTTTCAAGCTGCATTAACCAAATTTTCATAAAATTTATATTGCTCCGGGGGATAGGGCTAAAGGGTTGAAGACCTTGACTTTTCCTAGACTTGCTCCAGGAATGAGTCTTAAACTGAATCTAGTGCCATATTTATAAAATTAAGAGCTCAAGGGGTTTGCTCGGCAGGACAACTAATAAGGGAAGACCACAAATGGTAAAAAAAATATTTTTTTTAAAAGTGTTTAGAATGTGCAAATGATTAGTTTAAAAAAGTCAAAAAAGTCTTGCATTTATCAAAACTTTTATGTAGAAAGAGAAAGGCTTATTTGAGTAGAATAGACCGTCTGCGAGGCAATGATAAAAAAAGTAGTTTCGAAAAATGCATTCCATTTCTGGTTTAAAATATTTTATGTGAACAGTTAAAATATTTGTTAATGTTTATGGATATAAGAAAAAACAAATAAACAAAAAAGTTTATCATTACGTAGGCATATTAACTATCATTTAGTATATAATTATTTTGAATATTTTCAATCTTCGGATGATTCTTCCGATTCTTCGAGTTCTTTCCTTATCTCATCTTCCATTTCTTTCTGAGCCAAAGCTTCAAAATCAAAACACTTCTTTTGCGCTTTGTATTCTTTTTTCACCACTACTTGTTCATCTTTCTTTGCGTCTTTTAGCATCTTTATGGTAACTGCAGATGGCAAAATATATACCCCGACCGTCTTATCTATAACTATTTGTGAAATTTCTCCGAAAATAGAGTCATCAGGCAACACCAACGGGTTTCGTTCACCATCGAATTCTGATATTCCAAATGATTGATTGAGAAATATTATGTCATCTTCGGAGCTTATCGAGGATGCATCACAAATATGATTATTCGCGTTATTGTTCCCAGCTACAGAATCTGCTGATGATTTATCCTTCCCAATTTTTCCAAATTCCATTTCTGAAACATCAGGAAAAAGTCCGTGAGTATACCAAGTTGGTAAACTAGTATTGCTTGTCGCAGAAGTAAAACTGTTGCAACTAAAGAATTCATCTGTTTCAGAAACGTTGCAAACTTCCTTATCTTCAATTGATTCACAATCTTGATCTGGTGAGCGTGGGGAAAGAGTGATGATGTGGTGATGGCCTGCTGTTGTTGAATGTTCCCAACTTAAGCTATTATTATGATCATTGCCAAAATGTTCATTCACAGTGAAATCAGCTTCTGATTCATTGCGATTCTCATAAAGTAAAGGAGTCGTCACATTAAATCGTCTTTTTATATTCGCACACTTTTTCTGATCTGATTGTGTTGGTACAATTTCACTTTCGGAATCTTTGAGCTCCAGGACCTTGAGGCTTGACGAAATTTTTAAAATAACATCTTCTATTGTCGATGATACTTTAGCAAGACCTGAATAGCTTTCAATCAGTTGTTGGCAAACAGGCTGTTGGGCTTTTGTTGATTTCAAAGTAGTGCAATATTTTCTTCTTCTAAATGTTATCTTTCCGGAATTTTCAGAATCTAATAGAGTAATCTAGTTACCCGCTTCGATCTCTGATTCATCGGCTGCCGTATTACTTCGACCCATTCCTTATAAATAGATAAATAATTGAATGTGGGTACCAGATAAGTTGTTATATTAAATTATAGGTATTGATCATCATTTTATATTCAAAGTTGCATAATCTACAATGTATATGTTACTCCAATTCATATGTATAGTATCAAACAATTTTAGCTCTTTGTGATTAAATTTATAAATCTGAAATTGTAAATAACTTTAATAACAATACAATGCAAAGTAATACATATTTTATGTTAGAACAAGATAAAAATATAGTAAAAATAAACTTTGGTTGAATATTATTTGAAGAAATACTGTTTCTATTGATCATTTGTTAATTGTATGAAGTCTTCTTCATTTTGTGTACAATATTTTTGACAAGTGCAGTAATAAATTAATAGAAGAGACAAGGCTTGTATCTTTAGGCCATACCCATTCATTTCTTTTTGAAGGTTTCCGGTTTCCTCCTCCATATTTTCTTTATTCTCTTTGTATCTCTTGGAAGCTTTATTGTTCTTGGCCTCAACATCGTCTATACACTCCTGAATAATGTTAATTTTCTCATCACATGCAATTTTGCGTCCATCCATATCTTCTATATGATCGAGGCAAATCTTGGCTTCTTCACGGACCGCATTGATCACTTCCTCGCTGTATGAATTGAGAGGTTCGATTTTGATCTTCCTTACACTTAATGAACACTCCAATTTATTCAATTCTTCAGGGATGATATCTTCCAAACAAACCATGTCAGCCATGTCAACTAAGTTCTCAACACCAATAACACTCTTTCTGTTGTTTTTTGATTCAGTGTAAGCTTTCCCAATAAACTTAATTCCATCAGATAGTTTTTGCCTTATTTTGCGTCTTTTTAGGTTTTTCGGGCTTTGAAGAGCTTCCGTCACTCCGACCGGTTCTTCATTTGTGGCAAGTACTCCCTCTTCGGCATTTTGGAGCAATGGTGGTGCTTTATGTGGATTGCATTCGAATTCTATACCGGCTTTTTCAATACATCTTCTAGAATGGGCAATAATATTGCAAGTACTACATTTATTCAAACCAGTAAACCAATGCTTTCGTTTACACACTTCACAAAATAGACCTTGGCTTGACTTTCCTGTGATACTAGTCCAATGATGAATGAAAATTAAATTTTGATGTTCTTGCATCCCTTCAACACATCTAATTTCGTGTTTCGTTTGATGGTCTGCATTTATCATTTCACTTTTAACTAAATCGACAGGTAGTCCGTTTTCATGGTGTTTGAAGGCAAGTTTGATATCTCCAAAGCACAATCTTCTATCGAATCCGATCTTATTTGAAATATCGAAATCATTTGTAAATTGCAAATTAGATTTTCCCGTGGGCCGTAAATCAAATACTTCCTTATAAGATTTGGACATTGTCAAATTGCAATCGTCGATGATTTGAGGGATGTAAATACTTGTCTAAACAACGTAAAATAAGAATAACTAAATATGAAACATACGTAACCCATAAGCACTTTATCACTTTCATTTTGGATACCAGAATGTGGTTGAATCTTAGCGTAAACTAAGACATTCAGATACTTTGTCTGATCTTTTTCCAATTCAAATGAGAAGTCTTGATTCCATTTAACTTTAGACTTCAAAGGCAGGTTTGTTGTACTTTGAGTCAGCAAATAGCGTGTTTCACCAGTTGACGGGTTACTGCCAACTTTAACGTCTTTTCCAATATCCACAAATTCAGATGGGTCAAATAAAGAATTAACATCAAAAGTAGGTGTCTTTTCTTGTCTTACTTTTTCACACTCTTCTGCAATCAAGGGCGTCTCTTTGATCACCTTGTTATTGCCACTGCTGCTTCTTTTCAAAATTCCATTCAATTTATGCTTGCCGGTTGTTAGCTTAGAAGCAACCTTTTGGTATTTTGTTGCAATCTTAATCCTTTTCGTAGCTTCTTTTGGTCTTATGACAGCATCGTTTTCGTCACAAACACTCTCCGATGTGCTGCTCGGTAAAGAATCCTCCTGTGAGTTTATAGAATTCAAATCTTCACTCCTCATACTATCTTTGTCCCTGTCATCCGTTTTCTCTTTTTTGTCGAGTAAGTCTTCGCAACTATTCCACCGCTTTTCACTACCCTTCCCATTTTTAATGTTATCAATACAAGAGATCGGTCTGGTTATTTTGACAGAATCTGCTTTCTTCAAAGTATGCGTGTCTTGAATAGGCGAATTGAGCACTTCCTCGGCATCTTCAAATGGCACATCTACACTTTCATTGTCTCTTTCAACCAAAATTGCAAGCTCCCCTTTAGTGAATGTAAGCAATTTAAGAGCATGATTCTCGTTGTTGATGTTTATATTGTTGACAGATATGAGAATGTCATTCTTTTTGAATCCACAAAGATGACCGCAGGAACCTTCTACAACGTTCCCAATTTTAACCTTTCTCAAGCCAAAGTTGTCAAAGCATTTGCTGAATACTAATCCCAACTCCTCCTTTGCATCATTCCTTGACAATTTGATGCGCACAGTAGAAGAATGATTGGCTTTGGAAGCAACATTGGCAAATGGTTTTGTGTCAAGGTAAATGGATACGCAAATATTGGCATTGTCGTGGATCATTTTACCAGGTAAACGAGAGCCTTGGATGACGGTAACTTGAAGAGCGCCCTCAATTTTGACATGCTTGTAGGTGTGAGGAGAAGGAGTTGGTTTCATGAGAGGGTTCGGGAAAAATGGGTGATACTTGACTTTGTAATTGGGCCATACTTGTGTTCGTTGAATGATCCCCCTAAATTGTTTCTCCACAACTTGGCTGAAGTAGTGTGCTGCAATTCCACCAAATTTGGTTTCAAACTGCAGATCGAGAGTGGGAGTTTTGGTGAAGCAAAAAGCCCAGTGAGGGTACGGAAGTCTTGACATAATTATCTTTGCAGTCCCTTCTAATTTAGCAACTTTCACTCCAATCGACGTTTCTCCCAAGAAAGTGGTGGCAAAGATAGATGTTTCGAAGTCACCACAATAAGTCAAGTCCAGTAAGAGCGTTAATGATTCTATTGAGTTATCCATCTCACAAATTTTAACTTCCTCCACGGAGATATTGGTGATGACTGGAAATTTGGTTCCAACCGAAAGATCCTTAACTTGGAGATGATGTACAACGTAGTGAGCAGCAGCCGTTCTTGATGAAAAATCATTCAGTTCAAGCTGAAAACGTTTATGCAGCCACCTACGAAATGCTCTAGTGTCTTTGTGTTCTTGAAATAAAAAGCGCAGTAGGAGGGAAAGTGAAAGACTTGATTCCTTTTCTGATGGTTTTCCTCCTTCATCCAACTTTAGAAAACGTCTCAATTCCTAAAAATATTGTAATTAAAAATTGCTGTTTAAACCTACATCGGGTATGGTAAATGTTTCTGTTTCATTTAATTGCGATGGTTTGGCGGATGATTGGATGTAGATAATAAATATTATTCCCCCAGCCAACAAACTGATTCCGCAAGCAAAGCCGATAACAAACTGCATCATAGCTGTGCTATTACTTCATACAAACAATAAACTAAAAAGATAAGTTTAAAAAGTTAATTATATTAAGACTTATGACACGATAAACTAGATGACATAATTGTATCAATCATCAACAAAAATAACAAATTATTAAATAACATTACAAATCAACGATTCGATGAGTAAAATTGTAATTTAAAGTCAATGTGAAAGAGTTTTAAATAAAATTAATGAAGATCAATAACTTTAAATGTTATTTTGAGACAAGGATGGATATTAAAAAGCTTATCACTTTGCCATTAAAACAACTGTCTATGGATGACATTTGAGAGAAAGTATGTATTGGTCACAAAATATTTTGTAAAAGAATCATTCATTCTATAGGGAACGAAGTGTTGGAGTATTGTGTACTTGGTAATTGTTTACGCTTTTGAATATAATATTATACAAATCACTCATTTCAAATGTCACTTACGTGTTTCTCTGCCTTTAGTTCAACTTATACTTGCTAATCTCTGATTTACTTATAGAAATGTCATTTGTAGAACCAACTTGTGATCAATTAGAGCAGGTTCTGACCAAGTTAAAAAGTGAAACCTGTAATAAAACGTGTTTTGATTGTTTGGCTCGCAACCCAACTTGGGCTTCATTGTCTTATGGCATTTTTATTTGCCTGGACTGTTCTTCTATCCACAGAAATCTTGGCGTTCATGTAAGTTTGGTCAAATCGACTACTTTGGATGTGAATTGGACGTGGCTTCAGCTAAGAAGAATGCAAGTCGGTGGTAACGGAAAAGCCAGGACATTCTTCGAAAAAAATGGCCTGAATGACAAGAAAGCCAAGGAGAAATATGAAATGCGCAGTCTGGTGTACGGGGAGCAATTGTCTAAATTAGCTACAAAAGCTAATGAAGCAGCCAAAGGTAAACTGTTTTTGGAAGACAATCAATTCCACATTACCACTGAAGAAGATGATTTTTTTGATATTCAGTTTAACCAATCTACCCAATCCACTTCAATAGGTGTTAAGGTACCAAAATTAATTAAGCCTCATGTTGGAAGACAATCAGGAACACTGTCTAATGAAATTGATGTCGTAAAGTTGACTCAAAATAAAACAGCTTTTATGAGTAGTCAAAATGCAGTGAGGAAAGTAGGTTTGGGAAAGAAAAAAGGGGGTGCGATTAAAGTTAAGGGAAGTTTTACTCAAATTGAGATGCAGGCTGTCAATTCACAAGAGAAGAATCACGAAGAGGGCAAGAAGGTTCCAGGCAGATTTATGCTGCACGAAATTGAAGAAAACAAGAAGACATTCCAAAAGAATGTGGAGAATGCTTCTGGGCATAAATGTGAAATAGTTGATAGACTTGGGATTGGCGGCGTGCAAACCAGTAAAGTATCTCATTCCATTTCAGCTACTATTAGATCTGCCAGAGACAATCAAGCAAAATGTGTAAAGTATAAGGCAGATGCAGATACGAGTGGTGAATTGGTTTCTCTCCCTTCATTTACTTCCTTCACATATCTTAATGCTATTCAAGGAGACGACATAAAGTGGGAAAATGTAAGAGACAAACTCGAAAAGCTTAGTCCCAAAATTCACGAGGAATCAAATGAGGCAGTCAAGAAATTCGGGAATGCGAAATCTATTTCGTCTGATGCTTACTTTGAAACAAATTCAGACGACCCTCAAATGTGTGTCAATTTACATCGTTTTGAAGGAGCAACTAGCTTGAGTAGCAACGAGTATTTCAGTCGAGAACAATCTTCACCAAGTCAAAAGCATCTTCCCAAATTGGGAGATATCAAAGATAGTGTACGCCAAGGAGCTTCAAGAATCGCCGGAAAGATTTCATCCATTGGTGGAAATATTTCTAACTACTTAAATGTAAGATTGCTAATAATTACTGATTTTTATAACTTTTTAGAATAAATGAATCTATAACCTTTAAAATAAGTGGACTATTTAAGGAGAATCAAAGTATCATACTACAAATATGTATAAATTAAATGAATATAAATAAATATATAATAATTTATAGAAATTTGCATTTGTTAGAACGTGTTCGAATATTGTTATAAGACAAATTATTGTGTGTTTTGTTTCATTGGTTTCGTTTGATTAATTTTTAAGATGTTTCGTCCAATCAAACATTGTGGAAGAGCCTATCTCACCTATACGTATGTTCAAATTTGTTTTAAGTAGTAATATTTGATTTTTAGAAGTGACTTGACATCCGAACACTTTATGAAGAAGCCATTCTAGCAATATGAAGGAAAGAAGCGACTTACTGGATGCTTTACACAAAATGAGTTCCAAAACACACACTGTTTCCTTAATATTGGTGGTAAAGAATTGAGGGCAGCTGGATCAAAAGCAAGTTGTTCCTTCGAAGCACTCACAAGTACTTGCCAAATATTCGCATGCGACTGCTAATCAAATCAATGGAGCGATTGAGAATGCATTAGCCGTCAGAGAATCATGGGCTCAGAAGGCATTGAAAGAAGAGCAGAGATCTTTGTACGTGCTGCTGATCTTGCCGCTGGAAAGTACCGGATGGAACTAAATGCTTGGACAGGGCAAGACAATTATTGAGGCAGAAATGGATGCGGCTTGCGAATTGATTGACTTTTTGCGCTTCAATTCTTACTTCGCCTTGGGATTAGAAAAGTATGAGCCACTCAGTACAGAAACCAGCACCAACAAAATGATTCACGTCCAATGGAAGGATTTGTTGCCTCGATTGCCCCATTCAATTTTACCGGTGCTCCTGCTCTAGCTAGCAATGTTGTACTTCTGAAGCCATCCGATACTGCTATCATGAGTAACTCAATTATCATCAAAATGTTTGAAGAGCTGGCCTACCAAAAGGTGTAATTTCATTTCTACCTCCGATGGACTCACATTTGGAAATGCAGTTACTAATAGTAAGCATCTTTCTGCCACCAATTTTACTGGTTCCGTCCCAACTTTTGTTCATTTATGGAAGAGAGTGGCGGACCAACTTGCACAAGGCAAATATGTTACCTTTCCACAGTTGGTTGGAGAATGTGGAGGCAACAATTTTCACCTTCTTCATCCCTCAGCTGATTTGGATTGTGTGGTGAATGAAAACAACCCGTGTTCCTTTGACTTGTTGGAAGACATTAAGCATTTGAACATCATTCATTTCGTTTAGTTATCTAAATGTGTGAAGTCATAATACAAATAGCATAGTTTAAAGCTTAGTTTATGTTTGTCTTTCATAAACTTTCAACTTTGATCAAAGTTCTTTTTTGAGAGTTTAATCGCCGCGCCTCGCAACAACTAATTGATTTTTGGCAAATTAGGATGATTAAGTGGGTGTCATAGGTATTAGTTTTGGTTAGTTAAATTTTTCAATAAGCCGCTGATTATGGAAAGAAACATTCCTATGTTACATAGATTCAATGTTTTAACGGACTGGAAGTCAATTTATATCAGTTATGTGTTATTGTTTCTGGATGGGGTGCAAGTTACAATCTACTACACCTCCTTATGGACGTACCTTCAATTTCTTGACCATACGTCAGATATCAATATGCTTGGCGTTATAATAGCGTCGTTAAGCGTTGGGCAAGGAATTGCTTCCCCTATTTTTGGTTGGTGGTGTCAGAAATCAAAATTAATCAAACTTCCTACAATTGTTGGGTCTCTTTTTATTATGGTTGGAAACTTATTGTATGCCGTGCTACCTAACTGTAGTTTGGGAAGTGTTTTTACAATGTTCTTAGTAAGCAGAGTTCTGGTTGGAATTGGAGCTGCAAGTTCAGGAATTTTGAGAGCCTACATTGCTACGGCTTGTGTTCCTGAAGACAGAAGGAAAGTTGTTTCCTTATCAATTGCTATGAATGTTGGAGGCATTACACTCGGTAAGTTTACTTATTTAATCTCATGACTTTTAAGTGTTCAAAAAAGTTGTTGTTCAATGTTAATTTTTTAAATATCTTCCAGGTCCACTGATCCAAACTTGTTTTGCAGGACTAGGTGTTTCGCATAACAAAATTGGGTTTTTGACAGTTAATATGTTCACGGTACCGGCCATCATGCAAGTAGCCATGTATTTCTTTGGGATGATTTACTTCTGGCTGAACTTCAAACCAGTGTTTATTGGAATCGAAGAGGATCAAGAGGATGATCAATCTATTGAAGAGCAGTGTATTGAAGATGGGCAATATATTCTACCTTGTTATGACAGGACTGCAGTTGTGGTTTGTAACTTTATAAATTTCGTTCAATCATCAATTGGGACAAATTTGGAAGCATTGGCGACTGTGTTGGTTATTTCAATGTATAATTGGAACGATCAACAAGCTATTTTATACAATGGTCTATTAATTGCAGCATCAGCTTTTCTTTCATGCAAAAATTACTTTTTACAAGCCTATTCGTTTGTCAGGTTCATGTAAGCTATTCTTCCAATATTATTATTTTTATCGCCTTTTAGAGATCAGAGAAAACTTCTTTTATTTGGACTAACAGTATTTGTTGCCTTTCATGTTATGAACTACCCATTCCCATTTTATGGTGAGACTCTTGACTACATTCCTGGTAATGGGTCTATTGAAAATACAACAATCATTGGCGGTTGCTCAAGAAAGTTTGAATGGTGTGAAAGTACAACTCGCGTTCCAGTGTATATTTACATTTTCTCGATGATTTTTTGCCTTGGCTACGGATTTCCCTTCACGTTCAACCCAAATTCAACTCTTTTTTCGGACGTAATAGGACCACGCCGACAAAATGCAATGATGGGTATATTTGAGGGTGTTGGAGCATTTGCAAGAGTTATTGGACCACTAATTGGTGGCCTCTTGTTTAATATGTCAGGTCCAAAATATACAATGATCTTTCAGACATCAATGCTCTTAATAGCTATTTTATTGCTTCTGATATTTTGGAAACGCTTGGTACCATTGAAGATAACCATTCTATCATACACTCCGCATTTCAAGTAACTAGTGTATGTAATTGTTAAAAATATACTGTTATTCCTTAAATTCTTATAAATTATTGAAATATAAAATAAAGTTATTGTTAAATTATTGCAATTATTTTTATTCATTTTTAATTTCATTTTATGTACGCATTTAAATATTTAGTCTACTTATTTGGAAGAATCGTGTAATTAAAAAATAAATTGTGAAGTAAAAAATACTTTATTTTGTAAAAGATTATTAAGATACAAAGGCACTCAAAATATACTTAATCAAATACATATCGTTAAAATGCAAGGGCATTAAATGAATAACCATTTTAAGAAGATAATCCATAAGTGATTATTAGATAAAATATTATAATACCTTCAGTGTGTGTACAATGCGTTAGAGAGAATCATTTGAATGGGTGCTTTCGCATTCTTCTTCTAAAGCTGGAGATGGCGATCTTGAAACTAGGTCCCGAAGAGACTTACTGATTGAGTGTAATCCCCCGTCTGGATTAAATTTACCAATAAAATCTTTGATAAAGTCATCCTTACGATTCTTCCAGTTGTTCAATACCTCAACTGACTTTTGCTTAAGACTGTCGACTGAATTTTGTAGTTGGTACTTCGTGGCAGCCACAAAACCTACATTTAATTCCTTGGCACTGTACCCCCTCTGCAAATTTCTTCTTACGTATTTGTCGTAGTCGCGAATGATACGGCAAACGACATCTGAAGTACTGACTCCTTCAGTCCTCTGGGTCTCAATGAACATCTCCTCTCTCCTAAACTTCTCGTACAAATCTTCTTCTCCTGGTGCAACATATGGAATGGCGTCATGAGCAATGAAGTCCACCTTAAGTTCCCGCAAAAAGTCAACTGTTACATACCAAGGACTGTCTCTGTAAATTTCATCGACATATCTGCAATGTCTCACCGCTTCGTACCTCTCATCCTCGCTAGTCACTGTTCTTCCCTTAAGTTTATGAGTGGAGGCATCCCCGCAGACTCCAACAATCAAGTACACGTTCGGAAAAGCATTCTTGCATTGTCTTAGTTGATTGGCATGTCCATGGTGGAAAAGATCGTAGATTCCGTCAGCAAACACTCGAACAGGCCTTCCTGCCGTATTGTTTTTTGCCATTTCGAGGGTAATCTTTTTTGTGTAATCAATTCTTTGGCGTTCAGCAACTGCATCTGACTCGTCACTAAATGGAGCTGGATGGTTAAGGGCAAGTGGCAAACTGCCTACTCTCCCATCGCCACCTGTTAAAGATCTGGCGTAATCACTAATAGGAGTTAGACTGATTCCGGACCCAGTTGCTGGTTGCTTTGCCTTTCTACCCACTTCCTCATCAGACAACTCAGAATTCAGGTTTCCATCGTTTTCACCATCGTCCGATACATTCAAACGGTCTGCATCAGTATAGGCCCTTTTACGTTGAGACCTTGTTGCTGCGGCCATTTTTGTCTAAAATATTGTAAATTGGTATATTTTGCATTTAATAATGTATCTTTGATTGACTATAGGATCAATCTTTACAACATTGACGCAATACACATTTTATTCACTTTTAAAAAGTCGCTGACAACGACTAAATGTTTAGTAATACATAAATAAACATAGGCCAATGTTAAAAAGGTATCAACAACTGGTGATAGCATACATAATAGCATTTATAACATTTGGCTAAAATTAATTTGAAATATTTGTTTGGGTGCTAGAAAATCATCTAAATTTAAAGTAAGTGCGTATTACATATCGTGTCTCCTATGATGAGGATCGTATAAAATAAAGAAATAATAACTAAAATTTGATTATAGGGTGAGTCAATACAGTTAATATTTCATAACATCTATTTTGGTAGAAGACCTTGCTAATCAAATGACTATTAACTACGCCATTCACGTTAGAACGGCTAACAATTGGGCTTTTATGAAGCTACTGTTCCTCTGGAAAGGATCCGTCTATCGATTGCTAGTAGTTGACCTTATTGTATACTTGATATTACACTATCTTTTAGTCATAATATATGCGTATGCTCTATCGTCTTCTAAACAAAGGTAAGTATAGAAACATCTTAAATAACACCAATAATCTATTATAAAACAAATATCTTATTTATTAAAAAATGTTTATTGCTTTAAACATAAAAAATATCTTAACTCTTCTTTTCGATATTCCAAAGCATCTCAAAGCATTATGAATCAGTTTTGTGTGGAATGACTCACTTTCAGTATTACGCCTAATGACATAGACTAGAATAAATTAGCGCATATTAAGGACATAATAGACATATTGAAAAGTAGAAATCAAATTAATAGTCACATATATTATTGCATTATATTATTATGTTAGTGGTTTCTGTGGTGATTTGCCAGTGAATAAATTCTAATCAAGACCAACAAGACAAGCCTAAACAAACGACGAGTAATATGATGCAGTGTTGTCTAATAATTATATAAGAATGACAGAGCATTAGTAGTGGCGTGATCGGAAGTTTCTTTTTGATCTAGATAGGACGCTTTAATAAGTGCATAAAAATATACAAAAAGCAACCATGCACATCTGATTAAAAGGTATCTATTTTCAGATTGTTTGAGCAACTAGTCAAATACTGCCGTTTTGGTCCATCCCTCGTAACTTCAATTACGTTTGCTCTCGGCTTTTTCACGACCATCTTATACCACAGATGGTGGGAACGTTTTGTAATCATTCCAAAGGTCGAGGAAATCGCGCTTTGGATTTCAAGCTATGTACCGGGCAACACACCAGAAATCGTCAAACACAGGAAGACGTTGATTCGATGGGCAGTCTTATCAATGGTCTTGACATTCCAAGTAAGTGGGTATCTCAATAAAAAATTAATTATAATTCTTAAGAGTTGTGCTACAAAAATCAAGTCTCGCTTTCCTACCCAGCAGCACCTCATCGACGCTCAATTTATGACAGCCCTAGAAGGTGACATAATTGAAAGGACCAACAGTATTTATCATAAAAGATGGATCCCCTTAAATTGGTTTGTACAAAAATTGTCCAAAATAACTGCCGAGGGAATAGTCAAACAACCAATTCATGAAAAAGCAATTCTCGACGCAGTCCATAATTTCAGACAAAAGTTGCAATCCACCTTCAATTACGATTGGATTAATCTGCCACTTAGGTAATTTGCTATCAAAATATAAAACGTACTGCATACACACTTATTATGATATTGTTGTCTAAACTGGGATAACAATTTTAGTCTAAACAACGATGTTATGAATATTAAGACGTCTAAACAATGATGTTGTGAACATTAAGAACGTCTAAACATTGATGTCGTTAATGTGGTAGTCAACAAAAAAAATACTGATTAGCGGTTGTTGATACACAAATTAATCCTTGACATTTAGAATGTAACCATTCACTTTAAGAAGCACAATTTATAATGACTTAAGATATCAATTTTTTCTGATACTGATTAATCGTTTTAGTTACTTACAAATTGTCACAATCGCAGTCTACTTTTTTTTCGCTGTCACCTTGATCGGACGGCAACATTTGGAAAGTGATAATTACGGAACACATGAGATCATTATTACACCAATTGATAAGTATTTCCCAATTTACACTATTTTATATTTCGTCATTTATTTTGGATGGCTTAAAGTAGCTCAAACTCTCGTCTGTCCACTGGGAGATGATGATGACGATTTTGATATTAATCAGATCATCGACGAAACCTGCCAAAACAGTTATCTAATTGTTGGTGAAATGTATGGAATCATTCCTGAGGAAGAAAATGAAAGAGTGGAGGATGAAGAACCAGAACCTGATTTGGACAAATATCCCGTTGGTGCTCTGCAATACAAAAGTGAACCGTTCCACGGATCCGTCATGAATATGGTTATCCCTGAAACGGACAAATTATGGCCAACCCATCCCGAAGATGACAATATGTCTTCTGTATCCTCTTATCGAAAGGAATCTTATTTGAATGTTGGCTTTGAAAAGAATAGAGAAGAAGAGCAAAACTATTTAAGAAAAATTTCAAGGACGGCATCTTCTTTAGCCAATGCATTTTCAAATGTTAAAGGATCTATGTTGAACGTCGTTGGATTAAACGGCCAAACTCCATCACGAAGTGACGCGCCTATTCTCCTAACTTCAAACAATTCATTTGATATACCTCGCATAAGAATCGGCGGTGAACAAACATCTCCACACTCCGATTACGAAGAAGAAAGTGGATTAATGTTAGACTTTGATGATCATCAAAAAACACTTACTGCTCCTCCAACTTCCTCCAAAAGACCCACTGCAAATAGTTTATTTGAAGCGTTTGATGAATCCACACTACATAATCGGACTTCTTATATCACATCTAGAAAATCAAGTATCTCAAATTTAGAGGTTATCAATGAAGTAGATTCAGTTGAGGATGTTGATAGTCCCCCTGGAAAAGAATCTGAAGCCTAAACAATAACTTAAATCCATATTTAAAACTCATCAACAATCATTGGTATTTGCAATCTAACCTTCTTCACTTAATTCAATTATTTTTAAATTAGTAGTACGAATAAACACTCAATTTTTCAATTCTTTTTTAAATTACGTCCCGAAAAGTGTCTTTGCTAAACTGATACAATTTGGAATACGAAAATACGTATAAAACCAACCAATATAATTGCAAGTGTGTTTATTTAAGGGAAAAAGAATAAAAATCGAGTCTGACCGTCACTAAAGTCGTGTACATGCAAGAGTTAATATGCAAATAATAATACATTAAAATAAGAGGCGTACATTATTTGATAATGATATGCAAATTATAGCATAAACAAAATTGTTGGTGGACTAAAATTATATAATTTTTACTTAAAATGAAGTACTCTTCTGCATCAGGCATTGATTTTAAAGTGAAATACTGATTTTCTTCGAGCAGGCAGATATTAATCGAGTCTCTAATATTGAATAACTGTTTACGAATATTTTAAAATCTGTAAAAATACTGAATCAAATCTAAAAGTTTAATCTTATTGTTTTTACAAAACATTCTTAATTCATCCCTAACCTCATTGTATAAAATTTGAGGACTACAACGTTTTGTAGCACATATAATTTTGAAAACATGTTCTGCATTAATTCCCAATGTTTCAAATAGCAAAACTTGTTTACAACTTTCTAAATTAACGGAATTGTTAACTACCCATGTATTAGTTTTAATATCAGAAGAAGAATCTTCTAAGCAAGTAATTTTAGAACATTTACTTTTATTTTCAGTACATTTAGGTGGACAATATTTTTTCATATTCTTTACTCAATCGATCATAAATTATCTTACATTTGCAATATATAGATTCCGTGAGTTTATCAGAAGAATAACTATTCTCTTTATTATACAATGACATGGTACTAATATTATTTATTTGAGGAGATCTGAATTCATGAAATATTTTAGTTCTCTTTTTTTTCCAGAAAACAGTCCAACGATACAATCATCATTGCCAAACAAATCTTTAAAATGCTAATGCATTCAAAATTTGACTTTGCATTTGTTTGTTCATTGCAAATACTAGCTTCATGATTTATATTCGAAGGCAAATT
This sequence comes from Rhabditophanes sp. KR3021, assembly GCA_963281155.1. Lineage (NCBI taxonomy): Eukaryota > Metazoa > Nematoda > Chromadorea > Rhabditida > Alloionematidae > Rhabditophanes > Rhabditophanes sp. KR3021. Next base: position 2,563,578 of record CAUJLY010000004.1, on the reverse strand, counting down.
GAGAAGATGTCTATTATCCTTATCCAAGCTTTTAATTTTAATATAATTTTCAACTGCCAAGGCTTCATAAAGTTTCTTATTTTTGGTAAACTATGTAGATCCCTTTGTATAGATGAAAATAATAGAATACCATTATATGCGAATGAAATTGGACAATTACCAAACATACTTTGAGTAGATATAATGGTTGATAAATTGTGCTCGAGTATAATAATGTAACTTTTGATATGTCATTTACCGTACAACTTTGTTGGCTAATTCATATGCTTTGTCAAATCATTTTCCTCTTTTCTTAGTCGACTTGTTCGATTCAATGCCAACCAATTGAAGATAAGTTGATATAAATATTTGTGATTTCTACAGAGACAAAATTTGGAGTCATTAACTAAAAATAATAATATGTATGTGTTGTTGTGATTCAAAAATTTTCGTTTAATTTAATAAAACAAACTAATAACTTTTCAAATCAAAAGTCTCGGAGATCAATTGATATGTAAAAAACAAATAATGCTCCTGGTTTTTAATATTTAAAGTGCCCTTTGAAATACAATTTTCATTCATTTTTAAAAAAGCAAAATGATTCAAAAATCCATGGATAACATTCAAATGATTGGCTATATATTAGTAATATTTGCTGAGTTCATGTTGTATTCATAGTGATTTAATAATATCGTTATTGCAGTCTGAATTTTGAGATCATTTGGAGCAATTAAAAGATTCTACTTGGAGCGCTTTGATGCACAACATTTAAGTATAATTCAATCATGTCAAGTTGAATCGCCATTAACTTTTTGAATTTACATTGACAGTTTAGAAATACATCTGGCTTCTTAAAATTGTTCAAAAATTAACCATACTCTAAAGTTATGTATTTCAAATATTTTCAATGAATGTTTTACTTACAATAGTTTGAAGATCAAAGGAAACAACTTCATGTGGCACTAACTTTTTAACATGCCGATATTGGTTGCATAAAAATTCATTCATAATCTTTATATTTTCTTCAATTAGGTAAAATTGAATAAAAGTGTATAACATAGACAAAATGTAAATTTAAAAATAAAGTAAATGCAAATATTAAAAGAAGGACAAATTCAAATATTTATTTAAAAACGCGTGTCTTAATGAAATGGCACTACAATACTTGAAAAAGGTAAATTGCATTTAGGAAAAGTAATTATAAGTAAATAAGATCAACAGTCTTTAGCAAGATGAAGAATCAAATCAGTATCGGCAAAATTGTTAATAGTAAATGCAGCAGTGCTATTAAAGAATGGGATTGTTCGGTATCTGGATCCTGATAAATGATATTTTATCGAGTTTCTTTGTTTTAGAGTCCCTACGGCAGAAATCATAAATCTTTGAGCGCCTGATTTGGCACCACGACAAATGTTTCTCAGGGAAAGGTATTTGACTCCACTTACTTTCTTCAAGGCACAAATGAGCATGTCAAGTTCTCTTTTATCAAACAACCCGCTTGTTTCAACTACAAATGGCTCCATGTCCGCAATAACTTCAGCCTCTTTCGCCATGTTCTTTTGACGGCATAGGAAGGGCAAAAGATGGTCGAATGTTTTAGACAAACAGATTTTGAGATAAGTCTCCATTCCATGGTTGTGTAAATGAGCCCATTCTTTATTAATCATAAGAAGATCGTATCCTGTATTGGGTTCACTTAAAGACAACCATTTAAGATCCTTAAAACGTTGGAGCGAGATTACTCTTAAGAAATCTAAAAACTTTCTTCCAATACTATGTCTCATCTCCTTCATATCAACTTGAGCACTTGGCAATGCCAGATATTGGTGACGCAAATAGTTTGGAGAAACAGCTTCACAATCCATCTTGATTAAATTATTGGTCACAAATTTGAGGAAAACGATGCAAATTTGGTGGCAATCAAAGTGTCTTACCAACTCTTCATTGGTGGCAGCCCAACTACATACAAAATAAAGTAGAGCAGTAAGCCCTTTGTACATTTTGGCGTAATCTACCAACATGCGACAAAATCCCCCAGTTTCTTCATCGAACGACAATACGAATTCCTCATAAAGAGCATTGTTTTGAGTGAACTTGTAAATGTTCTCGGTCAACTCCTCAGCTAAGGGTTGTCTGGTACCGATGACTCTTTCTGGGTTAGCTCGAGCTTTGACTTTCATTGCAACTAACACATCTCTCAATGCCCAAGGGAAGGACAAGAATTGGTTTTGACGATGATCAGTATATGCGACCATGTAGTATGCACTAGCCATCTTCATCATTTCAGGACTTGGATAAGTAAAGTCACGATCCAGAATTTGACGAATTCTGTAGACTTCGCGATTTTCGTTGCCAACTTTTTTGTCGGTTCTTTGAAGCCACATCCGGCCGTCTTCAAATGCTTGGAAGAAGTTTGTTCTGACGTCAGCAATTACATTCTTTAAACGGGATTCAATGACATGGGAAGTGTTGTATTGAGATAGATGATCATTGTCCGAGTCACTGATTCTGTTCTTCAGATTCAAGAAAGAGCTAGAGAACAACTCAAATTCGTGCTCGATATTGTAGGACTCCAGGATACTTCCACACATTGCTTTGTAGGAACGATAGTTCTTGGCAGCCGTTTCTTCATACTCCTTCCATCCTTCAATTTCAAACTCTCCATCAACTTCGACGCTTTCTCTCTCAGAGTGGTTGATTGAAATAGTTAGGATGTCATCAACCTTCTTTAATCTCCTGTACAACTGTCCTAATAAACGCGGACTTTCATAACTTTGGAAGCGTCTTTTTTCCATGTAATCTGGGAAGCGATCCGGTAATTCGGGTGGGCTTCTTCTGGTTCCTCTGTTGGTCAATGGAGGAGGGTAAACGCCACTCTTGGCAAAATCAACAGCAACAGAGTGTTTTTGAGCTATAGTATGACAAATCTTGCTATCGATCCCGTAAATGTCCGAATTAACTAGTAAGGCATTAGCAATCAACCCAATTGAATCTTGTCTGATATGTTCCACTAAGAAGTTTCGCATCTCCTGGTCCAAGGTCTTGATATTAGCATTGGGTAAAGTTTTGGGGGATGGATTGGTGAAAAGAAAGGCTCTTTCACTTTTATCCAAAAACAGCCGTTCATCCCAGATAATACTATACTCATCTCCATCAAGATCACTGCCTGCCATTTCATCGGGATGTGGGCGAGGTCCAGTGCTTGGGAAGACAACGACATCGCGGAGATGGTGCAATTGGTGGACATCAACAGCGTTGAACATACGAATATCTCCGCCAATAGTACATGGATTCTTTGAGACCATTACTTTTCCGACATGAACCTTTGCAAAAGTGCCATTGTTTTGATCCTTGTATTGGTCGATGTCGTGAGTGTATTGGAAAAAGACTTGACCTGGGTTGAGAAGGCCCGTTTCGTCAACAATCCCAAACATAGTTCTTCCTTGGGAAAAGGGAATTTTAATCTTCATTTTCTTCATAATATTTCGAATAGCAAAGGCAGTTGAGGCAGTAGCAAGTTGCCTAAAGAATGGCTCTCTAGTCAGAATAAAACCATCCTCGAATCTGAGTGATTTGAAATTTAAGAACTTCGGAAACTGATTTAACTTGGAACGTAGATGGAACTCATCAATGAGTGGCTCTGTAGCGTCAAAGATGTTTTGATCGTACAACTGATGGATACGCTGACGGATTCTTTGATTTGTTTGGGGGTTTTGCTTAAGGGAAACTTGATCCAAGATATTAATTACGGGACGATTCAAACAAACAGGAGTAGGTGAGGAATGCTTCACGATTTCAATTTTTGACGACCAAGGAGCGTAAAACTTTTCTTGTGAGGGTCTGAATAGAAAATCAAGCTCAGTCAAGTAGGCCAGTTTTTTGAAAGCAGCTTGAGTAATGACTTTTCCTCTGCAATTATCAAATGCATTATTGATAAATCCCAACTTTTCACTAACAGCAAGAACACCTAAAACGAATCAAAATCAATAAGAAGTTGCACTTTGAATATAACATTGAAATTACGATTTGTACAAACCTTTCATTCCTTGAAATCTAAATTGAACGCACGAAGGAACAACTGGGTAGACTCCAATGTCTCTAGCAATACGCGTCATCATCCTCAAAGAAACCAGGCCACATCCATCAGAAAAAGTGTACGGCTTTCCTTTTCTGAGCAACCCACCTTCATTGTCCTCAATAAACCCAATCATCGAATTGGTTATATCAATTTGATCGCAAACATGAACTTGAGTAAAGCATTGCCCGATTCTAGCCATCAATCTAGGAATGGGTTCGACTCTGAACTGTCCCATCGTCTTTCTAACATGAGTGACTTCAAGACCACTCTGGTTTTCAATAAAGTAACATCCATTATCTCTCATTTGGGAGTTGGAGGAGCCCAAGTAAGAGAACTTGATATGGCAAATTATAAAGCCCTTGGCCAGACAATTTCCAACAGTAAGTTTGATTAAATAATCTCCAGTACTAGTAGTTCTCATCTTGAGACCGTCTTCATCTCTAAAAACAACTCTAATTGTTCTCTCTCCATTTGTGTCAAAGTGGCGCAAAACACGATTCGACATGATGTATTCGGGAGGCATCAGCATCGTTCTGGTGGGAGTAATCACAATCTTCCTGAGTCTTACAAACCCACTTCGAGTTTGATCTTCTTGGACCTGCATAATTTGCTTTCCACTAACCTCAAATTGATGGTAAAGATACTTTAACATTGAACTAACACAATCGGTGATCCCTTGCTTGTCTATTTGCTTGATCAGACGCTCCAAACTATCAATCGTAAGGATGCTGTCACTTTCGTAATATCCCAAAACCATGTCCATAAACTGATCTCTCTTCTCCACATCAATCATCAAGTCGTCACGCAAAAATCCACCTCTTAAGAAAATAGCGGAGATGAGGTATTTGAAGTCAAAAGGCTTTTCAGTAATCTTGGTCCGGTACTTACCATCTTCGACAGGATCGAGTAGGTAGTCAGCGTTCGAAATGTGCCGAGTTTCCATTACACGATACTCAGCTTCACAACCAGATCTTGCCAGGAACCGATTGACAACCCAGTAAAGTTGATCAGGTTTCAAGTCCGTAAGAGTCACATTCACGACATAGGCCTCGCTGATGGCAATATGGTCAGAATCAGAACTATCCCAAGTAGCAAGACGTTGCATGTTAGTCCTAGTCATCCTTCCCCCACCACTCTTGTACTTGGCGTGCTCCCAGCACCTAACTTGCATAGGATGCTTCAGAACAAAGTAAATGTCGACATCCAACAATCCACCTGGCTTGTCACTCATTGAGAAGATGAACTTTCGGAAGCTGCTGTAGTTGGCGAATAAGTTAATGACAACCTCCTTGTATTCGCCTTGATCCTTGTATGGGTCTCCCTTTAGGAATGTGCTGGTTCCAAACTTCAAACTAAATTGACCCTTGTCATGCTCCAAATCCAAGATGATGCTATTGGTCAAGTTGGTAGAACCATGAAATGAATTGAGCATGTTGCGGTACTTGTCGAATTCGGAGGCTGGATGTTTTCTGTGGCAGAGATAGTTTTTTGGATGCAACACGTTTCCAAAGGACATTTCTTGAACAGGCAGGAGACCATCGTTTGGATTGAAGACGGTGGATGTGTACAAAGTTTGACTGATTTTGACGGTACAGTCTAATTTGGTCTTTTGAAACAAAAAAGTGGAAATGTCCCTAACCGTTCTGAATAGCAGCTCACTCGACTCGCCCATATTTACAAGAACTTTTACCTCCGTTGTTAACAGATTCAGATTTGTGAGAAGCTTTTTGATCGGCAGGACAACATTAATGATCGATTTGTGGAGGAAGTAGCCCTCCACTTCCGACTACAAAGCAATTACTTAAAAAGATGCAAGATAACAAACTTACTGCAACATTGGCACTAATCAATTCATAATTATACTCGTCTTCGAGAGGTATAACGATCAAAAAACTACTGTCTGTATCAGGATAGTCAAATACAGAAGTGATTCTTGGAATATGTTCCTGGGTGTTTTCCTCTTCATCACAAAACCGAGCATCAATCTCTCCGCCGAGTTCCTCCTCAATAGCCGCTGGCATCCCTTCTCCACTATCTTCCCTTTACAAGGATAATCAAATAATAACAAATCTCTTACTTACCTTGATTCTAAAATATCTTCTAGAGTTGCCTCAATCATCTGAGGGCTTTGTTTTTGGGTGTACTCCATAACTGGTATGTCCAAGGAATGAAATGACGTAATAATACAGAAACTTGAACTGCAAATGAATTAAAATAAGTGATTCTCATACAGACCATCCCGGATTGGGAAAAGGTCAATTGTTGAACGGCAACTGTTGGAGGTAAATGATGGTTGCATTTATTATGCAGAATATTTGTTAATTATCTGGGTTGGTGAACGTGCATAGGAGTGCACCTTGCCTTGCGTTTGATAGTTTTGATAATTTCGAATGTGTATGTAAATTATTTGAGCGATCATGGTGAAGCCTTGAAAGTGTCCCATGAAGCAATGCCAGTTGCCATAAATAGCGAGTGTAATTTGCTTCGATAAGTATTCTTATAAATTAATTCAAATTGAATGAAGATATTTTTATTGCTCATTAAGGTTAATCTTTCGTCATAAATAAGAACTTCACTTTAAACGAAATAAAAATATAATTAATAGAGTTGGTATAAAACTAATTATCTAAGATAATGCATATTTTAAGGAGGAGGCCGTGTTTCATCAAAATTACGTATTATTTGTATTTATGACTCCAAATCTTGAATTACTCTCGCACAGACTGTTATTGATATCTCCCCATTCAACTTCCGAAATAGACTTGTTGTGGGAAATAATTGGGACCAACGATCCTTATCAAAGACGATTAAAATATCAGTTGTTTGATTTGATTAGCTGAAGCCAACACTAACAGTTGACGGAACAGTCAAGTAGGATTGAGAGTAATAGATTATTTTAAATATATCCGTCATCCATATCTTTTTTAAGTATTATCAGGAAGTGTTTTATGCATTAAAAGAAATGTTAAGTTTTCTTTCAAAATTGCTTTGTAATCAGTGTAGTTGCATCAATAACATGACATTGGAACTTCCATCGTAAAAAGAATTTGCGGTTAGCAAAAATAACCCAAGGCATTGTAATCATATTTGTGTTGGGACAATTGTTTTTACATGCCACGCATTTTAGTTGCTCATTTGGGTCATTCTACAATATCAAAGTATTAATTAATAAGTTTCAATGTGAGGTAAGTCAATTAACCAAGGTACAATTAATTGTTATATTTTAGCGCAGTAGCAATTACCTAATTTCTCAATCCAGTACTTCGTGATAAAACAATTATTATTGGAGAGTACAGCGATTTAAGCTTCAAAGGAGACAGAACTGAGCAGGAAAGAAAATTGGCTGAACCAACTACGTTGTAATTATTATTCATATTCTATAATTATTATACTCTTATTTTATTCATATTTAGACGTTGACACGTCGATTACACGTGGGATTGTCGACATTTGATGTTTTTGTCATTTAATAAACACCTTCCTCGTGATCTTTTTGATAATTGTAATTAATTAATGTTTTTAACTATTTAGATGGCTAGAACTGCACACCAAAGAGCTGCAAGAATTGCAAATAAGAAAATCAAAAAAGCAGCAGGAAAACTAATGTTGTAGATGGGTCAATGGTACTATAAAACCCGTTACCTTGTAACAACATGACTATAAAGGAAGAAAAGGATGCTGCTGAAAGAGTAACACCACCAAATGGTTATTAGGCATTAAACTCAATAATGTTATGTTTTTTTAATTTATTCAATTTTAATTTCAGCTGGTGCTCAGTCTAGAAAAAAAGCCAGTAAAGAATGGAGTCGCCGTCCTCAAAGAAATATCAAAAGTCGACCGAGCTACTCATTCCGCAATTGGCATTTAGCCGTTTAGTCTGTGAGGTTACTCAGGAATCAACGAAAGACAAGAGACTCGCAAAAAGGGCTGTGTTAGCCCTTCAAGAAGCTGCCGAAGCTTACCTCGTTGCATTGTTCGAAGATAATAAACTTTGCGCAACCCATGCCAAGCGTGTCACCATTACACCCAAAGATATGAGACTGGCTGTTTGCCTTTCCAAAAGATACATTTGAATTTAGTTAATTTTAAAATAATTGTTTGTTATTATGTTTTTACGAGTGTTTAAAACAAATTTATTAAAATTTACATAATAATTGAATAAGCTTTTTTCATACATCTCTTACAAGGTGTTGCATAGAGGTGTCATGCTACGTCATCACATGCTATAATATACTCTCCAAATAAGGCACTACCCTATTGCATGTCTTATTCAACTTTAAAGACACTACATCTTCAGATGGACATATGAATACATCAACAACTTCCAGTAATCTAAGCCGATCAGCATCAGAAAACCATTGATTTCCTATGTTTAGTTTGATAACACCATGTTTATATGCAACTGGTGATATTGGCCAAGCGAAGAATTCTTTATTAGCAATTTTATCTGTATCACTTGAAGCAGTTGCCAAGTACATAGCAGCGTGCCCTCCTTTTTGTCAAGTTTTATCAGGAGGGTTATCTGCGATCTACTCATCAAATAACGGCTGCCAATCAAACCGGACCAAATTGGCTTAAACTTATAGTCCGAATGATTTACTTAAACTAAGTATTTGATAGTACTAAATAACAATTCTGTAATAGGGTAATCTAGATGATGTTCTTTCTTCGTCTAGTATATTTTTAACTTTTCTGAATAATTAGAAATGTGATAATTTTTATTTAATTTTTGATGAGTTCTGCGAATTTGAAACGAAGTTTGATTCTGTTTTTTCAGAATGAACTTTTAGAACAATACTTTATTTAAAGACTTCCGAATATTAAAAAAGAGTCTAACTTTTTCGAAACGATATAAAATTAGATATATCGTAGTTCTTGTCACGAAGTGATAAACTATAATCTGAAAGTGACGAAACGGAAGAAGGAGTAATTCTTTATTTAATAGTATAAAAACAATAATCTTGTTCCGGCAAAATATTTTCATATGGATAATTTAAATCATTCTATAAATTTTTAACATTCAACAATATGTTTACTCTATCCTCTGCATTTATTCGAGAACATTACTCTTGCCATCAACAGAGTGATGAAGAATGGGCCAAAAATATGGTTCCAAATAAAATGCTTGGAATTTGCTATTTTTCCTTAGGCCTATTCTTCCAAATACTCTATATACCTTCAATCTGCGCTCTTTCTAATTGGGAATTTCGAAAATACTCGTGGCAAGTTTAAAAAATTATGCGCTTTATTTAATTTATTGCTTTCAGTTATAAAATCATGATTAGCCTGGCTTATCTTGACGTCATAACTATCTGTTTTAATGCTCTTCTAACAGGGTTCTTAACATACCAAGGAGCAGTGTATTGCACACATCCAAATCTAATATATTTCTCAGGAGTTTTTGCTTTAGCTTGTTGGACGGCAGCTTGTTTCCTAATAATATTGTTAGGTTTTTCAAGATTCATTGACGTTTGGAAGCCCAGATTAAGTTCTTTTTTGTTTGATGGATATAAAACCTGGTTTTATTTGCCACTTGCTGCTTTGTATGGATTGTATTTTGCACTTTTTACAAGCCCTGTTATATTTACTTCTCATGGGTATGCTTGGCAAGTTAGTATCCTTCAAATCTTTTAATTATGATTTAGGTTCTTTGATCCGTATGTTGCTATTGAGGGAAATTATGAAAATGGATATATTTATTCGAATTACTCACACTTTGCGAACAACGTTGCAATTATAGTGTTATTGACAATTTTATATATTTTATTTTTCATTGTACTTTTTTGGAGATATAGTTTAAATTCGAGTTCAAAAGAAATGTCAACAATGCAACATTCTTTATTTTTGCAAAGTTCAATTATATGCTCGGTTACTTTTATTGCTTCAGTAATTTATGTGATGTTCAATTTTGTTGCTGTACCGGAAAGCATTGTTATCCTCGGGCAGATTACCTGGATATTAAGCCATTCAATTTCCTCCGCAGTTTTAATAATTTTCAACAAATCTGTGAGACGTTATATTCTTTTGAACTACATGCCGAAGTCTTTCAAAATCTTGTTTATTTCAAATGCTACTGTCACTGTTATTAAATCAACTAATAATACGAATAATCCGCCACCTGTACAAATCCCAAAAATTATTGTATAAAAAATCCCATTTATTATAAGACAACTATAAGGAATAAATGTCACTCGAGACAATAAAGTCAATTTTAAAATTAGTATAATTAATATAGATAAGTATGTAAATTAATGAGTTGATCCTTTTGGCTTTAAGAAGTTCTTGATGGCACGTCTAACAATTTCATCTTCGGAAGATTCACTGCTGGAAGAGTCTTTGTTTTTTGATTCCTTCTTCAGTTTTTTAAGCTTTTTTCTTTCTCGGCGTTTCTCTTTCTCCGCTCGTCTTTCTTTTTTACGCGCTTTTCTTTCTTCCTTTGATAAAACTAAAAATATTATTACTCATAAAGTTAATGATTCACTTACCCTCAATTTGTGGAATTTGTTGACTTTCCATGCCAGATTTAACTGAAGAAAGTTTGGCAAGAAATGCTGGTTTTTTCTTTTGAATAATCACATCTTGATATTCAGCCGGCAGTTCATAATCTTTCTTAATTACTATCGGTGGTAAAATTCTGGAAGGACCCGGCATTTCCATCGATTTATACGAGCTTTCTATTAATTTTTCAACTTCAACCAAGCTTTCAATAGGCACTTCTATTTTAGTAGGTGAAATCTTGTTCTCCATTTCTTCAACATACTTCTCATCGTCATCAGAATCGCTATCGAACACAGACGCCAACAATTCTAAGCTTGGTTTTTCAATTTCTTTAATAACAGTCACTGTTATTTCTTCGTTTTTTTCTTCACGATCGTTATCCTTGCAATCTTCTTGTGTCCGCGGATTCCTCATATGTGCCATCTGCAACTCTCGTTCAATTTCTTTCCATTGGGATTTACTGTCCACTCTATCCCTATTTGGATTGATAAGGAGTCCAATAGTATCACTATTTGGATAAGGATCAGGAATATTGAAACGTTTGCACAAATCTTTGCACGGATGCCATTTTTCCACAATTCGGGGTTTCTTTATTTGCGCAGTTTCACTTCCAACAGCAGTGGAAGGTTCTTCGGTATCTTTTACAAACTTGGCATTCATCATTGATCTCATCTTTTCCATATAATCAAAGTTAACCAGAGGCTTGTTCTCATCTTCAATTAGCTTGTATTTGGTCCGTAAATCTTCAGGCAACATTTTCTTAAATTCATCTATCTCACAGTCAAATTCTAATTTGGAAATTCCAGCAGGCATACGATAGTAAAGTCCTCTGCGTGCATAATCAACAAATTGAGAATACCGATAATTTTTGACAGGGTCATCAGGAAAGGCAGCAGCAATTTCTTTTTTCTGCTCGTCCCAACGGCTCTTTTTGATAGCCTTTGGTTCCCTACGAAGTGAACTTACTTCTTTCACTTCGCCAAAAAATAAAGCCTTTTGTTCTAGCGACATTTTACCTCCAATTTCTTTAACGTAATTCGGAAGACTCTCAAAATCGAATACTTGAATTGTATGTTTCCCACGAAAATCTCTTGGAGGATCCATAACTTTATAAAAAGTCCTAGGCTTTACTTTAACGTCATCCAGCACGAATTCAGCCTTGTTTGAGCTTATCTTGCCATCTTCCTTCTCTTTTGGTCCAAGCTCAAAGTCATAATTATTCATATCAAAGCTTGAATAAACATCATCGTCATTCTTTTCAAACGCACCAACACCAAAGGCTTGACCTCGAAATCCTATTTTCGATTTATTTCCATAGATCACGTCGTTCTTCTTAGTTGCTGAGGATCCTAAGTAAGGCACTTTGTGATCTAGAGCTTTATATCCGAGGCCATGTTGGTTTGTTTTGAGTTCGAATTCTGGCAGTTTCACATCATCTGCACAAAATTTCACACCGCGACCGTATCTTTCTATTTCCTTTACCTGGAATCATATTGTTAAAAAAATATTTTTCATATTATAAGCGTTTTCTGTTTGTTATCTTCATTAAGTAGTTTTAATTTGCCCAAATTTTACATAATTGTTTTGGAAATTAAATAGATTATGGTTATTACCAATTTTATTATGTATATTTTGCGATGTCTTACACCAATTACCCTAGCTAAGATATTGTTACTTCAAAATTTGCTTATAACATGCCTCAAATATGTTTTGTCATCTCATTCTTATTTAAACGAAAGTAACACGTGTTGCTTTCTTATTTATGATGTTAATCTATATTAATCATACTATTTTAGGTTAAACAACATCTAATCTACTGGCTTTTATTTGCTAAAATGATAAGAAAGCAAGCTGGTAAATAATATTCACATTTATATTGTAATTCGTTTTTAGTCGATCCTCAACTCCAACCAACAACTGAGGATGTCTCAACGGAGCCTAATACTGCTTTTACTTTTCAATCAAGTTACTAACGTGGATCATGGCAAATGCACCATTGAGGAAGTCTAGAAACTCTCCCCAGCTAACACCAAATTGCTCCAAAAACTTTTAATTGATACATTGTTGAGCTTCAAAATGTGATTATTACTAAATTTTAGTCTTATCTGTAACTTTAATAAATATCTTTTAAATCCTTACACGATTTTCATCAAATCCTTTGAGAATCTTTTCATTTACTCGCATCTTTTCAAGCTGCCTTCTTGTTACTTTTGCCCCTAAACCTTGCCCTTCACGCCAACCCATTTTTCTCATCATTGAGAATCCAATAGACATGTTATCTTTGACATTAAGCATACTTTCAAGCCTAGTTCCTAAACAGTCATCATCACCCTCTATTTTCCTCTTTGAAGGAATAACGTTGTTCTTCATTTTCAATCTAGTTGAGGCAAACCCGAATTCTCCAAGATCTTCTTCGTCCATAAAGTCTTCAGGTCTTTGAACCTCCATGTCTCCTTTTTTCCCTTTATGAGAGACATAGGTAGTTGGTACCCATCCATGTTTGCTGCCCACAGAATTGAAATATCCTGCCGAAAATCCACCAGTAAAGGCCCCATGCAATCTCCTTCTTCCCTTTTCATCTGTTACAATTTGCTCATGAATTGGCTGAGGCTTTTTAGAAATAGCAGTATTAACCTCATCTTCGATCGCTTCATAAGCTTTCCCATAGCTAACTTTTGTTTTCCTCGTGCCCATTGATAGATTTGATATAAATAGATAAGGATATAAATAAGTTCAAAATTAAATTAACAGCCAAAACAAATTATCCCACGTAAAAGCAAGAATAACTAATATATTTACATACACATCTTGTAATGCAATTAAGTCTCGTCGCATTATGATTGGAACATCGTGTATATCTTTACCAAACAAAATTGATAGTTTCAATATTATTAACACTTTATTTGTAGTTTAAAATGCGTGTGGCACTTCGTTTATTAAGGCCTGCTGCCAATCAAAACGTCAAAACACCTAAGCTATGGCAAGATCCTGTTTTTGGATATTTTGAGACTCACGGAAAAACTGAGTTCAAGGCTGGAGAGCAGTATAATTTAAGTGACGAGCAGAAGAAAGCCGTTCTCTGGAGATATAGAGTTAAGGAAATTCTGAAGAAAGAATACCTCAGAAGAGAATACGATCCAACTCAATTTAAGTATAAGGTAATAGTTGATTTCGCTATTTTAACTAACTTTGGTTAATTTTGTATAGGAAGGAGTCGTAATGTGCCCATCAATGTTTCGTTGGTACTCAGCAGACATGAATCAAGCTGAATTTATGAGAGTAACTCCAAGAACAGTTTTCCTCTACGTTGGATCAGTCTTCATTGGTTTTTATCTCTACACGAGACTTGTAATGTATTCAGCAGAAAAGTCTGCCGAAGATTGCGTAAAAGGAGATATTCTCTGGTGGGATAGACAATCTGGAAGACTCGCCTTAACTGCCGGTTCTGGACACTTCGCCCCAACATTCGGGGTTGAATTTTAAATTGAAGTGGTGTTTTAATGTCTTAGGTACAATCAAAAAATGTTATAGAATTCGTAACAATAAAATAGATTTATTCGACTGTTTACATTTGTTTTTTATTGCTGAGTTAAGCATCATAAAGCACATTTAAAAAGTACTTTAAAAAAAGCTATTTATTATGCCAATTCAGAAAATTTGTTTTCTTTAATTAAACAAAAAGCTCATACTGTTTCTATTGTTCATTTTTATTGAAAACAACCGCCTTTTACAACCAAGTACAGTGGCAAATCTGTTGATATCTAGTCAACCACAAATTTCAATTTTTTGAGATGATTCAAAGTTGTTCTTGTATTTTATATTATTTATACTACCCGTTATTATAATGCTCCATTTCCTTAGACACCCAAAACACACACTGAATAATAGGTTGGTAAATTAGATTAAGTCGGGAAAAAGTTATTTTGGCTCAAAATAAAATTAACTCAGTTATTCATTTATTTATTTTCGAATCTTCATACTACATGGTAGTATTGTTTTCTTGAAACTTTTGACAATAATGCAGCTGTTACAATATTTCTGAGATAAAGTCGTCTTTTGTTTTATAAAAGCAACTCTACATTCGCATGATTGTCTGAGTTATTAACAAGTTTGACATCTTAACTTTGTTTTGTTTTTTTGAAAAAGTTATCCCACACCACGAACGAACCTTAGGGAAATGTCTTCTCCATTTAATAGACTTATCACTACCAAACAATATGTATAAATGTATTTATGGCTGAGTACTCCCATATGTTGCGCCTTTAGTTAGAAAGATTAGAAATATCCTTGCACTTACTTCTTATTTATGGCTTTTGGATAAGTATAGCAAGTTTGTTTCTGGCTGAGGCTTTAAAGTTTTTTATTTGAATTAAAACTGTTTGAATAATAAATGTTATTCTTTGTTATTTAGGGATATTATGATTGCTGCTAGTATTAGGTACCATTCAGCTTCTAGAACCACTAGAAACGTTAAACCTAAAGAAAAAGGAAAGGGAAAACTAAAAGTTTGTTTAATATTTATTTACTGTAATTCTTCTCAAAATTCAGAAAAAGGATCTTGGTTTATCGGTTGGAAGCATCACAGACAAGGTTTCCAAAGAAGATTCAAATTTTTTAAAAGTCACAGACCTCGGAGCTCAGCGCAAACGAGCAGGCTCTGTTCCGGCAATTCGATTTACTTTGGTTAGTCAATTTAATTTAAATTCTAAAAATAACATGTAACATTTAAGGCCACTGTCTGGGGAATAAAATCAAGGTCGCGATTCAATCTTAATGATCTTATCTAATTATATTTAATTTTAGGTAATTTATTGAACATTAGAAAAGTGAATATCAAATCATTTATTTAAAAAGTGGGATAATAGTACAGTTAGACATAAATAGTATTCAGTAACATAATTTAAAGATTGGTGGATTTGCTTAGGAGCAATTCGGCTTACAACCTCAAAATATTTCTTCCACATCACATCGTTAGGTTGACCTGATGCGTCGCTGTTTGTTAAGACATGTTGTAGATTCATAATAACATCATACTCTGTCAAGCATCCCCAACCAATTCTCCAAATTTGTGATTTTGTTCGATCTCAGCTATTAACGTTAGTTTGAGTCTGCTGGTGTGAATTAGGATAAAGAACATTTAAATATTTTTTCTTTTCATCCGAAGCAAACTTAGACAACGCGTTCTTGGTCCCAAATAGCAAATCGGACAAGAGACCAGTAGAAACTAAACTAGTATAATGCTTATAATCTCCACCTAATTTCTCTGTATTTGGCATTCTTGAACTGCATCTACTTTTACCAAAATATCGTATTTTCCTTGTACTTATTTTCATCTTTAACAGGGTTGACGGATGTTTAATTAATGACAGGCTATACCACTCTTTTAATCTTTCACGATTATAATCCGGAAAGCTGGATCGCCATAATAATCCTCGATAAAATTGGTAATCACCTGATGATACTCTTCTTCCATAGACCATTAAGATGGTTCCATTGTAGACACTCTTGCAATACATCGACTGAGTACTTCCACACTGGAACATGGATCGATTATGTTTGATATTTGAGAATTTCTCTTCTGCATTGACTTCTTGTCTTACTGTTTGACTACTTTTTAAAGGAGTGCTTTCAGTAGAATTGCTTATTTAAAATATCATTAAAAATCATTTTTTTATACTAATGGCATTTAATCAAGTCATGTGAAAGCTCTAAAATTGACATGGTGTAGACTATGCGATACGCCTAGAAGTAATTGCAAGGGAATAGTCGCGATTATTGAAAAAGTATTAGAAAAATTGGAAACGGTTTGTTTAATCGTGCATATTAATAACTTTTAAAACTATTTTTAAGAAAGATAAATCAGTTAAGGAAGTTTTTTACAACTCCGCTTTTGTTGACTCGATTTATGAGTGCGCTGGGCGATATGGGAAAAGGCAATCCTGTCCATCTTTGAACGAACAAAGAAGGCTTTGTAGTGGGCATTCTCATTGCGGTCTCAGAGACCATATTCATTTCTTTGTCTCCCTAATTGATTCAATCATCAACGCTTTGGACGAAGAACCTCATGAAATCTTGGCTCATATCTCAAAGATAGCAACTTTCCATGCTGGCCTGAAGCAGTACGGATTTAAATTTTCAACAATGGATTGCGTGGGCGAGCTTTTATTAGACAGTCTAGTTGTACAAGAAGCAGTTCGTTGTTCAAACGACGGATGTCGAGCCTGGACTATTTTATTAGCCACTTTAATTGACAAATTACGATCCCCCGCATCAAATGCAGCAAATGGAGGCCAGCATTTCTGCCTCCTTTCCTCAACTGGCAATCTAACACAAACTGATTCATTGATAAATGACTTCAAAAATATAAACTTGAAATTACCTTTATGTGCGATTAAAGCAACTTCCAGATCTTCCTTTTCTTCACCTGTATCTTCTCAACCAAGTAGATAGTGCAAAAAATATATATTAAATCATGTATCTTGTCTAAAAATAAATTCGTATTAAAGAGCTTTATAAATATAATAAATAAGGTCTCTTATTTTTATCACTAATCATCTTACATCTTGCGGTGAGGGGAAAACAAGCTGTTAATTTGGATATTATGTATTCTTGTTAATAAGTTGATATTCTAATAATAAATTGATTACGTATTTGGATTTTAATGTGTAATTAAATTAAGTGTGGCGACTAATTGGGAATTAATTCCTTGTTTTATACGAAGAAACTGCATGTGTCATTCCTAGCTTCATATAAATTTCTGCCTTATTAAAACACCCATAATTTGTCCCGTTAAAGTGTTTTTTGGTCAATTTGTGCTTCTCAATTCATATTTAAATACAACTTTCTTAAGTTATTTATAGATTTGTGAGGAAATAAATGTTGCATCAATTTATGATTAAATAAGTTTGATTGAAATGTAGTTGCACATAACATTAATCAGAGTACATTTTCTTTTTGTAACAATAATTATTTGAACAAAAATGATTCAATGCATTCTATAGTATCCAAGTTAATTGAATATGCCGAATAACATTTATTTGAACATACCTTTATTTTTACCTCATCAAATTCATTTCAAATTTATTCATAAATACATATTTAGGAAGGCATTTATTTATTGACTTTTAAAACTGACAGCGATTAATTTAATTTAGCACTATTTATTCATTAGAATATAGGTTTGACCTATTTTTATTATACTTGACAAAGCTATTTTTTAGTAACCAGCTTTAACATAAATTTAACGGCCATTCTTTTTAGTACATTTTTTCCAGCATATCAAATTTATTCAATTATTTTGTAAGTTGTTTGGACGTGTGGTATTCGAATGGTTTCAAGTTTCTTTTTTATTTAGTGACTTGTTAATAAACAATTTATTTTACCTAGCTTTGGACGTTATTTTCTATTGGATATTTAATTGAAAAGCAGTCAAGATGTTGCGTATTATGGAAGCAATTCAGCGCAAAAGGCTCATCCAGAAGCTTAATGATGAGTATCAACAGGAATTGGATCATAATTTGGCTGAGGGCACTGCCAATGCTATCGCTGTTTCTGAATTGCTAAAATCTAATGCTGCAAAGGGTATAAATGATAAAATGGCGGACTCACCAAGTAGCCAAAATTGTAAAAAAATATCCTTTTGTCCAACACTGACAATGCGAGAAGTTGCTGATAAAGTAGATCAGAAAGTTCAAGAAAAGAAGAAGTTTATGGCTTTCATATCATATTTAGATTCAAAGTTCACGGTTTTGCAAAAGAAGGCTTTGAAAATCACATGGCGACGATTGTCAGAAGCACCTCGAACCAGCAAAAAGGGAATGTTATTTATTATGCAAAAGATATTTGACAATTTGATTGAAGCTAATCCAGAAATATCAAATATTTTTTATAAGTCTGCATTTTTAAGTTGTATTGAAGACAGAAGGAAAATAGCTTCTCAATCAAAAAGTAATTCGCCATTTGATGAAAATGAAGGAAAACATAAATTGAAGAATATTGTTACAATTAGAGATCACGCCCAAATTCTGTTAGAATTCGTTAATACCTCAGTTTGTGCTTTGTTCGATATTCCCTACAATGGAACTCAAATGACTCCAACTTCTTTAGGTTGTCAACATTCGCGATTAATTGCACTAGGATTTGATAGAAATTGGTTGCATCAACTAGGTTCGTTGGGTGGAAAATGCTTAAATATCAACGAATTTAACAAAAAAAATATTCTTAATTTAAAAAGTCTCAGTGACACGACCATCGTAATTTCAATTAAGGTACAAAAGAGTGTCTTTGACTCATATCTTAGGTTTTTTCATTCCTATTTAGTCTAGCCATCCGAATGATGATGAGATTTGAAGGAGTAATCATTCAATCCGAACGAAGATGCTCATCTTACGTATACTGAGAAGATAGTTTTTACAATTGATGAAGCTTAATTAAAAATGGGAGACTCACTCTGCCAATAGTTTCATTAGCAGAAAATTAAAGATTGGGAAAGCTATTATGCCGACGTTTGGGGGTTTCAGACTTATATATCATTATATTCTACCTAAGTTATTATTTTTTGACGTCCAGTTGCCTTCATCTTACATTATTATATTCTGAACCACTTAATAGTAACTTTTATTTCATTAATTATGGAACCCTTAAAACTTACGTTTTACGTAAAAGATTCAAAATGACCAGTGATAAAATTTCCTTTATAGGTGAAATATTTGCCGAAGTAATGTTTAGTCAAGAATGTGTACGAGCCTTCCCACATGCTCCTGCTGCGTGGAGTTTATTTTGTGTGACATTTACTGATCGCTTTTTTGTTGAAACCAGATGGAAGAATGCATCAACAAAAATCTGCTCGGAATATGTACCGCGACCCTTCCCAACTTCTTTCAGTTTACAATCAATGTCTTCATTAAATCATTCAAATTACAACAACAGTAGTTCACTACAATCGAACAAAAAGAAAAAATGTTTAAGACAAAAGTCATCGAAAGGCTTGTCTACAGTTTCGATGAATACAATTACTTTAAAAGATAAATCTTGTGTATAATTTTGCCCCATATAATGTCGTATAGGTGATGACATAAAAGTGATAGATCACAAATTAATTGAACTATTTGTTAGCCTAAAGTGTATCAAAGTTGTTATCATTTAACCGGATGTTTAATTTGGTATCCAAATATTACGATAGTACAATCTTTTATATTTTGCAGATAGATAAAATATTTGATTGATGATAGCGATTGCTAACATATAAAATAACGGACTTTATCAAGTCGAAATCATTGACAAGGATGAGAGTTGTAAGCTTACTTTGTCTTTTGGTTGCTTCCGCTTCGGCAGCATCTGTTGCGAAGGAAAGATTCGAAGGGTAACTATTTTAAATATTTATTAAATAAATAATTTTTAGTCATGCCGTTCATAAAGTTCAGTTCAAGTCTGAAGCCGAAGTAACTGCTTTCAAGGCTTTTACCAAAGAAATGCGCCCAGACTTTTGGCGTGAAAATAAAGCCACCGGAAGTTACGACATTATGGTCAAACCAGAGCATCAAGAACAAATGCTATCTTACCTGGCTGAAAAAAAAATTGAATCTACAGTTAAGATAGCCGATTTATCTGTTCAAATCAGATCTGAAGAAGAGGAATTAAGACAAAGAACAGTTTTCAATGCTGGAGATCATCCTTCACGAATGACCACTAACCAGTTCCACGATTTAGATGAAATCAATGCTTACATTGACTCGTTAGTTGCTGCATACCCTACCTCAGTTACCAAGAAAAATATTGGACAAACTTTCGAGAAAAGAAACATTTATGGAGTCGTCATTTCAAACGCTATCAACACCGGATTGCCAAAGGTCATGGTCGATGGAGCCATCCATGCACGTGAATGGTTAGGTGGTGCTACCATGGTTTACATCATGAATGAATTAACTGCCAATGCTCAAAACTATCAAAAATTGTTGAGTGGAGCTGAAGTTTGGTATGTTTAAAAAATATTAATAAATTAAATACTGCCATTGAAATCCGCGATAGATTCTAATGTATGTAGAAATAGTTGTTGGTGTTGTTTCTGCGGATTGTGCTGCACTGTTAACTGATTCATCAATAGCAACTATTTCACCTTCTTCATCCAACTGAATAATCTCTTTTGCATTTGAGTTAGACTATTTTCTTGAGGTGTTACTCATTTTAAATTGGCAACAAAATTGTTTTTTTATTTAAGTGATTGATTTGTGGCTTATTGTCAATAAAAGCCAAACCAGCAAGACGGTGAGTCACAAATTCACCATCCACTTTTTGCAATTAGGAAATATTATTCGATATACTTTTACAACACTGCCACCAAATCGAGTTTTCAAGGCATTATTTACGAGACTAGCATATTCGTTTGAACTACTAGACGTTATAATAAATTTTAAATGTTTTCGCATGATTATTCCATGTGAACTCATCTGATAATTAGAAAATCCTGGCATAGTCAGCCAATAAAGTGGTTGCGACAAATCCAGATGCAATTATTTGGTTATTCTGTCGCTTAGTATTCAATTTACCTTATTTGAAATGTAGGCACCTCTTTCTGGATCAGGGAAGATTGATTCCCACAAATATTGACGTACTCTGTAATCTCTTTTTTTAAGGATCAAGCACATCTGGATAGAGTTTTACTTTCTCCACCAATTTTAGTTTTATCGCTTATCTATCGCACTTTCAGTTCCCAATTTATCTCCTAGCTGTTATAACCGTCTTCAATAGTGTACCAATTTAAAGGATTCTAAACAGATATTAAATGTAACTTAAATATTAAGTCACGGTGTTGTCATTAGGATGAGACACAATAATTGAGATTAATTAATAGTGTCGTTATTTTATTTACAAGCAACAGTCAAAGATGACGGCTATTTAAAAGATGAATTAACCTTTAGAAAAATTAAAAAAATGCTTTACCAAAAGTCTCTTCAAATTACATCAATTTTATTTTCAGGATCATACCAGTATTAAATCCAGATGGCTACAAATACACCTGGGAAAAAAACAGAATGTGGCGCAAAACTCGTTCAACCAGAACCGGAAACTGTGTCGGAGTCGACCCAAACAGAAACTGGGATTACTACTGGAACACAGCCGGAGCCTCTGCAGATCCTTGTGATGAAACTTACGATGGACCATCTCCATTCAGTGAGTCCGAACCAAAGGCTATGGGTGATCTTTTATTGAATGCTTACAAAGCTGGTGCTCCATTCGTTACTTACTTCGATATACATACATATAGTGAACTTTATATGTATTCGTTTGGCATCGCCGACGTCACCCTCAAGAACGTAGGCGAAGTCAAGGCATTGGCAGCTAAAGCAGTCAAACAAATTGACTCAACTAACGGAGAAAGATTCCAATTTGGCTCAATTGTCGACATTATCTATCCTGCATCAGGCTCATCAATTGATTATGCTGCCGGAGTAGCAGGAGTTCGTTATCCATACGCCATGGAACTTAGACCAAATGAAAATGCCGATGACGGCTTTATTATACCAGCATCACAAATTTTACCAGGAGTCAAAGAAGCTTGGGCAGGAATCTACACTGTTTTCAAGACAGTTACTAATACAGCCTGAAATTTAGCCACACCTAGTTGGGTATTGCTAATAATTGTACAATCTATAATGTTATTCTGATAAATTACTTTTTTTAAATGCTCTCAATTAAAAACTTTATTACATATTTCGAATTTACATGAAAGACTCATTTATAGTAACTTTTTTAATTTTCGTTTAACCAAAATTATTTTCTTAGGTATACATATCTAGCACACATGTTTCTAAATTAATGACAATTCAGTGTTGTCTCTGGAGTAGCAATAAATAACGAATTTCAAATTCAACTCCGCAGAACTAGTACAAATGCTTCAAAATTGTATGTGGTTTAGGCTTTTCAGTTGAGATCAATTGTTGTTCTCTTTATTTAACTTGTTATCACTTATTCTTTGAAGTTTTGACAGTACAAAGTGCGTATGTTTATTGAAAAATTACATACACTTTAAATGCAAAAATTATTCAAAACATTTATATGCACTTATTCTTTACATATGAAATGATTCATAGGGTTAATTTTTTAAAACGAAAGGCACACTTTTGGAATGTTAAAAGCTACAGAATGAGTCTAATTAAAATTCTAAAGAACATCATTATCACTGACTTTAAGCATTCGATAAAACATTAATTTACTCGTATTTAATACTTCCTTTTCATAAGCTTTACATTTTTATAAGTACTTGTGTCTAAAAAAGTTGCATTCATTATAGACTCTTAATCCCATTAGAAGCAGTATTGTGTCAACATTCACAGGAAACATTCTAATTTTAATAATACTTTAATTATGTGGAACATTTCACATTCAATTTATAAGTAAATAAAAGGTTATCAAAGAATAACATTTTATAAATCTGTTTACGACGATCAATTCATTGTTAGTATTTAGAAAAGATTGTCTTCCACGCATTATTTTTTCAATGTTATATTTGACGATACTATTCAGTTTAATTATTTTAATAACAGGAAAGCTATCGGAAAATAAAATTTTATTCATTTACCATCATTTATAATAATTCATTTTCCTCTAATGAACCTCTTTACTCATGTCATACAAAGATTAAAAATCGCATCACATGTTCACAGTTGGTGCCATCACATTTAAGTTGTCATCTTTTTGGTGACGTGATCTTACAAAGACTTTTTAATGACTACCTACCAACCCGCGTCTATTCAAAACTTTTAGCATTTACTCCTATCATTATCTTTCACTTACTAAACTTATTTTAATTAAGAGTAACAATGGAAACTCCTCCACCACAGGCTCAAACGTGCTTAGGAATGACAAAGTTAGCGGAGCGAGCTCTTAAGATGGGGAAAAACGATGAAGCAGCCCAGCTCTTCGTTCACGCCTTAGAAATCGGCACCACCAGCCACATGCTCCTTCATTCTATTTATGGTCAGCTAGGAAACACTTACTATCAGTTGAAGGACTTCGAAAATGCTATCCAGTTCCACAATCATGATAAGACGATCGCAGTGTAAGTAAACAATTTTCTTGTCATTATCCTTTTTTAGAATGGATCAAAACGAAATTGCTGAAGCTCAATCCTGCGTTAATCTGGCCGCATGTTGGTGTGCTGTTGATGACTATGCAAAAGCCATTGCAGAATCCGAGAAAGCACTGGGGATATCAAGGAACATAAACCAGTTGATGGTGATATTTAGTTTGAATAGCTTGGGGACAAGTCTAACTAAATATGGCCATTTTCTGATTAGCCAAGCGGAAAAAGACGATGATTTGTGGGAATACACACCGGAGCACCTCAAAGATCGAGACCTTGACAACAAAGAAAATGCAGGGGGATACGAAAGTACGTTGCGACGTACATTTGAGGTATACACAGAGATGGTAAAAGTTGCAGAAGCCAAGGAAATTAAGGATTTTATTGTCAAAAGTCACGAAGGGCTTGCCAATTGCCTGTACTCACTAGGTCAATGGGAAAAAGCATACGAGGTGTACGAACACCTTTTGGATCAATTTAAGAAAATAGCTTGTTCGGGAGCCAAAATAAGAGTCACTCTAAGTAATATGGGTTCCTGCAGCTTTCTCCTTAAAAATTATGACAAAGCCATCTCTCATTATACGTAAGTTACCATCGTTACTGATTATTCATGCCATTAACATTTTAATTCGTAGTGAAGCATTTAATTTGGCACGTGAACTACAACGACCTGAGGAAATAGGAGATTGCAATTATAATTTGGGATATGCATTTAAGGCAAATAATAAATTGGAACCTGGTAAGTAAATAACTTAACTAACTTAATAATTATCATTATTCTTTTAGCTATAAAAAACTTCTACCTAGCTTTTAGAGTTTACTGCGATTGTGGCAGTTTGCCGGGCCAGGTAAAAACATCTGCTATTTTGTCGTTGCTTTGTGGTAACAGGAACAAAGAAGGTTCACTTCAGATTGCTCTTTATTTTATGCTGACCAAATATATGGTTCTTAATAAGGTTAGTTAAATAATTAGAAAAGTTTTGTAAGTATTTACTTTAGATGCAAAACCCCAAGAAAGCCGAAATCCAAATGGATCAGATGAAAGTATTTGTAAGGGAAAATCCAACACTGATTAACGAGTCTGGGAAAATACATATTATTCAACCGCCTGAATTCGCCACACACATTTGGAATGGTACTTGTCCTATCGTACCTAGTATAGCTGATGTGCTAACACCAAACATAGAAGAACGTCTCTTGTCATTCCAGGCCCCGAAAAGAAATTCCTATAGTAAGTTTTATTTTTCAAATCAAACATCACAATCTTTTCCTATTTTTCACTAAAAAAGTCACACCACAAAAAATTGTCTTCTCTAAAAATTAGCTCAAGTAAACAGCGCACAAATTTTAATACAACCATAGTATAAATAAGTTAACACAAAAAAGATTTTCACTTCAAGTTTCGTATTTAAAGTACATTAAACAAATAAATGTTAGGAAGTTTATTATTAAGAGCATATCATAATAATTCATTTAAACATTGACATAAACATTAATTGTTTCTCTATTCACTCCCACTACTATTTTACTCCAACCATTTTATGGGACAACTAAATAGGCGAGCCATTTTTCTTCAGGCACACTATAAATCTCTTTTTTGTTCGCAAACGAAAAATGGCAAAAATATACATTTATATAACGGCACGCAACATTTATTTGCTCCATTGAAAGTAGTATTATATTATAATTTAAACATTCGAATTCGAAATTTCAGACTCCATTAGCATTCTCTATTTTGATAAGTAGAAATTTAGGACCAACCTCGCCTGTTTCTTCTAAAAGAGGAAGCGAATCATGAATATTGCTCAGATAATATGTCAATTGTAGCATCTTATTTATGTATATCACAGTTATATCAGCATTTTTGCTTCTTTATTCAATTTAACTTATTTAATTTGCTTTCTTACATATACTTAGTGTCATAATATATAATACACTCAATGAATACGTCTATAATTTTTGCCCAACAGAGCTATATAATCTATATATGTAATAAAAGTATTGATAAGCAAATATCATATAAGAACTTAAATTTTTATGTTTTGAAAGACTTTTGTTAAGGTTTGTTTTAACCCTTATTATAAAAGTTGTTATAATGCTTGTTGTTTTACAGCTATTATTGATATATATTATAAGCAGTGGCCCAATTTTTTATTTTGCCAGTTGTTTTCACATTTGAGGGTGTTTTTTGTATCATCTAAATAAAAATAATAAATTTAATCAGTGTTAAAATGATGATGATTTAAAGTTGGTGGTGTGACGAAACATTCCCTCTATATTGATATATTGATATATTTATCATTCATTGTTTAAATAAACCATACAATAGATGTCATTTTTATCTACATCATTATAATCTTTTTCCATTTTTATAGACAATCACGAGGATTTTCTTGACTACATCGCTACTTCACAAGCAAGACGAATGGACGATCAACGAGCAGTACTTCCTGGTTTAAAGAAGTCGGATATTGACAAGTAAGTTGCTCACATCACTAAAAATACACCTACTAATAGTGGAAAACTTTTCATAAGTGCAATTATCTTTTTTCTAAAAAGAAGAACTTGACATGTGTTTTGGCTTACAAGAGAATCAATCTTTTGCATAAGCTATTTCCTGAAATACTAATAAGGTTTCCTTAATTTTCCCAAAAACAAAAATTCACATGTTTATTTTTTACTTGTTAATAGAAATGTTTTGAATAGACATTAGCTTAGAGCGTCAAAAGTTGTTATTTTTAATGACGGCATATTAATTATTTTTCATTTTTAGCTCGAAGAGTGATGGTAAAACGAAGGAAGCTAACCCGATTAAGTTCGATGAAAATATCTATGAAATTGTTATTAGGTCTCAGTCGCATCGCCTGAATGATCAAAGAACCGAATTAGGAGGTAGAAAAGCCACGATGCCCGAACAAGACATCCATAACCTTGTTTTGAGAATGCAGGCAGGAAGATTAGAAGATCAAAGATGTGAACTGGCTTCCTCGAAGAATGATTCTGAACCTGTTTCTAATGAAAACTAATTTACTTCTCATTTATTATATCTTTTGTGTATAAACCATATCTGATGCACTTAAATTATGAACTGCTTTTATTCCGATCATAGGCGGATAAAAGTGATATTTCCTTTTTATATATGTAATAGTAATGTACAATATAATTTGAACAATAAAACTTTGTTTCATATTGCGTTTTTTGTTGAATCTCTTTCATCATCCTTATTATTAGCCAATCTTGACACATACCTTAACACATATTCCAAAACAACGCTTGGGACTTTTGATTTTGAAATGTTAGTAGTCGTTTCATTGGTCACGAACAGACTAGATTCGACTCTCTCACACGTGCATTATTTTTTGTTTACATTGTGCTAAAAGACTATATGTGACATGGTTTGATTTAGGTGGTGATATAACTACCGACTAATTTAAAGACTGATATTACACCATGAATAAATTAATTGCATGAATGTACATATGATTTTTCACATACACACTTAAAAACCTTTATATATCTATTTTTATATTTTGCCAAAAAATAACATTACACGTTTGTTTTAAAAAAGTTATTTTTGAGTTTAGTGTGAATGGTTGTAATGTTATCTTTGAATAACAATTTAAATAGACGTTTTTGAATCTATTTATAAAGTGCGTATATTTATTTTTGTATTTTCAGAGGTAAAAATACTAAAGTTATTGTCTATTTATAATCATTGAATATTGATTGGACTTAAAGTAGTTGATAGCATCGGATTTGTAATTATTATTACCAGCACAGACAATTTCCCTAAGTAAAGTTTCTTCCAAAATATCCGTTTAAGAGTGGCTGCATCATCGTGTTTGAAAATCCCAACATAATTTCGAAAGGTTCTTTGCGACATTTAAAAGGGAACCATTTTCATGACAAATCAAATTGGACCAATTGTAGAAGCGGTCAAAGCAATTCACGATGCTTCGACTCCAAATCAACAACGAATCGACTTTACAAAGGTACGTTCATTTTTAAATATCCTTAATTTTGGTGATTTTAATGTGGTTTGGTGGTGTTGTATTTGATTAAATGTTATCGCGCTCATACTTTGATGGCACAATAATTATTTTGAGTATTTTTATAGGCTATAGAAGACTTAAAAGAAACAAACCCACTTCAGTTAATTCCGATTGCATTTCAACTCGTGGCGCATGATGACAGTGTCGTTCAACAAGTTGGGTGGAATATCATTGACCATCTTATTAGATACAAATGGTTGGGAATGGAAAATAATCTGCTGATTGAATTGCGGAATGGTGTGTTGAAGCATATGGTTAGCAGAAATTTCTCTTTGACCCAAGAAGGCTCCAATGTCAAGACAGCCCTAGTTCGGTCGCTTGTCTCAATGATCGAACAAGAATGGCCGCAAAACTGGCCTGAATTAATCCCTAATTTGAAGAATATCGTCTGCGGCGAAACTTCCACTCCATCTCAATGCAATATGGTCTTTTTGGTGATCAGAAGATTGATTGAGGATGTGGTGACTTTGTCGAACATTGAACACGCTGGCCGGAGAAAAGATCTTTACAACAGTGTTGTGATGCATATCAATGAAATCATAAAAATGACTTTATTCAGAATCAAGGCTAGCATTACCTTAGGCTTCACAGACCCAAATAATGCGTTGTTGGCTAAAAGCGGTGTAGAATTATTGGGTGAAATTGTTGAATGGGTTCCAATTAAAAGTATCTCTGATTCATTGGATGACCTAATTGAGATTTGTTGTGCCTTGTTCTGCTGTAGTTATGCGAATCTACACGAAGAAGCAGCAAGGTGCTTGTACAGGTTGACCTGCAGAAAGCGTTCCAAATCGGATGAATCCATCGTTGTTACCTCAATGTTCAAAGACATTCCAGTGAAAGCTATTCTGCATGCTGCTAATGAAGCTTCTCTTGTGTCTGCAGCAAGCCCTGATCATTACAAATTTTTAAAATCTCTCACTGAATTGTTATGTTCATTCGGAACGAGAGTATCGGAAATTTGGGAGCACATGGATGCTTCTGTGTGCAATAATTTTTCTGTATATTTGTCTGCTCTTTTCTCACTATTTAATCACCCCTCAGTTATGGTACGTGGAGATGTTGCTGCTGTACTAGTTAGTTTTGCTTTAAATGCGAAAATTGCTCAATTGCCTGCTTTCCAAAAATGCATGGATTGCAATTTAGTTAATCTGGTCAAATCTATGGAGAAAGTTGGATCTTTGTCCAAAAATGACAACGACATTACAAGTCACTATCTGAAAATGGATTATGAGGAGGAAAATGACTTCAGTAGAGATTCAATTCAGTTACGGGATAGATGTACAAGATTAATTCACACAAGTATGTCAACTTTCAAAGACAAGTACTTTAATATGGTTGCGGATTGGCTTCAGAATCGGTGCTTGAGTTGTCCACAAAATATTGCAGACTCGGAGTGGGACTGTTTTATTAAATACATCAAAACAGTTGTTAGCGCGGCTTATCAAAAGAAGATTGTGGACGAAGCAGCTGATGCTTCATTGACTTTGCTGTTTGACTCTGTTTTCAACCAGCTGTGTTCTCTAACTGACCTTAAGTTAATCGAGCAAATGCTGTCTGTCTGTGGAGCCTTATTCGATATCCTCAAAAATCATCCTGACCGAATTCCTCGAATCCTAGACCAACTCAAGAAGTTCTTATTCTTCCCAAAGAATGACTTGATGGAAGTTAAGGTCATCAAAAGACATTCAATGATCGTTATGCTCAAACTAGTAACCTCCTATTCCGCTCAAATCCAACCTTATGCCGAAAATCTATACCAAGTTTGCTGTGAAGCCTTCCAACAAGTGACCATCATGCAACGATGCACTCTGGTTCAAGTCCTATCCGGTTTATCTAATTTATGTCCAGACCCAACAGTTAAAAGCGACTTCTTACGTAAAGCTCTTCAAATGAATATTGACTATATTGAGAGTTCTGACTTTGGGACAGTCATAGAGGACCCAGTTAATTTCTTAAGATACGTTGGGTTTACGGAGAGAGCTGTTACTGATGAGGAAGCTGACAACTCCCCCTTTATTGCTAACAGAATTCTGTTGAAGTCTAATCTTTACACGATTGATGGAGTTTTACAACAAGTAAGTGTTCCGGGCAAAAAGGAAAATCCACTACATGCTATTCTGAATGGGACCATTCCAAAACTATTCAAATTTGCTAAGACACTCAATTCAATCTATGATCCAAAGTACAAGGGATACATCCACGCTTCGTATGAAAACAAATTATTAGATATTTCCATTGCTGACCGTCAAATCCTTTTGAATCAAATTACCGAGAGTGAAAATAATGGAATGACTGTAAAAGAATCCTTACAACCATTGGGATTCGCTCAAAAATTCATCTCTGAAATCCACGACTCCATTCAATCTATTGTTGGGCTTTGCGGAACCAAGTTATCTTTCACTTTTTATCAATCTCCCAATTGTGGACAAATGCTCAACTCATTGGTTGAGAATATTGGAATGATTCCTCATCACAGACAAAGATTCTGGATTAGAAGAGCGTGGCGACCATTAATTGTTGGATGCCCAGTTGAAAATATTGCCTCTATTGGGCCAATGCTACTAGCCGTCATCACTTACTTCAATACTACACTGGATATGTTATGGAAGAAAATCGAAGAAATTGAACAGGAGGAAGATCAGAGTGAAGACGAAATTCTCTTTGATCATATAACATGCGTCATGACAAGAGAAGTGGTAACCTTGTATCGGAATATCTTCATGCCCGACGGACTTGCCACAAATGGAAATAATGGAGATGAATCAAAGAAAAATATTCAAGAGTTGCTGAATCCCCGTGGCGAAATTATTTTAAAAGAACATGCTATTTTGAATGTGTTGATTCCAACGTTGATGAGAATTTTGACTTGTAGAGATACTAATTCTGCCATAAGAACCATTTCAATTGCCAGAATTGTTGTTGATGCGGTAAGTGGCTAAGATGAGTTACATTTATAATAAATTAATTTTAGATTGAAGGCATGTGTGAAGAAGGTATGGCGAAATACATATTCACTGAGTCTTTACACATGATTCAAGCTCACGGATCGGATGAAGTTGCTGTCGGGCCAATCTTACAATTCATTTATAATGTTTATGTTACATTTCGTCCAAAATACCCTACTTTCTTTACAATCTTAGAGAACATTCCAGAATCATCAGGTGAAAATTTAATGGCCTTCGACAACCGGATCATGACAATCGTCCAAAACAAAGAAATTCTCGTAGAAAAGATCAAAAGAGACATCGTAAAGAAAGTCTTAAAACCAATTATTACTATAAATCTTGGCCAACAACACAAAAGACCTGCTCACCTTCGAAGCTTGCCAAAGATTGAAAAATTCGAAAAGTTCAAGCCAGAAGCTGATTATTCTGGGGTTTCTGTTTTGTTTTCTCCGTAATCTTGCGACACCTATCTTATTGTGTTATTCATACTTTTATTATTGTTAAGTCTACGCGGTATTGTGACACGTTGCTTTCATTATTCATAATTAAATAAAAACAAACATTTATAACGAAATAAAAGCCCATCTAATTTATTACTTAAACTACATGATTAAAGTTATACAAATTATTATTTAGACCATATTTTTAATTTATAATTAAATAAAGCATAGTAAATTTATTGTAATAAAAGACATTATTTATTAATAAAGGACATTTGAAACTACGATTAAAGAACTTTCTTACTTTTTATTTATAATTTAGAATAGATCACTTGTTAAGACGTACATCCTCCATTAATCTTTTGTAGGAAACATTATTGCTCAAATTAAAAGGTGCAATAGGAAATTGCGGAGTTGTTTTTAATACATCCTTGTAATATTGTTGATAAGCGCAAAATAACGATAATGTTGACATTAAATCCCCAATAAAATGTATGCTTGGTTGGTTTTGAGAATAGTATGTGTCGTTTTCAATTATCTCTGTCAACGCCTTCGTGTTTTGAATAAATTCGGTAAGAGCATCCTAGAACAAATATTGTTTCTTAAAAAATAAAAGACACTTACATTTAAGTCTTCAAAGAAAATGGTTGTTTGGATTTGCAATTTTGCCAAAATACTGGCTTGCCATTTAGGGTGTTTACTGGATACATTCAAGGCTTCCGGTGAAATTTTGTTAATGGCACTACATTGCTCTGCAATATTGTTAATATAGTCAATATAATTAAATATAGAGCTGTCGAGATTTTGGCTTTGTTCGAGTATTTTTTCCATAATTTGGTTAACTAAATAATTTTGTTTGAGGATATTTAATTAAATTGCACCACTTGGAGTAACGCTCTTTTTATTTCGCACTGAGAAAAAGTAAAATATAGCAATTAAAGCAAAGATTATGCCAAAGTAATTGAAATAATGATGGGGGGGAAAGTCTTTTATTTAGTGAGAGTAATGAATAACCGGAAATGACAAAATGTGAATTCAATTTTTTATATGTAAAAGTATCAGCAATTAAAGTATATTGGTGAGATCCGATTGAATAATTCGAAAATAGTATATGTAACAGCGATCGCAAACAAATTTAAGACGTCAAAGGGTGTGTGTTGTTAAGTTGTATTTTGAATGTATTTTTGTTTGTCTTAATGAAAACCGGAAGAAAATGATAAAAAGAAATTTAACGAGCTGAGTCGAAGTTGGGGTTTGTAATTTGGATGTCTCCGGTTGGAGCTAAACCTGGGCACTCATAAACAGAGTAATTATTTTCTACATCTGTTTCATCATCGGAATGCTCTTCGCAATCTACTCCAGGAATGACGGCCCCTACCACATCATCTCCGTAAATAATCTTTTGTTTAGCTTGTTGATAGTGTTGGAGTTGGGCTTTGTAAGCTAATTTCTCGTCTCCAGCTTCAATTCCATGTCCATTCATGTATTTCTTGCCTTTCTTATCTCTCCCAGGTCCCCCTGGGGAGTATCTGGTAAAGTCAGAAAAGTCGGCATGTTGCGATCCATAACTTTTTCTCAAGTACGAGCCTGCAGAGACGGTGCCAACAACAACGACAGCAATAAGAGCCATAGCCAAAACTATAAAAATGTTTAAATTAAGTATGTGTAGTGTTAGCTCAAATTACCTCCGACAACGATACTCATGTTAGAGAACATGCCAGATGACGCTCTTCCGCCTGAGGATCTTTCCAATCCATCGCCGAGTTCAAATTTTTGAATGCTTTTCTGAGCTTTAGATATGGATGGTTCGATGAACTCAACAAATTCATTTTGCCCTTTTTTTACGGGAACTGGCTCAGCTGCGTTTAAATTATTTTGGGAATCTTCTCTAACCTCCTCTTTGGATTTGATATTAATGATGTTTTTGTGTGGAATTTTATTAGAGTCCTCATTAATATTAGATTGAGAATGGTGGGAGCCTTCGCCGATAATTGGTACAAATTCAGGTGACAATTCAGAGAGTTTGTTTACAATTTCAGATAATCGTTGGTCTTTGTAAACTGAATGAGGAGTATGCTCATCAGAATAAATCTTTTCTTCAACGTCATTTAAGTCGTATTCGTTTTTTTGGTCGGGAATCTGTTGGTAATGAGGAGCTTCATTTTCAAACTTATCATCATATGCTGGTATGTATTGAGGAGCTTGTCCTTTGACAGACTTAACAAAGTCCTCGTAAGAAGGGTTAGCTTGTTCGTAACGATTAACCAAGTCTACATCATAATAATTGTCAGAATTGTCAGAATTCTGTGTCAGAAAACGTTGTCTAAAAGGATCTTGACTCTCTTCATTATAATTATCTTTGCCTCTTCCTAAATGAGAAATGACGTCATAATTAAATTTAATTAAAAACTACCTCCGAGCAAATCACCTTCAGCCAGGAACAAGACAAGACAAAAAGTAGCCACAAAAAGAAAGTTTCGAGTCATAACGAGAGCACTCCAATTGGTGTTGAAGTTACTGAAAAAAATTACATCATGATAAGTAAGACAAAAAACATAAACACATGCTGGGCATAGAAATAGAAATTCGTATATTGTGGTGGCATCAAAAAAGTATATGCGTATGACACTAATAAAATAGGAAGGAAAGAGAAATATAGGCATCTATAGAAAGGGAAAGAATATTTAAGTCAGCGCACCAAAGAAGAGCTATATGGCACATATGTATGTTTAAAAAACATTTCAAACTGTGGACTTCAATAAACATGATATCAATAAACATTTGTATCGATGGAATTTAAAATGAAGGATTTGAGAAGGAGTGCTTAAGAGAGCATGATAAAAGTGGAAGACGTCATCAAATAGACACTGATAAGGCAAGATTGGACGAATTGTTAAAATGGAAATTGATGTGTATATATTATTTTAAGCGGACAAAGGATCGTTAAACCTGATGAAATTTTGTGAACATTTCTGTGATTGTTTAAAACACTCTAATAGTGTGTCGAATGCTAAAGATATTCACAACCGGAAACAATATCAAAATGGAATGAATGTTGGCATGTGCATAAAATTATGTACATGTAAGAGAAAGTTGATAAAAACAAATGTAAAGCTGGCAAAGTGTGAAAAGTGTCACATGGTAGATTATGACGTAGCCAAGGTGTAAACTTTCAATCGAACAATGGCCATAAATGACAAATTATGTGTAATATTTATTTAGTGCCGATAAGCAGTTACTAAAGATAAAAATAAAAATGGTTGTGGGTGAAATAAGTCCTAGATTAGCTATCATATAAAGGATAGCTTAGGGCCAAACATTTTATATGCTATAATGTACTTTTAGACAAGCTTTATTCAGTAAAGTACGGATAAAATTAATTTTTAAAAGTTCAATAATTGCATTAATAAAAATTCATTTGTATCACCTTTTCACAGAAAAGGAATGTAAAATATGAGAGCTTTAACATCGAAATAAAAAGGACACAGAAAAGAGATGTCGTTTAATGTCGAGCAGAATGTATTAAAAATGGTTGCCAATTTTAAGAGACAAAGCCTTGACAAATGTCTTGAGGTTTTCAATGCTTAATTTCTGTTTCTTACAATCCTTTAAGATAGTTTTAATGATAGCTTTGAACGACGGGGAAAGCTTTTGTCGTCTTTGAATTTGAGATATTATTTCACTGTTTAAAACAGAATTTAATTTCGTCAATTTACCATGCATTGCTTTCTAAATGTAAATGTGATAATATATAATTATTTGGACAACTCACCCTTTCAACAACAGTCAATGATTCTTGAAAATTGGGAATGAAGTCTTGCAACTTAAAATTCCTCAATAGTAGGAAGCTTTTTGTGATAACAAAATTAGTCTTATTAGGGTTTACATAATCCTTATCATCCATAGGCCAAACCGGAACAAATCTCGAATGAATGGCAAATGAATTATGCACGAAAAGGAACAACAAAAAGTAAGCAATCATTTAAACTATCCTTAACAAAAGGAACTTATATAGCGATTATCAAAAATGGTTCAATTAACTTTATTTTGATGATGTTTAAAATAATATAAGTACAATCACAAAATTAACTTTCTTGCAAACATTATAATGCAATGATTTTGTGGATAAAGTAAGCATGGACTTTTTATAATTAAAATCATCATTAAAAAGTATAATAAACACATTATTTAGACGGTGCAAAATTTAAATGAACTATTATTTAAAAATATTTTTAATTTCAGTTCATGCTTTAATTTGAAAGAGTGCGTCTTCCGAATAAATGGGTTTGTTACATAATTTGCTTTATTTTCATCCTTTTACTGATGAATTTGCTAATACGTTTGGAAGTAAAACAGATTTTATATCAAAATTTATCTTTTTATAACTTAGCTGTAAATGTTTTAACCCTCGAAGAACAATCATTTATATAAAATCAACAGGCCATTCTAAATTAGTGTGTTACACTGATTGTGAATGTACAAAAAATATGAAGCATTTGGTGAATTAAATTTAAAACAAATTCCTAATTTTGTTCATATTACGTCAGACATTTCCAAGTCAGTAAAGTGTATGTTAAAGTTAGTTATACATTCTTAAAACAATTCATTAGCATAACTGAATCAACACAACGTGTGACCTTTTAATTATTGACAAAAATTATTTTCTAGAAATGAAACTATATTTTATTTGAAATATTCCAATAAATTATTTGATTAAAGATATATGAAAGATATATAGTTTTAGGAGATCATTTTAATTATTAAATCATTGCCCATCGATGTCCATCCTCATCGCTTTCCTCATCACTTAAAGGAATATTGGCTGGTTGAGCATAAATTACAGTTTGAGGACCAGGGCCTCCGATTGAATGATGTTGGGGATTGTAACGGGCGTAGTTGGTTGATGAAGGTATACCTGTATTGTAGTGATTAGCATCTGGATAGTTTGTTCGTTGAATTGGAATTTGTATGATGTTGGGTAGGATTCTTCCCTGAGGTCTGTTTAAATCATCGTCGTAATGTATTTGTTGTGGCTGCCAATCTTGTTTATACATATGACCGCCCATTGAAGCAGACCGTTTGTAGGCATCGTCATAATTTCTTGGGGAACTTTGATTTGCCGAGGAATATTGGCGCTGATGGGCCATCAAGGAGGGGCCATGAGTTGATAATAAGGGATTTCCTCTTGACGTTGAGGGTCCGGTTGGATTGAAGTCATGATGAATTGTTGGTAATTGCCGAACATTTTCATTTGGATTGGTATCGTAATGTCTGTTATAATCCCTGTACTCGTTATCTTGGTCGTGAGTGAATTGACGATCACTATGACTTCTGTGTTGCATCATCTGATGCGAATTTATTTCTACCGGAGAAGGAGATCTTGACTGCCTTCCACCAGAAAGTAAATGTTGAGTCTAAAATTTAGAACAATTTAATAACCATTGACAAGAACGAACAAAGCAAAGCACAGCAAAAACTAAAATTATGTTGTAAAGTCAGAGATAGTTAGGCAACATCAAAGGTATATACAGATAGGATCATGCTCAAACAAAATAATAAAATAACGTCTCCATAAAAGATGGAATCTGCTTTGCTATTTACCTCATCAAAGTAATCATCCTTCTTTTTGGGAAAATACATATTGTGATAGCCGACGCCGTGATATCGTGTCGACGAACCCTGTGAACCTGGGAAATAGTGCTAGAAGGAAGAAAGATAAAAATATGATAATAGATGAGCAGTAAAAATAAAGCAAACATGTGATATGATAGTATGAAAATGTTATATTTATTAATGTTTGGAAAGTTTTCTTACCTGAACTCCGATTACATGATGATCTGAACGAGATTCACGTCTTCTAATCCGATTAAACATTCCAGAAATTTTATTTGCCCCTGGATAATTATTTCTATCATCAAATGAACGGTTGTAATTTGGATTGTATCCGCAATTTTGTTCACTTGTGTATTCGTTCTTATATTCATTTTTAAATTCACTCGGAAGGGGCATTCTAATAGTTGACGTGGCTTGTGCCTCAGATTCCAATGAATCAGAACTTTTTGCTGCATTAATTGTATCTACCAAAGTTGTAAATAATGAATATGGCTGGCGAGGAGGCAGTTGGTTTCCACTGTTTTGAATTGAACCATCATCATCCTGATTGTATTCATTACCTTTTCTGGTTTTGACATGTGTCTTCTTGATTGACTCATTAGGGTCAGACGTTTCATCTTCAGTATATTGCTGGGGTGAATGTGTTCCAGTGGTGGATGGACCTCCAGCTGCTGATTTGGCTGCTGCAACTAATCCTCTCAATCCACCGCCAAATAAACCACCTCCGCAAACCTTCAATAAATAATGTAAATATGGAATTTAAATACGAAAAGGAAAGAAGGTTTGGATAGGAATTCATGCTTGTAAATCAACATTCTTAAATACATTCTCGAGGACTAATTAAGTATTTACTTTAAAAGGAAATTATTATCAATAGGATTAGCAAATATCATTCCATAGTAGGTAGTATAAACCTCTTTATCTTCAGCTTCATTATAATAAAAATTACAATCGCCCATTTCACCGGTTGGCAAAGTCGGCTGCTGTATTAAAATGTGTGGTTTATTGTTAAACTCTTTAGCAATTATACTTTTAGTTGGCATATCGAGAATTGCCGTCTGTCTACCTAGTAATTTCATTGATATACGGGCTCGACGTTGTTTCTCGATCTAGTGTAATTTATGTCTATAATATTTTAATTTTTCCTGTCATAAACTCACCTGTTTTGCGTAAATGTGTTATTATTTCAATTTAAACGTGTTATAATTAATTTGTTTAAATTTAGGTGTATTATAATTAATTTGTTAATATTTCAATTTAATTGTGTTATTAATTTTTAATTTTAAATGGTTAGAGTAACTCTATGCCCAAGCTCCTTCTGAGACTTAGTACCTTTGAAATGTTAGCTGAAAGCAATTTACCTGTCATCTCAATACTCAGGATCAGTTATAGTTTCACTAATATTATTCTATTTATTATAGTACCCAAAAAAGCTGTATTAGGGATCCTGCACGAAGTTTACTCACGTACAACCTCATCAAAATTATGGATAGTTTTTATAAAGTAGAATTCTGCACCCCTGGGAAATTGGAGCAAATTAAAAAGCTGGAAGCAGCTATTATCAAGGAGTCAAAACTACAAACAACTTTCAATTGTGTTCTTTGTGAAAGATGTTTTAAAACTGAGGCTATTCTTGATCTACACAAAGAAAAAGAACCTGTCAGAAACGAATGGATTACGGCTGTTAATGGTTTAACTTCAATTAAACGAATGGTCAAGACAAAAATGGCTGACACGTTTATTTAATGATTGACCTGAGAGTTGTTTTTAACAACTGGCCAAGTTTTCAGTCAAGAAGGGGATTCGATATGTAGGTGGAACTATTCACTTTTGCAAGAGAATGAGTGAGCACAAAGGGTGTTTCAAGCAAGTCATTGAACTCGAAGTGTTGTTCGACAAAAAACTTTATCAAGGAAATAATCGTTGAGAAGTCATTTAATAGGAAGAGTATTATTGCAATGAAAATGTGGTACCAGTCAAAAGAAGTCGCTAAAAATATTGAATGTTTCCTCGTAAATGCTCTAAAACACCGGCTAGCCAACTTGGATTCCGGAAATCCTCCATTTAATGAAGTATATAATATCTTTCCTCAAATGAATGCCGGAGTCGCAGATTTTATTATAAATGAATTTTTGAAGCTAATCTTATTAATATGTTCAATTTTAAGAACGTAATAAAGTTTAATTTTTTATATGTTTAAACTACTAGAAATTGTTGGGGTTTTATAACAAGAAATGGCCCCATGCCATCTTACAGTTGCCTAGTTTACGTTTAGTATATTTACCTCATTTTAGTTTTGTATTTGGTATTATATTAAGTTGATAAAGGCTAGATTTAGCTACTTTTAATATGAATACTATGTAAGTCTGAATTTTATCACTTTAACCAATGCATGAAAAAAATAAAGTTTTGCCACTAGGATTTTTTAATGTCAACAGTAAGGCTTTGCACGAACTTTGTTAAAAGCAAACTTTAGTCAAAGAGCCGTAGCAGTATTCGGCTAGTTTTAAAATTTTATGTTTAAAAACTGTACCTCGGTTCCAGACTTTTTGGCTCTGTAATTCTCTAAAATTAATAAACCGGCATAGATCTTGCCAACTGTTAATTTCTGATAACATAATTCATGATTAGGTGGAACAACCAAGTCAATCATATTTTTCTTTGCTTTCAACGGCCATATTTTTCTCAATGTCTGTCGCAATTCTTCATCGGCTTCGTCCATTTCTTCAACTGGTCTCATTTTGATACTTAAACTTTCTCTAATTAGAGCGAAAAGAGTTGTAGTAAAATGAACAGTTCCATCTTCGGCAACAGGCATATTCATTCTGATTAGATGTTTATAAGCCAGTCGGTACGGGCATTTTCTTCCGAACCCAACGGGCGGGGCTATATTTCGAAGCATTTCATACATGTCTGTGTAATGAATTCTTCCCGTAGCAGCAGGGTCATAATCAGCCCAAACTCTAATGAATTCATCCAAATGATGGGGGCCAAGAATCGAACTATCCCGAGTTAGATAATCGAAATTATCCATAATGACGGCTACGAATAAATTGAGCATCAGGAAAGATGACAAAAAGACAAAAGATGTAAAGTAAGCATAACTAAGGGTAGATCCACAAGTTTGGCCTTTGATTAAATTGTAATTTGAAAATTCATCCTTGGTGGCACAGTATTTCTGGGCAGTACAAGACAACATGATGTCCTGCCACCCTTCTTAAGACACAACGACAGCGGTTAATGGATGTAAAAGTTATAAATTTTTTTATATTTATTGTTTTCAAAAATCTTACACTGCTTCAGAGAATCAGTTAATTACAATTCAAGAAAATGAGTTCCCGATCAAAACGTATGAATATTATTATGAGTTGGCGTGGCAGAACGACTCTCATTCGTCAACCCGCCAGTCTAAATAAGTTTTCATCATTTATGCATATAAAGATGTGCTCATGTCACTTATACAATTCATTGGCTATTTTCAGACTGAAGGAGATACAACGTTATGTCTGTCTTTGCTGAGATAAGTTAGACTTTAGATAACTTGATTTTTTTTTGTAGAATGCCGGAAGTTAGTTTGGGGTTTGTGAATTACAGAATTAATGCTGGCTTGGTAGTCAAGCGTGTCGGCAGTAATACCCTATGACTGTAATTGGTGTCTCCGTAATTGTTGTAGCTGATGGACACACTGCTCAAGCGGGAAGAAGAAAATTAAACCTCAGGTTTTATGGGAAATGATCTTTGCTGGTCCTTCGTCTGCGCAATTAGAAAAGGAAGCTGCTAATAATTATGGTATAAGTTTACCTAGTTAGAAAGTTAATTCGTTGTTTTAACAAGAGGAAGGATATTTTGTGATTCCTTTGCTGACTATAAGATAAACGAGAAGATGGAAGTTCGAAAGGTTAAGGACTACATCCTCGTCAATCCTTTATCCTCTTCTGCCTCTGTACAAATTATTCCCGATGAACTGACATGCGCAACTGGCAGGAGAACAATTGCTTTAGTTAAATTGTGGAACATGGCCCGTCCAGAATCTACAGCAGGGGATTTTGTTTCAAAAATAGTCAGTTATTCTTGATGTTTCCATTAACTAAATTTTTTAGAAAAAGCCAATTGATCCTTCTATTGCTTTGTTTTATATAGACATTGAGGAGTTCTCGAATTATGAAATCTCTTCCCACAGAAAGGTAAGGGGTAAGAAGAATAAGATCGTCAGGTGTGTCACTTATCATGGTTGTGTTAATATGATTAACCACGCTCTTTATAGATATCAAGATAAGAAAAGAGATTCATGTCTCTTGTACTGTCAGATCTTCCCTGAATTTTTTACAAAGAAGATT
Source organism: Rhabditophanes sp. KR3021 (assembly GCA_963281155.1). Lineage (NCBI taxonomy): Eukaryota > Metazoa > Nematoda > Chromadorea > Rhabditida > Alloionematidae > Rhabditophanes > Rhabditophanes sp. KR3021. The sequence continues at coordinate 2,522,552 of CAUJLY010000004.1, read as the reverse complement.
AAGAGCCTCCTAATGAAAAAGATAATTATTGTTCGGTCACAAAGGGGAAAAACTGCTTTATGGGGAGAAAGAAACTAATTACAATGTTTTCAATGTGGGCCAGTTAGAAACAATTCAACGTTTTACAATCTTAAACCATGTCTCAACGTTTATGGGCATTATGTTAGTACTATTTCTCTCGAAAATACCAGCAAGACATTAAAACTTTATCGGTTAGCCGCTAACCATTTCAATGAAAAGCCAGAGAATCATCCTGTTGTTGATCACAAAAATCGTGACAAAAGAACAATTTTGCAACTAATTTGAGATTTGTTGCATATCAAGGAAATGCCTAAATGGTAATGCTCAGCAGGTCGTACAATTGGATGAGGGCGGTGAATGGGTAAGCAGTTATCAATGAATTACTAGAGCTGCTGATTCTTGTAACATAAGTGGACAATCAATGACTGAACGTATCGATAAAAGAAAGTATTATCATGGATTCAAGTGGGAGTATTATGATAGCACATTGTACAATTAATTTTTTCTCTACATTTATAATTGATTATTTCGATCATTATTTAATTTATTATTTTGATTAAATTTTTAAATTTATCTTCTCTTTTTTAGTGGTAGTTAACTTACCCCCAGTTGCACACCGAAATAGGAGGATTAAAGAGTTGAAAAAACTTTGAAAATTGTTGTGCCTGTTTATTTCTGTCGTTGAATCTAAGTGAATATTACCAAATACTTGCATTCCAACAATCGCATAAATGAAGAAAAGCATTCCAATTAATAGACAAACATATGGCAGGGCTTTGAATGATTGTACGAATGTCCACAGTAAAATCCTAATTGTGTAACCTTGCTGCAGTAATCTAATAAGCCTAGCTGCTCTGAATAGTCTCAAGAATCCGAGTGAAACAAAATGACCTCCGAATTCAGTGACTAAGGCATCTGTAATTGAACCTACCACCGTAATAAAATCGAATCTATTCCAGCCATCTTTGAAGTAATTCCGCACACCGAAAGCCAGTATTTTTAAAACTGATTCTACGGTGAAAACAGCTGTTAGAGCCGTATTTAGAAATCTTAGATATTTTTCGTAATTCGGAGTGTTACCGTGGAACTTCATCATCAGGATAATCGTGTTGCAGCAAATCATTAACATAATAAAGTATTCGAAGGGCGTAGAAGTTACTAACCTTAAAAGACAAAAGTAAATTAACATGGTATTAAAATAAAATTTAAGCTTTAATGTATTACATAGCGTCCATTTGAGGTCGTATTTAACTTATACTAATCAAGGTTTCTTATTTTAGTTGCTTAAAGATCCATTCATTCTTTGGGTCATTTTTCAAAAGATGGTCAAGAACAAAAAAGCCACAACAATCAAAAGAGGCACTTAAAAAATTTCTAGAAATACTATAGTTTGGAAGCAAGGAAAAGAAGGTCATCAAATCTAGTGATGAGAACATGTCTGATACAAAAGGCACAAACTATGTGATTGCTGGTAGGTTAAAATTTCACTGATTATATCTCATTTTCCTTAGAGCAACTTTTTCAACTGCAGGAGCAGATGAAATGTCAGAGTTGGTGGAACCAATGAAAAGTAATCGTGAAAAAGTTGAACAAGTAAGTTATTTATAATCAGTTTGTCTAATCAAGATTTGTGCGTCAATTTGCTTTAGGACATTTATCCGAATGCCAAGTTTGAAAGCTAAAGTCATTGCATTCAGGAAGTTAATTATTGACAAACTTCATGGAAAGAATGAGAAGGAGCGAGGGGACATCCTGTACAAAAGATAGTGGAAGAAGCCAGTGCTAAGAAAGAGAATCAAAAAGATGGGAAAAGGATGGTGAAAGTCAATTAACAGAAAAACATTATATTTATGTCTTTTCGAAAAATTGCTGTTAGATGGTTTGGGTCTACTTGGCAATCAATTCCATAAATCTTGGACCAAAGTGGGTATTTTCTATGTTGGGCAATGTTTTGATATGAATGATAGAATGGTTGGTCACAATATGATTATAAATTTAATAATGAATGGCGCTACACTCTCACTGAATTAAGCTTAAAAGGTTTTGCTATTTGCGAAGCTGAAGACCATATTTTAAAATGTAGCCCTTTTTCCCATTTTAATAAATTTCTTACCTCCATATTCGATACTTCATAGAGTTTTTGTCTTCCGGCATGAACAAACTCCTTGATCTAGCATTCAGTGCGAAGTCTATGCATTGTTTCTGGTTCTTGTCTAGATCTCCCTCCGATAATTCAGCTTCTCCTTGTTCTTGGAACGTGATAATAATCAAAGCCACGAAAATGTTGACAAAGAAGAAGGGAAACACGATAAAGAACATCACATAGAACAAAGCCATCTCCACCCTGAAAAATGGCGAGGGGCCTTGATTTTCCTCCGTCGAATCCAAGCTGTTTTGCCTCACGTTTGGCCAACCTTCCTTTTAGGTAGAACGATGCGATTAATACGGATTCAAAAAGTTTTAATTTTGTCAATTTTTACATTTAAACTAATAAATTTGCCTACAAACTTTATTGTTGATGTTTCAATTATTATTAAGATTTGCATTCACCTAAGTCGCAGATCATTCTTTCTATTTTAGATTGTCAGTTGATATGTTTTAATCTCTTATCTTCTTATTTACTCTTTTTAGTCTGCACAAACTCAAGCCATGTATTGTTAATAATTATTATCAATATAATCTTTAAACTCCACAGACTAGTCGCCAACACATTCATTCCGAACCCACTCAACCTTCCAGTGGTTAATCGCAAAGATAGAGACAAACTTAACAACTTCCTTCGCAACCTCCGACATGTGAGCTATCAAGAAAATGTCCTCAATGAAAACGCTTTAAGAGTTGTTAAACTCGATGAAAATGATAAATGGGCTACAATTTACAAATCAGTCACTGCTGCTAAAGCTTGTGATGCTATTAGGCAGACTCTATTTTAGTACATGTCAAGAGGTGGACTTCATTATGGGTTCAAGTATGAGTACTATGTAGGCGATGCTTAGATATGCTCTTGTCTTAATTTATCAAACTTATTTAATTCATTACATTACACCTACTTTCATAACATTTTTTATTTCTACGTTTATTCTCTTTAATAAACTTTGTTTTTAATATTTATACTTGTGATGTATTGTTAATATTTACTTCACATATACTTATTTATTTGTGGACCTAGTCATTTTTTGCTCTCCTACATATATTATGTATCTTATATGTTTATGTTATTTCAATTTTGTGTGATTCAATTTAGATTTGTAAAAACTTACCCCCGTTGTGACAACAAAAAGAGTCAGCATAGCATTGAGTGTATTGTCGTAATTGAAAGATCTTAACTTCCATTCACGAGGACTAACCACAGGTTCTTCTTCTTGTTTCGAATAAATGAAATAATTTCCGTGGCATTGATGAGCGAATTTCTTGGTAGAATCTGTGCAGTAAAAGAAATGTCCCTTAAAGAGTTGTACAGCGATTACGGCAAAGATGAATTGAAATAGAAAATAGACTATCAAAATGTTGAATACATTTTTCAATGAATTGACCACGCAATCGAATACTGCTTTTAATTTGGGGATCCTTTTGATTGTTTTCAATGGACGCAATACCCTTAGAACTCTGAGAGACTTAATCGTGTTTAAATTTTTTCCAGCTGCACCTTCAGAGCCGGCAAATGAAAAAGCAACTAAAGCACAAATTACAACCACTCCATCAAGAACATTCCAGAAGTCACGACAGTATGAGCCTCTATGTAAAACAATTCCCTGATCAATTAATTTCAAAAACATTTCACAGGCAAACACACATGTAAATGCATAATCCATGTATTGAAGAATTCTGTTTCGAGGATTGTCTATAAATATTACATTCTAATAAAAAATATTACTTTTAATATACTTACCTTCGTCGACTGGATCTTCTGTGGCAAGTGAAATTGAAGAAAGACAAATAATAACCATCACAAACATTTCAAAGTATTTCGTGGATACCAAACTATGGACAACAACTCTCAAGCAATTGGTTGGGGAGAAAATGAACATGGAGGAATAAGGAACCATCGGCTTAGGTCCTCCGAATGGGGATTCTTCTTCCTCACATTCATCGTCATAATAATCGTGTCCAGTCATGTCTACACAATGATCGCTATTTTCTTCATCGTCTTCCTCGTCCGATTCTTCACAAATCTGATTCGCTTTTTCATCAGCTTCCTCAGCTGCTGTTAATTCTTGGGCATTTGCCAAATTGTCTACAGCGATAGCCAAGAAAACGTTTAACAATGTATAGTTACCAAATAATACCAAAACAATAAAGTATAAGCAATATGCCATTCCACCGCTTCCATCGTTTACACTTCCATCTTGCGTTCTAGCACTAACTATAGCTAAATACATGACTTCGTTGAAATCTTCTACAGTCAAAATTTGAAAAACGGTAATCATGGCTACGGGGAACGTATCAAAATGAGTCGTTGGATGCATATTAGGGAAATTGAATTTTCCACCAAACAACTGCATACCCAATAAGGCAAAAATTAGAATGAACAAAAATAATAGGAATAGAAGTGAAATAATTGACCTCATTGAATTCATCAACGATCTAACTAAATTTCTTAACGATACCCAGTAAGATGTTAGTTTGAAAATTCTTAATAATCTAAGGGCACGCAACACTGAAATACCAAATGATCCTCCACGCACTGCTGACCAAATTACTTCAAAAGCTGATCCAACAATAACGACGCAGTCGAATCTGTTGAATTTTGATGCAAAATAGGTTCTATACCCCAACGCGAAAATCTTTATTAGCATTTCGAAAATGAAAATTCCTAGGAAACCCCATTCTGCGTATGCCAGGAATTCTGAAAACCATTCAGGCTGGCCATAATGCTCAGAAGCTACACAAGAAGTATTTAAAAATACAAGTGTAATTACAGACCAATAAAATATCTGACTCTTGACAACTGATCTTAATCTAATTCTAACTTGTTTAATTGACTTATTTAAATTATTGAAGAAGCCATATTTCTGACGTCGATTTCCTTGATCTTCAATATAACTCTCGTCTTCATCGAAATCTTCTTCTTCTTCTAACTCCTCCTCAGTTTCTGTGCTTTGTTGCTTCGCTGAGACTTTTAACTTTTTAGCAGCTTGTCGTCTTCTTTGTTCTAAAATAGCTGATTTTTCTTCGTCCGTAGTACGGTCTTCTTTTAAAATCACTTCTTCAGCAGTCAAAATCCATTCTAAATACCCGTTTAATTCACGGTCGATTTGCTGCTGCCGCCTTAATTTTAAAAATTCACGTCTATTCTCAACTCTTTCTCTTTCTTTAGCAAATTCTCCAGACAAGACTCCGAGTACGAGGTTCAACATGAAAAATGAACCCAAGACAATTAAAGGAATGAAATAGGCCCAGTTATAAGTACTTCCCAAAACGTCGTTTGTATAATACATAGTTGAAGTCCAACCTTCCATAGTAATACACTGAAAGACAGTTAACATAGCAAATGCAATATTGTCGAAAGAAGTAATTCCATAGTTAGGACCGATCCACTGATTAAGGCAAACAGTTCCTGTAGGTGGTATAAATAAGATTAATGAATATTAAAAATTAAATTTAAGTGTTGTATCAGTTGATTCTTAGATTTACTATATATACATTTTGTGTACTTTAATATATTTCTCCTAATTCCTACCATTAATGAACCTGTCTTACGTCTATTTGACAAGGATCCCATCCTAATCCTAGGAGAGTTTATGACAAAAAATAGCAAGAGACGGTGAGCTTTATCAAATTAAAAAACAGACGCTGTCTTTATTTATGGCAACAACAAAGGTACTGGAGATTATAAACGTACAGAGTTCAAATGTAGTTTTACAGCTTTTACACATTTAGCTTGCCACTTAAGAGAACGAAGATGGCGTAAAATGGCATGAAATTCAACAGCACCGCAACTCCAGCTGCTATCAACTAAGAAATAAATGGAAGGAAAACTGGTAAAGAAGATCGGGAGTGTTGGGTGTACTAGCCATCGATGCTACAAAGCTTAGACCAAAGTGGGATTTTTATTCTAATATTAAAGGTATTTTCTATGTCAGAGAGTCCTTCGATGTGGATAGAGAATGATCGCTCGTAAATATAATTATAAATTTAATCGTGAATGGTACTAAAAATGTGAGTCGTTAAGAAAAAATACTTTATAAGATTGTTGAAGTGTGCAAGAATCTTATTGCCATGTCATTCCTCCAAGCGATCGGCGCGAATATTGAATGTATTCTGATCAATCACCTAAGTCATCTGCGCACAAACTTAGACTCATAGCTCTGTTTCGAAATTAGTTTTAAATAACTTTGTTATTTGTGAAGCTTTAGAGTATTTTGTAAAGCGTTAACCCATTTTTGTCATTTTTAATAAATAATAAATACCTGGTACATCGCAATTATATGCACCCGTCGTTGAACTTTTGTTACTGCATGGAAATGCTTTCTCACTACGATTCTCAATTTCACCATTAGCATTATAGCAGGCAGCATGGAAGATGCCCGAATAAAATTCAAGTCCAATAATAGCAAAAATAACAATAGCAAACAAAACTAATAAACCAATTTGTAGCAATGGTGCCATTGCGCAAAGAATAGATTTCAAAACGACTTGCAAACTAGGAATTCCACTAACTAATTTTAGTGGACGCAATACCCTAACTGCTCGCAAAGTTCTTAAATCAACGGTTTCATTTGAAGATGGGGCAAATGGGACCATTGTAATTGCTCCTGAAACTACGACTATGAAGTCCATGATATTCCATCCAGATCTTAAATATGATCCTTTATGAAATGCAAATCCAAAGGCAATAATCTTGATGATACATTCAAAGCAAAAAATACCCATAAATACTGGCTCCGTTTGTTCTAACATTTCACTTAATGGTTTTTTGTCATTTTTAGGTAAATGTTGTTCCATCGCTAGTACTACGCAATTTCCAATAATAGTTAATAAAATAAAGTATTCAAATGGCCCCCATTCGATGATTGCCTTCGCATATTTTCGGATAAAATTGTCTTCCGAAAATATGTACAGTGATGAAGGTCCCTAAAAAAGAAGTTTAATTTGTATGCAAAAAATGCCGCATACAGGGATTGAACCTGTGACCTTCGGTTTACAAGACCGACGCTCTGCCACTGAGCTAAGACGGCTTGTATTTCCAAAGTCCCCAAACTCGAGTCATTTTAGTTAATAATTACTTACTTTTTCTTTGACAGGAATTGCGCCAAGTCCACCAGCTTTTCGAACCAAGCCTCCAAACGGGGACACTCCATTCATTCCTCCAGGTCCATCAAAATGACCGCCATCGATCCGCGACTGTTCTTTACGAGCCTCCTCTGCAGCTAACCTAGCAATTTGATCAATGCCCAACATTATTACTTTTATTTAATTTAATGATAACAATTTTTCTACAAATTTAACCTTCAACATCTTCCTTTTTAGTCAATTTTTTAGTTTAGCCCTTGTTGCAAGAAAGAGTCTTTGCCAAGAGAATTGCCTTCAAAATCAAGAATAATAGTAACTAAATGAATAAAAGTTTAAAGCAAAATGATGGAAATAATACTTAGCATAAATAGCCGGCGACAATTCTTACAAAGCAACCAGTAGTTGTCATCTACCAATATACACAATATGTTTATGTATATCCGCACATGTATCTCTATTTTCAAAAGTGACCCCAAATGCGTGAGTGAACCTTTGCTTAAAATTGTTATTTAAAATAAAAATTACACACACTTTCAAACAAATTGGACCTAGATACTTATGAAATGTAATGTGTGGCTCGTAAACTTCAAGGATAGACTTTACGTAATCAAAAATATATAAATGAACAAACAACTTTGGAGTATATAAAAATATACATCTACTATCATGCCTTCTTCTTAAGGTCTCAGAAGTAATAGTAGCTGAAAGATGAAATAAAATAAAATAAAGCATCTCCTTCACTTTTCCTTTCAAAGTTACGAGACATCCAAAAGATATCATTGTGTCGAGGATGCCTTTATGTAGTTTTTATTTTTCTTGCCCAATACATTTTTATATATAGATACATCCCACAAATATATATACTTTCTGTGTCCGATTATACAATTGAGACCTATTGGCTATTTTTGTTAAGGGATATAAATATAGATATATATCTATACAAAACACTGCCATATAAAACATATTCCTTATAAATGAAAAAACGACATGCTAGTGTTAAAAACAAAAACTTTGCTACCGTCATCACTCAATTGTTTTAAATATATGAAAATTAATTTGTAAACATATACATGACACGACCATTATCTTTTAATGCCCACAAAAGAATGTTTTAAGACGTACTTCTCAAGTAATGGACATCTGCAAAAGACAGATTGGATACATTTATTTAATTACAAAATAAACCCTTTACATTTTTAACTAACTTTCTGAAAGGTACATTTATAATAGATAATCTTAAAATCGCAACGACATATAAATAAGGTAGAAATACGTATATTCATTGATAGTTTACACTTTCTATCAGTTGGATAATTTTTCCAATGTCTATATCAAAAGTCAAGAAAAGAAGTATGTTCTCTATCAAGATATGTTTATGAAAGGGGTGCTGTTACAAGCTTAAAAAGAATGCCTATGGTATAGGAGCAACAAATTTATATTTATACCAACAAAAATGTGATAGCCAAATGTGGTAGCATTAATAAATTACATTTATTCTCATTAACACAATATGTTAAGCTATTAAAAAAGGAAATATGTTATGGAAGTTAGTTTTGGGGTGAGGATGAATAAATTGGTGATGCAAAAATAGAAATAAATGTATCTAAGTAGAAATTGGCATTGGTATTAGATACATTTGACGAATTTATCAACCATACCTAATCGAAATGTAGATTAATTTGGCAGTAATTAGTGGAATAATGTTAATATTTGATGGCAATACTCTTGGCAATTCCGTTTCTAATAAGTATTTTGCACTTTAAATTCACATTTTAATTCGATTTTTAATTCGATTTTTAATTTGTTTTTAATTTGTTTTTAAATTCACTTTTGGACTCCCTTTTAATATATTTTAGATAAATACCTATCTCGTCTTTTCCACAGATAATTATAATAAACAAGAGTTAACGTTCCCGGACTCTTATAATAATCCTCGGCATTGTTGTATCTCGTTCGCCAAGGCATGATTTTTAGTCGACAATTCAGCAAAAATATGAAAAATATGAAGGTGCCAAACTGACCGAAGTAAAGTGTGAAAAGTGAAGTTAAAAATAGTAAACTAATAAAAGTGTTTTACACACACATAATGTGGTAACTAATAATAAAGTGATTGGAAGAGAAGATGTCACTACCAATAAAGATATTCTTTATTTGGCTTTATAAATTTTATAATATGTTTAGTACTACTCAAATTACCCCGACACAGCAGGTAGAGCTGCAAGTCTCATCATTTCGCGGAATGCATCTGATGTTGGAACTGTCCCACAATTATCAACCGTCATGGTGTTAAGTGGATCTGGCAGGTTATTGGATTCTTTGGCTGAAAGCTTTCTTGGCGTAATTATGGAGGGCAAAAATGCTGTAGATTAGATAATTAAAGATGATGGTTAGGAATGGAAAAAATATTACCAGGTGTAAAGGGAAGCATCAAAAATTTATTAGAAGCTGCATGTTGTTGTTGATGTTGAGGTGTCAAATCATGTAGTGGAATATTAGTGTTTTTATTAAAGAAAACTGTCCCATCCTCATTATCATCTGAACCCGTATTGATGAATTGACGCGCTTGGTGAGGTTTCCATTCTCGCGAAGTCATGTAAACCAAAATTTGCAAGAAAAGAGATGGGCCTAATAAAGAAATGATAGTTATAAAGTGAAAACGTTGACATCAAGATAAGGAAAGAGACATAGTTAATGGGATTAAAAATAAATCCTACAAAAAACCTGGAGACTTACTAAGGAAGCGCTATTGTTTTTATTAAAGGGTATTTTATGAGTTTGGAGTGTCGTAAAAAAGGAAAATATATGGGTTGTTGTGTTTTAAAAGATTCATACTCAATGACTGGATTTAATTTATTAATATGTATTAATATACGCCGAATAATCTAATATTTATACTGAATTCTAAACATGGCCAAAGCTGAGTACTATATTAATAAAATTAAACTAAGCTTCGCATATTTTTGTTGTTAATGAATTGAATCGAGGTTGTAAATATGTAGTTTCCTTAAAATTTATATTTCTCCTTAAATACAACAATCTTGCTGCAAATTAAATAGAAAATATAGAAAATGATGATGGTGTTTTGTTGTTATTTTGAATGGAGTTGTACAATATGGACACCAACTTTGGTAACTGCCATAATACAGCAATTAGAAATTCAAGCCGTTTCTAACTTTAAGTCAATATATAATATATTTGTGTATGATGATGTCTTTTAAATCTTTTAAAATAAGAAAATATAAATGTTGGAGGAAGCGATTGGCTAGGATAGAACTAGACGCGGTATATCACCGTGGGAATCTTCAATAGAATTGGTTCTTATTTAGGTAGAAGAATGTCTAAAGAAAGATGTAGGTGAAGGCAAATGCATTAAGATTATTTTATGGCCATTACGTTCAAAACAACTATTCCAAAAAGCAATACATATCAATGTCTCGCTCCTGGCCTTGTCTGAATAGCTGTACCATAAAATAAATATAAATACATATGCGTTTGGGATATATAAAAGCAATTATTAGGTGATGACAAACTGAAATGCTTGAAGATTTTGTGTTAAGTGCCATTACGAATAAGAACATTAGTCTACCATTCATATCTACTCGTATCTATCTATTCATCTCTTTCCACATGTAGCCCAAATATATTTTTATATATTCATATCCATTCATATCTATTATGTTTGTTAATGATATGCAGTTCTTTCCTTTTTTGTATGTTATCAATTTTTAACAAACCAAACATATTATGTAAAAGAAAGAAAGGAGTATTTGGTAAATTATTGACGTGCATAACTTTAACGCTTTGTCCACTAATATTGCAATTTTATCTTATGATTCTCAATTAGCCCGCAATTATTGCAATTTATGATAATCAATTAGTCCACTATTATTGCAATTTATGATAAACAATTAGTCCACTATTATTGCAATTTATGATTAACAATCAGTCCGCTATTATTGCAATTTAGGATAAACAATTAATCCACTAAGTATTATTACAAATTTTAATGCAAAGTTATGTATTTCTTGTCCAGAAATATCGTGAAAGATGTTGTGTTAAGGCATATATTTTTCAAATTTCAAGTAAAACTTACATCGGAGATGATTCTCTAGCCGCTTCTTTCATCTTTGTCATTAATATGGCACACGTTTTATGATCAGTTATATCCACAACGCTAAAATACAAAATTAGTTGCAAATTAAGACAAATAAATTTTACTGATTATCACTCAAATAACTACCTTTTTTCATTGCTCTTTTCATTATAGTTATTAAAATTTTGATCATGAGCTACTGCATGATCATCATCAACTGTTTGTTGTCTTTTTAAACAACCTCTTCTAACCCCAATTTTATCTTTTAAAACTTCGTCTTCATTTTGTAAGAGATTTATCTGTTCTTCATTAATGTCTTGGTCATTAGTGAATTGACAGGACCCGTCATTGCAACTCTCAAAATAAATATCCTTCTCATTAGAGAACTTTTTCCCTTTTTCAGGTTCAAAATCTTGATAATTAAGCTTATTAGGATAGGATGGCGGTCTCATATTTGCCTCGTTGTAAAGCTGATGATGGAAATCGGTGGAAGTTTGTTGGACAATAGCTGAATTAAGTGTTACATTACTTAAACCGTGCTTTGACCCTATTCGGCCATAACTCATTGGCTCGTAGCAATTTAAAGATAGTCTCTTTTGTCTTGGTGGTGACAAAAAAATGTCCTTTTGGTTTGTTAAATAGTCGGATGTGTGGTGAGGGGATGGTTGTGGATTAAGGATGCGCGAACACGGGGCAACGTCAAAAGAATAGGCATTGTAGTTAGATTGAGAAAGACTGTAAGCTGTTGGTGTTTTGAACTTTTGCCTTCTAATAATAATTGAATCCCGGGTAGGGGTAGAACTTTGCCTATTAGGTAAATAATGGTGTCGTACGAAATGTTTGCCACTTGCCACATTATCTTCATCAAGTGAAAGTAAGCGCGTTGGTGCTTTAAAATAATCCTCAGAAATCCATTTGTCCTGATAATTTTTTAGACGCCGGGAGGGAAGAGTACTATTATCTTCAGAATAACCCGACCATCCTGATTTATATAATCTAGAGGGATCATTTATGTTCATGAGAAAACTCTTTATATGACCAAGTCACAAGCCTTTCGCATAAACAGTCGTGTCTTCAAATGAATATATTTGAATATATATCTCAAAGTAGCAACTTCTGCAAACCACAAATAAGATATAAAATAATTTGAGTGGGTTTTTTGTGGTACTATGACTATAAAATAGACAAAATATTTAACTATGATGTAAGCGGTTGCCAAAAAAGTTTAAAATATATGTAAATGTATAGGAGTATATTTAAAGGGTCAATATAAACAAACATTAAATATTAGGAACCAAAGACAAGCATTGTTTTGCCAATTGGGTATAAGAGTTTATATTTGTATGGACATAATTGAAATATGAATATATATGCGTTTGTAAGTAGTGCGTTTAGGTTTAAAAGTTGGGTTGGAATAGGATATTATTATTGAAATCGAGGAGCTCTTTAAATTAAAGATATATTTAAAAAGTCTTCTAGGATTGGAAACATTTGTAGGGCAGTGAAGAAATGTGGATGGAATGCAGACGTATGAAATGCAGAAGTTTAAATTAGTGACGTATAAAATGCAGAAGTTTAAATTAGTGACGTATAAAATGCAGATGTAACAGAATAAACTGGTGGATATGAATTCAAGGAAAAGTGTCTTCGGAACAATAGCGTACAATAGCTTAGTATGTATGGAAATAAGACACGGCTAATGAGGCAATCCCAAAGGTCTGAAATGAAAACGCTACGAAGTAAAATATATTCATAAAAAGACACCGAATTATGGATGATGGTTCTTAAATAAATTATCCTGAAATCTAAAAAACACTCCTGCGAATTGTATTCGTTATTATTGGTAAGATTATTTTTTATTTACTGAGAACAATGAGTATTGTCTCTCATTTAAATATAATTATCTTCCCATATTGAACTTTTTCACTTTTTCAAAATTAACAACAATGTGATATAATGGCATAATGATATTTATTATTATTACTGTTATTGTATTATTTAATGGAAATTTCAAAGTTAAATGTAGAATAATAATATTATTATGAATAAAATATGAAATGAATGAACATGAGAAGTGACATTTTTCGGACAAATTATATCATCTTAACACGTTGAAATTTGTGACGTTGAACGTAGGCAAAAGGGTGGACCTTTGTTTATTTGAAAGATGAAATTTCATATACAAAATAAATTACTGAGGGAATTTTTGGACGCCTTTTCATTATTTTAAGATTTATGTATTCCCAAGCATTTGGGCCCTGTTTTGGCTACTTGTTTCGTTTTTTTGTTGTCAAAATAAATATATGAATAAATATTTTAACTCAAATTTAAAGTGTCTCTCACAAATAATACGCAAAAAATGAAAAGGCATAACAGGGATAATAATGAAAATGAATTGATGTGTAGTGATATAAAATATACTCAAAAATTCATAAATAAATGTTGAAGTTCGGAGGCTTAAAATGACCTATAAGGCATGGTGAATTCATTGTTAAGTAGGTACTATTTTTTAAAGGAAAAGACCACATAAAAAATGTAGTTGTCAATAATATAAAGGAAAAAGTTGCTTTGTTATTATAATTTGCACCAATTCAAGAGTGTGGATTTTATTCAGGTAAAGCTTATACTCATTCTTATTTTAAGTATCATTTTGATTATTGTTATTTACCATTATTGAAGAATAAATAAATAAAGCTCGGTCCCATCTTTCGGATACAATACTAATATAACTCTTAGCTGTACATATAGATGAATTGTCTCAAAACATTATATATATATTTGGCAATGATAGATTAATATTTGAATGATAACCAGTCTTATGGAAACTCTCTAAGGATTGTAAGAAAATATTTTTAGGTTTAGCGAACAAGTTCTATAAAAAGCAGCGCTTACCGTCTTCTGAAATTATTACCATAATTTTTTTGGTTATGTAGATCTGAAAATGTAGAGGAACCAGATGAAAATACAGAATCGTTGGTAATATTAGTAGAAGTTCTTCGATGTTTGTTGTAAAATGATGGTGGAATATAATTGATGGAAGATTGTCTCCTTGGATATTCAACCGAATCAGTACGAGAAATGGAGGATTTTTTGTAACGCCTGGGTTTAGCTTCCGATGCTCGTCTGGCAGCCTAAAATTAAAAACATATACAACTAAATGTAGGATTTGTATGCAATTATTATAAGTTACATAAAGCTTTATGTTTTAAAGAAAAATTATTAGGATTGGGTGGTGATTAAATTTAAGATAAAGAAAGTATGATTATGTGAAATATTATCTATGTAGTGAGTTGAAATATTAATATGTTCATTACATAAATAAACTATTCCGACTATTCTTGTACTAATTTGTTGTTGGATGAATCGTTGCATTTAAATGTAGATGAACTTTTTTCAGTTTAATGAGCAAATAAGTTTGAATAAGCGGTTAAAATTATTATACTATTTTTGAGATAGATAAGAATGATGGTGGTAAAGGGAAAAGTTTAATGCTAAATAAGCTTCCGGTTATGGCCAGATTTACATTTTGTTGAATTAGGGAAGCTAAGGAAAAAGTTTGAATTTGTATATTATTAGTATATTGTTTAAAATAATAAAAACAATTTTACGGCATGTCGATAAAAATTAAAAGGTCAACAAATGGTTCTAATAATTTTTATAATTGGTGGTTAAAAGTAGAGACGCTAATAGTGGTACATTCACTTGAACAATTGAATTATTGTAATATAACAATAGCATTGCCTACACTTATTATTACCCATAAGAATGTGTATTTGTGCACTTCATGTAATTAAAAGTCGCTAAACAAATTAAATACTTACAAACTCGAATCAAGATAGTTTGAGCAAAATTGCAGTTAATATTAATCATAATTTTAGCAAGTTAATGTTTATAATAATTTGAACTAATTAATATCCAGTTGGAAAACAAAAAACACTTGTAGTTTTATCTGATAAAAATGATCATAACTATTAGAAGTGTACACATATATTGTCACATATTTACTCCAATACATACTACAAACTTGTCTTTTTATCTTTAGATAATGTAATAATAAAAGAATAAGCTAAAGCATGTCTCGATTATAATCTAAAAGTTAGAGCTAAGAAAGTTCTGAAATTAATAATATTATAAAGTATGATAGTTAGGGTGTGGAAAAAGCTTTTAAGCTAGTAGAATTATAACCTTTTGAATGATAACCTTTCCAATTTTAGGTACAATAATAAATTTATAAAGAAAGGGCATTGGTAAAGACTTTGAGCAAATGAACTTACTTGGATTACAGCAGTAGCAAAGTCAATTGAGTTTCTTCCACCACTACTGCTGCATCGATGATTATTGTCTGAAGATTGAGTAACGGTATGGCCTTTCGAACGTGTTCCTGCCAACTTATTAGTGTGTTCTATCTGTTCTTGGGATGTCTCTCCATTTAATGGACGCAACGCAGAATCTGACGAGCCATGCCTTTCTAAAAAATAAATATTCATAAGGAAATGTATATACAATAATTTAAATAAAATGGCAAATTTGGTGCAACTGGTTTATAAATAGATAAAGCAATATGTTTCTTTATCCTTAAAAAACAGAACTTGTCAATCTTACTAAGTTAATTAAATTATTGCCAGTTTGGGTTCAATGAAAGTGTAGAATTTCTTTGAAGATATGTATAATGTTAAAAAGTATATCTTGCCAACAATTTCTTATTTAAATTAAATCCATCAGACTTCCAACATTTTAATTTATCAGCCTAATAATGAAGGTGTAATAATCTTCGGAAGTTAATTTTAATAGATGTAACAAATATTTTCCTCATATTTGTCTTAACACACCTTTTTTAAATTCCTGATGGTAGTTTTGCCGTGGGAGATATTAAAATAAATATATTTAAATTAGCCAACTAGCTTATCTTATGCTAAAAAGGTAATTTAAATAAACATTTTTTATTTTATTATGCATAATTATTTTGTCTTGACAATTTGCCAAATAATAATACCCAAATTTAGATACTAAGCCATCTGTTGAATTTTTCTAGTCTAAACAATATATATTTAATTTTGTCCAAAAATCAAGAAAAGTGTTCAAGAGTTATGGTTTGTATAGATAAACGGTCAAATCACATAAAACAAATTTGTTCTTTAACAGGGGTTTTGAAACAGATCTAAGGTTATGGCAGTTCATAGTTGAACTTTTTAATTTTAAATCACTGGTTTCGATGGTGACAAGGAAATATGTAAATTTTAATAGAAAGTATTTTCTTGTTTGATTTACCTATAAACGAGAGTGTCACGAAACGCATTTATTTCGAAATCGTTAAGCATGAATTTGATATGCCATTTGAGATACAAATTATTAAGCCAATATAAATAACAACACCTATTTAGAATAACTCAGTGTAAATATTTTGTTAGTATTATATAAAAACTTAGGTACGTAGTCTAATAAAATAATGACTTGAGCTTGTTAATAATTTCACACACAAATGGGAACTAGAAGTCAGGTAAATACAATCTTGCTAACCACCTACACACATTTTAAGTTAATGTTCAAGAGGACTTGTAAGCTTATCATTAAATTTTTTAAATTAATGACTGTGTCAAACCACATAATACATACCAAGTTCATCAATAGATTGATACGAAACGGATCTTTTGAAGGTACAAACTTTTTCCTGTGGTACATTTAGAAAGTTACCAGCTTTTGGTTCAGTCTCATCTGTCTTTTTATCACTTTGAATCGGTGATGAATAATGTCTTTTAACTTTTCTATAGGTAATCTTAGAAGGAGAATCAGCTTTGCCTTTTTCATTTAACAACTTTTCCTGCTGTTTTCGGGAGAACGAAGCTTTAAATATAGATTGCCTTCTAGATCTATTAATATTGGTAGTTCGAATCATAGTAAATAATTCATTTAAAAGCAAAAATAACCTTCAACAGATTTTGATTTTTATTAATCGTGGGAAATGGGTACATATATATTTATACTCAACTCAATAACCAATCTTGTGTTTATTTTAAATGAAATGACATTTAAAGGCGAAGAAACGATTATCAGTGGTGTCAAAATTAATTTATATATTATATTAGCTTTTATCTAGAATGAGATGATTGTTTATTTAAGGACAAATTAGAAATTGTTTCAAGCAATATAAGCATATTTTTAAAGCAATTTCCACACTTCAAATGAATCAAATTTTAACAATACTTAATTTGATGCCCGAAAAGGCATTTAACAATCACTTACTTGTTGAAGATTTTACACGAGAAATAGATTGTTTCGTTGGTTGAGATTGATTTAGTTCACTATCCGTATTATGTTTGGGGCCTATAGATTTATTATTTAACGAACAACAATGAGTCACTTGCCAGATGAAGATCTTCTCCTATTTGAACCAGAAAGCCCATGTGGAGGAACGACTGATTGTCGTCTTTTTGCAAATGCTGCCGATCTTGCAACAACCATTATATATTTTTAAATTATTTATAATATTGAATGGGCTGTTATTAATAAAAAATATGATTCATCATTAATCTAAACTAAACTAAAGAAATTAATTTACTATTTAAAACAAGTTTAACACGTAAATTAATATTAAAAATGCATTCGTTTTGATAGGTTAAAAGCAGATATATTTAATTTTAAGAGTCTTTTTATAAGCTTCCGAAAGAAGAAACTTCATCTTAGTTAAAAAGGATAAGTCTGATAGAAAGATGTGTAAAACACAAAAGCACTTGCATAAATTCGTCATGCCTAGTATAAAACCACTCTCTTTATTAATAAGAAATTAAAGGTGTACAATTTTAATATTCACAAAAGCATAGAATCACCAACGAGGCATCATTATTTGTAACGATTTTAAAAGCCATTGTTCTTAGAGTGGCATTACATAAAAATTACAAATAAATAATATGAAAGCTTCTGTAAACAGGAAATTTTGAGTTATCACAAGTCAACAGCATTTTTTGTTCTTTTAAACCCTCATATAGGTTGCTCTAATATTCATTATATCACTGATACATATAAATTTATACTCGTCTTAAAAGCTAAAAAGTAGATACTCAATGAATATTAAGTGTTTAGTTGAAAAAATTAAATTCAAGCTAAATTTTGATACAACTTGTTATCAAAAATCTATAAGCAAATGGTATGAGAAATTGTCATGGCCATAAACCTTCATCAAAATAAGCTATAATAAGCTTTACAAAAGTAAAATATAATATAATAGATAAAATGGAACAAAAAACAGAAGCCTGAATATGACACAAAATTGCCTAAATACTTTGGTTGACAGTCGTCAAGTAAAGTTATTACTAGAAAAGTTGATGAGTGACACAAAATACGTATCATATTTGTTGCGCAAAACTAAGTTTGAAACCAAATTATTGACGGTTAGAAGAATAATTTAATTTGTGCTACCAAAAATTGAATATCTTATGCCACAATAAATAATAATTCCCGGTTAAAGGCAGCAAGAATAAATAATTCAAGTTGTGGGCATTTCGAAATTTAAGTCAAGGTATATACTTAACAATAGACAACGATTTATTCATCTTAACAAAGCAAATAAATAAGAAGCTTTATCTTGAGTGTATATAATTTTATAAAAAAGTGCCGCTTCTTCGGAATAAATAATTGGATTAAATGATCGTGCATCTTTGTTACCAAACTAATATTTATTGGTTAAGGTGGAATACAAATATAAATACGAACATTTTTGGATAATTGGTTCAAATTAAAAGCATGTTAAAATAGAATAATTATTATTATCACGAATATGGATACAGTCAACAGAGTAATCTTCTTTGCATAATTAACTAATTATCCAAACCCACAACAAAATGCTAACGAATGTAAAATTACTATAGCCTTATTGTAATAAATGTTGAGTTAACTGTAAAACTTCATTAAATAAACAACATGCCAATGTTCCAGGCATTTGATTTAATAAGCTTTACAAGTTCTAATTAGAAGGAAATGACGTCTAATGTTGAGGCAAAGCAATATTTACAAATTTAGAATATCTTCTCGCAGATTCATTGTTATGTTTTGCCATATCATCCATTGTATACGCTTTTATATTTTCAGAATAACATATAGCAGCAGTAGTGATGTTACATTTAATCCATGATATGTGAAAAATTCGAAAATTAATTGACTTACTCTGGAAACTTTAGAATAAGCCCTTTGATAGTAGGGCATTATTTTAGGGTGTAGTCTGTTTATAAAAGTTTTGCGAAGGACTGTTTGTCGCAAGCAAGATGTATCATCAAACTTGTAATTTTAATTCGTTTTGATTATATCGTGTTGACAGAAAGTGTATACTTTTTATCAAAAGACACTTCCTAACTAAGGATGGAAAAAAAGTTTATTCAAAGAAGATAGAATAGTTATTGAGTGGGAAATAATAATTAAAATAAATAATATTGAAAATTGAATTAATCCTTTGCTCGATGAGTATCGCCAAGATCTTTTTCAGGGCTTCTTACAGGAGAGACTATGTCACTAGAATCATGAGGAATAATCGAGGTTAAATTTTCCACATATTCCGCATCCCATTTATCAGGTAAAACTTCTTCAATTGCATATCTTATACTCGAATTAAAGTAATGATAACACAAGCTGATAATTATGGCCAAGATAAATAAGTTTATGGTCAGAAATATTGGCAAATACATCATAAACATTCTCATCCAATAACCTTTCTTTGTTTCATCGCAAAATTCTCCCGTAAAATCTTGTGAACATTTACATATTAACATATTGAATTTTAGTTGTGGATTTTTTACTGTCTCTGATTCGAAATAATCTATGTAGCATTCCCCATATAAGCAAGGATTTAGGAAGTTCCTATATGTTTTCAGCTCGAACTCTGGGTCTCCACAATCTTGAATGTAAACATCGTATCTTGACGCAAATTCCAAATCTGATTCTGTTAAAACATGACACGTGTAATATCCCTCATCATCTTCTTGAAGAAAATGGCCAGTCAGAGTATAATTTTGAGCATGATAAAAGCGACTAAAATGTAAATTTTAAAGTATTTAAGTTCTATTGCCTACCCTTGATTTATTAGTCCTATTTTAGTAGAAGTAACGCTGTCCAGGGCTGTAAATGTCCAGGCAACATTCTTAATAGTTTGTTCGTTTTTCATGGCAATCTCCATTGACTGGCAACTTAATTCAAAGGAACGTCCAAGAGGATAAAATGTTGCTTTGTGATTGGCAATATTTACAGTTGTGTCTGAGCTTGTATTTCTTTTAAGACCTTTAAATCCAAGAAAAGGTTGTGGCAGAAATGGAGATAAAGGAGGCATTTGTAGGATGTTACGATTTGCCTGGATTGCCGTGATTAAGTAAATGAAGAACATGTGATGGATTAACATGTTTAAGTGAAACATTAATATTAATAGGTTCATTAAATAGAAAGGTAAAATTAAAATTTAATTATTTATAAAACGATTAAATTTAAATTATTCATCATAAGTTGCGCTAAGTTCAGAATCAAATATAGTACAGTCGAAAACTTTAAAAACACGAGCTAGTAGCATTAGATCTTTCTCGCGAGTATTGTGTTCCCGGACAGCCGCTGTTAATTTCGTCATTTCAACTAGTCTAAATACATAATTGTCCTTTTGTGAATTTGTTGAGTAATAGGCATGTAGTTCATTGCAAGCCATTCTTAATATCCGCTCATGATATTCTGTTAAATTATCTCTCATACCACACAAGCTTTTTCTTGTGAATAGTATTTGTAGAATGATATATGCCATTTCCGTCTGATCTAAGACGAGCGATTTCATAGGAAATAAAACGAATTCTATTAGAAAGGAAAAAGAGGGTTTGAATAAATCAGCTAGTTTAGATGAAACTTCCGATGATATGTTATCGTCTATTAAAATCATTGGTTCCAAACGATGAGCAGTAGTTTCTCCAGATAGTAAAGCAAAGTCAGGATTGTTAAAACCAAATATTAAGAGAGAGTTTTGAACTCTTATTAGAACAAAAAATATTGGCCAAAAATGTTTGAATAAACTAAATCTTTCATCCGGATAAAGTTCAACGAATTGTGGGATATGCATTAGCATTTGAGCTGCCGCGATCAGATATTTCTCCCAGTGACCTAACCATTTTTTAAATTCAAATTTTTGTGTAATTGTGATATCTTTTTCATTCCTTGTATAAGACATTTGCTCGTCAAAGAATCTAAGTGATTGGAGCGTTTTTTGAAGACACGTTAATTGAATTCCATTGGAATGAGTTGATCCGTACATAGGTCTTGCAAATATTTCTTTTATCTGTGCAATTGTTAATTTTAAATCATAAATAATTGTGTTGTTTTGTACAGAGAAGGTGGGTTCAATGTGACCGGAAAATGTTGGAGGAGTATTAGGAGTATTACTACTGCTGGTAGTAGAATGAGGTTCTTCTTTAGGTAATCGCCGCTCTGAGTCCGACTTAGGATTTATTACTTTTTTTAATACCATTCCGGCTTGTTTACACTACAAATTATTTATGGAATATTAAATTAAATTGTGAGCAAAAGTATACTTCTGGCACAAAATTATAATGTGAACCAAAGGAAAAGTTTGGATTAACAAAAATATGGAACCTACCAACCTTTTCATATCTACAATATCTGCATATTAACTTTTCTTCTTCAAGTTTAAAAGACAAATAAATATAAAATATCATCAACCACTAAGCATACCTGTTTTGATCTGGCAATTTTTAGTGCCTCGTCTACATTTATAAACAGCATTTGAATTGACACTGCGTCTAAAGAAACTACTGAAACATGTCAAGCATTTATTTAAAATGCTCATATGATTACAATTCAAACTACCTGCACGCCCGGCAACTAAAAAATATATTAATAATCATTACATAATTCATATACAATACCTATTGACGCTGTTATGGACGCCTTGGGTCTTAACCTGGCACACTAGACAACTCTCCCGTAAATCCATTAATGTTTAGTATGAAAATATTATATGTCAATAATTTAAAATAACTTGTTCACTAAATATGAAACATTTAAAAGTGGTAGTTGTGTATAGCGTTGCTATGTGGTCTCTGAGTAGTAGTAATCAAATGACTTGTTCTGCGTTATAAAAATATTAAATTCAAAGAGCATACATAACTAGGTATGTAAAAATGTGCACAAACATAGACTTATGTTCATACATTTATCTGTTTTTCATATTGTCTCTGAAGCGTCATAAAGATTTCATGTCGATTGTTAGTATTTAAATGAAATGTTTTTCCCTAGTCGGGTATGAACTATTGTTGAAGTCGATAAAAAGGATGTTAAACTTTAATCTAAATCAGTCGATAGCACGGTGTGTAATATTGTCATATTTGTTTGATAAGAACCTTAGTCAAACAGAAAAGGCGGAAAAGAAGAAACCTAATATATTTGTACAGAATAATATGAATGTTAGAGCACAAATGTCGCACAAAATTGGGACATATTTTAGTTGATTTACTAGGTTTGATTGATGATAAAATATCTAGATACTTGACCGTTGAATAATTGTTAACAAGTGCATACACTTGTACTTTACATTTTATTGTTATCTTTAAACATACAAAAGATCTTTTTATACTCGGAAAGTGTCATTTTATTAACAGATTCAAAGTAAATAATAATATAAAAATAATCAAACTTAAATAATACAATAAATACACATATTTACAAAGAATCGTCTATGTCTACTTCATTTTTGAGCGAATCGACGTTGGGAACATCGCTATCCTCATTTAATTCATCTTTGACTTCCTTTTCTTTATCAGTATCAGATGTTTGGTCTTCTCCTTCGTTTTCTTCATCACACAATTGAAAATAATCGTGAGTGAATCTTAACCTGAGTCTCTTCTCAACGAAGAACGAATCTAAACTATTCATCTTCGCATTAGCCATTCTACTGTCGTAATCATCAAACTGTCTGATTCCTTCAACCTTCCCCTTGTCGAAGGAGACATGAAATCTTTTATCTTCAATACCAAAGTGCTTATCGTATTTTGCGGGTCTTTTACGATCGTTAATTCTGTTTCTATCATCATCTCTGGAATTGTTATAATGTCTGTCATGGTTCCTTCCATTACCTCTGTTCAGACCCGGGACTTTTAAATTAATAATGTGATTACCGATTCTGTGTTCTTTCATTTCAATATAAGCTCTGGTTTGTTCATTTTCATCTGAGAATCTAATGAATCCCATACATTTGGAAGAACCATCTTCATGTCTTAAAATTTTTGCTCCTCTACAACTGATATATTTTCTGCCAAACAACCTAAATAATTCAGCATCGGTAAAGTTTGGCGGTAAATCCGAAACTAGCAAATTGAATTCCTTTTGCGGCTGAGAATTAGAATTAGCAAAGGACAAATTAAATCTAATTGGAGGATCCATGCCAGGAATATCTGTTCCATTAATCTCGAGCATCAGCATACGAGCAATTTCTGCAGAATGGAAACGTACGAATGCATAGCCACTTTTCTAAATTGATGAACTAATTGAATTATGAGTAAATTAAATTTACCTTCACATTGTTTGTGGGATCATTCACCAATTTCAAGTTTTCAATTTTTGTACCAATTCGATTAAAAATATCATGAATGGCTGCCTCATTCCACCCCTAAATGAAAAATATGAAATACATGTTATTGATAAAAAATACGAATTCTTAGATTTTGGCTTTCTTTGATTTTATATAGTTTGATTGAAAAATATCTGCTCATTTTATTTAACAGCACGTTACCTAATTTTATTTATAATCACAGTTCATTAATACAACAACTTACTTAAGGACAATTTCTTTTATTATGATGTCAGTTAATATCTCCGATATTTTTAGAGATACTATTTTTGATTCCAAAACGATGAACGGTACTATTAATGGCTCAAATGAGATTTCAAGATTAGAGATTATTTATAATGATGAACAACTATTGAATAATTTCCCGAAGAAGAAATGTCTTATATTTAAATTTCATTTACCTTTTGTTTCTAATAAATTTTTCAATACCAAATGCCTAACTTGAGAATACACACAATATTTCAACAAACATATGATTGATATTTCTGTGAAAAAATACTATTAATCTTGACAAATAAATGATACGAAAAGTATAGATATATTCAATATATTTGTACTTTCGCAAAAAAGTATTTGTGTGAGAACGCTAATATGTCCGATGAGTCTATGGACTGCTAGATGGATATATTCTACTCAGTCAACCACAAAGATGGTGACAAGCTCAACAACGAAGCAACAAATATTGAATGGATGAACTCAAGCCAACAAATGCACCATCCCATCGAACTGGTCTTTTCAAGCACAGAGCAAGAAATCCAAAACACTTCCAAATGCTTCCTGGGGAAGTGTTCAAGTACTATGTCCATAAAGGTCCGAAAACTCGCTATCAAGTTTTAATGGGACGAGTATTGGGAATGCTCGGCAACTTTTTCGAGAAAAAATATAAGAGAATATATTCGTCGAATGGTTGATGAGATTTTTACCGCCAATCAAGAAACAAAAGTAGAATGGATTACATACTTGAAAACCGATTTGAGAACAGAATGGGCAACTGCGATGGGTAACAACAGTTGGGAATCAAACTTATTCTGACGAAAATAGGGCATATTGGTGCAATTCCGTGTGGGGAGTATTAGGTGCTTATGCATCTATGGCTAATGCTGGCAGATCATTGGGTGGACACTACAAAAAACATGCAATGAGCATTTGTAATTGTTGTTTAGGAAAAGAGCATACTCACGCAGGATTTAGGGACATTTATTGTTAATTACTTTTTTGTCTTTCTTTATTAAATCATTTTTAATGTATTTTATGTTTTATATTGTAAAAATACCTGCAAAATATCTCCCATCCATAGAGTTTTATTTTCATTTGAAATGGCTGGCATAGGATTATTAGCATATAAGTCAGGTTGAACACGTTGCGGTTGCTGATAGGATATAGTACTTTGAAAGTTGGCCATAGCCATTGGATTAGCTAAATTAACAGGAGGAATAGTTTGGACATACATTGAAGTATGAATTTGGTTGTGCATCTTTAAAATGATTTGATCACAATAAAGTTATAGTGAAATTATTGTTGTTTATATGCATATATATAAATACCGTTGTCTTGTCGTGAAAGTAAACAAACTCGAGGTTGGGATTACGCATCTTAAGAGATGTTTTTAAATATCTACATTTTTATTGCGTTACATCCCGTTACATTTGTGGCTAAAATTGGATAGATGAAAGTAGCACACGTATAATGTTGGCAGATGAATTAATAAAATGTCGCTACGTCAGTTGAGGTTCTTTAAAACAGTTTGTTTTAATTCGTTATTGGCTGTGGCATTGTTAGCAATAATTTTGATTACTTATGCTAAGTATGAAATGGGTTTTATTTACGAGGAGAAAGATAATCTTGCCGAAGAAATGTTTCAATTGAAGTTCAAGGAAGGCGAGCTCAAATTAAAGTTAGCTGACAGTGAAAGGCAGTTATTCAGGCTTAATTATGAAATCGAAAAGAAAGAAAAGCGGTAAGTCCATATTAAACTTATTGCAGCAATAATTGTTTATAGATTTAAATCTCTCCATTGTCAGAAGAAAATAGATTCTTCCAAAGGAACAATACTCTTTGTGACTCCGACTTACAAGAGATATACTCAAAAAGCAGATTTAGTAAGATTATCTCAAACGTTGTCGCACATTTCAAATCTTCTATGGATAGTCGTTGAGGACGATACTATAACAAATTATAAGGTGGAAGAATTTTTAGAAGGCACCAAAATTCCATTTGTATATTTAGCGGCAAAAACACCTGAACAGTTTAAATTAAAGAACAAAGACCCCAATTGGAAGTTCCCTAGGGGGATTAGTCAACGAAATATTGCATTAGAATGGGTTAGAATTAATTACATCAAAAATAATAATGCAGTTTTGTATTTCGGCGATGACGATAATACGTATGACTTAGCTCTATTTAGAGAAATGAGAAACATATCCAACATTGGACTCTGGCCTGTTGGAATTGTGGGTGGATTACTTGCAGAAGGTCCAATAGTTAGTGGAGGAAAAATTACGGGCTTTAATTCGATTTGGAAACCAGAAAGATACGTTCCAATGGACTTTGCTGGGTTTGCATTAAATGTAACGACTATTTTAAACCATCCAGAGGTAAAGTTTAGGTATGAAACAGCTGTTGGCTTACAGGAATCGAGTTTTATCCAAGATTTGGAAATAGATTTTGAATCTTTCGAGCCAAAAGCACAAAATTGTTCAAAAGTGTACGTATGGCATACAAGGACGGAGAAATATCTTCCTTCAAAGCAAGCAATAAATAAAATAAATGGAGACGCTTCGGATGATGCGGTGTTTTGAATTGTTAGGATAATAAATATTCAAATTATTGTTTTTTTAATGATTGTTTAGTTACATATTTCATATCTTCTAGTTACATTCAATTAATTTACTTTCAGATTTAATTATGTGTAAGATTGGATTTATTGAATTTAAAATTAAAGATCTTTTAAAAATTCACTGCAATCAACGCATTTAATATTATATTTAGCTTGAAAAGTAGTCGAGAAGAAGATCATAGGCTTTACCATTCATTATTGGAAGCATGTGATGGATTTCTTTGTATGAAGGCTTGACAAAATCCAAGTTGATGAGGTGTCTTAGATTGTCAATGAGGATATACTCAATATTATTTCTTTTGACTGGCACCACATCTTTAATACAATAAAACCTTTATTAATTTGCTGCTTTTTCGAATCTTGTAAAATAATCAAATACCAATTGTTTATTTTAGATATTTGAAATAGTTAATTTATTATAGTGAATTGTTGACTAATCCGGGATAATTTATTTAGATACTAAATTGCACAACATTATTAACTTCTATATGTTTTAGGCTTTTCCAGATAAAGGAAATTACTATCGAAAAGATTATTACAAACAACCCTAGCCAAATCGTCTGTATAGATAAGGTTTGCTTAACAAATTCCGTCATTAAACTCATCATATCCTTATAGTTTTATATTGTGTTGCAAATAATCTTATTACATCTGCCTGGATATTCATCAGTTTTTATAAAAAAGGTATTTAACGGGTGTCTGTCTGATTGTTCGTGGAAACGTTGATTGATCCTGTACTCTAATTAGTGGGAGCCATATCTCAATTTGAATTACACGTTCAAACTTAAAAATCACCAAAAGGTTTAAATTCTAATATTAAAGAATGGGTGAGAGGAAAGGTCAACTAAAGTATTACCCTCCAGATTTTGACTATAAAAAGCACAGCTCTCTAAATGCTTACCATGGAACCCATGCTCTTCGAGAAAGAGCTAAAAAGATAAAGCAAGGAATATTGGTAATTCGCTTTGAAATGCCATACAATATTTGGTGTGCTGGATGTGAAAGTCATGTAGCGATGGGGTAGGTTAACAACAATTCAATCAGAATAATAATTATTTTCTAGAGTCCGATTTAATGCTGAAAAAAAGAAAGTTGGAAAGTATTATACAACGCCAATTTTTGAATTTGATATGAAATGTATGTACTGTGATACACATTATGTGATTAGAACGGATCCTAAGAATTTCGATTATGCAATTGTTTCGGGTGCAAGGAGGCAAGAGAAAAGATTTGATCCCTCCGAAATTGCAAATTTAGAACCTGTGGATCGAGAAATGGGTCAAAAATTAGATAACGATGCTATGCTAAAATTACAGCATGTTCATGATGACAAAAAGAAAAGTGAAACAAATGATAAAAGACTGAGTGTCTTAAAGAAAAGTAAAGATCCATTCAAAGATGATTTCAGGGTTAATAGTTTAGCAAGGCTAGAATTTAGAACCGAAAAAGAAAAGATAAAGTCACTTGCCGAAGCAGATATTGGATTTCGAAGTTCAATCGGATTAGGAAATGTCAAATTGGCGGACGAAACACCTGAAATCGTTGAGATGACAAAAAAACTAATGCGTGGTCGTTCTTTCGCACAAGCTTATCAGCCAGAAGCTGGTTCGAGCAAATCATCATTACAAAAAATGATCCAATCTTCAACCTCAATTGCAAAAAAGAGAACTAAAGTAGAACTAAATTCACAAAAGAAATTGTTACTAAGTGTTATCAAGCCAAAACCGACTCTTAAATCAAATGTTTCTAAATAATTTGCATTTAGCTATTAAAATTTTTGTATTCATTATCCTTAATAAAGTCATTTATTTTTTGAAAGATGACTGTTTTTGTGTTGTTGTATTCATGGACGAATGTTGTGTCAGGGTGTATCTCAAATTCGAGCAGCTACGAGTTTAGAATTATATCCAATCTGGATGTTCTTCGATTAAATAGTACTACTACCAAACTCCAATATTTTGATGCAGACATTTATGTTGTTTGCTATGATGAGGATATTACTGCAACTCAATTACTTAAAGGATATCAAAACTATTAGTACATCTAAGCAGGCAAGAAGAGCTAATAATGTTGGTTACAAGAAAGTGAAATTCTATAAATCCTTTAAAGTAGAACGGGACATGGACAAATACAGTTCTGTGTTCAAGATTAAGAATGTTGTATTTTCATATCTTGTAGTCAACGTTTCTAAAGCAAATTTTTATGTCTTTACTCCTATGACATTTAACATTAAGGTTTGCAAGTAAGTAGTTGAACATTTTTTTGTAATTTAAACTCAAATTTAGAGCTAATCAACGGTCGCAATTTATCACAAGAACATATACTGATATTCCAAATCGAAATGCAATTGCGGGTTTAACTCGGAAAACGGATTCTCAATGGAAAATTATCATGAAAGAGTGGCTATTTTTGGTATAGAAAAAGAAATCCAAATTAATTATAAAATTCAGCCCACTGGTCAAGTTGATTTAGAAAAAACAATACCCTTGCCACTAGAACTACAGAGAATTCTTGATTTTGACGCATCAACATCCACATTTGGTTCACTCGAAGATACCGATTATGATAAAGCTATCTCGGATTTGAATGTAGCTGTAAAAGAAAGAAAAGATTCCATATATGGGTCAAATTCGTCCATATCTCTAGACAATTTCTGTATTGGCTGAGCGGAATGTCCGTAGTCTGAACCATTTAAATATCTCAATCATTTATTCAAATTAATATTTAACCCCATAATAGAATGGTGTAATTTAATCATTTAAAAATAGTATTTTAAAAATATTTTGAAATTGATATGATTGTTTAGCTATCAAGTGTCTTAAAAAATGTTTAACTCACTTCCAGGTAAAAAGGGCGGAATACGTAAATCATTTCTGTTAGTTAGTTCCTTTAAATAAACCAGCTGATTGATTATTTGCAAAATATTAAAATTATATATATTCTCTTTGTTCATTTTTGATATGAAACAATGGCAAGGTATAATTTGTATACTACATATGTTAACTGCTTTTGGCGATACCAAACGATTCGAAAAGGTCGTTTGTGAGCCTAATTGTATTGCTATTGTTGCGGATACATTCAATGCGAACTTCTTCAAAATAAATGGAGCAAATGTTTCTGATATGTCAACAGGTTTCGTAATTAGAGTAGGTCCAGCATGCTACAAAATAAATTAATTTACTTCAGACTAATCCGTTTAATGGTGATGCCATATCAGAAGTCTCAATTAAAATTAAATCCAATCTACCGAATATTCCAGTCTCTGTATATAATAATGGTCAGGAAAGTATGAATTTTACAATAATTGTCCAAACAAACAGCGATTCCCTAGAAGATATTAAGATAACAGCTCAAAACTACTTTAACTTTGGCAACAACTACACAATTAAGATTGGAGACTTGGAAAATGAACTAAACATGGTACATGAATATGACGATTCAAATAAATGTTCGGCTGCAGACATTGTTTTTGGAGCAGCTCATTTTACAAGTCAGTGGGCTCCATCATTTGACAATATTCGTATTGATGATCGTAAAAAGATGATTAACATAACGTTTTCTGGGGCACCGTCACAATTTTGTATTGAAGAGTATCAAATAGATTTAATGAATGTAAACACGAGCAAAATCGAAACCAAATTTATCCATAAAGATATGTTATCATCTAACGGTGATAATTATTTTAACGGGGTCGTTTCATTTAAGTATTTGTTATCAGATAATTATTATAAAGCGACAATTGTTGCAAGTAAACATCGTGTTGTTGACAAAGTGTGCCTTTGTATTAAAGACGACTGGACATGCGGCTGTTTAGAAGAAACGAGTAATTTAATTTTGCTAAAAACTCCGATTGCTTTTAATAAACAATTTACGGAAAGGAGTGTGGAAAAAGAATCTGGTAAAGTATTATTAACAATTATGGGCATAGCTGGATTAATTTTTGGCGTCATGAGTGTCTTTGTATGCTTGCTAATTGTGACAAAATTAATGAAATCCAATACAAGAAAAAACAAAAAAAAAAGCAAATTAATTGGAGATGATGATAGTAACGATGGCAGTTGGATATATAGAGGAAGTAAATGTGGAAAAATTATGGAAAACCAAAAAATATTGTTTATCCATAGTAAAAATAAAGAAGCTTGTTTATTGGCAAAGGAACTGGTAGATAAAAAATGCGTGGTGGTTCTTGACGAATGGGACACGAAAAAGATTCATAAAAATAAACATTTATGGATATCAAATGCTTTAAAGAATGTAGATAAAATTCTATTTATTCCCCAAACTAATAAAGAGGAGCAAAATACTGATGTTTACTCGACATTGATAAGTTGTATTAATTTAAATGATCCGAGAGTTGTAAGTTGCTATTTAACGTATTCAAATATTTTTCTAGATAATAATTATTTTTGAAAGTGAGTGCTTGGAAATTGATGTAACAAGTATTCCTTTATATACAGAAAAATTGTACATTCTGCCTAGAGACAAAAAGTTGCTGATGAATAATGCGCTATCACTGACCTCACGATTCTCAACAGACTCCACAAGTACCCAAGAGCTTTTATCCGATGTTGATTCAGTATATGACGATATTAATCAAAATAAAGAAGAGGACGACTGTACAACACATTTTCCATTGAATGAAAGTGATCAAGATATGGCCGTTGCTCTAGGAATTTCGACATTTGATAGGACCTCCCAAATATGCGAAGAAACAGTTTAAATTTACCAAGTTGTTTTTATTGTCGTGACACTACGTATTTATTTTAAATAAAAGTCTTTGCGCGACTAGCTTTTTAATTGAGTGGAATTACGCCATCTTATAAAAAACAATGGCGTCAAATGTACTCGAAGATTGCGTTTCAATTTAATTCTCATCAATAAACATCACAATGAATTTAGTTGATCCAGAATTAGAAAGGACGGACCCAAATCCATGTATATATGAGCATTTTAACCTCTTTAATATGCTATTTTTTAATGACAAGCTTGGAAGTTGTGAAGTAAAATGGAGTAAAAGGATGACTATGTAAGTTAACTAACATGTATTCACTTTACTAACTGTTGATTATCCAGTTGCGCGGGAATTTGTAGATATAAGCCAAGGTTAGGAGAATGCGTTGTAGCTTTAAGCGAACCTCTTCTAAAATTGAGGCCCAGGAAAGATTTAATAGAAACTTTATTGCATGAGTGTATTCATGCGTATTTATTTTTAACAAATGGAAACACTGATCGCGATGGGCACGGTCCTTCCTTTCAATATCACATGAATAGAATTAATTCGATTGCCGGTACTAATATTTCAATTTACCATTCTTTTCACGATGAAGTACGCCATTACAAAACGCATGTTTGGCTTTGTAATGGAGTTTGTAGAACACAAAGACCTTATTTTGGATTTGTTAAGAGATCCATGAATAGAAGCCCAGGCCCGTCAGATAAATGGTATGAAACTCATAGAATTAATTGTGGAGGGACTTTTAGTAAGGTTAAAGAACCTGAAGAATTCACGAGGAAAAACAAAGAAAAGGAGAAGAAGTTGGAAGCCAACCAGTCCAAAAAACGAGAGGTGGAACAGTCAAAAAATAAGTTGGAAATTGTTGGAGGGGTTTTGATGAAGAAGGAAGTTAAGCCAAAAATCAAAAAAAAAGCAGCAATTAAGACAACAACTGGTTCATTGGATAAGTTCCTAAGTAAAAGTCCAACAATTATCAAAAACACATCAACGGGTGCTTCAATTTTAAAAAACCGCCTAACGGATGGTCTAATTCTAAGACTTTCAGCTCCCATAAAGCCAGAACTAATTGTAATTGATGATTAACATCTAACAAGAAAACAATGTATTTATTTAAAATATATTTATTCAATAAAATAATCTGAATCTCCAAACACAATTTATTTTTCTGCCATGATTTAATTAATTAAAATCTACTTGAAAGTCTGTCTTAATAAATTGTTTTTACCCAAATGTGCAGCATACATAAAAATAGCATGCACACAACCAATTATTTAGGAAAGATAAATAATTTTAATCTCACATCCCATAAATTGTTATTGTTTTTGATGGTGTGAATGGGTTCTAATTTTATTCACACTTAGATCGTCTGAAATGTTTAATTTAAGATATAAACATTTATCCTTACGAATGGTTACAATATAATCGAAATTGATTGCATTCTCATGATTAGTTTCCTCTCATTTTAATTAACACTTTATCAAACTTTAAATGTCTTTTAAGAATTCGGACAGGATATCCATTTTATGTAAATACAAAAATACATCTATATTTGAGTAACTCATCGCCAAATATGCATTCATGCATTCGCACTATTTTTAATTAAAAATTCATCTAAATAAATATATATCAATTTCGATATTAATTCATATACTATATTCATCTTTTTTTATTTAACCAGATTATCAAAAGCACACTTCCGTTTGGAGAAAGCTTGTTGTCTCGCATTTTATAAAATTATTATAATATCATACATTCCATGGATGTTCAGTTGACTTTGACAATAACAAAATATTTAATATTCTAAGTTAAAAAATAATAAAGCTATTAAATGGCTTCAAGTTTTCTATCAACTATCTAACCATAATATAGTGACTCTTGAATAAATTTTGTTTTGTTTTTTGTTGCCATTAGCCTTCAAATTTGAGCTAAAGTCTTTGACTAGTTAACGTACTCCTACTACAAATATACAAATATAATATATTCGGCTGTATATGAACAAATTGTTTCTGTGTTAACCCTTTTTGATGGTGCTTCTTTATTATGGCTAGTAGCTTTGGGGTACACATATTTCAACTACTAACAACATTGCTATTAGTGCTATAGTCCTCAACCATTTTGTATGGATTCCATCTTTGAAATATATTGCTTTTGGCTCTTTTTTCTTGCTGCCGTATATTAAGTCAATCTCTCGCACCCCCTTAACTCTTCCCTTATTTTTTGGTAAGCTATATTGAGATATGTCCGTGACGCGTACTTTTTGTTATAAAACCATTAATCCTAAATCAACTTTATTTTTAGTAATTAGCAATAAACGACATTTAAGCAGTCCTTCTAATCAATTTACTAAATATTTAAAATTACTAGGTATATTAGAAATTAGATTGCTACAATTAAACATGAGTAATATTTTTAAGTCTATTAAATGGTATTTTTCATTTAATCCCATTAAAGTCTAAATTACATAATCCAAAATAAATAGATAAATGACAGCTAATAGAAAGTGATAAAATAAACATATCTCATCATATTACATAGGAAGACCTTTCGCATTTTGATAAATATTTATTAATAGCGCCATCTCCAACCAATTAAGGGCAACCATATATTTATGTTTATTATCAAACAAAAGCCGTTTACCACCGTCATCTAATTTTACATGTTGAATAACACTGTTCATTATGCTCACATAAAAGACATTTCTGCAATTCCCAGGAAGATAAAGTTCATGAGTGAAAAAGTTTACCAAACCTTAGAATGGTGTTTATTTTTCACGTACGATAAAGACTGTAAATAATAATAGGACACTTTTTACTTGCCTCCCACAAATTGTTATTTTGTAGATGATGATGCCAAAAGCAGATTAAATTGTGCTGACGACAACCGGCTTTTGATTTTCTTTTTCTTTTTAATTTAAGCTATAGATGTCAAATTATTTAACAATTTTTGAAAAGGCATAAAATGTCCAAATTGCAACTATTCTTTTACTTTGTATCTTTTATTTTAATCTGTCTCCTTGTGATGATAAAATTAATGCCTATTATTTCCAGCTTTTTATTTTTTATTAGCATACATATCAGACTAACTCATCTATAAAGTGTCATGTCTTCATCTACTTCAAAAAAGAAAGACGATGAAAGGGAAAAGAAATTTCTAGGCCGTTTAACGTACAAGCTAGATTATGATTTCGACAAGAATGCACTTACTGTATCAATTATTAGTGCGGAACAATTGCCAGCTATGGACTTAGGTGAGTAAAATGTTTGTTTGTTGATTTTTAATAAATTTGATATAGGCGGAACATCTGATCCTTATGTGGTAGGCTTTTAATGTCCGCTACATTATAATTTTATTTAGAAACTTTTCCTAATGCCCGATAAAAAAAAGAAATTTCAAACAAAAGTACAGAGGAAGTCCTTAAATCCGGTATTTAACGAATCGTTTGTTTTCAAGGTTGTAATATTGCCATGAGTAATTTGTATTTATAATTACGTTGTTTCAGCTTCCATTTAACGAAATCGCCAGCCAGACATTAATTTTAAACGTGTTCGACTTTGATAGGTTTGGAAAGCACTCAAAAATAGGTGAAATATCTGTACCACTTGGTAAAATTGATCTAACAACCACAATAGAAAAAAATGAAAACATAGAATCGCCCCCTGAAAATAAACTTGGAGAAATCTGTCTCGCTTTACGATATGTGCCGAATAAAAATAAATTATCAGTGGTCGTCATGGAGTGCAAGAACCTCAAAAAGATGGATGTTTTGGGACTTTCAGGCATGTAAGAGAGTTGAATTGAGTAGGGAACGGACCTAAACGTTAATCATAATTTGAAAAATATAACAATTCATTTTATTTTAAGCTTATATTAGTTAACAAAAAACAGAAATTATTTTTCTAGCTCATTTATATTAAAAATTTGGTCCGGTACGATCTTATAAAAATTCGTTTAAGTTCGATTCTCTTACATGCCTGTTTTCAGATCCGTATTGCGTAAGATAATACCCTCTTAATTTCCTAATTAATTATGTTTTTAGAAGATTTATGTTATGATGCAAAATAAGCGATTAGAAAAGAAGGTAAGATTAAGTTTTTTATTTTCATTAAAGATTCCAACTTTCATTAAAATTGTTATTAATTTAATAAGATATGGACATTTAAAATTAACTATAAAAAAATATTAAATGAGACATAATTAAAAGACAAGTTATTTTTGTTCAACTTTTCATCATACTGCATCTTCAATTCAGCCAAAGTTAAACAGCGTTTTAAATCAGGCTTAGTAGCTCTGCCAGGACGTTTCTTTTCGTTCGACCACGGTTTGTTACTTTACGCTGTCTTATGTCATTATAGCGTTTTTTTGTCGTCAATCCAATCTACCTCAGGAATTCCCTTGCTAGATTCAACTAATGCAATGTTCTTCTTGATTAGTTCATGCAAACTCATAAAAATCGACAAAATGTTGATATATGCTAGCTCATTGTCAAAATATGATCTCATATTATGTAAATTTATTAAAGTATTTTAATATTACAAAGTCATCGATAACATTTTATCTTACTTATTCTTTTCAGAAAACTACTATAAAGATGAAAACACTTAATCCTTATTATAATGAATCTTTTAGCTTTGATGTGACTCCCGAAAAGATGCAGGTAAAAATGAATACAGATTAATATCTATTAATTTATCGAATAATTTAGAGAGTTCATTTGCAGATAACAGTTAGTGATTATGGTATGATATTTGCCTTATTTTGCTTTCATTAATTGTCCTTTCATCATTTTAGATCGAGTGGGAAGTAACGAAAAAATTGGCCATATAATCATTGGTAATTGTGCAACCGGAATCGGACTAGAACATTGGCAAGAAATGCTAGCAACTCCAAGAAGAAGTGTTGCGAAATGGCACACTTTACAGCAATTCGAAGAATAAATCAACATCGAATATCATCAAACCAATACATTTTAAAGACGTAATCAAAGAACAACATATTAGGATTTATGTGTTTAGGACACCCAAACAGTTTCCTTTGAGACTTTCGTATTCTTTTAACAGCCAAACAAGATCTTCATTGTTTAATTCATAATATTTTATTCAATTGTAGTTATTAAATTTCAAAATATATAAAGTAAACTTCAATATCTCTGAAATGACATGTTAACTTAAATCGGCAATGCGAATGGCCAGCTTGTTCATACGAAAGGATAAAATAATCTAATATAGAACCAAAAGTAAAAAAAATTTATTAAAGTGAGATAGTAATTAAAACATAATCTTATGACTACAATTATTATTATAATTTATCGCCCTTATTAAATGTTCTTAAAAATACTTTGGCTGATAAAAGTTTTTCTGATGTTTTTTAAACATAAGTCTCTAGCTTAGACACCAAAAATAATCTTCCAAGCGCAGCTGAAGTAGGTGTTATTGACAAAACAAAGGAAGATAAGTCCTTTGAATTAAATGTGTTCAAATATTTAAAAGCTTCTTCAATTAAACATTCATTTCCAAAAAGGCATTCAAAAGATCATTTAACGTTCAATTTCCAATTGATTGTATTTTTGTATTTTCTCTTTTTGCCGTCTTTAATTTTATTAAATAATTTAACAATTTTTAAATAGCTACATCTAAATTTAGTAAAGATCTACTCATAAAAATATCCCCCTTTTACGAAACAGCTCATAACAATATTTAACTCGATCAAATACTTAACTACCTTTATTAAATACCAGATGCGGAATACAACTTTCGAGACTTCTTTTTTATCATTGTCTTGCAGGCGGTCTAACCAAATGAGATTTTAACTTTCTACATAAGAGCGTTGATTAATGTAAACCTATTTTGACACTTATAAACATATTACAAAAAAAATATTTCTTTTACCACTTGTGGTCTACCTTATTAGTCATTCTTAATTTTATAATTATGCCATTAGACTCAGTTTTTCTAGTTCTACAAACTGGTGCAATAGTTTTTATAACATCAGTTTAAGGTTCATTTCCGAAACAAGTCTGGAAAAGTTAAGGTCTTCGATCCTTTAACCCCGGAGCAATAAATATTTTATAAAAATTTTTATATCTCTTTTCTGCTCGGCAGGGAGGCATTTAAATATTTTACAAAAATA
The DNA here is from genome assembly GCA_963281155.1 of Rhabditophanes sp. KR3021. Taxonomy (NCBI): domain Eukaryota; kingdom Metazoa; phylum Nematoda; class Chromadorea; order Rhabditida; family Alloionematidae; genus Rhabditophanes; species Rhabditophanes sp. KR3021. The sequence goes on along the minus strand of CAUJLY010000004.1, from coordinate 2,484,910 downwards.
TGATTTCAGACTTATTTACTAATTTACGGAATTTAAGAATTTAATAATAGGAAATTTATGATTCAGATTTTAATAGCCTAAATCAAACTTATCCTTGTTGGCCAATTTGGAACATCTAATTATTAAGGGGGATAGCGATTTTATAGATCCTATTAAATTTAATATATTATCAAAATATTCATGTATATTTCCGAAAACAGTTTAATATTTGGTAATACCTTTCAGTGCGCTTACATAACCTTTTACGTTTTGTGTTGTTATACAAGAAATCTTCATTTAAATGGCGTACAATAATTATATATTTTTTCTGAATATAAGAGGAAGCTTCAAATCAATTTAATTACATACTTTCTCTTAAATCCAAAAGACAAAATTTACATCTTACGACGTTTATATTAATAATTAAATGGTAAATGAATCATCATTGCACCACGTTCAGTTATTTACTTCTTAGCTTTCAATTATATCAAATTACGTGTCAAGTTGACAAAGAAACAGAACTAAACAATGCGAAGGCTGAAAAATTCTTGTTTATTCTCGGAGGTTGCATTTTAATTATTGTAATTGTGGTTGGTGTACCTATTTTTGAGCATGCTGCCAAAAGTAAAATATTAAAAACAAGAGTTATCAAAAGAAACGATTGCGAAAAATGTAACCAATTATCAGTTGAGGACGTGAACAAATGGATCGTGCAGACGAAGAAGCTGCAGATTGTTGTTATCTATGCAATGCCAACGTGCCCCTATGCCCCCATACAAGTTTTATGAACACGGACAAGCATTTGATTGAAGCGAGATTAAACTTGATGGATGAAATGCTAAACAATCTTCCATAATAAACTAAATTATTGTAATTATATCTGAATATAAACTGTTATATGATACCACAATAATATAAACAATTGAGTTTCTATTTTTCTACTGCATTTATACAAATTTAAATTATCTTTTTGTTGTTCTTTGCTAAATGTTAAATTATTTATATTTACTTCTAATCGTTCTTTCAATTAATTTAATTAATGTGAATTGTGTGCGAGTACATCAATTAATTTCAAGCATTGATTTTGAGGCTGAATTAGAATGGATGGACTATGAATTACCGTGTGACGGTGATTATATTAGGTTTGCTAGAGATGTCCCACATGTTCTGACAATTTCTCAAAATTTTCGGGCTTCGGCTGTGAGGTTACCCACAAATGGAGTCATTTATTTTGGCAATGACGTAACAATCGGAAAGAAAGGTCGTTGGCAATGCAATAAACAGAAAGAACCGCTTAACAAATATTTTAATATTTCTTCTAAACAAGAGTACAACTATTATGATTATATTCACTGGAGAACGATGGAAATGGAAAATATTGGTGACTTTGGCTTTTCAATTGAAATAGATCAAAAGAAACTACTTCATTTTGAAAAAATTCCCGGTTAGTGAAAAGATTAGCTAACAACACAAGAAGTTAATTTTAATTAATGCATAATAGGGATGATATATTCTAATTAGAGAGACTATTATCAATCTTCTTTATAAAATTAGCGTGAAAAATCAAAAGCGTCAACACACTTGGCGATTATGAGATTGGCTTCATTTCTGTTTAGATCTGAGTTCATTTTATGGGTCTCTTCAAAAGAACCAGAATCTGAGTTTTTGATCCGAGGCCTAAGGACTCGATGTTTTCAATCGCTGTCTACGAATTGTACTTTGTCTTCAAGACTTTAATCTTAAGTCTCATCCCAAATGACATCATTAATGAAGTCCTCCTTTATGTCAAACATCTTATTCAGATTAACTTTTGTTTCAAAGTTTTTACCATGAAGTCATTTTTTTCAAATGGGATAGTCTTGCTTATGTATTTCAAGCCTTCACTTTAACTACAGTCCATTTTTCAATTCTTTTTCTTGGACCAAGCATAAAAAAACATAAATTTTTCCTTTTTCTTCATCCTTGATCTTGATGACTTTCAAAACTTTGACTGCCGATAATGTCCATTCTAAACAGCAATTCCGCTTTGAAGTATTTCGCAGGCAGAGTCAGTTCTGCTGAAGGTTTGCTTTCCATAACTTGTCTTACTGTTTTACAAAGTGCTTGTCTGGGGACTCTTTGATAGTTTCATTTTCGATTCTTGCAGGAACTTCAAAGGCTTCAATTGTAAATCGTATTTTAGTTAAGCTTTCAAAAAAGGGAATGCTAAAGTCTGAATATTTATCGCAAGAATATATAAAATCATGAACAATTCATAAGAAGTCACGAGACATCCAAAATTTCCTTTCTTAAAACTAAGTCTTACGCCCACATAACCGAAGATAAACAGTGAGAAAGGATTCTTGTCGATCCCGATATTCTTTAAATAATTTTGAAAGTTTGTGAATCTATCACTAGCCTCGGAGATTGGTTTAGGTTCCTATAAAACAACCTTCTCATTTAAACTCTCAAATAAAGAGTCTTTTCGTAGTTCTTGTAACACATATTAAGAGGTGTCTGTTTATCGGCATAATAAGTTATTCCTCTACAATCTGCTTGTAAATACCGTTCTATCTTCTGCACTTTCTTGAATTGTCTGTGATTGAGTGACAGACGCGATATTTTCAGGTGTATCTAAAGCAAATTAATTATCTATAATTAACTTTGAAACTTACCAGTTTCTATGGAAGGCACACTTTTCATAGAAGACGAACTACCTTCATTCGAGATGCATTACTTCTTGGCTTTTCATGTTAGCATATCACTAAAATCAGAAACAATAGCCTTCTTTTTTCCTTGTTGAGCCATAATAATTAATAACACCAATATGAGGCAATGTTGCTGCACTAAAACAAACCAATTATATTAATAAAGCTTTATTTGATCATAAGTATCTTTCATCTAATATTCAAATGTACAAGGTCTCGAAGTCATGTTGAAACAGAGCATCTTTAAGTAATAAACATTAAAATTTAATAATACAATTTATATACTAAAAAGTTATTTTCCAGGTGACATGGATATTATTCTTGTAAACGAGGGAAGTTCAATCAGACTTATTTCGCCAATTGAAATAAAAATTATGCAAATGAATATTAGGGATAAGGTAAGTGCATTTATTTAAAATTAACCCGTCATATAAATTATGTATAAATTTTGGCATCATTAAAGTATGTTTCCTGGTTCCCATTGTCCTAATTTCATTTCCACTATAATCATGCAAATAAATGAATTCCAAGCATCAAGTGCTTGACCTTTTTCCTATAACAAAATAGTTCCTTTATGTAAGTAATAATTATGAACTTACTGATTCTGAGTCATAAACACATTCTTTAACTAAATCAATTGTAGTTGTTTTAAACGCTTTCCAAGCTACGTTGCTGAATGTGACTTCCTTGTGAGAATGAATAGATCCTATTCTTCTGATGAAAGCCTTAATTTCCGTTTCCCTTTTGCCTTCACACATCATTTTTATTACAGTTTCCATCATCGAACTAATGTTTGTTGCCATCTTAATAAAGTATGGTGAAACGATGATTTCTGAAAGAGGCATACTGATTTTATTGTACCCACTCATCAATGAATTTGATTCAAAACTATTGCAGGCCACTATTTTAGTTTGGACTGAACATTTTGCACTTGATTCACTATTAATAGAAACAACAACCGATTCCAATGAACCTCTCATCCCTTCGTCCATCATGCTCTTTTTGTCATTGATAGCTTGAATCATTTTCCCGTTTAATTTGTTATCAAGTCTAATCATGGAAACAAGCACTCTACTCCCAAAATCATCTTCTGTCATCTGTCGGATTTTTTGCCACGTATTTTGCAAGATATAAGCTCTCGTACACATTGTCAAATTCTCAAGCAAACAAGGAGTTTTTCTTAAGTGAGTAGATTTTTTTCTAAACATACTTATTTCAATCCAATCAGCAGCTTTCATAAATATAATACAATTAGTGGCACTATTGAGGGTTACCAAAAAATTCGAAATGTCCTTGATATAATTAAAAGCTTCTGGAAAGCGAGTGTCTTTTTCATAAATGAAGATCCAAGCCAATTCCCAAATGTCTAAAGCAAATAGTGAGGATCTGAATACTAAGAACTTGACTATTAACATTAATGAAATAGCAGTTTGCATAGTTTCCCTAGAAGAGATGTTATAAAAAATTGTTTATTTAATACCTACTTGGAGTTGAAACGTTCTAACAATGCATCAGTCATTTGAAATAATAATTTGCGGGACCGATTAGAGCCTCGAACAGCCTTATTAGTTAATAGAGTCAATCCGAAGATAAATAATGAAGGGCACATTGTTCCTACAATCATTCTAAATATTGTCCGGTACCAGAATTTGTAATGTTTGTTCATCCTTAAGGCAGTTGGTTTTAAATCGTCCTGATAATTGTTCTCCAAGTTATTGAAACATTCTGTAACTTGGAATTCAAAATAAGCAGGTATATTAACTATTAAAGAAAATATGACGATATAAAAGGTAGTTTTAAAGTGCTTGCGATAAGCTATGAGAGTGGTTAAACAAGAAAATATAGAATTATTTTCGTTTGCTGAGAATGATCTGCAACTAGAATTCATTAAGCAATTTGGACGTTTTGTTGTGAATGGATCCCTGGATGCCATGTATCGTTGGATTGTGATAGCTACTACATGCCAAATCTTAAATATTTACTTGCTTAAAAATAGTTATTTGGGGACTTACTGATGAAGTATTGCAAACTTGTGTGCAATAGTGAATAATCGAAAATGAACTAATTGTCATTTGATCAAGTTTACCGGGCGATTTGATGTTTGAATATCCATAATAAATAAAAATAAACCACAATAATAAATTATCCCAAACTGCCAAATTGGCTATATTAATAGCTAAAGATGCTCCACGATTTTTGTCAAATTTCGATAGTTTTATATGTTTGATAGAAAATAGATTTCCTATTGTTCCGAGAAAAATCACAAGAACCGTAAAATAACCGTTGAATAATTTTTGAAAAAGGCTTAAATAAATGAACTTTTATTTAGGATTAACACATTTAACTTACTAATAGCCATTAAGATCTACATCCAGATTACATGATGCAATTGAATCATTTCTTTTGTTCATTGCATAAATCAGAAATATTATTTCTGATATTTGTAAATGTCAAAACTAATCTTTGTTGACAGTTTCCAATTTTGTAATCTAAAGTACTCAGAGATATAATTCGAGTAACAGATATTTATGATACGAAAGTCCTTAAGTTTTCTTAAAAATAAGCAGACTTTTTTGCAAGAAAGACCTCAACGAAATGAGGATTGTTGCAAATAGATGTATTTTCATTTTTGTTTAATTGAAATTATGTTTTGTGACGAATGAAATTAGTTTATATATTTTTTAATAGATGGGAATAAAAAGTTAGAAGAAATGGCATCATGCCATGACGTAGTTCAGATGATGAGTAGTGCCCTAATTAAATAATACAAAGGATATACTTAATTAAAAAATATACATAACGTTTTTAAAAAAATTAAGAAATGGGACCTGTGGTTTTATGTTTTAGAAGTTTAAGATGATAAAGCAAATCTCAACGGACAAAGTTTATATGTGTCACTTGTGATATATATTTTGAGTGCTGAATAAACAGTAAACTCATTTTACAATAGAATTAGATGTTCACTGACTTTTGATATTATAAGAAGCTACAAAAAAAGATTTAATATAAAGAAAATATTATAAATGTGGATTGAAAAAGGTGCTTTAAGGTTAGGAATAAAAAGAAATGTTAGTAAAGTGTCAAATAGTAATATAAGAATCAAAAAACTGTCCGATTACCTGTGTGAATATAAAATAATTCTTTGTTATAAGTGGTAGAAGTAAAACGTTTAAAGGGGAATGAATTAGTTGATGACAGTGCCACTTTATTAAAAAAGAATGTGGTTCTGCAAAAAAGGCATTCATTTTATTACATAGCTAACCTTTTAATTGACATTTAAATAAATTGTGTATGAAAGATGGCATTAGGGATTCTGTCTGGTTTGCGTATTAAAATGAATTGTCTTGACAAGTGGATTAGAAATAAATACATACATTCAAATACATATATTTTATTAAATAACATTTTTTAACATCTATTTAAGTAGCTTCATTTTTAAGAATGATGAACCACATTTTTATCTTATCCCAAGAATATTATAAAAAATAATGTATAATTTAAGTGAATACAATTGACAAAAGTGTTTTGTAGTTAATATACACTCTACGTTTCTAATAAAACTGCTTAAAATTTGTTTAAATTTGATTTGGATGCTAAGGAGTTTTTACATATATAAAATGATTCGTTCGGAAGAGGATGTGAGGTTTGACATTAAAATGTCATTAAATGAAATTAAAGTTGCTAAATAAATTAAAGTTATTTTAAAGTTGGTTTAAAAAAGGGAACTAAAAAGCTTTGCATGAAATTACCATAATAATTCATTATGATTATCCTAGTATGTGTAATGTCGTTTGTTTGTCAATTTTTATTAACCTTCGTTAGTAAGAAAAAAGGCCCCATAACTTTTTTATGCTAAAACATACGCGAAGACAAGTGAAAAGCACTGTTTTAACTTGGTGAGCAAATATATTTTTAAAAGATAAATTACATCTCAAAATCAATCAGCGTTTTAGCATCTTTACTCTTTACCTAAGAATATATTAAATTTTGTGTATTGGTTTGGACAGAAAAAAGAAAAAGAAGGGATTTAGTTTCATTTGAGGTGCCACCAGCAACTCACACGCGGATTAAATGAAAATAAATTAAATTAAGACAATAGTGGTAAAGTTTATGTAAATAGACAGGAGATTTAAGGAAATCTCAGGGAAAAGGGGGTATTTTATAAGGTTCGGGGAAGTTTCTTTTTGTTAAGAAATAAAGAATAGGCGAGGATGGATAAATGAAGATTAGAATGATTTTTAAATTAACAATCCTCTGCAAAAATATTTGTCTATTGTCAATTCCACGTTGGCACCGAAAAAAGTCAATTATCTAACAGTAATCATTCTTACATTTTAAATTAAAATGATTACTAAGTCCTATTAAATTTTTCTCACAAATATGCTTCCTTAAAGTGGTTTTACATTAAATATTCTATGCCCAATTAAAGTTTTGAACAAAATTGAAAAGAATTGGGTCTGTGTGAATTTTAGTACGTAGGATAGTTTATTTTAACATTTTCATCTATTATTTATTTGTCAGTATATTTACCTTCACGAACAAATGAAATTTAAAACTTGGTCTCAAAATTCGGCTTAATTTAATTTTTGTGTTATCAAATAGTTTATCGAAGATCAAGATGAGATGGATCATTTTTTGGCTACAAAAGAAGGTCGTTTTCAATGGGGCGGAGTGAAGAAAATTGAAGTAATAAATTTATTTGGTCATTTCGAGTATAATTGGGATAAGGTTATGGTTGAAAAGTGGAAATTAAGTAGAAATTCTAATTTAAAGAGCGATAAAATGAATGAAATTTGCAAGTATAATACATGTTTGGATGAATCTGAACTAAGTTGTTGGTATCCTATTAATGTAACCGGCCATTGCTGCAAAGTATGTGGGGTCGCAGCAAATTTCAATTCAACAAGTTATCTCGACAATACAATTAAATTTTGGCAAAAAGAAACAAAGCATAATATTTCCAACATTGGCGTGAGCCTCGTTATAATAGATGAAAAGATTGGGGATGTTCCTTTGTTTCAATTAGTAGTATTTGATAGTGATGCCGAAGAAGGTCGTGAATATCCTGAGAATCAAATAAATGAAATCTTATTAGAGATTTTGGACAAATTTAAGACGGAACATAAAAACATGGCTTTGACATTAAATTCTTCTTCTAACTTTAGAATGTCATATAAACGAACATTCTGGAAAAGTAGGAAACCTGTTCAAATATTTGCATTGCTATTAACCATTTTAATAGTTTGGTGGTATTTTAATTATCGGGATGGAAAAGAAAAAGTGTATTTTGTAAAAAGGTTAGTTTAAAGAAAATAAGCTTTGCCTATTTAGCCAAATTCATTTATCAACTATCAAATATTTTATTTAATCAGCGTAAAAAGCAAATCAACAAAAGATTAGTCCTGCTAAATATATCCCATGGTCATATGTACTTCTAAACAACCTTTTATAAATCTTTGGCACTAAGTTTTGCCTATGAAAGGTCTGACTAATAGTATTCAGATTAACTATCTTGATATCTTATAGAGCTATAGAAATCATGTTATTTGTTTTCCATGATTGGCATTCAACTAGAGTTGCAGAGCAATAAAAGTTTCTTTTAACATAGTGATTGTTTTACCTCAGGAAAAAGTCAAAATATTATTTAAAAGCAGATGTCTTGACTAAATATATTTTGTAGAGTAGCGAATTGACTATTCGATTTTAGCAAATAATTTGAAGTAAAAATATTATTAGCTCATTCATTTATGTTATACATATTTTAGATATATTTCAAACCGAATCTTTGAAAGCGAATCACTGGTGCAATTTTCAAATAATCAAGTTAATATACTTTCACTTAATCAGTCTGAATGTTCAGTTGTTCAAAATCCGAACTTTGTGGAGTCAGATAAAGAAAACGAAGATCAAAATTCAGAGATTTCTTTACACGGAGACAAAGCTTATTTTACTAAAATTGATAACAATCAAATTTTATAGATTTTATATTTAAATTTCACATTAGTAAATCTCTTTTAATTGAGTATTTTTATTTTTACTTTAAACATTAACATGTCTCCTCGTTTCTTTATTTGTTTTTGCATTTTTAGCTTCATCTCTCAGATGGGTGCCAAATATCCCTGGGCTTGCGGTCGAGATGATCACTTAAGATTGGAGACTCTACATTATGTTGCCCAAACGATAACCAATACTCATGGAATCTATAGAAAGGAACATTCGCCACCACAAGATTCGGTAAACGAAGAAGGAACCGACCTCAATCATGGAAATGTCAAAACAATTCATTTACCTTTCTTCAAAATTGTAAGGCCTGCCGGGAACACAATTAGTAACGTGATGCCCATGCTGGAAAACATCAATGACTGCTGCTACTCTTATAGATCTTGTGATAGGGTCAACAACCCCACTTTCAATGGCTGTCTCTTTGTTTTTATTGACTGTATTCGATATCAACTACCTTTCATTACTAATCCTGTTCCATTTTATGCTATGTTTGGTAAAATCTTATCCAACACAGCCGAAAAAGAAGAATATGGTATGCTATATGAAGTTAATCCAACTGCGAATGGGGCAATTCCTATTATGTCAAAGATATAATATTTTCATCTAATAAATTAAATGATTCATCCTAATTTTATCCTTCATTTATATTCTTAACATCTACTGCTTTTGTGTATTATTAATTATGTAATAAAGTTCTTTTAACTTAATACTGTGTATGTTTTGACAATTGTCTCTTATGCAAATCCAGCTGCGAACAAACACCTCTGTGTCTAAAACTATCTTAATGCAATGTTGATCTCGTTGCTTTTATTACATACTATTATTAATGCGCTTTAATAAATCGCGAACACGGTTCATAAGCATCCATCATCTAAGAAAGCTATTCACTATTATAGCTGACCAAATAGAAAAACAAAATACTCCCTTCCTCCGACATCAAAAAATCAATTCCATAATAACAATTATATTTATTCGCGTGATAAAGATCAAAACATTCATTTTTAAATTGTCTGTAATCTTTTATTTCATCTACTAACAAATCACTTATTTTTTCTTAATATGACATATAACGTTCACCTACATATGCATATTAAAATATACAATGTTGCAATAATTTCAAAACGAAACATTCCTATCATTTCTTTACGCAATATTTACTTTCACCCTTTCCTGTTGCCTAGTTGTCATATATCATTTGAGAACGTGGAATCATTTGTTATACTCTTCTTTTAGATAAATATTATATTTATATGCTGAGGGTATATTATATTTAACTGAATTGATTTCTCAACTCAGCCTAATTTACTACTTTATGAATCAAAAATATTTCAATTGCTCTAAAAAAATGAGATATACAATATTAGAAGGGTTCTTTTTATTAAGACTCTTTCTTCCAAATGCAACATCATTGGCGAGTTCTTTTCCTCTGCAAAAAATTTGTTTGGCTTTGGAAAAACATGTTTTTACTAAAAGTCATTTTAATTTGTCTGCAAACAAGGCACATGATCGTCCATTGTAGTATACATTTTGTTTTGCATCTATTCTTCCAATTTAATTTAGTAACTTTTGGCTGTTTTAACCTTTTATTCAATTGAATTAAAGTAATTCGAATAGTCAGTATGTGTGTAGGCTTATCATGACGTGGTTAAAAAATAGTGCTGACTTGTTAATCACGATACACCTTTATTACGCGTGTTTTGAACTTCCTTTTATAGTATTTATGTGTACCGTCATTTCTTGAGGCGCTAACAAATATTTATCATATGATGAAGAAGTATATATCACTTGATGCGGATGTCTTTATTTTTTTGATTAATTATTTCCATACTCAAGTCTGTGATAACCTATCTCTTAAATTCCTTTCAGATCCACCTCCAAATGGAAGACAAAACGGACCGAACAAGTGAAAGTGATTCGCCTAGTGAGCTTTCTGACACTGAAGTCGAACTTATTCCTATAATTATGCCAGGACAAAAAAGCAGCTGGGAAGCTGGGAATATATGGCAGAAATTATACATTATCCTAAGAACACCGTTCCGCATGTTATTTTGCATTAGTAACGTTACTGTCTTCTTTTTTACCTATTTTGGTTTTATACTTCCTGTTATGTGGGCGAGATCTGCATGGTTAGTTTCACATTAAATGTCACTATATTTATGTTTCACTTTTCAGGCCACGTTTATATTGGTTTTCAGAGGGATTATTGTATAGAAGATTGCAAGGATTCATTGCTTATTGGGGATACACAGCTGGCTATGATGTTTATGAATATGGTGAGGATGTCACACAATATTGTGAAAGAGATCGTGTTTTACTAATGTGCAATCACCAATCTACAGCTGATGTACCAATTCTAATGGCAGCCTTTCAAAATAAAGGAGTTGCTACGAGGAAATTAGTCTGGCTTATGGATATCATGTTCAGATGGACACCTTTCGGAGTAATTGGAAGATGCCATGGTAAGCTTCCTTTGTTTGGTTCCGTAATAACTCTATCCTAGGGGACTTCTTTATTCAACAAGGAAAGAAAACGAGAGATACATTTATTCTCAAACTTAAAGATCATCTTCGCAAAACATTTTGGGATAGAGATCGTAGATGGCTTGTCATTTTCGTGGAGGGAGGCTTCTTCTACAAACGAATTAAGGATTCACAAGCTTATGCAAAGAAAAATGGTTTCCCACATACTTCACATGTTACCCTTCCTCGTTATGGCGCTGTAAAGGCAATTCTTGAAGAAATTGGTCCAAAGTGCAACAGAGACTCAGATAACTGTGGAAATAGTGATAATGAAAGTGATCTAGTCAAGAAAACAAGTCATTCTGGTTTCGAACAATTCAAACAGAAAATTAAGGACGTCAGAGATAAGAAGAGTGTTAAGGAAGGAAGACCGCCAATTGAATATGTTATAGATGCAACTATTGCTTACCCAAATAGAATACCATTATCTATAATTACTCTTTGCTTTGGAACTAGAGAAAAATGCGACATTGCCGTTCACTATAGGGTCTTCAAAGCCAGTGAAATCCCCTTTAATGATGAAATAGCTCTGCGTGATTGGATGTACAAAGTTTATCAAGAAAAGGACCAACTTCTTGACAATTACTATCATACAGGCAAATTTTCAGACAATGACAAGAAAAGAAGAGTTGTTTTTGAGTGGTCAAACATCATTTACCAATATACCTTTTGGATTATTGCATTTTTGATTCAATATCAAGCATATACATGGCTTGGTTCCCATTGTTTAGACCTTTTGTTATCTCCATTTAGATAACTCACAAGCAATCTCAAGCCATCATCAAGGCGCTCATTCACTTTAATTTGAAGCTAAATATCAATTACTTGAACAATTAACATTGTTAGCGTAATACATTTCAACCGATGGAAGCACTTTGAAGACTAATTATTAAAAAACTTTTGTGTGTATATTCAAGTATTATAAATATATTATCGTCATAATAAAAATAAATACTTTGCGCTTTACTGAACCTTTTATTTTAATTAATTTAATAAAGTATAAAAAATAGTATGAATAGGCTTGATCTTGAATACTTTAAATGTATTCTTTCTTAACACCTGTATATAGATATTTAAATTGCATTACAGATGCGAGTTGCTTGTCGATGCTACATTTCTTTGTGATTTCCTTGAGTTCATCACTGACCAATAGTTCTTTTCCGGTGCATTCGGCTTCGTTGATTTTGGATGCTAGGATTGAGACGGCAATTCTCTTGGATAAAGGAAGGGCGCCGTATGGAGCTGAGTAGATAGCAATTAAGGCTTTGATGGTAGCTAAGACCAGCATTTCATGCTTGTTTTCTCTAACCAAATCGAGTAAAAAGTTGGCCATTTGTTGGTCCCATTGCTTAAAAATGTTGAGAAGATTGTCTTTGGAAACAATCAAGGAAAGTACTCTCCCGACTTTCGCGAATGAATCAAATTTGGGAAGCTCAACGTCTCCGGAGTACAGAAAAGTAAGGATCACTTTCATGTCGTTTTCTGTCAAGAACGGAAAGATGATTCTGTTTTCATTGCTGACAACCAGTAATTGATCAGTCATCAAGCTATGCTTGAGCGCAAAGATAGAAGCCAGAGTGGGAGAGGATTTGGCTAAAATGGCTCTGTGAACATAAAACTCAACAGAATCATTTTTGGACGAATCACCAGCCGTAAAGACAAAGTCATGCTTCTCATGTTTTTCCTTTCTTAAAACTGAAGCTAAGGTAGCTTCATTGTTCCCACCAGTATCAATTCCAACAGCTCTTCCAATAAACTTGTCAATATTGAAGTACGTTTTGGCAACAATAAGTGTCACATTAATGTAAAGACATTCACTCTTAGCGAAAATCTTCTCCAACATATGGGTCTTGAGAGCTCCAGAAGCAACGTAAACCTTGACAGTAGTTCCCATTTCAGCCAAATCAGTATCAGTTAGGGATTCAAACATTCCGTGGACAGTTGATCCGAATCGGACACTTCCTTTAATAGTTGGTGGAGCCTGTTGCATATGAAAAGCATTTGGCCCAAGAGCTCCTTTGGCGAAATCTTTTGGACTTTTTGTTGGGCCAACATAGGCTACGATAAAATCATATGTATCGTTTTTAGAATACATCAAAGACAGTTTCCAATAAGCAGCAATAAAGTTGTGGTAAGTTAGAAGAGGTTCAGATGGAGATAAGAGCTCGCCAAACCCGGTAATTTCCTTGAAGTCATCCTTGTGGATTTTGAACATTCTGGTAAAAGAAATCAATTGAGAGGCGTTTTCTTCATTGCTAACGGCTTCGAAAGACTCCCCTTTGGCGTAGTAGTTTGGATGAGGTTCATCTTTTAAATCCTCATGGACTAAAACCTTGTGATTGGTTTCAATATCGTCAACTTTAACTTCAGCCATCCTAAAACAAATCTAAATTGCAAAAACGTAAGATGTAAATAAAACGAGTAGATATTAAACAGTCATCAAAACTGATGCCAAATTTAAATATAACAAAAAACAATTTACTGAATTAATTTAAATATTGAATAATAATTAAGGCACTAAAAAATGTAGCTATCGTTTGAATTTGGTTAATATATTTTTCATAGCGTTATTTATGGCATTTTTAGCATGAGCAGTCTTTTCTGATGTAAGTAACTTTAACGTTTGTTGTGGTTTTTTAAAATAAGTTCCGTTTTTGATGTCGTGGGCTATGGCAACTAAGTTATTTATGTCGACTGAAGGGTAGTTTTGCAGCAATCGGATATTATCACCGAATTCACCTTCAATTAATGCTTCTCTTTGATTTTCTATCATGGCAATGCAAACGTAATCTAGTAGATCAAAGCGTTTCTTATCAGCTAATAAGCAGTCCCATAACATAATAACATCTGGCAGGGAAAATTCTTGAGATAATAATAGTGATAGCCATCTAAATGCGTAAAATTGCGGCCTGATAGATCTCTTTTCAATTAGAATATCATGCAATTCGGGATCGCATTCTTGAAGGAGGCTATGAAAAGATTCCATTCTTGCTTCTATTCCCACATGTGACGAATCCAAGGTTTTAATGAAATTGTCCTGTATTTCTGACATCAAATTTTGAAAACAATAGAATGAATCCGCTTCCGCATGTTCAGACCATTCTAGATCAGGATCAGATGATAAGACATAATATATAATACAAAGAATTTCATGCATTCCTTGGACATACTTAACACCTAGATGCATCTTCGAATATACAAATAATATTCGTTCTACAACTTGCCAATGTAATTCTTCTGGTCCATCATTAATTAAGCTTCCGTTGAGTTGAACTATCGAGGAGTTGGCATAATCAATATCATCTTCTACTCTGGATACAATTTTGGACGTTTGAATTGTTTCGGCTGTTAAATAGTTTTGGGATATTCTCTAAAAAATATTAGTTAAATATTGTCTAATATATCTATGGTTATGATATTATTTAGCTTATGACGTTTACTAATTGTTGTCTCTTAGTTTTGGTTGCCCATTCACTCAAATTGAAGTCTAATTATTTAGAAAAACAGTGTTGAGAAGACTTCCAAAAGTTGGAAACGTTAGTTTAATGGTGCTTATTTACATACCTGGGCAAGATTCATGGCTGCAGCTATTTTATGTGGAAATTTAGTCAGTCGTTGGAAGAAGTCAAATTCTGGCCGAAGGCGACGAACATCTTTGTCGATTTGTAACAAAATCTGGTTGTCTTTGAAATATAAATCCCACCCAGAATCTGGATCCAATGCTAGCGGCTATAATGAAGAACGTTAAGACAGAATGTTAAGGAAATTTACATGATCGTTTGATTGTTCTCCGGAAAATTGACCTGGTTGAGTAAATATATTTTCCACCATTTTGTCGTATTCCATTCTGTCTTTCTCAGATTTAGATTTCCAATCCGATCTTTTCGAGGGCAGGAAATGGAGTAATAATCGCCACGAAAGTGGTCTTAGTTTTTCAGGAATTCCAAAAGTACAACATTCTCTTAGCTCATCCATCGGCACTGTGTCATTTTTAACAAACAAAACGCTTTCAATATCCACTATTCTATTGTTATATTTGACTGAACTCATGATTTAGTTAAAAAAATAGACAAATAGATGGTGAGCTTTATTTGCAGAGAGAAAAATTATTGATGCAAATAAAGTGTCCGTATGTCCTTTATTTTTTTGTTTAATTGAAATTAGATATGGGACAGATTAACCATTTAGAGTCAATAACTAGATTGATAAATAAACAATAAAAATAGAGAGTTTGTATAAATCACACACAACAAACTAAATTAGTTATGATTAGCTGTAGACGGCATACCAATGTCCAGTTGTGAGAGAATTAGTTTTGAATAGATAAAATTACTTTTTACATTTGAACAAACGTATAGTATCACAAAATTTGGCATGGAATTAAACAGCTACGGCATAGGAGCAACTTCCGATGATGGGGAAAATTTGGTAAATTATCAATTACATAAACTGACTCTTAACAACTATTTCAGCAGACTATAATGGATGAAAATCGTACTTATTCCAACGACAACGTATTGGAACACGAAGGACTAAAGATAGATAAATTAGGATTAACTTCAATTAATATCAAATACACTACACCTTCTCAATATGAAATGGAAGATGTGATGGGAGCTATTTTTAGCCTTAACCGAATTGGAAGTTTAGCGGAAGTATGCGAGTCTCGAGAATTAGTTTTAAACCCAGTTGATAGAACGTTCTATTATTCTTTTTGCTTTCAGCAATTCTTTCAATTCAAAATACAAGTGCTTTTATACGGCTTCCACGAAGAGATACTAACATTTACATCTATCATTGTAAATCCTCAATATCACGCGGAAAATTTGAAGGAAATTGCCGAATTCAAAATTCCCACTTGTAATGTGTATGACCATTTTGAAAAGTTACCCTTGGTCAATTCTCTACCCTTCCATTATGAATTCCTTGATAAACTATACTTTTCAGTTTCAAAGTCTGAGGTTGAAAATAGTTATAGAAACGATAATATTATTTGTGGGAACAAAAAAAATATTTTTTCAAATTCTGGCAATATAATTCTCAAAACTACCGAGGGTATACTAATGGATTGTAGTCCAAATTCCATTTACGTAGATCAAAGCCTTAAAGAAATATTTTACATTGACATCAAATACATCCTTCATCCAAAGTATAACGAAATATTCATCGGAGATCTGATCAAGGAAGGTACTTCGTACAAGCTGATTCTAATTGCAAAATCTAAATTTTACACGGATATCTTTCCTACCGACTTTCAAGTTCAGAAAATTAAGGGTACTTCTAATCCTTATTATCAAGTCGAGAAAAGCTTACATGACCCAGAGGAATTTATTTATTACATGAATTTTTCTTTTAAAATTGCTATTTATTTTATTGGTCCAATTGATTTAAATCTTTGTAATAATTATTTATTAAGCATCGAGTGATAATAATAAATTGTTTTTGCTAAAATAATTAATATGCAGTTAAATCGTGAGAGCAATTTTATTTAAACCACAAAAGGTTGCTTATTTTGTTAATTTATAAATTTAGCATAAAGAACAAAATGACAGTTACTAATTTGAACCACCGTCATTTAAACTTTCCTCGTCTTCAACGGAATTATTCTGTGCTCTTGTTGCTGCTGGGGATGAAGGAACGGGAGTTTGTGCAGGACTAGAAGAACCTTCTTTGGTTAAACGCTCAGGCCCAATGGTATATTGGTGAAGGAGAGAGCACTCACCGCCTTCAACTGGCAAACGGTAGCAATAAAGATAACCTGAAATTTCGTGATATTAGACATTGTGGCATACTTTTAATTTAAGTTTATGGTTATTAGCAATTTTGCTGTGTATATTTGGGAGTTAAATGATCTTTATATAGCGACAAAAAATATGCTTCATTGCATACATTTTTCTTTGCTTGTACCTTTATAGCTCATTTAGGAGCTGGGGTGTTTAACGGGTTGTGTTTCAACAAGATACATCTTAATTTTGTGTTTTGAAATTTGCGTATAGAATATCTTAATGCGTTTCCGACTCAGCGCTCGGTCTAAAAACCACATCATTACGATATAATGAATTACCCCTTAGAAACTACAAATCGTATTTTGTGACAAACACATTCTTCCTAAAAAAGAAGGAGACAAATTAAACCCAAAAAGCCAAGATTCTCACTTTAAAAGAACTGTTGTCACAATGGTTCTAGAATACATATTAACATGATAATTTAGTGGCTAAGTTAAAAAGTGTATCAAGTTAATTGCACTGGGGGAAGTTTTCACACTATCACTTGAAGTGCTAAATTGGCGGGAAACTTTTAATTAATGATATGTTTTAATAAAAGCGGTGATTTTAATTATATATTTGTTTGTCCATTTTATATTTGCTTATACACGATAAAATGTAATTACCTGCGATAGTTGCAACGAGTAAATGTGGAATTTTGTTAATAGTTGGAATGGCGACAATATTTTTGTATCCGAACTTTGGTAAGCCAGCTGTGGCAAAGGATTTCTCTCTTTGCATTAGTTCATTTACTTGTAATGGAAGATAAGCTGAAGCTTGTTTGGCATAATAATTAATCCACCCAGAATAAGTAGAATCACCCTCTGGACTCCCAATAACTGCTTGTTGCTGTTGTAGTTCTTGAATACCGCACTTGAAGACATGGACAGTCTCGGTATTTGAAGACAAGGCAAGATACACCCCGCATTGGGAAAATGCTAGGGAGTATATTGTGGCATTTCTAGCCATTCCACGTGAAAATTCATACAACTTTACACCGGTGCTTACTTGCCAGATTCTTATAACGGTTCCCTTGATTGAACAAGTAGCAATCTTAGAAGCATCAGCATTGAATTTGATGACAGCAAGGGGTGAATCATGAGCGTGAATATTGATTGCGGATGTTAAATGCTCAGCATCATAGATATTTACAATTCCTTTTTGTGAATCTCCAGGATATGCCAACAAGGAATTTTCAGCACATGATAAATCGACGATTCCTGAATTATTTTTGGGAGTTTCCTTTATTTGTTGGAGTTGTTTCATGTCGCGGACGTTGTGGATTAAGATTGTGTCTTCGAGGACGACAATTAATCGCTGAAAATAGTTGTTTAATTACTTAGTTAAATTTTGGCAACTTACTAATCTATTCAACTTAATAGCAACAATTGTACTCTTAAAGGCCGGATCGCAAACATTAATACTTTTTTGAAAATTATAGACAATTAAGTTTCTTGGTCTCGCTTGAGTGACGAAGGCGATTAAGCAGGAAGAGAATAATCTTTCAATATGAAGGATATTTGTGAATTTCCCCGTATTTTCATGAGCCTTGTCCAACTTCTCAACTGTTGTTAAATCAAAAATAGAAAACCCACGATCATGACCGATTAATAAAGCTTTAACGTCCTGGTTGAAATTGATTGCCAAGACTTCGGAAGCATTATCTTCACTTTCCATTTTCTTTATTGATTAATACTAAAAACAATTGGATTAAAAATATTGACATGAGAGATATATAAAGGCTAAATAACCCGTAAAAATATAATTACACAAGTGTGAAAAAACAACGATTTAACTAATACTTAACAGTCTATTAAAATAAATGTACCAATGAATAAATAAATTAAATGTGTATCCGTTATGCTAATGTTTACTCAATTATTTCATAACATTGTCATTTATTAGCAATTCAAGCACTTTTTACCTTTCTCGATAATAATTTCTTACCATTAATAAAGGTAATAATGCGATCGAATGATGTAAAAAGTATTGTCACTAAAAACAAGATAGAAACAGGTGCGACGTTCTCTGAATAAATTGAGGAATCATAAAAGACATTAGGTGAGGACAAGATACGACTAATGAATGGAAAGTCTGTTTTGGGGACTGTAAAAATAGTTGCATTAGAACACATATAGGAAAAGAATGAAAATGCGACGAGCCTTATAAAATATCCCAATAACTTCATTGCAAAGACCTTCTTAAAGCTCTTCGTTTGGTCCAGAGCATCTTCCATTTTGTTAATAGCATCTTGTTTTGTATTTATTTTCCTGTCAAGCTTAAAATAAGCAGCGAAATCATCCTTAACATTGTATTTACTTCTTTCATCACTTAATTCTCTGATGTCATCTTTTAACTTAATGATCTCCAACTTTTCTTCCGATAGCATCACATTTTCATTGTACTAAAGAAATTAAATCAAAATATCAGTCACATGCCAACTTACAAAAGAATTAATTGCATCTACAATAGTTGATCCATATTCGAGAAAGAAAACAGCCAGTAACGAAAAGAATACTTCACTTAATTTTAATCCAGAGTTTAAAGAATACACAGGATCTGAATACAAGTTAATTTTAGGACCTTGAGTTTGATCCATCGTTGTCTAAAATAAAGGCATTTTTTAAAGTAATGAGCGGATAACAAGGCATTGTTTAATAAATAACTTTTGCAATAAAAACGTCCTTTACCATCAACTTATTGTGTGCATTTTGATTAGCATTAACTAGTAAAAAACTACATCACATGTGTAATACATTGGATAGTATATGTGATGTAGACTTGTCAACACATGCAAATGCCTCTCCAATTAAATAATAAAAATTTAATAATACATACACATCAATTTCTCTTATATTTCAAGAATATAATAATCGTCTAATTAAAACGATTGTAATTGTATTTTGAACGAATTATACCAAGCCAACGCAAGTTTTGTTGGCCATCGTGTGACTAAGATGCAAACACCCAACATAATTCCTTTCAAGAATATTTGGTATTGACATTCAACTAACCTCGAGTAAAATAACCGGATTTTTATAATTTTATGTGAATTAACAATTGAACTTTCAAATATTTTTAACTACATAGATTTAAAGTATCAAATGAGGTATTTGAGTTAAATAACGCTTTTTACAAAAAGAATTTTACTTTATCTGCATGGATATGAATATAAAACTATTTTTTATGTTATTAATTTATTCTATTAAAGTGGACGGAAAAAATGAAACTTTTATGCCACAAAATCCAAGTAAACCAGTTCAGTTTGATTTGAATATAATGCCTGACTATAACATTAATTTTTCTGGCAACGTACAATTAATTAATTCAACAGATGCTGTTAAACTAAATGATTATTTTTCTTTCATAAAAAAATCTATTAATGATACGTTGACTGCCGCAAATATGAGTTTAAACAAAATCGCTAATGATATTGAAATAAAGACCAGGAATATTACTAATTCGGCCTTGAATACACTAAAGAATTCTGCTTATCAGGTTATTGAATTTGCTAACAATAATATTATGTAGGCAAAGTTTTATTAACAGTGTTTACAAGTATGTATTATAATAAGCATCTAATATTGTTTTTATACTAAAAGTGAATAAATAAAATAACTAAAAATCTTTGTCTTTATCTTCTAAATCATTCATTTTAAAAGACAAAAACGTATTCCATAAAAGTGAAGCAATCTGAACAATTAAAACTCTTGTATAAACTGGAGCCAGATAGAAATTGAATAGTTGAACAAATGGCCAGAACAATAAACTTTTGCTGTAAATTGATACAAAGTCTGTTTTAAGACTTTCAAAGGCTTTGGATGGGCTAAAGCCTTCAAGGACACGTAGATTGAAAATTACAGCTCCACAGAAAAGTGGTGCAAACATTATTTGGTCTACAAGAACCATTTTTAATGGAACAAATTTGGGTGTCCCAGGAATTTTGGACAATATCGGATAATATTTTGATAGAATAGGCGACTAAAATGGGTTGAATAAATTGAAGGAAAATACACTTACTATTAAAAAAGCTGGAACAACGAAGAATCTAAAAGATCTGCTGTAATCAAAATCCTTTCCAAATCTCTTTTTTTCTATAGCCAATTGACTGATTCCATCTCCAGTCACACCTAATAAACCAGACAAAATAGAGTTTGTAACCATTGGCCTGGTTTTCATCAATCCCTTTAATTTACTCAACATTTTTAATGGCACAAAATAAAGGTGTTTAAAAATAATTGAACTTCCACTTGCTTATATACGTATTCTTCCAACAAACTTCCAGTTGCTTATCAAAAACATTAATAACCCTAGTTTTGAAATTCTTGTAATTAATGTTGAACAACAGAAAATATGATTCCTAATCATAAATAACCTTCAAAAACATTCATTTTCCCAAATTATCTCATTCAATCATAAAATCAACCTTTTACCATCAATAAAGGCAACTGTTATTAAGTTGGGGGAAAATATCGTCACAGACTAAATATTAACAATTACTTCCTACTATATTTTGTCGACAATTTTCGAATTGAATGCAACAAGAGACAATCACATATCTGCATAGAGAGCCAACTTATTTATTATTATGTTAACAACAATGCCCAGTTGCAAATGATGAGAATGATAATTTTTACTGCCTCAATTAACACTATCATCCACTTCTGATATTTGTTAAAGATAATGAAGCGTTTTAACACACACAGACACACTATTAACTTAACAGCCAAGGAATGTGATTGGTTCTGCTGAGAAGAGTGCCATCAACACTCAAAGCTACTCCAAAATATCTCTATATAAATTTATACTTTTCTATTTTAATGAAGGTTGTTGGAAACTGTTTACTGCTGCTAATTCTCCTAGCTTTTGTTTCTAAAATTAGTCATGGGCAAAAATTAGAAAAGTCGCGGAGTGTTTGGGTTGAGCAAGGTTTAATTAGAGGGCAGATTTATAAGTTTGCTGGAAAACAAATTCAAATATTCAGGTTTTTTTTGTTCCCATTCTTCAACGTCTTACCCAAAACCCTCAGGTCGTCTGATTACACCTCAATCAGGTTTCAGATGATTTGAAAATATTTAGACTAAAATTAACTTTAAACCATTTTAAAGTCTCTCAAATATTTGAACTTATGCTTTAGAAGCATCAAATTATTTCATACTCGGTTTAATGTAATCCGGTATATGGTCATAATTGCATATTTTGTATATGCATATTTCTGTCCCTTTTTTATATATATTCCCCGTTTATTTATTATTAGTTGTTCATTTTTACCATTCATTTAGGGGTATTCCGTACGCAGAACCACCCGTTGGAAAATTGAGATTCAAGGTAATTAACTGTGTCACCATATATAATTATTAGTCCTCTAGAAACCTATTCGTAAAGGAAGATGGGACAGAGAATATTCAGCAATAGAGTACGGAGCTCCTTGTATTCAATTTATGGATTTCCACAAATCCGACAAATTCGCCTCTGAAAATATGAAGAAGGAAAGCGAAGATTGCTTATATTTAAATATATTTTCGCCTTTTAATAACGACGATGAGTCTGAACTGCATAATATTGTCGTTTGGATACACGGGGGATCTAACCATGCTGGTAAAATATACCAATATAGAATGGTATACTTATTTATTTGTTATTTCAGGATCTGCAGATACTGGGATAGATATTGAGACGGTTGCTAAAAATATTGTTTTTCAAGGAGTTACTTTAGTCACAATTAACTATCGTCTAGGTCCTCTTGGATTCATGTCGATTAATTATGGAGATCATGTCGAAGGAAACTTCGGAATTTATGATATGAAACTAGCTTTAGAATGGATTCAGGCCAATATTAAACCGTTTAATGGAAATCCCATGAAAGTTACAATAATGGGAGAAAGTGCCGGAGCTGCTGCTGTTTCAGCATTAGCTTTATCTCCTTTAGCAACGAATTTAGTTCACAGTGCTATTACGTTATCTGGAAGTGTTTTAGCTCATTGGGCTTTGCATAGAAGTGGTCCTTCAAATTATGACATAAATAATATTGCTGATTATATGAAATGCACTAAGCTAATGTCTCAACAGGTTGTTTTTCTTTAATAACCTTGATTAATTAATATTTTATTTTTAGGTAACTCTAAAACAAATAATCAACATCAAACGTTTATTTAAAAATGGGAAAAACTATTGAAATTAAAGTATTACTCGTTAGTAGTCAAAATTTGAAGACATTCCAACATATTTGGGTTCTTGAGTTTTATTTCTTCCGACAGATACATAAGTGTCATGAGGAGACTTTTCGATTGCCTAAAAGAGATACATAATTTAATGTACATTTAAACTTACATCATCATTTAGCTCAGCTGCTTTATTTCTAACTTCTGTACAGCTTCTTTCATTAACATGATCTTTTGAAAAAGAACCAACATCACAAAATGGGTAATAGTCGGAGTAGTTTATGTTTTTATTCTTGTCATCCTTCAACTGTTTAATAAGTTTACAACCAATTCCGCAAACTCTCCATTTCCTCCCATTTCAGCAATTACTTTATAACTTCTACCTGTATACGAATATCATACTTTACTCTTGCATCCTTGTAATCTACTTGGCCTTTGACAGGCTTTTCCAGATGTTTAATCAATGATAAATTTACCCACTCCTTCAATTTCTCATCAAACATGATGCGGAAATCAGGATCTCTATGATACCTCTTAATAATTCCAAAGTGTCGACAATAATCAGATGACAAGAAGATAGATATTAGACCAGGTTTGTTATTTTGTAGAAACTTTGAAATGCAACATGAGGAACCAAAAAAGAATTGCTGTATTTGTCAATAGCAACTCCATATTCAGAAACCTTTTCAAAGAAGTCGTTGTGATATTTTTAGCTTCATCACAACTATAAACTTTAAAAATATCATATTATTCTCATCCAGAATATCATTAATATCTTTCACCACTAACAAGTACTCGTGGAGCACTTTTCTCTGGCTTAAACCTCCATAACCTCCGGCATCTTCATTTTGACGTGTCATATTTTAATTATAAAATTGACGATATTTAAAAGAGATCAAGCTAATTTTAACATCAAGCAAAAAACGCCTTACCAATTAGCATCTTGTTGTAAAATTTGATTCAAATTTACGAATAAACATAAAATTAATGTGTCGTTTTGGATCAATATTCAAAAAATATATACTGCAATTTTTTTAATTTTGTGTGTATAAATATTTAAAATCAAATAATGTTAAATTAATCCAACTTTCAGGATATTACCGAATTTTTAAAGACTGAATCACAAGATGCTCGGGACAAAGGCTTTAAAAATTGCAACCTGCAAGAAGTTATTCCATCTTGTTTAACGTCTGAAGTGGAGTTGACGGCGATTGAGCTAGTAGAATGTTTTCAAAAGGAAGTTTTCTTCAATGGAAGTGTCTTTAGAAAGGCAATTGCCAATGAACTTGGTGTTGCAAGAATGATTGTTGATGGTGAATTAATCACAGACAACACCCTCAATTATGTAACTCAAAATGCTAGAGTTCCCTTGCTAGCTGGAGTTGCTAAAAGAGAGTGGGCACATAAAAAAGGTGATTGGTATCAATTGGGTGCTCTAGAAAATTTAACCCACGATTTTGTGGAAGATCGAGTAAGGAAAACAATTGATGAAACCTATAAACTTGGTCTAACACATAAATTACATAATTCAACTCTTTATTTATTGGCCAACACAACGATGTTTAAATATATGGATGGAATAGACTTTAACTATACTACGGACAACATAGTTAAGAAATTACAAGATGTAATTTGTTTAATTTGATCACACTAAATATAATTGTAATTTTAGATTGAATCGGATATTGATTTCGTGGCGCCCTGCCAAGCTGAGATTGACGGATATGCTAATAAAGGAGTAGATGTTTTTGCTTATTCTTTTGATTATATGCCGGATGGAGATATTTATGAAGAAGACTTCAAATATTATTCCTTTTTTAATGGAGATCAACCTGTGCGAGTTATTAGAAAATATAAAACTAACAATTCATATCCTTTAGAAGCATATCATGGTTTAGACCATGCGTTTATATTTTCACAAGGATATAGTGCAAACTTTCAGATTGATCCTTTCTCAAAAAAAGATAAGTTCATGGCTTCGCACTTGACTCAAATGATAACAAATTTCGTGAAAACAGGAAATCCATCTACGGAAAGATTCAAATGGAATAAATATACGCCTGTTAGCAAGCAGCACGCTTCATTAAAAATACCAATGAAAATGATGAAAGGCGAAATTCATTGGCCATCACCATCCTTCTGGAATAATGAAGCAAAGCTGTTGTCCAATTATATAGTTAATGTGCCAATACTAACAGATGATCATTCATCTGCCCTATCAAATGAAGAAAGAATTCAACTGAATGCTTATCGCCGAGCTTGGCTGGCACTTTGGGTACTTGTAATAGCAATTGGAGCTCTATTATGGACTTGGATTGTTTGCTTAGTAATTCAAAAACGAAGGCCGAGTTCTTCATCAAGGCCTTATGATAACATTATTATAAACCATTAATTAATATATCTAATCAAATCAACCATTTTTAAATAATTATTTATGGCATTATCTGCTTTTGTGCATATTATTTCTTTATTTTATAAATGTACAATAAAGAGAAGTGATTAAAAAGAGTTACCATAATAATTGGTAATAATAAAGTACAGCCTCATTTGCAGCACAACACATTCTGAATACATATCTTTTGTTGTGAATTTATTTATAATCACACTCTCTCTAACCTATCCAATTATAAAATTTAAAGTCCGAGAAGGACAACGTTTCGAAGCTTGTCTCGTCATTTTATTAATATACAAGACTTCCTTATTACCGAATTTATAAAGTTAGGGAGGCACCCTAGTGCCTTCATTGTTATACTACCTTTTGACAAAGTTTTGGATGGTGACAAATGATGCTTAGACTTTGTTACCTTTTAACTACTCCGATAACAAATGGTGGACATTTTATCTACATTTTAAGATAATTTTGAGCTATTCCTTCTGCATACCTTCAAATCATAAAACTGTTAAGGAGTGAAACAATTGCCATAGAAGTATCTTTGATATCAATGACAGCTAAATTAATTTTCTTTATTTGTAACAATTCTTTATCTATTGTGGGAACAAAAAATTTGTTTAAAAAATATTGGCAGGACAAGTTGTCATAAATGTCTATTGTCAAGACGGAATATTGCATCTACTTGCACCTTTCTGGCGGAAAATAGAAAGAGTAGAGTTTTGGGCATATACAATAGTTCAAAATTATATATTAAAATTTGTCATTAGAAAGAAGGCGACTGTGGTTGTTAGTTTACCATATTATATGATGTAGAGACGTTTTTGTATGACAAAAGCTTATTCTACCACATAATATATGATGTAAGGTTAGGTGAGATATATATACATATTCCGTTTCCCTGAGCTGATAATTATTTTATTTTACTTTTTTTAATCGTCCTTATGGCTTATTTGTGTTATTTAGATTTTTGGTAAATAAATATACATATAGTTACATCGTTTATGCGGGGCTTTTTAATTAAAAATAAGCAATTACGCATTTAGCCTAACATCAAAAAATCTTCATCATCATGATGAGAACATCGGCTCTTGGCGGCGGTATTAGTATAAATGGCAAAAATCCTTCTAGACGAGTTTCACATATCAACGCAGCATTAGGAGGTAAGTTTAGTAAGTACTTTTGGAAAGCTAATTTGTTTACAGCGACTACTACAACTTACTCAAGATTAAATGACCCTTTTTCCGGAAGATCCAATTCTTATGTACATGATATTGATATTTTATTTCCCTCCAACTCAAATCGTCAACTTTTACATTCAGCTAATCACTTCAATATACCACGCCGTCATTCTATCATGTATGTTTGTTTTTATTAAAAATACATATAACTTCACCCAAAGCAAATATAGACTAAAACTGTTGTACCTTGCAACTTGTATTTTCAGTAGCTTCATTATCTTCATTATTTTTAGTATTTATATAGGTTGCTTGTATTTCTTGGTCCAAGGTAAAACTAAATAAAAGGCCTACCAATTATGCACATTCATTTAGAATTTACTCCCAAAACCAAATTTAATATTCCCAAAATTATGAAGACTTTTTAATGGTATTTGTGATAAAGTGACAGCTATTTTTGCCCTTTTAAATAGTTTAACTATATGATTTGCCCAATCTTTTTCAAAAAACATTATCTCTCTGAAAAGTGAAATAACAAATATTTAGTGTTGTAGATGTTTCTGACCTTAATTTGTGAAAGAACCCCTCCAACTGACTATATTTCTTTAACTTACTTCAATTTGATTGTAAAAAACACCTTAACTATTAGAAATATAAGTGCTAATTTATTCCAAACTCTTCTACCCCTTATTTTGTAAAGTTTTTATGCAAAAAGTTTGTAATCCTATAATGTTGTAATGATTGGTAAAAAAAGAACTCAGGCACACCTTAAAGTGTTTGGTAAATATATGTTTGGTCAAAAGTAAGCTTTCAATATCTATTCCCCTTAAGTGTAAAAAGTCATTTCTGCTATTTATTTTTGGCATTTTTTGAACACTGAGAAATTATCTTCTTTGGTGGATAAGGTATTATATATTTATTAAAATTAAATTATTTGTCTACAGAACAATCAAAGATCCATCAAACGAGTGGTTTCTATATGCTTGCCAAGGCTCGTTTAGCGGTCAAAGTATTACGGTGAGAGTTTAATTTTACTAAAATTTATTTATAACAAAGTTACACTGAATACCTGAAGCTTTGCAAAAAATCTGGCGAATATATATGTATTTACTATATTTATTTTGAATTCGATAGACTTCAATCCCTCATCAGTGAATAGTGTAGTTGTTTCAATTAAACAAGATTGGTTTAATTTGGAAAGCCATTTTTTGTCCACAAGACTGTCACTTCATATAAACTTTTTAAACTCTATTCCCAAATGATATATGATGGCTTGATAAAAAGAAGCTAAGAATGTTTTAAATAAATAGTTTAAGGGCAATCAGAAAAATCTTTTATTATAAACACTTTAAATGGTTAGCTTATTTAAATTTAGAATAATCAAAACAAATATTGTAATTAAAAGGTCTTGTCAATTGGAAGTTTGATTAATGAGTTATCAATGAACTGCCACAAATAGTTATCATTCATCCCCCAAATTAAACAGTTTCTTTCTTTCCGTATGCATAATGAGGATATAAATTTTGCAAAGCGAGTTTAAAAAATGAGCCGATTTGGGGGAAAGGATAATTTATTCTTACATCAATCATGCTTGAATCAAATTAAATATTTACCACTCATTAGAGCTGTCCCAAAAAAGGGGCATATAACTGATTAGGGTGCATTTTAATGAGGTTCTGTAGAAAATGATAATAACCGTTTTAAATACACGGAGTTATTATTGTCTACTTTGTAATGTTTATTGTTCCTTGTTTGGCTAAAAATAAGTAGTTAAGTCCTATCTTTTTCACCCAAGACATCTTTCAAAAAAATAAGGAAACTTCTTGTCCAAATGCTGGTTATACATTTTTTGGTCTCTTTTTGGAAAAGACACAGCCCCACCAATTTATATCCGAAAGGAGAAACGGAAAACTTCAGAAGACATGTGTCTTAGTTCTTGAGTTGGAAAATAGACACACGGCACAATACTCTATAGTATCTAGTCACCACTCATCTATGTATCTCCCAAGAGATCGTCATCAGAGGTCTTCGAAGGAGAGTAGCCTCTTTTCGTGAAATAGGAGGCTGAAAAGTCAGGATCAAATCAAAGATACACTCTCGCACTGCCAAAAAATAGGCAACAGACACGCCTGCGGCCTGACAAAAACGGCTTGGCTGTATGTGTGTTGTTAGTTACCACCTCTTAAAAAGTCTAGCATCATTTAATAGTGTGCATCTTTTTGATATTTTTGTCAGCTGAATTGTTATTATTAATATTATTACCATTTATTACCTACAAACTAAATTAGAATAAAAGATAATAACACACATAATATGCTTTTTAATGGGCACTACCAATTTTGAACCTATCTCTGGCCACTTATTTATTTTTTCCCCCGACAACAACTATTATTATATTAATATACCTACATCATTCACAAAAGCCAAAATTGAAAATATACCAAAATATCGTCTTTTTCCTGGCCCTACACTACTCTTCTTTTTGCTAACAAAAGCGCCGTTGAAAGTGAAGGCAAAATCTTTTGAAATAGATTGGAGTTGTATATAGTGAATTTAATTATGCAATCTACATACTTGATGTTCAAGAGGCCTTCGACTTCGGCGGCCCACGATCGTTTGTCTATAGACAAATCTTCGCGCAGACATTCCTTTGCTCACGGACATGGTGAAAATCGAAACAAGCAAAACAATGTGGATGAATTAAGGTTCTTTAGTGTTGTTTGCCACTCTTTTGTCAATTATAAATTATGTTTAATCCTATCGTTCATCATCACAAGTTGAGAACATTTAAGCTCACTTTAGGCTTAATTTATTTGTTGTTGGGGATGGAAGTATATTTGTAGATAGATGGATAATCCATCACAAATATTAATAAATACTAACATCACAAACGGCACCACCAAAACATCTCCATTTATCATATTATACTTATATACACTCTTATTAAAACATCCAATTTTTGTTTTCAGTGCCGATCGCTTGAATCACTTGCTCGATGGAAAAGGAGAACAGCACGGTATTTTGGAGCAAATAGTGGATGGGGTCAATGAATCCAATCGGCCAAAAAATTCTTTTCCCAAAGTTGCCTCAGAAGTTATAACGCCCAAAGAAAAATGGAAGCAGGTAAGATTTACATACATAAATAGATGAAGAGATAAATAATATTTGTTCTCAAACAACACCATTATCAATTCATCTTTTTTGGTCTTTTTTAACATGTTAACATCATATCTTTTGCCTCCAAAAATGATTTGTCTCTCTTTTGCCTTTTGAGCAAGGCCCCGAGACTTTGCTTAGCATACTTATGTTTGAGTTGTTGTACTATTCGGTTAAGTATATGTGCACAACAAAAAAGGCTTTGCTGCCTTTAGATGACCAAATCGTCCCTTGGTAGTTTAAGCAATTTTTGACACAAAAGTCATCACTGGAACACCCGATCATTACTCATACAATGCCAGCACTTGCTACCAATCTCAGGAATAAAGAAACAACCCACAAACTCCTAAACATCCTTAATTCGCCCTCTGGGTTTTAAATCATCTTTATTTTAGCGCTTACGAATTGTCTTACCTCACGTGGGTTTGGTAATTCTATCAACTTTGTATACTTTATTGGGTGCCGCAATCTTTCATCATCTCGAAATGCCCTTCGAAATTCATAATCGAAATTTAACTGCTCAACGTGTATTTAATCTCAAAGAAAGTATAGTCACCGAATTATGGCAAATGATTCAAAATAGTCAAAATAATATAAGCTCATTAAATTATAATAATTTTTCACTTAATGCGCACCATGGGTAAGATATTTGAAGGCTATTTTTGATTAAACAAATATTTTTTATAGCATGAATAGAGTTATTCAAGATGTTTTTGTAGATTATACAAAAAATTATATGATTCCACAAGATATTATTAATGGAACTGGGCCACTCAAATGGACTTTCCGGGCTAGTGTATTTTTTTCGTGGACATCTATTACGACGATAGGTAAGTCAAATCATTTACTTGCCATCTTAATTGCAAGTCTTCTTCAGGTTATGGTCACATTTTCCCCAAAACAGGATACGGCAAAATAGCAATCTTAGCTTACGCATTATTCGGCATTCCCTTGATCCTTGTAACGATTGCAGATATGGGGAGATTTCTTTCTGGAGGAATTATATGGCTTTATAACTTTCTGCGCAAAATTGTTATCAAAACAGTAAGAAAAGTCCATCATTGTGTAAGGATGTTCTTTTGTTGTGAATGTTGTAAAAATTTATTTACCCGCACAAGATCCAAAAATACCGACGTGCCCAAAAGTTTGGAAGAAGATGTTGAAAGTGTTGACAAAATGAACAATAACGACTTGCGAAGACTGTCAGATTTAAAGATGACGATTCGTAAAAAACCGCCTGGAATTTTATCAAATAATATCTACAAAATTCCAACAATCATGGAAGATGATACTTTGTCAGAAACTGGCACTTTAGGAGGCAAGTTTTATTTAATATGATGCCATTAATATGTATATAGTATTATACATATGACAATAACTTTTATATCAGAGAAAGTAACGGCAATTTTTTGAATGACAAGTTAAGATTTAAAGTTGATAACTTAAATTTGTTGACGTTTGATGTGGACTTTATGATATGGTCTATTAAAGATAAAATATTGGCTCATTAGGGAATAGTAATAAAAATAGTTTTATAGATGTTTCCGAGATTCATACAGTCGACGATTCCAATGGGCCAGTAATAGATGAACCTAAAGGTAAAAAGCACGCTAGTATTGACGAACCAAGTTCGGAGGAAGAATTCGAACCCATCGAACATGAAAGGAGAGTTTCTGTTTTGTTTATTTTATTTATCATGTTAACCTATACGGCTGGTGGTGCATATCTGATGCAATTATGGGAGAATTGGGACTTTATGGAGGCTTTTTATTTTTGTTTTGTTTCAGTAACAACAATTGGTAATTTTGATTTATGGTTTCTAAAACATCTATTTTCCAAAATTATCACTATTACGTTTTTTGGATGATCAGTATTATAACTAAATTAATAAATACTAATTCGGATCTCAAATGATATAAAATCATCTCCAGATCTACTTCAGTTTGCACTATCCAAAATTATAAACTAGAGATCCATTTTTTACAAATGTTCAAATACATCAGTTACATGTTATTTTTGACGGTGAACTATTTAAACATTTTAGATTTTTATTTAAAAGTGTACCATGATCAAAATTATTTCGATATTTTCGAACTATGTTTTCTAATAAACCAATTTCTTTCAGGTTTCGGCGATGTCATCCCCCAAAACAATGATTGTTTGTATCTCACATTAGCATACATAATATTTGGCCTTATTATTACAACAATGTGCATTGATTTGGTAGGAAGTGAATATATCCGAGATATTCACTTCTACGGACGATCCTTAGGAAGATCGTTCTTGACATTCGGAGGAAAAGTAGTTCACCTATCAGAAGTATTTTCATATGTGGCTTTCTTACAAAAAAATTACGGATTAACACCAGAACAATTGGACAGGTTAGCTCAATTGCCAGAAGAATATCTGCTAGATTGTTTGGTTAATGGAAAACAGCCAGATCTCAATTGGGTAAGTTACTCTGATAAATTGGCATTTCCCAATATATTTAAAATTTGCAAGAAATGGGCTTCCAATTGGAGCATGTATTCAAAATACGTATTGGATTTATTTACAATAAACTAAATATATAAAAATTCTAACTTTCCATACGAAAGAATATCGGTTTTATTTGCCATTGACTAATCTATTCTTACTGTTTTAGGTGTAAGTTGATTTTTTGCTTATTTGTAGTTACGTTTATTTTAGGGGTAAGTTAATTTTTTTGTTTATTTATATTTACTTACAAATTTTAGGTGGCAGACCATTTATTCCTCAAGACATTTATTATTTTAAATGGATAGAACAACCAAGGACTTTATCATTTGTTTCAGAAAGAGTGTTAGCATCAATGGAAAGTTTGGATTTAAATACTTCTAGATGCAGTACTGCCAGAACTCTTACTCCTAAAGAATATTATCAGAAGATACTTGTTCATTATTGTAGGCAAATGCAGCCACCCCCAGATTCTGGGATTGGAATGACAGCAATAGATAGTTAAGAAAATAGATTACTAATACATTATTATTGCAATTATCTTTATTATTCGTTTTAATAAACGGGCAAAGTACATAATAAATAAGATCGAACAATTATTATCAAGTCATTTCATCGGCATTCTTACTTGTTGTTTTTTTAATGGAACCGGTATAATCTCTTTTTGTATTATATTCATCAATAAACTCTTTAATATTGTTCTCTTCCATTGAGTTTTCAGGTTTCTTGTACACATCAGGAACTTGAACATCCAGCATATCAGGTAACATCCAAGGCAGGAGCCACCCTACAAATGGAGTTTGGCCTCTTTCGTAGTTGACGTCTTGATAGTAGAATAAAAGCCCGTCTAATTCATATTCAAACGAACTTGCCATACATTTTTCCATTTCGCCCTTTGTACATGGAACAGACTCAATATTAGCGAACTTGAACGGGAACTTTTTGGATGATTGACCAAATGATTTGTTTTCCGAAAATTTAGAGTTGAGCCAATATTGTCTCAAACTGAATTCACCTTCCGAAAAGTCTTGGTCATCCCAACTGACACAATCCAAAATATAGTAAGTCTTCAAACTTTTCACATAGATACAATCCAAAACTGTCATTGAATCAGAAGTAGCAGCGGATCCACCTGGTAATTTGGATGAAAACTGATTTATTTTAAATCCAGATTTAGTGTAACAGCTCGTTATGCCGTACCTGCAAACTACTAATTGTCTTTTTCCTTTTGGACAAGGTTTCATCAGCCATTTAGTTGAAAAATCTGTTGGGATGTCAACTAACCATTCACTGTACATTAGATAGTATTTATGCGCAGTTTTAGGATTGAATGGGTTTAGTTTGACTTCTTCACAGTCTTCATCGTTTTCTATCATTTCGTCCCGATTTCCCAGTTCACGCAACATTTGGATCGTGTTTAAGCGATATCTAGAATAGGGACATAAGTACTTACTAAATAACTTTAACAACTTACTCATTTTGCCTCTCACTACGTTCTTCCCTTCTCCTTTTTTGAGCGTCACGTATTCTCCCCTCATTTTTATAATTAACAAAACGAGGATGCCCTTTCCTCATATCTACAGCTTCATCCACGGCAAACGAATCCTCCATGCTATTACAAATTTCGTCCATTTTTAGTCTGTTATGAAATATATATCCAGGATAGTACGATTATTTTTTGTAACTGTAAAGATGCACAACACGTCATATGTTAATCGAGAAGATAAGATTGGTAGGGCGCTTATTCACCAATCTTTTAAATTACAACATGACAAGTGCATTTACATTTATTAATTTCCGTAGAAATGTTGTTAAATAAAATACATTCACTTTTTCACACTAGATTCGCTTCTAATAAATTAAATAACAAATTATTCAAAGTTAGCGAAGATGTTGCTAAAGCATTGGAATTAAATAAAGGAATTGTTGCATTAGAATCTACTGTAATAACTCACGGTTTACCTTACCCGGAAAATGTTAAGTAAGTTGGTGATAAAAGATAAAATCATTAATTTTTAAATTAGACTTGCTATCGAACTGGAAGAAATTGTCATTAGGGAAGGATGCGTTCCAGCAACAATTAGTATTATGGATGGGTACGTTAACATAGGAACAAGTAGAAATCAACTAGAAAAGTTGGGGTCCAGTTGTGATTCAGTTAAAGTTGCAGGACGGGATATTGTCAATTGTTTGATGTCTAAACAAAACGGCGGGACGACTGTTTCAGCAACCGTAAGATTTACTTTCTCTTTTAAAATTTTAATTTAAATTTGTAGATGAGATTGGCTAAAGCAGCAGGGATTCATGTCTTCGCAACTGGTGGCATTGGTGGTGTTCATAGGTAATTAAAAGTAAAGGGCTATCAATATACATGTCTAAAATATTTAGTTTATATACTTCAAGTGAGACTTAAAACATTTACAATAGTACTACATGCATTATCATCTTCTAGTCTTCTTCCGTGATTGGGATGACATCTCTATCTTGCCTTCCCTACCAATCAATGCAATTTTATTGGTATCAACATTTTTATGAATGAAGATCTCTTCTCCTAATAGATTGCTTGTTATATCAAATTCATAAGTTTGATCTAAAAAATAATAGGTATAATGAAAAATGAATACAATGCAATAATAAGCGCAAGAACTAATAAATTTAATAGGACCATCCTAGTAGTACATACAAATGCTAAAAATTTATTAAAAAACTTAATATATTGAATCTTTGGAACTTTAATATATATTTCAGAGGTGCTGAAAATACATTTGATATCAGTGCTGATTTAATTGAATTAAGCAAAACTCCGATGTTAGTTGTGTGTAGTGGAGCAAAAAGTATTCTCGACATTCCGAAAACTTTGGAATTTCTGGAAACTCATGGAGTTAATGTGATTGTTAATAGTGACGATTCCTTTTTTCCTGGTTTTTTTGTTCCAAAAAGTATTCACAAAGCTCCCTTCTTTACTAGTTCACTAGAAGAAATAGTTGAAAATTACAAAGTAGGAAGAATTCTCAGACAAAAAGAAGCTCATCTTATTGCGGTTCCGATTCCCGAAAAAGATTCATCCGATGGTAGTTTGATTGAAGATGCTATTCAAGAAGCTGTTGCTGAATCGAAAGAACAAAATATTAATAGCAAAGAAGTGACTCCATTTATATTAAAACGAGTTAGGGAATTAAGCAAAGGTGTTTCTTTGACAGCCAATCAAGCTCTGCTTAAAAACAATGCAATGGTGGGAGCTAAATTAGCAGCTCTTTATTCAAGTACAAAGAATTCCGTTTTAAAAAACGAAAAAACCACAATGTTTGCACCAAGGACTCAAACTATAGTTGAGGAAAAGCCACCAATTGTAACTTGCATCGGAGCTTCTATTTTAGACATTGATGCTATGTCAGATAATAAATTAGAGGTAAGCAAAAAGATTTTATCAAAATAAATTATTTTCAAAACAATAAGATTAAATTTTTGAGACTATTTGTGTAGGATCAGATTTAGTTGTAATAATACTCGCAGTTGCGGAACTGCTATATTCATTGGTTCGATTGGTATGTGTTAATGATTCTGTATCTTCATCGAATTCATTTGCCCAATGCTTGTACAATTGTCGATTTTTACTATAGATTATTTCACCAAATAATTGAGCAATGTCTTCTCTATAAAATGAGGTTAAGTTAAAGCTTTACAATATTTGTTGTAAATATTAGTGGATAATTATTTACGGTTAAATGATTATTTGCAAATTTGTTAATTACTCACCGTAATGCAATCACAATTATTAATTTGACGGGATAGATAGTGAAGAAATATATCGCCGCTAGGAAATCCACGTGAGAATGAAGCCACCTTAGCAAAAATTCATAACATTTGGGTTTAGAGTTCAGACTACGTCCACAATGACGGAATGATTTCATTATTAAGGTGTCGTATTTTGAGTCTCCGCTGAAACAGACCTTTCGAACCTTTTCATTTAAACAACAGGAATTTTGGATTTGGAAATCTCCCCATGCTTCGCAAACTCCAGACGTTTTGTTGATAGAATCAATGATTATATCTGTATTTATGGTCTGAGTTAAGTAGCTTTTATAGGTAGTATGAAGAAGACTGAATTTTGTAGTCAGAAGAATAGCAAATATTATGTCAATTGCTAGTAAAGGTGTTAAAATAAACCAAAACAAACGTAATAAATCACGAGAGGCGAGGAAAACTCCTAAAATGCCACAAAGACAAGCTGTTATCTAAAATTAACTATTAGCTAGTATAAAAGAAAGGTGTTGTTACCTGCAGACAAATTAAGACGTAATTAACAATCAACAAATTGTCATAAGGAGAGATGCTGAAATATTTGATATAGTCTTGATTAAATAAGTTGGCCAATTTAAATATGTACAATGCCATTAAGATTAGCATTAATATGTTGACCGTATAAATCCACATTTTATAGGTAGGCATAGGATGAAGTTTCATGTTTAGTTTCCTTAATGAAAATATAACTAATGGATGTTTAAAAAGAGATTTATTCAACTAGAACCAACTTAGTACTCATAAAAAATGGTATGAAAGACGACAAGATTTAGCTTGTCTAGTTTTTTGCTCAAAAAAGATGAAAACAGAGGTTCTTTATTTAATGAAAAGATTATATGGGTTTGATTTGAATTACGAAGCACTTTCACCAACTCGTACTCCCTCAGTTTTATCTTTTGTGGATGATTATTTCCTTTTTACTTATTTAAATGAGTCAACAAAATTTCTTTAGTATGATTAATGATATATACAGGCTGTCTGTATCAACAGATAATATTGTTTCATTCCTTCATTTATCATACTTCCATAGTTACATTGTTTTGATGTATATTTCTAAAAATACTTGTTGACTGTGTTTAAAGAATTGTTTTTAAGACAAATGGGGGAACGTACAATGGGAAGGTGGTTCTTAGAGCGGGAGGTGTAGCGAGAAATCACGCTGATGCTTTGACAAGATTGGGTGTAAACACACAACTAATTTCAGCAATTGGGACTGATCATATGTCAGAGATTCTTGAAAAATTGTGTAAGCATATGGTAAGTCTTTTGAAATAAATGATTTGCATGTATGGTTTAGAATATTGAAAAAACTATCAGAGTAAATAAAGTACCATTGCCCATCTACAGTGGGATTACCAGACAAGGAAATGTTTTATGTGGAATTTTAAACGTTGAAGAAATGATGAATAAAATTAGTCCTGAGCTGCTTATGAAAAATGAAGAAGTTATAGCTAGTTCTAAGTATGTGGTTTTGGATGGTAATCTGAGCAAAGAAACAATCAAGAAAGCTTCGGAAATTTGTAGTATGAATAATGTAGGTATTTGGTTTGAACCAGCTGACAAATCAAAAGTTTATAAAATGTTTTACAAAAAGCATGTTCTTAAAGGTATCCGGTATTTTTCGCCTAATGCAAAAGAATTTGAAGAATATTGCAAAATACTTAAAGTGGATATTAAACCGTTTGCATCATTTGACCAGGATTATGTGTCAAATATTTTGAAAAATCAACATCATAAATTGTGTCCAAGTGATTTACAAGAAGTCATCGTGACTTTGGATGAAAAGGGAATAACTGGATGGGATAATTTGATGAAAATGGGATTTTCTAAAGAAGCCCCAATTGCGATCAATAGGGAAAAAATCGTTTCAGCTTCGGGAGCAGGGGATTGGTTAGTTTCAATACTTATTTTGCACTTTTATATTTATTAATTTAGTTTCAACTCTGGATACATTTCCGGACTTGTAAAAGAACTGGAAAGGCCAGAAAGATTGAACATAGCAAACAAAAGTGCTAAGTGTTCTCTATTATCATCTGATGCGGTCCCATCAACAATCACTAACAATATATGAATAGATTAAACTATTGCCATGTAGATAAACATACCTATATTTGGCTCCTATTTGCATTGAGTTTCATAAAACATTCCAAATTATGTGTTCCAATGAAAATTTGCAGAGAAATAAGCTATTAATAAATATGTTACTAATTGTTTTGTTTATATTTAATGTCGGTTTTATAGTTTCTGTGGATTCGTATGAGAAAACTTTGTACATAAGAGCGTTGATTAATGTAAACCTAATTTTTATACCTAAATCATCAAACAGATCTTCAATATCTCTTTTCTGCTGGGCAGGGAGGCATTTAAATATTTTACGAAAAAAATGTTACAGACTTTCAGGTCTAACTATAAGGAAATTCAGCTTAGAATAAATATTATTTGCCAACAACTTACTTAATTTAACGCAAAGTAAACTGACTTATTATATTCAAAATTTAGCTTAGTTCTTAATTGTAAAAAAAGTTTATTGAAATCAAAAGAATTAAGAAATATAAATTAAACTGAAGGTGAAATACTATTTTGAGCAAGTGTTAAAGCAAGGTTCTTTTCGTCTACTACTACCTCGCCACTAGCTATTCTTGCTACGTACATTTTCTTTAAAACCTTGTTATAAGCTTCAGCATATTGAATCTTATCTTGTTCACTTCCCAGATCATCATCACCTTCAACAGTACCGTAATTAAATCTTGGATGTACACCTTCGATATATTTTTTGGCCATTATTTCTCCAATGTAAATCTTTGCAAACAACGCACATCTAAGTATAAAATACTTGTTTCCAGGATAATGAATTTGATTCGGAAAAAGCATTGTTTCAATAAACATTTGCATTATGTTTATGTTTTTGGATACCTTCACCATGAAGCTGCTAGACATAATTAACTTTTGTACAAGAAAGTTATTCCACGGAGCTCTAAAAATTAAATTATTGTGTAATATTGTTAGTCTTTCCATATATCTCATAATAGTTGCGATAGATGCATTTCCCCCATTTTTCGGGAGAACTGTGGTAAAATAATGTAGCCAAATTAAGGCAGCAGTTTCATTTTCTGATATGAAACACACGACTGAATCAGGAACAGTACCTCTTTCTTTGGATATTATGGAAGATAATTCATTTTTCTCTAGTGTGCAACTTATTAGATCAAGTTCAAGTAAATCATCAATGATCATCATTGTAAATTCTGGCAAGAATACTCGTATAAGATCGTTATTTTCAAACTCGAATAATTTCTTGTACTTTTCATTATTGGTGCTTTGGGCATAATCTTCCATATCAATTGCTTCACTAACTTTTGTGCCCATGTAAATCAGCTTGATTAGAAACATTAAAGTTGCATTTTCTCTAACTTGCTTGTGCTTAGTTGAGGCATTTTCCATTAAAATTGAGACTACTAGATTTAACAAGACGTGAGTAATATGGGGATCTGCAACAAGTAGGGCTATTGCTGTCAGTTTTTCAAACATTACTGTCTCTTTTGTTTCCAATTCCGCTTTTAGTGTTTTAAATCTAAAATCTTTGAAATCTTTCTCAATTACTATAAAATCCAAAGTAGATGAAAAGACTGAACTACTTTCATTTGTGGAAATAAATGTCGCATTTGTATCATATGCCAAATTGATTATTTCCGCTCGTAGTGATAATAAGTGGTAATCACCCGTACTTTTAAAGAATTTTTTTATACTTGTCATTGTTAATTTATAGAGGATTGGGTCTGTCCCAAACATTTCAACTATTTGCTTTATCTGCTTCCAATTTCGTTTGGATTTGGTAGTTTCCCAGCCAAAAAAGTTAGTAGCATTTGATTCCACCGAAAGAACAAGCTTATTCTTGGCCTCAATATAAGACTCGAAAATTGGTTCAAGCTCCTTTAAGAAGAGTTCTGGAAAACTAGCCCAAATTTGTCTTTTCACTGTTATCCCACAAGCTTCATACAAATCTTTGTTTTTCCCGATTTCTTGAACATACATCGGATCGACTGCCGTAATTACTTTCAAAATTTCACACAAAGTTGGCCGGATCTCTGGAACTTTATTGAGCGTGAAACTTTTTTCCAGTAGATTTGTTAATAAGGTATGGGAGTCGCCTGATTTGTCCGCACCGAGTGATTGGACTTTTTGAAGCATTAAAGTGCTCAGATCTTTAAATATGTGATCGTATAGAGCATGTCTAGTAACACCATGGAAGTCCAAAAATTGATAGATAGGATCCATTGGAGTTTCTAGTTGAATGGCGCAAGTATAATCAATCAGGTTGTGTGTTTCGGCTACTCCCTTTGCCAACAACGAGAATCGCAATGTGTTGGCCGATACGATTTGACTATCTTCTAAGGCAGATGCATAAGTGAACGGATCCATTCTCAAATAATAATTAATTAAACAATTTAACTAGATCAAAAGATAGATTTATCTGATTTAACAGCTTTAAGGAGCTTAAACAAATTGAAATATTTACTTATAAAATTAATTAATTACATCAAACATCGTCTATTTTGGTTAAAAAACTCTCAAGATCATTACCGAAGAACTCTCTGGCATTTGCCATCACTGATTCTTTATTCTTTTCTCCAAATATGTCATTGAGTTCATGGCCATTTGATTGCATTTTATATAACACCATTACTTTGAATAGGTGCTCAATGCATGGTGATTTGGGTTTGGCTGAAATTTCAATGATGGCATCATGAACTTCTTCAGACAGCGCAATCCTATTATTAATAGCCATTAAATGACCATATGGAGAATTCAGCGGTTCATCGAAAACAATCATCGAAAATGTTTGTTCCATTATTTCAGTCATTTCCTTACTATTTTCCGCTAAAGGAATGACATGTTCTTGACCGAATCTGAAACATTCTGGTGCATTTTTCTGTCTGATTAATTCAGTTATATGTTGAAGTAATATTTTGAAAACTATGTTTGGAAACTTTTCTTTGAAATTTGAGTAATTGTCTGTTATAAGTTGATAAGCTTCCATTATTTTGCCATCAAGGAAGTTTCTCTTTATTTCAGCTCTGACCGTTAATAATCTAGCCATTTCGGTAGTAAACTCAAGGCCAGTTTCTCTAGCAAAAGATTCGGCTGCATTTTTATATCCTTCTGATATTAGATATGCATAGATTGTAGCTTCCATCCTGGCATTATGGGAAATATCACAATAACCACTGATAGTCCGTTTAAACCAGCCTAAATCAAAGTAATAAATAATACAAAATGATTACACTTACTTGTTTCACATAATTCTGTATAATTCTCGTCTTTTTCAGGTAATTCACTTAAAGCAAATTTAGGGGCCATATGTAGTGGCAGTTTTTGCTTTTTGAATAGTTTTTTATTGCACGGAACCATGTTGTATCAATAAAAATGCCCTTTTTGATAATAAGTGTACAAGTTATATATCATCTGTTGTTTTGAATAAAGCATCTTTGGCCTAATATTTCCCAGCTGGAATTGCTTATTTAAGGCAGTACAAACTGCAAATGAACTGTATTTAGATAATATTTCAAGCACTACTACGCAAAAACAAGTATGTATTTATTTGTATTGTCATTCATCGGTTAAAAAGGCTTAATGACCATCAATGCATATATTGCAATGCATAGATGCAATTTTATAACCCAATCAATCTGTATTTGAATGCAGACATACTCAGACAAATGGTTGTTAAAGTGTACTGCGTTGATGAATACTAAAATCCAACTCATAGTAAGATGATGAGAACATCTTCTGAGCAGTCAAATATAAACTAAAACATAATGAAATAAACACGTTCATGACTGAATTTTCAATATTTAATTAAATTATTAAATACATTAGATAATGAAATGCATCAAGCAATGAAATGCAGTAAGTAATGGAATGAATCAAGCAATGCAGTAAGTAGTGAAATGAATCAAGTGATGAAATAAATCAGGTACTAATTTGAAAGAAATGTAATAAAAGACTTAAATCACAAGCTTTTTGAACAGAAATTTATTTCAACAAACATAATAATAATGAATAACAATAATCATTATTAAGAAATCTAAGCTTCTTGTTCGGCAACAAAGTCCTTCTTGAGTTTTCCGAGGAAAGCCTTCTTTTCTCCAGAGGTTTGGAATCTTCCGTGTCCGAATTTGGAGGTGGTATCGATGAATTTAAGATTGATCTTTTCGAAGGCGAATCTCTTAGTTTGGGGAAGGAGAGATTTTCTCAAGGTGATAACTCTCTTCTTTGATCCCATGCAAGATCCACGGATCATGATGAAGTCTCTGCAAATAGATGATTAATATAAGTATTAAAATAATATTTGTAATAAAAGGCGTTAGCTATTCTTTGTTCAACTTAAAAGAAAAAATATCTCGACTATCATAAATGACTTTAAAACTATTTGGATTAAATAACTTTAAAACATTTGAATTACCCCCAAAAAAAGCACCCATATTTGTTTTGATTTTTAAGATTAAAATAAACTTACTGGTTCACAATTCCATAATGAGGAAAGCCTCCCTGAAAAGTAAAGTATTAATAAAGGTTCCATTGGTATGTATTAAATTTATGGATTAAACGTTCA
This sequence comes from Rhabditophanes sp. KR3021, assembly GCA_963281155.1. Classification (NCBI taxonomy): domain Eukaryota; kingdom Metazoa; phylum Nematoda; class Chromadorea; order Rhabditida; family Alloionematidae; genus Rhabditophanes; species Rhabditophanes sp. KR3021. The sequence goes on along the minus strand of CAUJLY010000004.1, from coordinate 2,442,184 downwards.
TATTCAGAAATGCGATATTATCCTCATAGATCTATCTGCGGAATTGCTAAGCATTCTTCATCACTATATGAGAAATCGCACTCTTAATTATTCTTCATTATTTTATAAGAACAACGCATTCTTCATCATTATATAAAACAACTTTTAAATTTAGGTTTAAACATACCATTGGGTTGATTGACTTTTCGGTAAGATCTTGTTCAGTTGATCCGTTGTTCTTTCCTTCGGCGGTCAAGCAAGATTTTCCCATTCTGAAGATCTTCTTGTTCATTTCAGTACGGTGATGGTAACCCTTTTGTCCGGCACGAGCGACGGTGTAGGATACACGAGATGGATGCCAAGCTCCGATACAAGCGACCTTGCGGAGACCTTTGTGGGTTTTTCTTGGTAATTTCTTGGTACCCCAACGAGATGTTACTCCCTTCATTCCCATTCCCTTGGTGACTCCGATGCAGTCGATAAGTTCATCTTGGGAGAAGACTTGTTCGATTGGAACTTGCTTTTCGAGCTTTTCTCTGGCCCAGTCGATCTTTTCAGCCACGGTTCCTCCATTCACTTGGATTTCCATGATGTGAGCTTTCTTTTCTCTCTTTTTCAAGAGTTTGGCTTGGGTGTGGGCGAGGACACGGATTGAAGAGCAGTATTTCTTCATCTTGGCGAGGTCAGCTTCGATGGTCTTCTTTCCGGCATCATCTTGCCATCTCTTGGCATACTTGGTGAAAGCCTTTTTCTTTGAACGGTACCTAAATGATTAAAAGATATTAAGAATTCGTTAAGGAGCATCAATTAGCCCGAAACAGAGTTCTCATTCCCTCATAATTTAGACATATCTAATGATACATTCAATCAGCGGAGAGCTATCTTATTCTGTCTTGATCTTTCTTGCAATAAATAGCAGAGGAAAGAAAATTCTTTCGAGAGAAGGTTGACCAACCAAGGAAGTTACCAACTGAGGAAATGAGAAACTGTAGGACAGCAAGACAGAAAATATAAGCAACATACCAGTTCTTGTAGAAACGACGTTTGCAATCTTCGGACATATGTTCGGCGAAGATGGTCTTCAAGACACGTGGTCCACGAGGAGTCTCGATGTATCCGACGATGCCGAAGATGACCATAGCTGGTGTCTCGATGACTGTGACGGCTTCAACGACTTCCTTCTTGTTGACTTTTGAGCCTGGTTTGTCCATTTCACGGACGATGTGGGTCATACCGGCCTTGAATCCGAGGAAAGCGGTAAGATGGACTGGCTTGGAAGCATCATCCTTTGGGAAAGCCTTACACTTTCCTCTGTGTCTTGCGGCTCTCTTCTTGGGGGTGAATCCCATAGAACCGTGACGTGGAGCAGAAAATTTTCTGTGTGACATTATTTACCCTAAAAGTATAGAATATTTAGAAACAATTCATTAGTATTTTAGGGCTGTTTATTTAGAAAACCAAAATAATTTAGCCTGTGCATCTAAACAAATTTTAAATATTTGCCAAATGGGCTCATCACTTTACAATCTTTCGTTTCGAGAGTTTCGACTGGAATTATGACTGTGTATATTCGAATTTTTGAACATGCAAACAAAGGATAGATATCGTCAATTTTTATGCAATGGGTTTAATCATATAAAAATTAACATCACCAATTTGGAAAGAAATTATTGGATCATAGAGATTCACATAAAACACCATTTTCATTAAAACCACTTGAAAATGTGTTTGAAATAATTTCAATAACAATCAACTTTTGTTTCATAATGAAGAGTTTATAAGAGACAAAAGATTTTTAGATACTTGGCAGACACTTTTTATTTATAATGTTGACTATTAAACCTCCGTTATTTATGTTTTAATTTAGGCAATGTAATTGTATCATCGTATAATAAAATCAGTTATTCCACAAAACTATTAAAATTCGGGTACCATAAATGCTCTGCTCTCAAAGTAAAGTCACTTTATCAATTCTGTTATCCAGTTCGGAATACACAGTATTTATATACTTAAATCATCAAATAAGTTTTTAATATCTCTTTCATATGTGCCGATGAAGGCATCTAAGAAATTTCGGAAAAATGTTTTTCAATTTTACATTTACATAAAAGTAGACTATTTATATACTTGAGTTTCAAAAAAGAAATGATACAGTTTGTTTAAAGAGTATATTAAAGACATCCATAATTTTGCCAATTCTCTTCTGGAATCGAGTCAGATTTTTGTGTTTCATCATAGATATTTGTGGAAGTTTCACCAACATTCTCATACAAGCTCAAGGCCTTTTCTTTATCTCTCACCAAGTTTCTTCGTTCACCTTCAGCTGGTGCTAATTTTGCAGAACCAAAAGCTTCATTTAATAAACTAGGTTCATCATTATCGGTTTTAGGAGTTGACGTTAATTTGGGTTTAAAGTGTTTCATGCTGGGAGTACTTGGAGGAACATTTGACTTGGGAATGTTTTGATGATGAGTTTGATATGATGGCGGTGGAGGTTTTTTTGCATAAGGAGGTGGTAATGCATTATTATTATTTGATTTGTATGATTGTTGTCTGTATGATCCACCACGTTGTTGATTAAAGTTGTTTATAATTGGTTGTGAATATAATTGGATTGGAACTTCTATTCCTCTTGGTTCATTAATTTGAGCCACTTCGTTGTCTAGAGAAGTTGCCGTTGATGGTCTGTGGTTGTAGATATTGGATTCTTGATATGAAGAGGTTTGGTAATTACAACCATTGCGATATCGAATCGAATGTCTATTTGCAGCATTTTCCGACGATGATTTTTGAATCAAATTTGGTCTACCGATTGTTTCATATTCAACAGATAAACCATCTCCTTCTGATGAGCTACAAGTTCCTCCATTGTTCAATTGAAAATCTTGAATATTAGTATTGTGATTATCTAAAAAGGCTCATAAATTAATATCATTCATTACAACAAAAGCAAAAAAATTTAAGCTGCATAAAATGATAGCTGTTGTTTTCTCGTGCCTTTTAGATGCCTCCATTATCTGTGTTTGTTGATATGTATGTAGTGTGTGCAATAATTCATGCCGTGCAATTATACAAATAAAATTTATTTGAATTAACAAAAATAAAATAAAATAAAAATATATATGATGGTTCATGCAAACAAAAAATAATACGTAAAATCTTCTCATATATTGGATATATATTTTCACAGGACAATAATTGTAATATTAAGTAATTTGGCAGATGCAAACTTAATCTAATATTCAAGTGATTTATACAGAGAGATCAGTTATTTTGAATATAAAATAAGTATGAAGGAGTGTGTGAGTGTCTAAATCATGCATTTTCATAAAGACTGCTTGGTCTGTGTGGACGATTAGAATTACTTTTAATTGGGGCGCGACTGGATCGTACGTTGCCAAGGTGTGGAGTTTTATCACGGTTATTTTTGTAACATGGAGAAACAGGAGGCATTAATGCAAGATCAGCCTCAACAACTTTATATTCATCTGCGCTTTCTTTAATAGCTCTTCTAGAAGATGGAATAAGGCAACATGCAAGGCCTTTAGCTCCATTTGCTAGCATACTAGATTTGGCAGAAAGTTTCGGTGAAGGAGTTCTTTCTTCGGGAGATTTTACAAGTCTCAGAGACCTAGTTCTCAAGGTAGCTCTTTCGAATATCTTTCTTGATATTAAGGCATCATCTTTAGTAGTTTGGGGATGTTTTGACCCCACCAGTGTGACATCAAGTAAATTAGACAAAGATCTTTGTAATTTTTGGACATTCGGATGCTTTACAGTTTCATGCTTGTAAGGCGTAAATGAAGATAATTTGGTTTCATGCATAACCTTATCATCTGAATTGACATTTCGTGCTAAAGGTGTAGGGGAATTATGTGAAGAACCATTGTTAAAATGGTTATTTGATGTGGTGGAAGAGGCGGAAGAGTATGAACAATCAGAGTAGGTTGGATGCGCGTGGGAAGGGGTAAAGTAAATTCCCGAATCATTGCCTCCACTTCCATCAGAAGAATTCTGATCAAAGGTAGGCGTGGACAGGCCAGATAAATTTTGGGGATTAGAAGAAATTTGGTTTAGGGAAGACTGACCGTTTGTATTTTGAATTAATTTTGCTGTCATTGCGGGTGGTGTCAACGTTGCTTCTTCACTGGAATTTGATCCATCATCTGAAGATGATCCGTGGATCAAGGATGTTTTGGGAAGTCCTTTTCTAGATGGTGAACGGCCAGTGAAAGCTCTCATTGTCTTAGATACTAAAGAATTTTTTTCCTTTTGGAGTGGCTTATTTCCAAGAGCTTTGAATTGGTCCATCACTTTTTCTTCTAGCTTTTCCTGAATTCTACGTTGATCTTCGAGTTTTTTCTAAAGGCAATTAATTATTTATTTATTTGTTGGTAAACCTACATGTAATTCTTTGTTAGTGTTGTAATGAGAATCTTTGTCGTTCATGCTTTTCTTGACTAATTCTCTATTCTCTTTTTGCAAGTTGTCCACCATTGAATGCAGCGAGAGCCTTTCATTTTCGAACAAATTTCGTATCTTCTTTAATTCCTCGCGAAGCTCAGCGATTTCTTGGTCTCGCCTGCTTAATAACTCATTTAATTGCTCAATTTGTTTACCAAGACTAGCATTCATCGTTAACATTAAGGGTTCACTTCTCATAACACGATCTTGATCTGCTCTAAGTCTTTCATAATGAACCTTAATTTCAGAAAGATCTTTTTTCAATTTATTATTTTCATTTTGTTGGCCAGTCAATTGCCGTAATGTCTGTGCATTAATACTTCTCTCTTCAAAAAGTTCTTCTTTTAAGCTGCGATTTTCTTTTTCATTTAACTCACAGATTGATTTTAATTCAATGAATTCATTGTCGTTTTTGATCTGATTCTTTAAATTGACATTTTCCGAACGCTTTAACTCATAATTGTAAACAAGTTTCTGATGAATGTCATAAAGTGAATCATAATCTTGAACTAAGTTGTGGTGATTGGTTTCTTTTTCAGAAAGTATTTTGGAAATTTCACATTTCTCAGCAACGATATGATTAATTTGATTTTTAAGATCTTGTACATCACCGTTTAATGTTTCGTTCAAGCATGAAATATTCTCTAACTTAAGTGAAAGATGGGTCTTTTCTTTTTCAATGTCCTTCACAATACGAGCATTATCTTTATGATTTCTTTCAATGGCATCCATTTGAGCAAGTTTATTTTGAAGACTCGATATTTGGTCTCTTGCTTGACAATTTTCTTTCATTAGTTTTTTCTTTTCATCATCCATGCCAGGAATTTCACTGCCAGCTTTTCTCAAAGCTTCAATATCTTTTTTTAAAGAATCAAGTTCTTCAATTTGGTCTTGTTGTTGAACTCTTAAAGCATCAGCCTCATTTCTAGCAGCATCGAAACTCTTCATGAACACGGTGTCAATTGCTTTTACCAGGCCAGCATCTTCTGTCTTTGAAACATCATCTAAGTAAGACATCATTTCAGTACCCAAAAATCTTTCTCCATTTAATTTCATGGCAGTAATGACACTACGAAGGCGAGAAATTAAGTCTCCAATATTTCCCTTCTCTAAATCAAGCTCTGTACGAAGCTTCTTTACGCTGATATTGTAACATAAATTTTGGGATTCCAAGGAATCATTTTTAGCCTCAACGTCAATCAACTGGATGCACTTTTCAGAAAATGTCTGTTCCATATTCTTAAGTCTGCGATTCAAATTCTCAAGTTCAATAACTTTAGCTGTAAATTGATGGGCTTTTTCTTCAGTTGCTTCAAGCCTTTCTTTCATATAAACTCGTTCTTTCTCAAGAGTTTTCTTTTCGCGTGATAAATTTGAGTTTTCTAATGCCATGCTATCAATAGTTTGCTTGCAATCTTCAAGTTCAATACGTTGATTCTTTTTCTCAAACTGAATTTTACATAAAACGGAATCAATTTTACTTTTTTCTTCAAGGATTTCATTAATCGTATGTTCTTTTTCACTTAATTGCCTTCTGAAGTCTTTGCGCTCATTTTCAGCAATGATGTCAGACTCATATTTAATTTCGTTTTGGATTTGATTTAATTGGCGGTTTGTTTCTTTCAACGTAGCAGACAAGGCATTTTTATCAGCTGATAATTGAACAACCTGTTTTTCATTTAAACTATTGCATTCTCTTTCCTTTTCCAAGTCTTTCTCCACCGAAACTAACGTACTTTCCTTAAATTTCAATTGTTGTTTTAACTTCTCAATACTATTTCTTAGATCTTCTACATCTTCACTTTCCATCATTGAATTATTATGAGCGTCAAGAGTACTATTAAGCTTTGAGGTTAAGGATAAATTTTCATGTTGCAATCTAATGTTCTCAGTTCTTAGACAATCATCCAATTGAAAAGCCAAGCTAGATGAATTTGCATCATTATGATTATCTAAGCTATTACATTCAACTTTTCTCCTTAATTCATTGTATGTATCATTCAAGTCATCGAAAGTCCTTTGCATTTTTGTATTATTCAATAAAACATCCTGATGTTTTAAATTGACTTTTGCAAGTTCGGATTCTAACATTTTGTTGGATTCCTCGGCACGTTTCAATCTGTCCGATAAAATATTAGAATTTGTCATCTTTTGACTTGTTTTTTCATCTTTGTCCTGTAAAATTTTGATCGAATCATTCAAGAGAAGATTTTCCTTTTCCAATTCATTCTTTCTGTTTTGAATAACTTCGTAATCAGATAATTGTTTCCTAAGACGTTCATTACTTTTTTCCAACTCTGGCATTCTAACACATTTAGATTTCATAATTTCATAGTCGTCTTCAAGGTCTTTATATTTATTTGCCCGACTAACAAATTCCTCGGTTTTACTCTTTAGTGCGTTATATTCCAGAGTTAGTTTCTGTCTGCACGAATTTATCTCAATATTTTCCTCTTCTTTACTTTCAAGCTCTTGAGCCAGTAATTGATATTGCCCAGTTAACTTAGTAATCTCGTGTTTTAGTTTCCTTTCCGTTTCATTAGAAAATGTTGGATCATTATCCATGGAATCAGTGCTTGTTTTGCTAGATGTAGTAGATGATCCGCAGTCGTCAATGGTGAAAGCATTGGTAGAAGAAGCTGTGTCGGAATCAAGTTCGTGGATCAAATCCATAAATTTCTTTTGCAAATCATTTCTCTCCTCAGCAATCTTTTGTACCATTGATGTTTCCTCACCACCATTTAATGCTAAAACCGTGACTCCTTCTTGTTCACAAATCTTAAAACATTATTATAATTTAATCAACCCCATCACTAACCTTATTCAATTCATTTTGAATATCCAGTGCCATCGTGGCAATTCTATTTTTGAAGATTTCGCCACGGTCACTCTCAGTGATGCATTTTAATAATAAAATTAGTATTTTAATCATATCATGTCCCGATTGCTCTAAAATAAGGAATAAAAATTAATTAATAAAAATTCGCTAATAGCAACAATAGTTTAAGCTTCTCATCGTGATCACACATTAAATATATTTATTAATTAGGAGCTTAGAGTATTTAAACTGAATGGTAAATAGACATTCCATTAAATCACTTTTGTCGCCTCTTTCTAGACGAGTTTTTGGGGAATCTATCAAAAGAAGTTGATTCAACAAATTTAAGAATCTTTAAAAAAGGAGAAAAAGAAATAGAAATTAATCACTGAATTAAAAGCTAAATTACTAATTTTAATTGGTCAATTCAATCAGCTAGATATAGTTTCACAAAAAGTACTAATTTCACAGCTTCTACTTCTTCTTTAAAAAGCTAGTTGAGGACATTTGATTAAACAAATGCATTTAATTGCTAAAACAATTTTAATCAGAGTAATGCACATTGCTCATAAGTGTATAATTGGTCAAATCTATTTGGAAATTGCTCAATCTAAGTACATATTTAGTAGTAGCAATAATCTTTTTAAGCCGCTAATATGAAAAATAAATTGGGCGCTGATTTTCGGAACAACGTATATTTATATTTATGTAAAAGTACATTGCCATCAAAATATAATAAATTTTTATCTGTCAATCGAGACAAGAACGACTATTAAAAGTATAATTTGAAGACGTCTTAATAAATTGAAACTATATTTATTAGATGTAGTAATGTAGAGTAGATGTGTGGTGTAGCAGTTCAATTAAAAAAGACTATACGTACATTATAGTTCTTTTGACAACAACGATTTAATGAGATGATGCCAAGTTACAACAATCTAGTGACTACCATTGCCAGGACCTTTTGATCTCAGGGAGCAAGTTAAAAGGGTGAGCAATTTTGATATAAATCGCACCAACCTGTGATGGCACCACAAAACTAATATTCTAAACATTATATTTGTCAGTCCATCAAAACAATTTTTTTTAGTGTTTTTAGTCTAATTAACAAAATATACACAACGGAACACAAGCAAACACGACCCTGAGAATGTCCTAAATATTAAAAGATCTATAATTAATAATAAATCTCGAAGAAGGTGTTCCGTCTAAATGAAGATCCAATACATCAATAAATAAGTACCTACTTTAGTTCACATCATAAAAGTTTTACCAAAATCAAAAAAGGTATTCTTCTGGAAAGTAAGGTGTGCCTCTGTCTTATTAAAGTATATAAAAGTATTGTTGAATCTAAAAGTGAGCAATTTAACCATAGGCATCATAAAATTAAATAGTGTAAATACATATAAATTCCCCTTTTACATTTTATTATCCATGCCTTTAATGTAATGAAAGTTTGGTATTTGATGGGAAGTTTATGGTAAATGCATTGTCCCCAAAAAACAACTTACCTGCAGATGGGTTACGGGCAATATTTAATAAATTCGGTAATGTCATTACAATTACCCTGCCAAGGCGGTTCTGAAAATGTAATAAAATTAGGATAAATAATTTTTAAAAAATGAAAAGTTCAAAAAGGTCCATTAAAATGATTTGATTAGTCGTGAGAAAGATGGTGCATATTTATTATATACAAATATTAAATTGAACAAAACGGAAACATGTTCATAGTATAGGTACAATTTAATTGGTTTTAAAATCATGTACAATCATACATAAATAAATGATGAATAGTATAGTAATTGGTTTAAAGGCAATTTATTGGATGTTGTGAACATATTTTAACAATACTTTAATCCTATTAATTAGTACTTTTATCATGATCCTTTAGCGGAAAGCAGGTTTCTATTGATAAGAAGAATATGTAATATTTGAAAGAGATGACGACTCCTACTATGGTAATAATCACTTTATTTATAGAGGAAACAAAGAAAAGTTTTCTTCCTACTCATCATCATACATAGTTTAATCAACAATTCTTACATAAGCGCACAGTATAATAATATGATTAATATATTAAAACCATTTAAAATAATCAACAAAAGACAGGAAATGTAAATGAAGCTGTAAAAGAGAGGATGAATAAATAAAAATGTTCAGGAATGTAACGATAAATATAATCCAATTCTAATATAATATCTTTAAGCAAATAACCAAAAATGGATGTGATCTGAGGCAACGGATATTCATTTATTCTTTCAACATAATAATATCAAAATATCTATACACACACCAAATGTATTCTCCAATTTTAACAGGAATTTATATGGTTAAAATGGAATTTACAAGGATCATAAATTCTAAATGACTATTTTTTAACAGAAAGGCTCCTCGTAGACTACGAAAATTAAGGATCAACAAGAATGGGCTCCTATTAAGGGTTTTTTCTAAGGCGAAGTTTAATCTTATACAAAAAATATATTTATAGCTGTAATTAAATTGAAAGTGAAAGTATTTTTGTGGATAAGAAAATGATCGTTAACGGCAGAAAAATGTATTAGCATATCAGTATAATAAAATAGAAAGTAATAATGTCAATCTCTATAAATCGAATAGCATAATATGTCATTTTTTATCATTTACTGTGTAATAATAATGAAAAGGTGTGTATGTCTATTTATTCATTAAAACCAATTTTTTGGGCGCTGCAGAGGTAATTAATTGTGAGCAAATATGTAAACGAAACAAACAATAGATTATCAAACAGATTACCAGCATTCGCGAAGTGTAATTGCGCAAGTGTTGTGACTATACTCGGTTAGAGATCTATTTCAAGATAAGTTACCGAACTTTGTTTATGCTTCGGTTATCTTAGCTTATTAGACAAACAATTTTTTCTTTGCAAATTTGTTAATTAGGGCCGATCTAATGTGGCTTGGGATATCTTTAAAAGGCGGCATTTTTAGTAAGTCGGTTAATATGTATTTTAAAGAAATGACAATAGACTATCATATTTTAAGAAATGACGATAGACATATTTTAAAGGTATTGAGATAGACGTGTTCAGTCAATTTTTAATGGCGCATCCGACTCTTTTAATATTATTTAATAAATGTTTGACTTACCTTATAAAAATCACACAGGTTATTGAACAGAATTTTGAAGTACTTTAATCTTGTTTGAGAGTCAACAATGCCGTCATTGGCATCCAGCAAATTCGTATCGAATGAATCTGGATCCCTATAAAAAAATGAAGCCGTTAATTGACCTTCTAAATCAGGATTTTATTCACAACATTTAAGGTGCTAGACAACATAATTGTGTAATAAGTGTATATTTAGTAAAGATTTAATCTGAAGTCCCGTCGACAGCTTGCCTTAATGTAAGTGAAGGGCCATTGTGGTGTAATAGATGGACTGCTTAACGTACTGTTGTGCAATCAACCAATAATTATTAGTTTACTTATAAAGGATTAACTTTGAAAACGTCGATACTTCCCAATTTAATCTATTTAATGGATACCACTAATTTGGTTTTATTATCACCATCGGCAAAAACTTACGCATAAAAATAAACTAAATTCAGAACTAATCCGGCAGATAAATCGTTGTATTGTAGTTGTCTTGTTCTTGAACGAACAATATCCAACTCGCAATTATTCTCAACATCATTTATTTGTTGCCAATAATTAGAGGGAATTAAAGGCTTGTCTCCAGAAAAGATGTCTCGTATCCAGTAACCCAAACATCCTTTCCAAAATACTTCCTCATTCATTTGATATTATTAGTACTTTATTAATAACGAAAACTTTTGTGATCAACCATAGAAATGGTCCAATTAATTAGAATGATTATCTGGACTTTTTTGCCAATATATTAATATTGTCGGCAACTTTGAAAGAATCTGAAATTTGATACATATTAATAGGAACGAATTAAAAGAAACATATTAATAAAGAACGAATTAAGAGATACACATTAAGATTAGCTGTTGATGAAAGAGCAGTTCTCACGCAAATAGCTCATATGATAAAATAATTTTTATAAATATATTAATCAAGTTGGTAGGGTCCCGTTTGAAAAGTAAAAGAACTTTCGCGAGGTAAAGCACCCTGAAAAAGCGTCAAAAGGGTAATCAAAAAATTGTTGCTTGTCAACAGATAGACAAAATTCGGCTTACTAGTTTTGGTGGAGTCTTTTCCGTTAACTTAATATAAATAATAATATTTTTTGGTTCTTTATTAAAATACCAGTCTCCAATGGTCTAAGGAACTTGGGGGTAAAAAATTGTTTCAAAGGTAGATCAAAAGAAAAATGATAGGGTCCTTTGCGTGCATAATATCCAATTATTACTCATTTTCATTCGGAATTTCAAAATTTACCTAGCTTATTTTAATAACAATAGATCAAACTAGTAAACAGTTGCTAAGACTGGAACGGGCAACGGAAGCAAGTATAAAGTGAATAGATGTTAAACAGATTAGGTAATATTATATTACGAAGTATTGTATGATATGCTTACAAAAGATGACATACATTGGCACGCGAAACAATAAAGCCTGCCTGGTTATTAGTATCAAAAAAAAGGAAAGCGAACCTTTCAAAAAATAGGACAAGGTGACTTTTGGTTTTTATGGCAAAAGATGAAATGAATTGAGTCTTTTGAATTTATTAAAAAGAAAATACGCAATTGAGATGCAGTCAAGTTTGTCTAATAGTACAAATGATACAAGTTGTGGTAATATATTGTATAAAAGTGAGGACTATATATTGCATCAAATAGCATGCAAGTGATTAATTTTAATCAGGAACACATTAACGATGCTAAACGTTTTTTCTGCTAACTTTATTTTATATCAAAATAAATAAAAAGAACTTCGGGGGTGATGAATGGTAGTATAAATAATTAAAAGCTTTTTTATTGAGATAATCAGTTGATTCAGAATCAACTTTTTGTCAAGCTAGTTATCACCGATCTGAATATGCTACAACAATAGTATGTTTGTATGTGTTGTATGCAAATTGCAAAAAATTGTCAATCAGATTGGTGATTTGATACTTTGTTTGATTAGGATTGTGATCAAAAAATATATAGGGTAGGTAATTTAGATATTTGGTTTTTATAAAGTTTTAATTACATGCTATTAGAAGAGAGAGGGACATCTTTTTGTCCGTTAAATGTAATATATTATTGTATTTATTGTATTATTGCATTTCATATATTTGAACAAGGACATTAAAAGCGGTGCGCAGTAGCTACAATTTTTTATAATGCGCAATATAATAGTATATTGTACATGTATTGTATATATTTACAAAACAATCTCATCTTAAACTGTGTGCAATGACAATCAAAGAAGTGGCTAATCTTATGTAATTCATTAAATTTAGGGAAATTGCTTTGAAATGTTTTAATTATGTGCGGCATTTTTAACCTCCCATTCTACCTGAAACAAGGTTGAAGCAAAAGAACTGGTACAACTTCAGCTAATGGTGGTGAATTAAAGGTTTATGAGTACAAGATGATACAAAAAGTGAATTTATAAATGATGTCTCATGAAAAATGTAAATGACTAATATAATGCTAATCAGGGTCATAAAAGTTTAACAAACATTTGCTCTGATTTGGCTTAAGTTGATATGTGAGAGGAATTGAAAGAGGTATTAATACATATTGAAGGGCAAAGGATCAACTATTTGGCTCACTTTCATAAACAATCATCACTATGACTAAAATAATCATACTGTTTTTGTAATGATACCAATTTGTTTATTTTACTTGATTTTGAATATCAAGTATAAAAATGTGAACACAAGTAATGGGTTCGTTAATCAAATAAGAAAAACACAAAAATAAGACAAATATGAAAAGCTTAGTATCTGTCAAATTACTAGAGAACTGTAAAATATGTATCTATGTTTAAAGATGTATTTTTTCCTCCCAAAACAAAACAAAATAATAACATCGTTCATTTGGTGATTAGACAACGGAAACAAATTTTGCTGAGTATTTTGATCAAATAGAAAGTATAAATAAGAGGAAATCTATAAGAAATGTACATTGTGCAGATTGTGGCTAGTTTGCTTACAAGCAATTGCCTTAATTTCTTGAAAAGTAATAACAATCAAATTATTTTTTCGAATTAAACGATGAATCGTTAAGTGTATCTGGTGGTTGATGTTTTTGTCGGGAAAAGAATTACTACTATATGGTATCTATGATTATACTTATAGCTTCGAGTGAAAGCATCAACATATTAAAAGTAAGCCCTTTTCATATATTTATATTTGGTAAAAAAGAATTTAAAGTGGGAATTAATGGTATTGAAAATACTTGATATCAAGACATTTTAATAAGAAGTTCAAAAATTGTAAAACATATTTGTGAGAAAATGTTTTAAGTAGTAATAGTTATAGTAATAATAATCTAGATTTGGTTGAGAACGGTTATTTTATTGAAGATATATTACCGAAATAAAGGTGTGTGTAATTTGAAGTACTTTTATGATTAGGAAATATGTTTATGCATTTGATATAGGAACTCTCACAACAAAAGGATCAAAAGATATAAATCATGGTAAAAGCATGTAAAATCTAAATAATCATTTTATGGGAAATAAAAAATGGATAATAGATGATATTGTCAAAGAAGCCCTAGGAACATTAAATCTTGGAAGTGGTAACATCTTTTTAAAAAAGATGATACAACAAAATAGCCGACAAATACCATTATATTACAGATCTTACTCACGATCTAACAGATAAAACAATCAAAAAAGCGTTCAGTTAAATGTTTGTTGAAACTTTTGTTCAGGAAACAAGTTGATGATTACTCAGACACTAGTAAATGTGTCACAAATGACACTATCCACAAACTTTATTTAGATTGATAGACGAAAACAGGGAATATTGTGTTACTTGTATATAGTGAAAACAAATAAATTGGCAATATTAAAATAATTAAAGCAATTTCAGTCTTTTAATTAGTTGAAATTAATCTTTTCCTATCTTATTTAATATAAGATTTTGTGTTATTTTCCATTATTTTAATGGCATTGCATGTCCTGTTGAACCCGTTATTTTTGTCTTCGGTAATTAAACTAAATAAGATGTGAAGTGAAGTCGAATTTCATAGAGTTTAGGTAACAAAAAATTGTATAATATCAAAGAGTCAAGTTGTGTGAATAAAAATTTACTTAATCGCGCGCCTAACAACAGCTGTTGGATTGTGCAGTCTCAGAATATAGTCTTCTACTGACATTATATCCATTTACACAATAGGACAAATTTGAAATAGGTAATGGCAATATAAATGGTGATGATATTTCGAATAGATTGTTCAAGACATGTAAATTCACTTTCTTTGTATAGACAAATATAATAGTGCAAAGGAAATTATTCAAAAAATTTTAAGGAATGCTTTTTGGTGTCAAAAAGTGATTAGTTTATTACAGCTAACTGATTACATAACCTTTTTTAGACCTGTGTCAATTTTCAAATAGGAAGGATTATTATAAATTTACGTTTAACCTGAGATTGGAAGGTGACAACCAACAAAGATAAGAATTTGCTGACACAATATATAAGTCTTTCCTTTGATCTTGGGTACAAACTTATACGGAATAAAATAAATGTTATTTTTGCATTAAATCCAAATTTTTTATGACGATACAGTGATGATAAGGTATTGTATTATTGTAGATGATTTAATGCTGGATTAAAAAATATAATTTGGTGCTAATTGAAGATATTAAAAATAGTCATATAGATATGTAGTAGATTATTTTTATTGACGAGTAAGATACCACTGACCTAGGTGACCTTATTTGCCATGAAAAGATGTAGTGTGTTTTAGCTAAATATAATGGGCCATTAATAGCATTTGGTCAAAATGTATTGAATGTACTTTTTTGGTCAAAGAGAACACACATCTTCAAATAAAAAGAGACCAAAAAAGAAACATAAAAGTGGTATACAGTAAAGTTTGTGTGCCTCCCTTTAGATCAAAGTTTCAAAACAAATATATCCAAATATAACCAAATACACACAAATATTAAATGACGTTTATTATTTTGTAAAAGAAACATTAAGATAACAAAATATTTAGTATCAGAATAGAAGATTAAAACCTCAAATATTAATAACAACAACGTACTACTACTATCCACACCAAATCTAGTATTAGTATAAACTCAACATAAATACCTTTTAGCAGTAGAAATTAAACAATAGAATGAAAGTTTTTGCATTTAGATAGATTGTTAAATAATTATATATTTTTGGTAAGAACATTGGTTTAGACGTTTGTGATGAGTCAAATTAGATGTGGCAGGTGTTAGTGCGAATTGATCAGAAAGCACAGC
Organism: Rhabditophanes sp. KR3021; assembly: GCA_963281155.1. Taxonomy (NCBI): domain Eukaryota; kingdom Metazoa; phylum Nematoda; class Chromadorea; order Rhabditida; family Alloionematidae; genus Rhabditophanes; species Rhabditophanes sp. KR3021. The sequence continues at coordinate 2,426,561 of CAUJLY010000004.1, read as the reverse complement.
CGCTATTTTGGCATACATTAATTTTATGGGAGATAAATACGTTACTCTCAAAAGAGACTCAATGAGTTAGTTGTTTCCTGTGTGCCGTATATGTCGAATGCGAACCTTTATGTTTGGAATGACCCTATTATGGTTGATGAATTTAGTTTGTATAAATGAATATGTATTTAAACATATTTGTGAGTGATGATAGAGGTCTTTTAATAACACGTTCATAAACAAGGCCACTTAATTATCTGAAACTTTTAAAAGTTATAAAAGGTATGAAGACATAGTTAATTGTATGATGGGTAATGAGAGAATAAATATAAAGGCGATTATGGAGTTGGGTAATATTGCTTTAAAAGATAATATAAATATAGAGGTAATGTAGTTCATGGAATCCAGGTCCTAAGGAAGCAATAATTACAGTCTTTAAACGAGGTAGGTTAATTTACCTTGAAAATGTATAGTATTAGGTACATTATTGTGTGTATGGTTAGGATATTGTTAGGTACATTGTTAGTTATATTGTTAAGTACGTTGATAAGAATATTGTTATCTACGGATAATCAAAAGCCGTTAGGTATTTGACGACTGTTACGCATATATGAATGAAAATAATGATAGATTACACAAAAGTTTTTGTAAAGATGTTTTAAGGGTAAAAATGTTGGATAATATTGTATAATATTCTTTTGAAAGATATCAAGATATCCATAATTGATAATAATCAGAAAAACATGAAGGAACGAACAAATCAATCTTGAGTTAATATATATGAGATGATGTATCTTTAGTTATAAATTTTGTGAATGTATTGTAATTATATAGTTAACATAAATATGACTTTTGTTAGGTATGAATAAAAGAGTGTCTCCTTTTGATTTAATAATATTGTTATAATACATTATTTATTATATGTTTGAACATATGCAACACTTGTTGTTATTATTTTGAAGTATTGTAATGTTAAAGGTAAAAGTTTTGACGTTTTGTTGTTGGGGTGTCAAATGGTTGGAGTGACTTGAATTCGTTGAAAACATTCTTGAGCTAAGATTACAATTGAAGTGACTTTATGAATAGAGTTTTTCTTTTGAGGTTCTATTGTGAGTATAAAATACATAAGCGTGATCGCTTTTTTACGACTTTCTAAAGCTGTGACTGAATAAAAATGATAATGAATGTTCATATTTGTATGGTGGATGATGAATGGTAAAAGCATGATCATTTACGACCTCGACTTTTTTATTAAAAAATAAATGTTAAAAAAGGAATTCTTGAAAATATTGAAATAAAATTATTAAATCAAATGTAACATTGATGCTTGATTTTTGAATGCGTGTATGTATTTCAAATATCGTGTTTCTGGTGTCATTTTATAGTTAATCACATTTAGATTCACGTATGCTGCAAATGGATTATTTGTGAAAGAATTACTGTTTGTCAGTATAACAAGTGGCAAATTCGGTGATGTTTCGATAATCATTTTTACATTCGAAAAAAGTCTTATGGTCTGTTTTCGCCATCAAAATTGAATATACACAACAATCAAATGTACTGTGCTCTGAAAATTCGATTAATAGAATTAGTGTGGAAAATACTATGCCGAAAATTGATACAGCAAGACCTCTTTGAATGACAGCGAATCCTCCAAACGATAAAGGCCATGTTCGATCACTCAACAAAATTAATAACTCGTCTTTCTGAAATAAAAAATAATAAGTAATTAATAGGATATGATGGAAATATTTGTACTTACTTGTTTCTTAACCTCCGTATCGTCAATTTTCTGAAAGACCAAATAATTAATTGCCTGGTCAACTTTTTCAAATACCATTATTGGAGGAGTCAAATACATGGCAATTAATAAAACCTGAAGCAGTGCTTGCGTAAAGTAGATGTTAGATGCTAGGGAAATAAGAGATCCATTTAGTTCTTTTGAAATGCCATAGAGACCAGTTATGCAATTAACAACAGCCAATAATATCTGCACCATTACAATCATCGAAAAATTTTCATTTGTCTTTTGAGTTAATTTAGCAGCCTTCAAATATTTGTAATGTACATTCCCAATATTTTCTTTAGTGAAAGGTTTTTTCACCAAATCATCATAAGCCCAATTAAAGAGTACATACAGATGAACACAAATGGATGCATAAAAACCAACCTGAATCCATATCAATGGAAACAACAACATGTTTGACACAGTAGAAACTCCTATTTTTAATTTTGTAAAATCCGTAAACATTTCAAGAGTAAAAATGTTTCTTTGATCAAAAACAGCTTTGACAATTTGAAATCCTGAAACTACAACTAAGCCGAACATGGTATAAATTATTATCAGTACAAATATTCTGAGTATTCTTGGAACCTTTCGTTTTGTAACTTCATTACATTTATGCATTAGCATATGAAATGATTTGTATTTGAAAAGAACGTAAATTAAATTGAAAAAAGCCATTAACACACTGATGGTATTTTGTAGGTAGTGAGTGGTTGCTGCGGAGAATATGTCGCAGTGAATATTCCAGCAAATTAATTGTTGTCCGGAACAAGTTGCAACAAACCCGAGTAGAACTAATGTTCCGATTAATATAGGTATTTCACTAAAGTTGAATTGCGTACTACTATCTACACAACATCTAGGTATCCGCTCATTCTTTCTTCGGAATAATGGTAAAGCATAAGGTCTCAAACCAATCTTAAAAATCAATTAAGTTGCAAAACAACGAACTTACGAGCGATAAGATAAACAGAAGCCATTCCGTACTTTCGGAATACGGTTTTTCGCTAATTGTGTCAATTACATCATCCAAAACTTCCACAGCAACTGATTGTGATTTAAAAAGATACGACCTAACTTGTCCCATTTTTTTTGACTAAAATGCCTTTCTAATTCTATCAATACTACTTTATTCAAAACTCCATGACAACCACGTACATATTACACCTGCTTATTATGTACCTTTTGATATAAAGGTACTACTAGTTTGTATCCTTAACTGGATTAACGTACACATCTGTGGAACGAAAAACAATACAGAAGGTTACAAAAAAAGTTTCCTATTTTGAGTGGATGAATCTAGTCTATTGAATTTGCACTATAAAATGGTTTGATTGACCAAATATTTGCTCAAACCATGAAATCCAATAACGAAGACATCTTTCCTCGAATTGCTGGAATTTTGGCTGTGGCTGTTTCAGTCGTTGCATTAGTTTCTAGTTTGATTTTTATGCCTAGTTTGGTTTGGAAAGTCCAGAATATTCAAAATAATGTAAGTCTGATTATTACTTAATTAAAAGCTATTTTTAGATTAAACTCGACTCTCATGAATTCAGAATTATTGCAGATGAAGCCTGGGCTAATTTATTGAGATTGAGAGAGTCTTCTGATCATAGAATCAAAAGAAACTCATACAATGATGCTTATTCCGGTGGATCATCAAAAAATGGTTTCTTAACTGATTATTCTGGAAGTCAAGGTGTTGATGCTTTCCAAACCGGCGGACCTACTTGTTCTTGTAATAAAAAAAACAATTGTCCAAGAGGACCACCTGGAGAAAATGGAATTCCCGGCGAAGATGGAACTGACGGTATTCCTGGCTTACCCGGAGCTCCAGGACTTTCAGGTTCGAGTTTTATTAAATTAAACATTCAAAACTAAAGTTTGTTAACAATGTGACATAATTAACTTTTTTGATATCATCATTAGCTTCGAAGAATTCTCCTAGGATAAGATCGGCTAGTCATCACCCATTTCTGGGAACATGTTGTGTGTTTCTTCAAATGACGGCTTCCCGGAGTCAGAGTTGGTAAGTTGTGGTCGGAGAGTGTTAATGAGGATACTCTCAGTATTCCCTGCACCTTCCTTTGACTGGTACCACTTCTTTAATACAATGATTTGTCATAAACAACCTCTTGATGAAATCTTCCTTTCTGTCGAACAATATTTCTACTTCAATAGCGTGATTGAAGCTTGCTTTGTGGCTCGACATTCTATTGTTAAAGTCGCCAGTTTCCCCAATGAGATGAATCCCCTTCTTGAGTCCAGTTTTGTCCCAGCCTTCGTGCACAACTCTTGAATCCACCATCAAATAGGCATAACATCCTTTTTCATCTTACCCATGAGCTTGATTGAATCTAAAACAAAGGCAGCAGTTGTAGTTTGATTAAAGTGTTTAGCAACATCCATTGACTTTTGGCGGACTCTTTTTTCTGTGTTTACTAAGGCGACATTTAAGTTTAAACCATTTTCCATAAGAAATACATTGGAATCCAGAGGATAATTTTGATTTCTCTGGAACTTGAGTTTGCCACTTTTTAGTTTTTTAATTTCGAGTGATATCCTTTCATTAACCAGTTTTTCCTCAAAAAACCACTCATTAATTTGATTTGCGGTAGATAAACAAGTTCAGCACCGAATCAGAGACAATGCCTTTTTCGAGATTAGTAGCGTCTTCTGAATTTGAGATTAAGCATTTTTATATTATCCTAGCAAATCTTCTTGATAATCTACTAATACATTTTACATTCTTTCGTTGGAACCATCATTGTTATGGAAGTCATACACTAATTTCCAAATTCCTTTTTAGCAAGCGACCATAAAATTACTATTCTTCTCACAATTGTGTTATTTTCACTTTTGCCTAGTATTACAAAGTCCTAGATCAGAGTTGATAGAGTGTTTCACTAACACACTAATCTAAAAATTAAAAACATGCAATCTTTTCACGTTAATGTTTGATTTACAAAACAACTTTCAGGAATCGCACCTCCTGTCATTATGGATGCAAATGCGGGCTGCAGAGTTTGCCCACCAGGTCCAAGAGGAGCAACTGGTTTTCCAGGTGAAGCCGGACCTCAAGGACAAGTTGGAATTCCAGGTAAAGAAATGAATTTTATTAAAATTAAAAGTTATTATTAACATTGTAAATAGGTTTTCCTAGACGTCTTCTTTGGTGGCTTTTCCTCCAGACTTGTCTGTCTTGCAAAGTCATCTTCTAAATCACGCTCCAAATCCCTCTTTTTTCCTTATTAAGCCATAGTGGTTAATAACGCCAAGTATGGTGCGGTCTTGCTGCACTAAAATAAAGAATTAATATTAATAGAGGTTTATTTGATCATAATATCGCCCAAATATGAATAGTTTTCAGCTCATTTTTGAATTTACGAATAGTGCATCTTCAACTAATAAACACTACAATTCAACAATATTAATTAATCTTTCCAGGTACTCCAGGAAAACCAGGGCAGGATGGACGTCAAGGGTATCCGGGCAACCCTGGATTACCAGGAGATACTGGAGCGTAAGTTATTCAGAGTCATTCAAAATGAATATACTTTTTAGTCCTGGAAAGCTTGGTTTACAAGGATACCCTGGCCGTGACGGTGTTCTTGGCATGAAAGGAGAAAAAGGATCCAGAGGTGCACCAGGCAAGATCGGATCCAAAGGAGAAATTGGATTCCCAGGCAATGATGGATCTCCAGGGGAAAACGGCGAGCAAGGAAAACAAGGCCTACGTGGAGCCAAGGGTAGAGAGGGAAATGCAGGAAATCAGGGAATGCCTGGAATCCAAGGCGAGCCAGGTATGTTGCTTATGATAATAGCCTAATTTAATTTTGAAGGTGCCGCGGCTATGTACTGCAAATGCCCCAGCAGGTCACTCGGTGTTTCTCGACCAGCCGTCACAGCTGGTTATGACATGCAAGCTCCTGCCAGTGCTCCAGTTGAACAGCAATCTCATTCAACTTATTCAAATGATGGAGAGATGTCAAGATCTGGATATGCTCGTAGAAAGATTTAAAATTTATGCTTACTTGTAAATAAAGATTCCTTGCTTTTAACTATTACTCAACCAAATTAGTGGGAAAAGCAATTAACATTCTAACAATGTTTAGCTTGGTGCCAATTAATTCGCGGCACATATCTCTCATACAATCAATTTAAATAAATACAGAGTGAAATGCAATATACGTGACGTAGCATTATTTTATCAAATTCGCTTAATACCGTATTTGATTGGTAAGGACCAAATGCAATTTGATAGCTTAAACCATATCAAATCGCAAAAGTGCCTTAAAAATCATTTACGACAATTAGTATAAGATAATGGATGTATTAATGCCTTCTTATAAAAAGTGATGCACTAATGTTTTAAATAGTGGATGATTAAATAGCTAAGTAATTAAATAATTTGGGAGATTTTAAAAACACAGATAATTCCATGTCCCATTTAATCTCACACGGGATTATCTGTGCCTTAAAAAACCACCAAATTATATGCTAAATCATGAAGCTTTTATGCCCAACAAAACATTTACAAAGACAAACACATAGTTTTTCAAGTCACAATTCGGTTCGGAAACAAAAATCTGTTACAAACAAAAACGTGCCTTAAAGAACCATGCATTTTGTGGTTCTTTTAATCAATGTTTTATTTAAAAATGAAAGAAGATATCTTGGCGCAAAAGGCCAACAACATCAAATAATTATGTCTTTTGACGGAGGACTTTCGTTCTCTCTAAGGCTTGTCAATGAAATTTTTACCATATATACCAAAAAAGTTTGAGACTACTAAATTTTGCCACAAACATTTGCCCTAACCATGGCAAAAAGTCTCTGACACTTGCTATGTCGTACGTGGTGTTTTATGGTGGTGCGCATGGTTGTTGGTGCTACTAGGAGAGAAGACTTCTACTAAGGAATAATTAACGTGTGTGACTGGTCTTAACAGATATCAGAATAATAATAAAAAGGAGGCAAGTAAGACTAAATATGTGCATATTTTTCTTGTCCAAAATATTAACGCCTCTTGAAGCCACCCCTAGCAAGAATATCAAGTTCGCTTCTATTTTCCATAAAAAGCACGGCAACACTAACCAATTTATTTATAATATATTGAGTGCATATGTGCTCGGAGCATGCTAATGAGGTGCTAGAATCAGTTAAGCTAATCTAGAACCTCCTACCCACAGCATACTCAAACATATTGCCATTTTGGTTCTCTTAACAATCCTACGCATTATATGGCAAAACCAAGATACTAGTTAAAATTATACCAATTCGGGTATCAGATACGAATTATATCTATACATCTATTGGGAATTTGAGTTCAAAACAAAAGGTAGCAAAACAAAAACAGCCGATTCATAATACAAATGATTTAGGAATACAAATGATTAATCCAACCTCCTTGATTTTAAACGAAATCCAAACTGCTGTTTTTGAAAACACCTGCTCTTACAACTTTTAAGTTGTTACCAATATCCTAATTATATTCTCAAATTATGTTTCCAATCATATGCCAACCTTAATCAATTTTCTAGTAATCTGCCGACACACGCTTGCTTACCTTTCCGCAATTATGGGATTAATATACACGCAGTTTGAAATTGAGTCATACTTCTATTTCTAATTATGCCACGTTTTACTTAATTCCGTTTTAATCTAGGAAACGTAGCCGCACTAGGTACGCAACCTTTAAAACATCTGCGTCCCAAATCTTTTTAATTATCTTCTTGCGAAATGAGATTTAAAAATTGGTGTATGAAGTTTATTTAAAATATTTAATTAAAAATGAGGAAAAGTAATTAAAAATGGATATAAAGCCGCACAGCCGTAATTGCAACTGCCTCTCCATGTATTCTCTTACTGCTTCAGACTGCATCATGCATTTGAGTTTAATTATTCTGCGCCATGGTATGTATATGATAAATCCTTTTCCGTCAAAACAGAGCTAATATTGATATAAAGCTACGAGCACAAAACTAATGTGATTAGGATACTGTCGCAAATGGCAATTAAAACTTCATTTTGTCCCAGACCTAATCATATTAGTCAAACACAAAAACTTTAAAAATATCTATCACAAAGAGATAACAAATGAGTATAGAAACAAGTAAAATAAGTACATTCAATAGCTTGAGATACAAGCAATCTACTTAGAGAGGATTCATACACTGCCATATCAATTATTACGTATGGTACGTGCAGCATCCTCTTCAAGTATTTCACTGTTGTAATGTTGATTGATGAAAGGTGAAGAAAGATAGACTGTACACACATCCAAGATAGGCATCTTCTAAACATCAAACACGACAGCTAGGACTTTTGCAAAAAAATCTCTTCATTTTGTTTACCTAAATCCAAACTGTTGTGTTTAACATCATTTTTCAAAAAAGGGATAGAAGGAAAAGTGAAAGCACACACATATAGTAAAAATATTTGTGCCTTATTTACATTAACTAACTACTCATATATTTACTAATTTCGAGGGGCGGATAATGAATAAAATATTATTTTTTTCCTTAAATCCTACTTTACATATCTTAAGGGGTTGGTAAAAGGGATTGGCAAAACAGATTTCTATTTAAAAGTAAAGTAGGAGGTGTATCCATTTTATTTTTTCCAAGTTGCGCCTAAAGCTACATCTTTGTAGTAAGTTCTATATTTAATTTTAATTAATATTAGTTTCGTTAACCGTTCAAGGAAATATGGAAAAATAGTTGTGAGTAATGTATAACATTTAATTACTCGGCATAATAAGGTCGCAAATATGATAAATAACAATATTTTGCTTCCACATTAACCGAGTAATACAATATTATGTGTAAATTAAAAATTGTTAATGCTCATGCCTGACATTCGGCCTTTAGAAAGTCGCAAATAAGTATCAATACTATATTTACGATTTCAAAAAGCAAATGTCAGACATGGCTGAGTAAGTTGGATATTAGTTTAGTATTAGTTGAATATAAATTGAATATAAATTAAGTATAAATTAAATATAAATTAAATATGATGTTAGATCACATTTGACTTCGACACTTGGAAAGGTCGCAAATATAATCAGACCATATTTTGTTGCCATTCCAAGTCTTGAAGTCAAACATGTCTTATGATGAATAAAGTAGTTCGTAATACATTGAACTTTTCGGAATCGGATTGGTCGCAAAAAAGCCATTAGTTTCATTTTTTTGTGAACATTCGGTTTCGGAAAGTAAAGCATATTATCGAGTTAATAGAATATAACGATGTATTAGCCCCTTGAAATAAGGATAGATCGCAAATTAACCTAATCTTCATTTGACAAACTCCCCTACTTCATGTGACTAATACATTTATTTCAACTTACTAGATAATATCCATTTAAGCACTGAGCTTTTAAGAAGTGAATAGGTCGCAAATATCTCAAACATTATTTGGGCCCATCATTCCTTCGAAGCCCAGCACCTATGTAAGGATTATACGATACATTCAAATGTAAAAGATACTACTAGTCCTTTGAGCCTGGCAGCAGTCGCAAAACGGTACAAAGCAACTGTTTTGGATTTGCCCAGGCCCGATGGACTAGTAGCACTATTAACAATTCGTATAAATATTTAGAATGTAATGTAAGATAAATAGTAGGAAGCTTGGTTGTTTTGTGATAGATATTTCAATTCATAGATATACACCTTGCCCTTAGTGATTCTATGGTCGCAAATCGGTATGTATTCTCGAGTTTTCGACAAACGAAGCACTATGGACAAGGCACAATCATCTGAATGAAAGATGTACACCTAAACTAAAGATAATAGTGAAATGAATAAAACAAAAAGAAAAGAAAGAAGATTCAACCCTATCTATTATATGTATACAAAATATATTATAACATCAGCCTACTCACACACACCCCTTGTGACTACATAAAAATGGTGTAAAAATAATAGTATATACACTTCTAGCTTTTTAATAACAAAAAAGGGCTAAGATCATATAAATGACGTTCTATATCTGTAGATAGATTGCCGCTCATGAGTTAGATAGGACGCGTCCAGATATAGCCGCGCACACAAAAATGGAATTGTTATTAGCGGAAGTGTGGAGTAAAATGTGACAAACCGATATGTTTTAAATACGCGCCATTTACTCTTTACAGGCACCATCATTTTCGATATGTATATAACTTTGATACTACACATTCAGTTAGACAAAAATGCTTCAGCAGCCTGCAATATCGACAGCGGTATTGATTGTTAATGCAAAATCAAAGTAGCCAACGCTTTGTGTTAAACAGATTAGTGGAATAAACGACTCGAAGGTAAAATTGATGTCTGTATGTGTAAAAGAATATACTATTTTTTGGTAAATCAATTAATCAAAACCTACATCTACAACCTATACAAACTATTCAAACTGAATGCTATGGGAAAAGATAACTGTTCTTAAAAAACAGCAACTCTTGTTGGGAGGAAAGTCAATAAATAAATGGAAAGAAGTTATTACGAATGTATGAAGAAAATGGTTTAAAGAGTATTTAAGTGACAATGCTTAAACGGCATGTACATTAGAACGACCATACGCACACTAGCCCATCAAATTAGCATTTCAAAATAGAAAGCATTCTAACTTTTGTTGAGAAGATCTCTCTTTGTCGATACGTGGCATCTTGTCGCAAATGTATGTAATAAGCGATGGTCGCTAATTCTTCCTTTTAGATGAAGAAACCAGACAACACCAAAAGATGATTAAAGTGATGGCTTCAATAAGCTTTCTCATTAATGAAAAGGATATTTATAAAAATTTTATGAATGTAGGAATATTTTTAATGAAGACACAATACAAGTTAACACGGTTCAATGAATATATTACAAAATTCTACTAAAAGACGCAATTTACCTCACGCCTTTAATACTCCATCAATAACTAAAAACTGCACTTACATTAATAATTAAATATTTCGATTTATATTAAATGCAGTAATAACCAGCTAACTGATAAAACGCATTGCAACCAAATGATTTAGAAAAGTTAGGAACGCAAAATTACCAACCGACAAACTTTCTACTTTTTGATCTTTCGTTTACGTACGTCACCTATACTTAAAAAACGAACACGATTTCAATGATTTGGCAAGCATTGTATCTACAAATAAACCTAACCAAAATACTCGGTTTTCAATGATGAAACCAACTCAATCTAATGCTTCTAATCAACATAATTTTTACAAAAATAAAACTTACTTGAACTAGCCGGCTCCTGGTAGGATAACAAAGCAATATATTTCAAAAGGCTGTTATGTTTATAGAAGACAGATGAATGGCCTTACAAAAAATGGAAAATGTTAGTAAAAATGCATTGATATCGATAGAGATGGTTTGTCGTCATGATGATGAGACAACATACAACACATCTATATTCATGATTATGTAGACTAGAGGGACTGGGAGGTTTCAAAGCGCGGAATAATAGTGCAGAGGCAAACTCAAAGACTTGTCTATTGTTCGTCGCTACAAATGTCTAGATCTGGCACCGCGACATAGCCTATGTGATGGTCAGGTTCAAAGGTGTGATTCAGCAAACTTGTATCAACAAACGTTGAAACGAATGAGGTAAGAATATTTAAATTGAAAGTATTTATACCATAAAGACCCGCCTTTTAAAGGTGTGACATGAATAGAAAACGAAGGCGGTCTTCAGAACCAACAGAAAGTGGCAATTTAATCTTAGAATCCTGGTGTAAAAGAAAGCTAGATTTACACCAACTTTCACCAATTCCTACCAACTTGCGACTATATATACCATGTGTTAAGACAACTGAAATGTGCACAAACGGTCTAACTGGGCAGGTGCAGAAAGTCATGGAAACTTGCATCTACCTAAATGATATAAGTAATTTAGTAAGGAAAGTGATATATGCAATAATTGTCGACAACACACTCTAGCAGAACTATCTAAGCCAAAAAATGGTACATCAAGCGATGTCTGTATATATTGTGTTTAAAAGACAAAATGAATCTAAGTAACAAGAATATTTTTATAAAATAATGGTATAAAGGATGAATTTGATGTATCAAACGACAAGGAAAAACATTACTAATAGAGAGACACACAAAATCGGTTATCTAATCGTATGTACGCTGACAACAAATTTTCTATTTCGTATTATTAAAAATAGACTATGTCCAGGCTTTCCATCCTTTTCCATCGTCTCATATAAAGAAAAGGAAAGAAAAGCGCTCAAGTGTAGACACCAATTTTTTAACTCAAATACCATTTTTTGGACAACACACAAAAAATGCACTTTACAAACATAGATATATACATTTGTCTATTCCTTTTGCAAAATAATTCAAAATATATTATCTCATCCATACCGTTAAATGAAACAGACTTTTTTTATAAAATATATAATGCAAAAGTATATATCGCCAAAGAATATATTATGTTCAATGGTTGTGCTCACTTTTTCCCTGATTACCTTTTTTGATGTATATTGCAGCATATCAAACATTTACCAACATTAATCTCAAATTATACATATTTTTCATTAAATTACAAATGAATGGAAGTAAAGAGACTTTAATCATAAAATTATGTACAGCTGCATGACTTATTTGATTGAAAAAAATTTAATGAAAGGTTAAAGATATGTTCATCAAAAAATATTGTAACGATGATGTAATGGACCCCCAAGTTAAAGGGGCATGCGATAAGATAAAAGTGTGTATTTTTAGATGTTAGGGTTCTTTTGAACGAATGCTCAAAAAAATGAAATGATTATGGTATATATTTAATTTGACAAAATGTATATATGTAACTTCCCGCTCATTCAATTTAAACGTTACCAATGACAGGGCACAACAAGCGAAATTATTATGAAATACAACCTAAGACTTTAACAAAAAACTTGCGGAACAATTTATTTTTATAGCGAATTGTTTTTGACTTTGCGCATAATAAAAATATGGCTGATAATATTTTGAGGAACAAATTTGTTTTGAATAACAAATACGTATCAGCTGAATTGATTAATTAATCTGATTTTTTGGTTGGCAGTGATTTGAATTTATAAAAAATTTGCCGATATAAACAATATTTAGATACAATATGGTATTATGATTAAATCAGTAAAAATGGTTTATTGGAAGCATCCATTTCCACACAAAACATTCGATCTTTTTATAAACAAAATAATATGCCTTTCCGTATCTATAAACATTGCTTCACATTATGTGATACTTGAAAAGATCCTCACAAAAGATAGTTATTAAGTGCGATAAATGAGAATGGTGTGTATGTTTTTTTGGTTTGTAGCATAATAAGCTTAAATAAATTGCCATTCACTGCATATCTCACATATAATACCTTTTGCCATTTTAAGTATGTAATTGAAAGGCTCTTTTTCTCTCTTTGAAACTTTTTTCTCCGACTGGCATAAGCACTCTGTCATTACAAGGTACAACATCTGCTGTCTTATAACTCACCATTTTGCAACTGTTATACACACAACAATAATTTGGTCATATAACGATATGTTTTGTGTTGTTGGCGTTACTGATTATAAACAATAAATGCATAGACATTTATTCCTATGCATAGGTATCAAACTTAGTTTATCTTATTTTCTTTTTCTCAGACGCTCTTTTTTGCATCCTCATAATATAAACAGAAACCAAGCATTTTGACAACCATTAAACAGTGAAATGAGGGACTGAAGTGTTATACAGATATTACGATAGTTCAATTATTAATATGTTAGTGTACACTCAAAAATATGCATTATCTAATGAAAAAAGTGGTGTAAAGACAAATGGCCAGGGTAAAGAGAGATATGAAGATTGGGTACATTTGATTGTCAATGAAACAGTTGCTTTGTGCAACAAAAATTTGTCTATTGCATAAATACCATTTGGTATGTGTTTCATTAAAGATAGATGATTATAATACATATGACAATTTGTGAAAACATAAGATGTGATAAAAGAAACAAACAAAGGCAATTGATAAAAGAGAGGAATAATAAATAATTCTTTTGATCGTTTAATTGGACGAGGCATCTTCATTGTACGTTGACAGATGCAGCTGGAAGTTGGGATTGCGCAGTGTTGGGTGTATAAACATTCTTTTTTCAGTGGTTAATGCTTTTAAGAACATCGTATGTCTTCCGCCGAAATTTGTTTTTTGAGAAATGAACGGTGAAGATGAAACAAACACAATTTATTGTAATGAATAGGGATCGAGATATTAGGAAAAATGAGCATCCTGTCAACTACTTTGAAAGGTTTTTTTCAATATGAATAACAGGTACTATAATAACTTTTTCGTATCTCATGGAAAATGATTTTTATTTAATTTTGTTTGCTTCCTTGTTAAAATTTATTATGTAGGATTGAAAAAAGGAAGGCAGTGAAAAATATAATTGTTTACAGATGATTTAAACATTTAAAGATATTTTAGTTATGTAGATGAAAGTAGGGGACAATTTTTAAATAATTTGATAAATATTAAAAGAGATGGAAAAATGGCGCGTACTTTCTTTTACACACTAAACTGAAATATAAAGAGTAGTAAGCATATAAATGACAGAATTTATTATAATTAAATTATGAATTTTGGCGAATTACAAATTTTTCAAAGCAGAAACATTCCATTTATTAGCAAGATAATGAAGAGAGTCAATTTGGTTGAATTAGGCTGCTGGAATCTTTCCTGTATACATGTATTCCATCAACAATTGAATAGTTTCCTTGGTGATATTTTCATCAAATAAATTGAATTGACGCTGCTGGGTATTGTTTGAAAGTATTGACAAGTCGACATTACAATTACTTTATGGACTGAAATAGAACGAACGTCATTGTTCAAGTATATTTGGAAATTGCATGTTGCGCTTTGAATTAGTCAAAACGTTCACGGCAGGGTTATTCAAGAAACGCTTGATTGTTGTGGTTGATTACAAGTTTGCAAGAAATTTGTTTTTCTTCATCTTGGCATTGAGTAGTGGGGATGCACGAAGTTGGAGTACTAACCAAAGCAAGATTGAACTTTGAATAAAAATCGGCTGCTTTAGACATTACATGGCGTCGTTAATTTAATCCAAAATATAACTACATATTTATAAGTTTTTATGAAGTTAGAAATTGTTTATTAAAATTATTCTTATATTCAAATAAATGGTGTCATACCTTGTTTCAACAAAATCATACATTCTTCCATTGGGTAGTAAAGAATGTATAAGTATTTTGTTATTTTTTGATACAATCCTTTGTCATTAATTACTAACAAAACATGAATCTAAAACACAAACAAACTAATCATCTGTTAAAGAGGTTCCAATTTAGCAAACAGTTTTACAAACACTTTACCGTGTGTCTTAAATAGTTGTAGACTTATTGTATTAAATTTCACTTTGATCTTTCTTTTGGTGGGTCATTTGAAAAGTTTGGACCTTTTAACTTGATAAATCAATTACTTTAACTTTTTAAAGTCTAAATGTTTTTTTCACAGGATACGTTCATTTTGTCATCTAATACATTAATTCACCTAAACAATAAAATCCTTTTTTTAAACACAATAAATTGATTCTTCTATTAGAATGCTTTAATCTCTTCAGCGATGCTTAAAAAACTTCATAATACTTGTTATCAATTGTGTGTGTATGTCGATTCTTTACTAATTAAATGTATTTTTATTCATTCTGAAGGTATAAAAAGATTTTTGTTAGCCGATTTCGCTACACTTCTAATAGTAATTAAAGAAGCAATAATATTAACGAAACTACCTTTTCACATAGTATTTAATTTAGAAATATGTAGTTAAAATTATTTTATATATGCAGATTGCTTTTTCAAATTAGAAAGCAAGTTAAATTTGTTATATCGTCTTTTCCAACATGATCTTACCCAAATAAAGTTATTTGTATGAGAGTGAGGCGCTTCTTTCGGAATTATATTATTTACAGAATGAGGAAGATGATGACGAGAGAGATGAATTAGTAATAGGTGTATTTGTAAAGTAAACGATTCAGCGATTATTATTTAAATTATTAGGATACTTTTGACCAGACCTCGACTTTTAAATCTTGTTCTTCACAATACATTTTAAAAAGATTATGATTTAAGCTTATTATTTTGTTGCGTTATTAGGTATTATTATAAAGTCAATTTTAAAAAAATTGATGAAATAATTGTCATTTAAATCAATTGAGGAAATACAGAGTTCAAATTACACTTTAAGTGGTCAACAAATTTTGAATATTATATAATAAATATTTACCACATCACCATTCAAATCTCTATTTTGTGAGAAGTTTGACATTTTTAGTGACTATTTAAAAAAGTTCTTTCTCTTTACCTACTATGTACATATGATATGCTGGCTTAGTTATAAATTATATTCTTTATCATCGAACCCTTTATGATACATTTTTATGAAAGCCATAAAACATTCATAATATTCATGCACACGCCATAAAAGGTCAACTAGATAAATGAATATTAAATAAATAGTTGTTTTGTCTTTGAAGAATTTAAACTACCCTCCTTGATCAATTATTTCTAATTTATTATATCTTTTCGGACGTTTCCTATCTCAATTTGCAGCGGTAGTGCTTCATTAAACGAATCATAACATTTCCATAATAAGAATTAATTTATATGATATGATTTGTAAAACCTGCTGATATATGTATCGAATTTCCGGAAAAATGTAATTGTTTTACATTTATCACACTTTCTTTTCTACGTACCACCAAAGACCTTGACAACATTTTTTGGGTGTCTCTTTTAAAATTAGATATATTATTCAAACACATCATTTTTGTCTACGGCTACGATTTAGTTTTGTATGAATATTTGATGATACAAATTGATAAGTTATTTAAAAATTTAACGACAGCGACCGTATTTTTCGACACTTTTACTTACTCCAACTCATTCTCACTTATTTGTTATTGCTTTAAAGTAGATATCACATAGTAGTATAATAGAATTATAATTGTTGCATAGGATTATCTTTTTTGTATCTACATTTTATGATAAATAAATGTAAAAATATTTAGGTGTAAACAAACGTTAAGTTATGAATTATTGACAAATGATATTTCATGGGACAAAAGATGAGTAATAGGTTGAATTTATTAGTTGATTTGATTAGTTCAATTTATTATTTGATTTGATTAGTTCAACTACTAATTGACAGTTGAATTAATCGTGCACAGCATGTTTAACATACATAATTAAGTCACCTTATTTGGAAGTAATTGTTCAAATTGACGATCATGAACTATTTCTAGAATTTATTAACCTTTTGCTACCAAAAGCATGCCTTTATTAGTGATTTTTGAATTATTAATTTACCATTTAACCATCTCCAATCCCCTTAACACCACAAATCACTTGGAAATTGTATGAAAAAGAAGTACACACATTCATATATTTATTTTAGTACCTCACAATTATTACCACTTTATATCATTTTAATATTTTTAGCTTTCCTCCCAACGAACAATTAAACAACAGATACATAATCAGATTACCCTTATTTCGGAACATAAAAAAGACCATTTAATGTTACGGACAATATTTACTATTGTGCATTAGATTTTAAGTTGAAAGAAGAAACATAAATGTTGTCAAAAAATAAATAAATATTCATTTTTCTAACCACTACAAAAACTACAAACTGTCCAGTAACTTCAAAAAAACACTTCCACAATATTCCTACGCATTGAAGTAAATCACAATTCATTATTAACCAAGCCCAACAACGGGTCAATATTAAGCTCATATTGTATGGTCTATCGCTATTTTATCACGCACTTTGTTAACGTTCCATCCAAACTAACGCCACCACCAACAAAAGCAAGGTCATAGGTAGTGGTGGCATATTATATTTAACTCTATACTTCCATAATTGGATGTCGAACGGTAGCATTTATTTTCATACCTAAACAATATAGATCTACTTTTATTTGTATGCATATTATATATTCTTCGTGTATTGTAGACCAATTTATTTAGTCTGTTCATTTTTTTATATTTTGCCTTGAATTAAGGTTTATTCAATTACCAATAAGTTTCATTTATTTCGTATGCTCTATTCTCACATTAAGTTTAAATTGGAGTTGTGATAATCAAATAACGACATATTTATTCCTTTAGATCACAAGATGAAACAAACAGCTGATTCACAGGGTCGAATAACGACTGTATTTGAAGCCGACATTAAATCTAAGCCGATTGATCGAAGTACCTCTGTGAATTTAGGATTCTACAAAAATAATGTTGAAACTGTTTTTCCAACCGACAAGTTAAATTCACTTGCCAAAACTACTACTTTTTCTTCACAGCTAGAAGAAAAACCGCGGATTAGAAGCGAATCTGTCGACATTCAGAAGGATAAAGCTAAGATTGAATATAGACATTCTACGAATAATATTGTTTCAAACAAAATACCACACAATAAACAGGTAAGTACATATTTTATCAAATTAACTAAACTAAAAATATACCATTGTTATTATTATCTAAAAGAATCTCCCAAATTTCTACTCCCTCATACCTTATTTTCATGAAAATAACATTGGCCCACTAGCTCAATTAATTGGCATGCATAAACCTTGAAATGATGCGTTTCAAATTGAACCATAAAGAATAATTGTAAAAGGTTTAAATATATTTGGATGATCCATTTATTAGTATGAAATAAATAGTTGATTGACACTTTTTGTCACTCTCTATGTTCATGATCATCAAATACACAAATATTTATATTTTGAGATCTTAAAAAATAACACTCAACCTAGTATTGTTTAGTAATGTCAGTTGTGTATCATTAATTTTGAAGATGTTGCAGTATGTTGCGCAGATCAGTGATATATTGTTAACCTTTGTCAGATGGTTTGTTAGTAATGCCATTTTTATTATTGAGGCAAAAGGAGTTGTACTCTCTTGTATATTTATTTTTTATCAGATCAATATGTCGTTTGTTTTATTTAGTGTTTTATCTAAAAGAAATTTTTCCAACAAACCATGATTAGCTACATTATTAACAAACAGATAATCACTTATCTTTCTAATAATTAGTTTTGACAGATTTGAGCTGCTTTAGATATTCTGTAAAAGTAAATTCAATTAATATTAGTTAATTGATTCCCTTGAAGTTACTTTTTGCATCAAAAGAGGCATATAGGTATGTATTTATATTGATATTCTATTAACAAACTGGTATCATAAGGTTTATTCAATTTGTAGAGATATGTTTATGATCATTACATCCATTTTATGGCAATATATTATTTTGAATGTGAGGGGTGAGTTGAATGAATCATTTGATTACATAGTCACAATTCAGTTATTTGTTAAATTTATCATTTTTAATACATTTTACATGATCTATTCTTCTTATTTTCATTTTAATCTTCTGGTCCAAAAGTAGATTTGTCATAAACATCTAAAAGTATTTTGTCGTTGAGATGTTTCTTGTGTTAAAGTATTTCTATTCATCCACTTTTGGGTTATAATTGCACAATTGTTTTTTAACCTCTCTTCTACAATTAATGTCTGCAGTGATTGCAAGGTGCAATCATTCACAACTAATCGCATAAACTTTTAAAGTGCCATAATGAGTTATTTGAAAGGGAAGTTGTTGTATTAAGACTAAAATAAAAGTACGTTAATAAAAGTGCATTTCATCTTTTTTGCCTAAAATCCTTTTTTAAGTTACTAAAACTCCCTAACTTTTATTCTAATTCATACTTAGTTCCTGTTTGACACACGTATTATATATTCTAACTTGCTTTCATCAACCAAAATCTTCATATGTATATTAAGTGATAAGATCAGAGGATATTTATTATTCATTATTCAGTTTTTTGGATGAGACATGTTGAATGTTTATTCGTTAAGAATGACATTTGTAAATTGAAAAAAAAGATATTATCATGGTAAGGTTGATTTTTTGTGATTAAAAAACATTATGCTTAGTTATATACCTATATAATGATAATAATAAATATATGAAACTGATTAAACATAATATTTAGTAGCACAACTTGCTTTTGATTCTCCCCAACTTTGTCTGAGATCTCTTTTCTAGTTAATTTTGAAAGATGACAAGGATGAATGCTTGTTAGACGAAGTGTACCTCTTTTGTTGTGACGACTGTAACAAGGGGAATTTTGATGATTTAAGTAAAGATAAAAGAGTACTATCAAGTTTAAGCTTAAAGGTACTTCCCAATTATAGTAGACATAGTAGTTTCTTTCAATCTTACTCCTCAAAGGTTAATCTTTTTTAATAAATATTTAGATGTTGGTTGTTTATATTGTATCAAATTGAATAAAACTTTTTTGAATTCATTTTGCCAAGTACCGTGACTTTACTAATTGTTAATCTCGTACCATTACTTTTTTTGGTCCCCATTTTAAAAGATAAAACTAACCACACTTCTTTTTATTGAATTGCTGTGGTACACTAAATTATCATCAAGCAATAACCACAACAACCAAATACTATAAACAATGGATTAATTTACGGATTAGGATGTACATTATCGCATATGTTTATTATTATTTAGTTTTATTATAGTATTTTGAAAAGCTATAAAATCTTCTGTCTTTATTTACAACATGCTGTGAATTTTGTGTACTATATAATAATGAAGTCTTTTGATAGAAGATCATTGCATTTTCCGCGACAAATGATGTTTTTAATTTACTGTTAATTAGGCAAATATTTCAGTTTGAAGAAAATAATTTTATTGAACTAATATATTTGTTATTAATAAAATGGAAAGCTTCAGGAGGAGGCCAGAATCTTCCACAATGGAACACACAATCAAGATGCGAATTGCTCCACCACAAAAGCCTCCTAGGCAATATCGGTATTCTTCAGCTCTTGAGGTAATAATAATATCCACTTATGACACCTTTATTTAATATGTGTCTTGAAATTTATTTGCTATTTGCATTAATTTGATACATTTTCAAATTATCTTTTTTTGAGTTTCGGAGTTGTGAATTTTTCTTATTATTAATTCATATATCCACTTTCAATATCTTTTGGTCCAATGTATAGGAATGGTCTATATTGAGTTGATATATGATTGTGTTGTACAAGTAAACTGGTACTTTCGAATCTAAATGAAAGTAAGTCTCTTTCTCACATCTATATATTCATTTAAAATGCTAGCTACCAAACAGGTTCTCATACCTAGATTATTATTGAGACTCGATTACTTTTTTTATTTTAACAATTATTATTGTCACCATTTGAACGCTCATTTTAATCGTTTCCAATTTATTGTCAGTGTTTCTCGTAAATTGGTTTAAAACTGTTTACATCAAAAATAAATCTTTATCAAATTTATAGAAGTTCTTATTATTCAATAACGAAAATAAGGTTCTTCTTATTATTAGTGAAAATGTTCTCACGGTCATTGCAATCCGATTGTAGAAGGTGTATTTAATTATATTTGAGCACTTGCACATGATTCATTCAATTTACATACCGATGATCCAAAATTCCTACTTTATTTATTCAAAAAATTTTTGTTATTTTTTAAACTAAATAGTGTTCACTTTCACTGTCAAAATACTTAATTTTTTAATTTTTTAGTTACTTAATTAGTTACTTATTCAGTTATGTAGTTAGTTAATGAGATAATTAAATAGGGATACATCTTTTTTTCAATCGTGATAATCTTTTTGATTAATCAACGCCAATTTGTTAACCTTTTTAAGATAAAAAGTGTCTGTTTAACTTTTTGTCATTAAAGCTCTTTTGTCTTGATTAATAAAAGATTATCAGCTTGTATATCTAATACCTGCGCCACCTAATTTATATACCGATACATTCCTACATCTTGTCTCTTATTTGCAAAAGTCTCGATTGTGGACTTTGGCTTATTTTATCTAATTTTGCACACTGACCTACCTACAATATGTTTATTATTTTAGACCATTAAAAGTATCTTAAATCTATTAATAATCAACTTAATTCAGAACATCCTGAATGCTTTATTAGCTTCTATATTATCTCTTATTGTTCTATTTTATGACATGTCAATAATTTTGTTTATTAAAAATTGATGAACTAGTTCTTGTTTAAAAATGAACAAACAAATAATAATAACAATTATTATTTTAATTTTAATTCATTTATAAAAATTTGGTGCATTGACATTAAAAATGACTGTAATGTTGTAAAAAAGTTCATTACTTTATATTATCGATATAATGTATATTTATTATATATAATGCCATTTATTTGCGCAGGTCCTTTTTACTGTGTATCGACCGTTTACACACACACATTTTTTACCTGCCTTTATTGCCACCAAACGATGATTTACCAAAGACAGTCAATAGTGTACCTGTCAAGTGTTATTTTAAGTATTTTGGTGACTTTACTTGATTTTATGTAAATTTGAGCGACCAATTTACTGTTTCAAAAATACCTTTCGGAAGGTGCAACCTTTTCGATCAAGCATTAGTAGAGATTTAAATTTGAGATACACAAATTTCAAATCAATTTCCTTGCCCATAAAAATATACTTGATTTAAAAATGAGATCTAGCATGATGATATAAGGTTTACTTGTATATGGGTACTTTTGAATTGTCAGGGTATCTCTTTAAGCCACATATGTGGAAAGACGTTCCTTTTGTCAAAATCAAAAGTGGGGCAATGGTTATTACTCACCTCATATCATACTACTCTTTCTTTGAATTTATTTTGATTCATTACAATTTTAGTGTATACAATTATTAGTATATTACAAAACATTCTCCGTCTTCTTCTTTAATGAAACGGTCGGAATAGAAGTGATTGTGATATATAATTTATTTGTATATGTATAACTTTAATTATGTTTTGATAATTTGTCGAAAGAATAGAACGAACAAAATGTATAAATGTATAGATGAATAAATATGTACAGACGATTGACAGTTGTGTCTATCTTTAGTATTATTAAGAGTTTAAATTCTTTCTTGTTTATTTACCTATATCTTTATTATTATATGTGGTATTATATTTTAATAGATTATTAGTTGACCATTTTATTCTCATTTTAGTTTCCACCAACGACATTTGGGTACCAAGATAGAAGTCAAACAAGTAATAGTGCGCTACCATCACTTAAAATGAATACTGATGTGGGAGATATTAAGGAAAAAAGAATTCTACTCGGGATGCCACCTAAGCACGGTTTTAGGAGGGATCCTAATTCTCAAATTTTCATTCACCGGGACAAAATAAAAGGAGAAGTGGCACGAGGTGAAAAAGACTTACGCCAAATGGTCGGTATGAAGAAAAGCCTTTCTGCTACTGATGAGTTCAATGAACATCAACGTCAACAACTAAGTAGTCTAAAATTGGAGGCCGAAATGTGTGGCCAGAATTTAAGAGAAGCCGTAAATAAGGCAGACTATTTAAAGAAAAGAGTATGTTTAGTTTTATTTTCATTTTTTAAAGGAAGTGCCGCTAGCTTTTAGTATTTGCCTTTTTAGTATATTAACATTGTGTCTTTTATTTTAGCTAGAACAATTGTATCAGTCTCGTGCTAACGCAGCCTCACTAGCAATTGCACAACAGAGGAAAATTAACGGTGGGAGCGGCATCAAGGAAAACTCTACATTTAGATCTTCATCTGTCATTCCTAATATAAATACTACAACTAGCTTACCTAACAAGAATAGTTATTCTTGTTCAGCAACATTTCGACCACAAGCATCTATCGAACCATTCAATGTTAATAGTAGATTAGTTGAAAACCCAACGAAGAACCTAGTAAAGCCTCCGCCTTCATACAACTATCATTCTGGAGGGATAATCAATCACATAGATTATCGTTTGAAACGAGCATCACTGAACAAAGATCAACAAGGTACTGACAAGAAGATATTGTGCAAAAATTACGACTCCTTCGCTTCAGACGCATCTTCCTCTTCTGGAATAGAAGATAATACAAGAACGACGGCAGCTTCTACTTACAAGACAGATCAACTTTTGATCAGAAGTGATACCCTGAAAGCTGCAAAGAGGCGATCATTAGTCCAAGCAGAACAAGGGCCGGGAGATTCGGAAAGTGACAATATTCGACGACTATTAGTTGAAGAGCAAAGGAAGGGCCGGACGCATATTTCGTTTGCAGAGTCTGTGCTGTCTAAAGACATCAAGAAAACAATCGAACCTTGTAGATCCCTTAGCCAAGAAAGCGGGCATGTTAGTGACACAATAGCAGAAACAGCAAAACAGAAAGAAATTGGAGAAAGTTCGGATGAAGCATTCGTAGAAGAATACAATTCTATGGACAAAGAAAGTAATGATGATGATTTGGTGACAAAAAAAATGAATCTACACCACGGTGTGACGATTGCTAGTTCCGAAAGTTCATCCTGTGCTTCAGACGATTCATTAGCCAACCTAAAATCTGTTGATATCTATGATTCGGAACCTTCTATTTCGCCATTAAGTGTAGAAGAACATGAAGAAGAAAGCACAGAAAACTTTGAATATGAAATTAAAGGTATTTTAAAGAAAAGTGGTGAAAGGAAGGAAAAGGGACGAATTAGGTTCGATCCATTGGTTCTATTCTTTGATGCTGCTTTAGAAGGACAACTGGAAACAGTAATGGAAAACGCCTTATTAGTCAAATCAGTGTCTCAGCCGAATGAAGAAGGAATTACAGCATTGCATAATGCTATTTGTGCTGGATACCTAGAAGTTGTCAAATATTTGATTGGGATGAAAGCAGACGTGAATGCGCAAGACTCTGATGGCTGGACTCCGTTACATTGTGCGGCTTCGTGCAATAGCTTACCGATTTCTAAGATTCTTATAGAAAATGGAGCGTGTCTTTATGCCAAAACAATTTCAGACTTTGAGACACCCTTCAACAAACTAGAAACAGAAGAGGAGCAATACGATGACTGTAAGATATATTTTGAGATAGTCGGAAAGTGTATGGGCTTAGTCAATGAAAAAAGAGTGTTTGCCTTTCACGATTATGATGCGATGGAAGAAGATGAACTAACTTTCAAAAAAGGAGATAGTCTCACGGTTCTCAGCAAATCAGTTGGAGAAGAATGTTGGTGGTTGTGTGAAAACAAAGCAACCAACCAAAAGGGATTGGTTCCGATAAATTTCTTAACCCTATATCCAACAGTTGAGATGCGTGAAAGCCATGATTTCAAAGAATTCTGTGTTCCGAATTCGAAAGAATCCTTCGACAAATTATGTTCAATTTCCAGTCCATATCAAAGACCCAAAATATCACCACCACCAGTTCCAAATTAATACGAAGTAGTTCCAAAATAATAGTTCTCTTGCCAAAGTATATGTATATTTTTAATATTTTCCTTCAAACATACAGTTAATATAATGTTGTATGTATATCTGAATATATTTCATTCATATTCCATTTTTTACTTTACAACCTGCTTTTTAATAAACAAAATTATTTAAACTTAACTGCTTTGTTAAATGTAAAAGATCATATTTTAAGTTAAAACTTTTATACAATTGACAAGAAAGATATTTTCGCTAACTTTTTTATTAATTCCTATTAAATTTACTATTAAAAGATGATATTTTGGATCAAGTGATAAGACCCGAAAATGAGACACTTACTATTCGATGGCAATTAAGGATTGTCAAAGAAGCGATGCAAAACTTCATACATTGAATTAGTTATTCCCCATCCGAATAAACTTCTTGTGTAATTTAGGTAGACTCCTCTGAAACATTGTTTTATAGATCTATCTCTTTCTATCCATACTAATTTGGCTACTTGCAGTACATTTAAATTTGGCACACCTATGACACTTTGCATTCGATGCTTGATTACGTTGATTGGGAAAAAGATTGTACTGATGGAAGTTCCTAGCAAAGCACCGGATGCGAAATCTGCACCAGTATTTAATAAGGCACTCTTCTGCTTTGTTTCCGGATTAATTAAGAATTCTTTCAAAGGACTTCTAAGGCCGAAAAACAATGCATTGGAAAACCCATTTCTGAAGATGATGACTGACAATCCACGGTAATATTCTTTAAAGCCATATACTTTTAAAGAATTGAAAGCATGTTGAGTATTTTTGAAATTCTTATGATAAGCTGATGCTTGCAACAAAACTTGTATTCGCTCCAATGGGCATAGTATAGCTTCAGTGGTTCCAGCTGAAATAAATTTGTTAAATGATATACAAATTCTGGGAAAATAAACCTAAAAAAGCTGCTGAAGCATGGCAAAAAGTCCATTGTTTGTTATCAGAACCCGTAGAACATCCTAACACTTTTTGGAAAGTATCATTCATACCAAACATCAATGCTCTTGTTGATGTCCTCATTAATAATGGTGGTAATAAGCCTCGATAGAGCAATGAAATTCCTTCTGTTTTAAGCTTAAAATCAATCAAATTAGGCTTAACTTTATAAGGGACTAACCTGAAGGATAGCTTCTTTCACTTTAACGCCATGAAGAGCTTGCCTAAATATTAACTTATTCTGGGGGTACAATATAATAGTTTCTATCAATCCGGCTCCAGATCCATACAAAAATTCTTTATTTACGTAGGAAAAATAAGGATCTCCACCTGTAGAACCATTGTTAGTGTTGCTCCTAACTACCATCTATAGAATTTCCGTTATACGAGAGGTAAAGAATAGTAAAAACAACACAAACTATTCTTCGTATCTGCACGCAAACGAAGAAGAATTTTTATGTGCTGTAGTTGTGGTAAGTAACTACTTTCCAAGAATGATAAGAACCTTCTTTCTAAGACTTTTTCTCTGACGACTAAACTGCAAAAACCTTGGAGGAGATGAATAATGATAAGAAATAACAGTTTAAGGTCACAAAAGCAAATGCAAAAAAAGTATTTATATGATAAGAATCGTTGATTGGTTCTAACATCATATTTAAGCATTCATTCATACTAAATATTGCAAAATTTTAAAAGGTTCTTTTAAAGTTTATTAATTAGTATGCATTGGTCCCTTTTAATTAAATTGATAATCTCAGATAAATTGTATATACTTAGTATTGTATTTAAACAATATTTGCAAGATTGATTTGAGAGAGACATTTTTTCTCATATTTAATGTGCATTTATTTATATCGGAGAACAAACAGCCGTAACATATTTTTTGCTAAGCATACCTTTATCATCGGTTAATAGTATCGGAGTTATAAATAATATAGCAAAGCACATATAATATTTGTATTGATATAGAATTTGAATAGAGGAAAAAGGACCTGATTCACGGGACGGCCACCAGATGATGAGTAACGTAAAAATAAATAGTTATCAGTTGCGGTGTCATTTTAAATTTTACAATGTGATTTAATCATTTTTTGGGGTTAGTTGTTTAAAGTTATTGTGGGGATTGGTTGTTTTAAAGATTAATTTAAATATTTATTTACAGAGTTAGTTACCTTTTTATATTTATTTAAAATTTCACTTCCTGCGCTATCAATTTAATTAATTAGAAGTAAAATGGGTCGTGAATATTTGAAGTCTATTCATGGAATTTGCTCAATTATTAGTATAATATTTGGCTTTCTTGGTTTAATTGCTTCAACATGTTTTTCAACAAACGCAGACTTTTATATTTTACTAGTGTGGAGTGGTAAATTTTGGCCATCACTTGTTATTTTGCTATTGTTCTTTGATTTCATTTACAACTTGTATTGCACTATTACGCAAATTCAAGACATTGAAAGTGTTTTGAGTGAATCGAAACTAAAGGTAAGGTTAATAAAATTTATACGCTGTTAATTTATTAATTTTAGTCATTAGCCGCGCACATAATATTCACAGTTTTTATACTTATCGTGGCTGTAGTTGAATCACGATATGTAGATTTGTATGCGAAGGATCCTATTTTTGGAATTCGATATGTGTTCATAATGATTTGCGCTTGGATTATGTTTTTGGTACATGTTATTCAAGGACTTTTTATTATTTTCAAAGGATAATTAAGGAAATATTTTTGATCAATCAAATTCATCATCAACAAATGCTCCTCTCTTTGATTAATCATCATCACATTCACCTTTATCTTCATGATCATAATTTTTAATAAAATGATATCCTAAAAACATATTATTTATCAATTAATTTATTGTTTTAATCTTCGACATGAAATGGTAGAGATATTGCGTGTACACAAGCTACAACTATGTACACTTTTATGTGGCTTTTAGTAGTAAGAAGGTAAAAGCCCAGACTTACTGATACCCATTTGTGAGTCGCTTTTTTTAAGATTCTAAGAAGAACTCTGGCTTGCATGATAAGATAGCATTACATCAAATGACCATTTTACGAAATTTAGTGTAAAGAAATATTTATTACAAGAATGCAGATTAATTTCGATCTTAAGCAATATCAAGAACTATTCACAAAAGATGTTATTTGTACGACTATTATTACATTATGTCTGATTGCAGCTGAAATAGCTGCCACCTTTTTTATTCAGGAAAGCTCATTTTACATTATGATCGTCTATCCCGGGTTTTTTTGGCAAACAGTTGTGATAATCTTGATATTCATCGTTATGATTTACAATATTTATCTGGTGAGTCACGACTTAGCACAACGTGAATTAGAATGGAGAACACAAAATAAAATAAAGGTAGTATGAATAATAGTTACCGATTAACTTGTTCTTTAGAAACTTCAAGCTCACGGAATTTCAGTGTTAATGATCATCGTCGCAGCATGTATAGAAACAGTTTATACTGCAACATATTCAGGATATTACTTTACTTATTATGCCTTTTTCGGAAGATTTATTGTAATGGCGGTATTTTTATGGACTTGCTTTATTACTCAAATAGCTCAAATAGTTTTTATGGGAATATCATTTAAAATAAATGTTGGAGAGACAGTACAAAATGAGAGTGCTTGAAAAATAACAATATGTTTACAAACTCGTAAACTTTTTTGATCTAGCATTTTGTAGTGTACCATGGTGTTGGTATGGAAAACTTATAGATATCATTTTGTTGTTGATAATTTGTTTTGTGAATTAAATAATAATAAATTGATGTGAATCTGAAGTGTTTGTAAATATTGACAATATAAAATATCTTCGATAAATAAAAAGTTTATTAAGGTGATGTGAGAATAGTTAATTTGCGTGGTTATTAATGTCTTGTTAAAGGCAAAACAGATACAGCTGATTTTTTGTTAGATCCACCTTGAGTTATAATAGTTGGGTTGACAACAATTTTTGATGCCTTGTGGCAACTAAGTTGATAAGGAAATTTATAGAACTTGAAAATGTAATATATTGGCGTCCCTGATGTGTATATGAGAATCCAGGCACAGGCTAATTGATGTAAAATCATTTCTACTTCAAAATTGAAGAAGCGGCCAAAGAAAAAGGAAAAGGCTATTAAAAAACCAGGAATAAAACACACAATTAGGGGAATTAAAGCTTGAGCCACTAAAATAGTTAAAGTAGAGCGATAATTTCTGTATTTAGAAGTACTCATCATCTTCCTAAGTGTATTTAAAGTTGAAAATGATTTGTGAACATAGAAAAACAATAAGCCAATCCATAACGAAGCTTGTGCCAGCAAATTTATAGCTATAAATGTAGTCACGAAATCTCTATTAGGCTCTATGAAGCCAAATGCTCTATCGAATTGTGGCAAATAAGCTCCAATTTCCGGATAATTATGAATAGCATATTCTCTAAACTCTTTATCAGGAACCATCATTAAGTAAAATGGATAAGCACACATAACTATAATAACGATAGGTGATAGAGAAATTAATTTGAAGAATTTTAAAGCAGTTGTAGAATAATTTTTCCCACATATAGTACGAAATATTACGTAGTATTGGTATATTATACATTGAATCATGCTGATGGGTGAACAGACGTAAATATAAAAACATATATTTGAAATAATTTCTGGAAAATATATGACCGGACCCGAATATGCCATGCCTTTTACAGGAAATAAAGAATATCCATTGACTATAACGCCTGAAAGCATTGCTAAAGTACTATCAAATACTCTACCCAAAATCATCGGTTTTAATATATTAGACATATCTTTTGGTGTTGAGTAAATTAAAACAACTATTGAAATAGCATTTATTGAGAAAGATGCCCATCCCAAGGCTCTGAAAATAACGTTGTGAAGGTGGACTTCCATAAATGGTGAATGAAAAAATAACTTAAAAGCTTGTATAGGAGTCCAAATAATATTTGTAGAGTTAGCGTAATTATTTGTTTTCGTAAATTGTTAATTTGTTTATTAGTGTTCCAGGAACTGCCTATTTAATTGGGTTTTATAATAAGGTAAGGTGAAAAATCAAAATGCTTATTTGTGCACATTATAGTAACTAAAAAGAGAAGTGTATTGAACAGTCTCCTGTCGAAGTTAGCAAGTTAAAACTTGTCAACTGAGATGGCGTTGGTTCGATGACGCATCGTAGGAAGATGTTTGAAGATTCAATTTTCATTCATTGCTGATTGTATGCGATATTAATTTGGCTTTTAAATCATTCTTTAAATGAAAACCAATTTGACTTTGAAGATCAAGAATTGCCAAACATTTTTTGCTTTTTGTAAAAACTTAAATATCCATGTAAATTAAGATACAATATTAACTGCAACTCTAGTTATTTAAATATATCTGACATTTTGTAAAAAGATAATTCCTTAAAAATAATTTATTTTATACATTTTAATACGCTCAATAATCATTTAATTTTTTCGTAATGAAACTGATTCAATTTAAATTCACTATTCTCAATAACTTTCTTCCAAAGAAAGTCAAACTCACTATCAACAAAGTCATAAAATTCTCTTTCCATTTGATAGATAATGTTGGCCTTTACAATAGCCATAGTTTCATCGGAAGGTTTACTTTTCCTCAATGTATTTCTCAAATGCTTTTTATTGCTTGGTAAGCTTTGATAATTAGCATACGCTCCATTGAAGAAAGCAGGAAGTAATTTATCCAAGATTCTTATTAGTTTATCCATCTTTTCAGTTGTTCCAACAACTAGGTAATGGGCTAAATAGTTTCTTTTTGCCATTTCTAGGGCATATTTATTTCCAGGTTTTGCACAAAATGAATATGACCCACAAAAATAAGGTATTTGGACCCATAGATTTGAAAAATCACAGTCTCTATTTCCTTTAATCACACAATCATCAAATGTTTCATTATTCCCAGCACGTTTTCTTTTCAAACCAACCCTATAATCATCCCCATATCTTAAAAAGTAATAGTGCGACAACAATCTTTCTAATGGCTCTCTAATCATATTTACATACACAGGGTTTTGATGTCCGAATTTGGTGAAATCCATAAAAGCAAAGTGTCCGTGATAAAAAGCAGGCAATCGTTCGTTCCATTTGGTAATATTGTTAATGAATATTCCCTGATCTATTCTATTCATCATAAATCTATTTTTAGTCATATTTAAATGAACCGTCCAAAAGTTATTCACTTTACCGATGTCGTAAGCGATAGCATTTGTAAATGTTGTTGAACCTGTCTTTGGTATCTTCAAAAAAATATAACATCATCGGTTCTACGTTTATTACAAAACTTACTCTATTATAAAGCACAATTAGTGGTGCTGATTTTTCATTCATTTCATGCAGCAAAGATCGACTATTCCTGTCTACATTTTGCTGATTGATTTTCCCGTAACATATAATCACCGTTAATATAGTTAATATCAATAATACAGGAAAAATTAGCCTTATGCATTGCTTATTCATTTTTAAAAGATTGTTTCTGAATTGTCCAGCTTTTATATGGCATATCCTATTGGAGGAACGTATATTCAGCTACATTTGTTGAAGCATGATCACAAACAAGATTAATTATCTTATAAGTTATGATTTACTGTCTATTATATGTACTAAATCATGATTAGGCATCATTTAGATCTAAAGTATATTTGTATAACCAATCTATCATCACAATAAAAAGTCACCAAACGTAGAAACAACCTTTTTTGGATTACTTCATAATTTTGCATAACCTATCTCTTAATTGTCATATTGATTACGATTAGATTATAAGTGATTTGTCGAGACTATAATACACACCATTTGTTTTATAATTGCTCATTAGTAATTTTGTTCTTATAGGATCATGAAATTTAACATTCTTTCCAAAACTTTGCTCACAAGTAATGCTAGAACTCTAGTTACATCTGGATCCTCAACTGCCTTTCAAAAAATTAAGGTTACTAACCCAGTTGTTGACTTGGATGGAGATGAAATGACAAGAATTATTTGGAGTGAGATTAAGAATAAGTTAATTTTACCTTATCTTGACATCGACATCAAGTATTTCGATCTGGGTCTTCCTAATAGAGATGCTACGCATGATGAAGTTACAGTCGAAGCTGCAAATGCCATCAAAAAATACAACGTCGGAATTAAGTGTGCCACAATTACTCCTGATGAAGAAAGGTAAGTGCAAAAATAAATGATTCACCTAATATATATTTATTTTAGAGTAAAAGAATTCAAGCTTCAGAAGATGTGGCTCTCACCAAATGGAACCATTAGAAATATACTGGGAGGAACCGTTTTTCGTGAACCAATTATCTGCAAAAATATTCCAAAGTTAGTTCCAGGATGGACAAAGCCAATCGTCATAGGAAGACATGCCTTCGGAGATCAGTATAAAGCAACTGATTTAGTAGTTCCAAAAGGCTCCAAATTTGAGCTTCAAATTACCTTGCCAAATGGAAATGTCCAATTGCATAAAGTTTACAATTTCGAGAAAGATGGTGGTGTTGTGATGGGAATGTACAACTGTGATGAAAGTATCAGAGCTTTTGCTCACTCTTCATTCCAATATGCTTTGCAAAAGAAATGGCCTTTATACTTGTCAACTAAGAATACAATTTTAAAGAGATATGATGGGCGTTTTAAGGATCTTTTTGCCGAAATTTACGAGGAAAGTTATGTTGAGCAATTTAAAAGCGAAGGTATTTGGTACGAACATCGTTTGATTGATGACATGGTAGCTCAAACTCTTAAGTCTTCTGGAGGTTTAGTATGGGCATGTAAGAATTACGACGGAGATGTTCAGTCTGATATTGTCGCTCAAGGGTACGGATCTTTAGGTCTAATGACATCGGTTTTGTTGGCTCCTGATGGGAAGACACTCGAATCTGAAGCTGCCCATGGAACTGTTACTAGACATTTCAGAGAACATCAAAAAGGAAACAAAACTTCCACTAATCCAGTAGCATCAATTTTCGCATGGAGTAGAGGTCTTGCTCATCGAGCCAAGCTCGATAACAACGAAGACTTAGCCAAATTTTCCTTAGCAATGGAGGAGGCCTGCATTGAAACAATCGAATCTGGTCAAATGACAAAAGATTTAGCCATATGTATTCATGGATCAGCTGGAGCCAAAGAAGGAACTTATCTCTACACTGAAGACTTCTTATCCGCCATCGATAACAAATTTAGACAAATGATGACATCATCTAATTAAATTTATTTAAGAAAAGTGTATAACAATAAAAATAGTTCAGTCTTTGATTTATAAAAATAATTTTACCGGATTTATACATGAGAATTAATACTTATGATTGAAACACTTTTTCCTTATTTTGAAATCATTTCTTTTATGAGGGCCATTCAAACTATCCGAACTTTTGCTTTGGTTTCGGTAACGTTTTTTCGAATTTTTGAATTCTTTATTTGCTTTACTTGATTCCTCACACTTGTTCGTTGAGTTGTTACTTTGAGGAATTGGGGGAGTTGTAGTTAAAAATTCAATTCTAGGAATTTTTACCTTGAGATTCTTTATTACCTTGTCATTAGGTCTTTTTGTTCCAATTACAGGAGTTGCTAAACTACTTTCATTCGGAGAAATTAATGTATAAATAAGCACGTAGGGGTTCATTTTTTCCATTGCACGATCATTTAATTCGTATACCTATAAAGAAATGAATTAATATTAATAAATATACTACCAAACATACGGAATGATCGTCATAAAAGTTAAACCTATTTCCTTTTACATCACGACAGACAGTAGTGTAATGTCCGTAAGCGATATTTGATCCGTGATGCTCAATGTAGCTCTGGAGTTTGTACTTCATTGGAATATTTGAATTGTACATATGAGGTTGGAGATTAATTTCCATTTCTGTACTAAGGCAAGTTCTTATTTTAACTCCATAGAAATTAAAGCGCTTCAATTGAATTAAGAGAACATGAGGAGCTCTAAGCAGGATAGATTTTTTAATGGCCGTAACCGTTGTCTTGCATTCCTCACATTTGTACCCATCTAATTCTTCAGGTTCAAAAAATTCATCAAAAAGTCTGGTGATTGTCATTGTCGGATGTTGATTTTTCTTTAAAATAATTGATGGCAAGTTGATATTCAGCTCACGGTATCTTTCATAATTGACCTTCATTGAATGGCAATTCGGGCAATGAATTTCATTTCTCATTGTTCCGGATAATACTTGCTCGATTGGATTTGAAGGTTCTTGCGATAAAGTTAGATTCCCTTCTACTAAGTTGCTCGAAGGATAAACCTTTTCCAAAGTATCTAACAATAGAGAAAAAAATTCATGAGCATCTTCTTGATCTCCTTCGAATGAACGACCAAAAATGTTTTCTAAGAAGTATTTCAGTTGATTAGGTTCAAAAGCATCTTTAAATGTCATCGCTCGAATGATGTGATTTTTGAGGCAACACCAAAAACATTTCTTATTATTCATTGTAACAAGGCACTGCTTTTTTTGATGGTAATCAACAATCAACCTTGCCAACTGTGGTAGATGAGCTATGCACTGAAGAACACTGTTCATAAAACAAAAGTTAGACCTGTTAGTTAAACCAACTCCTCGCTCCACATTTTCATTGATAAATTTACATCCTTCGAAAGAAGTTTTAACGATATTCTTTTCAACTACAGGAAACTGAGCTTGTTTGACTGCTCTTTCAGACAATGTTCTTTTTCTCAAGTTTCTAATTTTAAAAAACTGCCCAATCTTTGCTTGAGATTTGAATATGTCATAATTTTCAGGAGTATAATCAAGCGAAGAAAAGGTCGGATAAATTGATTTTGACATATCTGGGTTTATTGAAGATATAGAATTGGTGAAGCTTCTATTCCATTTTTCATGTCTGGATAATCTTATTTGTATGTTTGCCTTTTTGGAAGGGGGAGAGCTTACGGGAGATATAACTTTATCTTTATCCGCTCCTTCTGAAATGGTTGATCTTGAGACCATTAAAGAAACTTGATCTAACTTGTCTTCGATATCCGCAGTCAATAGACGCTTCCTAACAGCTAGAATCCTTGAAGGCGGCATTGCTGGCCCGATTAAAGGCTTACCTAAACCACATATATCCATAGTTTGACGTTTCTTTAATTTATCAAGTTTAGAGGGTGTAGATTCACGAGATTCAAAGCCGGAATCGGAATCTGCCGAGTCAACTGATTTGCATTTTCCATCCTCCAAAACAAAAGTTCCGGAATGAACAAAATGGGGTCCATTATATTTGGATTGAATGCCGATTTTGTCAGTGCCAAGATTAGACATGTCCCACTTGATTTCTAAATGAATGGCTTTAAAAAAGAGTAAAAAGAAATATGTATTTTGGTGAAAATTAATAAAATTAAAATGGTACATAAAGATATTCGGGCAAAGGGAAACACACCAAATACATCTTTCGGAATGTATGCTATATCGGTACGTCTTATTTCTCTTACTACCTCTTTATATAGATAAATGGCGCAGCCATGGCAGCATGATGCTTTTTTCTCTATAGTCTTGAGCATTTACATTTTTTAGATACTTTTTGAGATTGATTATTAAAAGCAGACAACATTACGAGCGCCCAACCACTATTAACGCAAAAACTAAGAGGGCGATGGAGCTGCAGTCGCAAAAAGTGAACAGTCATCGCACAAGAAATTAAAGATACACTCGTTTTGATAAAAAAATGTGTAGTAAATAGTTTAATTATACTAATACAGTCTCTGTCTGCAGCATAAAAAAGCAGATGAACAAAAAGGTCATTCTTAATAAGAGGAAGTACTACTCTTAGTTGAAGGCTAGTATCCAATAAAAATATGGAAGATATGTATTGGAAAAGAATTATCCAAATATTTATCTACTGAAGTTCTTTCCAAAAATTAAATTAATTATTTATATGTTTATGAAGCAAATAAACGACCCCCTAAAATATACAAATAATAAAATTGTGTATGACAGAGAGGAAATTTATGTTTACAATATGGGCAAATTTTATATCAAACACATACAAATAGACACTGATGTTGTTTGTGTCTTTTGTTCATAAACGAATATATTTAAAAGTTGCAAATAGGCTTATTACGACAGAAGCCATAGGAAAATTGAAATTAATTAAAAAGAATCCACAAAAAAATATTTTGCAAAGGTCAAAAGAATCTATTTTTAATTGCTTTATTGCTTCTCGTTTTGTTTACACTGTTGCGTCACCTTCAAACCTCAAACATTAATATCTTCACCAACAACAATTATTTTGTGTTTGACTCCATCTGTATTGCATAGGATCCGTTTTCCAAACTATCATTATTATTTTTTAATCAAACCTAGACCACACTTTGTATCGAATGTACCTATTTAAATTTGAAGCTGTATTCCTTTCTTCACTTATAAAAGTGGTCCCATTTTGTAAAATTAAATGTTGTCAAAAAGTCAAGGTACACTATTCTAATATATAGTTAGAGTAATGGTAACCATATCGCGTGATTCTTACGAAAGAAAGATGCACAACATTTAGTAACCTTTTCCTACAACACAGATAGCATTTAACTAACCAATTTGATGGGTGATGGTGATGTGTGTATATGTAACGGCTAATTTATTAATGATGACTATTGCCAATTTTACCAAAATCTTATTTATTTGAATTTAATTTTTAGGTTTGACAAGGAATCAATGCCTGGCTTGCATACATTTTACGATGGTTCCAAATTATTGGAACCTTTCGCCGATATGATTGGAATGGAATGTGATAAAGTAAGCTTGCATTAATGGTTTCACACATACATTTTTTTGCAGATAAATCTTGTCTTCAGTCAAATAATTATCTATATATGTGCTCTAATTTTCTACAACAAAATGAACTTGAGTCAAGTTTCTTTGCGAACTCGTACTATCTTTCCTTTTATTGTGGGCATCAGTATTTGTTATTTTTGTTATGGGAGTGCTATTAAACATCCCATGGCTTTGGCGATGGTAAATTACATCATTTTTAGATTTGCACCAGACAATCATGTACACAAAATCACATTTGTCTTTTCTATGGGATATCTCTTTTTCCTTCATTGGTACAAGTTTTACGTCTTAACATCCTATTCAATTGATGTGACCGGAACTATGATGGTTATTGTACAAAAGTGTACTACACTAGCATTTTCATTGCATGACGGGAGGGTTAAAAAGCCCGAACAATTAAATGAAATCCAAAAGAAAGAAGCTATCAAGACTCCACCACCTCTTATGCTCTATTTATCCTATATGTTTATGTATCAAACTGTTATGACTGGACCTTTGTGCTTTTACACTGACTACAAGAAATTTATTGAAGGAGACCATTTAAAAATTAATAATGGCAAAATTCCAACCCCACACAAGTCAGCTTTATCAAAACTATTCATGACGATTATCTTCATGACAATTATTTTAACTATGGGTCAGATAACTCCTGAATCTATTGCATCCTCCGAATATATGGCAATGCCATTTTTGAAGTGGGCTGCTTATTGGTTCATTGCTATTTTTGTTTGCAGGTAAGTAGTAATTCATTTCTTAAATACATAGTCATAATCTCTTAGAGTGCAATATTATTATGTTTGGGTAACAGCTGACGCCGTAGCAAATGTATCAGGATTTGGATTCAATGGGTATGAAGAGAATGGAAATGAAAAGTGGGATTTGATCACAAATGTCCACCCAATTAAGGTCGAAATGGCCCAATCATTCAAAGAAACTCTTGATAATTGGAATTGCACAACTATGTATTGGCTTAGAAGAGTTGCGTATGATAGAGTTCCTAAGAATATGAGAACTGTTTCAACCTATCTTCTGAGCGCCTTGTGGCATGGCTTCTTCCCAGGTACGTTAAAGTATATGCATTTAATAATAAGTTTCTTTTTCATAGGTTATTACATTACATTCACTGGTGGTGCACTGCTCACTTTAGCATTCCGCACAACTCGCAGATGCCTCAGATGGAGATTCGTGGGAAGCAAAGTTCAAAAGCAAGTTTACGATGTTGTATCATTTGCTTCAACCAAAGTATGCCTTGCTTACATTACTATGCCATTCGTTACAATGCATTTGAATCCCGGATGGTTTTTGTACAAACAAGTCTACTTTTGTGTTCACATCGCCGCACTGGCCGCAATCTTTATCTTACCCCTCATTTTTCCAGCTGAAAAGAAAGTTGTTCCAGAAAAGGAAGCAAACCTCCAAAAAAACAAATAGACTCCTTAATATACGTATTTTTTGTATCATTTAATTGTTTCTATTATTTGTTATTAATCTGATATAAGAATCGTTTATCTAAGTTAAAATTCCGGGGTAATATCTTAATAAATTTAAATAAACAAATATGGTGTAAATAAATGATATATTAATTTTATTAATTCGTTGAGATGATAAAACAAAAGTCACTTAATATGAAAATAGACTTCCGGACCATGTACTCTCTTGAACAGGAATTGGATGGTCTAGCATATCTAGCCAGTCCGAAGTTCCGTTTGGCAACAGACCCATGCTGTGACATTTGTACATAGCTAAAAACAAAGCTCCCAAATTTCCTAAAACAAATATAATTTTGTGGAGGATTAAGGATCTTGATAATTGCTCCTCAAGTCCTTTGAAAGTAGATCCGACAGTTACAATAGCTCCAATAGGTCTCCAGAACATCGATCCAACCATCATGATTGGGAAAATTGAAACCGTGTTACCTGAATGTATGTAGAGTATTAGAAATTGTCGTATAATTTTAAATATGTTTACAACAATTTTGTTATCTTTTTTATTGTGATCTGTTTTTAGTCAATCCTATACTCAAACAGTCTACTAATGGGTTGATTGTGCAGAGGAAGAAAGTCGGAGTGTTAATGGCAAAATTGAAAGACGAGTTTCTGACAGACTAGAGCGTTACTAAGGTCAAGACAGTTTTTGAACGGAAGGAACAAATTATCGCTCCACGAAAATGGATAAATGGACTGGCTAGGTGAAATGATGTTGTTTGCGTC
This sequence comes from Rhabditophanes sp. KR3021, assembly GCA_963281155.1. NCBI lineage: Eukaryota > Metazoa > Nematoda > Chromadorea > Rhabditida > Alloionematidae > Rhabditophanes > Rhabditophanes sp. KR3021. The sequence continues at coordinate 2,387,534 of CAUJLY010000004.1, read as the reverse complement.
TTGTTGAAGAAAACTGCCCAAGGTTAATGTGACCAATTGGAAGATGTTATCCAGAACCTTAGGGTCAGCTATGCGCGTTTTCCTTTTTTGAAATGGATCATGGAGTTTAACTACGTAATTATATGAGTAGTTGATCGAGAACAATAAAAAACATATACTCTTTTCTGGACCATCTGTCTTACTCGGTGCCAACTAGTGAATTCTCTAAGAACAAATTTAAAAGCATCGTCGATTACTTTGAAATATCAGAGACTTGGATGAAGATAAGAAGATGATTATTGTCTAGGTAAGTTAACAGATGAAGCTTTCTATCTCTAAAGATACTCAGATGAAACAAATGTTCAAGGCTAAAAGCTACGTAGAATACAAGTGACTCGAGTTAGGTAGGACGTTTTTTATGATGGAGAAGTTGCATCAGCTGTTGAAAAGTGCATTATTGCCCACAATCAAGGACTCGCCGACCAGAATATGGGTAGTGAAAGTTTTACATCCCTGAATTTATTGACGTTCGATAAATTCAAAGAACTAGGTACCACTTCAGACAATTATTGCTCAAATCGAAAGTATGGCATGTCATCAAAGAACCAGGAATACCTAAATTTACACAACAAAAAGTATCCAAGTATTACGATTGTTCATATATTCTTCTCACACAGAAAGCTAAATATAAGCATCAAAAGAATGGCCACGTTATTGAAATATCTTGCAAATGGTCTAATCATGATTTTCACAACTTTGGCAACTTATTATCAAGAAAGAAGACGTAAGGAATTATTTGATGGAATCAATGTGTTCAATCAAAATTTCAAAGTAAATCAAATCTTACTGGAAATATGATCAGAAGTGAACAGCCTATATGTCTCAACTCCCGCCTACGTTTACTTCTTCTCGGACCCAAGAAACATTAATTGGCCCTTGACTGAATGGACTTTAGATAATTTCACCAAAAATGTGTATTACGTCGGCACCAAATACAAAAAGGCAAATATTTACGATAGGATGCACGTACATCACTACGTCTACAAATCTCGTGTCAATGACAACCGAGTTCCTCTAAAAACAAATGAACGAAACCGAGAAGCTAGATATTTCTAATTGCAGACTATTGTTATCAAAATGAAGGTTACGACCAAAGAATTCGGAAAAAATGTGCAGTACATATTAACGGAGTACTTTGGCAGTGAAGTTACGAACGTCGATTACGGCAAATGTACCATCGAGAATGTCTACGAGCTGTCGCATGAGAATGCCGAATCGATAGGTCAACTTTTAGTTGAAAAATGTTTGCATTCAAGGATGTTACTACTAGTAATTTTGAGTCAACTCATTGACTGTCCATTTTATATCTGTTGACCCATCCGATAAATTTACCCGACATGTACATCATGAACAAATTCATTGGAATAGACTTAAATGGAGCAATCGCCATATCCATAGATCTTTTTTCTAAAATTTTGTTCTGTTGCTCCTTGTCCTCGGCTATTGGTTCTCCATAATTAGCTCCAATGTTTTTTGGATTAAACCCCGGTGGATTTGGAAGCTTGGTTTGAGACTTGCATGCAGCGAGATCTAGCTTCCATTTAGCTAATGGATTGACTGTTTCTTTTTTGGTTGTCATAACAAACTTGGAATAAGCTATAAAGTTTGATTATTAAGAATAGATATAATGGTATATGTATATTTTAGGTATGTCGTACAATATCTACCCAATCGTATTGCATTAACATTCGTTTTAGGACAAGCACAGCTACAACCAAAAATCGAAAACAATATTATGCACTACTTTCAATTGTATCATGATTATCAAAGTACAGTCGGAATGGATTATGTGTTTGGAAAATGTATTCGCTTCCACAAATGTTAAGACAAAATAAAAAACATAATGAATGATAAGATACAGTTTATTGGTTAAAAAGTAAATGATACAATTAATTTTCTAAGCCTTGCGCTAGTCTTATAATGTGATGGAAGGAAAATGGGTTAAATTGTATTCCCGTTCCTCCATAGAATTTAGACTGAAATTCTACCCAATGCAGACGCAAAGCATGCAAAAATGCCGATAGACCTTCCATGAAAACAAGAATTGACACAGACAAGAAAGCAAAGGCAATAAAAATGATGTAAATGGCAATGGAACCAATATAATCTTTCATTCCAAAGGAAATATGCAAAACCATAGTCCACAAAACTTCTGATAACTGAGCATGTGCAAGTGATAATGCCCAAAGACGAAGATACGAAGCAGTGTGAGAAATACATCCAAGGGCAAATTCAATCGTATGGATAGATTGATAAACCATAATATCTCCAAAGTTGAAAGTTCCATCACCGTCTGAATGTCCAACATCAACATGCATTCCTTTTTTGTGCATAATTAATTGAAAAATTGGTTTGACAAACAACATTACTGGAATAGCAATTACAGCGATTAGGAGAAGTCCGATCTCCACGTTTCCTTGTTGAGGGTACCACTGTTGAAGGTAACATTGGTCCCACACAGTTCCATTAGCGTGATTCTCTTTGACGAATCCAACGTCTCTCGATTTAACCATGAACATATTAATTAATCCGATCAAAAGTGATGGAGCACAATTAGATGATGGATAGTACTAAAAAATAATTATAAGCTTCCTTTAAATGTAAACGTATATTATTTAGTTAAATAATGTAATAAATTTTCGAAGAACCTATATACTAAAGTGTGAACCGTGTTGTGCTCAACGACTAGTTTCTAGGTCTTAAAACAACTATGATGGTGGTATTGGAATTAGAGGTAAATTGAGCATCTTAAATAATCACTAATTGTTTCACTTTCAGACCAACCACCACAACCAAGCCTTTCTGATTTGTTTCAAGGAAACTACCACCCTTATTTGACCCAACAAAAGAAGTGGTTAATAAGAAGCCGGTCCAAAGTTGAAGCCTATATGAGTGAAATTGCTGAGGAATTTAAGTGCTAGAGTTAAGACAAGAACTAATTGAATACATTTGTTTCAATCAGATCTATTGTGAAGAAACTCTGGATGAAACTACTAGTTTGACATATTTTGCAGATATACGCAGGATGTCTAAAGATTTTGGAATAAATAATACTGATATGGTGACGCTTTTTTATGGGTTTAACAAAAAGGACTGTCCTAAATATTACAGATCGTCTACATGCAAGGCAGCGTCAAAAAAATCTTACATAGGATTATTTTATCACTTCTCCTATGCATTGGCCAAAGAGGATAATTTTAAGGCTGGAGTAAAAGCAATACTCTTGAAGATAAGGAATGCAATAGATCACTTCGAATTGCCAGAAGAAATCAATGTAGATGATAAGTTGTTAGCAAATGCGAAGTTCGATTGGAGGTTAATAAGATAGTTGTGTTGCCGATTAGAGATGAAATCAGGAGAATTATGCCAGGCTTTGAGAAGGAGTGCGCAAAGATGAAAACTGGAAAGCTTATTCATAGAATTGTTTATGATGGACGCTAGTATAAGTGATCTATATCACCCGTTAACAAGTTTTTGAACGGTAATTCATACGGAGATTGTGGTAGAAAAATGACTTTGCTTGTCAAACTAATGATATTGGTTGACAAAGTCAATCATGTCAATGCATGTGCAGTTGCCGATATCTTGGCTAAAATGGTGTTCGAGCTTAAGGTGACTTCTGATGATTAATCTAAATATTTTGTTGCTACTTTTAATAAACTTTTTTGTTCTCCTTTTATATTTTTGGACCAAATATTTTGATTTTAATTGTTCCCGTGTATTACCTAAAATAAAAAAATTAGTCAAGATCATCGAAGATAACTCGAACCTGGCCGAAGATGAATCCAGGAGTAACTGAGAAGTATACCCATTTAATAATAACTTGAATACACAAATATATGAAAATACATCCAAGGAAAAGCATTTGTGGGATAAACATAAAGAAAAAATCAAGTGCAGAGCCTCTATGGATGTAATTAGCAAGAGACAAAAAGACTCCGAAAACCATCTGAGTAATTCCAAGAACAATAGAAGATTTCATCTTCATTGGATTCATAAAATTAAGTTTATTCTTTGCCAAATTCCATACTGTAATTAGTCGTTAGTATTATGAATATTAAATAGATGTTATGTTTTAATTCGAAAAGTATCTTTTTTTGTTAAGTAAGCTATAATGTAACGCATTTAAAACATTCTACTGCTTTTAAGAGAATCTCAAAATTGGTTCATTATTATTATCTCCTTAATTGTGCGCTTTTTTAATAAATTTTAGTATAGATTACCTGGATCAAGTCCAAAGGGATAAATGTCTTCTTTCGTAAAGGACAATTCAATATCCATGACCAAACTAGATTCATTATCAGCTGAATACAACCTATCTAATAAACCGTGATCGTAAGGATTTTTCCAAGCTGATCCAAATACATTGATAGATTTTGAATAAAAGTCGTTATAGACGAGCCCAGTATAAATTGAAAAACAACCCATCAAAAGAACAACATATCTACCCCCGTAGAAGGTATTGAAGATTTCATCGGTAATTCTAGCAGCGTCAATTTTCTTTTCAAGGGCAACGAGGGTAATGGCTCCTAATAACATGACAATTCCGTGACCAGAATCACCGAACATGACTGCGAAGAGGAAGGGGAAGGAAATAATTGTCCATGGAGCTGGATTGACTTCACGGTAGTTGGCAATTCCATAGGAGTCAACGATGTTTTGGAAACCTCTAGTGAATTTGTTCAGCTTATGGTAGGTTGGGTGCATTTCATGGGTTGGAAGAGTTGAAATAACGGGATTTACATGACACTCAGCTTTTTGAGCCCCAATGCTGAGAGCGTGCTTGACGTTCTCGATTTCATTCGTGGGAATCCAAGCTTCTCCAATAAAGCATTTGTGGGTGACGTCAACATTGAAGAAGTTAAGAATGTTGTAAATGCTCTTCATCTTCAACAACTCAATTTCCCATCTTTTGATTTGATGGGAAGTTCCGAAGAGGATTCTATTTTTGTACTCCAAAGTCTTAGTAATTACGGTTCTAAGGTCAGCAAGTCTGACTTCTAGTTGGCCTAAAGCTACTCTGCGATCATAAGGGCTGTCAGGGCACTCAATTGTGTGGGAGTGGAAGGCATCACAAACTTTCATGATTTTAGACTTCAACTGCTTACCAGTGAAAAAGATAATGAAAGCAGATCTGGCTGCTTCTCCTTCGAATAATGGATTTTCATCATCATCAATTGGTTGAGTTCTGACGAAGACTTTTCCTCGGGAGATACGCCATAGCAATCTTTCGAATGTTGCAGTCTTTGCGGAATTAATGCCTCCACAAATGAAAGACAGCTCAGATTCTTCGCGATCCCTTTTATCAGATATTTCTGGGGCAATAGAGTCAGAAGTGAAGACAGGTCCAGCATGACCAGTATTAGCTTCGTTGATGCTTTTAGAGGCAGCAGCTCTAGTGTGACTGTCCAAAAGACTAGCAATATTCCCAAGAATATGCTTGCTTTCGTTAATTTTAGAATACGACTTCTTCAAAGTAGCCATGTTAGTTCCTACTTGAACCAGTTCGTTTTGGATCAACGTAAATTTGTTGTGCATGGCGGAGACTTCAGTTGATTTAGGAGCAGGTACATCTTCTAGGCAATCTTGCGTACCAATCTTTTCCTCAACTAGGCAATTATTGATATAGATGATAATCCTATCCATATCATCGCACATTTTAACTTCATCAGCGAATTTCCTTTGGAATGAATTTTGGTTTTGATTCAAGTCCTTGAATTCGCATAAGCCTTGTTCACCAACTTCAGCAATGCATTGATATGCAGCGTCAGATTGCATGAAAATCTGAGTCAATGACATCAACTCACTTCTGTAAAGCGAGCCCATGATATTCTAAAAATAATAGTAATAAGTAAACCAGCAAGCAATTATGACATAATAATAATGATCAAAAGGATGTGGCCATATACATTCTGCCTACAAACAAAAATCAAAGACATGCTAATGATTTTCGGTCTTCCTTATCTTTCATTAAACACATATGTCTCTTCTTTATCAATCCAAAAATGTTAAAGTACCTTTAATTGATAACAAATTGGGCGTAGTAAACCCCAGTATCTTTAAATTTGTATTGTTTGCATAATTGCGAATAATCATTTGTATAGTTAATGAATTTTTATAAAAATAAATTCAATATGGTTTCATCTTTTACAAATAAAAAGACTCCTACGAATAACAAAAATTTCCATCATCAATAATAACACCTCGTTTTTACCATGAATTCCTTCTTTTAAGTTGTTGCTGAAAATGAATGAAAAGCGGGATATAAAGCCTTAAAATATGTACATTAAGAAGGTTGACCATAGTTGCCACTTTCTTTCTACCACACTAGCTTTGCGGACAAAGTAATGGCAAAGGCAATTAATCAAGTTGAGAGGACAACAACTATATATTGTTCATTCCCTCTATTCATTGTTATCTTTAATTTCTCTTAATATCGTACTATCTTTGACAACTCACATATGGAAGGAAAGTTTTTATTTTATACACACAAAAGTGACCACTTTCCATGAAATACTTTTAAATAAAAATGTCTTATTAAATTAAAGATATGTATAGTGAAAATATAATTTCTTATAAATAATGTCTTCTAAAGATGTCATTTTAAATTTGTCCGGGAGCCAAAAATGTTGCTCCATATCGAGACTGGCGAAACCAGGTTCCTTTAACACAATTAGATAATTTTTCGGAATGAATTTTATTTAATTCCTTTAACCGTTTCTTACATTCTCCGACCTCATTCATGCCCAAAACATTCCCTTTTACTTTAAAATGAAGACCTGACGAGATGATGATTTTGTTTAGTTGATCGGGAGAAACATTTACAAATTTTCCTTGCAAATTGTTAAATCGTTTTGACTTGACCAAAGGTGCTTTACCAACAATACCTTCACCAACTTGTTTAACACCTTTAATTGGATTGTAAGCTTGATTAACGAGTGTACCATTTCCTACCAACACCACATGAGGATTCTTAAACTGATTATGACGCTTTAAAACCTTGAAACCAGTTTTGCTACTGCTCTTCTTCTTTACCATATCGTAACAGCACCCCTAAAAAATTAACCTAACCACCGACAGAAAGCAATAGCGTTGCGCGCAACTATATGTCTTCAAATTATGTTTATCTTTGCAGATAATTTAAATATCAATCATTTCTCAAACATATCATCATCTTTTAACATCTTTTTAATATGTAAAATTAATACGTTGGCTATTATTTGCATTTTTGTTTGGATTCATTTTTGGAGATGTTGTTGCAAATTAGCTTATTAAAATAATTACGTTAGAATGCTTTTTTATTAAGTTTGTTTGTTTGAGGATGGCTCATTGAAATTGAATATCAAAAATTGAAATAAAAGATTGCTATAAGATTCTGCTTGGAAAAACGATGCCGATGTCAGGTAAACATTAGATTAAGAGAGAAGAGAGATACGTATCGGCGTTGGCATTTATGCCCACTGCGCGACAATGCACCGACAGCTCTTTTGGACGCTAAAATGCTGACCAAATAGATGGTCAATTTATTTAAATTTATTTGAATGTATATAATATTGAATGGAAGAGTGTATAACAAAAGTTGTCATGCTTAATCTACTAACTTCGTAATTTTTAAATTGTGATTCATTTTATGAGGAACAATTTACTGAATTTTGTCTGAGTAATTTATTGTAAATATCGCCTACCTTTTATTAAACGAAATAAAGATAGATTATGAATGTGTTAAGTATGTTTTGAATGATGATACACCACTTGACAATTTGATTTCATCATTATCATGGGTCCGTTTAATTTGATTATAAACAAACGCACTATTATATATTATTTATTTAAATTGTGTTATCTGTTGGAACAAGCCATTATGATTGATTGCCGATCTTTTAATTTAATTCATCCTAACATTTTCTTAAATATGCTTTGAATATATTTTACAAATAATCTGAATACACTTTCAGTGCACTCTTTTGATGTCAAATATTGTTTTGTAAAAAGTTATTAAAAATGTCTGAACAATTTGTGATTGTCAGATTCGACTATGTAGCAGTTGGACCGGATGAATTAAGTATTAAAAAAAATGAAAGGCTCAGGTTAATTGACGATAAATTGCAATGGTGGAAAGTAAGTTGAAGTGCTTCGTAATAATTAAATAAATAATTAGGTTGCTAATGAAAAGAATGAAACCGGTTTTGTGCCTTCAAATTTTGTGTGTCGTGAGAACGGCGAAAATTGTAACGATGAAAATGTGAGTAGTGCGGTGATGATGAATGGCTCAAATGAATCGAAAAGCACCCACAATAACTGTACTGTGTCTTTAGAAAAGGTAAACACACTCTCTCACTTTCTCCTTATTCTAATACATTTGTGAATCATTGTTGAGAGGTTCTTTTTGGTGTAGGGATCATTTATGTCTGATGACGATGTTACGATGTGATTCATTGCTTAACTATTTAAACTCACACACCCTTACTTTTTATCGTATTTTTGTATTATTTTGTATTTACATTTATTAATATGATATTTTTTACAGAAAATAAACAAACCATCACAAATGATCGATAATAGATCAGACGGAAACAAGGGAATTGCTCTGTATAATTATGAACCTGCTCGAGACGATGAGTTAGCGTTAACAAAAAATGAGCTTGTAACAATAATAGAAAAAATGGAAGATGGCTGGTGGAAAGGAAAAGTTAGCGGAGGAAAAGTAGGATGGTTTCCCTCTAATTATGTTAACGAAGTGACGGAGGATGCTATTTCTCCTGGAAGAGTTATTATAGAAATAGTAGTGGCTATGTATTCCTTTATTGCCCAGAATAGCGAAGAACTTTCTTTTAATAAGAATGAACAGTTAGAGATTTTAGAACATCCCAATCATGATCCCGAATGGTGGTTGGCACGGAATAGCCGTTTTGAAATTGGGTTGGTTCCAATTAATTACATCAAGGTTGTAGAAAAGAATCCTAGTAAGGGAATATTTCATATTATTGGATTGGGAAAGTCGGAAATCTAGTGGATCGGAGAAGGTTGTTGCAAAGACGCCTAAAAATGAATTAAGTGATATGCCATTTTATTTTGGGAATATTGCTAGAGATGCAACAGAACAACACCTCAATAGTCGTGGTGTCAATGGCGACTTTTTAGTGCGTGATTCTGAAACTAACGTTGGTGATTATTCAATTAGTCTAAAAGGCGAAACACGAAACAAACATTTCCGAGTTCAAGTAGACAAAAACACAGGATCATACAAAATCGGATCCAGAACCTTCCCAAACATCGAAGAATTAATTGAATTTTACAAAGTCCATCCAATTTTCAGCTCAGACAACGGAATAGAAAAATTGTTTTTGGTGAAACCATTCCCGAAAAAGGAGTCTTCATAACATAAAAATATTTGTATATGTATTTTTTGGCCATTCGTGGTGTGTTATAATAAATAAAAAACTGTGATTTAAATTAGCATATGAATTAGGCATTATTAAATGTTATTTAGTATTGTATAGATAATAAAAGGTGTTAAATTGTAACGTGCTAACTGGAATGAATTTTTGTCGAAAGTAGATTAAAGTGTTTAAGCGTGTTTAAACGCATTCCATGATAGTTGTATCAACACTTTTGTTAGTTTTGATCGAACTGCTTGGTTTCATTTTATTATTTAGTTTCTAATATATTTGAAGAACCAAGTGTTGTCAACTGAATGAGTGGTATTTTGAAAAGAGAACTAGCTAAATTGGATCATAGTTATAGCTATGAAAATACTATGGTAAGCATTATATTAATAACAGGTAATTAAGTCTTGTTTAGCAATTAGGTAGATTCCGGTGTGAGGATGATAATAATCTGGCTAAAGAATGTATCGATGGTAGTCTTCAAAGACCAGGAAGTGTAGCTAGCAAAGTTGTTAGATTCGATGAGTTTGATCCTCGTGAAGAATGGAAGCATGAGAAAAGAGCAAATACTTGGGGAGCCTACTTCAAAAGAGTTCGAGAAAACTGTCAATTAGGAGAAAATATGTTTCAAATGAAAGATTTGATCACTGATTGGCTGTCTTTGGCTGCTTTAGGTGTTTTATGTGCTTTGTGTTCCATCCTCATTGATAAAGTAGTTGATCAAATACAATTATTTCAAATGATTTTAATGACTCTAACGGATTTGAAAACAGACTTTTTCTTCTACACTGTTGTTGGATATCTAGGATGGTTATTTTCGGTCTTAGCATTAGTTTTGGCATCAGCTGCATTTGTTCACTTTGTTGCCCCTCAAGCCATAGGGAGTGGCATACCTGAGATGAAAACAATTCTAAGAGGAGTAGTTTTAAAAGATTTCCTAACCCTTCGAACATTAATATCTAAAGTAGTTGGTTTGACACTTGTTCTGGCTAGTGGAATTCCTGTAGGAAAGATGGGTCCATTTGTCCACATTTCTGCCATTATTGCTAACCTAATAAGCTGTGCAGCATCAAAATTTGACTCCGCGTTTTCAAATGAAGCAAGAAAAACTGATATGCTAGCAGCAGGTTGTGCAATCGGAGTGGTAAATTTAACATTTGAGGATTAATAATTGTAAATTTAAGGCTTGCACATTTTCAGCACCTATTGGAGGAGTTCTGTTTTCAATCGAAGTTACTACAATGTATTTTAGTGTTAGAAATTATTGGAGAGGATTCTTCGCAGCAACATGCGGGGCTACAGTTTTTAGAATCCTAAAGATGTCTTACTTCGAATCTGATGTGACTTTACTTGCATTCTATCAAACTAACTTTCCCAAAGACGCCTTTGTTGTACTCGAATTGCCACTATTTGCCTTACTCGGGTTTATTCTGGGAATTATAGGAGTAATCTTTATTTCATTTTATAAAAATTTGGTAATGTTCCTGAGAACAAATCAGCTGGCAAAAAGAATATTCCAAAAGCATTGGATCGTATATCCTTCTGTTGTAGCTTTCATTGTTGCCTCAACTACTTTTCCCAGAGGAACTGGACGATTTCTAAATGGGAGATTCAAGTTCACAAAAACATTAATAGATTTATTTTCAAATTGCTCGTGGCATAAAGATTTAAAATCTATTAATTCTCCACATGGGTAACGACAATTTAATTTAATAATTATAAAACCATTTAGATGTGATGCTGAATTGTTATCAAATTGGACAAATCATGAAGGATTTGGGCCATATAATGTTTTTATGGTAATTTTTCTGTTCGCAATTTCATTTATGATTTTATCTGCTCTATCCAACACAATGCCAACTCCTTGTGGAATGTTTATGCCACTTTTTGTAGTGGGAGCAAGTTTCGGAAGATTGTATGGCGAGTGCGTTTCTTCATTTTTCCCCGATGGGATGAACGGAACAGATCAACCAATATTTCCTGGAATTTATGCAGTCATCGGTGCAGCAGCTTTAACGGGAGCCAGTAAGTTATAAGCATAAATTAAATTGTTAATATTTCCAGTAACTCACTCCGTCTCGGTAGCCGTAATTTGCTGTGAATTAACAGGACAAGTTATTTATTTAATTCCATTGATGATAGCAGTTTTGGTTGCAAACGGTGTATCAACTTACTTCACACCATCCATTTATGATGTCATAATAAAAATCAAACACTTACCATACTTGCCCGAAATTCCTTCATCCAATTCTACTTTGCATATGATTTGTGCTGAACAAATAATGGTCAGTCCAGGTAAACATTTTTATAAGAAGTAAAAATTTAAAAATAGATGAACGAACAATTTAAAAATATCAGATAATAAGTTTAAGGTCAAAGAGATTTTTAGACAAGAATATGTAGAGTTCCAGTTGCTCTTTTCAACAAATAAACTATAATTCCAGATCATCCTCATGCAATTTGGACAACTTCACCAAAATTATTGCACTCTTCCATACAGACTATAATTGGGATCATTGTCAATCATCCTCTTTATTTTCTGTTTCGCATTGAAATTATTCTTAAATAACATTATTGAGATTATGGTAACCTCAAGATTATTTAGATAAATGTAATCTTTGAAAGAGGGGGTCATTTTAATAGCTTGAATAATCTCAGGCAAGTTCCTGATTGAATTCTATCTGGCCTTGACTTCCCAAATCGCAACATAATTGTCGTTCATTCCCTGAGGAAGTACTGAAGGAATTAGATAATAGTCCACCCCATTTCTGAGATCATTCAACTTTTCACTAAATCCTCCTTTGAATGATTGGTTAGTGGCCACATAACAAGACAGATGAAGGAATAATTGAGAAAAAGAATTCTCATCAATTATTTGGTATTCCCTTTTGTATTTGTAGAAGTTATTGTAGTCGGAATAGCCAGAGAACATAATACTAGCATCAGTATTATCAAATCCAAGACAGGCTTTAAACTACCCCTTCGATGTTTCTTTATCTATGTCAAAACTCGTAGCCAAATTGACGTAGATGAAGTCCATCAAGACACGTCTTTTTTTAACCAAATCGACATTAACAAAAATTTCCGAACACCTTTGACAATTGAGTATGACTACGGCCAAATTGATCCTATGTCCTTCTTCATCTTTCCGAAACTGGTCCTTTGTTTCATCTTGACCAAACTGATCTTGTAACACCTTTCATTAGATTTAGTTTAAACCCAGTGTAAGGAATCTAAATAAAGAGATAACTAGTAAATAAAGAAAGGAGATAACATTAAGATATATGAGACTAATAGTGACTCATTGCGTGTGATGACAAAAAATATGGCCGCCGGAGAAGATGAATTTAAATACTATACTTTCGAAAAGATAAAATTGATATACCGTTCATTCTAAAATATACTAAAACATTAATTTAATATAATGTAAAAACTAATATATCTCACCCATTCTAGTTGAGTTTTTGTCTAGAGAAGTAACTTTTGCCGAGATACGTGATATTTTAATCAATTTGTCAAGGGTTAGAGCATATCCGGTTGTTGATAATAAGCAAAATATGATTTTATTGGGCTCAGTATCAAGGAGATCTTTATTAATAGCCTTAAATAATGCCGTTGGTGATGAAGCCCAGAAAAAAGAAGCAACAAAAAGGATAAAATCGGCTATTTTCACCATAGATAAGCATTTTAAAGAAGCTGCAATATTAGATTCCTTCAAAATTCCATTGGCAGTAAGACATAAAAGCAATAGCTTTTCAGGCATTTCTTGTGATGTTTCCGATAACACCCTTTCTACAACTTCTATACAATCAGATAAGTTAAAAAATAACATCGATGAAGAATATTTGGACAATGTTACAATATCGCTAAGAAGCGACAGCATTACATCTAAAGAAGAAGGACGCTTTACAATTGAGCCTGTATTAATAGATGGTAGAAAACGAAGCCGAAGAAACGCTTTCATTGAAAATATAACAGATGATGATGACAGCTTTTTAGATACAAAGAGTGTTATTATCAAAAACGATTCTAAATCAGAACACTCACAAAGCTTGCCTCATGCAAATTCGGATATAGACTTTATTACATTTCAAAAAAATTGCCAAATTGCAGGAAATAGACACCATGAAAGTCAGTTGTCGGTAGCTAGTAAGTTAAACACACAATTATATTTGAGATCAACTTTTAGGATACTTCCGAGAAGCTAAAAGGAAATTTCATTCATTACAATCAAGTGTATTAAAACATTATAAAGATGATCTAAAAGATATAAATATTGAACTTGACGAGGAAGAAAAAATAGAATGGGAAGAGAAGATCTTGTTAGAAAAAACATTTTTAGGAGATGACATAATAGACCCCGCTCCTTTTCAACTTGTCCGAAAAACGTCATTGTTTAAGGTTCATTCACTGTTTTCTTTGCTCGAATTAAGTCGAGCTTATGTCACAGATTGTGGTCGTTTAATTGGAGTAGTAGCTTTAAAAGACTTGCGAATTGCCATTCAAAATGCTCAAAATTCATCAAGTACCAAACATATTAGAGATTTACATAGACGAATGTCTTTAAAGAAAGAATCAAATGAACAACATTTTGATACAAATGAAGAAAATGCCATGCCAACTTTAAATGAACACACTTTACATGAATGTGAATTCTCTAGAAAAGTTAATGAGCAACGTAGCATCGAACCTTCAGCTAGTTCCGTAAGCTTACATGATATATTAACACCTCCGTTAGAGATCGTGCATCCGCAATGCCTTCCTGATTCAATCCTAAAAGTACCTTTGGGGACGATAGACGAAGAAAGCTCAGACTTTTTAAGAACAAGTTCAGCAAGGTATTTTTATTAGTTTAATTTATTATCGGAATAATTTTTAGAACTTCACAGCAATCAGCAAAATTAGAACAAATTGGAACAAATAAAGAATTAGTACATGCATTATCATACCTCCGACGTAAGAGTATTCCAGCCGAAGATACACTCGAAAAACATTAAACATATCCGTTATAAAAATAAAACTTAAGCAGATATAAATGTGTCACTTTCTGAATCTTCCAATTCCTCTTTTTCTAACTTCTTAGTAGGCAATTGCCAATCAGGAACTAGTGCTGGACTAACAAAGGGAGTAAAAGCTGTTTGACTTCCACTTAAGTTAATAGAAGGAAACTGGTCTTTTCCTAAAAGCAACTGTTTAACTACAGATATGTCATTTTGAATTTGATTTGAATTGTGATCATTTTCACGAGCTTGCGACAAATGCTGCAGCATGGTACTAATATTTTTGCTCTGTTCTTCTGTCATCTTTAAAGTTTGGCTGGTTGAGTCAATTAAAAATTTGATTGAATTTTGGAGTTCAATAATACTTTTTTCCAATTCATCCGATTTGATTTTATCCTCCGAAAATATTTGGAAGAAGCGAGGTAATATGAGATATCTTATGAAGTTGTATGTTCCATAAATAGCTCCACACCAAATAAACAGGCTTTGAATTTTAGAAGCAAAAGATTGTTGTTCAACGACTATGGGTTGTGGTAAAACATGTTTACCTACTTCATTAAAAGCAAAATCGATTTCTGGTTCAGTTAAACCTTTTTCGATAAGAAAATTACGTTGATCTTGTGGAGTTGTAGATTTGACCTTAGGATTTGTTAGAAATTTTATAGCAGCATCAACTAAATCATCACGAATAGATGGTTCCATTGTATGCAGGTAAATCAATTTTGGGTTATTGTGGTAAACCGGTGAATGATGACTAAATGATGTGTCTTAATTATCTCATTATTCATCTAACCTTTCACTATCAATTCACATGATTGTCGAGGCGTGTCATAATTAGAGTCTTGAAAAGAAAACAAGTGGGCAAGTAAAGGCGGCAAATTGATTACACTAAAACTTAAACATGCATCAACTATTTTCAAAAATCATTTAATACGATTTCTTCAGAAAGAAGTCGTCTAAAAAATTGTGTGGCAAGGCCGTAGTTGAAGTAGGTGTCGTCTATATAATACAATATATAAACCCTTTCTTTGTCAAGAAGGTCCGTTCTCCTCATTTTAATCACTATATCGCATATCATATTTTGTACCTTTTAATTGTAAAGCCTATTTATAGTAATCATTAACAAAATGGAAAACAGTCCAAACAACAGCCTCATCAGCGAAAGCTCTAGCCCCATCTCAGAGAGGGTAGAATCTCATGCTATTTTGATGAAAGGAGACATCGCCAAACACACTCAAGGACGGTACGAAGAATTCCAAGATATCACCCAAATTTTTGAAAAACTTATCGATGATTTTATTGGGTTTGCAGAAATAAAAATCACAAGCAAAGTAAGACCCTTTGTCGAAATACCCATCACTGAATTGATGGCGTACATTGGCAAACTTCAAAATACTTGCGTTTTGATGTATTGCCCTAGAACAAACAAGTACCGGACATTGGATAAGAAATGGATCTTGTCCAAGATGTATATTTATTTGAGGTCCCATACTTCCGCTGATTTAAAGAAGGTCCAAGACAAGGAAAAGAATATGAAACCCCTTGCCGACTTTAACAATTAACTTACGTGGTAAAATACATACTTTAACTTGAAAATTACGTGGTTACTTGCAAACTTTAATTGCTAAATGATGTGCACAATTAATTCCTCGTGTGTCATTTGATGACGACTTAAATAAAATGCTTTCTCTTAATGTTGCTTCTTTGTATCGAAATTGATCGTTTTTAAGATACCGATGAGTTGTGTAATTCAGGTTAGCGCCATCGTTTTAAGACAATGGCAATAAAACACTTTTCCACGGTTTTAGGAACACTGTCATTGCATGTTTCTGATAATTGAAACGTTGATTAATTTACTTTTGTTAAAGCTATGGATATTATGCATCAATTAACTAACAAATATTATAAAAATCCGGTTGAGCGGCACAGTTATCTACGACGCAACATGATGGGTGATTATAGTTCAATTAAGTCTTATTTTACCACTGTAAGTATTTTATATTTGAACCACTTAATTAATTTGATCGTAGGATGAATATGTGGTTTGTTCTACCTCAAGAAATAGAAATAGTCCAGAAATATTTGTGATTGGAACAAATGCTGGAAATATCAAGATAGGGTCCACAACACTTGCCAACAAAATTCGTGATAGGGATGATGTTTTTGTTGACGGTAAATTCAAAACAATTTGGGTAATCATAAAGTTATTTGTTTTTAGTCATAGAAGCAGAAGGACGGTACAATTCTTTTATCCAAGACATAACCTTTATGCCTGAAAGTTGTTCAAAAATAGCGGCTATTTCATCCTTGGAATTCAACGTTTTTGATTTGGAAAGGGATGCACTTTCAACAACGTATGTGCTCGGTAACCGAAATTATAGATGTCTTGTAACACACACAAATGACCCAAATATATTAGGAGTTAGCATGCGAGATGGATCAGTTGTGTTTGTGGATACCAGAACTCGCCCCAATGTAGGAGACGTTGTGACTCAGTATACGAATCAACTATATCCATTTGATGTAAAGAATAGCAATCAGTTGGTTAGTGTTCCTGAACGAGTATATTCAATTACAAAAAAATCTCACAATACTGTGACTAACATGGCTTTCATTAACTCAAACTATTTTGTGACAGGAAGTGATAATGGTGCGAATGGAATCAAATGCTGGGATCTTAGGTATCTGTCGTCAAAGCCGGAAAGAAGTTGTGTTGTAAATTATAATTTTCCCCGTGAACATTTTGGAAGACATTTTGGAGTTTCCGACATTAAATTGGATGAAAAGAATAGCAAATTTTATGTTTGTTGTACTAATAGCAGAACTTATGCATTTGACTCAAAAACAACAAATAATAACCCACTATTTGTACTTCAAGATACAAATAGTAGTGTCGATATTTCGGACCCATTCTTTAGGAAAATGTCCGTATCGCCACATTCAAATTCTGTTTTTATCGGATCGTCAAAAGGCAACCCTCAAGTTTTCGATCTTAACAAATACAAAGAGAACATGTATTTGCCAATTGCTAAGTATGAAATTAGTGGTCATTCAGAGCCTATTTGTAACGCACAATTTTCAAACGATGGCAAACATCTCATTTCAATTTCGGATCATATGCTAAGAGTTTGGGAATATGGATGGGACAATTGTTTATTAGATTGTGATTTAAACATTGTAAATATTCAAAAACCAATTGAGATTACTCAGCATATTAGTACAATCGAAAAAACACACAGAAGTTATAATATAGAATTTGATGTGAAGTCAGCCAAATTAGGATATCCTTTAGCTACTGGAAAGAAAATAAGCACTCCAAGTAGGGCTAAAAAGGGAATTAAAAGAAAACCTAATGATGGCCATGATGAAGAACCGGTAATAAAATCAAAATATTATCCTATTTTTAATGGCCTTGAACGTGTAAATAGTGAACCTACTACTCCTTAATTACTTATTTAATATGTGAATTTATCTTTAACTTAACAAAATAATTTTTCGCATTTAATGTGTTGTTGTATTTATTTAACACTTTTCAGTTACAAGATAATTTTATTATAATATTTTTGAATTTAAATATGTGTAAGTGTATTAAAATAGTTTTATTAGTTATTATCAAACAAGGAAAGACAACAAAAATAAATTTTATTCAATTTTATTTGGTTTTAAACAAAAGAGTCAATTATAAATATTTATTCATAATCATATATATTAAAAGACACTGTTATCACTAACAAAAACCATCATCGGTAACATAACAAGTATATTTACTTAAAGATTTTCCCTTGGGAGAATTTCTTGCCTCCGAAGTCTCCTTCCCAGAGAAGGTATTCATTGATAGTCTTCTTGTCAGCCTCATTGGTGACATCAAGTTTCTTCCACTCATAACTTTCATAATCGACAGTCCAATCGCGACTAAGTGGGAAGGCAAGCTCGTGTCCGCGCCAGATCCAAATTCCTGAGATAGTTGAAGCGTTGTCAGTTCCGAAGAGACAGACTGACCCGAAGGCATGCTTGCGCATCTTGTCCAAGCGCTGGAACATTCCGTTGATCAAGTTGCAAGACATGAAAGTCAAAGTCAAATCTTCGGGATATTTGTATTCTCCGTACCAAACTGAATAGTTTTCGGCATCAAAGTTCTCCCAGAGCCATGGAATAGCTTTTGTGGCGGTATCTTCATTTGAATAGACTCTCTTGAAGTTGTCCATGACGAGGGTACCTGGTGGCATAAGACTGAATGGATCAACGAACTTCTCAGCTACTGGTTCTTCCATTGGTTGAGGTACTTCGGATTCCTTCTTGGCTTCCTTCTTTACTTCCTTCTTCTTTTCTACTTTAGCTTCGGTCTTTTCAACCTTAGCTTCAGCCTTGGCAGCAGTCTTTTGGGATTTGACTGAGAGTTTAGCGAATTCATCGGCACAGAAGGTAGATTCCTTAGCGGCATACTTTACTTCACCTAAGACAGCCTTAACGTTGTCTTGATTGACGATTGTCTTGAAGAATCTAGTGACGTTTTGGAACTTTGCTTGGGCCCCAGCGTCGAGGACATGCTCAAAAGCTGGCAATAAAGTTAAAGCGACAGAGATATCAGCAAGAGAGATGCGTTCTCCGGCCAAAAAGGTTTTGGTGAGAAGGACTTTGTCCAAAGCTGATAGCAAAGAATGGAATTCGGTCTTGGCAGCAGCAACGATTCCGGCGTCAAGTTTGGCGGCAGAGACAGATGGAAGAACGTAGTTCAACATGGTTTGAACAAGTTTTCCTTCAGAATATTGGAGCCATTGGCAGACGGCAGAGCATGCAACTCCTGGGAAAGTTTGAGCGGCGATGTGGAGGGCGATAGCATCTGATCCGAACAAAGTTGTTTCACCTGATTCATAAGCTGGTGACTAATTGAGGTCATTATTAAATATTATAAAATTTAGTTAACTTACGATTCCGAGTGGGAATTTTTCTTGTGGAATTTCATTAATAAGTTCCAATTCAACTCCAGCGTATTTAGCGACAACCAAGACTTTCTTGGTGCGGAAAGAATCCTTTTGTCCGTAAAGCTTCTAAATATCAATATAAATGCTGTTTCTATTATTTTAAACTTACTCCTGTAGTCATTTTCAGTAGTAGAAAAAGTCAACCTATAAGTAAAAAATCGTTACATATTGAAATTGGTGACGAGACAGATTCAAGTACGAAATTACGTTTAAAACAAAACTAGAAATCCAAATTAGGCAAATTAAAAGTGATAGGGGTCATTAATATTTTTAGAAAGTTAGAACAGCTAAAAATTATTATTTTTATTTACTATTTATCGCACATTCAGGCAAAAATATTCAAATTTGATATCAAATTGGGCTACAACATTGACTTGCATTGGTAAAGAGCGTATCATTACAGTACTGGTCTATTTCTTATACAGATTGTCCGTGTGGTGGAGGGCTATTTGGATGACTTTAATGAATACGAGATAGTTGCTCGTTTTTAGATCAATTTAAATTGCGATTACTTACTACTTAATCTAGTGATTCTTTAATTAGCCATGGAAGCCAGTATTTTGCCGCAGATAAAGGCTTTGGAGCCACACCAAAACGGACCTATCAGGTTCGCAACGAATAAGAAGATTGGCAGTAAATCCAAATATGTAAGCTAATAACTAAACGTATTTGTTATCATTTTTTAGTTTGCCGTATCTGCTGGTCAAGACAAGAAAATGGTGTATTATTGGATGGATGAAAGCAACCAACTGAAGTTCGACGAAAAATCAGTTGATGCAAAATTAGACGGCAGCATTGGGTGGTACGATGATCTTTTGTACGCTGGACAAACGCATGACAATCTGGGAGAGCTGGAGAATAAGTTCCATTTAAATTGCTTATCCTTTCCTAATGCATTGAAGCTAAGTGGACTACGGAACTTTATCTATGAAGTGGCATGCTTAGACTGCTCAAATGATGGCAAATTTGTTGTTGCTGGGTCGACTGACTTTACAGTCTTTTCAATTGAATTGGAAAATGGAAAACAAGTAGGGCATAATCGTCACGATATTGACGAAGTTCCGGAATGTATAAGAATTGATCCTACAAACAAATACTTCGCTCTCGCTTTTCACAACTCCACCATTTCAATTTACAACCTAAAATCAGACGTGGATGATTTAGGAATGGAAGATTCAAGCACAGTTGCCACCATTGATATTACTAAAAAAAGTTTTTTGGGAAAGGGAGATGTGAGTTATGCAATGACTTGGTCAAATAACGGTGATACTTTATTCGTTCCTACTCAAGGGTGTGTCAAGATCATCTCAAGCGGGGGATGGTGTCAAGCTGGTTTACTTTTGGCTGGGAATGCTACATCTGACTTCTTCAATTTATCTTGTTTATCTCCTTGTGGGGAACAACTAGTTGCGTCAACAATTACCGGGATGATTTTTGTGTTTGGGATTGAAAAGAGAGAATGTTTAAGATTTTTCGAAAATCCTACTGTTCAATTGACTTCAATAATCTGGAATCCGTTTGGTGAAAAGCAATTGGTCGTTGCTGATAAAGAGAACAAAGTGTATTCTTTCTCAATAGAAACGACAAATGCTTTCCCAAGGCAATCTGAACCTAAAAAAACAAAGAGAATAATGATCGAAGAAGATTCAGACACAGAGCAGATGGATACAATAGATTCTAAAAGTGCCGTATCAGAAGACTTTGGATTTGATGATGAAAATACTAATATGTCAGCTGACCTTGGTAAAATCAAAGAAAAATACGGATTCGATAAGTCTAGTGGGGAATTTGTAAGCAAAAGTTCTAACAAAGTGGAAGAAACAATTGTAAAGTATGAAAAGTATAGACCTCCGGCACTTCCTAAACCATTTGGCATTTGCTCAACTCCAAGAGCACACGATGGCTGTTTTTTGAAATGGAACAAAGTTGGGACAGTAAAGAAATTTTGTACAGATGATGGAGAAGATTATTTGGAATTCAATTTCCACGATATCTCGATACATGCTGAAATTACAGTTCAAGAAAACGGAAACAAGTGGTCAATGGCTGATATCTCAAACAGCGCAATTGCTTATGCATCTTCCGGATCTCCCAAAAGTTCTTCGAAGCTAATTGTCAATTATTTTGCTTCTTGGGATTATTCATCAAGGAATTGGGAATGTCACATGCTTGAGGATGAGAACATTGTAGGACTTTGTATTGGAGATGATTTTATTGCAGTCGCAACATCTTCAAGGATAATTAGAATTTTCTCTTTAGCTGGTACTCAATTGGATATGTTTGGGTATTCTGGACCTTTCTTGACGATGATCTGCAGCGGGAACAATTTGCTGGTGGTAACAATTGTTGGAGGGCCTATTCAAGATGAAGATAATTATGAATTTGCTCATAAGATCAATTGGTACTTTATCGGAAATAAGAAGAACAAAACACTTTCCATTCCTTTAGAACTATCAGCATGGTCCACTCTTCGCTACCTTTCTTTCACCGAAGATAATCAACTAATTTCCATGGATTCAAATTTTGTTTTCCGAGTACTTCAGAACGCCACGCTTAATTGGCTCCCAATTTTGAATGGAAAGGAGCTCATTGTTGGTTGTGGAGATTCTATCTGGCCAACAACCATTGCAGGGGATACGCACTTAATTCGATACATTTATGTTCGTAATTATAAGTATCCATCCGTCTCAAGTAATACCAATAATCCATTATCTGCAAAGTGGAAACTTCCAATCCTTGATGGAGATACTGAAAAGTCTCAGTTTGAAAGTGAATTAATGTTCAATCAGATGTTCAAGCACCTCACTGCCACTGGCAAAATAACCAACATACTAAAATTGTTTGCCGTAGCTTGTACTTCTAACAGATTGGTAAGAGCGACGGATGCAACGAAGATGTGTGAAACTGGGAAACACATATCCACACTATGCAATTATGCTGCTAAGGAAAAAATTAACCTTCTTGTTGAAAAGGTTAGTGAAATTGGGAGAAATATGGACCAAAAAGTGACCAATTGTAAAAGTGTATTCGGTGATGACCTTAATTTAAGTGAAATTGCTCCATCCAAACCAAGAATCTCATTCCAAGACAAGACGCCTATTATTGTTAAAGTTCCTAAGAGAGTTTTCCCTAAATCTCCTCATGTTCCAATCCAACCTGTCGTAGCTGCAATGCAAGATTTATCAAGTAATGACTATGGTGACAGCAGTTCCTTCACAACCAACTATTCTGAACCTCCAAAAGGGGAAATTAAGCAGTCAGCCTCTATGGATGTGCTTTCAATTGATACCTGCCAAAGTGAAAGTGGTGTGTCAAGTAGTTTCAATCCGTTCAAAAAAACGAGCCAAAACAATTTGAGTTCTTTGAAAATTAGTGAAGATTTGTCAAATGTGAATTATTTTGATGAATTAGGTACTCCTACGGAATCGGCTTCAACAACATTTGGAAATGACAATAGTCGTAAAAGACCACTCATTGACGCAACCCAAGGAATACCTTCTCAAAAACAAGCAAAATTATCTTTTGGAGGGAAACCTTCGGGATATGATTTATGGAAAAAGGCAGTTCACGATGGATTGGTGGAACAATACAACGGGGACAAAACAGAGAGTGCCTTTGAAAGATATACCGGGCACAAATTCAAGCAACTTCCACCTGGTGAGAGAAAAAAATGGGCTGATAAAGCTAACACTTAACTAAGTTAGTATATAACTAATGTAATGTAATTTTACTTTTCCCAAATAAATTTGGATACCTTAAATTGTGTTTAAAATATTTTCAGTTAAATATTGTATGTATCTATTTGAAATAATATTGGATGTACGTCATTGCTTAATATAATAATGTTTAATATCCTTTGCTCATTAATCTTTTCTTGTTTTCGATTGATAATGTGTCTTACAAATTTTGAGCATTACATATCTTTATTATTGATCACTTCCAATGTGAACAAATGATAGTGGCAATAGCCTAAATCATTCATTATTGAGATTAAATTATCTCCTGTTAGTAGATGCTAATAAAATCGTTGGAAACAATTGCTCTTAACATCTTTCTATTCATTCTAACTATAACTAACAATGGCTACCAATTTTATTAAAAAGATTATTAGGAAATCTAAGTCAAGGTCTAAGAGTCCTCAAACTAGAAACCAAAGCAAGGATAAGTATGTGATGCATCAGGGCCATTATTCAAAGGAACCTATGCTGATGAATACATTTTTCGATGTTCCTACCACCGACCCATATTATCTAAATCAAATCCAGCATCAATCTCGAGCTAGAATTAGAAACAACAAAGAAAAGAATAATTATCCACAAGTCATGAGCCATCCAAATAATTGTTACGATCATAACTTTTCGACGCCTCAAATGGATAGATTTTATTCTAGATCACCACCGCAACACTTTTCTACTCCAGCGTCTCCTCAATCTAGCCGTTACAAGCTAGATCAACCCTATTCTCCACATTTAAATCCAAGATCCAATCATTATTTATCACCATCTCAAATTTATAATGACAATGATGGATGTTATCATCAATCAAATTTATTTGGTGATCCAGCAGCGTTAAGATATAGTTCTCAATCAAAAATGAATATTAATAATGATTTATATGAAACACTTAGCCCTTCTCCTACTAAGTTGACTCCATTTACGCCATTTTTCGAGGATACCTTGAGTAAGACATCAAAGAGAGGTTCAAAAAGTCCTAGTAAAAAGAGCAATGAAAAGAGTAATGAGAGAAGTAAAGAAAAAAGTCATGAAAAAAGCACTGAAGGAGGAAGTAATAGCCACGGCAAAAAAATCTCTAAAACATTTGACTACTTGTCGCCCCAATGTAAGCGTGATGGATGTAGTGCAACGATTTTTGTAGAGAACACTAAATTCAGTGTTTGCAAGCAGCAACTATCACATGCTTCAGACTTTTTTCGAAATTTATTCGTGGATAACAAAGCTTTGCCAATGGATGGTGTCAAGCAACATAGTATCAATGAATGTAGTATAGTAGTTTCAGGCTTATCCCATCCCTCGCAAAGTATTCAATTCCAGTGGTTTATTGAGTCAATAATAGAACTACCTGTACTACGTGAGTTAAGTGAAGAAACATTGGAAACTTGTATGCGTCTGAGCAAAAGATTTGGAGCTAAGGGGCTAGAAAATAGATGTATAAAATATATTGTGGAGAATGCGGACTTAAAGCCTCCGATGGTTGCATTATGCTGGTTGAATTGGATTGTAAAACACAGGTTTGATCAATGTTCTTATGATGCATGCTTGCCAGTAGTTGGGAGATTGTCTTTGGAGAATTTAGAAAAACATAGACAAATGTTGTCGGAAAGAATTTATTCTGACTTGTTGGCAGCTAAATTAAGAACAATGTATAGTCAAGTGGTAGATATATTCAAAAAAATTCATGAATTGGATCATTTTTCAACAGATGTAAGGCAATGCCCTCGATGCGGCCGGACAAAAGAAGGTGGAATGATTAAAATCAAAGCAAGTCCTTGCACAAAAACAGTCGGATGTAACATCTGTTTCAAAGAAAATGAATGCGAATTAGAGAAGAAAAGTAACGGCGACTTCCAAGCTTATTATAAATGTGAACACGCCCTAGTTCCGTTTAATGAGAAAACCCAGGACTGCTTTTGCCAGAGCTATTTGTACAAAGAAAACTTTATCAAAAAACCGAGTAAATGTGCATCTGATATAGAGAAGGCAAAAGCGACTACAAAGCAAAAACAAATTAACCAAGATAGCCACGATTCAGAGTGAACTAATAATTAATAGAAGATAAAATATTACGTCGTTTTAGATTTTATTTATGAATAAAACGTTTTAGATTTTATTTATGAACAAAAAGTTTCAGATTTTATTTATGAATAAGGCGTTTCAAATTTTATTTATGAATAAGTCGTTTTTCAGAGCCATTTAAATGATTGCTTTAAAGTGGTCAAAGTGTTTGTTGCTTTGCTAAATTATAATAAATTCCTTTGTGATCTAATAGTTGATGATGTTCACCCATTTCTTGAACTCGTCCATCTGCAATTACCCCAATACAATCGGCCTTTTCTATTGTTTTTAGACGATGTGCAATAACTACACATGTACGGCCCCTACTTGCTTTATCTAATGCTTCCTGTACTACTTTTTCTGAGGCAGCATCCAAACTTGCCGATGGTTCATCAAGTAATAAGATTCGAGGTTGTCTGATAATAGCTCTGGCAATGGATAAACGCTGAGCTTGTCCTAGACTAAGATTACGTCCTCTGGGACCAATATAAGTATTGTATTTTTGAGGGAGAGTCTCAATAAAATCGGCAATGTTGGCGTTTCTTGCAGCTTCAACAACTTCATCATCTGACATTCCACAAGATCCGTAGCAAATATTTTGCTTGACTGTAAGATTGAATAAAATAGGCTGCTGGGAGACAATTGAAATTGCTTTTCTTAAGTGATTTACATTATAATGTTTGATATTGATATTGTCAATTAGTACTTCCCCAACTGATAAATCATAATACCTTTCTAGTAACTGAATTGTAGTTGATTTCCCGCTTCCAGATGGACCACAAAGAGCCAATGTTTGTCCAAAATCTACATTAATGGATAAATTTTTAAGTACTTTTTGTCGTGGCATATGTGGATAAGCAAAATGAGCAGACTCAATCTGAATATTTCCGTGTATCTTCTTGGTATTCCCTCCTTTTCCAAAGTTATCAATACTTGATTTTTCACTAATCATTTTGAAAAGTAGTCCAGCAGAACAACGAGCACGCACATATTCCGGGAAATAAGATGCCGCATTCATTAATGACATTGATGCCATATTTAAGGCTTCAATAACTTGAAAAACAACGTATGGAGTAACATAATTATTAACAATTAAAATAGTTCCGATCGAATAAGACACTGCGAAATTGAAGGAAACGAAGGCTAGGGAAAAAGAATATGAAAAAGCTTGTAAGTAGCCTCTGATGATGGCTCTTCGCATTGGCTCTTCCGATGCTTTGTGAAACATATGCATGACATCATCATGGAAAGTCATGTCCTGAATCGTTTTAACATTTTCAATTGATTCCAAGGCAATTTGTGAAGCACGTTCCGCTGTATGGCTATCTTCCATGGCGCGTCGTTTTAATAAATTAGAGGTAGATACATTGACAACGAGAAGAGTTAAAGCTGTGCCTATTCCTACAAAAGCCATTCTCCATCCGTAAACAAACGATATTATTAATCCAGCGATAAGGGAAACAACTCCTATTTACAATTATGCATTAGTATAACGAAATAATTTGTATGTTTTTAGAAAATAAGTTTCAATTAAATCTTTTTTTAAAGTCATTATCAGAGCCTTTCGACTCGATCTTTAAATTAGCTAATTCTTTTATACCTTCCTCGATTTAATAATTAAAATATCTTGTCCAAATAAAGATACCAATCGCGATGGAGCCCCTCAAAGATAAGCAATTCTATTGGAAGCACTCCGTTAAGATAAAGCGAAACAATAAGGCAAGAAGTTGATACAGATGGCAAGTTGACAAATATCAAATATAATCATCAATGTTGCTAGACGTGGAAGTACTGAGTCAAGCCCTGTTAAGAGTTCTACTATGGAACCTCCTGAGCTGGCTTTCCACGAAGAATATCTGTTGGTAATTAAGGATATTAAAGAAGAGTCAATGCTAAAGAAGTCTCTATTATTGTAAGTTAGTTTAGAAGTGTAGTTATCGAGGTTTTTGGAATAGACAAGAACTTGTTTGATGTTGAGTTTTGGAAGAAGTTAATGGATAATCTGAAGAAGGCTAAGTCTCAAAATACAGCAACTGGACAACAATCTACATACGTCTTGGATGTCTTGCCTGCTGATAAAGATGCTAAATCCTTGTTATTTTAATAATTCAGTTTTTATTGGGGGGTTTCCAACAATATGGCAAAGAGACTTTGTGAACATTCATTAGATGTCAAACTTTATTACGGAAGATTCATTCCTCTCAATACCAAAGGGACCTGAATCATTAATATATCCAAAATAGCAGATTTATACCTTGATGAGTTGACTAGTAATGAAGCTATTGCTTTGGAGTAACCGTTTATACTGGACCTTTAAAATAGTTTGAAAAAGATCGATGTATCAAGACAACCTGATGACGTTATGTGGAAGAAAGGTCCAGATATTATAAGCCGAATTTCAGATATTACTCTTATCAAAATCCATCAATCTTCAAAGTATATTGCTTAATACTATCTTGCCTAATTACACTATTTTCCCCCTCTTTAAATGAATATTATGGTATTCGCTAACTTTTTTAATGGTCCATTAGTTTACCTAAAATGAAGATATAATTAGATGAGATGATTGACGTACCTTGCAAAACTTCAGCTAATCTCATATCAATCGCTGCCTGGACATTTGGCGCGTCACTAGCCAATCTATTTGACAAAGTTGATACAGAATGCTTTCCAGAATCAAAATACGAAGCATCTTGGGAGAGAATATTTTTATATACAGCAACTCTTAAACGTTTTGTCATTCTTTCTCCAGAAATGCCAAACATTGTTCCTGCTGCAATCGTGAATATCATCGAGCAGATTCCTAGCACAGCGAATGCTGAGCAAATAAAGATAATTGAAAGTTTATTTGCATCTTCACTATTATCTGGATTAGATAATGTTTTGAATAAATTACCATAAATAATAGAGAATACAGGCCAAGTCAAACCTCTTCCAATTACAAAAATAAGTCCAAAAGCTGCAATTTTAAAATCACGTTTCCCAAATTTAATAATATCCATAATAGTTGCTTCTGAAGCTCCAATATCGTGCATAGAATCTCTGACATTTTCATCTTCCTCGTCATCAATTGATTTAACACTAACCATAGAACGCCCTAAACGTTTGCTAAGCCTTTCCCTGCTGATTTGAGCATCGTCTTCCTCACTTTCTTCAATTGCCCCATCAATGGATCTCTCGTTATATTCGGTTTTGGTTGAGGCCAGACTTTTCTCATCACAACCATTATCAACATTTCTTTCTTGCGTTTGTTGAGCTAAAATTAAGCTGTGGTAATAACCCTTGTTCTTCATTAATTCATCATGATTTCCTATTTCGATTATATCTCCTTCTTTGAATACAACAATATTATCGTAATTTCTGATTGTACTTAGACGATGGGCAATAGCGATAGTTGTACGTCCCTTTGAAGCAGCGTCCAAAGCTTTTTGAACAATAGATTCACTTTCAGAATCAAGGGCTAAATATATTATTAAAAAATTGGATAAATATTGTAAATGAACCTGAGGTAGCTTCATCGAGGAGCAATATTCTACTAGAACGGATAACAGCCTTAGCAATTTGAACTCTTTGAGCCTGGCCTCCTAAAACAAATCAAATAATAATAATAATTAATCAATTAAAATATACCGGATAGTGAAATCCCACCTTCTCCGACCATTGTGTCATATTGGTAAGGAAGTTTCATTATGAAATCATGAGCGTGAGCCGTCTTGCAAGCTTCTATAACTTCCTCATCTGTAGCATCTATTTTGCCAATTTTAATATTATCTCTGATTGAAGCTGTAAACAATACAGATCCTTGTGGTACAATTGCTATCATTTGGCGCAACCATTTTATGTTAAGGTCCTGAATAGGCTTACCATCCAAGGTAATACTTCCACTTTCGACATTGTAATACTTCATCAGTAAAGTCATAACTACAAAATATAATTGCTATTTGCATAAGTAATAATCCTTACCCGTAGATTTGCCGGAACCTGTAATACAAAAAAGTTAAAATTAGGAATGGAATGGCCAATTACCTGAACTGCCAACCAAAGCAACCTGCGTATTAGCTTTAACTTCGAAGCTAATTTCGTTTAATATCTGCTGTGTAGGTCTTGATGGATATCTAAATGTAACATTAGAGAAAGCGATATTTCCCTGAAAATGTCTTGGTTGTTCTCCAACACTAGAACAACAATCTATTTCAGGTTCTCTTTCAATTACATCGAAGATTTCACCCCCAGCTAATTTGGCAGACACAATTGCACTAATTTGAGTTATGTTTTGACCTAACCGAATTGAGCCCACCATTACGGACCAGAAAACAGCAAATAACGTGCCCAAGGTTTCACCTTCACTTTGAATTAATTTGATTCCAAACCAAAAAACCACAGCCATTGAGATGAAAAGGATTCCAAAAAAAATACCTCAAAAATAGTTGATTGATATTAACAAACCACAATTAATGATATAATTTTTTATTTAATCATGTTTTAGAAAGACACTGATTGATAATGAGCAGTTCAGAAATATAGTTCATGAAAAGTCAGAGGAACGGGTAAATCTATTTCTAATCAAAGATGCTGTCAAACCTTTAAAAGGACAAGAAAATTACAAGGATGAAATGGCAAGATACGAAATTCTTTCTCAAGTGGATAGAAGTACACGAACACCCGTTAGAGGCAACTTTGTTGATGACTATGATAAAGCCAAAGGTTTAGGTTATCCTAAAGTGTTGTCACATCTGCTGTTTTATCTTATTTTGCTTCACAACAAAAAGATACAAGTGCCAACGTCCCTTATTGTGAAACAGAGTGCAGTTCCAGGCTCAAATCAAAGTTAATAGCAGATACCGGACAAGACGAGGAATTTGGGGTGTTTGTTATAAATGTAATCAGACAAAAAGAAGATGAAGGAACGGCTGATATTGCTTACCCTCTCACATGTCTATATTGTGAACGTGGTTGTTATGCATCTTCTCATTGGCTTAATAGAACATGCAGAAAAACAAGAACGACTGCTGTTAAGTTGAATGATGATCTATTTGGAAAGACAGGAACTTCATTGGAAAAAGATTCTGGGAAGAAGCAGTAAGCTTAACTAATCAAGTTAAATAAGTAGTTGTTCTTTTTGGATGGGACTGCTAAACGTAGTCATATATATCTTGCAAGAGATACAGTGAGGCCAAGAAAATGAAGAACCGATCCCAAGATTCAAAGACCATTCTAAAGATTTTTGTCTGGCTATGGTAATATCGACCCAATGACAAAAAAGAAACCGTTTTCGCTCTATTGCTTAAAAATAATGGCTTTATAAAAATGATCTACTCAACAGAAAAGTTTACGAAGGATGTCGCTTTTGTTATTGAGCATGCAATCAACTATTTTCTTTCAACTTTGTGCAACTGCTGCACCAATCAGACCATGCTCTTTGGCGCCCTACTCATCCTGAGACACTAAGAAAGTTAGGAGAGTATTTATATGAATATAACCTGTTTCTCTCTTGAAGATACTTCTTAATAATATTATGCTCATTTTTGCCTCTTTTAATAAACGTTTCGATAATGATTAGCTGTCATCTTGTACATTATTGCGACTATTCTTTACTTACCTAAAATTAAAATTAAATTAATACGAATGCGAATTAAGACGACAACCTCCAAAAATAGCTGTTAAATATGCCTTCTTGATCCCCATTTTAACTCCTCGTTGCAATAATTTTTCATACCTTTCGAGTTCGAATTGTTGAGCATTAAAGGCCATTACTATTTTAATTCCATTTAAGACTTCATCCGCAACAGCTCCTGCCGCCCCATATGCGTCAGATTCCTTTGAAGCTGCTTTTTTAACTAGTTTTCCAGACCACCAAAATGATATCATCAAAATTGGGGCAACAAAAATCATAAAAGAAGCAATTCTATAATTTAAAAAGAATCCCACACATATACCAACACAAAGATGAGTAACAGATTGAATTAAGACGCCTAATTTATCACTCATACCAGCTCGAATTTTTTCAATACCAGAAGACATTGTTGTTGTCAATTTTCCTGTTTCGTTTGTATTAAACCAAGCCATATCCTGTTTTAAGATTGATTTTAGGTAGTTTGTTCTAATATGAGTAATTTGACGCTCACATAGTGTGTAAAAACTAATCATCTTGAACAAAACAATTATACAATAAATAACTTTTAATTACTTACCGCAATAAAAGCACAAAGCATGATAATTACAGCAATATAAACGTACATCCAAACGTAATAATAAATAGCTTTTTGAAATATCTCGCCTTCAAAAGTTCCATTTTCCCATTGTGATTGGCCATTCAATAAAGTATTGGTTATTCCACGGAAAATAATTGAGTTAAAAGGGGCCAGTGCTCCTCCGCAAATCGAGAAAATTATTCCGGATGCTAGTAAAATATAGTCATACCAATTTGCGAAAGACAACTAGTTAATTAATATTGATAATACAAATATGAACTAACCATTTTACAAAAGGAAGCCGCATTCTTCGGTCCTACTATTTTAATGCTAGACTCTGCTGTCATCGAGGTATATGTTTGACTTTTATGAAAAGAAAGCAGACGTTTATAAAGCAAAAAAAGATGATAATATGTGTCTTTTTTAAATAACTTGGTATAAATTAAATACAAACAGCAGCTTAGTCACTCTAAACAAAGCAATCGACAATCGACAATTTAGGTTGAATAAGTTCAAATTATTCACTCTTTCCTGCCTCACTTTGTAATCTCATCAAATAATATTTTTATCAAATTTAAAAATGTCCTGTAGGTACATAACATTCATAAAATACACAAATTATAACAATTTAAAATATACAAACGCAACAGTCTAAAGTTTTAAATTTTTTAGATTGAATAATATATTACGCTTTATTTTATTATCAAAATTAATCCAATTTAAAAGATACAAAAAATGAACAAACTATAGTCACATTTTATTTTTAGATTAAACTTCAATAATATTTAGTCATATTAAATAATGTTAATGCGAGGACAATCTGCAAAGTATGTTATAATATTTTAAACTTTAATTTATTAATATATGGGACGAGAATGATTAGAATAGTCAAATGTTTTTCCGAACTTTGGGTAAAAGTCATTTGGATGAGAAATCTTGGATTGGAGCAATCCCTTTTGAGTACAAATTTCTTTGACATGTGCTGAGAATGTCTTGGAGTTCTAAGCAGAGGGGTGGTCTGGCATAATTTTTGGATCCTCTTTTTCCACTAAGCCAATCTTCGACGCAATTTAAGAGCTTGATAACTTCATCGCGAATAAAATTTGCTTGCCATTCTTTGTTGGTCGGGGATGGCTTGAGAGAAAGTAAACTACCTTGGTTCGAGTGAGTTTGGCTTTCTGCAGATTTAGGGCAACATCGAGTGGACGGAATAGATACATATGATCTTTTAAGTACAAAGTTAAAACCTCTCCCGAAATCATACTTTTGAATAGGACTTATGGCTGAATTATCCGAAGTATTATTGTTTGATTTATTTCTTGGTTCTTTACCAAACAAACACTTCCAGCAACGCCAACAAAAGTCAAAGATCTTCTAATCATAATATATCATCGAATAGACTCTTTTAAAATGCGGTATTATTTATAAAAAGACTGAAGAATATGAATAATAAAAAGATTCAAATTTTATTGAATAAACTATATTTGTATTTTTTATGTAATGCACCACTCACGCAATGTATTCCTATTAAACGACAGTTTTATAAAAATTATTTGATTTTCATCAATTAATTAAATTTTCGATTTGTAGCCATAATCTCTGTCGACAGTTTCCCAGTTGACATTTTCTCTGTTAGTAAGGTATGGAGCTGGATAGTCCTGAAATAAAATGAGTAAATTTATGCATATGATAAGGTAACGTACAGTTGGAGTTCTCCATTGAAGAGCAATTGGATCAGAAGGTCTGACGATGTCGTAATATCCTCTGTAATAAGGCTTTTCGTCTCTTCCTTCGAGATATTGTTTAATTCTGTACCCAAATAGACCGACAGATACAACTCCGAAAGTTGAGTAGAAGGCCATTTGCTCAGGGTATGTTTTCCATAAATGGTGTGGAAGAGCTTTTAATACTCGGGCAATGCGGGTAGCACGACTAACATAGACCATCTTGGAACTTTATTTTGGATCCAAAACGACAAATAAATTAATCCTAAGTAAGTACGTACTTTTCCAATTTGTTCGTTCTAAGAAATTTGGGTTGATGATGTATGTGTTTCAAAAATGAATTATGTCAACATAAATTGATAAATTAAGCTAATAAAATGTATTATGAATGTTTGCAACTGTTTACACATTAAATGAAATCAATTACTTGGATATTATAATGGAATTGTGTCATATTTTTGATGTAACTTGGCTTTTGTGAGTTTGGGAATCTAAAAACATTGTGTGATAGTATTTAAGATTGTAGGACGGTGGTTGTCGTCAATATTTTCAGTAAGAAAGATAACGATCGGAACTTTGAATTATATTTTAGTTTAGTTGATACATTTCATTAATGATTTGCAGTGTACATATTATAATTTCTTTAATTTCAGACTTCCGGATGGAGTCATTGTCAAGCATTCAAAAATGGGAAATATCTTTGGCTATTGGATTTGTAATTTTATCAACAATCATAGTCCTTATTTACCATTTTCTACTTCGCGATAAATTGTCTAACAAATCAACAAACCAAGAGCTACAACTGACATCAATTGCGATTAAAGATGGAGAAGCAACCTTACTGACAGATAATGAATAGAATTTTATTGAAAATATTTTATTTCGACATAAATTATAATGTATAACTGCAATAATTGTATATTTATATTTTGAACTCCGTCTTAATAAATGAGTTGAATTTATTCCAATTATTTTATAAGTAGCCTGAACTCATCTTAACAAATTTGTGCGTTTCATTCGAATAATTTTATAAGTAGCCTGAGCTCCATCTCAACAAATTTGTGCGTTTCATTCGATTAATCTTCTTTGCACTCGGTGCTTGTGAACCATTTTTATTTTCTTCAACTTTTCTTCTGATCATGAGATTGAGCATTCTAGAAGTTTCGTCTGGTGCCACAGCATAATAAGGTTTACAAGAATGAGGAAGCTCGAATTCTTTACCGTCTGGTAGTAGTTGGATTAAACAGAAAGAATCACGCTCCGAAACATCGAGGAGATGTTTTTCTAAAGCTCGATCTAAGAGTTCGGCCATTTTATCGTCATTTAATACTTTGATAGATTTGTAATTAGCCCCATTTCCTTCTTCTTGTAAATAATCATCTAATCCAACGCGAGCAAGATAGAAAGCTTGTTCAGAGTTTGGAGTTGCAATACTTTTGAAACCGGCAGGTGAACCAACTGAAGAGGAAGTTGATGAGTGATGTGAATGAGAAGACGCCGTTGAGGATGAAGAAATATGGCTTCCATAGTGGCGTTGCCCTTTCTTCAAATTAATTCCGTCGACTTGGTTCGAATTGATACAATGAGGACTTCCACACCCATATAACATATCTTGGACTAGTGGTCTTTTTGAGTAGTAATTATGCTCATTTGGATTAAACTCACTTCCGCGGTAAGAGATGGTACTGGCAGGTGTTGAAGGAGCAGTCATACTTACAGATTGCATCAAACCAGTTGGAAATATTTGATTCAATGGCCCTAATCTTGAGGACCCTCTACGGGAAACACTGTCAGACGCAGTAGCCGGAGTCGGACAACTGCAACTAGTCAAATTATTATTCATATTAATTTCAGTCCAAGAAGGATCCTCATTATTAATACCCGAATCGTTAGAAAGTTGATTGGTAAAACCACACAAAGACATGTCATCAATGAAATGAGATTTTCCTTCAGTATGGGGGAATTGATGTGTCCCAATAGTTGCCAGTGAATGTCTGGGAATATTCTTTCTATTAGTCTTACTATCAGGTGTCTGAACAGATCCCTTTTCAATTTCAACAGATCTTTTAAAACAAACATCTTCAGGTTTGGCAGGCAGATAATAAAACCAAGCACAAAAACCTCTATCCAGAGGAATATTGTAATTTTTAGTGGCTGATTGATATAACTTAATTTTAGCGAGAATTTGGAATTCCTTTCTCTTCTTTTCAAAATTAATAAACCCGTCTTCAGTAATTTCTGGACATGCGTTTTCAAGCATAGTTAAGTCTGTCAAAATATCTCCTAATAAGAATAATGGATATTAATACAAGAATCGTTGGGATTTTTGAGATAATTTAATTTATGTAAATAAATATTTTAACTTTTACAGAATACCCAAAAGAATCTCTTCAGAAGGTGTTGGAGACTCATGTCTTTCATTTTTACTTGTACCTTGGCATATATTAAACGTTTTTTGTACTATTTTTATCCAAAATATGAATGTCAGCTGCCCAAAGGTGCCTGACTTGATTGAAAGAGACTTGAAAAATGAAGCAACCAGAAATATTCTTCTTATGGTGATGAATGCAAACAAGCTTGAAACAGTAGAAGATTAAAAACTGATTAATCACGAGTATGAAGCTGCTCGTAGCAAATTCCGAAAATGTAGGATGAGTAAGAAGGTTCCAAGGATGTGGAATAATTCTGAAGGTAAAGATGGGGTTGTAAATGTTTTGTACACGGATGGATTATCTGAAAGACGTGCTTCAGTTATTCAAAGAGCGATCGTCGATGCTACTGCAGGTGCAACTAACTTGTCTGTTGGGTGTCTTTCAGACAGAATACTCAATCTACTTGCATTTAATCAAATTGAAGACATAGTAGCTTATTATATGCAGTTAATTATTGATAGTGGTCTTAAAGAAACAATCGGGAGCCTACTTTTGTTGAATTTCATGAAAGACACTTTACAACTAAAACAGAACTTGAATGCAAGAAGTGGAGAGATATCTTGTAAATCAAGAAAGCCTTAACAAGCATTTTAAATATTGCAAGAGAACCACCAAAGAAAGACTGATTTTAATATTTTGTTTGATTTAATAAAGTGTGCTCATTTCTGACTGTTTTGAACCTACCAAGATATGGAACAATTCCACCACCAGACTCGTTAATATTTACATCACTTTTTGTTCGTCTTAGCAATTGTAATAATGCTAGGCCTTTTGGAATGATTAAATGGTTTTTTGGGTTCTTCGGAACAATCTGTGGGATCGCGAGTAGTGGAAAGTTCCTTAAATTGAGCGATCGAACTTCGTGAAACTAATGCCCACGTTAATTTCAATCTATGCACAGACTCTGATTGTAATCCCGATAATACTGCTTTTAGAGATGAATAGTTTTTCAGGTTCCGCAATTCCTTGGCAATGTCGATCCATTTTTCTATAATCTTAGCTCGGAAGTCATTCCTGCATTCAGGTAAAACTATTGAAGTAATAACTCTTTGTGTTACTGCATTAAATTGGTTGATTGTTGCACGAACCGTGTAAACATTTTCAGGGGGTACTTTTTCTCTTTTGCCCCAAATTGCACCTAAACATTGATATGATAATAATTTTTGGAATAAAGCTGCGTCCCAGAAAGTTAATTGTTCTGCAATTTGTATACAATTCTCTTTGCCGATATCAAACATTTTGGCTCTTTCTTGCGAGTACAAATAATCGTCAGAATCGTAACCTAATAGAATGGTATATCTTTTGATAGATGGTAATTGTTTTATTATTCCACCTTCACTCAATATATTTCTGTATTTATCTTTTAGTTTTTTAGCTTTTTCTTTGACATCCTTCATACGATGAGAGCGTGCAAAGGAAATCAATAGTGAGAGGATATCAAATTGGCCATGAGTGCAATAAAAGTCTTCTTCAAACATGTCAAGCCAACACATAAATACACCTCTGATGCCGTGTTGAATTTGTATAATCTGTTGACTTGGACACTCAGCTGACTCTAATCTGTCAAACCAATGACATATTTTTTCTAAAACAATTGCAGGTGTGGTGAAAGTTCTGTAGGTAGCGAAAAATACGCTAAAATGTCGGTTATCTAATTTGTCATCTGAACCTATTAAAGCTTCTATCAATCTATCAATTGTCCCACACTTTATCGTTTTTTCTTTTATTGTTTCCCATTGTAAATGATCAGGACCCATGTCTGAAAACATGTCAGATGCTAGATGATGGCAGTCAGGATCAATTGGACGGTAGTGCTGAAAATATCAAATATTTATCATATTTAAAAATGATTTTAATAATATTTAGAGTAATTGTTTCGAATAAGAAGATCACAAATGACAAGGAAGATCAAATATTATATTTTACGTATTGACACTAAATATTATTCAACTAACTTAATTGCGATTATCAAGATTAGTTGAATCAAACAAATATTATGATTTCATATTAAAAATAAGTTAATTATCATTATTATGATAATAGCTTGTAATCTATATGTTGGTAAGGTGGATTATTTTGAATACATATTTTAGAGTAAAAACAAGACATAGATTTTAGTTAAAACGTGTTAATGGTTCACAATTAAGGGTTAGGAGTGGTGTTGAAGAATATTTGTTTATAGCAAATTTCAAATAAATAAACAAACAAAACAATGAGAGCAGTCAAAGCAAACCTGGAAGTAGGACATTGAACCACAAGTTTAAATCAACTTTTTTAATTCTAGCTAATCATACAGAGAGGAAAAAGATGAGTACAAACTAGTATAAGAAATGATGTCAAAAATACTAATAGCAAAGATGACTAGTTATTTGAGAAAAACGAGCCCCAAGATCCTTTTTGTAAATCTTTTTACAGAAACAGGAACACTAATTAAATAATATTTGAAACTAGTATAGGTAAGCATAATATTTTGGGTCAGTAGAAACGAATATAATGCGATTTTCAGTTTGTTCTTGAACATATGTGATTATCTGTATTATACAAAAATGATGCAGTCTTAGTTACGGAAACAGTAAAAGCGAATAATTAAAGTTAATCTAGTAACATTTAGTTGGTTTTACAGAGTAATATTTAATGCATTTGGTATTATTTATTTATAAATACCACAGCACAAAATCACACCAACATAAGAATATAGATTGAAGCTAGGAGAGTTTTTGATTGTATGATTGTTCAAATAGAATAAAGAGAAAATAAGCAGGAAGAGCATAAGTAGGAAACGACCTCTTTTGCTGATAAAATAAAATTTAAAGATTTGCATAAGCAGCTTTAAAATTTAGTCTAGTATAATGTTAAATTAAATTAGATTGAATTGAATTAAACAAAATTGAATAAGTTGAATATATTGTTGTTGATTGTATAAAAAAGAACTTACCGGTCGCCCTTGATAATTAGATGGCGGAAGGTATCTAACTTTTTTAAGGTGAATAGCAAAAATAGCGTCAGCTGTACGTTCATCGCCCCAATATTTCGATACAGCCATTGCTGATTAAAATAAATAATAAAATAAATAGTATAGTGTAGCAATGAAGGCAAATAGATAAGGATATCTGCAAATATTAAATGATTTAAATTATCCAAATTCGTACGTAATTAATAAATTAATGAACATTTAGTAGATGAATAAATGGCTATTTGTATTTTATTTTAATATATTTGCAGAGATACAATAAAGGATTAAAAAAGATGTGAAGTCATGATGTGAATAGACAAATCATGAAATGATTCTGAAAATACGATATTTAGTCGCCGTATTAACTATCATATATTGACAGATAAATCACACCAATTTAAACTACTAAACAGACTATTTCTGGAATAAACAAAGTTGTAGTAGGAAGTATTGGTAGAGTATAAAGGGTATGATAAGTATATGCTTTAATCATCAGTATTGTAATTTGTTGTTGTCATAAATTGTTGTGGTCAGTGAATAATTATTTAAGCAATACAAATGTAGAGATAGGATATAGTGACAAGAATAAGTGTACCAGATGCAATATGTTCGAATAAAAATAGTATGTTGCATACACTGTTTAATGGTTATTTATGAAAACGACTGTACCAATTTATCTTTTATAGGTTAATGCCAGTTTTGAAGCTTAATTAACCAATTTGCAATTATTTTTTAGATCAAAATAATTTGTAGCATCTCATTTAGTTTAAAATAGACCTGTTCTTAAAGTCAAAAGCAAGTGCAGACAAATAAATTAGCTGTAAATGTGCTTAGCATAAAAATGTATATAAACAAATTAGATAATAAATTAATAAAGAAATGAAAATAGATAGTAGTACTAAGTTAATTAGAATATTTTAGAGGGGAATGATTTGTTTTCCGCATGAACTAAATCAGGATGAGAATGTGTTAAAATTACCTTGAATAACGATTTAGACAAATCAACACAGATAAATACGTGTAGGGAGATAAAAGAAAATGAATAAAGTATAAAGATGAATTAAATAAGACATAGGATGCGAAAGATATCAAGGCAAAAGTGAATTGATTGGAAGCACACTCGCCATAGTTCAGAAAATATTTTTACAAAAAGTACATCCAAAGTAAAGGATGATCAAATCCTTAGTACAAGTACATAAACAAGAACGTTTTTAATAGATAGCAAAGTGCTAATTTATTCTTTAACATCAAAATATACGAGAGATATTAAAGAGATAGTAATTGGTGTTAGTAAATAGGGTTTTTTAATGATTTGTTTGGAAATAGATAATCAAATGAAGATAATTTGTTTGATGCAAGATATTTGATTGAAAACAAAAATTGGTGATATAGGAACTGTAAAAATATGGTACATAAATGCAATAACGGACAAGAGTAGAAGAATGGAGGAGTTTTGAAATGATAAAAAATGTTAGGAAAATAAAGGAAAAAATAGAAGAACAAATGGTCTAAGAAGTATGCAAAAATCACAAAAATAAATAGAAGACGGACAAAATGGAGAATTTGTGCAGACAGGATAAACAAAACAGTCCGAATACTTGTTTATGATCTTAAAAAAGCGCGGAAAGGATAGTTGAAAATATGGTTGACAATATAGTTGAGTAATAGAAAATTGAATAAAAAATCATTGAACAGGTTTCAGTCAAATAATGCTGAACAAAACGAAACAGAACAAAGCAAAAACATTTAGAAGGGAAATAAACAAAATTGAATAATAAAAGTATTAAAAATAATAAAATAAGTGAAATAGAACTGAATAATATGAATTAAATTGCGTCTAAGTGTTGATCAATAAATAACTCAAACATATCATAATATTTTTTAGTTCGTTCATTCAGAAAATTGGATTAATAAAATAGATTAGGATCGAATAAAATTTGGCAGCAATTGGTGGCAAAGCTACTAATAAATACGCTGCTGAGCGATTGATAAAAGTTTTTAATGTTAAAGAGAACGTAGAAGGTATGAAGGGAGTGGGTGTCTTGCCTCATATTTAGTCATAAGTACCATAGAGGATACAAACGGATTGA
The DNA here is from genome assembly GCA_963281155.1 of Rhabditophanes sp. KR3021. Lineage (NCBI taxonomy): Eukaryota > Metazoa > Nematoda > Chromadorea > Rhabditida > Alloionematidae > Rhabditophanes > Rhabditophanes sp. KR3021. The sequence goes on along the minus strand of CAUJLY010000004.1, from coordinate 2,346,945 downwards.
TATTGATTTAAATCTAGACAAAACTATACGATATGTGCATACATAGAATTAAAAAAATTGTTGAAAAATAATCAAACATGTTATATCTCCTTTAAATTGTGGGTTAATAACATCTAACACCTGAAAATGATATTCAATTGCTGGTCCATTGTAAATAATAATTGTTTTTAATGTGACCTAATGTATATTTGTGTTAAATATTTGCTGCGTATCCTGCAGGCATAATTACGTTTAAAATGTTAATAAACCAGCTGTTAACAAATCAAAATAATTGACCATATACATAATTTGTTGGTAATTAGCTTTAGCGGGAATTCTGAAGTATTTACGTGAAGAAAATTGTCTATAGAATTGAAGAGGTCATAAATATATTTGAAGGGTCATAACAAAAGTTTGTTTCAAGAAGTCTGCAAATCGTGACTGTCAAATTAGTGACAAATTGACTACGTTATACGTGAATTAACAATATTTGAAGGTTCACGAATTATTCACCAAACTTATAGCTTTTGATAAGTAAATTGTGACGCGTCGCAGTAGATCTTTTTAAATATAGATTAGGTTCAAACTGAAGCGTTTTCCTTTGCGGAAGTTGTCGTACTTAGTGGTAGGAAGTGTATTAAACAAACACTAGTTTGTTTCATTTATTTTTGCAAAATGGATAACGATGTTGAGATGGAAATCCAATCTAATTTAATGATTTTTGAAGATATTATGGAGATTGTTAATGAGAGATCGTTTAAAATTAATTTATTAAAAGATTGTTTTGTTGTTTTCACTCTTCCATCACAATATCCATTAAGGTATGCTTTTTTGATATATTATTATGTTACGACATTATTGCAGTGCTTCCCCACAATACTTTATTTCTGGTCCATCAGTTTCAATTGAATTCAAGGAAAGTATTAAGAAGAAGTTAAATGATATTTGCAAAGAGTATTTTGGGAGTCAAGCTGTTTATGAATGTATAAATATTATTCAAAGCGCAATTCCAGCTTTGGAAACAGAATCAAGTGTTGAAGATAAAATGAGTACAGAAGAACATGTTCAACCCTACGAAAATTCAATTATTCCATCTATTATTTCTAGTGACACATTGACAGACAGAAAAAGTGTTTTCCAAGGTCACGTAGCACGGGTTAAAAATATGGAAGAAGTAAAAAAGTTTACAAAAACTATATACATCTTATGCTCTTTTTTGTAGGTCAACATGGTATTATGGAAATTAAAGCAAGTTAAGAAGATAGCGAATGCAACGCATAACATGTATGCTTACAGATTTTCCTTACAAAATTATGTTTCCCATGATTGTGACGATGATGGAGAATCAGGTGCAGGGGCAAAGATGGCTCAAGTTCTACATTTGATGAAAGCCGAAGATTTGATTGTTGTTGTTTCAAGATGGTATGGAGGAATTCAACTCGGACCAGACCGTTTCAGACATATTAACAACATTACCAGAGACTGTGTTAATAATATTATGATGGATTGATAAAAATAAAAGAGGTTTACCTAAAAAACAACTAATTAAAAACAAGCAATGCAACAATCATATAAGCCTCACCAAAAATGCATTAAAAATCGCATTAAACATTCCATTAACCATCATTATAATTTTCTACAATGTGAATGTGTAGCTTTATAAGTCTTAAAACTATTATAAGTTTTTGGAGGTTATCATTTGTACTTTTATGTTTGAAATTTTCACTTTTTCATAGACTCATCAATACTTATGTCGTTGGGAGTTGAGACATTAAATCTGCCTCCTATATTTTAAACAAATTAAAGTTCAGTTATTCCATATGATTTCGTAATCACAAGACAGAATGTCCTAGTTATTTTACATTATTTAAAGAGCCTCCTAATTAATAGTTAACGATTATTTGACCTTCTCTTTAACCAATAGTTTTGGGATGTTTTTAAAATGACCCTGTATAAATTAATACTAGGGCAAAATACAAAAAAAGTCGATTGGTTATAAATAAATTCACGTTCATTTGTTTAAATCTACATATTTATACTATTTTAGGATGAGAAGACTGTCTAATAACGCTAAGAGAACTATTCTTCAAAAGGAGCAGTTGGAAACTATGCTGGACAATGAAAACAAAGCTGTTTTGATGGCTCAACGAGCTACTGGATTCCTCGTTACGCTATGTTTCTTCGCACTGCCTTTGTTTTGGAGTAACATGATAAGACAATGCGCTGAAGGCTTCATCAATCCACCATTTAATATGTTTAATGGGATGTGCGAAATCAACTTCCATCCCAATGATCCTTGGACAACTATTCAACAATTACATCCTTAAAAATATAATTATAAATATAAAAATAAGCAGAAGCGTTAGCAGGAAAGCGGGTTATTAATAATAGTTGTTTTGTAACGAATTAATATCAATCATTTCACATTGTTTATGTAAAACAATTTATGTATCTAAATAAAATTAATCCGTAATAGCCAATTAAACAAAAAATTTGTTTATATCTATATGTTAGTTGTAGTGAGAATTTTAAATTATATTTTTGAACTGCATACATTTTGAGTTGACAAAATAATACTGGATTCGGTCAATGTTGATTTTGATTATACGTAAATACAGCTTTCATAGCATTTTGTAATACCACCTAGATTATTAAAGGAATTTCGATTATCTAGTAAAAACTTCTTTAAATGGAAATGGTATAACAATTACTCTAAAAAGTAGTTCTCTAACTGCACAAATGTCTTGCAAATCAAGTAAAAATATTTAAAAAGATACCTTTGAACTTCTATTAGAGCTACAAAAACTTCTTTGTCCGCATAATTTGTTGCATTTGTAGGAGAAATTTTTAATAAATTTAAGTTGGTTTTCAACGAATGTGCAAATGGAGCATTATTAACCATACAGCATTTACAGAGTCTGTCTGACAAATAATAATAATTAAAAGATTATTACGTAGTGGCTTACTTCGTGAATTGATCTTTGTGGATGGAATTACAGAAATAAGCACAAATACGTTAGTTAGTTAAATGAGATGAAATGCTTATTGAAAATAAATTCATCACTTTAATAGCGGGTTTTAAATTTCCTGGAGGGAGAAAATTTGCACAATGTGAGAGTTCCTTTGTGTAATTCGACTTGCTCCAGTTTTCTTTTTAGATGGCAGTTCGTCATCATCAGACGTACTGAATCCGGCAGTTTTAACTGAAACGAGTGGTTTAGCAGATACTTCTTTTTGGCTGGGTTCAGTGGATTTGAGGGACGCCAGAGATTCAACGTTGTGTGTTTTCAGATCACTGGTTTTGGGATGCTTTCCTTCATCAGCCACAGATTTAGATCTTGAAGCAATAGTGCTACCTTTTGATTGTAATGCCTTCGAACTGAAGTTATTTCTTCTTTTTGATTCTTGAGGAGGCTGGGAGTCACTCTCATCACTAATCTGATTATTCTTCGGCTTTTAACTATGATTTAATCTATTTTGTTGTTAAACGTTTTGAAGTGGTATATCAAACATATTTTTTCGATATTGAAAATACAGAGCTTCAAGGAGAGAGTAAAAAAGAAATGAGTTTACTGATCAATACCTCTAACAAGACTAATTCAAACGAATAAACACACCAAGTACTTTATTTAAATAGCAGATGACAAATTAACTATTACCTACTCAGTAGTGGGTCTTCATAATTTTGATAGTAAATATTAAATTATAGAAATAATAAATAAACATTTAACTAAATATAGTCTTAGGTGATATATTTATTGCATAAATTAAACGGTTCTCATTTATTCATTCCAATTTACCCACTATTTGTGAGTCACTTTGTAATTCAGATCTAATTAAAGTGTTATATGCATATTTATAGGGATACAGTGGAAATATAATACATTCTAAAGTATGAAATGGTCGCTTTTTATTTGGTGTTGCCACGATGGTCAATTCAAGCAACTTGTCGACCATTTCTGCTGAAACTGCTCCAGAATGGGATTCTGAATTCAAATACTCCACTATTTACGGATTGTCACCAAGTACTGGAGTCTTTTCCAAAATGTCCATTGTTGTTACAAATGGTCTCGACATTTCTAAATGCTGTCCTGGGCAAAAGGGTGAAACAATAATTAAATTTCAAATGGACGAAGGTTTTTTGCAACTAAAGGACATGAAAGATGATCAAGAAAAGTCTTTCGTCCAAATTTCTGTTTTCTCTAAGAACAAAAGCATAAATGCTGTTTACAAGTTGAAGACGAAGATGACAGCTTATGACAGAATGGGGCAAATCGATAAAACTTTTGAAACTTGCTTTGAACAAGGGAGCAATCTTGATCCTTACGCAATTTATCTCTCTGCCGAAGCTTTGGAAAAAAACATTTCAATGGAATTGGAGGTTGTAAGTAAAGCTATCTCCTACAACACATCTGTCTTTGCAAAAGAAAGAAAAGGTATGATTGGGTTACTATCCAGATTGTCTGTTAACTTGAAGAATGATGGGGAGACTATCACTCAGGGGCCATGCACTAATAATGAAGAAGCAATTATTTTCAAGACAGATGAAGCATCACTTGTTGTCAAAGGATGCAAATCAGAGGATGGGAATGATTATTTTGAGTTGTCTGTCGTTTCTGATTCTAAGAATGTTGATGTTATCTATCAATTGCAATTGAAGGTTCGAAGTTTTGATGAAAATGGTGTGGTTTGCAGACAATTCCAACACTATTGCGATCAAGGCACGAGACTGTTCCCCTATACTTGCTTCATTGGAGAGGAAATGAAATTGAAGAGGTTGACAGTGGATGTGGAAATTGTCCACAAGAACATTGATCGCTTGCCTTGCTTTGAGGAAGGAGATCTGCACCTTTCTTTTGGAAATGGTGTTGTTCTTAAGACCTACAAATCAGTAATTGGATCTCATTCAGGGTATTTTAAGGACTTGATTGGGGAAGAAATTAATTCTCCAGTTACAATTAATATGAATGACTTTTCCGTTGATGCCATGAAGGAACTTTTTTATCAAGTATACTCAACTAAAAGACCCATTTGGACCAACTTCAAAGCCTTAGCTATGGCTGCCACCAGCTTCAACTTTCACGTCATCCTTCACAAGATTGCTCTTTATTTGGTCAATTACGAAGAGTTGGCTTGGGTTGATAAAATGAAAGAAGCCATATCCATGCGTCTCGATGAAGCAATTATTTTGCTTTCAATTCAAGCTTCAAGAAATGGCCTTTGGAATGGTATGATAGCTACTGGTTTTGACCCAATTAATGAATTCGGTCAACAAATTTACATTAATTTGATCAAACCAAACCTTGACAAGGGTTACTCCCAAATGCATCATGAGAATTTGTTGAAGAGATGTCTTTGCTAACTAAATACTTAACTAGGTATTCAACAGTCATTATGCCTTTGCTAACTAAATACTTAACTAGATACTCAACAGTCATTTTAAACTATTTTATAAGAATCAGTTAACATATTTATTTATATAAACTTTATCAGAATGAATAAAATTCAGTAATGCTAAATTCGCTCCATATTTTTAATTTTCATGTAATCGTTTAAAAACGGTTCAATAGTTTGTTTTATTGATTGTTATTGAAATAAAATAATAACTGCTTCAAGTGTGGAAATTACTTTTTCAAACTTTGAACAGAGGCAATTAAATTAAGATGTAGATTGATAAAGCGTAATTCAGTAATTGTTTTAGAATATACAATTTGATTTTATCGTTCTTCAGGATTCTGCGTTTAAATATTAATTATCAACAATCAGAACCCTTGGCATTTCCATTAACAATTTTCTTAAAGAGTTATCTGATATATGGGGGTAGTATAACAGAATCTTTTGATGTAGGTACAAAAGGATTTAATTAATATATCAGCCATTCTTTTGATTCATCTAGAAAATAACTGTCTTTTATTTCATCATACTTCTTAATGTCTATAAAAACAGCAATTGCATTAAAATTTAATAAATCAAAGACAGATGTTAATTTCTTCTTGAATTCAGGAGATTCTTTCCGGACAAGTGATTTAAACCGAAATCACCATCACGATTAAGGTCTAGAGAAATGCTTTGCCAACGTTACTTTTTAACAAACATTTCCTCCATGATCTATACTATGGGAAAGATTACGCCATTAAATCCGAACATAACAAAGTACATTGCTTTTATAATTTTTTATTGAATTAAAAAGTTGTGTGATAAAGATTATACAATGGCAGAGACAAGTCTCCGAAACAAGACAAGAAATGTTCCACTGAGAATGTAATCTTTTGAGTTGTGTGTGTGAAAGTGACCATTGAAAATAAAAATTTGTTGTTTGTATATAAAACAATATCAATTTAATGCAACCATCAATTGAAACAGTGGGGAAGTTGAATGTGGTAAATATAGGACCGTAACTGAAATAGTCTCAGCCTTTGGTGGTACAAATCCGGGGAGAGGGACTAGACACTATAGAAGTTTGATAATTAAAAGGCTGGAGGGAATTTGATACCATTGGCTGGATGAATTGTTGATAGAAAGGCACTTTTAAAACTAGTTTTAAATATAAAAGATGTGCTCTTAGAAGCCTTCGATTATACAATATGATTCTAATGATGATATTCCGATATAGAACAACCACAAAAATACAAAGAACCCTCCAGTCAGGATCTTATATTTCATTGGTCCTCCTAACTCTCCTCCGATGGCTGGATGTCTTCTAGCAACGATGATCGCAATGCAAATGACAGCCTCAACACAGAATACTGCTACTGAAAAACCTAGTGTTCCAGGGTCTACGAGGAATCTTGTTCCTCTGTAAAAGTGAACAATAGCGGCCATTGACCATGCGATACCGATTCCCAAGAATACCTAAGAAAAGAATTAAAATGTCGAGATGGGATATACTCACATTTACTGAGTTACTTCCGGTGATGTTTCCGATTGAATTATCAGCATATTTGTCTTGGATAGCGGCTACTTTAGAAGCGAATGTGTCAGGAACGGAAGTACCCAAAGCAACAAAGATAATAGCGGTTACGGCATCCTTCAATTGAATCCAACAACCAAGTTGGGATGCAATATCTCCGATGAGGGCAGTTAAAACCCCAATCAAAGCGATAGATACCCAAAAGGAAGCCCATCCTGCGAAAATAGATGTTGGTGGGACGATCGCAAAAGCCAATTTCCATGGAACAGTCAAGAAATGCATAACGTAATCGAAGACAGTTGGTTCTCTCTTTGAGCTGGTAGTTGAAACACTTCCGGCTTCGGCGTCCTCATCATTGTCGTCATCGTCATCATCGTCGGCGTTAACTGTAAGGGCATCAATGAATTGTTCCCTCCAGGTGGTTGTTCCGAGCATCAGGGAGGTGTTGGCAGTTTTGATCATACGGTCTACTACAGATTGGAATTCTTTAGATTCCTTGATTGTTACTTGGCACTTCTTGAATTCTCCTAATCTTGGTTTGCCTAATTCAGCAGTCTCAATTTGATCATTTGTTAACTCATAGGGAGTTTCTGCGAAATCTAGAAAGAGTTGATTAATTTGATAATTAAAAATGAACACAAGTAAACAGAAATAATAAACAGAGAATAGGTAGACAAATGGCGTGCAGAAAGACAATACGAGACGATACATAGTGTGTACCTTCATGACCCGTCAACCAATCTTCTAATTTTTTAGTTATACTTGTATTATGTTCTTCTTCTTTGTCTAAAGGATGGAATGAATTATTGTTTAAGGATAAATGTAAGTATTCAAATCATAAACGTTATTTTTAGTTAAGATGCTAGTGTTTAGTGTTGTGTTAAGTAATTTTGACACACCTTTGTCAGAAACAGCTTGAGCTGATTCACGCTTTCTTTCCATGCGACGGTGGAATTTTTCTTGCATCTTATTTAAATCTGGACAAAAAGATTTGTTTATTGTGTCGTTTAAATGATTAATGTTTGTGAAGTGAAACTACTATTATTAACTCTTGTGCTTCAAACCTGCGATATCTTTAGACATACCGCGTTCCCGTTAGCATGCCCCAGAAGCGTAATTTAGAAAAAGGTAAAAGATAGTGATATTTAGCTTTTAAAAAGTGCCAACACTCTTAAAATGTCATTAATAAGAATGATAGTTTTCTCTAAGTAATTAAATTTATCGAACATACCACTCATGCGCTTAGCCCAAACTGGTCCTCCTAATTCAATGAAGAAAAAGTCTGATCTTTCGTATTGTTCAGTATCTAAAACTCCGATTTCAATAAACGCTTCAGTTTGGTTATCTTCAAATACAATTTCCCCTTCCTTGGCTTCGTAGTGTTTTCCTCCGACTGCGCTTCCATCGGCAGTTTTGAATGGGATAACAACCTTTCCTCTGCATCCACTAGTTCTTTGTACGCGAAGAGACAAATGCCCACATGATTCGATGGCTTGGAACTAAACAAAGGTAATTAGGAAAAATAAGGATTAATTACATGATCGTGTTCAAATGAGTATACTCCAGCATGGTCATCATCTAAAATCATGACTGTGGCTGTAGCTGGTGTTTCAATTGCAGCAACTGGAATTCCACCAATTCTGGATGGATCGATGATAAGACCATCCTTAGCTACAATATCAAAGTAATTATTAGTATATTTAAATGCATTTTTTGAATAGATTTTTGCCGGATTGGAAATACTTATTCTTATGCTGCCTGTTAATTCTAAAGAAGTGGCCGAGAATCTTGAATTAATTCTGATGGAACGCTACAAGTGGCAAATCACAAATTGTGTTCGCGGAAAGTACTCCATCAAAGAAACCTATCTCCCCAACTCAGACAATGTCTGTGCGGTTGGAGCTATCTTAGCTAGAATGGTCTTTGATGCGAAAACTACTACTAAAACCAAATTCTAATTTTTGTTGTTTATTTTTTTATAAATTAACTCACTGCGGACTCTCAAGTTTTTCAAGTGTAAATAGAAATGTTCATCTTCTTCAAATACATCATCATCGACGATTTCAATTGAAATTCTTTGGTGCTTGTCTTCAGGGTAGAAAGTGAGTGTTCCTTTGACGGGAATGTAGTCGCTGCCTGCATTGGCGGTTCCGTCTTCAGTATGATAATCAACCTTAAAGAATACTCGTCAGATTTGTTAAAATTCAGTTGTTTTTAATTAGATTAAATAAAATGTCTTCTCAGTGTTACTATGCCCTTAACTTTTAATTGTAATAAATAAAAATTACCATAACGGTCATGTTATCTGGGCCACCATCTCTTCCAACAACAACATCGAAGGACCCAACGTTTTCTAAAACGGTGTAATGAGCTGGATCAAAGAAAATTCTACATGTGTTTTGTCTGGTTTGTTTTTCTTGGGCTTGGATAATCTAAAAATGTCATTAAACGCTACAATAACTTGATAAACGTACGGCATCTAAATTCTTGTCATGTTCTTTGTCGAGTCTCTTCTTTACGATATCTCCTCCTCCGATGAGTCTTCTGGTGGCTTGAACACGATAAAAGGCTCGTGTCTTTGGCCCTCTACTAATCATTTCGTATTCAGCTTGCTTTTGTAATTCGACTGGATCGATGTGGGGATTCTTTCTTCTGATTTCTCTCATTGTTTCAATGAATTCACGTCTATGTTCTTCAAACGCACGGACTGCAGGATCTCCATTATCATTTAATGGCACCATTTTGTAGCCATTTGTCGAAGCCACTCCGTTTCCTTCGAGCATCTTCATTTCTTCACCTACGATAGTACAAATATTATATTGGCAATTTATTAATTTTGCAGTCAGCTGAATGCTTATTATTTATATTTCATTTTATTTAGTATCAAGTATAAAAGACTGCCTATCAACAGCTCTTGAAAACATTGCACTTTGAAATTTGAATGTTAGCTAAGGCTATTTACGTGTATATTATGATTAAATTTAATGTATATTACTCATTCTTATTAATTTTAGTGCCTAAGATGGCATCGATTGGTGTTTTATTATTCTAAATGGAAGAAAAAAGGAACGGCCCTGCTAAGAGGAAGAATGTTTCTGTTTCGGAGAAAGATATTAACAAATTTCACAAGGTTTTCAGTCAAGTGCAAGTATCGAGGCTGTAGTTGTTAAAAAAGCCGAGTTGTTGAGAAGAGTGTTACTTTTGGAAGAAGTAAAAATCATGTTGTTAATGGGAAGCTTAAATTTATATTATTATATCTAATTTATTTTAGACAAAGGACAGGATAGTGACAATGATTGTCAAATCATCAAGGTTGTGGAAGAGACGAGGGCCGCTAGATAGATTCTTCCAAAAGTTATGAGTAAAACAACAACAATCCTTTATGAAACTGGAGCTGAGGATCGAATCAACGTGCCACAAAAGCTGATCAACATTTCGGATACGCCTGATCAATCTATGACTAAAGCAGTAAACATCAAGACTCAAATTGATCAATTTAAAGCTGAAGAAGGAGTCGAGTCTTGCTGGGTTTACTTATTTTCGGACTCTACTACTCTAGCTGATGGATGGACTTTAGAAGGTGAAGAAGGTTCCATTAAGTATTTTGGTCAAACAAATCATTTTAAAAATAGAATGTGTAAGCGCAGAATGGACTTCAACGAAGCTATCAAATACGAATTTGCATTTGACAAGAAACAAAAATTCCTCAATAAACTTGCTACTGCTGAAAGAAGTTAATTGTGTTTAAGAAAGAGTATCCATCAAAGGCTATTGGCGAAAGTGTAGAAACTATCCTCATCAAAGCACTTCATGAACAACTCACCAACAGCTGCTCTGAAAAGTTATCTTTAGAATGTGTAACAAATCGAAACCCTCAAACAAATCTGCTACTTGCTAAGCTTATTTTGACTGTCTTCTCCGAATGTGAATATGAAGGACTCATTATAAAATATTAGTATTATTTTTCATATATTTTTGATTTTAATAATAAAGACAAAAATACCTTCGGTGACAATTAATCCATGTGATGTTTTTCTGTAGTTTCTGGGTAAGAACTTCTTTTGAATAATCTTGATGTCAGCTATGTATGCAGTCAAAACAGTAAGTGGGAAGAAAGCGAAAGTCAAAAGTCCTAAAAACAATTAGTTTCACATATTGTATTCAACTCTCTTACCTTCCCAAATTTCAATTTCGCCAGGTGAGAAGAAAGCAAGAATGGCATAAAGCCAGATGTAAGCAAAGACGGACCATGTTGCAGTAACAAAGAATACGTCTAAATGCTTTTGTCTTCTGATTTCATTGGATGGAACGGCAAAGATACAAATAGCAACAATCATGAACAAATTGAAAGCTGCTGATCCGACGATGGTGCTGAAATTAAATTTTTAGACTACTTCCATGCAATTTTTATATTTTTAAACATTCTATTGTCCCTTTAAGCTATTTTTCATGTTATATTCTAATTTATATGTATGCAGAAGAAAATAGAAAGTTGCTTTACTAATTCTCATTAGTAATACTATGGTTGGAATTACAATGGATCTCCAAATAAAAACGATAACTAGCTATTAGATCTGTTTCACCTTAGCTAAAAGCCTAAAACATGTCTTGATTGGTTAAAATAAAAATGAAGCTAGATAAATTGAATAAATTGTTGCTTTTAGGATAATTACAAAATATTGGTGGATCATCGATCTGGCTTTGAATACCAGTGGTAATCTATCAGCAAGGTTGAATACTCAATGGCTTGAAGTAATAAGCTTAAACTTAATAACTATTTTGCATAAAATGCTAATACTGTCCTAACTATGAATAAATAAATGGCTTTCTGTATAAAAACAATTAAACTCTTTAACCAATTCTTAGCCAACGATGTTTTAAATATTTTTGAGATTAGCTAGAACAATAATTACTTTGGGCCGATTTCTCCGGCTTGGAAGTTCCTAGCAACGATTTCAATAATTGACAAAAGAATTTCAGGAGCTGAAGACCCTAGCGCCATCAATGTTAGATTCGATACTGTGTCATTCCAGATTCTGACCGTCACCTTTATAGGTTCTAAGCCAGGTCTTTTGACTACAACGGTTCTTTCTTGTGAAGTAATGACCTAAAATAATATGCGATTAACATAAGTAATGGGCAGATTTGTATTGTCATTAAAAATAATATTCTCTAGATGAAACTTTTAACTTACCTCAATCGAACTCATAAATCTATCAGCTACAATAGAAACTCCTAAGAACATATAAGCAATCAGAACGAAATAAATAGATCCTCTAATAACTCTGTCTTGGATGGTGAGATCCAAAAAAGGCCTCCAAATAGGAATGATCAGTCCATCGATACAGTTTTTCGTTGCATCCGCACTTGTACAATTGGTACCTGCTGAAACGGGCTCGGCTAAATATAAGATTGTCACTATAAAGACAATTGTTGGCAAAAGACAAGAACTGACCCTGCCGAGTGCCATAATTACTTTATACTGCTAGAAAAATGAAAGCATTAATATTTAAAATAATAAGAGTTAAAATTGAACAATTTAAAAGTTAAGAGTAAATCATAAGCAGTTAAAATGGAGGAGTAAATGTTTTAAAGTTAAGATACATAATACAAATGAGAAATAAATTTGGGTGATTTAAGAATACTATTACTTAGTAGTAGGAGTATTAGTATACTTGAGCAATAAATAAACTTTAATAAGGTTATTTAAGATATATTATGTATATTGAATAAAATATGTGGTGGGCAAGTAAAAAAGGAAACAGAAATGTGAGTTATTACAAAAGTGATTATGTAGCCGTGGTCTTTGTGGTAATCATCTTCTTGATAAAGATGGTATATCTAAGCTTTGATGTTAAGACAAAAAGTGAATACAAGAAACAGTGATCATAGAATTAAAGGGATTTTAAGAGATATGCGCAGGCAGTTTGCATTTGATCTCAAGACAATGTAAAGAGTGGGTTGGAGACGCAACAACCTCCTTTGTTGATGTTCTTGAGGCGAGAAGATAAAGTTAGTGAGTCCGTTAAGGTTAAACTTTAGTTTGAATATATATCTTTGATATAGTACAAAAAGATAAAGCTTTGCATTAGTGTGCATACAGGGTGGAGATAGACGTGTAAATAGAGGTAGAAGACTTGAAAATGAAGAAGGTCCCCGAATTGTTTGAAACACTTCAGAAGATTATTTTTAAACAAGGGCTGGAGAAGGTAACAAAAAAAGGCAAATAGTAGTAGAAATTTACGTAAGCTTCTCGCGAAAGTCCTGTTCATTGAGAGCCACACCGTTATACGAGAATAATATTGAGCACTGTATACTCTTGTAATAAAGAAAGATATATACTGGCTTATATATCTTCAAATGACGGGAGTAGACTTCCGCTACAGGTAGTTGTCAGATCGTTGAGATAAAAGAAGAATGAAGAGTATAGGGGCAAAATGTAACAAAGTGGGATATATTTAAATATATTCAAATGAAGTGGCTCCTCTTGAGGTTGTTTTATTTTTTAGAGACGATGAATGTTCAGGTGTATAGGCCAATATTAAGGCATTTTAAGGTAAGCAAATAAAACTATTAATCCATTCACATTAACAACTCTACTAAGTTAATAAAAAACTCAAAACCCACCTAAAATCACCCAATAAACTATAATCCACACACTTTTATCAATTTCAGTGTATTCAAATTGACAGAGATTAATGTAGCGAATTCAATATCTACTAACACATACAAATTAATACAAGTTGTGAGTATCAAAAAACACTCATTAGTGACTCCAAAACGCATTACAAAACTCATTTATTTGACATAACATTGCATTGTGTTTTATTGCATTTCATATGGCCGAAATATATTAAAAATGTCATTTAAAGGCGCCATCTGTTTTGCACCTCCTTAAGAGGGGATCATTAGAAGGAGTATGTTCCATGTAATACTTCTTTTATATAAAGTGTTATCTTATGATATTTGTTAACTAACTACAAGTATAAAAAATAAAACAAGAACGTAAAAAACAAAGCCGGTGGCAAAGAGGCTGTTTTGTTGCAAATAAAATGATAGCAACAAAAAATGTCTAAGGATATGTTGAGGTCTGATAATGATACAATACACTCTTAAACGGCCGCACCATATGTCTGGCAGTGGCAAAATAAAAGCATCTGCGGATGACATCTATTTGATTTTTAGTTGTTTAAAGTATTAAAGAAATTTGATGATACGAAACCTCAAGCCAATCAACATTCTGGACATGAAGAAAGGAACTATTTGATTATTCGCAATTAGGGGGAGATGAATGAAAGCATAACATGTGGATTTATTTCGAATCTTTCAAATTACTTAAAATTATTTACTTGATTTATGAAGGCAATGCCATATGTCATTCATTAACAGCTTATTAAGATCTATGAAAAAGATGATTCCTCAAATTGATTCCTTCAATAAACACATAATCTATAAATAACTTTAATTTAATATTGCTAATATTGTACTATTATCCACTAATATTATCTTCTTTGTATATCCTCAATAATGGATAGTATTCGATTGTATTAGAATCAAGAAGTCAATGATACTTAAGCTTAAGGACAACAATAGGTAATTACCGCTGCAGAATCTTTTTTAATTTGCATTGGAGTTTAGGTATTGCCTATAGTATGATTTAGTAAGTATAGGATTGGATAGGATATGTTTATATAGATTGCATAAAAATGTTGCGTTAATAAGTTGTACATTTTTGTAATAATCTACAAGCACTTGTAAAATATACAAAACACATAGTGTGTTTAACAAAAAGTGAAGAATGATGTTCATAGCAGCTAAAAGTTTGTTATAAACTGGCCTGATATCATCAACAAGTTAAAAGACAAAACACATTTCTCGACTTGTGCAATTAATACCAGATCTGGTAAGGGCCAATATGAATTCCTTTAACCTCTTATCTTAAACCATTATCTGGTTGAAATGACAAATAAGTATCAAATGAGTATATGCAAACGATTATGCAAATAATTACGAGATTGCCAAATCCACATTATCCTCTTCAAAATGACATCTTAAAAAGGTCTCCCAATTTGATTGTTAAAAAAGCAATAGTTTCAGAAGACAATATTGCAAAACATCACTCACGAATGTGTGTAGCTTAGATTAGAACGAACATGCAATAAAATAATTGAGATGTCGTAAATCCTTTTTATAATGTGTTTATATGTTTATGTATTTCTATATTTATGTTTTTGTGTATTTTAATGTAATTTCGGCTAAGCTTAATTTCAAATAAAAATAGACCTTTCACGACATAAAAAAGCAAAACAAGGTGTGAAAAAAATTTTATTTGTGATAAGTTTATTTCCTAACAAATATGTGGATCTTAATATTCAAAAATAGATATATCAAGTTTCGACGCAATCAAACAAAAGATATGGGTTGATTGTGAAGCGCGTAGGAGTTCACAGACACATATAACGGTGATAACAATTAAGTTGAAATTAAATCCCAGAACATTACAGAAGGAAACAATAATTTCCAACAAAAGCTATCTCTCCTCATTGAAAACTGTTGATGCTTAATGTCCAAACAAAGTTGTTAATGGATAGATCATATTTCAGGGAACAAAGCAATTAAAATAAGAAATTGAGCTATTGAAAGGAAAAAATAAGATGATGTGTCATAAGATAAGAAAAATTGGTTTTTAATAAAAGTTTTTTGAGAATAATAGTTTGGAAAACAGCGTTTGAAGTCAATCGTTTTTGTAATAATAGTCTTCAAAACACTTGATTCCAGCAAGTATGTATATTTAATGAAACATGATATCCCATATTACTAACAAACAATAACAAATTATGGGTTTGAGTTTAGATATTACATTATATAATATTTATATTTATGAATATAAATGTACCGAAGGTAATTGTTATGACATCACACAAGACTCCGGATACTAACAAACACCATCTCACCGGCAACCATTTCCGTTACCATACCATTTGCCAAAACAGAGACTTTACAATATAAAGTTAAGTGTGAGATTTGGCGGACATTTTATGAACATATCAATCATTATTTGTATCCATACACTATGCACTTGGCCAGCACAATATTGCCCCATGAATTTAAGAGAAAGCAAAAATTAAAATATGACTATTGCAGTGAAGGATGCCTGGGGGAATGTTAGTTGCTGTTTCACTAGTAACTTGGTTATGAGAAAGATACAATATAAGCCCCATTCGTTTAATAGTTTGGCTGGGTAAGTAAGTAGTAAAAAATAAAAACTCGGTTTCCTTTATATTGGCATAGTATTTATTTATAATTGGTCTTAATTAGACATAAGGTATAAATAACAATATGGTACTAATTAGTTTGGAAATGAGGAAGCGTTTAACAACAATTGGCACCAATGTATTGCTCAATGATCTCTATTCTGGAATCAGCGCTTTTTAGTAAAGATTAATAAGATCATTAACAAGCAATTGTGGCAACCAATTTATTAAACTATAATCTATATCATATAGACTTCTTTGAGTATATTTAGTGAGAATATATCAAATATATTTGATATAATATAATATTTTAGAGATTACTTAGGTGCCCGTAACCTATAAATCGTCAAGTTTGATAAAATATTTAGCACAGATAAAAATAGATAACTTTGCGTTTTTTTCATACTATTATATTCCATCAAAAATGAATGCTTCTTTTTTAAAAATTTTGAAACGAGGTTACTTTTATGTTCAAGACAATAATATTTCCTAAATTGTTGGAGTGTGTAATTCATTTATTGGAGTAAAATTGTTAAAAACGTACAAATGTTTAAAAAATTTTGAATAATACTTTTTTGACAAAAATAAGCTTCCTCATAATTGTTAGCAAGATAAAAAATATATTATTGTTAAAAAAATATGATTTTAATTAGAATGTTTTTGAAAATAGTACTATTATTGTTGGATTTAAATGGATGTTTGCAAGAGACTTTTTTCAGGTTGTTTAAAAGAAGGATAATAGTATGATTATGTGTGTTGGATTTAGAATTCATGGTATATCATTAAATGGATAGTACACGAACAGATATTTAATAATAGTTCCGAATTATGACATAGATTCTTTCATGATAATGTTAAAAAAAGATGGGAAGTTTTGGATGAAATGAAGTTTGTATGAAGTGATATTGACAGTTGCTAAATAAACTTGAAAACATCTAATCTCAAAATAACTTGCATAAAGTTGTAGCTTAAAAGTTTTAGACGATATCAAAGGCGTCAACACCAACCATTATTAAAACTATTATAAAATAAAGTGTGTAATATTTTAAAAATTGATAAAAGCCATAAGGAAATGGTAATTTAATTAGTTGAAATGATATGTGGCCCAGACCGATTCTACGGCCTTAAAAAGGACACATCCACCATATCAAGGAACACATCAGAAATGGACATATGATGTATCTAAATAACACTTCAAAACAAAGCCATAAAACTTTTTAACATGTACTTAACATTTTTAATATCGAACTTTGCGTGATTTTATTAAATAAATCATAATTTATGTTTCCAGTGTCAGTAAAAAAAGTATATAATGATGGATTGCAAGTAGCAAAAAGGGGTAAAGGATATTTTTGGTGTATGAAATGCGGATTAATCTTAGCTAGCCTTGAACGGGAGATAAATTGGTGGGGTTAAATTCAATTATCAAAACACAGACATTTTTGATATAGGGAAGCTAATCACCGATTTGGATATCTTTATTTACTATTGTCCCTGTAAAAAGGCCTTTTATTTATCCATTTTTTCCTATACTTTTTTGCTTAGATTCATCTTTAATATATTCTTACCATTAAATTCAAGTGAATTTTTTACACATCAGAATAAAATAAACTTTCTTAGTAGCAAATATTTGCATACAATTTAGACTTCTTTCAACATTTTTCAACATCTTTCAGGTGTAAATAAATACCACATCGCATCATTATTCGTATGTGTAAAATAATTAAATGACATTGTATTCTTGAGGCAAAATATTTTTACCTATGTAACTATTATGCCAATTAAATAGCTAATGTATGTTGAACTATTAAAAGCTTAGTCGAAGATAATTTCTTTGAAAATGACGTTTTAGCATTCACTTTTTCTAATGTAAATATGCACTATTTTGGAAAGACTACATACAAGGTAGATTATATTTATTTGTTTGCCAATTTAATTAAAAATAGACAAAAAGAAAAAGGCTAATGTTTGTTGGTTTGTTAGTGTGTTGTTTCACAAGGTTTAGATAACAAGGGTAGATATATAATCTTGAGAAATGTATGCAAAATAATTGTATCTTATCGGAAATAAATGTTTAGCCTGAAGTAGTATATTAATTTGTGTTTGAATTAAATAAGTGCCATTTTAGGAGGACATTTTGGAAATTTAATAAATAAGAAACAAGAAAATAGTAGTTAAATTACATTACTATTCAAAGACAAATGACTGTCCCAGATAATCTAGATGATGGACTCTGGTTTAAAGTCGGGCATATTTTTTAAATCATTAAAAAATGCACATTTTGGGAGAATTCGTTTGACTAGGAAAAATGCTAAAGTCAAAGCTACCGCATTTTCACAAGATCAACACGGCTTTGCCATTTTAAAAGACAATTTCACTTTAAAGACACTGATTAATAATTGTATGTTTAATGGCTTTGAAATGCGATACATGTCCAATGATATCTGCAAATACTGAGGACAATGTCAATAGAAAAGTTAAGGTGCCTATATTATAGATATATTTGTCGTTTTTTAGTTTAAATTTGATTTTAAGTTAGAATTTCAAATTAACAGCAAAAGGATTAATGGGAAATATATGAATATTTGCAAATTTAAAATAATCAAAATAACTTTTTATTCAAATATGATAATTATAGAAGCTTTTTATTGGTATTGCTTAAATCACATTAAAGTGTGATATAAAATGAATTTAAGAAAAGGAGAGAGTCTATAGCGTCTCTTGATAGAGTGTAATTTAAACGCATTAAAAAGTTTACTTCCGCTACTATTCCTGATTATTTGTGATCTTATAACTCTTTTATTGAGATACTCATTTTTTAGGAAATGTTGGCGATACATTATTTTTATATTATATTGAGATAAAAAGCTCTTGACTAGTAATTAAAGAGTTTGTTTAAATTAAAAAAGTAAGGTAGATTTTAGATGTGAAAGCTGTTAGCTAAGAATAACTATTAACAAAGAAATCAAGTAATATTCATAGTATATCACGAATGAATAAATATAGTAAAATAATTACGAGCATGTGCCAAATTAATTATCTTATATAAGTATTTACTACGTATTTTCGTTAATAAATAAAAAATAAGCAGCGTATTCTATAATGATATGTATTTTGTCATATCAATTTATTTCATTACGTGGCATGAGAATCGTTGTATGTGAGTGAGTTTTAAAAAACAAATTAGGATACATTCAAGAATATATCCCAATTTTATTTTCTAAAAATATAAAAAATATTAGAAATGAGATATTAAGAAAAGAGTTAGTAAATATAGCCATATGTTGTTATTTTGAAGAAAGTCATTGATAACGTAATTATATTGTCCCAAGGCTTCTATAAAATCACAACAAAACTTTTTAACTTTGTTTTTAATATAATTTAATTCATAAAAAACTAGTTTGTGTTAATGTACCAAATTTACAAAACTTATTCTAGCCACGCATGATTAATTTTTAATTGCATTTACATATTTATAAAAGAATAAATAAATATTACACTTAACAGAACACGGAGATGTTTTTGAGTAAAAGTCACTACATACTAATTAATCCTTTATTTTTAAGAACTCTGTGTTTATTATCATAATAAAAGTGTTTAGGTAAATTAGATGGATTTGTTCATTTCACTAACAGAGTCTTGAAAAGGTTGTTAATCGAGTAAGCTTACGATGTAAAAAAATTCACCATTTTTCAGGTGAAATGGCACTTTTAATTGGCAATTAGCTTTTAGAGGCTATAACTTTTAATACCTAAAGTCAAAGATAAAATGTAATGGGTTCCAAACAGCTGAACATTTAGTTAGTAAAATCTAAATACATACTACAACTTAACATATTTTATTTTAATTTAACATTCTTAATCGAATTAAAAAATCAGGTACAAATTCAATTATTATTTGGCTTTCAACTTTTGTTAGATTTAGTTAATTGAGTGGACTTGTAAATGCTGCTTTTACTCAATAACTTCGATAATTAATTTGAGTACTCATCATACTCGTATTCATCTTTGTCATCTTCGGTGTACATTTCACTGTAATCATGTTCTTTGTCTTTTATTTTAACATCAATAGCATCAGTAATTGACGTGTAGTCCATCCGGCTGCGTCGTCTACTAGCCATTTTTTGAGTATCAACGTCTAGTTTGAATTCTGGATAAGTGTCATGTTTAAGACTTCCATCATGATCTGACATATGATCAGAGAAGTTATCCGGTTCTGCAGTACTTTTACGTATTTTATCAAAGTTCGGGATTAAGTAATCAGTGATAGACTTAAGCTGATCTAACAATTCTGTTTCCTTTATTTCCAACGAATTTAGTCTATTTTCGATTCCATTCACACTTTCTGTAATTGTAGAAAGAAATTAATTCGGTATTAAAACTATATTTTTAAAGAACTGTATACCATCAATATATTTTACACTTTTGACATTTCAAATTTAGTTTTAGCTTTAAGTTATTTACGTAGCTTTTAATTAAGACCAAATTTAACCTTTATTAAAAAAGCTTCTTGTTTTAAACTGATAATGAGTAAATTTTAACACGACACTTGTTTATTTACAATGGTGTAACGGTCTAAATGATATTCTTCGAATTATTATCTTTTAAACATGGTTCGGGCACTCATTCACCTTCGTTTGGAAGTATTCTAAGACTCAACAACAATACAAGAATTATTTCTTTAATGTTGATAATGACACAACTTCAATGAAGCTACCTAGAATTTGTCAGCCGTAAAGAAACATCTATGTGTATTCCACAAGCCTGCATATGCAGAGATATCCATATATCTTTTTGTTCAAAAGTGGATAGATCTACTGAGTCAATTGAGTATTCGTCATCTTACTTACACGACTCAGATTAAGGCAAATTGTACTCAAATTTCTAGGTTGTCTGGCTAGTTCTAGTTCGATTGAATGAGCGTTTACTTATGATGAACTGTTTACCGTAACTAGGAGTTCCATTAGGGCAAAAATTTATTGCTTTACTTTAATGAGAATAATTAGCTTATGCATTCTAACTAAACTCACAGTTAGATTGTGGAATATTCCTGTTCTTTTTTCACGTTATTTCAGTAGTTTCATTGTTATTAAAGGCTATTTTAATAAACTCCTACTTTAAAGGTTATCTAGACCAATGGTTAGTATTTTGACTATCGAATCTAAAGGCACAAGTTCGAAGGCTTGCCTTGTACTATCGTTAACGGGGTGACTATCCAAGGAGACTGAAGTGTTGGAGGATACTTGTATCCAAATCAGTACGGATAAACGGTCCTTAAAGTCTTTGACTCCATGTCTGCGATGTTCTGCTCACATCCTGACGTTATCCAGGTACTATTAATTCTACTAACAAAACCCAAGGCTGAAACTACACTGAAGAGAAGATTGTTATCACACTACATGCAAGAATACGAAGGAGTACTACGGATTTTGTATATTAATTATAATCATATATTTTTTTAATGTAATTATCATTGTATGTTTCCTTGCTTCCATGCATCACACGTACTCATTTATATGATACTAGTCTGATACGATTGCCAATAAATAAATAAAAATATTTCTACTTAATAACACAATTAACTGCATTATACTTAACAAAATTTACCTTTCATTGTGCTTTCTGATCTGATAACATCAGCCATTCTCGATAATATTGTGTCTGTATTTTCTGAGGTATTTGTTATTTTGGAATCCATAGCCAACTTTAGTGAATGCTCTTTTTGCAATGCTAGTATGTCCATACACTCCTCTTCAAAATCGTGCAGCTTTTCTTAAATGTAAAACGATTAAAATTTGAAATTTTTAATTTAACATAATTTATAGTTTAGCTAGACATTTTCATTACCTAGTCGTTATGTTAATAAGCATATACGTAATAAAGTAATTACAAACTAGTTTGGCTTATCTTTCACCTAGTAGTTTAAGTATGACTCCACAAGAGGAGATGCATTCAAATGAAAAAATGCCATGGCATTTTGAATCCTGTAAGGATTTGTGTGGAAAAATAGTTGGTTACTTATGGTATATGATAGTAATGAATTAAAGCAATTTATTTATGCTACTCCAAAAGTTTGATATTTTAAAGTGCTTTCAATGTTATTTAAGTGATACTCTTCTTTAGTGTGGGAAAAATCGAGAATCGAATCAGATTTTAAACTTTTGCCACTCTACTCATCATCCTCATTATTAATTGTAATTGTGACAATTTGTACTAAATACTACTAATTAATTTTTTGTGTGTATTATCTAAATTTTGATTTATTTAGTTACAGATTCAAATGATTTTACTTTAATGTATGTTTTAGTTTATTCTACGTGGAATTAAATACTTAATTCTTTCTAGATGTTTTAAAATTATTATTTGCGATTATTTTGCTAGCCATTTTTATATATTTTGAGCCAACGGTGCTAACGCTCAAAACGTTATTTCTGTGCTTAAATTTATATTATTTGTTGCTTACACGCTTCCTATTTATACGATAATTACTTATATTTTTATCTTCAGAACCTTTCTAATGGCTGAAGAAAAAGTAGTATTTGGAATAGGCACTGGGCTATATTTGACAGGCGCTGTCCAAAAATTGAAAAAAAGCTTTAACAAATAAAAAGACTAAAGAGAAATCAAAAGCCAAAGCCAAATGACTCAATGAAATTGTTAAAATAATTAGTGGTTATTATAAAAGTCAATTTGGGTTTTATAAAAAATGATTTCAAGCTGAGTCTTGAATTTCCAATAAATGCATCTCATATATTTATCCGATCTTAATTTTTGTTAATTCTCGTTATACTTAGTAATTTTCGTTTCGTGCCTTATTTAAATTTCATTAACTAATATTTTATTTTATGTACAGATCCTATTTTCCTTTTATTCCACCATCTAAAATAGATTCAAGATGGTAAAAAGTGGGAAGCTTTTTAGAATTCACAGAAGAAGTTTTTTAGGACATTACAGGATTTTCACCCTTTTATTCCCTGCTCTTTCAAACATTCATAAAATCAAAATGGTTTCATACCAATCTACCTCATTTTTTATTCTCTTTCGAATGAGTAACATTACGTTACCATAGGGCGGTTTTTATTTTTTGACCCAAACTTCACTCGAACCACGAAGATATGAAAAACCAAAAAATGGGTATCTTAGAATTTCAAGCTCTTTCCAAAACGTATCTAACATTTAAATTTGGGCTACATTTAAAGAATGAAAATTTTGGCTTATTTACATTTATAATAGATATTTACAAACTAGTTAACATACCAACCTGCACAATATCTAAGAATAGCTTAAGTGAGCAATCGAACAAATGACTGGGCTTAGATTTGTTATCAGTAACTATTCCAAGTTTTTTAGGTAGACCACGTATATTTAGTACATTCTGATACCACATATACTTCACCACCCAATACAAATGGTATACCAGTGTGAATGGAGGGGGTATCACAGGAGAACTTTCGTACTTCATCACTTGATGATATCTTTGGAAAAGCCAGTATTGTTTAGCCATTCTATTGACTCCATCGAAAATGTGATTGAATGTTGCCATCAACATACTTATAAGAAGTAGATTTGCTACCAGCAAGAACACAACCATCAGTGCGGGAGGAATAAAACTTCCCGGGTGACAGTTAATGCCATCGTCACCACAGGTATCGATCTCCCCAGCATACACCTAAATTACAAAATTAATATTCAATACAAAATATTACAACTCATTAGAATATTTTTTGATTATAACTTACTTCTCCATATAGCATGAAATAAGGCTTGTAGAAGATATTTCTTATCAAAATAAAGCTAAATTCTTCATTCGGGAAGGTGATGCTTTGACGAACTAAACCAAAAGCTAGCAACGATATAGTTAGAAGGGTTACGTGATACGACATTGCTGTGATCATTTTGCCAACCATAGTAATATACTGTCCAAACTTTTGATTTACTGTCAAATAATCTAGAATCTTTAAAGTCCAAATTGAAAAATCAACTGCCAGAACAATGCGGCCTATAGGTGCAGACTCAGGCGAGGCAGATCTTATGGCAAATCCAATAACATATCCTAAAACTGCTGACATAGTCAACCAATTCCATGTATCAGAAAAGAAAAAGGTTAGCTTTTTGCGAATTCTTGTGGGTTCAGACATAAACAGTTTTCTTAATTCTTCAAATCCAAAAGCTAAAACATATGAAAATAGAACCCATTCTAATGCAGTAGGATAATCGGGTGTCTTAATCAACAACACATAAGTATTTGCAGTCATAAAAGCAATAAAAGATAAAAACCAAGTCCAAAATGAAGTAATAGGTGCAAAGAAAAATTCATACAACTTTCTTTTGATGTTAATTTGTTTTGATTTATTTGGTATCAATGGCTTACTAACTACATTTTGTTCCTGCTTTTTACCGGAAATTACAGATTCTGTTCGGTTTTTAGACTTGTATTCTTTCTTAGTTTCATTAGCTACATTTTGTAAATGGGTTAGTCTTGCAGGATCTAGTATTTCCTTGCATGTGGAAGACATTCTTCGTCTAGATATTTGCTTTGTTTTAAATGCTGCATCATTAACATCCGAAGTATGTGAAGATTTGCGGGGACGAGTTTGCTCTTTAATTGAAGTGATAGAACCCACGCTTTGTCGACGATGTTTGTGTTCTCCTTTTTTTGAGCGTCTCAAACGATTTGGTAAGATTGAGGAAAAATGAATAGATTGGGTACTGCCGAAGAAGCTTTGCTTCCCATACAATTCCTGACTGCTGTCTGTTTCACTCGAACTCGAAGAGTCAATACTACTATCGGTTGACTCACCTTCGGAATCGGATGATTCATTGCCTTAAATATTCAATTAATATTAAAAACAAGTTTCTCATATGAGTAATACCTCTTAATAAATTTTCTAAAGCGGTCTGTGGTTGGAGCAACAACTCTTCCTTTGATTTGAATTCTAGAAAATAAATGCTAAAAGGGCAAATAATTCCACAAATTACTTTCAAATTGGAATGACTTCTAATTCTCATTCCACCATGCCATAAATCAGCTAAAAGCATTTGACAACAGGGATGAGACAAAAATTGCTTATTATTTGCAACAACCGCCAAAGAAAGACAAGTTTCATTTCCCCAGCATTTGAGTTCATATGTCAATAATTGCAATGTCTTGTCATCGTCTGCCCGATAACAGCAGTCTAATAAATCCAAAGAGAAGGTTCGGAATTCCTCCGCATTCTTTCTCAATTCTTCACAAACTTCAAGTTCAAGATAATCTTCAGCAGCCTCTTTACTCAATGACTTGTAAAGTCGACAAGCAACTAAACTTTTAGCCATCGCTTCTTCACCTAAAAATATTTGATTAGGATGTTATTTGGTATTTTAAGTGCAATGTGATAAATAAATGCAAATATTTATTCACTTACCATGCTGCCAAACACACAACGCCATTTCATGCCTTTTTGTTAACACAGCCCAGATCAAAAGTTCGCTAAAAGGATAACGGAAGTGGAAGTTGCCATGTGCTGAATGAGGTGCTTTAGGCGGTGACGTCTTTTCTTTCGTCTTTTCATGATCTTCATCAACATTAATAAAGACAGATTTAACTCGAGTTTGCAAACCTTGGGCAAAACTTGATTTTATTGCTGATCTCCAAGCATTTCCGTCACCATTACTCGTTTCTCTTTTGATGTCAACGGGAAATATTGTTGAAATGGGGTCATCTTTACTTTGTACAGACTCTCTGCTTATAGCCTTTTCAGTTTCCTTTAATTTCAATCTGTATTTACCATACTTGACACGAAATTCAGGAGAAGTGTAAAAACTTTTAAATCCATTTCCAATAAGCTTTTCCATTGCTAAGCCTATGTGAGGTAATTTATACCTGTAGCCTGTTTTAATTTTAGAAACAAATTATAATATTTACGAAAGTGTAAATTTTAAGAAAACTATATTCCCAAGGTTTCTTTTAAAAAGAATATTTTTTTAATCCTGATATTAGTCACTTTCGAATGTGTTGCCGATATTAATGTGTTTTTATTTAACTTGTAACGTTTACTAATTGTTGCCTCATTATTTGTAATGGCTGACATTTTAATCGAAAAGATGTTTAAACTCAATATGACTACTGATGAATAATTTAATAATATTTGATTCCCTTGTTTTAGTAGTTTTGTTTTAATAAATATGATACCTGTTTTAATTTTGGTCACATCTCGAACAATGTAGTAAAGAGTATTAGTGGGTCCCTTGTCGGTATTATATAATTCTTCTAATCTTGCTATCGTCAGAAAGTGCTGCATATCAACTCCATTTTCTAATAATAGACGTACAAAGTCTACCCTATTAGACATCAATGCTTCCATCATGATGTTATGTAAATCTTCGGTCTTCCAATCAACACCGTGTACGAAAATTTCAGAACGTGCAATGTCAGATCTATTCCAAGCTAGTGCCAGGGACAATTGCTCAGGAGGAGACAGGTCATAACCTTTCAACAAAGCGGTCAAAATTGCATGATCCAAGTCACGTCTATGTTCTCCCGCACCACTCCTAAAGATAGTCAGCATCCGCTTTTGTGACACACATGCTAGCAAATCATTAACCAACAATTCAGCTTCCGTTTTATTAGATTGAAAGGTTTTTTCAATCAAAGCCAGTAATTGTGGTCTTACTCCTTCGGGTAGTTTTCCGTCTTCTTGAATGTATTGATGAGTAAAGGCGATTAAGTCAGATGCTCTACCAGAGCCATCACATACGACAACTGGAGTTCGAGGAATCGACGTTACATATTGCAATGCTGTTCGAATGGAAAATGCCCCGCCTTCAAGCATTACACAGACAACAGGAACTGTGCGTTGTCCATTTCCAATCGTCTGTTTTTCGTTGATGTAAGCTTCTAATCGTCTTCGCAAAATGACTTCTGATCCAGACTTTCCAATTGTTCCATTGTCAGTAAGCAAAAAGTATGAATGTCTATTATTGAGTGTAATAAAACGACTCTTATAACCACTGCCAGTCTTTCTATAAAGAACAGGAAAATCTGATTTGTTGATAAAATCTTCTCTCCTTTTCAATAATCCCCATGGGGCTATCCCAATAGACACGATTTTTGCTTTATGTTTGATGGAAGCTTGTGCGTTTTCTAGTGCTGCAGCTACTTGTTTCGTAACACCATCATCACAACCAGATGTAATCACCCACGCTCCGGTTGTTGAGGCTGCCTTGACAAGTCCATTACGGAAGATTCTAGCCAATTTTGTTTGTAAATTGAAGTCAGATGTTCCTCCATACACTGAAATGACAAGTTGTTAGCATGGCCGGCATTCAAAAATAACTATCAAATTATATATTAAGAATAAATTTGGAAGAATCGCAGTAGCTTCGAGTGACGATACTCAGTCACTTATATGTCACGTTCAGACATTTTGCTGCCAAGGATTACAACTCAACAATAATAAACAGTAATGTTAGAAATTGGAGTATGGTACAAGAAAAAAGATGAATTGTACGATGTTCTGTTTGCTAGACTTCAAGTGGATCAGGAAGAAACTGCAATTAAAGAAAGACAGACACGGTGGGATAATTTTACCAATAGCTGAGCTAATCTTCCGAGACTTTTTGGATGCTAATAATCATGTTATTTTAAGATAAATCGTTAAATAAATTTTTTGACTACTATAGTTCCTATCTTATTAATTTTTGTTCTAATAAATTTTTGTTAATATTGACCCAAAACTATTGTCTCCAGTACTTACCTAAATAAAAGAAGATTAGTTAGTTTAGGATTAGTTTAAACTTTACCTGAGATAATTAGTTTGGGTGGTGGGATTTGCCAAATATTCTCAAGAAGATGGATGATTTTGCTGCAATCTGTGTCAAAGGACAATCTCACGTACTGAGCCTTGATAGGCCTAGGACCCCCTTGAAACTCAATTGTCCCATACGCATCCGTAGGAATCAATGTGGTATGATTTTTGATAGACCATCTATCGGAACCTCTATTATAAGCACGCGACCAATTTTCATCTGCACCATCATTTTTGTCAAATTCAGTGTCTGACATCATTTGTTTTCCACTAAAAATAGCCATAGAAGAGTGTTCCCCCTCAAGTCTTCCACAACCGCATTTTTGTGATTCCTTCAAACTAGCAATATACTTGGAACATTCTCTTTTCTTAAAAAGTTCACCAATTTCATCCGGATATTGTTTTGTTTCCTCGTCACTAGACTTTTCAATAGGGTTAATGACGACATTTTGGGCCACATTCTGCAAAGACATATTCAACATGTCTTTCCATTGGTGAAGAGAAACATTCGCAGGCGCTGCATTGGCACCATGTGCATGCTTATGCTTCCTGTATTTCTTTCGGTTAACGGTAGCTTTTGTGGATGATCCCTCTTTGAAGCCTGGTCCATATTTACTTGGATTCATGGTTAATAAAACGGTTAAAGGGTTCACATTCACTCTATAAACAAACTTTTCACAACGTAATAATTTTTAGTAGAAAAAATAGTTTTAAAAAAGTTTACCAAAATATTATTAAGAATCCAATAACAAAATAAATATTCTTTAAAATATGGAATTGCTTAGTATATGGAAATGCTTAGTAATATTTAAAAGCTTCAATTTAATAGGAAAAATATTTATGCAATTAAAATTTTTTGATCAAACTTTAAATTGTAATGGTTTGTCAATAATACACGTGCTATGTAGGTTGGTTCCTGTCCGTAACAATTTGATTAAGGAATTAATCAGCTTAAGGACAAAAAGCTAAATTAAAGTAAGTAAAATTAATTAAGCATGGTGAGTAAATGGTGAACATTCTCTTACCACAAATTGAAGCATTTAATTAGATACAATGCAAACTCTTAAAAAAGTGAATGTTTTATTAAATGCTTAATTAATTAATGAATAGATAAAGATACGGATGATGGGGTTAGTGTCGGCTATGTCAGAAGATAATAACTGTTGATAATCAGGGACTTATATGAGATCATAATCAGAAGGAAGGAGCAAATAGGTAATACATATCAACTGTGATAAAAATGTAAGATAATAAATTATAGGTAAAGCTAAATTAGGGTGTACAACAAATACTCAGGTAGCGTCAGTAACTGGTGATAACAAGCAAAGTACATCAAGTATATTAGATTTTATCTCGTGAAGCTAATATTTGTATTTGAATGTGAAATATTGTATGTACTACTTTTTATAAGCGTGATATGTATTCATTTTTATATTATGTGTTTTATTTGTACATTATTGTATTGGAGTTGGAAATTGAAATGTAATTGAATTTTTCGGATCAAGTTGTTGTGGGAAGGGTTTAGCACTTACCATTTTGCGCTTATGTATTAGTATCACATAAAATGAACCTTGTTTATTTGTTAAGAACATTTGGGAAAGTTAAATATAACCCTGATAAAATCTTTTCATAATTGGTAAATATTTTCTTTATTTTAGACATCTATCCTTTTGTAGTAGTTTAAATTGCGAACGAGGACAGTGATCAACTTGTTCAAAGTCTACAAAATCAATCTGTTACCGCTTCTTTACTAAAAATCCTTCCAAAAATATTCTTATAGCGTCAAAACGGGTGTGTATTTTAACTGTTATTTATTTTAATATATTAATTATTGCATTCAAAATTGATGCGATGGGGAGACCAAATAACAATCTATCAACAACCATAAATTCGTTAATACACCCAAATACAACTGATATGATTTTAACGAGTAAAAGACTCATTTCTTTTGAACATTGGCATTATGATAAAAGCCAGGCAAATAAATTCACTTCTTATGCTGTAAATACATCATTTAGAAAATCATAATAATCATCATTTTGGCTAGTCTTGAATGAATTCACAATGACGTCAAATTAAGATGGCCGTCAATGGCCATTTGCTTCTAATGCCAAAAAAGACTCCATTTGGGAGGGGAATGATGACGTAAAGATAACATCACTGTGCAAGCCAAAATGTACACTGACCTTGATTTTAAATGGAAAGACGGAAGCTGATATTGCATTGCGCGATGTTTTAACAATTTTTATCATGAGAACAAATGTGGTTGGACTTAAAAGTGTATTTGAAAAGGACATTGACTAAGTCCGGAAGTGCTATTATTACAGCAACAAGTTGTATATTAAAGCTTTAGAGGAATTCAACAACACGTGATTGGTTGTTTTCAATAGTTATGCAATAATGTATATAATCATCATCTATATTTATTATGTTCTTTGAATAAATTGTTCTTTTAATTAGAAAATGTTTACATTTTAATGAAATAATAAATCAAATATGTGTACTTATATTAGAATAAATAAATTAAAAAATAAATTGTGGAGTAAAAAATACTTTATTTTGTAAAAGATTATTAAGATACAAAGGCACTCAAAATATACTTAATCAAATACATATCGTTAAAATGCAAGGGCATTAAATGAATAACCATTTTAAGAAGATAATCCATAAGTGATTATTAGATAAAATATTATAATACCTTCAGTGTGTGTACAATGTATTAGAGAGAATCATTTGAATGGGTGCTTTCGCATTCTTCTTCTAAAGCTGGAGATGGCGATCTTGAAACTAGATCCCGAAGAGACTTACTGATTGAGTGTAATCCCCCGTCTGGATTAAATTTACCAATAAAATCTTTAATAAAGTCATCCTTACGATTCTTCCAGTTGTTCAATACCTCAACTGACTTTTGCTTAAGACTGTCGACTGAATTTTGTAGTTGGTACTTCGTGGCAGCCACAAAACCTACATTTAATTCCTTGGCACTGTACCCCCTCTGCAAATTTCTTCTTACGTATTTGTCGTAGTCGCGAATGATACGGCAAACGACATCTGAAGTACTGACTCCTTCAGTCCTCTGGGTCTCAATGAACATCTCCTCTCTCCTAAACTTCTCGTACAAATCTTCTTCTCCTGGTGCAACATATGGAATGGCGTCATGAGCAATGAAGTCCACCTTAAGTTCCCGCAAAAAGTCAACTGTTACATACCAAGGACTGTCTCTGTAAATTTCATCGACATATCTGCAATGTCTCACCGCTTCGTACCTCTCATCCTCGCTAGTCACTGTTCTTCCCTTAAGTTTATGAGTCGAGGCATCCCCGCAGACTCCAACAATCAAGTACACGTTCGGAAAAGCATTCTTGCATTGTCTTAGTTGATTGGCATGTCCATGGTGGAAAAGATCGTAGATTCCGTCAGCAAACACTCGAACAGGCCTTCCTGCCGTATTGTTTTTTGCCATTTCGAGGGTAATCTTTTTTGTGTAATCAATCCTTTGGCGTTCAGCAACTGCATCTGACTCGTCACTGAATGGAGCTGGATGGTTAAGGGCAAGTGGCAAACTGCCTACTCTCCCATCGCCACCTGTTAAAGATCTGGCGTAATCACTAATAGGAGTTAGACTGATTCCGGACCCAGTTGCTGGTTGCTTTGCCTTTCTACCCACTTCCTCATCAGACAACTCAGAATTCAGGTTTCCATCGTTTTCACCATCGTCCGATACATTCAAACGGTCTGCATCAGTGTAGGCCCTTTTACGTTGAGACCTTGTTGCTGCGGCCATTTTTGTCTAAAATATTGTAAATTGGTATATTTTGCATTTAATAATGTGTCTTTGATTGACTATAGGATCAATCTTTACAAAATTGACGTAACACGCATTTTATTCACTTTTAAGAAGTCGCTGACAACGACTAAATGTTTAGTAATACATAAATAAACATAGGCCAATGTTAAAAAGGTATCAATAACTGGTGATAACATACATAATACCATTTATAACATTTGGGTTAGAATTAATTTGAAATATTTGTTTGGGTGCTAGAAAATCATCTAAATTTAAAGTAAGTGCGTATTACATATCGTGTCTCCTATGATGAGGATTGTATAAAATAAAGAAATAATAACTAAAATTTGATTATAGGGTGAGTCAATACAGTTAATATTTCATAACATCTATTTTGGTAGAAGACCTTACTAATCAAATGACTATTAACTACGCCATCCACGTTAGAACGGCTAACAATTGGGCTTTTATGAAGCTACTGTTCCTCTGGAAAGGATCCGTCTATCGATTGCTAGTAGTTGACCTTATTGTATACTTGATATTACACTATCTTTTAGTCATAATATATGCGTATGCTCTATCGTCTTCTGAACAAAGGTAAGTATAGAAACATCTTAAATAACACCAATAATCTATTATAAAACAAATATCTTATTTATTAAAAATGTTTATTGCTTTAAACATAAAAAATATTTTAACTCTTCTTTTCGACATTCCAAAGCATCTCAAAGCATTATGAATCAGTTTTGTGTGGAATGACTCACTTTCAGTATTACGCCTAATGACATAGACTAGAATAAATTAGCGCATATTAAGGACATAATAGACATATTGAAAAGTAGAAATCAAATTAATAGTCACATATATTATTGCATTATATTATTATGTTAGTGGTTTCTGTGGTGATTTGCCAATGAATAAATTCTAATCAAGACCAACACGACAAGCCTAAACAAACGACGAGTAGTATGATGCAGTGTTGTCTAATAATTATATAAGAATGACAGAGCATTAGTAGTGGCGTGATCGGAAGTTTCTTTTTGATTTAGATAGGACGCTTTAATAAGTGCATAAAAATATAGAAAAAGCAACCATGCACATCTGATTAAAAGGTATCTATTTTCAGATTGTTTGAGCAACTAGTCAAATACTGCCGTTTTGGTCCATCCCTCGTAACTTCAATTACGTTTGCTCTCGGCTTTTTCACGACCATCTTATACCACAGATGGTGGGAACGTTTTGTAATCATTCCAAAGGTCGAGGAAATCGCGCTTTGGATTTCAAGCTATGTACCGGGCAACACGCCAGAAATCGTCAAACACAGGAAGACGTTGATTCGATGGGCAGTCTTATCAATGGTCTTGACATTCCAAGTAAGTGGGTATCTCAATAAAAAATTAATTATAATTCTTAAGAGTTGTGCTACAAAAATCAAGTCTCGCTTTCCTACCCAGCAGCACCTCATCGACGCTCAATTTATGACAGCCCTAGAAGGTGACATAATTGAAAGGACCAACAGTATTTATCATAAAAGATGGATCCCCTTAAATTGGTTTGTACAAAAATTGTCCAAAATAACTGCCGAGGGAATAGTCAAACAACCAATTCATGAAAAAGCAATTCTCGACGCAGTCCATAATTTCAGACAAAAGTTGCAATCCACCTTCAATTACGATTGGATTAATCTGCCACTTAGGTAATTTGCTATCAAAATATAAAACGTGCTGCATACACACTTATTATGATATTGTTGTCTAAACTGGGATAACAATTTTAGTCTAAACAACGATGTTATGAATATTAAGACGTCTAAACAATGATGTTGTGAACATTAAGAACGTCTAAACATTGATGTCGTTAATGTGGTAGTCAACAAAAAAAATACTGATTAGCGGTTGTTGATACACAAATTAATCCTTGACATTTAGAATGTAACCATTCACTTTAAGAAGCACAATTTATAATGACTTAAGATATCAATTTTTCTGATACTGATTAATCGTTTTAGTTACTTACAAATTGTCACAATCGCAGTCTACTTTTTTTTCGCTGTCACCTTGATCGGACGGCAACATTTGGAAAGTGATAATTACGGAACACATGAGATCATTATTACACCAATTGATAAGTATTTCCCAATTTACACTATTTTATATTTCGTCATTTATTTTGGATGGCTTAAAGTAGCTCAAACTCTCGTCTGTCCACTGGGAGACGATGATGACGATTTTGATATTAATCAGATCATCGACGAAACCTGCCAAAACAGTTATCTAATTGTTGGTGAAATGTATGGAATCATTCCTGAGGAAGAAAATGAAAGAGTGGAGGACGAAGAACCAGAACCTGATTTGGACAAATATCCCGTTGGTGCTCTGCAATACAAAAGCGAACCGTTCCACGGATCCGTCATGAATATGGTTATCCCTGAAACGGACAAATTATGGCCAACCCATCCCGAAGATGACAATATGTCTTCTGTATCCTCTTATCGAAAGGAATCTTATTTGAATGTTGGCTTTGAAAAGAATAGAGAAGAAGAGCAGAACTATTTGAGAAAAATTTCAAGGACGGCATCTTCTTTAGCCAATGCATTCTCAAATGTTAAAGGATCTATGTTGAACGTCGTTGGATTAAACGGCCAAACTCCATCACGAAGTGACGCGCCTATTCTCCTAACTTCAAACAATTCATTTGATATACCTCGCATAAGAATCGGTGGTGAACAAACATCTCCACACTCCGATTACGAAGAAGAAAGTGGATTAATGTTAGACTTTGATGATCATCAAAAAACACTTACTGCTCCTCCAACTTCCTCCAAAAGACCCACTGCAAATAGTTTATTTAAAGCGTTTGATGAATCGACACTACATAATCGGACTTCTTATATCACATCTAGAAAATCAAGTATCTCAAATTTAGAGGTTATCAATGAAGTAGATTCAGTTGAGGATGTTGATAGTCTCCCCGGAAAAGAATCTGAAGCCTAAACAATAACTTAAATCCATATTTAAAACTCATCAACAATCATTGGTATTTGCAATCTAACCTTCTTCACTCGATTCAATTATTTTTAAATTAGTAGTGCGAATAAACACTCAATTTTTCAATTCTTTTTAAATTACGTGCCGAAAAGTGTCTTTGCTAAACAAACTCGGTGGTGAACTAAAATTATAGATATTACCGCACTAATAGATTCATAGCATGCCCATTATAAAGATTATCTTATTCTGCATCTAATTACCATACAGATTTTAAAAGTAAAAGCCTACACATGTGTGGCGGCTTATTTAAATTCTTTCAATTAATTTAAAAAAAGCAGATATGATTAAGGCATGAAAAACATTTAGCTTTTTCCAAATTATTTAGTATTTTCATATTTACATTATTAATCCAAATAGATTGCTTAATTTAATTACACACAAAAAGTTTATTACCGTTTTCATTGTAGAATTGTTGTTTATTACTTGGCAATTTAGAAAAATTGCACACAAAATGATGATTCTCAATTAGATTCAAATTATTAAGAATGTTTGAACCTGGAAACTCTCGCAACTGTCCTTCATAACTTCGGTAACTAGTGGCATAAGTTGATTTGAATTTGATTTACAAGTGCAAGTCTGATTCTTAATTTATTGTTAAAATATTGAAGATCATATTCATTACTACTTATTTTGACTGTTTATATTCATTACAAACAACATAATGATTTTATCTTTTGTGATCCCACAATATTAGCTATACTATCGACCATACCCCTGAGTTATGTATAATTTCGGAAATAATAGTAAGTAAATTTACGTATCTGACAACGTCATGACATATTAAGTTACTACAACAACAACTTTACGTGGCCGTAACATTAAAAGTCATTGTCCGAATACGAAAACAAAAAATGTCCCAATTCCATTTTAAAGTTGCAAAAGTACTAAAATTATGATTGGCAATCAACTTCTGACTTGAGATAAGTTGACGATAAATTTTTATTTGTTTAGCCGCAAATTTGAGTATGATTATTAAAAAATTTATCCAGCATAAAAGCAACTAGCAATACATTTCATTTTTTCAAGGTAACTTTGATCCAATTTCGTTCCGAGAGATCTTTGTCAACCCACCATCATTTTCAATTTACAAAATATTTTCAATTTGTTAAAGAAAGTATCTAATCTAATTCAAAATGCCAAAAGGAGACATAGGTAAAAAAAGAAAAATCAAGCCGAAATTAAGGCTAAATTTAAGGCTAAGCGGGAGAAGAAGTAAGTTTTAAAATTATTAGCTTTAATATAATGTAAATTTTTTAGAGAAGCTGGAATAAAATGCGAAAATCCCCATACTCGGACGATCGAGAACACTCGTGACAAGTGTGAGACGATGATTGACCTCGAGGATGAAGAAGTAATGCACGATCAAGCTAACGATGAGTTTTCATCTTATTTCAATCGCGAAACAACTCCAAAAATTTTGATGACTACCTCCCTTCATGCTAAATCTGCTTCTTTTGAGTTGATGCGTGAGTTGGCAGAAGTGATACCAAATGTAGAAGTTCACAGTAGAAAGTTAGTTCCAATTAAGAAAATTGTTGAGCAGGCAATTGAGAAAGAGTTTACTGATTTGATTATCATCCAAGGCAAGTTTTTGGCAATATAAAAACATAGAAAATGTAGTTAAATATAATTGCAAATAACAGCTTCCACCAAAAACTCCTTCTCTATCAAAAGTTGCGAAATTAACTGAACAATTGCATGTGATAGCTTGTAGACTTCCTCGATTGTGGATTTACCATGATCCATTTTCCTAACTTGGCTAACAAAGTACTCAGCCAATGTACTCCATGTTTCCTCTCAATTATTGAAAATTTACAAAACATCTTTAAGATATGCTATAGACAAATTTGAAGCAAAATGATACTAACCAAAAAACTGGTGTAAGCATCTTTTCACCTTAAATTTTTAAACATAACAAATTTGTTTTTAACATTTAATAATCTTTTTTAGAAGATCGTAAAAAGCCTAAAGGACTTTTGTTCTGCCATTTACCAGATGGACCAACTGCCTATTTCAAGATTAACACAATGGAACCGTCCAAGAAAATCAAGAATCTTGGAGAAAAAACAGACCATTACCCTGAACTGATTCTAAATAACTTTGACACTAGACTCGGCTTTACAGTCGGTCGTATGTTTGCTGCAATCTTTCCACAAGATCCTGAATTCAAGGGGCGAAGAGTTGTAACATTCCACAATCAGCGTGATTACATCTTCTTTAGACATCATCGTTACGAATTGAAGAAAGATAATACCAGAGCTGCATTGCAAGAATTAGGACCAAGGTTTACACTTCGCCTGAAGTGGTTACAGAAGGGAACTTACGATACCATTCAAGGGGAGTATGAATGGGTATTGAAGCGTCACCAAATGGAGCCTAACCGTAGAACTTTTGTATTGTAATTGGTTTGTTGTCTTATTTGTTATTACATTTATTTGTTTTATTATTGTTTTAATTAAGGATCTTGTCCTTTTATAAATAAAGGGTTTTTGATGCAAAATGTCAATCTACTGAATAAAATGTTTTTTAGAAACAATGTAATTTGTTCTCTTGAATAAAATGTTTATTTATAAGCAATGTAATTTCATCTTTCGACGAAAAGGTTTTTATAAACAATGTAATCTCATCTGTTGAATAACATATTTTGTGGTAAACAATATAATTTATTAAGCTTTTGATCTAAATACCTTGCATTTGAAATGCTTCTTAATGAACAAATCAAATGGTAATACAATTAAAGTAAATGACAAGAAAATTAAAGAACCTCCGATGATAAAATCGTTGGTAATTTGAATGTTTCTGAAGAGAATATCTGCAACAGCATTTAAGGGAATTCCTAACAACATTCCAATTGATATGACTAAGGGATGTAAAAGAGCAATTCCGAAATTAACCAGGAAATTAAATGTCAAATTTAACAAAGACGATCCAGCTATTGGCCCCCAAGGAACATAATCTGTATCAATAATTTCTTGCCCAGTATACAATAAAATCGAGGCTGGGATGATATTGATACACAAATTCATTACTCCTAATCCAGTCATAAACATTGAAACTTGCCCTAAAGTAGCATTTCCAATGATTCTTTTGAATAAAACTTTGTAAGTAGCTGAGAAACATGCCGAGACAATTGCTAATATAATTCCAACTGTATGATTATCCTGTTTCATTGCACTTTTGTCCTGTGAAATCACAATAACTCCGGCAATAGCACATCCAATTGAAGTAACTTGATATAAATTAAATTTGTCTTTCAAAAAAAACCAAGCCAAGATGCAAACCATTGCTGTATTAGCAGACGAAATCGAGGTAGCAACGGAAGCTGCTATGTGAACCAAGGCTTGAGTATAAGAATAATTTGCCCCGACCCATAAGAACAAAAATAAAGCTGTTTTTAGGAAATAATTTTTGTAAGAAAAAAACTTTTCACCGTAAACTTGTCTGGCTTCTTCGTGATACTTGGAAACTGTTTCATTGTTCAGACCTTTGCTTATGATTATATACAACATATATACAGGATAGCATAACAACATAAAATTTGTACTGAACCAGGACATACAAAAAGGCGCATAGAAGTGTTTTGTATCAATCACTAAAGCTGTCTTGGAGAATTGAATTGCTCCCGTCCAAGCAAATGCTACTGATAGAATAATTACGAATGAGAGAATCATCTAAAATTAAGTTACTTATTTAATCCAATTTGATTAAAAACTTACCTTTCGGATTAAAGCAGATTTATTTTGAAATTTCAAAGGAGTTTCTTCAGTAACCTGGCTTTCAACAACAGCTTCATCCGTGTCATAATCCTCACTTTGCACCGTATTAAAACCACCACTAATAGATTTAACCATTGTTAAACCTATAAATGACAATAAATTTATAAAATTGCGATCACGCTACTATTAAAATTCAGATAATAAACGCAAAGTTTCCTTGAAAAATCAGATCACTCTGTGAGTTCTTATCTACTTGTAAATTATGTACTTTCGTTTTGACATCTTTAAACAAATTTGTTCTGTAGTCAGTGCTAAGTTGATTAGTACAAACTACTGCTTCTATGATGAAACATATTTATTATGACCTTAATGATGTTTACCTATTTAGCGTAAATAATATTCTTCAAAAAGATCATTTGTTTTCATGCAAATGTTTTTCAATCTTTAGTATGCAAACAAGCGTGCATATTTCAATGCGTCAAGGTTAAGTGATAAAGGACGACAATGAATCATAGAAAAGGAGTGTTTGTATAATAAATAAATACAAACGAGGAACAACTCAAAATTCATTCTTTCAAAAATAAAACGCTTACGACAATGAAATCTAAATCGATTAATGTTATTCTTACTATTTTGCTTGTACAAGCTTTGCTTTTTGATTGTATTAATGCAGAACAAACGGTTGGCGTCCGTGGTCGGCTAATGTGTGGAACAAGTGCATTAGCTAATACTAAAATTAAGCTATGGAACAAGCATAAAATTGGTAAGCGTAAATTTATTATCACATTTAAATAATTTTTAGGGTCTGATCAACAGCTAGCAAGTGTTAGTACGGATGCAAAAGGAAATTTCGAAGTTACCGGAAGAGTAACTAATTCGATCTTGCCAAATATTGTTCTCAAGGCTTATCACGATTGTTCAGATGGAAAGCCATGCCAAAGAAAAGTTTACTTCGGAGTTCCTAATAAATACGTAACTAAAACTGACTTGGTTAGTAAATGGTTTGACTTAGGAACAATAAATATGCAAATACAATTCCCCGATGAAGAAAGATCTTGCATCAATTAAGTATGAATTGAATATGAATAAATGCTTGTTCATTCTTTTTGACTCAATATCTATTTTGTTTTATAAAATATATACTTAATGCCTTTGCTACATATCCATGGCAACAAGAGACGAATTGTGATTGAAATAAACACACTACACACATTTTTTATATAAAGGTTGATTGATGGTAAACAAATTTAAATGATGTATATTCGAATCTCCAGCCGTCTTACCATGTAACGACTTCCTAAAAATGGTTGGTATAAAGTCATTCAGAAATGCATCAGTTAAAGTATCTATAATAAATAAGTTATAATAAGTATATATCAACGATGTCATTGGTCTCTCTACTCTATAGGATCAAAAATGATGTCATATATCTAGCTATATTAATATTTTCATTTGCAATAGCTTATGTCTTTAGACACAAAAAATGGATGGAATATCGAAAAAGTGCGGATGGAGTTATAGGCTTATTAATGTGTTTGTTTTTATTGGGCTCCTCTACATGGTATTCACTTATTTTGGTAGGCTTTCACTTGGTTTTATACAAGTTGGAGACACCTAATTTGGGCAAAGTATCATTTGTTTCTAGCTTTGCGTATTTAGCTTTGTTAAGAGTTATCCATCATGCTGGTTTTACACCATTGGAGTTTTTAATTAATGTCGTTCAATTGATTTTAACTCTGAGAGTGGTTGGATTGTCTTATGAAATTGAAGATTCAATACAAAATGGGGGAAACACAAACGAAAAGACTAGATTTGTAAAAGTTCCGAACACTTTGGAAGCTTTCAATTATTTGTATAATTTTATTGGCTTGTTTACGGGTTAGTTTTATGTGATTAAGCAGTCATTGATTAAATATTTGTAGGACCTTATTATACTTATCAAATTTATTCAGATACCTTGGAATCAACCGCAATTTATGATGTAGATATTACCGAATTTATCAGTGAAAGAGTTTTAACAATTTCGTGGTCTTTGCCATCGTTATTAATCGTTTATGGACTTGCTCCACTCGAATTCCTTAGGTCAGAAGCTGTATCATCCACGAACTTTATTGTCTTGATGTTCTGGGTTTGCATAGCCTTTTATTACCTCAGATTACGAATTTACACAGCTTGGATGATCGCAGAATGTATTTGCATAACATCCGGAATTGGCGTTTACCCCGCATCTTGCAACAACGTACCTTCTGGAGGACCACAAAACATCGAAGCCTACAATAAACTCAAAAATAAATTAAATATCAAATACGACGCCGTAACCATATCAAATCTAGATATACCAAATGTAGAAATGTCAACTGGCTTCAGAAATGGGATGCGCGCTTGGAATAGATCAGTTCAATATTGGCTTGCTACATTTGTTTATAAAAGAAGTCCTAAAAGCATCAGAATGCCTTACACAATGTTTATTTCCGCTTTTTGGCATGGTTTGCATATCGGTTACTTTTTATCTTTTATGACAATTCCTTTATGTACCGCTGCTGAAGATTTGATTTACAAAGTTGTTCCAATTGACAAACAAACTGGAGAAAGACCTAAATGGTTTCAATTTATTTGGCTGAACATTAGAACAAGAAGTTTCGAGTTGATGGCTAGTGGGTTTTTACTTTTGACTTGGACGGATACAGCTCGTTTGTGGAACGCAATGTACTGGTATATTCACATAGTTATGATAAGCATAATTGTTGGCTCAAAGTTAATTATTGAAAGTAGGGAAAAGAGTGATAATGATAAAATGAAAGTTAATTAAGTACATACATTGAAAGAAGTGTATTTTTTAAAAAAGATATTTTTGTTTAATAAATTTTAATAATGTGTTTTATGTAAAAGATTGTACTTTGTTTAATGTATCGAAAATTGCTTTTTATTTATTAAATTGAAAGATCAATGTAGGAATGTGATTATTTATGTATGTTGTTGAGAAAGATACTGTCAATTATTCTTTCATCCTCTCTTGTGTTAATTTTTTCATCAATCCCCAGCTCTTAGCCTTATTAGGAGGACGTGAAAAAATTAACTTCTTCTTTTTCCTTCTTTTTTTGACAGGACTAACAAGAAGTGGCATTTCAGATTGTGGAGGAACTTCAGTTTGTCCTTCTTCTTGAAGCCGTTGAAGCTCTTTTATTTGGTCTACTAAGACATTAGTTGCTGCAAATTGCTGGCAGACATAATCGTACTCAGTACGATTTAATACAGTTCGAAATTCCTTTAGTTTATTTTTCATTTCAGCCTCAGCTACTTCTTCGTGTGTTTTTGGGGCCACTGTTCCATTTTTTGGAGCAACTCCACCATTTTTATGTTTTGCTATGAAGTCAGGAATAACATCGTGATTTCTAACCACTGAATGAAACTCCTTTCTATGTCCCCATCCCCTCACTAATCTATTTTTGTTAATTTCCATGAAAAGTGGAATAGTTCCTCCAGGGAATGTTTCTTGCCCCAATATCATGGCTGAGTTTGCCTCGAGATCTTGTATATAA
The DNA here is from genome assembly GCA_963281155.1 of Rhabditophanes sp. KR3021. Taxonomy (NCBI): domain Eukaryota; kingdom Metazoa; phylum Nematoda; class Chromadorea; order Rhabditida; family Alloionematidae; genus Rhabditophanes; species Rhabditophanes sp. KR3021. The sequence continues at coordinate 2,304,928 of CAUJLY010000004.1, read as the reverse complement.
TCCTATAGATAAAAAGTATGTAAAATTTCATTAAGTATAAGAACCCGCAATATTCATTCACATTATACATATAATACAAGACAAAATAAAATAGTTAATCATGTAAAACTAAATAGACTCGTAGGGGCTTTAGGGAGAACTCTTTTTATGTATTTACCATGTCAAAATCATCACGATGGGGATGATAAGTTAGAACAGCTGCATCGTCTGGATTAATTTGTGATGCTATTTCTTCGGGAACGTCTGTTGATGTCCTGGAGTGAATGTTTTGACCGACTTGAACGAAAGTACGTGTAGCTTCTGTTACATTCATTTTAGTCTTTTTGAAAGTAAATGTTTTACCGCGTGGAGAGGAGGGCACTTCTTCAGATGATTGTGAAGGTGTTTTGTTCTTAGAACCTTGTGAACGAACTGAAGAAGAGGAAGATGATTTTTCGACTGGAACTGGCGCTGGGGCTCTTTTTCTTCTATTGGAAGAGGTTGGAGTGTCAAGGTCAGTGGCACCGCCACGTCTTTTTCTTTTCCTGTCAACTGTCTTGACAGGTGCTGGTTCTGGTGTTGCTTCAACGATTTCAGATTCAGCACTGCCTTCAACTTCCTCCGTTGTCCCATCATCCTCAGCATCTAATTCATCGTCAGGGGCATTCATTAGTTTGGCTATTTCTCCCTCAACTTCTTCTTCTTCCTGCATCTCACCTTCTTCTGGAATGCAGTATGGCCTTATCGCTCTCGCAATCTTGACTCTTTTTAACTCCATTTCCGCCCTTACTTCATTAACGGCGGTTTCCATCAATTCAAGCGAATCGATTGTAGTTTTATAGTCTGAGTTCCCACTTTCAGGTTGTTCAGATTCGGGAACTATAGTAGGAGTTGAGGCACATTCGGTTTGAATCTCTGCCGGCGAAGTGTCCACTGGTCCGCTACTCTCATTCAATTCATCCTCCGCGAAATACTTATTAAATTTAAGCTCCATCGTGTCCGAGTGGAAAGATACTTTGGCAAATTCCTTTGTCAAGACATCACCATATTTACCCTTTTCAAAAAAAGACCTAAATCGTTTCCTGGCTATTTGGGAGTCTCTTTTAAATTCCGCAGCCAAATTATTCCAGTTACCAGCTCGATAACGAAGAGCTTGTTTGAACACTGCTTTATCGTCTTCCCAAAACCATCTCGGATTGGAAGAGGAAGGAAACGACTCGGAAGGTGCGGGATAAACAGTTGGCCCAAGTGTATTGACGATGGCATAATTATGGCCGCGAAGATGACCTCCTCCTTCCGAACCAATTTGAAAGCACTGAAAAGGTATTGGAACAAACGAGAATAATGGTAGACTTACGTTCAAGCAAATTAAAACATTCCCATCAGCATTACATTCTTTACAAAAAACAAACGGGTCTGAAAGCATTCGTCCGTAGCAGAAAAAGCAATATTGTGGATCTAAAGACAGATCCTCTGTATATTTAGGAGGATCTTCCCAAAGTTCAGACATTTTGTTTGTATTCATCAAATAATGAGTAATCGAAGGAGTTGATAAGACCTAATTAATATCATAAAAAAGCATAAATTGTAGATGCTAGGTAAACCTAAAAAGATTAATATGATAGGTATTGGATAATTTATAGACTAGAGCATCTATAATAAATGCTATTTGTGAGAATACGTAAACAAAAAGTTAGAAAATAAAAAGATATAGTGTGATGTATATATTTTATATATAAAAATAATCTATACAGACACTCATATTCTGCGCATACGTCGTGGCAAAAATTATAAATAGATTCCTTGTGCGGCAGGAAATATAGAGCCAAATTTAAATAAATTTATACTTATCGGATATTGCGGTTGTTGTATAGTGCTGGTCAATAGACTGGTCAATTGTGAGAGATGGTTTTACCAATCGGGTGGTCTGTCTAGCCTTGTTTGAATGCAATCGTGGCAAGATAAATGGTAGACTAGATATATAGGGAACAGCAAGATTAGTGCACTAATAAATGTGTAGCTGGAGGATTTTATTTTTTAAATGAGGTAGTGTACTAACAATCGATTTTAATAAGATGATACCTAGCAAAATGCTTTTAGCAAAAAGATGGTGTGAATATTAGAATAATGAAGTCCTATGGTTTGTTCACTAAAAGCTTTTATGAGTTGCAAAAATGTGCCTTTATTTAAGTACCCTTTAACGCACTTTAGACAAAATTGTAATAGATCTTCTCATTAAAATTGTGACAATCAATTTTGGCTATGTATAATAATATTCAGATTTACGTATGTATTAGTCAACCTTAAAAACCTATAAATATAGACAAAACAAGGCCAATAAGTAGTTTAAATCTACTGAACATTTTGATATATACAGTTTGTTTCAAAAAGCCTTTTATTAGATCTATACAACATTTTCTAGACTTAGAAAAGAAAGCAAAAGTTAAACTTCCAAAAGGTTTATTATAACAACAAATAAAAAAAACATGCTTAACAATAATAAAGATATTAAAAATACAGGAACAACAATTAACGCCAATCGGTTTTCCCGTTTCCACGCTTGCCGGAGAACAAATGTTTTGGTCTTTCGGTAAAGACGTGTCTATCAGCTTCTCCTTGTTTACCTTCTCTTTTGCTAAGACGCATAGATGTTTTGTGGATTTTACTAGCAACTGCACGGATTTCCGTTGATGGCATCGCCAGGATACGGCGAGGGATCTTGGCTGGTGCTTTGAGTTTACTGACAAACCCGACATCCATCTTCTTTCCTCTTCTTGGTTTGGCCGATTCGGTTGCCAAGTTCTTAAGTCTGTCCTTTGATACGTTGATTCCGATAGACCCGAGTTGTGCTTCAAGTCTGTCCTTAGTTCTTTCGGCATACCTAGTAATGGCACGGGAGACTTTAGGAGCGTTGATTCTATCTTTGTTACGAGCTTCATATCTAATCATTATTTCCTTTTCAGTGATGTCCTTAGAGATGTCGAGAAGTCTTCTAGTTTCTTCATCGTCAGTTTCCATTTCTTGATCGTAAACTCCAGCAGCTTCTCTGGCAGTTTCGTCTTCCTTGATCTTTTCGTACAGAAGGTTGAAGTCGGCACTAACGAAGTCCGAGATGTTGTGTCCTTCCCAGATTTCAGGAATAACATCATACTTCTCATCCTCATTTTTCAACAAGTACTTCTTCTTCAAGTCGAGGATATATTTGTTACCCATTTCGACTTCAATCTCACGCTCAAGTCTTCTCGTATTCTCATCACGATAGGGAGCCAAATCATTTTCTGGGGCGTCAGTCTGCATAGCCTCGACTTTCTTGTGGAGGACCTTTTGTTTAGCACCCTCTGGAATAAATGGTAAACGAACGGCTTCATCTCTTCTTTCTGGGTAGGCGACAAAGACTCTAGCCAAAACTCCATTGTCGGTAACTTTCTTGTTGTGGAGTTTTTCTTCAACTCTTTGAGCCAACAAAGATTCACAAGCATGATTTTTCAACTCAGAAACTCCAAGTTCATCGACAGTAGATAATTCCAAAACTGGAACCCCACCTGCCTCAATTTGCTTCAAAATAGCTTGCTTCTCTTCAGGTAAATGCTCTCTCTTGATAATATCAATTTTGTTTAACCCAACAACGACTGGTTTGTTCGCAAACAGAGGTCTAATGGATTCGAACAAATGAACTTGCTCTTCGATTGAATGGTCACATTGCTCAGATACGTCCATCATGAAGACAACAGTAGCCTTTAAATGGGCAAGAGCGGTAACGGCTTGCATTTCAATGGTGTTACGGCATTCGAGAGGTTGATCCAGGATACCTCTATAAACAAAAATTAATCAAAATAATGCAAAAGTGGATCGTGCTAAAACAACACTTTTAACTTTAAATTTGGATTTAACTTTAGTGGAGTAGTTCAATTAGTTCTAAATCATTTTGCGCATGGCAAGCCTTTAGAGTACGTTCTAAGTATTAGTTTTATTTTTAAACTACTGACCCCTGTTTTTGATTTATTTAATAGTTTGTTTGCGACTTTTTATGAACATTTGCATGGTCTTTAGCAAGCTTTGGATGAATCAACTTACGGAGTATCAATAACCTGAAATCTAAGGTACTTGTAATCCAAATGACCAACATAAAGAGATTTAGTGGTGAAGGCGAAAGGTTGAACTTCAACATCAGCTCTGGTCATCTTGTTGATAAAAGAGGACTTTCCGACATTAGGGAATCCACAAAGAATAAGTGTTCTGGTGTTTGGATCAATCGAAGGAAGTCTGGACAAATGTTGTCTGACTTGTTCAAGATATTCAAAAGAAGACTTGTTTCTGACAAGCAATTTGACCATTCGCCCAAGTGCTGCCTTCTTTAACATTTTACAACGATACAAAGAATCAGAGTATTTCATCATACGAACGTATTCTCTTGCGATTCCATCAATCAAATGTCTAGCTGTATTCATCTGCCCCAAGGCAATTTTGTAATGGTCTTTGTCGTAGAGGATATTCATGAGATCAGCATAGAATGGATGAACTTCCTCGACGTTAGGGAATTCCGACAAAATCATACTCAACTTGTCGTGAAGAGTTTGCTGGAGGAACTTGATCTTGCGAGCATAGAACGCTCTAATTCTACCAATAGAATAAGCCTTGTGAACAACTGTTGGTGTTTTCCTTTGAGTCTTGGACAATACTACTTCTTTAAGGTCCTAAAAAGTACATAAATTATCAATAAATTACAAATCAACTTACAGAAGCTGTAGGAACACATGTTATGCGCTTGAAATTGTACGACATGATCGTATCTAAACCCTAAAATTAAATAAAATTATTATTTATGCTATTGAGACTTTGTATCATATTTATAGCCGAATACTCTAAATAACTTTTAATATTTGAAATTGAAAACCTGTGATAGGACTAACTCTCGACAGGAAGTGACAAGCTTACGATATAAACAAGTTGGAGGAAAGTCACTTAGAGTTTATTTAGAAAGAAGCTGCGAGACAATCGCAACTTTTAAAGTTATTTGAATATGGATGTGTTTTGGTTTAATGGGCCTTTGACGACCAAGACTACGAAATTGGCACGTGAAAGCGAGATGTAAGCATAATATTTAATCATTAATAATCTTTCCAAAATATTTAGTACTGGATGCATCAAATTACTCGGAAAAGACAAGTATGATTCATTATTGCCACCAAAAGCAAAAGTTGAAATTGCAAAAATGCGCACTGATATCAAAAATGAATTAGATGTCTTAAGAGTTAATGGTGAACCCATTTTCTTTAAAGACGGAAAATCTAAAAATAGTTGGTATCCAACTTTGAAAACAAGTACGTTGAATCAACGAATGTTCCCTCCTGTCTTTGTCAGCAAGACTTTTTGGAAAAATATTAAGAATCATGGTTGTATTACTGCAGCCGATGTCTTTAATGATGAAAAACCTTACGATGTTTTTCCTAAATTTGATCATTTGGTAACTTCCTTTGTTTTTAAAATTATGGAAGGAACTGATAAAGTCATTGGACCAATTGGAATTGCAATTCCAACTTCTGGAATGTATAATTACAAAACTGAAAGATATCCGTTGAGATCTTTAGGTGTAATTCATATGACTAGAGAAAAGGATTGCCTGTGGGAAATTCTAGGAGGTTTCGAAGCGTATTGTTACAATATTGAATCTCTTTTGCCAGAAGTAATAGCAGCTGAAGAGGTAGTTGCAGAAGTGACTGAGGAATTGGAAGATGTATCTCTTGCGAATGAATCTGAAATAGTCGAAGAGTTAGCAAAAGAATTGGATGATGAAAAGCTTCATTTATCCTTTCTTTCTGCTGCTAAGTTTTTACTTCAAGACAATACTTTGTTGCCGATGGATTTAGGCTTTTTCTTCCAGAATTATGTTCAAAAATGTGTAACTGACGGAGTTAAAATTAATTTGAAGAATACTAGTCATAAGAACCTAAAGAATTACATCAAATATGTTAATGAAAGTAGAAAGCAAAAATTATTTAGTGTTTCAGCTGCGAAAGATGTTCAAATGCTAAGATCTGTCAATTTCAATGATGAAGAACTTAAAGCATTTGAACCAACTGATGGCAAACCAAGTTTGGAAAGTGACGAAAAAGAAACAACTAGTGGTTATTGCATTCAAGAACTTTTTGTTGTTACAAAGCCGGTGAAGAAATTCTTTGAAGCTGTATTTGATCCTTCCGTCAAGGCAGGGTGTAGTTTCCTGACAATTTCACAATTGCAAAAGACAATCATGGATTATGCCATGGTTAATGACTTGCAAATTCAAAATGATCGTGTTAAAATTGATATTGATTTGGCCAAATTTTTACGGATAAAGGATGATTGGGAAAACAAATTGCAAACTAGTCGCAGCCTTGCAGTAGCCTTGACAAAAGAATGCTCACAAGGATATTCAATAAAAGACTCTGACGGAAATGTAGAACTCCACAAAGGAACCATCCCTAAAATCGACATTCATGCCGAAAAAAGAACCAACAAACTGGTTACAGTTTTTAGAAACATGAAAGCCTTTAACCTTCAAAATGCTAAATTCTCCTCTGCTCTTCAAAAGAGGTATGCTGGGTCAGCAGGATGTTTCGAAGGTCGTAAGAGAGCTACCGGTGAAATGGTCGTGGAAGTCCAAGGAGATCATACCAAAACCATTAGAGATTTCTTGAAAAAGGATTATGGCATAGATAGTAAATATGTCAATGTTTCAACTGCTTAATTTATTAAATTGTTCTTTATAAAATAAATTTTTTAAAATGCCAATTAATTCATTTTTCTTCGACCTCTTGATTAGATAAATTACATGATATGTCACTTTAATGCTATTCAAATTGGCCTCAATAATTAATGGTTTTTTATTAGTCAAGGACTATGTTGAGTAGTAGACATATAGTGACCAATATTTTAGATTATATCATAATTTTGTTTCGTCTACTTCATTGCTTGTACACTAAATTTGCATTTAAAGAAGTGACTCAGCAAAGGTTTATCACAAATAAAATTGTCTTCAGTTTTACAATATCTAAAATAATATGTATATATTTATTTTATTAGCTGTTTGCGCCTGTTTCGTCTCTGCCATTAGCTTCGACAACTTAAGGAGCTATAAATTGAAATTAATCATTGCTGAGTGCCGAATTCCTGTTGAATGCAGAAATCTTTTGTTGGAAAAATTGGAATCAGGATGGAAATTGGAACCTTGTGCCAGTTCAACAAAGAATGAGTTTTATGTTATGGGTAATTGCATCGATTCTAGTAAGTTACTTATTTAATTCAATATAATTTTGTTTAGAGTATAAGGAAATCTTCCCCGAGGTTGATCATTTCAAATTCAGAGATGGAGAAATTTGTTGCAACTATCATAGGAAGATAAGCAATTCATGCAAATCAAACTGCGAAAAAGCCTTCTTCAGCCCATCTCTCATTCAAGAGGAAAAGAAAAGACTTCTTTCCCATTTTTGTAGCAACTCTGACCACCGCGAAGATGCCGATGTCTTGGACTGTGCAAATTACGCCGCAAAATTAAAGTTATAATTTATCTGCCACTCATTTTTGTTTTTATTTTGATCCCTTTCAACATGAAATCTTGATCAACCTTTGTCGTATCATCTAAACCATAAAAATAATCCGAAGATACAATTTTTTTGCCTGTGTGTTTGATTGCTCTTAAATTTTTTAAATTTGGTTTGACTATTTGTATGTCGTTCACGTCCCATAGAGATGTTGATTCTGCTGAAAAATCGTCTTTAAACTTATCTAATGAATCGAGAAAGTTTATGTTTGTTTTTTTGTTTAGTATTAGCCATCAGTCTTGCGGGCATTATCTGATCAATGGTAGGCAATTCCTTGCTTGTTTTAACTGGCCCCAAAGCTATAGGAATATTATTTATATCCAAAGTATCTAATATTCGCAATGACTTTGATTGATTCTTAATAAAATCAGAATAAACTCTTCTCCCACAAACACTATTGTTTCTACAATCTAAATAAGTCAATTTGGGCATCCTTGATATTGCTTTTAAGGCAGAGCAAGTTGAGATTTTGTTATTTGATACATCTAAATGCTGTAATTCCACAAATGCTGTTTGATCGATATCTTTTAATTTATTCCCACTTAAATTCAACCATATTAGAGATTGTAAATTCTTTCTGACTAGTTGCTTAATCTGATTGTTTTGTAAATACAGTTTTTGTAGGTGATGTAAGTCGGCTAGCAAACCAAAATCAAATTTTACCAAGTTATTACCACTTAAATCGAGCTCTTTTAGTTTGTTAAACATTTTTTAAATTTAAACGAACTATTGTATTACTTGAAATATTATTTTTAGGTAGTTTTAATACTTCCAAGTTGGGTAAATTCAAAAAGGTGCTTGTTGTTATTTTGTTTTCAATTGCCAAGGTGGAAATAAAGTTTTCGGATAAGTTTAATTCGACTAAATTCTTTAAATTAAGCAGTGGATTAATAGCTGTAAGTTTATTTCCGGATAAATTTAATTTTGAAACATGAAAGAGGTCATCAATTGCGTCATTGTTTAGAACAATGGCTTGAATTTGTAAATGTTCTAGATTCAAAGTATTCGACGTTTTGAAATTAGGTGCCGAAGTTGTAATTAATTGAATATCCAATATTTTGCCACTTTTTTGAAGACTATTTTTGAATTCCGTCTTTTGAATAATCTCTCTATCCAGCGCATACAAGCTTTTGTTAGCTAAAATAATTTTCTTTCTGTAGCCATCAATCAAAGTGACTGGATTATTTGATAAATCAATGTATGCTAGTTTATGGAATGAATCAAAAAGATCTAATTCACTTTTATCAGCAATAATGTTATGCGAACCTAATAAAGTTTCCAAAACAATTGAATTCTCGAGTCCTTTGAGAGACTTAATTGAGTTGGATGCCATATCCAGATGAATTAATAAAATCAGTTTTGCAATACTTTCAATACTTTTAATATTATTGAAGCTAATATTAAAAACATTTAAATTCTCTGGCAAGTCCTCAATCACGGTAATATTGTTGTGTGAAACATCCAAATAAACTAAATTAGTTAAGCAATCCATTTTTTTAATTGAATGCAGACTATTATTTGATAAATTAAGGTGTGTTAACTTGTCGAATCTTGTTAAGTCATCTAGTTTTGTTATTCTTAAATCAGGTACATTTATTAAAGTAGCGTTTGTTTGAAAGTCTATCATATCAATGAATAAACCCTTCTCATTAAAGTTCAATAAAATCTCTAATTGCTTTCTAATTGTATAAGGTTTTGAATTGGAATCTACTATTTCCTTATTCCAGTTAATTTGATTTATATTTTGAGAAATAACATCACTTAATTTTCTTATTTTAGCCGTTTCTTTTTTAACCTTTCCTTCGTAAATTAAAGCAGCTATTACTTCGTTGTCTTGGTCATTTTTCTTGTGATTTAATGAAATATCTATTCCCATCCCTTTGATTCTTTTCATTTGATCAGTAATTTGCGATTCAAATAAGTTGCTATCGCGAACCATGTCAATTGTAAAGTCTTCAACTAATTTCGCTTCAATAATTAGAAAAGCTTTTAAAGTCATATCGTTCCAATGAACCATATCTTCAGCCTCGTCATCTTCATCTATTGAAGCATTTATTTTATCGTCAGCTGACGGAGGTATATGTTCCACAATTGGAACTAACAAATACTTGCTTTTCTTAGAATCATCTGAAGAAAAGAATTTACAAATATTTTTAAATATCTGAATATTCTCTGTTATTTCACTTTTCACAAACCCTCTCCTGTCCATTAGTTCTATTATTTGCGTTAATGTCCATGTAGTTACGTTTTTGTTAGTTGTATTAGGCCCACTGATGCAGAACAAATTTTCTACATTGTCAAAGACAAATTCTTCAGGTGTTAGTGAGCAAGCAAACAAAATTTTGAGAGAGTGGCTTTTGCCAAAAGTAAAATGATTCGTTAGCATCGTCGTAAATAGCTCAATTTCAATACTATCCAAAAAACGGAATGTCAGCATATTAGCAGATTCGAGTTTATTAACTGAAATAAAGTACTGCTTCAATGATTTTAATTTATATTCAAAGTCCAATGCCAATCGCTTTGTCTTTCTGATATTTTTCAAGTTTTTTAGGTAATCCTCGTACATCTTAGTAACGATGTTACGACGACCTTCCTTTTTAGGTGCATTTATTTTAGCTTTGCTTAATAATAGCACATATAAACTTAATTTTTCATGAACTGATAAGGTAATCTTTTCAATATTTGTTTTTGCTTGGATATAATCTTCTTGGCATTGCAATGCTAAATTTAAAGCTAAATAAAGCTCATTCCTAGCCTGATTTCTTAGGCTAATTTGTTGTTGATCAGGAATAATTTGATTATTAATTGAATTTAGGTATCTGAATTGAAACAAAAACATATTAATTAAATTCTTGCTTAATCCCATCTTGGATTCTTCCTCAAAATCCCAATTAACAAATATAGACTTTAATGTTTCACATGTTGCAGAAAGTATTAACGCTTGAGGCGACACCAAATTGTTATTAGAAATGTCTAATATTTTCAACTTAGACGACCACTTGTCAATCGTTATGAGATTGCTGTCAGTACATTGTTTACCATTAAGTTTCAACTCAACTAGACTAGACAGATGACGAAGGAATGCAAAGCTTTTTAACTTGTTTTCACCTATCCATAAGCATTCTAGATTAGTTAGAGAGCCAATCAATTTAGCATCTTCGATTTTATTGTCATACAAATACACTTTCTTTAGCTTTTTGCATGTTTCTATGCCGGTAATGTCCTGAATAATTCCCTCTACCAGCCACAATTCAGTCAAAGTACGGGAGACTTCATTAATAGGTCTTAAACTTACAATTTCCTGATTTATTAATTTAAGACAACTCAGATTAGTAAAATATTTGAGGCCAATTAGAACAGGAAAGCCACCAAAAAACATTTCAATTGCATCCTGCTTAGAACCCTCATTTTTTAGCTGCGAAATATCAATTCCATTTGAAACACATAGCTTTTCTAAATATTTGTAATATCGAGATTTTAATGTAGATACGCCGGTAACTACCTTTTCGGCAGTTGCAAACATGGCAAATGGATTATTTTATTTTATCCCCTAAACATGCTGTGTTTGTTTGTGTCGAACAAACCATGGTTCACTGAGCTGCAGATAATGAGACCACCCTTTTTAGCCTGGATGCTTTTTTGATGACACGTGTAATATGTATTACATTTCAATTTACTATTTGACCACTGATTTAAAACGTGTCGTTTTAGACTTTAACTGCAACACAAAATGGATCTTAATGGCAAGAAAATTCCTTATGGAACCTCGGGGTGTAGAGATCTAGCTGAAAATATTGAACTAGTCATCAAAGAAATTGCTATGTTTACAACCTACCTTTCATTGTAAGTCAAACTAAATTTACTCTTAATCATCCTTTTAGCATCGAAAAACAAGCAATGGGAATAATGATTACGGCATCTCACAATCCCATCCAAGACAATGGCGTTAAGATTATTGGACCAAATGGGGAAATGCTAGACGAAGAAAACAGTTCCAAGCTCAATTTATTCATTAATGATCCAGAGGAAAGAGCACGCATGGATGAGATGTTCAGTGTTGGAGTATTTGATCCTCCAAGTCATTCCCAAATTTTTATTGGTGGGGACAATAGACCGTCTACTTATAATCTGATCAGACTTTGTATCGAAGGAATCCAGAGTGTCTCTTTGACTGATGATTTTTACACAGTTTACATGGATGTTCCGACTCCTGCTCTTCATTACTACGTTTATGCCAATAACAATGACCGTGATAATCATGTTTCTTTGAAAAAGATGTTTGGGCCTGATTATTATACCCAGTATTTGGCTTCCGTCTATATTGACTCTATTCGCTTTTTCAATAAAATGCCCAAACGCAATTATGAAAATGTAATAGCTTTTGATGCTGCCTATGGAGTGGGGGAAATTAGCCCCAACATCATTCGGAAGCTAAGAAACATTCTAAGCATTGTTCAATTGAATGAGCAATGTGCTGGCGTTTTAAATGAAAAGTGTGGGGCGGATTATGTTAAGACTTACAAGAAGTTTCCAATTTGTTGTCAAGATACTTCAAATCATTTAAAATATGTGTCTTTTGACGGTGATGCAGATAGAATTGTTTACTATTTCAAAAAGCCAAATGGCGGTTTAGGATTAGTGGATGGAGACAAAATTTGTGCTTTGTTTGCCAAATTCATCACCGAAATCAGTCTAACAGTTGGCCTCATAATTGACTGCAAAGTAGTCCAAACTGCTTATGCTAATGGAGCTTCAATGGATTATTTCAAGAACACTCTAAAAGTAAAGCATTCACTGGTCAAGACCGGAATAAGACATCTGCAAGACGAATCAAAAACAGCTCATGTTGGAATATTTTTTGAAGCTAATGGACATGGGTCGGTTTACTTCAGCTACGAAATCATGGACTTAATCACTAAAAAGTACACTCATGCCATGAAGGCAGAAAATCGAAACCTGAAATCTTCTCAAATTATTCATTTGTACAATTTCATGAAGATGGTAAACCCAGTCATCGGGTGTGCTTTTTCTGACATGGTATGTGTGGAGTATTGTCTCCAATATTTCGGATGGAGTATCCAAGAATGGCATCAAATTTATAATGACAAGCCAAATTGCCTATTGAAAGCTACTGGTATCGATAGGACACAATTCACAACTAATGACAATGAAACCATGCTCGATGAACCCAAAGAATTACAGCTCTTCATTCAACAACTTTGCGACAAACAACAAGGAGTTCGTGCTTTTGTCAGACCTTCTGGGACTGAAAATTTAGTTAGAATCTTCGCTGAGGCAAATACTCCCGAAATTGCTGAGGAAGTCGGCAACAAAATAAAGGAAGAGATTCTTAAAAACTATGCATCATAAATAAATTATACTTTAGGTCTTTTAAACTATATATACGTTACTTAAATAAAGATATAAATAAAAAGAATTGAAGTTTATACTTTGCCTAACTTAAATAAACATAGAAGTCGAATAAATTAAAGTTTAATTGTCTTTATTTTAGGATGTCGCTTATAAGTTTGATGATAAAAAGGTAAATAAGAAGGTAAAATAACGTTCATATCAAAATATCGTTTATTAAGCTTTAAAAAGTTTGACTAAAATTTGTTTAAAAATAGGAATAACAACAACATTACATAAAATGAGAGAAATTTCGTCTTGATTCTGACTTTGTACTAACCCATCCCTTTTACTCTTCAGCAGCTCTCTTGGCTTTAATTTTAGCAACGAGTTCTTTAAATCTCTTGATACACTCTTTTTTTGACTTGGTACCAACGGCAGCAGCGATTTTGTCCCACTTGTCATCGTCTTTGTTGGTCTTGTTGGCTTTGATGGCTGTTTCAAAGTCTTTTTGCTCGGTGGCAGTCCATTCCTCATCAACTTCTTCAGTGCCATTTTCTTCTCCCTTCAAGGGAGCTTTATTTTCAATACCACACCCATTGGCGATTCCAATAGTAGACTTGTCACGGATGTACTTGATGACAGCCTTGGTTGTCTTGGTGAAAGACTTGTCCTTCTTGTGGGAGTTGATGTAATCAGCTATTTGCTGCCATCTTTCGGAAGTACCTGGAGGATAGAGTCTCGTAGCTTTTACCAGAAGCTCGATTTCTTCCTTGCTCCAGACGTGTTCGTTCTTGATAGCTTCTTCCTGGTGGATCTTGTCAGCGGCAGCTTTCTTCTTGGCTTCGATTTCAGCCTTTTTCTTTTCTTCCTCCTTTCTCTTGTATTCGATACATTCCTGTTCGAAGCGAAGTTTTTCTTCTTCCCTCTTTCTTGCCAACTCCTTCTTTTTGCGCTCCTTTTCGTTGAGCTTGTTTTTCTTGTCTTCCTCCTTGAAAACAGACAAACGTGGGTCCTTATTATGCGCCATTTCTATCAAGCCCTACACAAATTTATAATTAGTAAGTTCGTAAACAGTAAATAAACATACAGTAACACGTTTCTGATCATCCTTACGCAACTTATCTCTCTTGCTTTTATTGCCTTTGTCAATTTCTCTTCTCTCCCAACGATCCTCTCCCTTTGAACTGTCCTCCTCGTCAAGGTAAGAGAACTCTCTCCAAGACTCAAAGTGGATCCAAAAGTCGTAAAAGTCCTCAACGAATGCCCTCGTGCTGTTAGCATCTCCGAACAGTGGAACAGGTTGCTTCTTCGAGAATCTTGCGTTCATTTCGAAAACAGGCCCAAGGGTTCTAAAGATATTCTCAGCATTAATTGATTTTTCCGATGGAATGCTATCATTGAACTCAGGGTCGACTGAGTCATAAGAGTGACGCTTTTCAATGGTATCTCCCAGCAATTCATAACTCTTTTGAATGCAGCCGAAAGCTAGTTCCATTTGTCCCTTAGTCAGTGCTGACTTTTGCTTACTCTTATCTGGATGATAAATGAGTACCTTCTTGCGGTAGGCATTCTTGATATCAGTAGCATTAGCCTTGTATCTCAGCTTTGAAAGGCCGAGGATCTTGTAATGATCAAACTCCTTCCAATCGGCAGGTTCCAAGCGAATCAACATCTTGCGATAAGCAGCAGTATCCTCATCAAAGAGAGCTGAATTATCAACATCGACATCTTCTTCAGTATCGGACGATTCACCTGAAGAGGATTGCGGTTGCCTGTAAACAGGTAAGGTACACTTTCGAAGTACCAACTTATCTCTAATAAGACTGGTTTCATAACAAATTCCAGCTTCTTCGACACTTCTTTCAACAATATTGCAACCCCAGAGAGCTACGACAAGACAGTCTTCTTGCTTAATAGCCATGATTATTACTGAAACGAACAAGTGGTTAAATAATTAAAGAAAAGAAAGGTGGAAGGAAGAGTGCAAAAGATAAATGATCTTTACGTCTAGGAATTATCAATTATATAATTGAAAGTACTTTTAAAAGCCCTTGCATATGCACTTCCCCACTACAATATCAGATATTCTTGACGAGAGTCGACGTATAATTTAAAATAAAAGTAAAGCGGTGGAGATGTAGAAAGAGTTTGATAACAATTTATTCAGCAATAAACCAACAAGTTACATTCACAAGTGGAATGCTTAGATAAAACAAATAGGACAGAACAGCGGGTGCTGCTGAGTGCTATGATAAATTTGAAGACGGTTTCGTGTCAAATCTATTCGTCATCTTCTGCTTCAGAAGTGTTTCCATTTCCTTTTCCGCTCTTGAGATTACGTCTCTTGGTACGTCCAGCACGGCCTCCAGCGAATGGAGATTTGGAGGAGAAGTCAATGTGTTTTTGGGATTCCAAACGGACGACGAATGATGGGATGTCGACGACTTGTCTTCTGACACTAAAGTGATTACAAAAATGATTATTTACTTCTCACCTCCTAAAAACTTACCGGATGTGCTTTTGCTTGATGAGAACGCGAGCATGATGGATAGATTTTGAAAGTCCGAGCTTGAAAACTTGAGTTTGGAGTCTTCTCTCGAGGAAATCTTCGGTTCTAAGTCCAAGAACGTAATCCAACTTCATTTTGTCTTCTTCCAAAACTCCGATACGGACAAGTCTTCTAAGGAGGGCATTTCCTTCGAAAAGTCTCTTTGGGTCTTTCTCGTCTCTGGTAAGAAGTTCACGGGCAGCCTTTCTGATCTTGGCAAGAGTGTACTTAACTCTCCAGATTTCAGTCTTGTTTCTAAGACCATAGTTACCGAGAAGTTTCAATTCCTATACAAAATACACAATTAATAAAATATTTGATCTTAAGCAAACTTACATGGTCAAGACGTTCTTTTTCGAAGGGACGTCTAGGTACCTTGTAAACTTTAGAAAATACGGACTTAATACGAGTCATAATTAAGATGAGTCCCACTTGAAGGTTCTAATTCCTGAAATATAATATTACAAAATTATTCTCGTATTTTTGGGGATATTTAAAAAATAAATTAATTTAAGGACTGGCGCACAAGTGAATTTTAGTTGACGCACAAGTTGAAAATGGGATTTGGGGTAGGTGTCGTTTTACCAATCAGTTTGCCAAATTGCTGACGCAGGACACAAACTTTTATTGCTGACGCACATCGGGAATGGTTAGGTGTGTGTGCGTCGGCGAACCGATAATTAATACGGTAATGTGAAGGTTTATTTGAGTAATCTAAACTTTTCTCAAGAATTCGATATCTCCATTTGTTGTAATTATTGCAACTTAAGTGGATTCAGATACTTTCAAAATGTACTATTCTTCAAACACCCTTTGTTGTTTACAACTTGCACAACCCATCATTCAAAAACAACAAAACAAGTAAATAAGGTGTAGATACACATGAATCATTAATTTACCATCAAAAATACCTGCGATATTTCCCACAGAAAAGGTATTGCTTATCTGACTTCAACCAATTACACATATAGTAATCTATTCAAAAGCGTCAACTCTCTCCCCACTCCAAAGTATCGCCCTTCCAAGACCTAATGTCTTTAAACGAGTCAATTGATAACAAGTCTGACATCAATCTATTGCTCACATTTGCTTGTTTTATAAATTATTACAAATTCGGCCATAGGCCTTTTCAAGAATATTAAATAAAATGTTACCTATTTTAATAAGAAACTTCTCTACAAGAACTTTGCTTTCTAATAATGTTCACCACACCAAGACAATGGTTTCCAACAGGTATGTCGAAATATTGCTATTTATTTAATACTTTGATTAAGGTTATTAAGTGCATTATTACCTCAGACGATCTCGAAACTTTCCACCAAATTGGTAGGTGGAAAGCAATTTAAGTCAACTATTTTTAAGAGAAACATTTCAACGGTTGAAACGACTAGGACTGCTTACAAGTTGAGAAATACAAATTGGTCTGATCTTAAAAATATATTCGCCCTAGCTAAGCCTTACAAAAGGAAGAATTTTTTTAGGAATATCTCTATTAGGAGTTTCCTCCAGTATATTTCTGATGGCTCCCCGTGTGTTGGGAAAATTAATAGACCAGCACGATGCTAGTAAAGGAGCTCAGATGGACAAAGAAGATATTGGTTTGAAATTAGCCACCTTTTTCAAGGAAAATCCACTTTATTTAATTGGAATTTTTGTGATTGGCGCTGCTGCTATTTGCGCGAGAGCTTATTGCATGCATACAGCTGGTCAATTAATTATAAACGATCTTCGAACAAAAGTTTTCGGCTCTGTTTTGAAGCAAGATATGAAATTCTTTGATAAAAAATAGAGTCGGAGAGATTGTTTCTCGGTTGTCTACTGATGCTTTGATCGTAGGTTATTCTGTTTCGATGAATTTAAGTGATGGAGCTAGAGCTTTGATTACAATGCTTGGAAGTGGTAGTTTGATGGTCTATACTTCTCCCGAACTTTGCAAAGTTGTCACAATTGTTATTCCTTTGATGGTCGGGACTTTCTATGTTTTCGGAAAGTTACAAAGAAAGTATACTATGCAAATGCAAAATGCCGTCGCTGGTGCTAATACTGTTGCTACGGAAAGATTAGCTAACATCAAAACTGTGAGAATGTTAGTTGCTGAAGATAAAGAATTAGCTGCTTATCAGGCTAAAATTGATGATATTTGGGGGATCTCAAAGAAAGAAGTAGGTTATCAAAAATATGAAAAAGGGACTAATATTTTAAAACACAATTAATATGTGCGCAGACGGGAAAGTCTATTATTATCATTTTTGCGACTTTTTTGTTCTTCATAGGGTCCATTTAACTATCAAATTGTAGAGATGGCTTTCCGGAGTGAGAATTAGTGACTTGATCACGAACAGCGTCAATCAAAAAGGCTTCGATGTTTTCAGCAATCTTTTTAAAGGCAAAGTCCTTTTATGATTGTTAATTGCTTTTCTTCTTTAATCACCTAATGAACAAATCTTTATTTTGTGTCAAAGACATATCCCACTTACTAGAGAAACTGTAGTCGGGCCTATCCAGGGCCATTATTACACTCATCTTATAAGCTTCTCCTACATAAAATATTCCACCAACTGCATTAGCGAAGTCCCGTTTTGATTCAAGGACTAATCTATTAATTGCCTTTTAGAAATCAGACAAAAATAGTAATTTGTGTGGTTTGAAGTAATATAGCAAGTACATTACCGAATACTCTGAAGATAGTATTCCCTTAATCTACTTACATTTGTGAGTTCGGTCAGTAAGAGACGAGCTTGAAACCTACTTTTTATTCTAAATAAGTTAATTTTTTAAATATTTAACATTTACTACTGACTATATCTATTTATTCTAAAGATCAAGCTAATGTTCGGTTGCACCATTCTATAGGTTTTTAGTAGCCCTATAATCTACTGTTTTACTAAATATTGTAAATTTTTTTAAATTGGGGTATCTACGTACTTAGGCTAATTTCAATGATCTACAGTTAGTCACAAATCCCGAGAATGATTAGAATGTATCTAATTTCTGATTTAAACTCTTCATTCCCATTTTTTATTTTAATCTTTTTGTGTTATTAGGGATTTGCTAAAGGAATGATGTATGGAGCATTTCAATTTACTGGATATGTTTCCCTGAGTACAATTGTCT